>CM037841.1:19179627-20481766 GCA_021234535.1 Stichopus chloronotus | reverse complement strand
TCAGCTAATCGCTTCTTCACTTGTCATATCCATGTGTCTTTGAAATTTCTTCTCTGAAATTTCTTTTCTTCTCCACATCTTATGTTATACCTCTCTCTCCTCTGATATTTTTCAGCCATCTTCAATTTGGAGCCTACTCTACCCCACCAAATTCCTCTCAGCGTCGGGGATACACTCCATCTCGAGGAGGAGTCATCAGGTCGGTGTAGTCGAACGACGTGTCATCATGGTCACTAATGATCTGTGATGTTATCACTTAATGAGTTCAACAACCTGATTTTCCATCACCTTTAGTTGAAATTTTGAAGGAAATTAGACACTACGAAGAGTACATAATCTGCAATATTGTTAAAAGATACGCAGTGATGGTATCATTTGCAGTAAAGCCTAGTGGCACACACATCCACGAATGTTGAAAATACAGTAGCAGTTGTACAGAATAGGATGTACCTTACGGAAGTGGTTTTGTTTTGAGAACTGATACAGTCTAGGTTACATGAGTACTCTATAAGTGGTGTATTAGATCGGTTGTCAGGATAAGGTTACTGCAATTTTCACATTCCTTTTAATATGTTGAAAGTTACTGGTTTATTTTAAGTGTCTATGATGAGATAACTGTCACATTGTGTTTGCTGACTTTTCATGAGGTGTACACACTTTGATCCTCGGTGGCAAAATACGTTCTTCTCATTCAGGCAATGTAAGTTGAAGTACCATGCACAAAAATTCCAATTGAAATATGCCAACGTTATATATTACGAAATTTACTGATCCCACTGATCTGATAATACTGATCTTGTAAATTTTTTTTTTTTTTTGCAGCGTGATTGTTTATTTTTAATCTTGATCAAAGTTCAGTTTCAATTTTTCAATTTTTCGGTATCTCTGCTTTCGTTGTTTCCGAGGTTTCTGAATATCTAACACATGGATGGAGAGAGTTTGTTACTCTTGCATCCTCCATTTTGCACTGTACCAGCTTTATTTTCTTCCCTCCGTGCTTGTCAGTTGACAGAAACTTTTTTTTTTTTTTTTTGTTTCGTTTGCCAGTAATTGGAACGTGTTCCAGATACGTGATTATCACCAGCTCTCTCTGGTACATGTGGATGCTTTATTTGAAGTTGAAATTTAATTTGGCAACACAAGCTTTTCACAATTTGTGTCAAAATGATACAATACAGAGCTTAAAGTGACCCTTTGAAAGCAAGGTATCCAATTCACTGAACACTGTCACAAAGTCATTTTATGCTCTCACAGTTACTGAGAGAGCTATTATTGGTTGTGGCTGTTTAATACTTCTCAGTCATTCAAGTGTGACATCACTGTAGGTCTGCATGATACTACTATGTATAGCTCACACTTGTGCTATGCCTACCGTTCCAAGTGTTTGTCTTTTAGTTAAAAGGATGGTCCAGCCAGGTATTTAGCTTTGATATGGTTAAGAGTAAGTAAATGTGACACTTACAGTAAAACTTCCATTCAGTTCCCATGCATGGTTCTCATGATTTTATCAGTTGGAGTACCCCCTTTGCTACCAACTGGGAACTTGAAGCAAACAGGAGTGACATCATCTCTTCACATTGCCAAAGAGTCTTTTGTTTTCTTGATTTTTAAATTTACTATTTTGACCTTGAAATCAGCAGGTGGTTAGCCTACATACTGGGTACGTGAAGGTCACAGAACTCTCATACCCCTCATACATTCACATTGTGATATCCCAATATATTGAAGTATTAAATTTGGTGTATATTTTAAAGAAAAACATAAAATACTTTATCAATGTGTGGAAATGACATCACTCCTGCTTGCTCATATCTTGGGAACCACACATGGTAATTGAATGGAAGTTTCACTAAAATGGTCAGATTTACTCACTCTTTAACATATCAAAGCTGTATATGTGGCTAGACCATCCTTTTAAAGCTACAAGCAGTGCATCTTTACCCAGTCCTATAATAGATTTGATTTTTTTTTTCTCTCTCTCTTATCCCTCTTACAGGTTGGTACAAAGGTTTCAATGTGAAGAAAAAGACACAGAAGGTGAGATAATCCTTGAGGTGTTAAAAAAAGCTGGAATATGAGTTGAAAATTTGTCAGTGAAAGTCAGATTCGACAGAATATGTCATAGCCACTACAAAATAACATTGTTGAAGCCCTATTTTTGCATAGATAAATGTTCATATTTCATTACAAATTGGTCTGTTCAGTTTCAAGTAATGGTGAGTGATCACTATGCTTTCTTGGAGAGTCTGAATTTTGTAGGGCCAACAAAAATGTGGAGACAATTTTCATATCCAAATATCTGGAAAAGGAGTGCATAGTACTCTTTCAGGTTTTGTGGTCGGTGATCTGTCCCTCTACTTTCTCTTCCTTTGGACCCTGCTGGTAGATGACCAGGTTATTGCCAGCACAACTCACATTCCAGTTTTTAAGGGGAATAAGCTGTCCTCCCTGTGTAATTTCACAAAATCATCAACATCTTGCAATTCACTTCTGAATTCTGTCATAAGTGTTTTTCGTGATATTGCTGAATATCCGAAACTCATTTAGTTAGGTGCTCTGCTGCAACATTTAATGATTCGGTACAGCAAAAGTGGTGTCACATTATGCAAAAGAGCCATTCGTGAATTAGCACAGCGGGGTATGCTAATTCAGTTTGGGGTGACTGCATTTTTTCCTTTGAAGTGTTAGATATTGATGAAAACAGGCAGTATTGAGATTTGGTAACGTCAGCATGTTTCTGTGTTCATATATGATATTCATTGCCTACCCTGTTTTATACCGTTTATGTTCATACTTAGTGTTTGTAATGACGCAGAAACTATGAATGTGGTAAGGGAACAGGAGGAAGGAGAAAAGGGCCAATGGTTGGGTCGGGTAGTCGACAAATCACAATCCCTACAAATGATCTTCAGGGTAGGATGGTGTGGCTACTTTCTGGGTAAAATGTAAACACATGGTTTTGTGAAGGACCTTTCTTTAGCAAAGACCCACCCCCCTTTTTCAACTTCAAGTAGATACTGTGCATGCTCCTGGTTGAACAGTGTCAACGAAACGCACTTCAAAAATGTAATTTCTGTGGCAAAAAAAAAAGACAAGAAGTCTTTACGAGGTGAAAGAGAGATCTAGAAAAATGTTCGTTTCGGAGGAATCAGTCGATGAAAGTTGAGAGCGCCGTGTAGTTTGTACTCACGATCTCTCGAAGGATTTGCAGTGATGGGGGGTAACTGTTGGCATTGATAAGTCAGCTATGAATCACCATGGCATGCATTTCTATCAAGGTACTGTGTACTCTGAAATATGATTCACAACAAGGGCTTACATTTGCTGGTATGTTGGAATCTGTTATTCAGAAATATCTCATTGTAAAAAAAAATGGCAAAAAAAAAAAGAACCAAAACAGCAACTGATTATGAAGTGTTTTCTTGTTTCAGGGGATATTCCCAAAGACTTATGTTCACGTCAAGGAAACGTTTCAAACCTCACAAGGGTAAGTAGTGCTAAGCAGTCCTTAGCAATACCATACAGCCGTTACAGTATTTGTTCACGGAAGGTCATCGCCTTCGTAGAAGTACGATGTTTATCCCTTGCGATATTTTCATCGAAAGTCCATCCTAAATGTTTGTTGGTTTTGTAGAACATGTTGGAGTAAGTATATCAATGTCCCATACATTCAAATGCCAAAAAGAATTTGTTCATTTTGGGCTCCAGATTCTCAAAGGAATCTCTTCACACTAACAACTTTCACCGTGTTCAATGTGACACAATTTTCAATACACAATTTTACAGCCCAGCTCACTCTAGGCATATGTCTTCTTTTAGGAATATCTACATTGATAATTGTTAACACATGTGTGTAGACTGTAATCTTAACTAGCGACACATGTACTGAACATGAATTTTACCCCTCTGTTCCTTTACCTTTCTTGCCTACCGTAAATGCACTTTCCCCATTTGAAAGTTCCTAATGTGACCAGTTTAAATTTACACTGTGCCCCTTGATGACCTCACATCCAGGTCACCGCATGAGGTCTCTCAATTTTTCCAGAAATAGCTATATCAGTGACATTTGTTTGCTGTGGAATAAACATGCATCTTTCGTAATGGTAAACGGTATGGTCAAAGTGTTAAACCACACATATATGGTTAAAGGGAGTTGCGGGAGTGGGTGGTGCGTGAGTCTGAAGGTGGGTGAGGGGCAGATATGAGCTGCAGGAAAAACAAAAACTTTTCAAAATCAAGAGAGATTCTTCAATTGTTTGGTTTATTTTGACGTTGATGAGCACCGTACATGTTCAATGTGGTTTGGAAATGACGTATTCACAGCAGTTCTGATTGTATGTAATTTCCATCGTGTATCGGAATTCTTGATATTGACCGTCTTTTTAAAGGCCTTGTTAGTACAGGAATAGACACCCAGGAAACATTGAGCAGTGTGGCATTTCCTCATTCTGTATTAACAATGTGTGATCTCTCACTTTAAGAACAGTCCCTATCTTCAGTGCTGTGAAAAAGAATTTCCTATTGATCAGTGTAGGAAGTTCTTTTTTTTTTTTTTTCTGAAATTTTGTGGTGATTTTGAGCTGCCATATTTATTGTGTCATTTATTGCATATATGTATCAATCAAACTCTTAATGGTTCACTGGGGAGGAGTGACAGTCAAAACTTGTATGACAATTCTGAATTTCTTTTGAAAAAGATTGTTTGCACTGTTACAACTCTACATGTTTGTGCTGTTCTTAAGCAGCGATTTGGCTTTAGGGTCGCATCCGATTGTATGCTTCTTGTTTGATGACAATGTGTGTCATACATTGAAATGAAATAGAATGCTTGAAAATGTGGTATTATTTTGTAATGGAATACTGCATGAGTTTACAATTTGAGTTAACCTGAGGAGAATGGAGAGCATTGTAATATGCAATTTACTTCCTGGCAAATTGCAACCGAATATTTCATAAGCACAAAATCAACTGTTGATGATGGGTAATTGTCAGATTAATAAGCATCGTTATGACATTATTAAGTAATTCCTGTCGTGTACGGTTTCATGGTTGACTGTGTAAGTGTATACTGTATGGGTGCCATTACTGTGTCTTACTACGTGTTATATATGGATGGGTGCTGGCATATCTATTATAACTGTATGTGTATGGCTGATGTATTACTTCTGTCTTCATATATTGTTGGTGTGCTTAATTTGCCATGAATTATTTTTGGTTTTGTGTTTATCTGTGTGTGGGTCAGTGTGTGCATTTCGCCAGTGCAGTGTCTCTGATCCCTGTGTTTGTGTACGTGTGTTGTGTGTAATTAATGCTTGCTTTGGTGTCAAACCTTTGCTTACAACTCTACATATTTGTTATGCCAATCTTCCCACCATATTATTCATATAAATGTCCTCTTTTTAGTAAACACCCCCCTTGATATTTTAGCCACATATGTACTAGCAATTAAGAATTCCTGAAAGAACAGAGTAAAGTTAAAAAGGAAATACTCTAATTTTTTATCTCATTGTCATTAAATCTCATCAAGTTTCATGTCGCACCACAAAAGAATGTTTCACCAAAATATTTGTTTGATGTCAATTATGCTATTACATATTGTGATGCTGTGCTGCTCTGTCGGTGGGTCGGCAGTGGTAGTTTGATTACATAGGGAAGATCGTTTGCTGAGATTGCTAGCCTATCCACATATCCTAACATGAAATTATAACATCAACACAAGAAAATTTGACTCTAATAAACACAACTCCAGGAAAATTTAATCTCCATGTGGTGTTCCTTAGTAAATATGGTTTATGTCTGTGGTCTGTCGATGCACTCCTCATTTCATGTGTAAGTTTGTTTTATCAATTTCTTCTATTGAGTGTATGTATGATGTCAAGTCTCTTCCCTGTTAAGTGTATGTTGGTTGTCAGTCTTTCTCACTGTGTGTATAGTAGATGTGCCCTTTACTAGTACATTTCTCTCCAAAGGTGGATGTTTTGGTCTCTTACTGTTATGTCTGGTTGGTGTCAGGCTTGCACCGTCGGATGCATGTGTGGTGTCATTCTTTTTTATCTCACCTATCCTTACCACTAGTGCACTTCTAATGACCTTGCTGGAGTTGCCCAGTAACCTTTGACATTATACACCCCCCCTGTATGCTAACTTGAATATATCTACTACTCTAATTACCATGGGTGGAAAAAGCTGGAGAGGCTCCTTCCCAGGAAATTTGTGTATTTGGAGGGAAATTTACCTTTCTTTGGACAGAAAGATTGTAAGAAATTGTGGAAACTGTGCACACTCCCTTCCCCAGAAATAAATGTATTTTTCAGCACTGCTTCTTACCTTTCAAAAGTGCTTGTTGGCTTTTCATTGCTCTTCTCTTGCTGAGTGTTGCCATATGTTTTCCTCTTTTTATAATGTTGATATTTTACTCTTTCATTGGGTGTATGGTTGGTGTTGGGCTTTTTCGTACTGTATGTTTGGATGGTGTGCCCATGGTGTGTGCAGTTTTCTATGTTTCTAACTCTTGTGTGATTGGTCTACAGTATTCCTATATTTTTCTTATATTTGTTTACACTGTGCCCAATATCTGTGCTTTAATTACCTTATGTAAATATCTTGAATAAATTTCTGTATCAGTAATTAGTTAAATATTAAAGTCAAAACCCATTTCTCTTTTTGTTGTTGTTGTTCTTCATGAATAATAATCAGGCACGTTTTCCTCTGTAAATTTTTTCCTTCATTTTGGATGAAATGCAGCATGTCTGGAGTTCCGTTATTTCCTTTCTCACGCTTTTGTATTATTGCAGAGAGGCTTAATTACTTTTGCTCATTTCCTGTTGTGGAATATAGTAAAAGTCTCTTTACTTAGCTGTCGTAGATTGTTACTGTTTTTTTTTGGGGGGGGAAGGGGAGATGGGAATGGAGTAAAAAGAAAAGTTTTTTTCTTTCTTCACCAATTTAATTATCAGTTCATTTTAACCTGGTTGAACATACATAGTTTTGTGCATTGAATCACTTAAAGTTTACGACTTGATACAGCTGGACATCCTTGCTTAAATGTAAATTACTGCTCCTCAGTCATCACTTACCTGTCTCAGAAAGCTACTGCACTCTAATCTACCATTTACTAAACTCTGTATCTGTGCTTCCTATACCAGAGGGTATTCACTTCATTCCTCACTGTACCTGTACCTGTCTCTTACAACCATTACTCCTGCAATCCTCTGTCCGTGGAGCTCTACCTGGTGCTTTAAAATTTTCTGCTCTCCTCTACTGTAAAACAATCGTGATATCTAGGAACTAATGTGTTTTCATATGCTAAGAAAATATCAAAATATTCTTTGTGATAACATCTCCCTTGGTAAAGCCTAAGGTGTAATTCTACGATTTGGAATGGATGTCTGTACGCAAATGTGGGAAGTTAGCTGTTATCATAAATATCGCTCCACTCCTCCTCACCCCTTGTTTTTTCACTCTGACTTGACTAGAGTACATGAGGTATACTATAAGAAAAGAGTTCTACAGCTCAAGTTACATTATAATTCAATATACTTACCCCTGTGCTTACATTATTGCATCGTTCACCCCACACAAGTCGCTTTGGAGTACAGTTCTACCTCAGTGCGCTTTGTGCCCTGAATCTGCCTTGTTTGACAAACAGAGAGGTCTATTTCATGAGAAACATTCTGATAGTCTGAGACAGATGGCGATCGCTAAACATTTGTTGGATCATAACATGCTGAACATGTCACTTCTGGCATTTTGAAGTTTTTAATTAATTTTCTGTAAGTAATTTCTACTAGTCAGTCAATCATGGCCATGCCTTAACAGAGACCCACAAATTCAAATACAAAGTAAGCTGACTGTAGCGCTTTCTGGCATTCGTCTTCTCTAGTTTGTATGAAAGGGCTTGATGTGCCTGCCCGTAATTTTTTTTTCTGCAGCTATGGTTTGATTACCCCTTGGTTCACATACCAGCGGCAATGAAATTGATCATTTCTGTTTATGTCAGTGTGGAAGCTTTGTCAGTATGGAATAACATCATGACTCAGGTTGATCTGTAAAAAAGTGTTATTGGAAGGAAATGACAAAGTTTTGTAGTGAAAGTCTGGTAAGAGCTACTGTAGCTCCCATTGATTGTAATGAAAATGTGGAGCAAAGTTTTTGACCGTTCGTGATTAAAAAGAGACGAATTATGTAATTGTCACAAATACATTATTACATAAGTTTGCGTAAGTTGCTGTTGTAAGTGAAGCTCTTGTGCTGTCACATGCAAACATTGGTGATTTACAGTATGGCAAACATAATGGACATGCGAACATTTTACAGAAGGTTTTAGCAATCGCTATTCCCTCGAGGACAGTCCATTTGCTTTTGAATGGCTCGCGATTCCAGACGATGTTTTGTTTTTTAAATGGTCAGCAGATCTTTCATGTCATCTCTCCTTTCTCCCAACAGAGATGAAAAAATACCGGCGAAGGAAACTCCAGTGGTTCAGGAAATCACCACAGTGCTCAGAGAATGGTGCGACATATCCAAGCAGCTATACACGGTTAGTCTCAAACAAAACAAACCCACAGGATGTGAACGTAGTCAAAGGGAAAACCGACGTGAGGGAAAACACATTAGGGGCTTAAGCAAATGACGAAAAGATGCACAACAGTGCTCCGGAGATTTATACAGAGCTTGGGCGTATTTCTCCTTTGGCTTTAATTCATCTTGCTAAAGATTAAGAGATTACAAATGGAGCCACTCACGCCACGCTTCACATGGCATGCTAGAGTAAAATTCGAAATGGAAAATTGCACAGTGTCAAAGAGTATTAAGGTCTCACTTTTGATGAGAAAGGGGGAAAGTACAAACTGGTGTGAGATGTGTCCCTGTGGTCCATCCTTGTAATAAACCATTTCATGAAATGACAAGGCTTTAATAATTTTCAAATGCAATCTCACAGAATGTTCTTAGAACTCAAATGCCTCCCTGGAGGGTGCTTTTCTTTCTCCGTCACTGTCATGCACGTCGTGGCCGTTTTGATAGTCACTGTAGTAGTCCCTCGGTGGATACTGCACAGACAAAAAAAAAAAAAACGGTTGTTGCAAAGGAGAAAATTTCTCTTTCATCACATGATACTACTACCTTCAGATCTCAAGAGATTCATGTAAGATGGAGATATGAAAGTCACAGCAATTTGATTTTTGCCCGTTCATGTTTTCCAACATACAAACTGATTCAGAAAAGTTTCTGACCAACAAAAGTGTTCCATAATACCGGTAGCCTCAGCAGAATTGTACAAAAAGTATTTTGATTTGGTACGGTCCATCGTGCGTGACCATTTCAATGTGCCTACTTGATCGATCCCATTGACTTGTATTACTGTTTGTTGTCTTTATTTAAAATCGCTGTTTATTTTTTATTTTTATGAAAGAAATTCATTTAATGTTGATGACGTGAGTTGAAGACTCTTAGACAGCTGAGAAATTAAATCAAAATGTATTTATTTTGCTCCTCCATGTCAGCCAGATGAAGATGTCATTTATTTGATTCATGCAAAGATTGCACAAAGTTTGTTACCATGGTGACACCGAAAACCATCCCTCCACTGCCCATAAAGCAGTCCCGAACAGAGAAAGTTGCCATAGAACCGTGTTTGCCTTTGAAAGTTTGAAGTTCCATTTACCCACCCTTGGAAATTTGTTGGAGGCCTTTTTTTTTCATCTTTGTGTATTATTACATATCTAAGCCATGTCTGTACCACTTGAAATTTCCCTTCACCTACACCTGTCACCATTAAAGTAACATTTTAGGGATTGCTGACATATGTTTGTATCAAGGAAGAATTATGGAAGCAAAGAAGGCATCAAATTGAAAATGCAGGACATGATGCTGTTATTGTGGTGGTCCCATTTTGCAAATTAATGTTGACAGAACAAGGTGAACAATTAGAATATATGGCCCTGTCGTTCAGACTCAGAAAATAAAAAATTGTGTCAAGTGGCTGTATGTGCATGGGTGCGTATGTGTACATACTTTTGGTTCCGTATATCATGTTTAAATTGCATATCAGGCTGTGAGTGCAAAGCAGAAAGTTTTTTCAAGTGTCGGTGTCTGTGTGTGTACGTGTATGTGCGTGCATGTCCTTTGGGTGTCTTGTTTAAATCATCAGTCCTAGAGTGGCAAACTATTCGACAACTTACTGATGTTCTTTGATAAGAATACAAAATTTAAAAAAAAAAAACAGAAAGGCATTTTATAAGCCAGCTAGCCATGTGCACAGTTTGGCACCAAAATGCCACACTGGTACGAATGGACGATTCAAGATGCAAAAGGCACTGTACCTTGGTTGAGGTTCTCCCTCGTGGAAGGATAGAAATAATCTTGCTTCAGTGCTAACATGTTCATCAAAATGTGTGAATAATACCACATACACAGTGTGTAAGTGTTATGTTGACATTTTCCGCAAAGGTACAAGTTGCTTACAGCACTTGTGAATGCAAACACAAGAAGTGTCCTTAATGTGTGCATTACCTGCAGAATGTCTTAAGAAAAAAGAACAAAAAGGTAATTACCATTGCAACTTTTGAATGTAGAGAAGAAGATTAGTCATATGGTTGATGATATTTTACACACAACTTCATATCTTTGTACTGTTTCTGTTTTCCTACATGGCTGTCTGCATGCGTATTAGTTTTTGCACCATGTCCAAAATTTGAACCTGCGCACCTGCAGTCTACAGTTGGTTGGACATCCTACCCGTCCGTCTGGAAACGACAACTTTAATAGTGAATGAGTCAATTGTGAAGTCACACGACATTTGGCTTGGCACATTGTCACAACCGCATGTCTTTTGCAAACGCTAATGCGTATGGTCATCTTCGAAGCTGATACAGAATCGAGCGAGTGACATCACGTTGTCTCATTTCTTTTGTTTACTCCTACAGACAGGAGAGAAGGAGAAAGTTGAGCTGACACACAAGCTGATGTACGACCTTATAGAATGGAGGAAACAGATCATCTCGGAGACGCTTCCGGTCGACGAGCTGAGGGACATCAAACAGTTGGTCACATCCCGGATTGATTGGGGCAATAGGTAAATGAAAACAGTACCCCACCGAAAAAACAAACATAATCGCAGACCAGACAATGTGGCGTAACAGAAGACAAGGTCTGGAGTAGAGGACCTTCACTATCCACAGGTTACCAAATATCACGGTACTGCAGTGTGGTTTTTGAAAAAGATGTGAACACTCCTTTGCAACATTTGAAGCTATTTGGCAACAGGTTTTATCCCCCAGATAAAGTCTGGAATCTTCTTCACTCTTTTCAGGGAATGCACCTTATACCACCATACAAAGAACTGTATTTGGTTTCGCACTGTCCATTAATTACCATCGCCTCTATTTCAACACTGCGCTCTTCTGCCCAGCTTCCACCATTGAATGCTTCATTTGTGAGCCCTTAATTTTTAAGCTCTTAAATTCTTGCTCCTTTGAGGTATATATTTAATTTAGTAATATTTCTTAAACCCCTTTGGCTACCCAGAGGTATTAGAAAGAAGGAACTTGTTTTGTGGTGGCAGTGGGTACATTCACAAAGGGTAGACAGCTGAATGCTATAGTTAGTAAATATCCAAACAAACAAAGGTTTGTTTTTGCAGCGTTGATATTGCAGTTGTTGGGAAATGTTTAATATAATTGTGTAAGTAGTCGCTGTATTGATCTTTTCAAAGTGGTCATTGGAGCAAAGAATTGAAGGTCTAGCTTTTTCAAAGCTAGAAATACTTTTCATGGAGGGAACTCCCAGGGTAACACACCTCTTTTTTTCTGCGTTTTTGTTTTGCCTTTGTAGAAAATTAGGTCTCGATTTGGTGATTCGAGACGAAGAAGGAAGTATACAGAATCCTAACCTACTGAGCACTGTAGCTCTTTACAATAAACATGAAACAGCTATGCAGAGGATTGGCCAACAGGACAAGGTGAGTTGTTACTTGAAGTATGATAGAATATGAATTTATCAAGTTCTGAGCCCTGTAGCCCTCTGTGATGAAGGCGAAACAGCAGATAGATGCCACGGAATGCCAACCAGATAATGTCAATCGCTAAATGAACCAACATGTTAGATGACCCCCCTCAGTTGATTGAATTACAACGTACTTCACCACAATTATGTGCTTCAAAACATCGTTTTCACACAATGCAGAACCAATCAAGCATGTACTGATAGATGCAGGTTTCATTTTGAAATCATCGAGGAATATTTTGTAAATATCATTCATAGTGCCAGTCATGTGGACCTGCTCTGGTAAATGACTTCAGTTTATCAGTTAGTTTATTCAGATTGGAATGCATAAGGGAGTAAAGAATAAATTTCAGCATTGCATCCAAAATTCCCCAAAACAGAAAGAAAAGACCAATAGATTGTCTTTTATTCCACCACTGATAGGCTTGACAACATGTTTTTTTTTTTTGTTATTACAAGCTACAAAGTCATTGGTGGGAGAGGGTAAGTGACTCTGATGGTTAAGCATGGCCATGGCAATTCCATGGATTTTTACTTTACCATCAAGGAATGTGAAATCAATAATTTGCAACCAATTGTGTAAAAATCTGTGGTCAATCATTTACTCGTGCATATTCATTGGCATTTCTTCTGCATATTCATATATCTTGGCATATTTTCTCCTTGCAAATCTCAGCTTGATTTCAAAATGCTGATATGGTGATGCCTTGGAGAGAAACTGATCCCAGACTCCGTCTTACAGTGTAGTTGAATTTGCATGAAAAGTTTGGCCAGACTTACAGGGTGTTCTGTCGGTACACAAATAGTGGAATTCACCTCTTGAAAATTTACAAAATTCCATAAAATTAAGGATGCTTTTCTCCCTTTATTGGTGGAACTTGTCAATTCTCAATTGCATGCTTTGTTTTGAGAGTCACAGATTTCTCTTTCACAGTGGTGCATTGCATTATGGGAATCTTTGATGTCATACTGGCCACACTAATTGAACTTCCTTTCGTTCTTTGTAATCGTGACTGCCCTAAAAGAACCAGTAGGACGCTTGAACTGTTGCGACCTTTACGTTCACAACATCAGTGGGCTTTATCTACGATCAAGCCATTCTAATTGTTCACTGTTTTTAGTCGACTTTCAAGGGTACATATCTGTGCCCTTTAATGTCACAGAACCAAGAAGACTTTTTTTTCAGTAATTTATCCAAAGTTACATAAATAGTTGAAACCTCAGTCAATCTGGAAATCTGCCTCAACCAGAGCAGTATTGTGGAACAGCAACGTCTAGAATTATGAACAGGATATTGGAGTGGGACTTGAAGTGCCTGTAGTGAAAAACTGTTCTCTTTCATTTAAGTTCCCCTGAAATTGCTTTTATTCTGTTATCCCCTAAAGGTTCCGGTGTTATGCAATATATAAGAATATTCCTTGAAGTTTAACATAAGTGTCCTACTGCCTAAAGCAACTCATTTAGATACAACCAACACATCAAACTCAAGTATTACGCTGATGTCTTCATCATGTCAAGTTCCTAGGTAATGTATGTTACTCACTGACCACCAACTGACATTGCCAGAAGGAATGCCCAATGCATTAGCAAGCCACAAAACATGTTTTCCTTAAAAGGGCATACAACACTTCTTCCATTTTTGTTTTTTCTTACAGAGAAAGGATTTAGTATGTCACCTGCCATTAATTACCTAACTTTTTACGGATTACATATTGCCATGGAGTTGTCAGTAGTTTTGAAACAATTCCATTCAGAGTTGTTGAAACTAACTAATCTGTAAAATGGGAAAAAAAAAAAAGATTCAGGACAACAAGTTATAATGGTCAGTTTTTATCTTTTATTAAACGACAAAACTTTAAGATGCACCATAAAGATCATTCGGATTCATTCAACAGTCAATATTCATAACCAGATCATATTTTTGTGAGGAGTTAGCTGTACAGCACTGTCCATAGTTTTAATTTAACTTCCAGCTGTATCACAGAAAGTTTTCGAGGGTTCGCTTTTCAACGCCTTTGTCGCTTCCTACTACAAAATCCCAGGGTTAGTGACGATGTTACAGGAAAAAGCGTTCTTCAAGTGTGTGTTAAACGTGGGGGATTTTGTAATCGACAGCTATGCTGTTTACAGTGGTTTCAAGCATACCAGGAAGTGACATTGAATTGGTTATAATTTTGCTCCCCACGGATATTTCAGCCGACCTTATAACTCCAATGCAATGGGTACATCAAAAGCATGTCCTCGTCTCTAGCAGAAGGGTTATGTTTAGAAAGAACCTCAGGGTTCCCTTTTGTAGTGTGTTTCATTAGTCACATGGCATAGTGAAAATAAGAGTTGTGAAAGGAAGAACAATAGGATACTCATGATCGGATGTGAACGAGCGGACGGTGACTTCTCTATTTTTTTAACCTGTACACAGAGCATTTGTAGTTTGTGATATTTAATACTATTGGGAAGTAGCCCATGGGAAGGTGCCTGCCAAAGTCATAACAGAAAGAAATTACCTATTTAGTTACATTGGTGATAAGTACTGCACTTTTATTGGACAAGAACTTTTAACAGAAATCTGTTTTTGTCTTTAGTAAAACTCTCTCGCTCAACCTCCCTTCCTCATTCTACCTGATCACCTCTGTTTGTTGGTGAACTTTGACCCTTCTTAAATTCAGCATTCATGTACATTTTTGTTGGTTATTTTATAGCAAAGTGATGGCCATAGACAACAGAAGAAGACCAGTGTCTCTTACACATACAACCTCTTTGTGTTCGTGAAAAACATCGTCTGCAAGATCGGTGAAGATGCAGATGTTTTAATGACCTTGTATGATGCAAAGGCAGGAAACTATATCAGGTAACTCACACAGGATGGAAAAATACTCCATTCTCTGACATAACTTTCAGAACTTTATTCAACATCTTCATTAACAGAAGAGTCACATTTTGCATTAGTCGTCAGTTGAACAACCCACGAAAATGCTCAGATTTTTCTGTACCTTGCACGTTTCCATCTCAGTTCTATCTCATCAGATTGCCTCTGTGATGTTCCTGGAATTATTATTGAGAGTCTCCCTGATATGTTGTAAAGTTATCAGTCGTAACATCCCTCCACACAAGTTTTATTTCACCGGTGAATTACTTTGTTTATTTTTCGGTGGTATAACTTTAAACGTATCACCTGTGTGATGATATACAGTGAGATAAGGAGTTATAACTGGTGTATTTTTTTTTGTCCTTTGATAGGACTTGAACATAGGAGTAAGTGATGTAAAGACATTGTGTGATATCTAGTACCTACAACACTGGTGGAGGCAGACAAGACTTCCTGGTCCATAGGGACAACATTTAAAAGTCTAGTCCAGTCAACATTAAAATTACTCTTGTAAATTACGTAGTAAATGGAAACAATGTGTCAACAACTCTCAGTTTGCTTAGATCGTTCATGCATAAATAAGGATGGTACGGAACTTCGAAAATTTGCTTCGCCAACCGAGCGTATGAGGTAGAAGTCGCAACCGAAATTGGAATTAACCAAATCATTTTGCGAGTTTTACTTTCATCATGTCATGTTTATGAACTGTTCATGAGTTTTCCATCGTAAAGCGTGTCACAATTTTTTGTATCTTTTTGGACCAAGTGGTTGTTGCTTTGAGGGGAGGATGTCCTGTATGATCACAATTGAATATTCTCTATTCATGACTGGAGTGTGGGGGGGATGGTCTGGACTGACAAGTCCAGTGGAATGTGTACTTCAGCAATGTTGTAATGAGATCATTTGCTTTGACTTTTGCAATTATAAGATTAACTGATGCTTGGAAATCAGTGGGCACACTCTGATTTAGAAAGTCACTTAGTGGGGGAAAAAGGTGAAAGTTTGTGATTCTTGATTAGGCTCCCCTCTCAAGATTAAAAGATTTAAGTTTTGGCTGAAGGTGAATTCTCCCTGCTAAGTAAAGAATTGAGAGAAAGAAAAGTGTTGATTCTTACAAGGAAATCATCCCACTGACTTTTGGATTTACTTTCCTTTCTTGAGAAAACTTTAATTACAGTTGTTTTTTTTCCAATGAAAGTATCCACTATGCAATCTTTTTGTCGTACAGTATTTAATTATCCAACTTTCTAACAGTACAATTTTTCTGATTTAAAAGCCTAATTTCATGGTGCATAAAGTACAGCTGAAGCAATCAGTAATAAATATTTCACTTTCACTGTAGTAAAGCTGCTCACGATATCCATCTATATCACTATGGCAACAGGAGATCAGTACGTCAATAATTGACGAAACTGATGGGTCGGGACTGTAAAAATTTTAAGGGAAAAACACAGTAAGATCTGCCTAGAAGCAAAAGTTAAGTAAATAAGGATCTCAATTTATTACCCTTTTTTTTTTGACAACTTTCACTTTTCTTCCCTTTTCACAGCGAGTACTATGTAGTGAAATGGACGAGCAAAGGAACACCAAAGGACTTAACCTTGTTTAATAATTTGAAAGTTTTATTCACAGTGAGTTTTTTTGTTTTTCCTTTTATTCTTTGCAACTGACACAGATTGTGTCAACCCTCCTGGGTTTTTCCATTTGATCACTAATTTGTAAATCAATCTCACAAAGGCCTGGCTATGCTACTTTTACTATGAATGTAAAGGGTCCTAATTACCACAGACTGTCAATTCCACCTGTGTGGTCTTTAGGTCAGGGTTCCTTCTGAATAATTGTTGTATGTACTAGAATGTTGCAGGCACATAGATCATGGATCAGCTAAATCTTTGACTGAAAGAAGTGATTGTGGTGGGAGGGTGTGAGAAAAATGTGCCATTGCTTGAGGATCAAGAACTGGGCTTGCTTGTGGGTCCCGCTGGTTCTTTCCACCTCCCGCCAAGATATCTGTTAGTAGTGTTGAGCCGATTATCGGTTAGTAGTATCGGTATCGGCCGATAATGGTGTTATCGGTGAGATATCGGTATCGGCAAAAATGACCGCAATCTCCGATAAGGGCAACCGATAACACGCCTTTGTCATTCCTCCACGCACAAGAGTGTGAAAACTTTACAGATACGGCTGGCAAATGGTTAAATTTCCCGGGAGGCTAATTACAATATTGTCGGATTTCCCGCCAGACCTAACACAGCGCCGTAGGCGTCATTCGATAGCGAAGCGATTGTTGTACCAGCGTGGGGTCAATGGGCCCGCCATAGGGCCCCTTGTGGAGTCCATGGCCGACCCCAGTAGGGTCCAGGGTACCAGACCCTGGAAACTAAGCGATTTAAGCGATTTTAGAAGTGTCCGAATCATTTAAAATCCATGCTAACTTTCAACTCTTGAAGTTGAAAAATGTTATTGTATTGGGCGAAAACACGAAAATTCGATCAGAAAAAAATCATTGATATTGCTTCAAAATCAAAAAGTTCTATGAAATGTTGCACATGTCATGTAGAGTAAACTGTATTATATACATTTTTGAAGTTGAAATGTCCCTAAAAGTCTCGTGAAAAGAATCACGTAAGATCGTGTGCAGCCTTCCGAAAATTTTTAAGTAATGATATCCTAACGTAGTGGGTGCATATCGAATAGCCTAACCACCTTGGGAATTCAGTTTCCGTACTACAGGGAACAACCGACATTTTGTAAGTTGCAGGCTTCAGAGTTTTTCAAGGAACATTGATTTTTTTCTTTTTTTTTTTTTTGGCTCATTGATCCCTGTCACTTTAAAATGTTTAGACTAAAGGTTTGACGAAGTAGACCATTGGTTTCGTGAAGGGTTTTGGATACAGAGATATACGTTCATTTTTGTATTTGTGTGAGTTTCGATATGTCCGCTTGCTATCATTCTGCAGATAGTTTACGCATGCAGGCCTAAGGCAGGCCTAAGCTTATGCATTTTATTTGACATCGAATGTAGTAAAGGAGGTATACGTAGAATCTTCTGGAAACATTTGCCAACTTTTTTTTTTTCACATGTATAACTTTAAAAATATTGATAATGAGTAAAAAATAAGTACATACATTTACAGGAATAGTAATTTACTTCAATTTTTGGGGAAGATTGAAGGTGGATGGGGCATCTGGGATACAAATTTGAATGGATTTATTTGCCTGTCATTTTCAGCTGACGTAACTATTTAGGAACCACATGTATGATCTCGAGTCATTCTGCAATCGAAAGTTCGAAACAAGCAAAGTGTACAAGATAAACACGGCCGGAAGTACAAGTGGTATGCGAAAATGATATTTTGAAAACATTTAAAACGGTCTTGGTTCTTGAACATGTGCAATTCTTTTTTTGCTCACGTGGTATGCCGCATTAAATTTTTCTCACAAGTTCATGTGGTTTGGTTAATATAACTCGCTTACACTACTGCGGCCACTTCGTAAGCTACTGTACGTCGATTTAACCGCTATACCTGGTGTTGAGTGGGTTGCGGAAAATTCCAAGCCACGTGCTTTATGTTGTGTACAAGAAAGCTACGTACTTTACCGGGCTTATCGCGCACAAGTTAGCAGTTTAGTAAAAGCCCAGCCAATCATGGCCCACCAGTTGATAAGAAGATTGGAAGAACTAACGAGGTACATGCGGGGCAATTTCGGACCATACCATCATTAATTGTTTATGTTTGCTGGCGGGGAAGGAGGTTTGAATAGTCTATACTTTCTCATTGGCAGATTTTATCACTTCAGCAGCCCATTGCACGCTACGGTGCTGTAAGGGGAAGTGCCGATGTGATAGGCTACAAAGTTTGGCCTACATAAGGAGCTCTTACGAGTTAAATGGATTACATACAGCAGGGTATTGCAAGAGAGACAAATAAAGACAAGTGCCACGTATATTTCTTGAAGAAAATATTTTTGATTAGTTCACTTTCTGACGAAAACATGCAAAACATTCTTGTGAAACAAACAAGTGTAAACGCACAGTTGTTGACGGTTCCAAGGTAGTGTTCAACTTATATTATTGTAATGGTAATACTGTTTACAAAAGATTCTTTATGTTTTTCTTTGTTATCGGTATCGGTATCGGGCCGATATTGACTTTGACTTATCGGTTATCGGCAATTTCCGATATCACTGTTATCGGCTCAACACTATCTGTTAGGGCATATATATTTTGTGAGACAAATCACTACACATGGAAAAGAGTCAAAGTTTGATAACACAGTGAGAGGCTAATTATTACTATAGTTTACAGTGGATGTAATTCAGGTGTGGATGTTATTCATGCAAAAATGCTAGATGCGTCAGTTGACAAAATCTTTGAGAAATTTGGAAGTTGATTTAATTATCCTTGATGGACATTCAGTGAGTGACTCCATGAAAAATATCACTGAATTCTATGGATTCTATAAGTTGTCGTATTTTGAATGAAGCAAAACTCTCCAAAATGTGTGAAAATTCACAAGTATTTTCCATCAAACTAAAATAAAAGTGCTCTAACTTGTGCTTGTGTCTCTTTTAATTTTGTTTGTTTTCAAGTTTGTGAGATCTGATTCTTCAAACAATCATTGACATGTACTTTCTAATCAAAATAAAATTGCAGGTGTGGGTAATTCTTATTTCCCCCCTTTTTTTTTTGCTTGCAGGACCTCGGAGCGAAGGACCTCCAGAGAGAAAAAATTTATTTAGTGTGTCAAATTATAAGAATAGGTAAGTTCAAAATGAAGAACAGAAAAGGAAGAATTTGAGAAACTGCTTTCCTTGCACCATACAGAGAAGTTTAAACCATGTACTTCATCTGCGTGGAACTGATTCTCCCTGAAGCATCAAGTTTTAGGTCAATGTTCCAGTTTTCTGAGTGAAGTTACTGACTCAGTATGAAAAACTACATTTTGTCTGTTTCAATGCTTGTTCATTGTCATTCATCATGGTATCAGATTGTTTTGTTTAGGGATCTATAACCCCTAGTGTTGTTTCTCATCTCAGAAACTTTTCTCACTTCCAGTTCCCCCCTCCCTTGCCATGCCCCCCTCCTTATCTTATAGAATAGATGCCTGTTAGCTGCCCCCCAACAGCCAATGCAAGCCAAAGCAAATATGTTGCCATTTGTATAAACTCTGCTCTGAGCTGAAGTAAATCCTCACAATTTTGTGGGTGTCAGTTGCACGTGTTGAAGTTAGCTACCAGTGAGAGAGTGTCCAGTCTTAAGTACATGTCACTTCAGACTCTCACTCTATGGTTCGGACTTGCTTCTTCCCAAAATTCCTTGATGTATTCTGATCCACTTTGGTACAGTCAACTTAATAACCTCCTGGAAATGTAGCCTCATGGGCAGGTGGCACTAAGTCCAAAGTTGGCAAGGCATTCTTCTTCTTATTATGTAGTTTAGGCTAACCTGGTTACCATGACCACAACAGGGGTGAGTGAATCGGTTGCTTGGAGATGAAGTGAGTGTTTGCTCAATATTTAAACCACAGATGCTTTTAGTCAACTTTGGCTTTTGATGCTGCCTCTTTTTTCGAACTTTAGGGAGGATGGAATTGAAAGAAGGTGACCAGAAGGACAACAACAAGAAGTACACTGTAGGTCTGAAGAGACCGTGCGGAGTCGCCGTGATGGAGATCACGGAGATAGTCTCTGGCCACACCGATACCGACGTCGAAAAGCATTATTTTATACCATTCCAGCCGTAAGTGTACATTCCTTTGCAGTGGATGTTTGAATTTGTCACAATGAAGGCAGGTTTTTCTGACCGGCAATCTGTTTGGTCTGTCTCTTTCGTGTGGGAGAGACGGTAGGGTGGGAGGAGGATATCCAGATGAGGTGAAGCCCACAACCACATCATGAAAACACCTTTTGCTTTTAGTTGTGGAGCAAACGTGCCATTCTGTAGTCTTAAATCCAATACATCGTTTAGCTGTTTAGTCCCATATTTAATGTAGCGTGTCACAAATATCCGTTTGTAGCACTTCACATCCTGTATTGCTTCCTGTGTAATCTAGTTCAGACTTTCATGTTATTTTTTCCCTCTTGGTGACCATTTAGAATGGGTATGTGTCTTCACCGTTTTTTGGCGTTCCTGATTTGGTCTGTGTGGGAGTGTTGTGTACATTGGTGTTCATTTTTCAGATCATAGGGGCATTGACTCGGGACACCTGGTATCCCCTGCTTCACCATAACCTGCTCCCATTCATCCCTTTCTCTCAAAACGTCATTCTCCCTCCAGTCTTTTGAGATTACTGTATGATGGTCTGAGATCATTTTAATTTGA
This sequence comes from Stichopus chloronotus, assembly GCA_021234535.1. NCBI lineage: Eukaryota > Metazoa > Echinodermata > Holothuroidea > Aspidochirotida > Stichopodidae > Stichopus > Stichopus chloronotus. The sequence continues at coordinate 20,460,572 of CM037841.1, read as the reverse complement.
GTGAATATATATAACCCCCCTCAGTCTTCCCCTCTGCCACTATACAGAATTGTTCTCTTAACAGATTTCCTACTTAAGCATAAGTGGGCGGGTTTAATAGTATCATTATTAGATGAAATGAAAGAGCATTCAGATTTGTGATATGTTTTGCTATGAAGACTCGAGACTTTCTCAGAATCATCAGAAAACATACTGCTTCATAATATTGAAAGTCACTCTTGGGCTAGACGCTCAGTAAGTTTGTGAGCAAACGCTCGTAGCCTGGTCATCTGTGCCTATGAGAAGTAGAACCGAAAGTCATCATAGTGAAGGGTGTTTTAGAAGTCCAGCTGTATCTTTCTAGAAAGTCATTTTGGAAGAACTGGCAAATATTGAGGTCATTCAGATTTGGAAAATCATTGACTCAGAATAAACAATTTTATACATGAGATTTCCTTCAGGTGGATTTCAAAACATTGTTAGAGAGTTATCTGAACTGATGGAACTGCCAGGTACTAATCACATGCAGACAACAAACACTTGTAGTCTAATATGCCAAAGTAAAACACACACTTTTCGTCATTTGATGTACAAAGTTGACATTGACAGGAAGGGAAGTTTGGTGCTGAGCATTGGTAACAATAATAGACAATGTCGTGGGTTCTCACAGTCCAAACATACGTTTCTGTCTTGTTTAATGGACTGAGCTGCTGTTTTTGTGATCCTAATGGCTTGCCTGATGTTAATGTGTCATGGGTATGTCACTGTGTGCCATGAACTGTTTAGTAAGAATACAAATCTGTATGCAGAGAGTGCTGTGAAGCAACAAAGATACTGGCAGAGTCCTATGACCACCATATACTGTATATAGGAATAACCTGCAAAGAGTTTTAATACATGGCAGCCTAGTGACACTGTGTGATGTGAAGATCATATGGTTGCTATGTAAGTGCCATCTGGTTGCTATGTGATAGTGACACTTTTATGTAAATGTAGTATGGCTGCTATGAGGTGACCTACTGTTTACATAGTGACACAATCTGATGTAAAACCAATATGGCTGATATGAAGTGTTGTATGGTTACATAGTTACATCATGTGATGTGAAGACTATATGGCTGCTATGAGATATCATATAGTTTATACATACTGACACTGTGTGCTGTAAATACAATATGGCCGTTACGAGATAGCTTATATCGTATGATGACATTCGGATGATAGTTACCCACGCTACATAGATATCCCGTATGGTTAAACATATACTGACTCTGTGATGCAATTTCGCATGCTAAGTGATATTCTAGTAAAAAACATATTTTACAAAGAGATGTATGGTTACATACCAGTGCTATGTGATGTGAGTAACTATGGCTCAGTGGTTGTTCAAATACCATACCATGTGGCTGTATGGAATACAAGAGATTTTATCCGGTCACATGATCCTAATGCTGTGTCATGTGACCATCCTTCAGTACACATGCAGGGTTTTAACAAGTGGGTCTATGAGTAGTTTGTAGCTGTGAACCATGAGTGAAGGAGAGAGGTGTCAGGTTGTCATAAAAACATAAGACTATTAATTATAGCTCACCATACCATCACTTATAGTCTTTGGCAGTCACCGTCACGTAGTGTCAATAAGTCAAGAACCGCTTGAACACAAGTTCCACCATTACGGCAATTTCCTGGGAAGTGTAACAAATGGATACACTAAATTAATAAAATCCCATACAAATCATGGATAAAGGTCAATCCTTTTGGTTCAGTATCAAAAAGTCGTTTCTTTGTAAAATTGAAATCTTGCAGTTACTTCAGAATGATTTATTTGGTGTGCAAATTATGTTTTGACCATTTGAACCCCTTTTCTTGTGGCTTCAACAGGTGCTCCAGTGATGACTGTCTGGACAGTGTTGTGAAGAAAGTTCTGGTAGGGAAAGAAGTCAATCACAAAGGACAAGGGATATGGGTGGCATTGAAAATGATTCCCGGTGAAGCAAAACAGGTAAAATACGTTATGAATCAACTTAAACTGCTCCTTAAATGACATTGATCTGGTAGCTAATTAAGTTTTGTCTCAAAAAGCAACTTGAGGTTGTAGTGGCACCCCTGAACTGCCAAATGAGCAAACCTTTTTTTCATAATGATGGTGTATACACCACTAAAAATGCTAGATATGCTAAAATGACCACTGAAAAATACAATCAGCATAAATTTGAAATGTGCTTGATTGTGTTTTATCTTTCTTATATCGATTGTATGGTATTGTTTCTCAAAGTTGATATGCAAGTAGGTAAAGATTTGTCTCAATGGGTGAGGAGTTTCTTCTGCATACTAACCAGAAAATTTTTTTTATCTCGTTTTTCCGGAGTTCAGAAGTGTTTCCATCCTAAAGTCTCTGGTAGTCGTGATAAATTGCTCAAAATGAAAAAAAAAACCTCAGAAGAATGGCATCAAAATGAATGCTGCTGATAAGTAACGATCAGCCGAATCTCTCTTTGCCATCATGGATGTTGTTTCATGTATTTTACTTTTCAAGTCCTGTGTGATTTGCACTCTCGGATTGTTCATTCGGAAAATATTTCTGCATTAAAAAACTCAAGCAAAGTACTCCCCTTGATTTTTGTTTCACGTGGCAATTACAAAGCCAAGTCATTGTCTTTGGTTGTGCTAGACAGAGGGCACTTAGTCAAGTGTCGAATGTGTTTAGATTGACTTCGAATCGAACTATGTCCGTGAAATGATTAAATTACTTTTCACGAGGTGTAGTCACTTATTAACCCTTAAATGTTTTGTCACCGTGGTTACCGTTCATATCCTTAGCCAAAAAAAAAAAGGGCAGTGACAATCGTGATGAGACGAAAAAGCCAAACAGTTAGAAGTTTTTCCAGGAACATTATGTTTATGTTTGAAGTAGGGAAATGATCTTTTTTAGTGAATTAATGTTAGAACATGATCTCTTGAGCAACATGACTTTCTGGGATGTAAGAAAAAAAAAAGGATAGATGAACAGATAAAACAGATTAAGGAAAGTTTTTAAAGCTCTCACGACCCAATGTGCAAGTGGCTTGTTTGGGGGAAGTAAAACGTGTCGTTAAAGTAAGGACTTTAGCATCGACTGCGTTTGCTTTTAGAAGTAGCAATGATGTGGAGATTTTTTTTTTTTTTTTTCCTTTAAAAGGTTTTCAAAGAGTATCCTCACCTTGTGGACAGCAAGACTGCAATAGCCCGGAAAATGGGATTCCCCGAGGTTATCATGCCAGGTAATGTTGACACAATCGGTGTCTTGTGAAAGGCTTGATGTTCTTCCTTCATGCACTCTGAAAAAAAAAAAAATCAAAAATTGGCATGAACTATGTTTAGGCGTAAGGAAGGTAATGGAAAGACATTCCGGTGTGTTACAATTGAAAGATCACATCACTGAAAGGTTAGTGTCTTTTATCTCATCCTCACCATCTCATAATCTTCCCTACCTACATTTTCACTGATCTGAGTCCTGAGAGACTCATACCCCATCATCACCCATTTAAACCTGGTAGCTGTCCCCACTCACACCCCCCCCCCACTGATGCGTATTTCACCAACATCCAGCTCACCCACATCCCAATCACCCAAATCTCACCCACTTGCCCACATCCCACTCACAATACCTGCTCACACATCTTTACCATCTCTACCCACGAATTCATCATGTGATCACCATTTGTTCACATCGCCGTCTCCATTCACCAACTCACACCCCATCTTCTGCCTCACCCACCAACTCGCACTCAATTGTTATCCCTACCCACCCATTCACACCTCATCATTATCCACTCAAACTCTATTTCCTTCCCAGCCCACTCACAACCCTTCACCATCTCCACAATACACTCTTTTGATATGTAGGTTACTTGTGTTTTCATTTGAGTTTAATACTGCATACAAACAGTTGCTTCTATCCAAGCAGGAACGATCATTCTAAAAATGGCTATTTAAAAAAAAAACAATGCTCCATCAAAAATTCAAGTACGTTGAAGTGGGTGCTGGATCATAAAACTGTTTGGCAATTAACAAGGCAAAGCAGCTGATCTCTAGATATGTCAGTACTCCCCAATGGTGATTGCTATCGTGTGATTGCTGACAGCAGTTAGAGTGATTGCATGTGTAGGCAAAAAGCAAAGACACTGAAATTTCATTTTCAGAAGTTTGGTAAAGTCTTTTAATTGCGTCATTCAGATAATGTGGGAAAATAAGTAGGTCTTGGTCGGTGAATTCAGAGATATGATTTCAGATTCTTCCAGCGTAACCACAAAACGTGTAAAATGCAATAATGTAGTGGTTGACAGTCTTCATTCGATTCGAAAGCGGGCGTCTTTGAACCAGCCAATGGGCAGTATACTAGAAATGAATATTCAGTTAGATTAAAAGAACTGATCACTGACACTGCAATGATGTGATCAGTTTGTTGGTTTATTTGAAAAGACGTTGCTTCACTTCACCTGATTTTCCCAATTCCCGATACCGTCCAAGAAGCGACGACTTGAGTAGTATGTTTTTGATACGCCAGTGAGATCTTGTATTGTGGCATATTCATTAAGTAGGTACTTATAGTAAGAACTTGTAATTTCATATCATTTCACTTCTTGTATGGTTTTGTTGCTCCAGCGTTGTCGCATTGATCATGCCATCAGAGAGAGTCGGTTTTGATTACTGAAACACTCAAACTGGTCTCACATTGTTACAATTGTTGTTGACATTCGCTAAGCTTGCTTTCTATTGCAACCGCAGCAAGTTAAATTTGTCACGTTTTTGTGACTTGTTTATCTGTAATGGGTAATTCCTGATCATTTTAACCAAAAAAAAAACAGAATGTTTAGACATATCCTTCTTTTGGCACGAAGATGCACCCACGCTGATAGAAAGGTGTCTTTTGTATCTTTTGTGAGGGACAAAGGTTTGTGTCAATTCTAAAAAAAGGTCAAATGGTGAAACCTTGTGAACACTTCAAGGACACGGAAGCTTGAACAGGAATCGTATTTGGCTTGAAGATATTTGACATTGATTGCAATTGCATGCTCCTCCGTTGCTGGTGGTCAAATGTCATTTGAGATGAGCAACAGTCAAAGTATGAATACTTTGTCATCCTTCATATCTCTTCAAACATGATTTTGTATCAGCAGTTCTAACGTCATCTCAAAACAGCTCTTTATCGACCTGAAATTGGTCTCATTGCTTCTTCTCTTTTTCCTCCAGGGGATGTTCGAAATGATGTCTACATCACTCTGGTGCAGGGAGACTTTGACAGGGGTACGAGGCCGAAGACGAGAAACGTGGAAGTAGCTGTGTCTGTCTGCGATGGAAATGGCAAAAATATTCCTGTGAGTTGTCTTTTTTTTTTTTATCCCCCATGGATACATTATTGTCAAGATTTATGGGGAGAATCAAGTGATGACAAAGGAAAACAGAAATGTAATGGCATGGCTGCATCCTCCTTGGGGAGAGGGGGGGACATGGGGGAGACGCTGAAGTGATGCCTGTCATCATTTACACGATAGCATAAACTGAGGGAGAACTGTCTCCGTGAAGTGCTTCCATTTGTTAGTGCTGAGCGAACGAGAATGTTTTCGGATAAAAATGCCCTCCAGATTGGCAGAAATTGCCCTGCAGGTCTCTCTTCACTCTTGTGGTACCCCAACAATTTGCTGCTGGGGCTCTATGCCCCCCTCACCCTAGCCGCATCACCACTGCTGAAATCCTTGAAGGTACTTTTAGTATGAATTGCCTTTATTTGGTATGTTTTGCTTGTTTGCTTTCAGGTTATCAAGCTATTCAAGGTGGTGATCTTAGATTGTCTTATTGTTGACCATAGAGTAGGTTCTTGTAACCATGTTTTAATTAGGGCATGGTTTTCCAAACTTGGGGTCTGGGGTCACCAAGCAGTTCTCATGGGGTCATGGACCAAGTTTAAAAAAGGTTTGAACAAAATACATCATGTCAGGAAAGTGTGGCAAATATCAATTGCCACATATTACTTTTATGCCTCTGTTGGATGTAGAACTGATCTGGATACTACATAAAGAAAACAGTGAAAACAGATCACTGCACCGAGACTGTATGGTTCGTAAAGTCAACGAGTTGTGATTGCACCAACTGTACACTGCGATAGGCAAGAATGCTCGTCCAGAGTAACATTTGAGTCGTATACCTACATCCACTACGTGAGATTCTAGGCCTACTATGCGTATTGTTTGCACTTGGACATGCAATGGCCGTAAGTCTGTGCAACTGCAGTATAGGTTATATGCAGATCTGGTGAATAAAGATCGGACTTGACAGACTCTGGGGACTCATAATTGGGGTTGTGGTATTTCCTGGAAAGAGGTCATCTCAAGAAAGAAAAAAAAAATGAAATATTTCAGAGAGTATGAAAACGTCATGAATGTCTACATTCAGTAAGATACTTATCACATGGGCAACCGGGGGGGGGAGCCGATATTGAGAAAGAAAGTTTCATTACTGCTAATACTTTAAGACCCACCAAATCGAGTGAGGGTAAGCTGTGCAATTGGCTCAAAGGTATTTTTATCCTTTATTGTCAGTTCCAGTTCAATGTAATTTATGGAGCAACGTCATTTAAGTCGTCTAATCTTTGAACAATTAGCTCACTCTGGACAATTTTTTAAATGTAGGTTTATGCCACTCGGTGATGAAATTAAGGCTTTTTTCCACCAGTTAAGAGATCAGAACAGTACTGCAACCCACAGTGTGAGATAAAAATCAACAGCAATGTTCAAACCAGATTTGTTGGTACCATGTCACAACTGATTGATTTGTAGCACCAGACTCTAACTTAGATATTTACTAAAAATAATTCATTTTACAAATTTTTTGATATTTCCTGAAAATGATAAAGATGACTTGTACCCCAAAAATATTTGCATATTTTTAAGAGACATGAGGAATGATGGTGGAGAACTTTTTTTGAGTCGATGGTGAAGCCGTTGGTTTTCTGGAAAAAAGAGAGCTGCTTGGGTGTGATCATTCCATGACATTCACTGTTGTTTTACATTCACTGTTGTTTTACATTCTTGAAGTGCATATTTTGGCCCAGTCTTCCTACTCTTTCACTTATCTGTTTTTGTCTTTCACATTTACCTATTTTGTTTGTGCATTCTGTTCCCTGATAGAACGCAATATATCATGCAGCCGGGGAAAAACCTGCAGATGTTTACCATTCTGTGGTATATTATCAGGTCAAGGCACCAAAGTACCAAGAAACATTCAAGGTGAGCCCACCGTGAGGATACCAGCAGACGTCACTGCCCCGTCAAATCTCTGTGTTTTTTTTTGTGTTTATTGCAAATTTGTCTGTCCAAACTGACTCTATTACATCATACCCTCAATGCAGGTCATGTGAGAAAAATTAAGATTACACCCATACGATATGAAAAAAGAAAAAAAGAAAAAAGAGTGGAAACCAACACTTCGGTTTGATCGCCTTCCGATACCGTGGAAAGTTTGACACGCAGTCGTTAGAGATTCCGCTCGCATTGTCGTCAGGCCTCAATCGTCAAAAATTCTATGATTGTCGTTAGACGAGCTTCTTTCCACTATTTTATCTATCTGCTAAGAAATTTGGTCTTCCCGACATAACAATTGAAGTTGAAAGAGTCTGTAGGAATGCAGTATAGTTTTGAAACAGAGGAAAACCACCAGCTTTTAATTCCTACCAAAGAAAATAATGGTTGTTCAACAGGCAATCATTAATGTTTGGTTGTCCGTACAGAATTTTAGTTTCCCTGACAATCGGGCAACCGCGAAAATGGAGGCCTGGTCATTTGAAACCATCTGCTTTAAGTGCTGGATGAAAGACCAAATGAAGTAAAGTAGTTTTATTCCTGGTAAAGCATGGTATTATTCTGTTTGCACTGTAGTTACTAGGCAAAAGTTTTCTAAGTTGTTGCTTTGAAGGTAGATCTGTAATTCAAAGTTTAGGTACTCTTACCTTAAAAAAGTTGACATATCAGTGCAAGTTTTTATTTCTTTACGTTGTCACAGATTGCAATTCCAATTGAAGAGTTCTGCCAGCCAAACACGCACGTGAGGCTGACGTTCCGACACAGATCGTCCACTGAGAGTGAGTATCAAGGACGCCTGTGATGCTCACCTTGATTAGTTTGCAAAGTATCAGTCAGAAATGTTTAGGTTCACTCGACTTATCAGGCAGGGTGTAATGAGGGACTGAGGGGAAAAGGGAAGGAGGGTGGGGGAGAATGCCAAATTCTCTGAGGGTTTTAAGCCGGTTGATGAAAGCTACAGTTTGATGATGTGTTCGTTCTTAGAGTTATGAATTGCTTTTGATTGGTGGACAGTTGACAAATAAGATACACCATGAGATGAAAGCATCAGTAATTTCTCTAAATGTTTTTTTGAGTCGGTTGATGAAAACCACGGGTTGTTGATACGCTCTATCTTGAGGGTTTACAGATTAGCTTTAGTTTATGAAAGTTGGCAAGTTGCTATCATAACACCACGGAAAAGTGACATCATCTCAAAAGTCGTAAGCTGACATTGCCTTTATATTTCCTCAGCGTCTTACCAAATTTTGTCTCTTTAGGCCATCCAAAAATCCTATGAATGAGAAGTGTTTCACTTTTTTTGGCAAATGTGAAGACATCCTTAATTCTTTAATTTTGCCACTAAATTGGTAAATTGGTATCTATTCATTTTCTAAATTCTACTTAGATTTCAAGCTCTTTGTTGTTCACGTAAAAGAGAAAAAACATTTCTCTAAGATTTGTCTCATTTTTTTGTGGAACACCGAATTATTTGAAATCATCACAACTGTATATCTGCTAGTAGATGTTTTGTTATAGTTTCTTAGCCTTCGATTGTCCAAACTGATGCACCCAAAGCAGTCAAAGATTTTTAATGAATAGAGTTTTTTCCCTGAAGTGATTTTATTTATACTTAATTAGTATACTTATTTATACTGCATTTATACAATATTGGATTTGATTCATCAGTGGTTGCAACATAGAAATTGTTTTCAAGCTAAATGTAATGGTAGCCATGGCAACAAAATGTTGTTATTTCAGTGACGGTGGTTCATGTGTGTTTACACAATAGCTGGAACTTAAGTGTGTGCCAGTTTTTAACCCTGTTGTGTCATCTTATATTGGATGAACTAAACAGAAGCTAATTAACCCTGAACCTAACAATAGACCTTTGTCACTGCCAATGACTTTCTCTTCATTGCAAACCCTCAAAGTCTATGAAACTAATTATCCTTTCGTAGTTTCTATCAAGACAGTGAAGCAATTAAGCAGGTAAGAAATTGAGCAGAGTAAACTATGCTTTGTTCTAAAAGTGAGAAAGTTTATCACAACCAAATTTTGAGTTTCACAGTCCCTGGTGAACTTTTATTCAAAGTTCAAGAAAACATTTAAGAATTTTATGCCATAATGAAGGAAAAATTACTTTCTATATCCCATACATTTCACTTTTGAATGAATTCAAAATCAATAAAAGTGTCACAGAGGTGAGGTGCTTACTTTCTGCATGTCATATTTTCTTCCCTGAATGGCACGAAGGTCTTAAATTCTTTGACATTTTGTGTGAGTGATATGAAGGTGTGCTTTCTTTTTTTCCCTAGCTAAAGACAAACAAGAAAAACCGTTTGGTCTCTCATACCTCAGACTGATGACAGACATCGGAACCACTGTCCCTAATGGCATTCATGACTTGTTAGTCTTTAAGGTAAATAAGGGCCACGGTCCCTAATGGCATTCATGACGTGTTAGTCTTTAAGGTAAATAAGGGCCACAGTCCCTAGTGGCATTTATGACTTGTACGTCTTTCAAGGTAAGGAAGGGCCATGGTTCCTAATCGCATTCATGACTTGAAAGTGTCTAAGGTAAAATGAGGGCAACAGTCCCTAATGGCATTGTTACCTTTAAATCTTTTAGGTAAAATAGGGACCACTTCCCCTTATGGCATTCATGATTTGCTTTTCGAGGTTAATAAAGACCATGGTGTTCATGACTTGTGAGTCCTTAAGGTAGATAAGGACTTCTAAGGGCATTAGCCTGAATCAAAAAGTGACTGATCCCGAATGGCATCCATGACTTCACAGTGTTTAGTATAAAATAAGGAACATGGTAGCTAAAGACATTGATGGCTTGTTAGTCGGGTAAATGAGGACCGCATTTTCTAATGAAATTTATGACTTGTTAGCCTTTAAGCTAAATATAAGGAACGTCCACTGCCTATTGCTACATGAAGTGGTCAAACTGCCATGCCAGTTACAAGCATGGATAGCAGATGCTGTTTACAATCATAGATGTGGGACTTTCAAAGCGTCAACCGTAGGGAAAAAAAACTGTAGGAAAACTCGAAAGACGATATTACTTCCATGCAAAATGTGAAAGCTAAAACATTCACCGTCATCTGAGACCAGGTTTGATTTGAGACTTGAATGTGAATGTCTGCGGCTGTTTTTGGACTGGGGTGGTTAAAGTGAAGGTCAGGATTTGATGCTTGATTGTGTCATTCTCCCATCAAAGGGGATCTATGTCTTGCCATTTATGTATCTTCATGGTAAAGACATGTTGTGAAACATCGTTACCGTGAGCACGAAGCTACCGGTGTTATTCCAAATTTGTCATGAGAGCAGACCAGTTGTTTCAAAAAACAAAAATTATATGTATAAATATTAATATATATATCAATTAGTCCCTGTTCTTTTGGCCTCTCAAAAGGTTACCCTGCTTGCATCATAATCTTCTTATGTAGATTAAAAATAAAACTTAAAGTTCAAGTGGAAGAATTTTGCACTGTTGTGTTAAAGATGTGACACCAGCAAAGTGGTCTGCTTGAATGATAATTAACTGTTGTCAGCTTGTGTTCCAAAGTGATTGCCATTCTTAGTGTATATCTACAGACAAATTATCATATTTAAATCTGGATAATGAATATGCATTGGTAGGTGTGTTCCATTTGCTGCAAGTGGTACTCATGTGGTACTGCTGTATTTTGAACACTCATATTTACCACATTGAATGTAGACCTACATTCTCCAGGGGTTGGTGGGGGAGGGGGGAAGAGAGTGGGCGCAGTATGAATGTCTATGCCTCGCATGTCGTTCTTGAAATGCTCTTCCTTTGGACTTCTCTTCTCAGGGTGACAAATCTCAAGACCAGTCCACAGGATACTTAGAACTTCCAAATACGAAACAGGAAATGGAAAATTTCCCCCACAACAGCCAGAACACAAAGAAAGGTTTCTACATCAATTCCAACCATGCTTTCCAGATATCCACGGTCGTCTGTTCCACCAAGCTGACGCAAAATGGTAAAAATAGGTTCCTTAATTCTCCTGCGCTCTGAGGCATTGGACTTGAAACATTTCCATCAGCCATCAACAATTTCAAGCAACATCAGTCTCAAAAAAGCTAATGATTGGCAGTTGCTATTGGTGATATTGGGGTATTTATTTGGAGAAAAGGTTCTGTTTATCTGTTCTCGGTTCCTAATCGTATTTGTTCTCTGGTCAGAATGTGGTTAAGGATATGGACTGATTAGTGGGTCTCAAAAGGGAAACAGCAGTCGATTGAGAACAAATATCCTGTCGAACGATATGATGTGAAAAACATCTGTGGAATGTCAAGTACATCTACCCTCTCGGCAATTATCGCCACCTTAAAGATTAGCCGAGCAAATAATGTGACGAGGTGAGGACTCTGTTGGGGGCAGTTTCCTCAAGTATTGATAGGGTATTTTGAAAATTTCTGGTGCATTAACAAAAAAACCCAGCAGAAATAAAAACAAATAACAGCAAAAGTCATGTGTTGCTCCCCCCCCCCTTTACAAATACATCTACATGCGAAGCAAGTAGATTGCATTGACGTTAGTTGTGGATTAAATGCCTGGTGGAGTATTATTGATCTGTTATTTATTACTATCACCATGCCCCCTTCCATGTATACGTTTGTTGCTCACCATCCAGGCAGCGGAAAATAAATTTGAACTGAGTTCTTTGCTTTCTTTAGGTTCTTGAACCAAAGTCTTGTTTAGATATGACAAACTCTGTGGTTTTCTTGGTTCTTGCGATCATCTGCTGGTTGGGTGACCATATTTCTCTTAGCTGAAAGTCGGACATAACTTCTCTGAGACTGATCAGGGAAGGGTCCGCTTTGCCGAGTCCCTTAACAACAACGGGAAGGGGGGTAGGGAGCTAGTGTAGGCCGCATTGCTGAATGGAAGTGCTCAATTTGTGATGTGGGCACACTGTCGATACAAGCAAACGTTCTTGCAAAAGCAAAATGAGTGCGTACAGAATGTAACAGTGAGGTCCTATATTCACTTTTGAGAAAAGCTGGATGAATTGTCTAACCAGCCAGGATGCTCACCTTTCCTTTACAAAATGAGACCATTCTGATTAATTGGGATAGATGGTAACCCTGTAGGTCCGTTTTTAAGCGAAATGGCTCCCCCAGTTTCTCTGGTGGCAAGAATTAAATGGGAACAGGGAAACAAAGATAGATGAAGAAGAAAAAAAATATTAAAATAACACATTTTTGTTGAGGAAAAGAATAGTTGTAGTCTCTGTATCCCATCAGTGAGAAGCAAGAGAGTTACAAAATTAAATCACTGTGGAGAAAATTATTATTTAGTTCTCATTCACCATACTTTTCTAGTTTCCTGCAATTTTTGAACCACTTTGATAGCAATGTATATGTGTTATCTCATTCATGTGCACTCTTTTACTCTATGATCTGACCTCTTGAATGAAAACCTTTATAACAACTTCAAATCACTTGACAGGAACTATTCATTCATTAGAACAATTTCCTACTCGGTGTGAAGTCATGTGTTGAAGATGGTAGCCAAACCAAACATTGAATTTCTGAATTGGAAGCCAAATTGCCAATCGGCTGACACGGACTTGTCAGTCACTGATTTGCAACCAGATTCAAACCGTTTGGTCGATCATATATACCCTGTCGTATTTCGGATCTGTAGTTTGGAGCTGGTTGTGTGCAATGCACTTTTATTAATCCTCGCTATCGTCAGTGATATTTTCACTTCACATGGCCCCCCTCATCCCCCTCCCCGCCCCAATGGAGAACTGCTCTGAATGTATGATGGACTGTTGATGATAAAAATAGGAGACCACAGATTATTTGCAGCTCCCTGTGAGAGCTGAATTAGTCACATAATAGACAGGGAATGGGGTATACGAGAAAGAAACATTTTTTCTTACTGATACGTGCTGCTCTATCCCTGGAGATCAGTAATAATTTTGTATGTAGCATTGAATCTTTTTCAATAAATGTTTGATGTAGGATCAATGCTGTCCAAAATGTCAGCATTTTTTCATCTTTTGACTTTTGATGTGCTTATTTTTTTCATTTCTTTCAATTCTCTTAGTTGATCTCCTTGGTCTGTTGAAGTGGAGATCCGATCAGGACAAAATCAAAGAGAGCTTGGAATCTCTCATGAAGGTGGACGGAGAGGAAGTTGTCAAAGTGAGTCATTTGATTAGATCCCTGGGGAGAATAATAAAGTAGGACGAGAGAAACTTTACAGTCTCGTTCTTGATACAAAAATGCAGATAGAACGGTTTGGGATAAACAGTGAAAGTAACAGCAGTTTGTCATTGTTTCATTTTCTCTGCAAAGTTATTTTGATACTTTCTGATTGCAATTTTGTGTTTGTTATTCTTGTAAAGGAGGCAAGGTGGATGGAGGATGAGGGTGTGTGGATTGAGGAAGGAAGGGAGGGGAGTGTGAATCACACTCTGCTTCACCGAGTATCTCACCGCTGATACATTTCCATGCAATGACACTGTTATGTTTCATTTATATCATTAATCCGTCCATTAACAAGCCTTTTCTCAGGCCTAATGACATTTATTTATTTTTTTTGTGTGTGTTTGTTTCTTTCTTGCCAGTTTCTCCAAGACACCCTGGATGCACTGTGTGGTATCATGGCTGAGAACCCACAATCCGAAGCCTACGATGAACCTGTATTTAATGCTCTTGTGAGTAACAGTGCCTTGGAGAATTAAAATATGGCTTTGGACCATTTGTGTCTGAACAGCTAGCTCGATGGTGGCATGTGGAAGGGGGGTGGAGAAACCATGGCTCCAAACAGCATTTAATGGGGGGGGCATTCCAAGAGTGACAGGGTGCCTGTGGATCTGGGCAAGGTGATTTCCGGCAATCAGCGGGTACTTTCTCAAAACTTTCATGGTATTCCTCCGTGTCCATTGATAGTCTTCTTGCATTCTAGTTAGTGTGTAAGTGATGGTGGTTGTTACTTGAGCCATGGCCTGTAGGAAAGTTGCACCCCCATGCCATCACTTGTGTAGCTGATGGGGAGGGGTACAGTGGGGAGGGGAGTGAAGAATGGGGATGGCGAGTGGGGATTAGACCCGATGGGGACTCGACATATTCAGAACTTGATTCAGATTTTGTCAAGATGCATCCTTTCATAAAGGAATTGAGTACTGAATACATTTAATCCTCAAAAGGTGTTCATTCTTTGACAAACCATTTCTGTTTCGTATCGTTATCTGGTGCTAGTAAATTTTAGTGTGTTGTGTTGTCTAGCGATGAATCTTAAAGGCTTGCCTAATACTTTCAGGAAGACTGTCTGCGCCAAGTTTTTTGGGTCGGTTTTGTCATTCCACCTCCATATGTGACTCTAAAGTCTTTAAATTCTTGGAAATTGTTATTGTTTATTTAGAAAGACAAGGTTGGATCTTGCCGTATTCTTTCGTCGTTTGTGACATCAAACCCATTCGATGTTGTCTTTTGTTTTCTGTAATAATTTGTTTAAAAGTGAATCTAGCAAGTAGACATTACAGTGTGAAAACGGGAGCAATAATTTGCTGTTCTTAAGGAGTATACACAATCAGATGTTGTAATAGTCGGGAGATGGTTGAATTATTATTGATGAAAACCCTGCTGCACCTCAGAGATTGCGCCACCTCACCAGGGACAACTGCCGTATGTATCCATGTGGGCTCCTAATGAATTGCAGCATTATCATCATTTTCTTTCCCTGAGCCAAGTCTGCGAGCAGACTACAATTTGGAGGCAGTCCACCTTTGCCCACATGTCATAATCACTCTCTACTGAATGTGTGAATGAATCCATTCAGTACTTGTTCATTCCGCCCACTTATTCCTTCTCGACCGTTCTCAGGTCATGTGTTTAATAGCTGTTCTGCTCTGATCTATTCTGCAGGTTTTCATCATCGGCTTAATTGCAGACAGGAAATATCAACAGTTCCGTCCTGTCTTAGATACCTACATCAGTGAACATTACAGTATTACATTCGCAGACAGGTAAAGGTCATAGCTATGTGAACCATTTCCCTCAATGGTTTACTCCCGTGTAAATACCTCTAGCTGTTAATAATCCAAACAAAAAAAAAAGTTAACCAGAAAAAAAGTGGAAAGAAGAGGTACTGTTTAATATGTTTCTCCAACATGTGTCTTTCTGAAATGGAATATTGTGTTTAAAATGCAATAACATGGCATTCAAAGGAACTAACTGTAGTCCTTGTTAAATCATTCGCTTTCACCAATGTACATCGGCAATAGCTTAATTTTTCAGGAAGTTATGCATAAGATGAAACATGTATCCTTTGAATTTTTGAAATTTGGGTGAACAACTTATCTTTGAGCAACAGATAAGTGCATTTCTATCTGTTGAAAATTCCTTTCATGGAAAGAAATTTACGATTCTGCCTCATTGTGAATAATGTATCATTATGTGTCCATAAATGTTGGTTTTGAGAGTATTCTTTCTGTTTGTAAAACAAACAATATTTCCCTTTCAAGGTTATTGTTCCCAAAGGCTCTTGAATTCTGGGAAATTCTTGAAGAAACTGGTTTTGAGTTCAATTATGATTTGAGTCCTAGCAAAACTCAAAATTTTCGGTGAGATTCAGAGAAGTTTCCCACCTTGAAGTTGAAAGAGTTTTTGGTGACAATGTCAGCCTTTTGCAAATGCTTAACGTAAAAGCCGGTGTCGTTCATTTCATTACCTGTTACGTGTGACATTCGAAGCTGGATGTGGTACTTCTAGTGACGCAGAATTTACTCACAACTTTTACTAATGGAAAACATCTCCAGATGGGGGGGGAGGGTGAGGAAGGGGAGGGACATGCAGGGGAGAGGGGGTGGGCATGAGGGGATAGGTGGGGGACAAGAGGAAGGAAGCAA
The DNA here is from genome assembly GCA_021234535.1 of Stichopus chloronotus. Taxonomy (NCBI): domain Eukaryota; kingdom Metazoa; phylum Echinodermata; class Holothuroidea; order Aspidochirotida; family Stichopodidae; genus Stichopus; species Stichopus chloronotus. The sequence goes on along the minus strand of CM037841.1, from coordinate 20,444,378 downwards.
ACTGATCAGAGTTTCTGAATCGCAACTGCCAATGTGATTCAGGTCAAAGCGTGTTTCGTTACAAGATCTTCAAGCAGCGCACGACAAATACTGCCGTATCAAATTGTCAGTAAATTTGTTATTTCCTTGTGTCAGGAAAATGATGAAGATCCTCAAGATGTATTTAGACAATTCCAGCGACATTTCCGAAGAGGAATCGACGGCCCACGAGCCTCTTTACAAGGCCCTGAAGTCAGCGGAGTATTTATTCAAGTTTATCCTGAGATCCAGAGTCTTGTTTGTCGCGTAAGTCCCCGTGACATTTGTGACGGAGTTGGTGGACTTTACTGAGTAGGTTGTATATTTCCTGTGATAATATTATGTTTGGCTGTGTTTTTGTTGTGGGCATAACTTTGCCATCTGTTGCAGGTAGATGTTTGCTTTAATTGTTTTCATTTTCAGGCATAGATATATTCAATGTTGAGTCATCATTAAAACACCATCTTTGCTCTTATAGGAGGCAGCCCCTTGTTGTTGTGGTTGCAACCTTGGCCACATGTGGGTTGATTTTCCTGCCATATGTGGAGAGGGTTTATTCCATTGGATTTTGGGGGCTTTTCTCATAATACAAACACACGTGCACAGCGCCAAACAGATTGTATGCTACTTGGTGAAAGGTACAGATTTACCAAGGTCTGCCCTATTCCCATCCCAACATCCCCACCACAAAGCAAAAAAATACTAGCAATGAATGAGACTATTGATAGAAATAAATGCACTTGGAAATTTTGTGTAAGTTAGTCGCATACTCACCCGCTGCGGTGGAGAATGAAACAAAAGCATAAACGAAAGTATAAAAGGAATGTGACCTTCATGGAGCTGTTCCCTAGAATTGAACACTCAAACTGCCAACAGGGTCTCAGCTCTATTTGTCTGTCTTTATCTGCAGACTTCACGGAGAAAGCACTGGGAAACAACACTTCGAGACCTCGGTCAGAGAAGTTTTCCATTCTCTGAGCTGGTTGATGACTATAACGTCAGATACGATACTCACTTGCCAGGTAGGTATTGCACAAAACTTCAAAACCAGTGGTCACTCCTAGACTTTTCCCGAAAGTATTTTGTAAATGATTTTACCCATAAACTGTGACAAAGCTGCAAGTAAAAAATTAACAGCATCCATGTCTGTAAGAGAGGTCTTAACAACTTTCGCATGGATAAGTTTTTCATGAGTTGGTGTAGTTATGGTGAATATGTTTTTTACCTCATTTTTCTGTTTTTCATGCCTCCAGCACTCCGTAGGGGGGAATATGCATGCCGTAAAATTTTCATTGTGAAATTTGATCTGTTGTCAACAATTACTGTGTGCTGTTTTCAGGGGAAATTATGTTACTTGTTCATCTTCTTCAGGGTGCTGCTATGAGGTATATTCCAACGGTCATATCGGACACCATGCAACTTTTCAATCCAAAAGAGCTTGCAGAATTACTTAAAGAATTCATTGTTAAGCTACCGCCAGACCGTCTGGTCCGACCAAAGCTGGAATGCATCAAGGATTTTGTCCACAGCGATATATTTAGGTTGCGAGGTAAGGGACAATTTCCTTGACCTGGTAGACTTTAAACATAAATATATAATCCTGGTTGCTGAAGTTTCATCATGAATTTCGGTGCAAAATGCAAGAAGTCATACACCCATCCGAAGGAAAAAGTCTCATCACTGAATCATCTCTTGACAGGCAAAGAAAAAAACAATGCGTTTAGTGCACTCTAATCAGCCTAGGCCACTAATTTCATGGCAAGTGCTATGAATGTATAAACCTACAAATAAAATGGAAAGTAAAAATATTTCAGAGCTGTCAGGTCCACTACAGAATGAAGTAATCTAGGATTCAGGCTACCAAATTTTTCCTTTTTTTTTTGTTTTGAGTTTTTCTCTTTTGTTGCTTTGTTCTTGGAAAATTATTCTTTTCTGCTGTATTTTGGATTTGCCAGAACTCCAAAGACAAGTTTAATTTTCATAAAGGAGTGTATTTTTCATTTCACATTTTATCAACTGGACAAACTGACTAATACTGTCCTACATTCCTGTTGCCATCAGCAGTTATGAACTCATATTATCTATACAAGACTGCAACAAAACTCCCACTTTTGGCTCAAAAAGTGTTATTGTCATGTGCTATCCTTGAGAGTTTTTACCCTCCTTCTACCCTCCAGTTTTCTTCCTGCATGTGCTAGAAACGATGCCATTTACCCCATGTCGCAGTTGCGGCTATCCATCTAGTGTTCCAAAATTCACAAGACAGCCTCCCTCCCCTTGAAATGGTCGACGTCCATCATCCCGTTTTATCGCTCATTTATCCATTTTGTTCCGTTTTCCCCCTCAGAGTGCCGAGCCATTTTGCTGCCAATGATGGCCCAGCAGCTGGAGAGTCACATGTCCAAGTCAGAGGAGATGTCCATGTGTGCCGACGTGCTAACCGATATTCTGGACATGCTATGGAGGAAAGATATGGTGAGTCATTCTATTCCTTTCACATCACTGCTCTTGCTCCTTATGTCTGTCCTGCAACATCCTGTTGCTTTATTTCTACTTCCCTCTAACTTTGTTCCTGAATAGGTTATCATTGAAAAGAATATAATGTTACCACTCTTTACTGAGAGTTTACCACTGACTGTGGCTTTTGTGGTTCAGAAATGCAGAATACCTACCCCCCAAACACCTCACCCCCCTTGCCCCACCCCCACCCAGTAGTAGAATATTGTTTGGTTTCCATGTCTACCTTTGTGTTACATCTGCAGTGACTGTGTACTTTCCTAGATTTGCCTTAAGGTAGCCTCAAAATGTTCTCTATAGATGGAAATGGAGATGATGCTAAAGATGGTCGAATTTAGAAGGAAGAATAAACTGAGAGTTTTATTTTTGTCCAGTAATCAAAAGACTTTCATACATGCAAAAATTGATAATTATTTCACTTTGACAACTCTGCCTGATTTCCAAATTGGCAGTTTTTGCGTCGCCGGCATCCCCCCAAAGTCTTGTATTTGCTATACATAAATTTAGCGTCAAGGTTAACACTACTGTAATATCATTGATGTATATTCATCAGTTTATTTCTTTCTTTCTGTTGGTCGTCTCGTTAACAACATCGTAAAATCGATTGTGACGTCAGTGATGCATATTTAACACACTGTTTAATGTTTTTCAGTGTCATTTTAATGCTATTGTATTTTCTCTGTTCATACCAGTTGACAACCCATGGTGATGTATCACAGCTAATGCATACCCTCCTCCAGACAGTTATTCAGTCTGCCATACAGACCAATGTAGATGACCCTCACCTCCTGGTAAGATGTTCGGATTTTTCTTCCATGATGCACTGCCAAAAATATGAGCACATCCATGCTGTGAAATCCATGCTGAACTTGTCATATCTGATGTTGATCGGTATTATTTGGTTATTGTGTATGTTTTGTCTGGATGCCGCACACGCTGTATACCAATTTGTGATCGGAAGCACGCATAACGTGTGACGGTAGCTCACCAAATTGTGATCTGATGAACATAGTGTGTGAACATAGCTCATTTGATGTGTATATTCCAAGGTATACACAAACCACTGCCACCTAATAAAACCTGCTCTGAGTCTTTCAATGTTTTCACTTTTGTACAACCCAATTGCTCTCTCTGACTTGGACAGTATGAGTACAATCATATTCTCTCAGGAATCAAATGTTTATTAGTAATTGAATGAAGTCAGCTTCTGAGGTACATATGAAGGCAACCTTTCTCAATCTCAAATGAAATTTACATTTTTAACTTCCTTTCATTTCTTTTGTAGAAATAAAATTCCCATCATCCCGATTAACTCATTTCAATGTTTTTACGTTTACACTCTTTTTATGATAAAATCATTACACCAGCATGGAACATGCCCAAACAGGCTAAGTGGCATTGTTTTTGCCAGACGTTGTGCTCTGGGCGCCATTTCACAAAAATATTTCCTGGAATTCCTTTTCACACCATTGATGAACCATTAAAGGAAACATTTTGTGTTCCAAAAATGGACCATTTTGTGTTCCAAAAAAATGTCCGTTCATCCATCCTTCCATTCATGCTCCCATTCATTCATCCATCCATCCTTCTATTGATCCATTCATCAATCCATCCATGCTCCATTCATCGATCAATCCATCCATCCTTCCATCCATCCTCCATCCATCAATCCATCCATCCATTCCTTCATCAGTTCTTCAATTCATCAATCCATCCATCTATTCATCCATCCATCCATCCATTCATTCACCCAATCCCACAATCTCAATAGACCACAGATACAATTTAGGTTATTGTTCTCATCTATGAATTTCACCCCAGGTGGTGACTACAGTGCTTCCTTCTGAGTGTTCAGTTTTCCTTCCCCTCACACTTTCAGGGCAAGTACGTGGCTTGCATGATCTCGCTCCTTCGCCAGATGAGCGAGTACCACTACCAGGAGTACCTCAATGCCTTCCCATCCCGGATTGAACTCATTGACTTCCTGATGAAGATATTTCTCATCTTCAGAAATCTAGTCTCCAAGAACGTCTACCCCAACGACTGGTCTGTCATGATCATGCAGGTCAACAGGTGAGTCCTCTCCTGACAGATTTGGAATACATTTCTTTCTTTTTTTTTTAAATGAGCAGGGATTGAAGAAGATACCCAGTTCTTTTGTCAGTTGAATCATACATGCAGCGGTGTAAACTGATGGATATCAAGAAGCATACAGTTCTTACCATATGGCCAAAAATCAGAGGAGATTTACGTTATAACGTGTACCATGTGTGCAGTCAGTCACAGTCAGACATCACACCTAAGTTGGGAATTGAAGCAACACCTATTTCCGGAGAAAATCGATTGGGTGGAAATGCTTAATTAAAATGAAAATGTCAATACTTTTCTGCATCATAATTCTTGTTTTTGTTGTTGTTGTAGTTTTTTTTTTTTTTGATTTTGATACATTGCAACATGTGAAATATATTGCAACATGTTATGTTGAGATGATCCATGCCGCCTGTTTCACAACATGTCACCTACCTGTACATTTCCTTGTCACCGGGGAAACAGTACAAACAGTAGAATATACTGTAAGACGAGAAATCCAAACAATTTATTCTAAAGGAATGTCTGGGTTGACTACGTTGAAACACTTTTGTGGGTTTCGTATCCTCGGAAGATACATTTTGTACAAATTCGATATGCATTTCAAAGCTGATCCGTTGCTGTCTTTGCAGTGTCGTACTGTTTGCCATGAAGCAGTTCTCGAGAGTCCTCTCCAGGTCGTTCGTCACCATCGAAGACTTTGAATTTCAACTCTGGAATAACCTCTTTCACCTTGCCGTTGCGTTTGTGACCCAAGAATCCTTACAGTTGGAACAGTTCAGTCCCGGAAAGAGGAACTCAATCCTTGAAACGTATGTTCATCAGGGTCTATGTGCTGTTTTACGTCTTGCATGAACCGACTTGCCATATGATCATGTTATAGCCATCATTTTGTCATGTAGTATTATGCACCGTTTCCAACTTCTAGCCATACAATTGCTTCATCATGTAGCTACAGCCTGTTGCTAAATTGTGTAGCTTTATATCCTGTAGCTATAATATTTAACTTTATCATGTGACTGTAATTCTTAGTTTCATCATGTAGCTATAATTATTCGTCGCCTCTCGTAGTCTCCATCAAGTACAAATATATCGTGCATGTAAGTAATGACTGATACAGATTTGTACACAAAGTCTGCAACCATACATGTAATGTTTATTTCCCAAGTCCTCTGACCAGTTGTTCTCCTTTCCTGCCAGCAGTTAAAAACACAATCAAAGGCCCATCATCAGGACTTTAGAAGTGTGCTTTTCTGTTAGGGGTCATTCCATGGCATTTGTTGATAAGCTGTAGCCATTCTTTACCCACAAACTTTGGTTGTGCTCTGTAGAAGGGACAGATATTATTTGATGCTATGAACACAGTATTCCGTCGATCCTTCTGCGCAAACACATCTCTCTTTACTTCTGTCTCCAAACTTAAGTGGTGTATTAAGAATTTTCCCTTCTAAGTTTTCAAACGCTGCGGTAATGTTGTATCCGAATTCATCTGGCCTGGAATGCCCGTGTATCTTCAAGAACGTAGACTGCGAAATGTTCCCCTCGTGAAGTCACACTCGCTGTAGGTAACATGAAATGATCAGCCGCCAACTAAATGTGACTCTGGTGGATTACAGGAAGGTATGTTACCACATTTCATCTTCCTCCTCCAGTTACAAGGACATGAGGAGAGAGGTTGCATTCGACATCATCAGGACGATGTGGAACTTCCTGGGCAAGAACAAGATCAAGTTCATCCCCGGGATGGTCGGGCCATTCCTGGAGGTGACTCTGGTCCCAGAGGAGGAACTACGCAAGGAGACGATTCCGATATTTTTCGACATGATGCAGTGCGAGTACAACATCAACAAGAGTTTTAAGAAGGTGAGTTAAGTTGAACTGTAGCTCAACCTAACCATGTAAGTTTAACTCAAGAAGCAGGTTGATCATGAGATCAAATTTGTTGATAAATTTGGTTTCTATGACTTCTCAGAGTTGGTTACATGACATGGTTTGGTATGGACACAGTTCAAATCTAAGAGAGCTGTGCCAACCCTGGTCCTTCTAGTATTGGGAAGTTTGATTTTTTTTTTTACATTTTTTGTCTGTTCTCTCGCTTGCTTGATTTACCACCACATGGAAGTTGTTGCACACCACCCAGGAATCTGAAAGTTGTAATGTGGGATGCAGAGTAGTAAGCTTTATTGATTCAGTGCAAACATGAAAGATTGGGCATACTGTCTTCACAAAACAGGTTCAAATCATTGTCAGTAGTCAGATTACCTACAAGTAATCATTTCTTACCCTTTTTGTCCCCAAACCAGTTTGAGCAGGAAATCATCACCCAGTTAGATGCTCTGGTAGAGGGCGGCGGAGGAGACGAGGAGTACAGGACACTGTTTAATTCAATGTAAGTTTCTTGGTTGTGAGCCAGAGTGGAAGAAGTGCAGCAGTGCTATTGCAAAGGATGTTCTCACAAAGTGGGGGGTTGGGGGAGCTTTGGTTGTAGGTGACACATTTTTTTTCCTAAGGGATTTTGTTTCCGTGAGATGGAGAGTTTCACATTTTATCAATGAATTTTGCTTTTCTATCAGCAAAGTTACTTCTTGAGAAATATATTTTTCCTATCTGACCTCCAGTGATGGTAAAAGCATGCTTCGAGGGGGGTGAGGAGGGGGGACAGGAAAGTGGCCTCATATTTAAGCTGAGCTCAGTGAAAAAGATGTTGAAAACTTCACCAAACTGAAAAATGTACCTGTAATGTTTGAATACAGACTGTGATTGTATTGTCTCATTTATGTATATTATTATCTATATCATTTTTGTGCAATGGTGAATCTTGCAATTGTGGAAACTGCATTACCTTTTCTGATATTCATTCTTTTCTGACTTCTGAGTGATTTTCCGAAGACACAGTCTGATCACTCTGGAGTAAATTTTCTTCCACCTCCGACCTTTCCCTCCCCCCTTCAGAATCTCCGACTACTGTCAGAAGCACCAGTTCCTCCACAGGGACGGTTTACACTTCGTAAGCCTCATCACCAAACTATTGGAGAGGCTGTTGGACTACAGGGACATCATCCACGAAGAGAACAGGGAAAACAAAATGAGCTGTACTGTCAATCTTCTGGTAAGGGATCTAAGAAATGCAGTTTATTATGAGCCACCGTAGTCATCCCAGTCGGTCTGAATATGTTAGGAGTCCCCACACTCAACCTAGTGGACTGGATCGATGAATACTGAAGTTGTTATGAACCATTGTAGTTGACTGATTGTTTAGTTTAGAGGTCTGAAAGAATCGTTAAGCTAGTGGTCTGAAGGGATCGTTAAGCTAGTGGTCTGAAGGGATCGTTAAGCTTAGTGGTCTGAAGAGATTGTTAAGCTTAGTGGTCTGAAGGGATCATTAGGCTTGGTAGTCTCAAGGGATCATTAAATGTATAGCACCCTCTTTCCAGATAAATCTCTTTCTGCCTGTGTGTGCGGTTTCATTTGCAGTCAAATAATTCATTTGCCATCCTTATTCTTCCTCTTCCAGAACTTTTACAAAGAGATTGAACGTCAGGACATGTACATACGGTATTTATATAAACTGAAAGATCTTCACCTTGAATCTGAGAACTACATAGAAGCAGCCTACTCTCTACAACTACGAGCAAACAGGCTCAAGGTGAGGAACGGACCCCCTTGACACTGATAGGTGCTTTGTCACAGTTGGGTCATGGAGTCTTGTTATGTTCAAGAGAATGCATCAATTGTGACAATCATCCTCCACGATGAATTTAAATCTCTGTCACTTTGAAGTCTAATGAGGTGGAAGCAGCAAACAGGGTTTGAAGACTCCTAACTACTCTTCCTTCTTTGACAGCCAAATTCTATACTGACAAGATTCGTGTCTAAAATTCTCCTCAAAGCAGGATTTGCTGTCATTCCTGTGTTATCAGCCAAAGAAATTAAAGGGAAATAGGGCGTTTGGTTTAGAGAAAACATCCATATTTTTGAAAACCAATGTTTGTGGACGTAGAATGATAGATTATTAAAGATAAGGAAGGACAGTAGTCTTTTTTTTCAAGAAATAAGCTCCTTTTCTACTGTAATAACACTCTAATTAGTGAAATTTCTGCTAAAAGTATGTGGTGCAGATGTTGTTTTCCCAGGTTGGTATCAAATGGAAGAGACTGTTGGAAAATCAACAATAAAGACTTTTTTCTGAAGAATTTTTTTTAAATAGGATGATTTTGTTTTCATGTTGATATATGCTTGTTTATTTTTATTTTACTCACTAGTGGTCAGATACACCTCTACTCACCAGCAATCAGCAATATCCAGATGCCAAGACAGAGAGGCAACTCAAAGAAGTGCTCTATTATGAAATTGTAGAACTCTTTGACAAGGGAAAGGTCAGTCGCTGTCTCTCCTCGCTTTGTTACTTTTGATTGTGTTACTTATGTTATTACTTATTTGTTTTATTTTTTATGGTCTATTTATCGTTGTGTTAATCATTGCTCTCCTCTTATCCTTAATGTGTCATTTTTTCGTATGCTATTACCTGTCACATGAATATTTACATCCTTCCGTCCATTGTTCTGCAGTTTAATCTTTTATTTTTGTATTTCGCATTTTGAATGGTTGCACCAAAAACGGGCCTTAAGGAACTTCAGATGTGATGTATCTTGAAGGCATTTAATAGAATTCTATTGCCATTATTGTTGCCCTTCTCCTTTCCTCAGCCACATTTTCAAACAGCCCATCGATCATCAAATGAAAAATTCCTGTCATTGATTTTTCGAGTTATCTTGTCTGATGAAAACCCTGTCCTTTTTCCTTCTGATCTTCCTCCTGCTGTATTTTTTGCCCTCATTCTTCCCTGGTTGTACCCTCTTCACCTCACTCAAAATTGCTCTTCTTTTTCCAGCTCTGGGAGAAAGGTATCACCCTTTGCAAGGAGCTGGCAGAGCAGTATGAGAAAGAGACGTTCGATTATATTCAACTTGGAGAGCTTCTCACTCAGCAGGCCCTCCTCTACAACAACATCATGAAGGTACCACGACCCGCCCCAGAGTACTTCAAGGTATCCTTCATCGGTCTTGGCTTTCCAACTTTTCTCAGGGTAAGACTTAACACCCCCCTCACCTCCTCACCCCATATTTTTTTTTTTTTGCACTTGGATCTTGTAATTAGAGAAGATCAGCATATCTGACTTGTGTCTGGATGTGGTGTGACGGAGCAAAGAGGCCTTTAGTTGATACTGGTCCAAAAGAAGAATACTACCTGATCTAGATCTTATTGCAGATGAATTTGTCCTGTCGATTAAAATTAATTCTAGTATATGCCACGTGTGCAAAACTGCTCATGGAAGACAAAAAAAATCCTATGAATGTAACGAGTGACAAACTCTTACATCATTTTTGAAGTCTTGACTTATTTTACCGTTTCACTCTTTTCGTCCTCCAGAATAAGACGTTCATCTACCGCGGCAAGGACTACGAGAGACTCACAGACTTCGTGGCTCGCATGCAGCAGCAGTATCCAAGTGCCCACTTAATGAACAAAACTACCATGCCAGAAAAAGAAGTTTTTGAATCTAAAGGACAGAGTATCCTTTTTCTTGTAATGAAGTCAACTTTTTGAGAGTTTTAGTGTTTTTTTTTCTTTTTTTTTTCTTTTTGGTGATGTCATTAAAATCCAGATAAGTTTTGATATCCTATGAGGCGAGCAGTTCTCAGTGTGGGTATGTTGGAACTGAAATTATATCATAAATGGGTACAGAGGAAGAGATGATAACTGTCAAAATGGACTGAACAGGGAAACATATCAGGTAGGGGAAATGGATGTAATGCTGAGAGAGTCACCTTCTTTCTTTTTTCTTTTTTTTTGTTAGTGTAGTAGTTCATTAAAGGATTTGATGTCAGCTGTATTCCATTACATAGGTAACATATCTTACAAAAAAAAAAACAACAAAAAGAAAAAAACAGTTGATATTTCCATCTGTAGCCTGGTATTTGTGTATTTTGCATACAAAATAAGTGCTTCCTCATCTGCTGCTATGTTTCTTTCCTTTCTTTTCATTCATTTTTCCTTAATGTATGCTTTTCCCCTCCCCCCACCTTCTCCACCCTTCTTCTATCACAGCTTTACAAATTGTGCCTGTCCAGCCAGTCAGAGAGGAGAGGAAAGATTTCAGAGGCAAGATGATCAGTGAACAAATCATGAAGTAAGTATCCTTTTAAAAAAATCCACTTAATTCTTGAAACAAAGTTTTGCACCTGGAAAAATTAACCTTTTTTTTTTTGTCGAGAAAAGGAGATCTTGCCATTTATTTGTTCTCTTTGTTTGTTTGTAATGTTATAGTTTCAGAGTTCCCACAGTCATGGAAAACTTTTGGAAAACTATTTCAAGGCTTGGAAAAGTGTTGAAATGCATAAAACTTGTCCTGGAATAGTCATGTGAATTGTCACAAAGAGGCATTCTTTCTTTCTCACTCGTAATTTATCCAAATGTATTTTCACTTGTGATACATAAATCTATTATTCTCTTCATCTCATACCACTGGGACGTTTGCTATCGTAGTTGGAAACTTTATGTTATTCGTGAGGAGGAAGGTTATAGGAATTCTTTTACATTTGATGCTTTTAAAGTTACAGAAACGTCCTGATATTTGATTACCTAGAAAGCTCAGGGACCCTGTAGTTGTGATTGCAAGCTGAGACACGAATGTTTTCGCATGATCATACACCTACTCATTAAGAAATCAGACCATAACTGTACCATGTTGGGACACTGTTCCCTACACTTTCTTGCAGAGCTGAAAAAGTAATCCACTCTATGACAAAGCAGAATGGACCAAGTGTAGTTGTTATCTTTAGAAGATGTCCAGTAAGATAGGATTGTAACTGGAAAGTCTGTGGTACACCTGTCATGTTATGTGTATATGACAGAGAGGTATGCTGCTGAGAAAATGCTATGAGCAGTGAAATCTTACTTTGTGCTTTTAAGACTTCGAAGGCTGCTTTGGTGACATCGATTGAGGAAAACAATCATTGCAGAAATATGGGACTCTTGTAATTAGCCTCCTGTGGTGATGTGACCAAGGTTGAAAGTTATATATTTTTATATTGGCATAACAAAAACTTTTATTATCTACATGCTTCACCAGCTGTGTTGCTGTGATATTAAGCCAGGATTGGTTGTTTTGTTTGTCTACGAAAAAAAATTGTTTTTGGAGATAGTGATGCAGATGGTACACCAAAAATGAATGAATGTTGTTTGTGGCTGTTGGCCTGTGCAGGATTTCCATTATATGTTAGTGTTGTTTTCATGTGAAATGTGAAATATTGTCTGCAGTGGAACATAGCTGTGTTTTGTAGTAGGGTTACACTGAATGATATTTTACACTTCAGTTTACTGTGTGTCTTTTACCTCTTCCATTTGATGCAAGGCTGTTACATGTTATGCAGGATTGTTTTATGTTTTGGTACATAACATATAGTTACTCTTACAGTACATGTGACATGAAAATCACATTTTGGAGTATTGACTGAATTAATCATTGAAAACATTGGAAATAGCTACAATTTCCATCAGAATCCATCAAACATTGACCACTATGCAAACAAGTTTCAGTTTGCTATTTGATCATGATTAATTATAGCCAACTTTGTGGCATCCATCGAGGGACATATATGATATGCCTTTGTTATTGTTTGTTTGTATAACCTATATTTCAAGGACATTGAAGGGTTTTATTTTTGAAAGTGTGTGTCAGGGCTGGAAAAAAAGTTTATTTCCCAGGAAGGAAGTAACATTTCCCTCAATTCTTTCTGTATATCGTCATGATAAACCAAGGAAATTTCCCTTCAGTTAATTGCCAAGATTTCCCTCCAAATGCCAAAATTTCCAGGGAAGGAGCCTCCCGGCTTCCCAATTTTTTCCACCCATGGTGTGTGTTGTCTTCTTTGAGAATATTGATATCAGCTAGCAATGTTAAACCCAGTAATAAATAAGACTCAATATATATATATGTAACCTACATACATATAGGCTATATATATAGGCTATATGTATAGGCCTTACAAAAGAAATGCTGTTACTATGCAACATTCCACATTATCATAGTTGCATTTTCATGAAAAATTGAAAAGCCATATCTCAAAAACATTAATAGAAGAAGCAATAATCAATAAACAAGTAACAAAGAATCAATAAAAGGAGATTCAGGGTATCACTCCACAATGGCTAAGTGGTGCCAGCTCTTTTATAGATTCATGTCATTTTGTCTTTAATATTATATCATCTCAGTGTTTTTTTCACTATACAGGTTGTTCTACTTGTAAAAAATGCAGATATTTTTTGTAACATTACATGTCACTACTTCTGTCGTATTGTGTGGCAGTGACGGAGATCGTGTAGTATTGCACGTCACTGCTTGTCTTGTAAAATCATTATCTGAGAGTTTTCCCCCTTGAATTGTTTCAGTTACTATTCTGTCAACGAAGTTCAAAAGTTCACCTACTCTCGACCGTTTCATAAAGAGCAGAAGGACAAGGAAAATGAATTCAAGGTGATTCTTTTTGTTTTTGTTTTTTTGCTTTTGGATCATGACATCCAAGACATGGATGAGACTTATCTCATTATTACCACCTGCTGAGAAGATCCCAGTCAGCTGAGATTACCAGTAGATCAGGAAAAGGAGTTAGTTGGTCATTTTGGATGGATAATTGACAATAAGACTCCAGTCATCAACAGGGATACGACTGTCATTTACTTCGTGAAAGGTTTACGCAAACTCAGCATGGACTGTATCCCACAATTCCGCTGTCCTGTTGTGTTTACTCCGTCAGAGCGAACCCGGGGTGGGGGAGAAACTTTGATTGTTCGGTTCCTGGCATCTGGATTTTAATTTTAGTCCTTGTAAGAAAATTTTGTGAAGTACGATTTAACATGGATGGATAACGTGAGTTTAATAGTTACCGGTAAATCTGAATTGTATCATGCTGCGAGCACTCAATCTTTGATATTATTTCTGATAGATGGTCATGCATCCCCCCAAAAAACGTTATTTCTCATTTGGAATGAATTCCACATGTGTTGTTATACAATCATCAGAAAGTGCTCACATGACAGTGACTGCCATTTAGTAGAAAGTACTGTGCATTGTAGCTCCACATAGGGAATATTGGATTGCATCTTGTAATGTATATTCATCCAGTGAGTGGCAGCCAGTAATAGACTCGGGCAGTCAAGTGAACCTATCACTGGCCTGAATGTCACTGTATGCGGCAGGTCAGACCATCTGCTGCGTCCATTGTGATAAAGGTATTCTTTTCTAATGTACTTGGTGCAGCCACCCTAGGCTTTTGCTTTGTTTTACGCAGAGTACTTTTCGCACTTAACCTTTTGTTTGTAGTAACAGCTTGATTTTGGTATAGTAAACACTGTGATGATATAAAGCTGGTGGGCATTTCTAATTGCTGTATTGTGGAATCAGATGTTCCAGACGAGACCTGCCCTTGCCAAGGAATCGCCACACACACACTTTCATTTTGCCATATGCAAACATTTTTCTCCGCAGACAATGTGGGTCGAGAGGACGTACTATATCATATCAGAAAAACTGCCAGGAATCCTGAGGTGGTTTGAAGTCATCAACTGTACAACGGTAAGATTTGATTTAACCTCAACATCTTCTAGGTCGTTCACTTTAGAAGGAACTTAACAACTCCACCCCCTTTAACAGAAGTGGCCAGTTTTATTGTCAAGATGGTCATTATGCAATGGTCCTCTTTATTTGAGGATTATCTCAATATTTTCCGGCGAATGTCTCTTGGAGTTGAAGGGACCTCTGTCGATTTACCGATGTCTCTGTAAAGTACTCAGTAATGGTAGACTTGAAATTTGAACACTAGATTAGTACTGTACTTTACTCCCAAGCTAGAGCACAATGTAAACGGTGTCGTACTGCATTCAAGTACCTTTGTGGATGACCGTCATTGTACATTTATCACATCATCCATTAGGCTGTGTTTAGTAATCCATGATCTGTTTCTTGTTGTCAGAGAACCTGACGTTAATTCGGCACCTAGTGTTAAGTACCCGATATGAGGTAGCTAACCTCTTCACTGCGGTTACATGAAGTCATCTCAGTGCTGTGCGGAAGTGGTATCAAAGAGCTTCTCATTCGTATGAATTACCTCGTACTGCATTCTCTGTAGTCGGTGACCTTTATGGGGGGTGGTCCGTCTAATTCATTGGGCACATTGAATTGATAAATCCCTGAGGATTTTAATCCTGCAACCAGATGACGATGCTTCGTTATGAGCATCATTCGTCAAGTTTTCACATGGTTACTTTGACAGTCAATTTTTATTCTGACTTACACCGGCTGTGCGCATACGTGTTTTAGTACAAATGCAGAAAAGTGTGCAGTCATGAATTTGCAAAAACCACGTAGAATAGTAAGTGACTCACTCCTTATTGATCATTTGTATGTGACAAATGGGGGATGCTCTTGGTTGGGCCATTCATCATAAGTATGTGTAAAGGAAACTTGATATTTTTGGAAAATTTGGTGAATTTCTTAAGCAACCCAAGGTGCCCCTTTTAAGTGCCGTGTACTGAGTCCTCTCTCTGCATTGATCATATTGTACAGGGTGATCTGTGTCGCGTACACCGCAGTGAGTCCTTTGTATTGAATTCTCTGTTATCACTACTCCTTTGTTGGCTCTTCTGTTTCTTACCCCCACGGAGTTCTCCGTATTAAGTGCAATCGACTATGTATGCCTACCACGTTGATTTAACGGTTGAGTTCTCTGTGTCGATACACTTGTCTGAGGTCTCTCTCGAAGTCTCTTGTATCGTATTGTGTTCTCCATATAGGTCATGCTAATTGAGTACCCCTTAATTGTCCTCTCTGTATCCAGTACCTGTATCAAGTGTGGAGTACCCCCTCCAATAACCATTTCCTCCTCGTTTGCCTCTTAATACTTTTCAGGAGGAACTCAGTCCCATCCAGACGGCGATCGAGAACATGGAGGACATCAACAGAAAACTGAAGAATATAATCATCCAACACCAGGAGGAGCCAGCCCTGCAGGTCAATCCGCTCAGTGGTCTGCTGAACAGCGTCATCGATTCGGCCGTGATGGGCGGCCCGGTCATCTACGAACAGGTACCCCACAGAGAGACCAGTGGGCCAAGTGTATCAAGAGACAAGATTTGCATGCTGTATATACGCCATAGTTGGCGCTATCCTGCTTGTATAGGGTGATATTCATACTGCCTGAACTTCCTTGAAGTGAGATTATGAAATTTGTACATTTGTCACTGACCCTAGACATTTCACACTCGTGCAAAAGAGGAACTGTCGCAACATTACATCATTTTACACATATTTGCCTCAGCCCGTCCCCATGTGGGGGTGGGGGGATACAGATGTTCACACCATGCCCTTGTTTATGTGTCCAAGTAGGCATGTGTTTACGAACATAGTTAAGTTTCTTGAGGTACATTCCATCATTCATCTTAGTGCGGGCACGTGATCACTTCGTTGATAGTCTGAAGGATACCCTAGGGTGAATGATGTCTTTGTTGGAAAACATGATTGGGCCTTCAGGCCTGAGGGGGCGGCAAAATGAAAGGCAGAATGCACTTCTGTATGCATATTTATTTTCTTCTTCAGGCATTCTGCAGCGATGAATACGCCCAGACTCACTCGTCAGACCACATCCACATATCAAGACTGAAAGAGCTCTTTGCTGAACAGGTAAGCGGCAGATTGACGAGTGTATGTTGGCTCAGTGTTGGTTGACTTCTCCCTCCATTCAGGGTGACCAGTGGAAATTGGAAGAAAAGAATAAACAAATCATATCTGAAACTGAAGATAAAATAGTTTGTTTATAAAAAGCACAGCATGCCTGTTATTATTGTGTTAATTGTGTTAAACATTTGTTCTGGAAGTCAGTACGTAGTCATCGATAACAACTACGAGTTCATAGTCTTTAGAACGTTGTTTCCAGTTGTGTAAGCATTTTAAATTTGCTATCCAAATGTGTATAAAACAATTTTGTCCAACTGCTTAAATGGTATTGTGTAACTCCGTAAATGGTTAGTCCACAACTTTGCAAACGGTGTCATCTGCATGAACAGTACTGTCTGTCTACGTAAATGGTAGTGTCCGACTGCATGATCGTTGTTTTCACACCGTGTACTCTAGTGTTTAACTGCGCAAATGATGCAGTATACACAGCAGTGTAAATGGTAGAATGTAAATGGTAGCCTTCATCTGCATAAACATTAGTGTCCATCTGTGTAGACAGTAGTGTTCAACTGTGTTGTACACTGTTGCCCAATTTCGTACGTTGTTGTATTCAGTCTTGAAAACTGGTGTCCACCGTTTCCCATCAGTGTTACGGATAACGTGCCATCATTTTAATTCATTCTAAAAGATTCCATATCATGTGACCGTCGACAGTTGCACATTTTAAACACCATTGCACCATTCGCCGAGATGGCCATACAAACAGTCCCCCCCCCATTTTCTGTTTTGCGCTTTTCTGACCTTGCAATATAATATTTGAGATGCATTTGGATAGTTATGATGTGTTCCTCTTTCCAACTTTGTGGCAATTCTGTAATAAAAACCACCTTTGAAGGGTGTCTTTGCATATCCATCTGGCTGTAATGCCATGTGATGTCATTGGTTTCGTTCCCCAGATCCCTCTCGTGGAGGTAGGCCTGAGCATCCATAAGCGCAAAGCGACGGAGATGTTAAAGCCACTTCAGAACAAGATGGAGGAAATGTTCCAAAGACGGAAATCTTTAGTGGAAGAGAGATACGGCAAGAAGGTAAATTCGGATCACAGACTTTTTGATGCCATTTGGAAGGAAATCAAAACAGACTTGACAAGTTTTGTGCAGCAATTGTTTTCTCTACTTTCAGCTTAAAAACAGAGCCGGCTTTGTCGCTGTTTTGCGTTCCATTGTGACTGGCTCTTTCCTTGTAAAAGAACTAAAATGAAAGTTCCAGTGATGTCAAATCTATTGTGTCAATTGAGTTGGAATGGTTGAAATTGTTTTTGGTTCCTTGTGTCAGCAAAGGAACCTATGCAGTCAGGTTGGCGTGTGTGTGTGTATGTGTGTGTGTGTGCATCTGTGACACTTGCTTAGGTACGCTCTAACTCAATAGCGGAGAGTCCGATGAAAGTCAAACTTGGTATGTAGGTTTCCCATGTTGAGAAGGTGTGCCCTATTGTTTTTGGTGGAGGTCAAAGGTCATTTGGGGAAACTGGGGGCAAAAGTCTGTTTTGCTTGGGTACACTGTAACTCAATAGGGGAAAGTTAGATGAAAGTCAAACTTGGTATGTAGGTTTGCCATGTTGAGCAGGTGTACCCTATCGTTTTTGGTGGAGATCAAAGGTCATATGGGGGAACTGGGGGCAAAAGTTTGTTTTGCTTAGGTACGCTCTAATTCAATAGGGGAAAGTCAGATGCAAGTCAAATTTAGCATGTAGGTCCGCCATATAGAGAAGGTGTGCCCTATCGTTTTTGGTGGAGGTCAAAGGTCATCTGTGGGAAGTGGGGGCAAAGTCTGAAAACCTTGTTATGCTATGGATGCTCATATGTTCCATCAGTCCCCCTCCAGTGCATCATGGAAGTACTGCTTGAGTTAACAGTTTCTTGATCAAATGAAAAAGAAGCAGTGTTGTTTGCACTACTGTAGGTGGTCACACCAGACAAGTTTTGGATGGATCAGTTTACCTCCTCGTGCCTGAGTGCTAATGTGTACATTCATGTGTCTTTTCAATTAGTGAGGTGAGCAGGACACAATGAAAGAAAATAAGTCAGTTGGTGTTCTTACCAGTTTAAACTAGACCCCAGTAGTTCCCTCCAGGGCATTCTATCAGTTTATTGGACTTTAAAGGGGCATAGATGAGATAAGCCATATTGCAATTTGCAGAGCCCCTTCTTTAAATGAGAGATTCACAGCTGTTTGTGTTTTGTAAAATGAATGGGATATTGCTGTATATTGCAGAAATCAACATCTGCAATTCATTGCATTAATTGAAATGGCTTTTTTGATATTTATGAACTCAGGCATATCATTTTACAGTATGTATATTTCAAGTGCAAGGAACCATAGTGCCCATAGGCTGTTGTGAAATCACACAAAATATTTCTTCTCTTACAGATTGTATGTAACACTGTTGATAGTTGGTCACATTGGTGCTATGGAAGTGGTTCCATGTGGGTGCATGTTTGGGGTCCAATGTCTGAAATGGGCAATTTTATAAAAGCATGAAATATGTTTCTCTCTCTACAGATTTTATGTAATACAGTGAGAGTTCATGGTCAGAAATGGGCCATATGGGCTATCGTACAAAATAATGCAATATGCTCCCTTTTACTTCATAATTTACATTATATGCTCTCCATCTGTGCAAGGAACCAGAGTTCCCTTGGGCTCTTGTTGTAGTTATATTTTGTTATTTTGATTTTATCGCTAGTCGTTACAAGTTCTTCTACAGCGTGTTCTGGTTTCAACGGCATTATGACTGCAGCTTTTGTGTGGTAGCCAGAATCTCTGATGAAACTGGAACATCATCACAGAAACATTTTATGTTTGCCATTTCTTGTTTGTCATTTAGTTGGTGGAGGCATTCTCCCTCAGCGCTCACGACAAGCTGGTGCAATCGTTTGCCAGGAGGCGTTCCCGTGGGAACACCATCTCGGGTCGACCCGTCTCCACGATGTCGAGTTCGTCGTCGTCTTCCGACACTCCGGGGACAGGTTCAAGAAGCAGTGTCATATCCGTCACAGACAGTGTGTAAGTATCAAATTTGGAAAGTTTGAGGAACCAACGTAGCGGAACGCTAGAACTTTCTAGAACTGACATCATATCTGTCACAGAACTTGCGTATGTTCTAACCTTAAGAAAAAAAGGAACGATCTTCCTGAATCTTTCACAGTTATGGTGTCTACGACGTACCTGTCGCAGCAGGTATGTAGTTGCCAATGGTAAGAACTTTGGTGACATCCCTCAAAGAGTGTTAGAAATTGATGGCAGCAGCAACATCGTATCTGTCACAGACTGTGAGCAAGTATCACCTCAAAGAAAGTAGAAACAACCTCCCTGGTCCATTTCCCCACCCCCCCACTCTCAGCCATGCCTTAGGTCTCCAAGCAGCTGTGTGTAATCTACCATAGTGTAAATGACAGTGTACAAGCGTAAATCATTGAGAGACCATTTAATGAAAATTAAAGTTTCAACCCTCCCCCCATCGCTTATTCCATTTTATCCCCTCAAAGAATTAGTTTACAACATCGCAGATCTGTTACCACAGTTCTGTCGATGTTAACAAACATTGATCGGTATTTTGAACATAAAAAATTGTACTAGCAAGAGTTGAATGTGGCTAGCTTTAAATCTTAATACAGATGCAAGGTCCTATTTGGTTGCTGTTTGGCATTATACTTTTTGTTTGTCTTTACTAATACTTCTTTTCATTTGATATTCTGAGCAGGGATGAATGATTTCTTTGCGTGTGTGTTTACAGAGATGTTTGATCCACGCTTGTATGATGTAAATGCACTGGTACTCTCCTACTTTCCCTTCAAAGTAGCTCTTTTTTTTGTCCATTGGTATTTGGAATCAAAACTTTTTTAGCGGGTAAATGAAAGAATTTGCAGGTAAGTTATATTTCTGTTCAGTTTTTTTTTTATGAACACTAGAAAGTGAGAAATGTTCTTCGTCATAGCTTAACAGTTTTTACATTTCTTTATATTATCAAGTCATGTTGATATCCCTCTCTTCTCTGTTTGTTTAAAAAAAAAAAAGAAAGAAATGACACCAAAAAATGAGGCTGACTCAAGTGAATTCGTTTACCCCTTCCGCAAGTTTGTCAGGCATTTTATTCTTCATACAATACAATGCATGTCAACTAACGATTGTCTTTGCTGTTTTTCTTGTCTTGTTTTTTTTTTTTTGTGTGTTTTTACTTCCTGAAGTAGCCCCACCTCTAGGGAGCCTCCGGTCCGCAGGCATTCTTTGTTCCCGTATGTACAATCTGACGAAACTAATACACTCTACAAACGGTCTTGGTAATTTCTCACTCTCTTAGTTGTCATTTCACCCTTCAGATTTCTGTCTTTAATTTTTTTTTTCTTCCCCGCACTCACTCGTTCTATCATCAAGGCTATATTGTCATGCCACAAAATGATATCTCAGGCAGCGTTTATTTTTCTTTTTCTATTTGTACGGCATGACTTTGTCCGAAAATTGCTTTTGATCCTTTCTCAGTCGATGAAATGACTCATTTTCACCGCTTGTTGTGGACAGAGACTTAAATGACAATGCAGTCACCTACCTTGATGTAAATCTGCTTTCGTTTGCGCACTGAAAGAATTTTTGAAGCGAACCATTTTGCTGTGACTGTATTTTTTTTCTGTGTTTCACCAGCCATGTTCTGCTAGAATGGGAATATTTACCCCCTCACTGAAACAACCAAATATGCGATCATAGCTGTCCTTTCTATATCACTCGAGATCCTTCTTCATCCTTCTTCAGTAATTCTTTTACAGTGCTCATAACCCGGTGACTCAATTCATAGGCGTTTTGATTTTGGGACTGTTTCAGTTTATTTACCTGTATGTAATGTAAACCCTTCGTCTCACACGTCGAACAACTTCAGTCTGGGATGTACCTCACTGCCATTCCCCTTTCCCCCCACCACCACCCTGACTTCACCCAGGTACTTATTGGAGGCTTTACTCTCCAGACACGACCCTACTTAATATCTCCCCTTTTCCCACCTTGCCCTCCCACTCTTTTCCTGGGGAATTTACCCGAATTAATTGAGAAAGGCTTTCAATCAAGCTTTTACTTCTCGTGCTCACTTTGTGTTTTTGACCACTGACCTTTGGCTTCCTTTCGTATCAACCAACTTTGCACTTCAAAATCCATTCATTTTTGGTTACAGTACTTCACTCCTCAACACAAAGTGGTTGCTTCAGCTTCTGCACCCTGATGGACCCATTGAACACCCTCAGATGGATTTGCCGGGGCCTCATCGTATGCTTAACCGTTCTGACCTCGGGTATCTCACATAGATCATTCACCCACAGCCATCTCTCTCAATGAACCTTCAGAAACCTTGTGAGAACAGCTGACAAATACTGTCTCTGAAAAACACCCTCAGATCGACTGATTATCTTTGTTGCTTTGGTTGTCCGTGCAACTTATTCCTGACCTGGGTTCTAACCACACCAGCCGGTGATGGCCGACTGTTTCCTCCTATTGATACCCGCCAACGGGCATGAATAGCAAATCTGGCTGGCTCAGAATTCCATAAAAATTCTACAGAAAGTGTCTAAAAATTATCGGAAGAACAATACTATCGCAAATCTGATCCCAAACTAGGGGAAAGTATTACACTCTTGATACAATCTTGGCATATGCTCTCTACCGGAAAAATACCTTTTCCCCTTAGACCCCCCTCCCCCAGGGCAGCATTCACCCTACACTGACAAAGGAAAACAATGGAACTCGGAATCCTGCATCTAGAACCGTGTTTGAGACATTGCACTCCTGTGAAAGAGATTATAATCTTCATATCCCGGAAGAAGGTGTCTCCTTGGCAGTCAAATAGTCGGCAGGCTTGTGCATCTGATATATGTCCTTCACTCACCACAATCTTCCAATATTTTCATGTTTTGAGTTTCAACTATGGAGGCCGCCCTCAGCCTGAATGTCACCTGCTTATGAACGTCTCTGCAAATGGAGCGTCTTCCTCCGTCCTAATCGTGTAGAATCCCTTGAGAAAATTTTAAGCTTTATCTACGTAGTCATGGTAATGAAGGTGTCTGGTCAGCTGCTTTGACCTTACTCGCACCTGTGTGTCATAACACAGGACATGTTTCACGCTGTTCCATAATATGCAAGTACAAGTCCATACACGTTTTTTTTGTGGAAGTAAAAGATGCATTCTTTGAAGGGAAAAAAAATATCAACCCTTCAATGCTGAACTTAGAGACACCGAAAAGTGAGAAAAATCCATGCTTCAATGTAGCTGTAGAATATGCCTGAGGACAAACTAATCATCGTAGAAATTAAGTTTGTAACAGTCGCTCACAGAAACACAGGGTGAAGTTTGAAGCAGGTTGCTTCCAGCGTTGGTATTTCATCCGTTCTAAATTTTACCCCATGTTGTCATTCAGAAACAAATACAAGGTCCTTTTCGCAAAACAATACTCAAAGCCGATTTATGTAAACCATCTGCAGAAACGAGCAAGGTGCCAATGGTGGTGTTACATATTTCTGGAGGTGAAGTTGTTTCAGATACGCAATTTTTAACACCCTGGTCTCTTGCATATAAGGGGATACGTTTTGCATCTATTTCAAGGTTTTTGTCCTCAAAGTGCAGCATTGAAAGCAAATACGACATTCAGAAAAAGTCTAAAGTCTAGGAAGAAAAGGAAGAAGAGTTTGTAAAACTGCATTGTATAATTTATAAAATCATGATTGGTAGTGGAAGGAATGTTAATTTTATAACAGTGTATTAGTTCTTTTGCTTGTGCAGAACGCAACCTGAATATTCGTGGAGACTCCAAGTTTCAAACAGCGGATGGCCCTCTGTTCCCAAAGATTTGCCATCGTGTTTTGTGGTTAAGGTATTCAGTATCTCAGGGCTCAAAGTAACATTTAAAAAGGGGCATAGCTTAATGTGAATGAAATTGCTGCATGTAGTTTCATGTTATATTGAAAGTCACCACAGCCATCAGTAAAGGCACGGTAGCCATGGCCTTCGTCGCCGTCGACTATTTCGAGCCCTGGTGTTATGTTGAAGTTTGCTTTGTTGTCAACAGCACTGCTTCCTTAAACAATTTTGATGGCAAAACATGGAAATAAACTCTGCATTGTTTCCTACCAGGGATGCAGTGGAGGCTGGACATGTGTGGTTTGTGTGGTTTGTGGAGTGTAGACCTCCCACCTATAACATCTTTTGCAATCATTATCCCATTTTACTCAAGTAAATGACCAGAACCACAAGTGGTCTATATCCTTCTTATCCGGTATCCCATTCACCCGAAACCCATCCTCTCGCCATGTTCCCATTGAATCTTTCTGAATCTTTCATCCGATCTCAAGGAACTCACTCCCCAGAAGCTACACTTCGTCCTCCCTGGACTCGCCTTTAACTAGGTTCCTTTGCCATTTTTCTAACAGTGCACTTTTCTTCGGTGGCATCAATTGTGGTTTTATTTCAAGACCATACCATCTTCTTTTCTACCACCTTTTTGTCTACAAAGACTTTTTCCATCATGGTGCACCTGATAAACCTGTTATTTTGGTGATCGGAGCTTGGCCAGTGCATCTCTGACAATTTTACATCACATTTCAGAGGTGTTTGGGGCAATATTCTTCTTCCGTTTGTCGTCCGGGTTTCTCTCATCCTTGGCAATGTTTGTATTCCTTGTTATCCGTTTGTTGTTGTCGCTACTTCGACGGGGATTAGCTCAAGTTAATACCGAGCTGGATGTAACCTGCGGCAACATTACACAACAGTACCACCGAACTTCTACACCCACCCCTGTCTGGTCCCCCCTTCACGTACCCATCACAATATTATACTCATCACAGGAAACAGTGACTCTACTTAACTTTAAGAGGTGATGGTTATATGTCAACAATTCAACCAGTTTAGTTTTGAAATGCCGGACAGTTGAATAGACATTCAGTATTTAGCGATCCTTGCCGATCATTATCACAAAAAAGTGACATTTACTTCCATCGAGTTTGTTTCGGTTGATTTCATTTTCAAGATGCCAATCATCACCTCCCATGATCTTACTTATTCTGTTTATGTTTTATCCAAATATGACACCTAATTTTTTTTAAATTATATTTTGCCTTCATGTCAGAAAGCAAAGAAAAAAAGAAAAAGAAAGACCAAACCACAGCAGCAGGACTTCTCGATTGCCTTTTTTTTTTCAAATTGTAGCTGTCCATCAAAAGTTGTCAGTGTCTCACCAGTTTTGAAAGTTTGATTGTTTTTGTCATCGAGAGTGAATGGTTGTTCCTCTTTTGTTTTTTTGCTTGTCGATGGCCGTTTTCTCACGGGCAAATCGTCAAAAAGTTTTTATTTTGTCATGAAAAAAGAGGCAATTTACATTCCTCACCCAGCAAATGGATTTGCTCGTGTGTTTGCTTGAAATACGTTTTGTTCCACCATCTTTTTGGTCGTAGCTGGGAAAATTGGGAGGGTCATTTCGTGAAAACGGAAAAAGTCATTCAAGGGCTGGATGCATTTCATATTTTTTATCTGTTAGATCTGTTTAATCATTGACATCATGTCCATTATGATTTTATTTTACATTTCACTCTTTTTACTTTACTTAACTGTTGAAACTGAACAATTTTTTTTTTTTGGTCAAGTTTGATTTGCCATGGTAGGTGGTTTCCTTGAAGGGCTTGTCAGTCAAGTGATTTTCTTGAGTTAGTGCCCACTTTAGTCTAAATGTATCGACTGTTACAGGAATCTCTGACGGCACTGGGAAATCGTCATAAAATTTGCAGCAAATAGCAATGTCAGTCAGTGATCTTCATAAATTGTCAAAGACTGTGGCAGCCATGTGTGAAAGGCATCTGCAATCGTGGCGCAATCGCAGAGGACGGGTTCGGGGGGAGGGGTTCGACCTCACCTCCAAAAGTTTTGATCAATGATGCAAAGTGGTGACGATTCCTTACTGTATTTGAAACGTCAGTAGCCTGTGGTCACTTTTTTTTTTTTTTTTGCTCTGAGAAGCTTTGTGGGGGTCTGATAAAATTCTTTTGTAGGGGGATTGTTGCTATTTCAAGGGGAGGTAACTTTCCCTCTGGGTTAGGTCACCCCATAAAACCCCTTGTTAAGAACACTGGCAGTAGGAAAAAATATGATGAAATTGATTCACTAAAACTATTGATATAACTTAAATTAGTGAATTTGTCATACATTTGATGTCACATTGTCAGAATATAAGCCAGGAAAATCACCATGTTGATTTTGGCGTAAATATTGACGGCATTGATATCAGGGTGTGATGTCATCTTTCATTAGCTGACAGGGTTAGGTTTCTGCCTTTCATTTGAGGTTCTTTTAAGATTCTGAAAACTGCAATTCTTTACCCTCTGTTACATCAAAAAGTATGTTGTGATTGCTGGTCACCTTTTCCAAAAATTCAAAGGCGTGTGAAAAGTTCTTTTTATTTTTATTCTTGGGTTTTTAGATATCTGCTACTGAAGTCTTAGACTGCAGGAAATATTATTCTTGGGCCTCTGTGGCTTTATTATTGATAGTTTATGCAAAGTGATTGCCCACTTTACGGGAGCAAAATTTTTTGGGAGGACCTAAGGGCCTGTCCTATGGAATGGTCCCTAGCCATAAGTGTATATTCCCAATAATGGTTAGTGTGGTGTTCCCTTCCTTCACAACTGTAGTTTTAGAACCTTCACACATAAATGAGTGTTTAATAATGTTGCTTGCAATCATCGGGTAGTTTGGTCGTACCCTCTTCGTCAAGTTGGGTGTGCTTTAGCTTTGAGGGATATATGGCGGTTTTGGTGTACCAAATTTTAAAGCAGTCGTTAAATAATCTATCCTTTGTAGTGGGGTGATAGTACAGAGATTTATCTTCTTGTGAAACTTATCAATCTGACAAACTTTTTGGATCAGCTAGCCATGTCTACAGTGCATCACCAACATTAGACATGGTAAAGTCATGACAACAGTCTCTTGTGAACTCCAAAAACAGTCAGTTTGGTATGCACCAATCCCACAATTCTTGCCTGTATTGCCACAGGTTTGGAATCTCCCTTCCGTGAAATCCTGTCATTTAACACCTACCCTCTCTTTTTCATATTTGTGCATCCATCCTCCCAGGCCCAGTTTGTCCAGTCGCTCCTCCGGCAGCCAGCTGAAGGACAAAGTGGCCGGCAGTCCCGTCAAGACCCCGAGCAACAAGGCCCATCGGAACAGTAAGGACATGTCCAACGAGGATGTCTCCAGCCTCACCAACAGCACCCCTGCCAAGGAAAGCCACAAACCGATCATCCTAGACGAAAAGGTGTGTCCCCTAACTCGCAGTCATGGTTTGTTTTTGAAGTGGAAACGAAGACTGAGTCCCCTTGCCCTGCGTGCCTCCTCATAACCTTGTTACCTTTCCTTATTCACTTCATCGCCAACTTCATACTGAGCTGTAATCGTTAGCTGGGAGATTGCAGAGTAGGTCTTTTAACAGTTTAAAAAAGAAAAGCCAGAGGAAATACAACATTTTTTTTTTGTGAACTTTGGATTCAATATAGTTTTGGTATTGTTGCACTATTAGCTAAAACCAGAACTACAGGTGGTCTCTGCTATTTTTGAATGGAGAAAACTAATAGGAATTAAATATCATATTGCTGAACACTTTCTATCTTTTGATCTTGTATTTTTTAAACTTGGAAATATGTTTTGAGTGCAACGATTTGTCCAGGATGTATCGCTATAAAACTATCCTACTGTCAGTTTTACAACTTCGACTTTCACTTAAAATTGCAAAATGAAGGCGTGTACCGCCAGGTCTAAAAACTGGTATTTTTCTCTTGACAAACGAAATGTCAATGGCTGTTGTTGTTTGATGCGGTACTGATATTCATTATTTACCGACACTGAGATTTGAGATGCATCTTATCTTAGCTGTCAACGTTTTCTCCAAAGGACAAAAAGAAAAAACGACGAAACACAACGGCTGCTAGCGTAAGTCCTCCTCGAGAGTTGGCCATAAAGCATTAATTAGCGTAGTAACATGGCATGTTATTAATACATTTTTTGTTTTTGTTTTCTCACAAAATTTCCCTCCTCGTCTCTTCGGACTGGTCTGCCTCTTTCGTTTCTTTCCATCGTTCCTTTCTTCACGATCGATTACGCAACTACGTAACTGCACTGGCAAGTAACTGCAACGAGAAAGCATTTGGCATATAAAATTTTAGTGCTCTTTTCATAACTTTAAAAGTGACCTCCACCATTTAACCTAAAGTGTGTGTGGAAATGACACCGCCCCTCTTCCCTACCCCCTTAACCTTCAATAAATGGTATTGTTACTACTAAAAAGTTTACAGCAACTGCGAGACCGTACTCAAAGTACGTTGCTAACATTTCATTTTTATGCATCTCCTTCACGGCAAACCATTGCAAAAGTGTACTTGTTTTGCCTGCCAAGGACATGAGGATGATAGGAAAATTGTAAAAAGTACTCAGAAGTGAATTGCTTGCCATGGTAACAGCAAGGTCGGTCAGTACAATGTCGGGCTTTCGTACTCTGAGGAAAGAAGAGAAGCAAAAACACAAAATCTGTTTGATGAGTTCAGAAAAAGGTCTCCTATAATTACGAAGCACCGACGAGTGGGGCAAAGACAAAATAAGTGGCCTTTCATTTTTTTTTTGTTTTTTTTCCTGATAAATGGAATTACTCTAAGTGTTTTGATTTCCTTACTACCAGATGGGTCATTTCACTTGCACTGCTTACATAATGTATGTTTTTGTGTTTATACAAGGAAAAAAAAAAAAGACAATAGGAAACTAGAATTTCTTCAATGAGAGATGAAAATGTCCCTTAATCATTACAAAATACAAATCACTTGCGAGTACAAAAAAATGTATTCTTTCATTTTGTTTTTATTTTTCATCGGGGAAGATCTTATTTCTCATATGGCATTTCACTAATACCCCAGTTTGATCGTAAGTTTCTTTCGGTTTGTCATATTTTTCAGTTGGTTCATACTCAGTTATCAATAAAACTGTTTTCATTTTTAATTTTGTGTTCTATTATCCTGTATAACCTGCTTGTTAAACATCCTTTCAACAGTTATCCTGCAAATCTGCAAAGCAAGTCAACTTTTGGTAGGAAAAAAAAAAAAAACCATCCAACTCATTTTCCTCAAAGAAAAGTTTAGTAACTCTGGATATATCTTTGTCTTCTTTCCTCCCACCAGTTGTCGAGCGCAAGGCCTTTGAGGAAGGATATAAAGAAAGTGAACCACTCTCCGATTACCATGCAGCGACCGATGAGAGCCCTCACTCTTCAGGGGATGAGTTAGTATAACCTACGAAATCTTCAAATAACTTCTATTCTCACTTTTCGTCTCGTACTGTGCAGTGATCGACACCAGTAAAGACTGTATCAAACCGACAAAAAAGAAAATTAGAGCCAGATCCTTCAGTTTGATGATGAGCGTGTATAAAGTTGATCACCAAAAATGAAGATGGACCAAAACTAGTCGTTTGAACCACTCAAATGTGCCTTGTTAGCTTCTTATTAGAGTAATTTCTTTCCGTAATATGAAGATTGAATTTTGTTCACTGAATAAAATTAAAAATACCATCCTTTCAGCTGAGTAGAGCTGTTCCATTTACCATCGTGACATTTTTTTTTCAAATGCGTATCACCCACGTTTTTCGTTCTTTGTGCCAAACAAGCATTCAAATCATGGTTACGTTCTTGTTTGAGGAACATGGGACAAGTTCCCTTTTTGCCATTCAAATTCACAAACTGAGACTAAGGCTTTAAATGTAATATGTCATTTAAAGGCTGTATTGCATCACCCTAAGCTATATTTTTACCTCCCTGAAAGGAAAATTCTCAACTGGTCCTAAGTTGCAGTACTCTTAGATTGACAGCAAATTCGAAAGATGCAGAGCAGCTCGTATTACACAGCGTACACAGGGATCCATTGTTTTGATTACACATGTGGAGGAACGTAAGACAGGCTGAGGGAGGGACTAGAGGTAGGTGGTTGGGAGAATTGAATCTGTCTGGGGTGATGCATTACAGCCTTTAATCAATCAAAGTTCTTCATACCAATTAATCCACCATTCTAAGCCTGTTACCTCAACCGAGAGAAAGAAATAAATGTATTTTTACATTAATGTAAGCCAGAAAATGGCTAGATTCAAATCAGTTGTGGAGTCGTTTCAATGATAGAATCTCTCTGATGACGAAGATTTTTCGCTGTCTTTAACATTTAAAAGACATGTTGCTGTAAATAATGGACCATACGGGTAGAATTGTGTGTCTTGAGAAGATAATTTAGCTTGTTCCATTGATTGTCATGGCTTTGCTTCTTGGATTAGCAAAGTGAAAAGTGCTGTTAGATGTTAGTGCATCAAGCTAGACATAGAAGACCATGTATAGCTAGGCATATTCATCATATGGGAATTGCCTTTCTTGATGCTCAACCCTGAAAAAATTGCCTGTTGAGAGCAGATGGTATCTGGTGTCCAAGTGTGTTTGTATTGACTTCGTTGGTTGCCAGGGGAGAAGCTCATGTGTGTCAGATTCATACTTATCATATTCAGCTCACATTTTGTACCAAACTTTTAAATTTGTATATCATAACCTCATTGGCAAATTTTTGTAAAGAGTCTGGAAAATTCGTTTTGTGGAGTTACTTGTGTAACCACCAAAAGGCAAAAAAAAAAAAAAGGAAAAAGAGAGAAAATAGTTTGGTAAGTATGGATCCGAACCATCCATGCTGCAGTAAAACTCAGGAATCCTAGAGTTTGGAAATATTTAGAGATAATTAGAAATTTCTTCAGAGAAGATCAAGACAAGTTTCTGCCTCTCATCACTGCCCATTACGCAGTCAGACGTAGAGGTTTTGAGGGAGGAGGAGGGGGTTACATCAGGAGAGAATTTTTAATCTATTTTGCAGTCTGTCACTTTTCTGACCATGACTTGTTCCAAATTATTCTCCCAGACTTGAGAAATATGATATATAAACTAGTGAACCACTGTCAGTAGCACTGACAACTGTGATGCAAACATCTTTTTAAGTGCAAAGATAAAAAAAATGATGAAAAAACTGCCTCCAGTAACTAAACCCTGGGCATGAAATTTGTCAAGTTTTTCAATCTACAGCACTTACCAATCTGCAGCGATATCTTTCCAGAGGCAATTTTCTTTTTCTTTCGTGTCTTTCTTTTCTAATATCTCATTTCATATGAAACCTTTCTGTCCGTTCACAAAAAAAATAAGCAGCAGAAATATTTAGCAGATGAAAAGATAAGAAAGGCTGAAGAGTGGTCATAGAAAGCTTTAGAGAGCCTATGGTTATGGTCCCCCCCAAGCAAACAAACAAAACTATTCGAAAATAGAAAGATAATAAGGAAATTAGAAAAAGAGATTTTGAAGGAAACAAACTAAATCAAAGAAAAACAAAACATTAACAACCTTTGAATTATACCTGCATATAAAGACGTGCATTTTGACTTTGTTTTGAAAAGTAATTGAGCATCTGCAGTGTCGCACACAATCTGGAAGTTAGATCCATAGACTTAAATCTAATTAGCTGATACTCTTTCGAGAGGACTTCCTTTCCACAAATGGAACACGAGTACCATCTGAAAGGCATGTTTGGCAGGCATCTGCATCACCATGGAGACTGAAAAGAGTGTTTGAAAATTGAAAAAAAATTACAGTCAATTGAGAAAGAAAATTTGTGTCACTGAAAATTTTCATTATGGTGTGAAGAAAATTAGGAAGTTTACCCTGCTTTGCCACCAGTAATGGGACCTTAACCCTGAGCTCTCTTGTCGGTAACACTCAGCATCAAAACCTACCTCCATTTGGATGATTACATGTTTTTTTTTTTTTCTCTTCTGTCAAACATTTGAACATTTGAAATAACATTTGAACATTTGAAATTCTAGAAATCGAAGACAAAGTATGCAAAACTTGCTGGAGAATTTGAATCCTCAGACAAATTGCTTATCAAATTGCTCAGTGGTCTGTAGGCATGGAACTGCAGTTCTATGCTGCAGTGTTGCTTTACCCAGATGTGTGTGGTTTGTAGCATTTGAACCTATGGACATGGAGATAATCGGGCGAAAAGGTCCAAAGGAGTACTCACTGGGATCAGACATCTCTGTCTGGAGGCGTGTCATATTTATAACAATCACTACAACTCACTGTCTCTGATGTATAGTTACATGTAAAGTAATCATATACATTCGTAAATGTTGAGACATTCTCTGGACGTTGAGCTCGTGAATGCTGCATATTTGCTCAGAAATGTGCTGATGGACTGTCCATTTGTTCCACTGTAAACCCAGTGCTCAAAGTATATATTATTTTTAAAAAGTTAGGACTTCGTAATTTTCGTGCTGCTCGGTAGGATGGTCATTTATGTGTACCAAAAGTTTTGGTCTTGCACGCCTCATCTATGAACTTTTGAACTTTTTCTCTTTTCTGCAGCCGCATCGACGTCAACCCCACCTTCGTCTTCCTCTTCAGCGACTTCCACTCCGACAGACCTCGACCCGGAAATACCTCCCAAGTTGCCCCCCAAGCAGTCAAACCAGGAGGTAGTTGCCTCCCAGGGAGATGCAGGAAGCCCCGTGTTGGATCCGACGCCTCCCCCAAAACCAGCTGGCTACCCCATCCTGAGGATTAATCAAGAGGATGTGAGTATGCTTGAATTAATTTATCAGTTCCTGATTTTGAAACATTTGTCAAAGTAGTCTTCAAGATTGCATCTGTGCATTTGGCAACAGTAGGAGCAGGTCAGATTCTGGAGTGAGGCTGTAATGTGGACTTTGATCAATGTATATTTGCCACAGAACGTCGCTAGTCGTGAGGATAACTGTATACTTTGCGCCAGGTTCAAAACTTTGACCTTGGTACCTGCAGTCCTTAGTCAGGTGCCGAAAACGTAACTTCCTCGAGGTTACGAGTTTGTTGTGGAGTCGTGATGTAACATTTTGCTTTGCTCATTGACATATATTAGGTATCTTAGGTACAGGCATTACCCATGAAGTGTTTTTAGTCAGAAATAAACCCTGCATGATGAATTTTGTCACATGTCAATACAATGGATGTTAGTGAAACTTTGAATCACGGCAGCAACTTCGTAACTGGGTCCCGATGTTGTCATTCAGGATGGCGACACGGGTACCCCTAGTGCCCGGTGCAAACGCTAGATAATTGGTTTGTGACGATGAAGACCTTCCTTTTTCTCTTGTATTGATGGGAATAGCACTAACAGTGATAAAAATTGTGCCAATCTTTCGAGGTATCGCTGATGTATCGGTTTATGAATGTAAAGCATTTTATGGAAAGCTATCAACCGTTGCTGTTGTGAGTACGTGAGATAAATTTAGTTGAGAAGTGCACATTTCCAGATGAGCAGTCTCTTGCAAAAAATAAATCTGTTCCCCAAAAGGGTCGATGTGTGCTTAAAAATGCTATAATATCAAATACGTGGCTGTGATCTTCATGCAGGAGCCACCCCCTCTTCCCAAGAAAGGAAATCCTCAAAGACGGCGGAGTTCCCTGGAGAGGAAGATCTCCGACGAGGCCAACCCGAAACCATGACGGAAATGATGGAGGAACAGAAAAAAAAAAAAAAAAAAAAAACAGCAGAGGCAGTTCTTTGAGTGGTAGAGAGTTGCTTTTGGATGAGAAGAGGCGTTGAGTGTTTGATGTGAAACCAGCAGAGCAGACAGGCTAGCGAGTTTCAGAAAAGCGAACCACCCCGTCGGCTCTCGACAAAGGGAGATGTCAAAGGGGAAGTTGCTCGGACTAGGAGGATGGTCGGCAACCTCGAGGATGCGTCCATCCGCAAACGCACCAGCCGACGGTGTTCAAAGTCCAGCGTCCTACCGTCGTCGAGGCGTTCGTCGGCCACAGTGAAGGGCATCTTCGGAGAAGTTGCATGCAAACAAATTGAACTATGAGAATTTCGAGAACGGGTCTTAATTGTCGCTTAAATTTTTGCAAGGCTTTGATTGGTGCTTTTTGTGATATTTTTTTTTTTCTTTATGAAACATTTCTCTTTTTTTTTATATTATTGTTGTTACCATTACAATGATTATCATGGAACTGCAGCTGTCAATTTTTAGTTCTTTTGTAAAATAATTTTGAAATCTCATAATCTTCTCCGTCTTTTGTTCTTCGTCGTTTCTTGAACACTGTGACAACGAAATCAGTGCTTGTGTTTCTTTTCTCTGTCTCATGATTCGTGTCTTGATATATGTGTTTTTCTAACGTCAGTACCTTACCCAAAGTGTGGCCTAAATTCAAAGTGAAGGTATCATTCGTGACCTGATTTTCAACCCCTTTGTCGTAAATTCCAGCTTCTGTGTGTTTCAAGGTGTCATTTGTTCAAGAGGTTTACTCTTGGGTAGTTCTTTAATTGGGTCAGTTGCATGTAATTGCAGGAGAGAAAGTTTTCACAAGTTGTCATATTTTTCTTTTCATCGTGGAAGATATCCGTGCGTCCCCCTGATGACAAGATCCCGGGAGGGGGGCCTTACGGGGAGGAGATCAGCCTTCAGGAGACTTTCCCCTCTCATCCTAAAATGCATTCTGATCAGAAATGAGTTTGTGAGGATTGTTTACCATTACTTGTCCAAATAAATCCCATAAGTAATATTGTTTTTTGAGTATCTTTGAAAGCAATTTCTTGGTACCATTTGGCATAAATCTCCATCTCAAATGTAATCACACAAAATTTTTCCTTAGCGCTGCAGCAGACCTCTCCCTTTGTTTGAAACAATAAGTTTTGGAACAATGCTTGCTTTTCTTCTTGAGCCATCCAGCAATCATCACTGCTTCAAGAGGCAATCGCCAAAGTCAAGCCAACCAGTTGTGATGGCCTTTCATTTCTGTTCTGAGAAGTCCTGAGACTCATTGTTCCTTTTTCTTAGTTGTTTAGCATCATCATCTCAACACTATTTTGTGGTACTCCTTGATTCTTTTTTTGGAGCTACAACTATTGGTGGTCCTGTACCTGCGATTGCTGACAAGCTGTTTGCTTTGGTATCTAGTGAATCGTATTGCTGAGCTAACAGTGGGTGCCACAGCTGTGTCCCGAGACCAGAGTCTCTCAGAAGGAAGTGTTCTGCCCGAAGTTATTTTCCTGTTATGAAGGTATCTCCTTTGAAATTTGATATCTCTTTATTAAAAAAAAAAATCAGCGAGACTTTCAGAACAGACGGCCATTAAGGAATGTAAGGCTATTTGGGCATCGCTGAAGTACTTTACTATTAACCACCGGCCACACTTGATGAACAATCATTAACTTGCAAAATATGTCATCTTCTGCTTTGCCAAAAGAAAGAAGTACTTTTAAAACTTGAGTACTAAATTAAGTTTAAAGATAATATATATACCTGTTTGAAAATAGATTCAAGGTGTGTTTGTTCCACCAATTCCAATTTCATGAGTACTACTTGACAACAACTTAACTACTTCAAAACAAACCGGAAATGGTGACCTTCACATGACATTCAAATGTGGTTTGTTGACTGAAATCTTTAAAAAGACAATGCACTCGATATAACTCTAAAAACCAGAATGGATTTAAGGATTTTTTTAAAAATATTTCCATGACAGGTGCAGTAGGGTCAGTCACATGAATATTCGTGGTGGTCTTGCTTTTGCGATTCCATTCGTAAGCGTCACTCTTGGATTGTTGCTGGGCATTTCTTTATCTTTTGTGTGTGTGTCAGGCGGTCCGGAGTGTTTGATGTTATTAATTATTCTTTGTAAATTTAATTGCTGCATAGTCGTATCAGAGATAATGTATGTTAATTTTATGGGATTGTAGTATGTCAGATATTCATCAGAAGAATACTAATAACAATGGGTAAGAGATCCATCTTTAGAAGATCCAAAAATTATTCAGAGCAACCTTTAATCCTTAAGTTTTGTAACAATGTGTCATATTTGATATTATCATGTGAGCCATATGTTCCTTTTTTTCTCGTTCTCCTCGTTTGCATACCGAAACATCAGAATTTAACTTACGACATTATGACGTGTTCACCCCACAGTGTCACCACTACGTCTCAATCTATGGCTGTAAATATGTATTTCTTACAAACCTTTGTTACATAAAGACATATTTTTGTACAGGTTTCTTTTTTTTTTTTTTTCCTTTCTCCTTTTGGTAACAACTTTTGGAATTATTTGCAATATTCTTGTCATATCGTTATGCATAAAAGGATGTATCAGACTATCAGTCGTTCATTAGTATTTAAACCAACCTTTTGTTTACAATACTGTGCTGTCGTTGTCGTCGATGTTATGTTGTCACATCTAATGTGGCTCTCTTTATTAAAATTTTGTTTACAGTGATTCATATGTAATGAGAAAAAAAAAAGGGGCTTAGAAAAATAAAAATCGGTATCTCTTATTATTTTTGTTTGTGTGTGCGTGTAAAGTCGTTTTCGCCCCCTCGCCCCATCCATCCAAAATGACTGAAGTAGTTAAGTAGGAAAGTCAACGGGGTTATGTTTTCATTCAGCAGTGGATGATACAAGAAAGTCATTCAAGAAAGTCATTTGGCATTAGGAATAAAGACTTCAGAATTTTTTATGCGGACTGTAATATAAGCTGCCAATGCTGTGATCGTTCATATATTCGCTCGTTTTCGTTTATTGCAATGGTTGAAACAATGTAGGGAAATTCGAAACCGTGGCAACATTTAAATGTAGTGGATAAGGGAACAATGGTTTAGAGTGTTGAAATTGCTGGTCATATTCCATCGAACCCATTTTGGCCAATTCAACAGGGCCCGTCAAACGATTGGCGTTAGGTACCGCACGATGTCTTGCGCGCGAATGTTGGGCCATGATTTAAAACAAAATAAAATCCTGCCTTTGTCATATGAAAGTTTTACTTGAATCGCACAGAAATACCTTCTCCCCGATTACTGAAAGTTATCGTCTGATCAGGGAGGTGATACCACCTCCCTGGTCTGATCAATGTAACTTCCACGTTACCGAAGAGAGAGGGAGAAAAAAAACAAGAACAGCTCACATCAAGGAGGATGTCGTTCTATTCTTCAGTCAAAACTGAGGAATATGTTACAGCATCATTGCATTCGCTCGGGCAATATAGCGCCGAGGGAAATATCACAGAAAATAACTCCTCCTCATTTTGTACGCATTGGAATCAAATTCTAACCCGGCTCGTCATTGTGCCACTGATATCAAAACTTTCATTGGGCTATAGCTGCGACCTAGACTTATCCATCTCGGCCAAGTTAACAGCGTACGCAGGACTATAGGCCTCTCAGCGACTGCTTCTGGGCAGGACTCCACAATCCAGTTCGGTCTGATATGGAGAACAAATAGTCGCAAAAGGCGGAGTTTTGGTGGAATCAAGTTCCCTATACTTGAACAGAGAACCTGAGTTTTCCGCCTATTCTACGCGATTATTCCACGTCTTTCTTCGCTTTTACGTCAACGAAAACCTTTATCGAGAAAATAGTAATTACTCTTACGGGCGTTACGATTCCTCATCATTCCCCCGTTCCGAATGAAATTTTTTAAAGATTCCCTTTGAATGGTACCTTAAAACCGGTTGCACTACACCCGTCAAACCGAGCTCTCGGTCGATAATGAATGAGATTACACTGCGGCATTTCCAAACAAATTTTCACTGCTACTAATTGATAGTGTAATGCCAATTTGTACATTACCATACATACGAAACTCATTTCTTCTATTGATCTTAACTTTACCACAGATTCATTCTCTTTACGTAGGCCTGCTGCACTTTCATCGGTTTACAAAAACAACGTTGGTAAAAGCAGTCTTTATATCAAATTCGTCATTTTCATTTTATAAGTTACACGAATTTTGTCGTTGTTATTCTTTCTTTTAGGTTTTTTTAAGTCCATAGACAGAAAAGTACCGCAGATTTAATTGCAACCGTGCTGGCCTTTATTAGCTTTATACAGGCAGCCTACAGATTCCGACCAGAAATCAGGTTAACATACAGTATTTACATTTGAAACAGAGAGATAACACCACATCTTCTCACTCGTGTTAGACTATTTTTAACTAGCGCGTCCTTAAAAAAATACTTTAAAAATGACTAAATGTAATGTTAAAGTCTACACTAACAATTGTGTTCAATCAGAACGACCTACAACGTCGCAGATTTATCCTCGTTGGTTAAAGAAAACAAGGTCAGTTTATATTTTTCCCACAACATCTGACTGCAAATGTGCGTGCAAACCTTTTTGTTCCCTGCGTGTATAGTGAACGCATCGGTTCTTAGGACTTTGTAGAATGGACGACCTATTATATTCAGTAACATTAACAAATAGAAATAGACTTTTTCTCAAACGAATACAGGTCAGACTGTCTTTGCGATACTTGGTTGGAATTTGGTTTTAATATTTTTAATTTCATGGTAAACATTAAAAGGTAAGCCTATGCAGCTAATTGAGTGCCTTTGGGAAATTAGATCTGCTGACAACTGACGAAATCTTCCCCCACCCCCCCCCCCCCTCCTCGTCCATCCAAGGAGTTTGGCCAAGTATGGAGCTCTGTGTAGCTTCATGGACCAAGAGTAACACGGGGTTGTTTGTGTTGCCTAGCGTATAAAAAGCATGGAGTCATATCGCAACGATACAAGCGAGCAAACAGCACTGTTGCTATTTTTACACTTTACGTATGCAAAAAAAAAAAAGACACTATATGTATGTCAAAATCTCTCAAACACTGCCATGGCTGCTTGTGCTGCAGATGTTACAAAATTGCTCATCCCGTGGACACCGATGCGACGGATGGGGGCTGGGTAGGGGACTATTCCGCTCACTTTCAGAGAGTTATGTAATAATTATCCGAAAACACATTTAAGCTACATATTTCTGTGGGGTGGGATGAAGTCCCCGCAAAGAGACCCATTTTTTGGCATGATTTGCGCTATGTAATTCCCCCGAAAAAAATATATTTTCCCTACAATAGGGCACACAAACTTTCGTGCCCTGTGCAGTTTCCAGCAAAAAAAATAAATAAATAAATTTACCCACGAAAACTCTTCATTTTTTTTTTATTTTCGCTTGCTGGGTATTATATGCATATATTTATCACAGAACTGGCTTAGAGTGAGATTTGATACACCTATATTTAAACCCCGACGAAAATCATAAATCCCAAAAGACACTAAGATTTGAAATGTTTCACCAACAGACATAGTAACGCATGCTCCGACGCAAACTTGGCACTGGTATGTATGATTAACTCTACGACTATATCGATCTATACAACCCACGTCTTACAACTCCTCCCCCCCCCCCCCGACCCTAACTTCCAATCGTTATCAATCATGCAAACTGAAGTTGCACAAGAAGTTGGTAAAAAATTTCTTCTGGAGAATGATAGGCTTTCTGCAATGTACAGGATCCGTACAATGAAATGGCATTTACAGGATACCGTACTAAGTGGTCGCCGCAAAGCGGACGAAAATCCCCGCAAACGCTGCCAAAAAGTGACAAGGTTGGAACCTAATGTTATGAGTCGCAATGATAAGTGTGCTTACAGACCTAACGTGAAAATATTCGGAAAAATTACGCTCTT
Organism: Stichopus chloronotus; assembly: GCA_021234535.1. Taxonomy (NCBI): domain Eukaryota; kingdom Metazoa; phylum Echinodermata; class Holothuroidea; order Aspidochirotida; family Stichopodidae; genus Stichopus; species Stichopus chloronotus. The sequence goes on along the minus strand of CM037841.1, from coordinate 20,405,397 downwards.
GATTCTTCTTTATGTGAACGATTTTGGAAAAATTACCTGCTACAGTGTTAATAACAAAAGCTACGCAGACCATGTTAGAAAACTTAGGGCACAATTTCGACGGAAACAAGAAGATAATTTTTTAAAATATGGCAAACGCACGAAGTCCCTACGGATGCCTATAATGTACATTAGGATTGCCACGTTTGTGACAATTACGTTTCAAACGACGATATGTTGCTTTTTCTTCTGAGGTAGTGCTTAAATACGAAGCTTCACACTGTGATGCTGAGAGGGTGGATGGCCTGTGCGGGAGGGGTGGGGGACTGACGGACTAGTTCCCACTTGGTCGACAGGGCAATCAATAAATCCGTGCTTTAATTGATTGTAATATAAATAATAAATTCTCGTGAAGTTTGATGAAATTTGGTGAGCAACTTTAGAGTAAAAAAAAAATCATCGCGTTTTGTACTTAGATGATAAGCTGATTGGGAGAAGGGAGGGGTGGGGATCGGGACAGATAGTAGAGAAATATCTTATTTGTAAATTTAGTTTATAGCCTGTCTTGTCGCATTTTACATTCATTCACCCCTTCGTAAATGATTGTATCACCTACAATCAATTGAAATTTTCTGATTTATGTATATATGTACGTGTGTGTGTGTGTGCGAAACGTGGGGGAGGGGTAGGGGGGGTTGGCAGTTGTTACCTTTCAGACCAAGAGATCACGGCTGTTGCAAACGCACAGTTAATCGTTTCTACAAGTTACTTTATATACAACCTGCATGTGTAAACTTTAATGTGTTATTCCATGGAAATGAAGGTCATCGATTTTTTTTCGGGGGGGGGGGGGGACGAGGGGGAATTCTAACTCTGTCTGTCTGTTTATCTGTCTGCGGCGTATACTTGTCATAAGCTGGCCTTTTCGGGAAATATTCCTATAGAAGAAACCTATTAAACCAAACCATGTTATAGCAACCCCTACTTTTTAAACTATCCTAGCTGCTAATTTGGATCTGGAAACATTTCACTGTCGTTCGCGCAAAATTTAATGCGCAAACGATAATGAAGATTTGGAGATTCTGAGGATTCTCCTTGAATATAGTGAAAGGGACTTGAAAAACTTGAGTAGATAACAATTCATAAGAAATGATTATAATGTTGTAAGGGGGATCATGTAAACAAGTCAATTGATATAATTGCCACAGAGGTAGCAAACCTTTTTGGATCAGATAGAGCCAAATTTGCTCCCTTGGAGCTTCGTGGTGGACCACACAGGTTGCAAGTCCTCCCTCTTGTATAGTTTATGGAGTTAAGGTTTTTATCTTCTCTAATTTGATTGATACGGACTTTTTAAATATATTTTGTTTTCCATTAAATTTATATTATCCCTCGGGGTGATTCGTACTTTCTCTCCGTGAATACATTAAAGTGAAATGTTGCCGAAGTTGCTGAATTACATTTCGTGGCAAATATTCATCTCATCTCATCGCTCTTAATGAGACTATACGGTTGATGCTGGACAAGCCGAATGTCAAGAAATGTTAAAATCGGAGTATCGGCATATGTAGCGACTTATAGTGAGTGTAAGATTTGACAACAAAAATATTAGTTATCATTATAGCTTTCATTTTGTCATTTGTTTTCAGTTGTTTTTTTTTAAATATTATCTGCTTTCATTTTTATTTCTGTCCAAAAGGGGGAGTTTGGTGGTCACATGACGTCTCTCTGCGTTTGCTCGTGGTCCACAGGTTGACCACCCCTGCCATAGGCAGACAGATTCAGTTTGCTCGAAAATTGCCTACAAGTGTAAGAAAAAAAAATGGAGAGGAATATAGTTAACCGCATCCATCGAACGCACTTTCATGGTAACGTCATCTGCGTGTCCTGGTTAATAATATTGAAATACTATAAGAAAAGTAAAATAGTGACAATTATCATAAATACAAATGTGGTGTTGATATAAATATATTTTTCTTTTAGAATCTTTACAAGCAGTATAGCCGATAGTGGTATGGATTCTGGGTAGCAGGGTCAGAAAGGTGCCGTAGAATATGGAATCAAAATGTGAGGCATGATAATGAGAATTATAAAATTAAAAAAAAAATTGCTTGCATTGTATTTCACCCTGTCAAAGACAAAAGGATCTCTTTACTTTTGTAAATATTTAAATGCGCAAATGCGTGTATAAAAATGATATATTTATGTAATATATACTTTACATGGTTTTCATAGCATAACATAGCATTTTCATAAAACCGTTAGTTTTCTTCACACTCTTGGAGAAAAGAATATGTTGCATAATTAAGATTTGCAAAATTAGCCTGCAAAGGAAATAAAAGCAGGTGATGCAGGTGTCATGGTGACTGGTATAAGATTACCCGGGGACACCAAAATGTCACAGAATTGTGGTGATGCTCACAAATGAGCAGAATAACCCTTCTTCTCTGTGCAATTAACGTGTAGAACCCTTCTGTGTACCGTGGAGGGTAGTTACGGTATACGTACAGCTAGACCTATAGAAAATAAGGTCGACTTTAGTGCAGTGGGCTCCATACGTGTCAAAATATTACAAGCATGTGTGTGCCAGTTTACAGGGACCAGTGGCGGCGCTACGGGGGGGGGGGGGGCATGAGGGGGAATTTGCCCCTCCAGATTGTTTCCTTGCCCCCCAGTTGCCCCCCCCCCCCGTTGCTCTCACCCTTCCCAATCAGATCTTGTGCTTATCCGAAATTAATTTAATCACAAAACTATGTATTAGCATTGGACTGAATAAGAACAGCTTCCGGGGAACCATGATTGATAAATGCCTAATTTATCTTACACAGGCTGCCAGTTTTCATATCATGCCCTTAGTCACTTCAACAGTGGGCCAGCCTGGCCATATCAATTTCTCTGGAATGTTTACCGTCCAGCATAAGGGAAGGGCGGCAGGTGGTTGTTTTCCTAAATACAGGAATGTCGTTGTTTTCCTAAAGACAGGAATGGAATGGAAGTGTATGTAGCCTATGTGTGTGTGTGTGTGTACTCGGTGGTACCGCGTAAATGTGAAATGGTACTCCCAAAGAAAAAAGTTGGGAACCTTGGAGTACGGTCAATCGAAAAAATAAATAATATAAAAATAAATAATATACCTCTCTTGGGGCTTAATTTTCCACCAAGAGATATGCTACAACCTCAAAGCTTCCGGGGGCTTCGCCCCCTGGTCCCCCACCGGGGCTTTGCCCCTGGACCCCACCAGGGGCCCTAAGGTGGGCCCCTGGAACCCACGCGCAAGGCCTCGCGCCCGGTTTCGCACTGCGCGCGAAAATCTTTGCCCCCTCAACATTTTCCTCTGCCCTCAGTTTGCCCCCCCCCAAATCTGAAATTCTGGCGCCGCCACTGACAGGGACCTTTATTTTATTGAGGTAGACCCTCCAGACAATGCCCTTACGAATGGCTCTCCTTTTTAAATAAAGAAGCGGCTTTCTTGGCAACTCTCCAACCTGGTTTCGATATGTTACCACATGAGGCATGAATAAAGAGAGGGAGATATGATAAGACCCAATAAGTGCATGGCCTCCGAAAAAAGAAAGAATTAAGGGTAAAACTTCGGGCAAACCACATCCCCGCTCTGCACTCCAACATTTTAAGATTTATTCTCAATTAAAAGTAATTAAACAATATACCACGTTGCTTGGAAATGAAATATTTTTGACTGCAATTTCATTTACATGAAAAATTCATAGTTTTTTACCGCATGTGATAAATTAGGGGTTCCCTTTTTTTTCTTGTTGCGACCTCTTTTTCATGTAGCACCTTCAGAGCGCCACCCGATTTCTATTTGTCATGTCCAGTCATTTCTTCACCCAGCAGATGAATGAACAGATGTGATAACAGGTATCTGTTACGTTCTTCTCCATCTTCTCTGGGCTTTAGTACTTTTTAAGACATTTTCAGACAAATACAGCGGCCCTATGGGATTTCTCGGCGATCCCAAAGGCGGTCGCGACCTCAAGTCACGTGTTGAATGATGATCCCTGAATGGTCGACACAGTTAATCCCTACTGCACATTTCCCTTAGAATAGATCAACATTATTAAACGGATAACAATCAAGTGAGACGGTGAGTTAGGCCTATTTCGATTTATATCCCGTAAGAAACCGACAATGCCGAACCTCGTGAAAATAGTACCTACCTACCTACCAACATGACGATAGACTTGAAATATTTACGTTTTGTATAACATGTATGAATACGATAAATTAGGACAGCATATTAGGAGGGCGCTGTATCGATCTCGGATCAGAATGGTATCGACCTGGTATATAAATTTTCAAAAGTTCTCGAGAGCACGGCGGTGTCCGAAATTAAAGGAGGAAATGGACTATTCCGTTAGCACCATTTTTCCGTTATCCGTTGTCATTGGTGGCGACTGTGACTTCAGTTTGACTATTCGCTCTCCCCAGCAACCAATATGTGTGCATTTCACCTTTGCCCTGTGAAGGAGAGAAGAATCGAGACATTTAATTATCGTTAATAGCATGCGATGTATTGTTGATAACATCAATTTTAATTCAGCAGAAGCATTTCCACGTCGAAACTTCTCTATAGCTCATTTCTCTTCACATGAATTTTTGTGTAAATCACGTTCTTCCGTAAGGGGGTATAGGTAACGGACATCTTGGAATATTTTTCCTAGCAATGAAGTGAGCCGGGACTATGGAGTGCGGAGGCATTATAAGATGTCCTTAAAACTACTTGCACATCGAAACCTTTAAAACTTAGAACAGCATCAAGTTGTCATCAATTAATTATCATTTCGATGTCTTTTATTCACAAAAGATTTGTATATCATATTTAATCGTTAGAGAGTTCAGGCGACTAAAAGTAGGCTTTAACATATAATTATTTTCATCTGAAAAAAAAGAAATAAAAAAGTACTATAATTGCATGACAGTTGATTCAAAAACTAAGTGTGGTTGTCGCCATTTCTTACAACCCTACCTTACAGAAGTGGCGATGAGCAAAGGAGAGGAGTGGGGAGGGGTTGGGAGGGCGGTCAGGGACAACCACCCATGGTAAATTTGGAAAAATTCGTGTAATAAACGTAATTCAAAACGTATAATTTGTGAAAGTAGAACACAGTCTACCATTCCAAACAATCCAAAACTATTTGCAGATTGCATCATTTGTCCTCTTAATGTTATTTACTTCGAAATTTTCCAAAGGGAATGGACCAAAAGAAGGGGTAATCCCCCTTCTTTTAGACCCTCCCCATGTCAGTCGGGGGAAATGGATTCGCCACAAAATCTGGTCTCTATGAAAACTCTGTGCGCCCCACTGCTTTACAGAAACCACAGACAAAATGAGGTCGACATTAAACTTAATTAAATCGCCGACAGTTCAAAATACAAAAACAGTTCAATAAAAAAAAATGGATAGCACACAGAGGTATCCTTTTTAGAGGACATTATTTAGCTGAAACAGTATTTTACTTATACATAGATACCGCTCTCAATTAAAGGTGTGAAGTTCATTGATGTAACATTGATGTAACGTTGAAGGGGATGCTTGACATCACCTGCTAAACAAATTTAATTTTCAACCCACCGGTCAGTTGTAAAGGTTCTATATTTCTCACTAAACTTTTTTGTAACTTCAAGTGATTATTATTTTTTTTTTCGGTTGTTGTGGGTAACAAGGTTGACGGTTATACACGCGTATCACAGTCAACACCTGTCGCCAGGTGCGTGTGTCTGCACCGTCACCTTCAACAATTTTCGTTGCCTTTACCGAGAATCCACTCCTATATATGTCGATCGGGAGAAGCCTATATGAATACTACAAGAACCACTCGCTTTAGCGTTTTATCAAATAATGTTTATCAAATTTTCTTTCCTTTTGTCAGTCACGAGTTCAAGGATGGATATGTTTTAATTAGGTTTGTCTTTGTCAATCTTAATCAGTGAGATGGTTTTTAAGTTCCGAGAATTTGTTTTTTGTTCCATTTACTTAAAATAAATGCATCAATGAAAAGTCTTTATTCATACACCGGTACAGGAAGGTCTTTTATCTTTCGTCTTCAATTAGCTTTATTTATTTTAGCATGTGTTCAAGCAAATACAACTGAAAGAAAGAGGAAAAATACACCTACACACACACAAACCCATCCAAAATATCCTCATTTTGTTTCTCAATGTATTAGAACCTGCTAGTTATCATACTGAAGTCACGACATGGTTGATAAAAGTAAACTTTGTTAACCCTCGGGAAAGTGGCTAAATTGAGCAACATTGAGCCCAGTGATCTCCTTTTCTTCATTTTTTTTCGGTTATCATCACTCTTTATTTTACTTGACTGTTAAAGAGCACTAACTCAGTAAAGTACAGATGATGTAAAAATTAGGACCATTGAACGAGGGATTGTTTTCGAAAACCAAAGAACTTGTGATACTTCGGTCCAAGAGCCTTGTCAAAGGGGTAGAGAGCACTTATCAAACGTTCCACTCGTTCTGGCTCAAGATGTGAATGGGAAATACACGGAATCTTTTCGGTGCTATTATAGACCAAGTCGTTGTCAGTCACATGATAGGTAGGGAATTTCTAGTGGGGGAGGGGGGGGGGGGAGGTCGAGGTCGCTATTTTAGTATGAAGCAATGGGAGAGGTTAATGGTGGTATGGTACCTTTATTGTTCGTTTACTGATCCTATAGTGATTTCATTTGCTGTACCCATATTGTGCTATGATAGCTTGCTACATAGCGAACGACACTTAAAGTAACTATACTATATAAAACTATATCATACTATATCATAATACGCTACTGTGTCAGCATGTCCTGTACGTATTGAGAATAAGGGTGGGGGGGGGGGGTGCACTATGTGGCGTCGTGGCGCAAAAATTGGAGGAGATGAAATTAGTTACCTTGACACATACTACACCTCTTGACTCAATATCGAAATCTTCGACGGAACTACCGAGGGCTGTAAAAGTTTCAGCGCTGATGTGAATCTTCGAAGCTGAAACAATGGAAAAGATTAATGTGAAAATAATACGTATACATATCAAATGTTAAAACAATACTGCAAGTTATCATGAATTACCGTATCCAAGAGAAACCACTCCCCATTCTGTAAAAGACTCCCTCCAAGTGGGTTCCTTATTTGGAATCTTATATATCAAAGGGACGCATTAAGTTGACATAGCTTTTTGTGATGACTTTGAGGGAAACCGTAGCTTGTCAATACTTCTAATTAGCCGAATTAATCATGTAACTCTTTGTAGGGTTATATAAAATGTGAGAAATTGTAGTTTTTCTTTTCTTTGAAGGGGAGTTGCCTATGGTTAGTGTCCTATGGTAAAAAGTGTCTGGTCACAGGAATTGCAATCAGTGAGTTCGAAGGTTTACTACCCTTTCTTGTTATCAGATGTTCGGAATCTCTTAGTTTGACCATTTGCAATCAGCGTATGAGAAATAATCAACAGATGTGACATAATACTATGAGTTTTGCGAACCTAGCTCAATGAGTCCCACTTACGCAACGCTCAAATTGCACTGGAGCTATACTCTCTAGGATAATTACCTTAGCATAAATCTGGGGTACAAGGTACTCGGATACTGGGATACTCGCCAAGATGGTGTACACAACAGAAACTACAGTAGGAAGAGTGCAGCCACCGGCTAACCAGGAGAGGTGTCATTAGAAAATGTAAAACTCTGAAATCATTTGTACAGCCGCCGAGTCCAAAGAGAAATCTGTCTTTTGTGCTCTTGTTTAAATTTCTATAGGTCCTTAAAAAGATTGAAAATTAAACACAACATGCTATGCGTCGTCTGCTAGGGTTACGGTTTGAGCCAGGATGATTCTGTACCGTAGTAACGTGGCCAGACGTCAAAAAAAAAATAAATAAATAAATATAATAAATAAGTAATAATAAGTATGCTACCTACGTGCCTCTCGGTGTCGACTATGATTACAGCTTTTAGGTGTTATGTTAAAACACGAAAACGAATCTATATCTGGCTATTTTTGGAATTTTCAGGAAAGTTCTCTTTATGTTAACCAATGTTAGAATTTTTGTCAATTAAACAGTCACTTCTAGTTGTGTGCCACTTTCTCTGAAAATGTCGGCGGCTGAACACCTGGGATCAAAGCATTGTTCGGATGGAGCTATTTGTTTAAGGATTAGTTGACGTAAATGATGTTGTTAGGCGAGCTATATTGAACTGGAATCGCCTTATAAAGGAAGGGAATACATGTGAGCTACTACAACAGCTTTTCTTCACTCGATCTGGTGGATCTTAAAGTATTATTAGTAGTTAAATTTTCTGTCAGATCTCCTTCTAATAACAGCTTCCTGGGCTAACTCTGTAATTAATGACCTTGACGATCCTTACTTTGTAGTTACGTAATCAGTAAGCTTTCTTAGTAATAGCATGGAATAATTAGGGCCGATTCACAGTAATCTCCATCTTCTGCTAGCACCTTTGTCATTCTTATCCTCTGGAAGTAAACCGATATCCGATCCACAGAGAACTTGGTCATTAGGGGCTCACTCATTGCTGAGTATGTGAATTTTAATTGAAGTTCATGGAAGCGACCTACATCACATTTCAAATAGCCTAATGTTACATCTAAATTATCCTAACACACTTTAGCACTGTTTAGAAATACACGATACATGCGTCACATTGTAAGAATGAAAGTGATTAATTAAATAGGTATAAGATGATGTATTACGCAAAGGATGTGGGATAATATGGTAATATACAAAATTAACGTCAACCAAATGAAACGAGAAAAAAGAAAAAGAAAAGGGAGAGTAAACCAGAGAAAAGATAAAATGTGTCCCGGAGTGAAAGTTTGTCCCTGATGGTCTTCTTCTTTTTTTTTTTAAGCACGAACGACTAATGTAATTGCCATTCGAGTTGCTACATTAACAATGCCAAAGGCGAAAATGTCCTTGCAATCCAATAAGCTTCCTAATCGTTTGTTTAAAATGAAATTCACGAGAAGAAAAACAAAGAAACGCGTGACCATGCTTGGATGCTTTAAAATCATGAAACTGCTAATAAAGCTTCATGTAGTGAAATTTTGAAAAAGGCTGAAATTGAACAAATTGGGAATTAAACAGATTAAAATACAGGTGCAGGTCGATCTTTTAAGATCATAACACCTAACAAATATTCGTAAGAAAAGAAATAGTTTATACTTTTCCCTAGATCAGACAGTAACTTTAATTAAGCCTTCATAAAATTTGAAACTAATTCTAGGATGAGAGAAAATTTAGGCTTCATTTTAGTGTTAATTTCAGCTATTATTAAGAAAACAGACAACCTTTCCATGAAGAAAAGCGGTTAAACAAACACATAATAAAATGCGTGTTACGGGTTCCCTGCTTATAAACCTTATTCCCCACATTGTGCTTTATTACATATTCGACGATCACTACAATCATAATTCAAAAAAGAGAAAAAATACAATAATAACTCAAGGTTGAAGGAAAACTAAAAATATGGGTCAAATCTGACGTCAGCCAGAATCAAGATTAAAGATGTGATAAAAATGCTGCTCATCAGGTACGTATTCGTTCGACATCAGGGATATTTTGGCAAGCAAAGGTGGAAGAGAAAAGATGGAAAAATGGAATCTGTGTTCGTGTGGGGGGCAAAGGTTGCTGGGGGACGGGAGGGGTGGGGTATCTTTCCGATTTTTTACAAGTATCATCGTCTCATCGAGAGTATTTAGACAAATAATGAATGTTTATGAGAACGATAGTACAATGAAAAGAACGTTCAGTCTTTCGTCTCATGAAATCATTACCTTCATACTGCTATGCGAATGGAATACATTCATGAGTTGTTTTACAGTGACACCTGAAGCTTTGGTCAATTTTGATTCGATAGGACAAGAGGACACGGTCACCTGTTACGCATATGGACGATCCTCTATGGTGTAATTGTATATTGAGTCGCTGACTATAGTTGCTGTGGGTTATAGGGTGGGTTACCCACGACAGTGGGTTAGAACACACTAACGCACCGTCGAGCATCACAATCGTAGTGATACAGCTTAATCAAGCATGTCATGTGATCACCAATCCTCCAATCAGATGTAGAGGAATAAATAATTTATGTTACATAGTAGCTGTAGTATATCATTCTTAATGAGACTTTAGAATGGATACCTTGTGCGCTTCAACTAAAAAAATGGAAATACGTTTATATTAAAGTATATAACGGGCAGTTCAGATGATCTGAACTCTCATCGACTCTCAATGCCCAAATGATTTGTGTCGCATTGGACTGTCATTCAATTTCGCAACAACGAAAGTCTGACTATTTGGACGTTACTGTGATTAGTGCGCAATTAAGTTAAAGATACATCTGTCCACCGGATAGGATAGTGATACTGATATGAATTACAGGTAAAATTTGGACCTGGAAGGAAATGAAACAGGTGATATAAAAAGTACAACAATACAACTGTAACGATAAAACAATGAAAAAGCAATCATTGAGAACGCATCACTAGACCATGAAAGAAGAGCAGAAGACCTCTTCTTTTTTTTAACCCCCCTCCTTATTTACACGAAAAGGGTGGTTTACGTGCCGTTCAATTCACATAACCGTTGAAGTGAAACTCTCTGTGTATTAGCAGTGGTCTTGCAAAAAAAAAAAATCGAAACTTATTTTAAGATAACTCAGTTTTGTATCACGTGTTGTAGGTAGGAGGGCATGTTCGTTCATCTTCCAATTTGGGGGATGTGCTCATGCGCAGTCAGGATTGCAGAAAGGCTTATTAAAGACTTGAAAATGGTGGTCAAGTTCAAGATAGCAACCGACGTCCGATAACTACTGTCTTTCAGCTTCTGTGATGTAAATATTCCTTAAAAAAAACATACCTGCCCTATATCTGCCCTTTTATAACAATAAGTCTTTATTTTTGCAAGCGGGTCGAGGCTGAATGTTCACCAAGAGTACGTTTTCTCAATTTTAAGGGACTGGAGAGAGAGAGAAATCGTGGAAGTTCTATTTTGGAGCTTTAATAGATGTATCCCAATATTTATTATGGTTTTTCTTCTGGTGTCCATTTAGATGTTCTCGATTCCTATGATAAACTGATGTGACTTTTTACCAGATCTACATCTGCCAGCTGTTAAATTATTTACAAAATACTGCGACTGTCACTGAAACATAGAAACAATACAAAACTAACTCAACTGAAAGATATTAAACTGACAAAGCGCCCGTTCGTTTGTACTCACTGACCAGCGTTCCGTCCGAATTTATTACCCAGTCTAAACATAAAAAAGTGTAAATATTACTTCATGTATTACTCCATTCAATAAGTTATTATTTGTACATGATATATAACACGTCCTCCCTGAACAAGAATCAAACACTGCATATGTTAGACCAACCTTGTCCGGTAGATTCCATTCTTGAGGCGGTGTTAATGGTATCGCCAAATAAACAATATCGAGGTAGGATATAACCTACGATGCCAGCTGCACACGGACCTGTACAAACAATAGTAGACCACAAAAAATATCACTCATCATATATCGTAGTCATGACAACGAGCAGACAGTTAATCTGCCTAGGTAAAACTGCCTTTAGACTGCAACCAAAAACAGGTAATGCATGCAGGTTAAGACTTAAAAATCACAGTTGTTTTATTGGAACGTAATCATTACATCTATAGTCAGTGCTAAACACTACGCAATACGGTGCCTTGCCAGCTACCTGAGACGAGACGGATTTTTCAGTTTTTTTTTATTTTTTTATTGTGGTCTTTTGCATGAATAATTTATGCCAACCTTGTTAGGGACGCATAGGCTTCATGTAAATTCGCCTTTGAAACAACGTCTTACCAGTATTACAATGGAATTACTATGGTATTATTACCATGTTGTTTCTATAGTACATTTGACGAAATATGGACAAGTTCGATATGAACCCAATGTTTCTGTTGTCTCTTCAAAAAACCAAAAAAAAAAAAAACGTTTTAAAGCATCTTGCAAATTTTATGACGCTGTAATATAAACTCGAAACATTGGTAAATCATTTTTTTAAATTCAAATTCTTCTTTTTTTTCGCCTTTGATTTGTAGTTGATATGTTGTTTCCAACAATGAAATCGGTCTCTTTATCTCTACAATTTCATCTCATTATAAGAAGTAGACCTACAAAAAGAGAGGATACATACCGATCTCACCGGTATAGCCATATACAGGTAAGATGGGTTTATACCATTCTAAGGTATTACCAGTACATTTGACAAAATGTGGACATGGTACTGAAGACAAGGTCTCCTCGTATATACCAGCTCCGCGTATATACCAAAACAAAAACGCCGTTAAAAAGCATTCTACAAATATGACGAAACTGTAATATTACCTAGAAAAGTCAATGTTTTTTTAATTCATTTTTTTTGTCGTCTTTGATTTGTTGTTGATATGTTGTTTACAACAATTTAACAATTTCGTTACACTATAACAACTAGACCTACAAAAAGTAAGTACACACGCCGATCTCGGTATATCTCGGTGTATAAAAAGAGAAAATGTTACAAGAATCAACCAAAATATGCTAGGGGGCTCCCTCACTTCGCGGCACGCGATTGGTCTGATTTTATATATATCGGTTTTATTTAATTCTCTGTCGAAAAGTTAATCAACTAGCAATCGTTTTTGAGGATATCCCGAGGACATTACCGAGAGACTAGAGAGAAGCTGCGAATTCAGGCTGGACTCTCCCATACATGTGTATGTCCTCCATCCACCACAAAATAATATGTATAGATAAAATATGTATAAATGCAAAATATATTGTTGGGACTCTTACAACTATTAGCAGCAAGGAGATTGTGTTGACAAGGATTACGAACCGCAGTCGCAATGTACGAAGTTTTAGAGTTGTTCGTATTAGATGGAAGCTCTGTATTAGCGGTGAAGCAGAGAACGAACAGTGGATAAGAAGAGAAAGAACAAATTTGAAGAGGGTTAGTCTCTCTGTTGTCGATCGATGTGGGAGCATCCTCTGCCTTCCTCCGAAGGAACTGACCGCTAACAACATTACACAAAATTTATTTAAAGGTCAAAGCGTGTTGAATCAACCGGTATAATTCCCAGCACTACAACCGATTAGCATGAGACCAGCTGAGTCTCAGGCGAAGGAATATCCGCCAATTTGAAACAGGGTGTTTGCGCAATCATGCACGTGTTTGTAAACGTGTTAGTGATAAATCTGTGTACCATTTAATTAAAAGTACAAATTGTGGAACTCAGTAGCGAGAGGAGAATTCCACGGAGGTGAAAACAAAACGAATCCACCTTTATTTTTGTACACCACAGGGGAATGGAACAGAAAAAAAAGCAAGGCAAATTTTACAATTAAAATAAATTTTAAAAAAATGGGATATTTCATGGATGTAATCTCGTTGACAAAATGACTTGTGTGCATGCTGTCAGCTACACGGCACGTCATATTAGAAAGTACACTAGTAACAAGAAAACGCTACTAGAGTGTTAGTATCGGTAGGCGCGATTACAAGCACGCTATCTAATTAAGATCGAGGACACAACTGCATATCCTATATACATGCCAGATAAAATAGAAACATAGGTCAAGACGCATTGCAAGATGATCTGAAATTGACCCTACAGAAAATTACAATGGATTTTTTTTGGGTGAAAGTCACGCCGCATCCTGTTGTCTAGGACTCCACACAAGTCCTCGGTCGAAGGTGGATATAACACCCAAATTAAGGTGTTTTCAGTAGCGGTTCAGATTAGGATAGCGTAAATGTTGGATTTAATCGAATATTCAGTCACGGTCTGTGTTTTGTAAAGTAGCTGTTATGCTTCGTTTTCAAATGTCCTCTTAAGTGATGAGTTCGAGGTTGCGTAGGAGATACACAGATGTCCTCGTTTGCTTATCTTGACCAGTTCGTGTATTTTTATTTTTTTCTTCCTGAGTTCTCCACTAGTTTGTTAGCAAGATGTCTCGAAATAAATATCCGTCAAAAATAGCCACTTCTCTGTCATGTTGCTTCAAATCGCCATGATGGAAATGAAGCTCATATGCTTGTGTGGCTAGGGTAAAGTCATTACATGTTGTCATTCTGAGGTCAAAATGGTAAAAGCGTCATCTTTTCTGGATTAAAATATCACGGGAAGATACTGGAACCGCTCTTTCCCACAATCTTGATCTAAACCGAAATGTTCTCGTTTGCTGCAGGTTGAAATATTGTGAAAGCTGGGAGAGTTTTGTTTCATACTTATTTGCTACGTGTGCAGTTTCCATGAGAAATGCAACCGGATTTCAACATTTTACTGTCTTTCGAAAGTGAAGTTTTATGCTCTTTCTAAAAACACTGTGAGATAAATACTAAAGTGGTTGCGTGTGAAGGCAAAAAAGTAAAAACATTGAAATTTCATGTTCAAAAGGTTGGTAAGGCTTTTAATTGCACCATCAAACAATTTGGGACAATAAAGAGGTTTCAGGCGGTTTATTCTGCCATAAGATTTCAAATTCTTGTAACATAACCGCAAAAAGTGTGACATAAACTTGCATTATATCATAAGAGAATGGGCTGCAACGCAGGATCACTGACGTCGCTATGATATGATCAGTTTGCAGGTTATTGTAAATACAGTGCTTCCTTTCACCAAATACTAATAATTCCCGATACCGACTAGTAGTACGTTTTGGATACACCAGTGAAGACGTGATTTTACCACAATATGTTTATTTTGTGAGATGCAGTTAAGCCTGTGTTGTTGCATATTCATTATGTAAGTTTCACTAGTTTTAGATTTAGGCCACAGTATAGAACGTGAATGTGGTAACTAACAATCGTTATACAGACTTACTTAATCGGTACCATATAGTATTCCAATATATGTGCGTAACAACGTCTCAACTTAGTGTGATAAAGGTGACGTAATAATACTACTGCTGTTAATCATAACAATAACAAACACAATACATTAATCAATCTACAACATAAACCTAATTGAATCTCGTCAAATGCTTTTCATTACTTCGGAGTTGAGGGACAGGTTTTCCTTCTGTTCCATGACGTCATCGCAGTCACGGTCACGCGTAAATGACCATTACGTAGGTAGTGCGATCTCCTTCAGTCAAGGATAAGATTCCACAATTTCAATCAAATTTCAGTTATTTTTCGTTTCATTTTGAGATTATAGATAAAGTGTCCGTGTGAGGTGAATTTGGATAGCTCATGAAGATCTTACCTGTGTTGATTCCTATCTTGAGTTTAAAGTATTCTTCTTTTCTATGCGGTATGAGGAGTCCGTTGCCAACATCCCTGAGGTCGATGGCTAAAGAACAAATCTCATAAACATGACGATTTCCATTACGGTTAGGTAAACCTGGTCAGGAAAAGAAAATAAAACCGGAAGAACATGGACAAATAAATTAACGACGGTTAGCGGGGAGGGATGGGAATACATATATATATATATATATCGATTTACGGATTTTGAGCTACATTCGCATGTTATAAGATATTATGTACCGTGCTAAAAACCAATAGCTTTCTGTCGTCACGTGGTGTGTTAATTTAAAAGATTTCGTACTTTCAAGCTTTCAACTTAGTCATCAAATTTAGCACTTACACATAATTTCATTTTCCCCTCACCTCTCTGATGAAGAGTTTTTTCTAATTAAGTAGATTTCATCTCAACCTTGTAAAAGAAACCGAATGTTGCTTTCATTTCGGTGAGTTGAATATTGAAAACTCTCAATCATCCTCTTCTCAGAACTATGGAGACCTCTACTTTTATTATAAAAAAAATTGAACAAATTGATAAAAATTGGCAAATATACGACAACCTAAGACGACCTTGAATGGCATTAGACTATGACATGCACGGAGAAGACTGCATGGAAGTCAGTTAATTCGCTAAGTACTCACACACATACATATCGAATGGAGCATTTTGAAGGCAACATCTTGACGGTTTTTACTCCATTACCACGTTTATCTCTTTCTATTGAAGGAGCATGATGGTTCGTGGCGTGATAGTAAAAATATGCTTAGGAATGGTACCTAAAACATTGGTTGGACAGCAAAAAAAGAATTTTTTCATATGTATTTTTTCTAGTTTTCCTCCTATTTTTATATGTATTTTTTCCCCCTGTCTTCCGTCTACAAGGAGTGTTAAGTCATTAAAAGTATCACCACAAACACAAGTCTACACAACTTGCACGACCTCACCTAGATACGTACAGTCTGTTGAGTCCATCTTGTCATGTTTAATTACAAACATGTTGATACAGATATGTAGGCACCTTCTCCCTGAGACACATACAACTGATTGGAGTCACGTAGAGTCACGGAATAAATGACGGAGAGATGGCATTTTCTAGTTTTCATATTTGCCTTCGATGCAATTAATTAGGTTTTGAAAAGAGGAAGTTCTCTGCACGGTAAAACGAACAAATAATTCCTATCATCCCTCATGGAATATAGGTCAGCAGAATGTACGTCTACGATTGATGAATACAATATGTTCGACGTGGAAGAAGTAAAATGCGTCAAGGTTATGTCTGTCTACAAATGATCGTACCTTAAAATCAGAGGGTACTCTATTTAAATCTCTTGTCCACAATAGATGTGGCTTTTTTCTTTTTGGTCTTGAAACGGCTCCCGATCCTCTTGTGGTTGTCATAGCAAAGATATAAACATATCTAAGTTTATGCGGAATATCACCACTTCTTGTATGATACTGTCAACCGACAGTCTTCGATCCGACTAGCTTTTCTGCTCAGCCAATTAGTCTGCTTCTATCTGAATTACTGTGTTGTCATATTTCGTAAACCCAATGAGACGATGAAACAAAATGTTTTTTCACTGGCAATGGTTTGGAGTTTTATAGAATCAGTGCACCGTTGGACCTATATGAAGTGCGTCCCCGTGAAAGGACTCATGATCAATGTTCTAAATGTGTGCGCACATTGAAAGCGATAACGCGTTCACTCCACTGAGTTGAACAAAGGCTTTAACTTGTGGTCATCTCCAAACAAAGTCACAATGGTGTGGAGTTGAAAGATAACCACATAGTTTCATACCAAATTTTGCATTGTTTTAACATTAACAGTTTCTCCCTTTCTACATTATGTCAGAGTGAAAGTCGTGGAAGAGTGGGGGTGGGACTGGGCAAGGGGGGGGGGGGACTTGCTGGCTGGTGGTACAAAGTGGCTTGACAATATGTTTGCCAAAGAAAATGTACAAATTTTTCACGCTGCACGGTGCCGTATCTTAACTCATTTTGTTGTTCCTTTCTTAGCGGTATGGTTACTTCAAAGTAAACTAAATTACAGTGCTTCAATAAATGGAGAACGTGGATGGGGGGGGGGGGGGGGGGGAATTGATTACAAATAGACCTTACGCAATGAACACAGAAAGCTACCTGAAAAGAACTATTTGAAAGAGAGAAGTGGAGATAACTTTTTCTCGGATTTGTTGTGGTTTTTTGTCTTTCGTATTTCCTGATAGAACCAGATGAGATAAATTTAGTCGATTCAATATAAAGCATGAGAAATATTGTATCATGTGACGTTCACCTTCATCTATAGAAAGGGGCAAAAGGAATAAAGCAGCAAACTTTAAGAATCAAATGCTCGCGATCAGTCAGGCAAGGTACGAAGCTGTATTTACACCGACACTATTGGAATCTGAAGACAAACATGATTTTTTTTCTCCCTCTCTCCAATTTGTTTTTTTAACTTTTCATCTCGTGCCTTGAATCAGAATGAACAGTTCAACTTTACATCTCGCAGAAACATTTTAAACAACTTACAAAGTAGACATAGCCGCATCAGTAACACATACACACACAAAACATGAAAACGACAGATAATAAAAAAGTAGGTTCTGTGTCACGCGTCAGGTGACCTCATGTCTCCATAGTGACGCAAGGATATCCTCACAAAATCGATTGATTAGAGGAGGTTCTCTGCTTGTAATTACACGAAGTTCATAATTTATCACACCTTAAATCTATTTTACTCGCTTCAGCGATAATATGACTTCCACAGACGTCGATGAAATGACACGTTGAAGTTGTACAGCATAATCATATCTCATAACGCCAATAACCACAACGACTGAAAGGTATAGACTATGCAGATACTCGAAATCACGTGCACGATCATGCTTTTTAGACAAAATTACAATGTAACGGTTACAAGGAAGAATACGAATACACTTCTAAATCTAGAGCGGGATGTGAACTCGTGGAACAATGCAAGATTATGGCTCTATAGCTGAAATGCAGCAAAGGTGTCCTGGCATAAGAACTTCCACAGAATGATCCTAGTGTAGCCTTCAAATCGGCATTTTTTTTTTTTTTTTGAGAAATTGGGAAGATGCTAAATCCTGTCTGATGAAACAGCTCATTTTAAAGTTCTGATTCAGTGAGTGTCACAATTATGGAATAGCCACTGCTTACATTACAGAGTTAAAGGAGGCTCCCCACCCTGATATTTATAGAGTGTGTCCTTTTCTTCAAGTTCCGTCGATAAAAAGTGCCATTGCGCGTGTTAATGCCACCATTGTGCGTTCGTCTCCGTTAGCTTTATCTGGCATTTTTTCTCCTGAATCCCGAATATTTAATACTTTTCCCAGGGTGTCTCTTAGTATATATAGTTATTATTACATTTATGGGTTATACACACCTTCCCACAATCCGCGTGAATCTAGTACACCCCAAACAAAATCCTGTATCCTCCCCTACCATAGATAAGCCAATCCACGTGTTTCATTTAAGCGTACGCAGGTATTTTAAGACAGATTGGGGCTTTTCAACTTAAATATGACTACCCATGCATCATAAATAAAATAAATAACATAAACTTGACTAGATAACTGCATCTAAATAGACCCATTCCCTAAATAAAGGTTCGTAAAAAAAGTGAATGTCCAAAGGAATCATAATGTTGAGAAATCACTGCAAGCGTAAATTGTTGGATGTTATTTTTGTCACAATTTAAGAAACTGCACATTTCTGCTGACCATTTCCCCAAAATTGTTGTTTACCTTTTTAGAAAGTGTCAAGTAAGAGAGAACATACAGACGTGCAGTTTGAGAGATTTATCAGTGAAAATAAATTTATCAGTGGAAATAATCTCTTTTTTTCTTGAAACCGATATCACTGTCATGTTTGACAGTTATGGATTTTAAAACCAATTTTATTTCACAGTGGATCATTGCCCCCCCATGGGAAATCTGTTGCGTAATACTATGACTCAATGAACATCCTTTGAATTTGGTTATCATTTTGACCGTCTTAAATGATTCGGTCCGATACCTAAAGCTGGAATATGAGTTGAAAATTTGTCAGTGAAAGTCAGATTCCGTGGAATAAGTCACAGTCGTTACAAGAAAACATTGTTAAAGCCCCATTTTTGCATACATGAATATCCATATCCATTTCTTAATGGTCAGTTTGATTTCAAGTAACGGTCATTGACTGCTATGCTCTCTTGGATAGTTTTGGATTTTGTAGGGCCAACAAAAATGTCAAAACAATTTTCTTATTTAAAATATCTGGAAGATGAATGCATAGTGCTCTTTCAGATTTTGTGACAGGTAATCTTTCCCCCCATACGTTCTCTTTCCTGAAACTCTGACAAAGAACAAAGGTGGATGACCGTCAATAGGCGATTGCCAATTGGCCAAGATTGGCCAATTGGGCAAGACCAATCGGCGATTGCCAATACAACTCATATTCTGGCTTTAAAGAGTTCGATCTTCACTTTCATAACATATATTTCTCTATCTACGATAAATCCAATCTAATTCTTCAAAGAACATAGACTTTTTGCAGTAATTTCCTGTTCTTACATGACATTTTGTAACCTCAAGGTCACTTTAGGAAATCTTTCTTGGCCTTGAGTAGAGCGGGCTTTCAGACAACAATATTTTGTGTTATGAACAGGTTATTGGTATAGGGTACAGACTGCCTGAAATGAAAAACAATTCTTTCTAATTACAATCCCATTAGATTGTCATTCACATATTCTTTCAATCTGGTATAGTGTAGTACACGCTTAAAAAATATCTGTAAATTTACAGAAAATGAAACAAAGAAATAAAGCAAAGAATACAGAGATTTTCTGGCAAGTATTTTCCAGAACATTTCTTCTGCATTCCTGTTATAGTGTATCTTGAGTGCAAGGGACAGTCCACTCTATTCACCGTTCTTCGTTTCAATAATTCTCTTACATTTAAGATTGAGTCTAAGTGAAAGAATAAGATATTTACGTTATGAGATCGGAAGGACATAAAAATATATTTAAAATAATTTTAATTTTAAAATAATTTGAATACCTGAGGCTACCATGTAAGCGTCATTAATGGTCTCCACCTTGTACGCGTCATATTGATCTACACACGAATCTAGCTGCCGGTAGAGCGTATTCAACATCGTTACAACCTGACGATATCAAGAAAAATAAAATTGCCCGTTGACAAGAACTTTGAGGAGACAATTAATGTGTAAGTTACCGTTTCTAAAACTAAAACGACATATAGGCTGGGAGTTAATTTTCACTTACGTCACCACGCCTTCTTTTTCACGCCTTCACATCCTCCTTTCTTTTTTTTTCTTTTTTTTAGGGGGGGGGGGCAATTCCTCCAAGTAATGAAGGGGGACAAAAGACAGGTCATGATGTAAATGTATCCAAACGTGTCAAACTTGACAAACTATTGATTTGTCATTTCTGACTTGAGATACTTTTTATCCTAATGAACTTTTGACCTAAAGTAATTTTGCACGGTGCGTCGGTCAAAATGACGAGTCGAGTATAGTTTAAACGTGCCATTGGGACTAAAAATAGAAACTACTTGGATAACATCATCCCTACGAAGAGAAATGGTAAAGACATTCGCTTTTGAATTGGACATAATGAAGAAAAAAAAACAGTCAACCAGAGAAGAAACTCACTTTGGTTGAACGCATCATTCAGTCACAACAGACTGTGTGTTACGATTTGAAAATATGCAAAATTGTAATAGGAAGTGGAAACTGTTCGGGTAAAATCTTTTCCAAAATTTTAAAAAGTTGTACGAAAAGTACAAATTTGGCAGCTTGAGCGTAACGCTTCGCTGCTATGATAGCTCAAAATTAAAAGGTCAAAAGTCGTCACCCTCTGACCGTCAGGTAAAATTAATATGTTTTCTTAAAATTTGTCGTTCTGTCACTTCATAGCATCTATGTGTAAATTCTTTTTCTTCTGTTTGCACGCCTTTGTCTCCCATGCAATAACGAAACAGTGTCTGACTCATTGAACTAACTCAAAGTATCTACATGGAATCACATAAAAGGGATTGGTCACTGAAGAAAGTGATGCTTCATAGGACTGCAGAGGAATATTTTTCTCTCTTTAATGGTAAAAGGCATATCTCAATTGCATGTTCTGTTTGGAAGTTATGTATTTTTAAAGAAACATTTCAAAGTGATACATTGCAATATGGGAATGTTGTGATGTCATACAGACACAACTCCTTGATAATGCTTTGTTTTTCTTTATAATCCTAACTGTCTAAAAAAGAAAGATTAGATGATACTTTAAGAAATGTGACATTCATTTTCACGATTTTTAAAGGTAAATCTATACCTACCCTTAATTTTCTCTGGTGTCACATTTCAAGCTTAAATAAGGGCTTCCATTTCAAAGACCAACAAAGATTTCCTGCAACAACTTGCCGCTGTTACCTGGCATCTTTCTAACCTTGAGACAACACGAAATCTTTCGTGATCAGAGGTATTGATGTTTCTTCAAACAGCAATACCTTGAGTTAGGAACATTATGTTGACATGGAGGTTAAAAAAAAAATGCATGTTGTGAAAAATTATTCACTTTCATTTAAGAACATCCTTCAACTGTGAGTGGAACAATCGTTTAATACTATAATGGTGACGGTGGTGGTAACGTGTGAACGGGAGAACTTGAGGCGAGGCAGAGAACACCATGCAGTTTTTCAAGGGATTCGTAGACGCTGTTTATAAAGCACTATTGCGATGGCATCAGGTACATTTCCCTCATATATAATACACTTTCTGTAGACTGCGTGTGGAATGAAACAGAACCAGTCACTAAAAATACAACTGTAAGTGGTAGAATTTTGTTTCTATCAGAAACATTCTTAAAGTGAAGAAACAAAATTAAAGTAACACATTTGACTCGATATCGTTAAATTTGCGAGGAGTTTGAAAGGAACAACCACACGACAATGCTTGTAACTTTCACCATTTCTCATATTTCACATCAATAGTTATGAAATGTCACATTTTTTTTTCTTACCCTAGCTTGTTCTGGCTGTGTGCATATAAATAAGTACTGATGTAAACACGTGTCTCTCAAGAATTTACCAAACCAAATTGGATAGTCAATTATTCACTTTTTGTTTTCCATTTGTACGTGACACATGGGGATCCTCTTACTTTGACCCGATTTGTCGTTAGTACGTGAAGGAAACTTTGACAGGTTTGGATTAAAAATGAGTGAATTTCTCTTAGCAACTCAGGAAGCCTTTTTAAGAGCCCTTAACTAGAAAGGAATGTACATATAAATATAAAGACAAGGAGACGAACAGACTTACATCAATCGGATTACTGTCAGCACAAATTTTCACAAAATTATCCACCTCAGAGAAATAAATCGTCACGGCTTCGAAGGTCTCTGCATTTAAGTCACATGACCGTTTTAACTGGTCCGCGACCCCCTGGGGTAACATTTGATATAAGAGTAAATCTGTCCGTTCTCTCTGTTTTTCCACCTCCTGTAGATTCCTTTCGAATTTGTTTGACATTTCTAACGACTTTTTAGATAATCTCACCATTACGTACAAGGTGAAGGGCGCGCAGGACAACACGAAAGAGAGCAATATCGCGAACACCGCGGTAACCGCCTGCGAGGACACTATCATGATATCGATTTCTAGGAGCATTTGGTCTTCAACTGCTTCTAATATCAGTTCAAAATCGGATGACATTTTGTTTGTGTTATTTAACCAGGTTATAAGGCTTTCCAGGTTCTCATCTGCTGCGGCCGAACCGACACTTCTGATCAACAGTCCATCTTTAAACCCTTCGACGGATTCGATAACCTCGGTGTTCTCTTCGACCCACTTCAGATACGTCCTCCTTAAGAAACCGGAATACCGCAGACTCGTTTCGAGGTACGATTTACCGCGCAGGCACCGCAATAGTAAATCTGCGTACAGGTCCATATCTGACCGACCTCCGTCTAGGACATTAAACGCGCCGACGAGTTTGTGAACTTCAAATTCCTCCTTGTACCGAAAGAAGTAGTAATAGGAGACGAATAGTTCGGATAACCGGCCTAGTGTATCCTCCCGGATATCCCCGAGGAGGCTGATAATGATGGAATCGATGATGAAACTGTACTGTTGTTCACATCGTCTCGAATCTATGTTTTTGGCGATCACCCCTTGTCTCAGGGATGAGAGAAAGTACATCTGAAACTGAAATAAATCGTCCACGTTGCCTGAGATTTCTGTTTCTCGAAGGACGGTATCGGTGGCGGCGATTTTCTCGTGTAATTCGGTTACACCAAAAACGTCGGGTAGCCGACGGTGCAAGGTCGCGTAGTACCTCTCCTCCTGCAGTTGGCACACCAACGAACGCGGTGTTCCCTCTTCCATCATGGCTCTCACCCGAGAATCGCTTTTGGTCGCGGAAACGGAGTGAACGAAGTGGATTATTACGAGCGGTATCAAAATACAAAATGGCACCACGGTGATTAAAACCACTCTCAGAAGGTAGTATCTCTCCGTTTTAAGGATTCCTTCGAAGTGATTAAGCTCTCCTTCGTCCGCGGAGTCTAACCGCTCCGCTCCTGGCAACGTAGGAGTTCCCAAACGTCTCCGCGACGAGAGA
This sequence comes from Stichopus chloronotus, assembly GCA_021234535.1. NCBI lineage: Eukaryota > Metazoa > Echinodermata > Holothuroidea > Aspidochirotida > Stichopodidae > Stichopus > Stichopus chloronotus. The sequence continues at coordinate 20,381,497 of CM037841.1, read as the reverse complement.
TCGCCGCTCACCCTAATCGGCTTACGAAACATCACGGTTGAGGACACCATGCGAATATTCTCATTGCTAGAGGTCTCCAAAATTTCGCTCCCTCGCCTTTGTTCCTCGCTCGGTCTGAAAGACTTTTCTATTCCCATGTCGATTTTGTAGGGCGGTTTTGCATCGCAATAACGAGCAAATACGATTTCATTTCAATCGTGAATCGAAAAAATACTGTTTTGGTTACAAATTCGATTCTTAAAATGAAAGGATGATACGTGAATGCAACCACGTGATCAGTAACTCGGTTGTAAACTATGTGTCTCAATCAATTGATGATGCAATATTATTCTAAAAAAACGTGACTGTGTTGCTTGCCAAATCTGTGGGACTAACTAACTATGAAAGTATTGGTTATTTGCATAGCCTATTTTAAAGCAAAATGTTCAAAGAAACGTTTGAATTTTCAGAAATATATTCCAATAATCACACACACCTCTCAATGCAGACGACTCTTCCTATGTTTATCAAAGAAAGCTATCTCCATTACAAATGATCAAACTGCGATTTCCCGATAAATTATAATTTTTATACCAAATATAACATATAAAAAGTTTCTGCATTCGTTCGTAAGACTCATGAATGTGCCAAGGAGCATTTATGGAGATGCGCTCGTATCAGTCAAATAATGTGTAGCCTATACAAGTCACGTGACCTACTTGTTCGTGACCTGTAATCAATCGGCTTACGCTTGTACCATTTTTGGTTAAAAAAATACATTTGAATAGGAATGTTGTTTTTCAGCACTGTAGACTTGCGGTGTAGAATTTACGAAGGCTCTTACACGTAGCCCATTTTTTTTTTCTTATACGCGAATGTTGATTCATTTGATATATTTCTGCAACCACAAAATTCGTACCATTCTTTTTCCAATTTAATGACTATATACAAAAGGGATGCATACCTCTGAGGCTACTTAAGTGGTGGAGATGCATTTGGAAACGCTCTGATGTCATAGGAGATATACGTCCCTAAAAAGGTAACCTTTTCGTGAGAACCTAATGGTGGTATAACACACAGAATGGACCGAAATTTTATCAATCGGTTTCGTCATCCCTTTGCAGGGATCAAAAACATCATTTGTTTTGTCTAGTTTTATGGTGCAAAAAAGAGACCAATTTATCTTATCGTAAAAGCCTCACTGTAACGGTACCGCAGTTGTATGACTGTGGTCGGTGTAGGACAATATCCAAATTGGCTTAGTTGCAGCTGCCACTTTTCAAGAAAATGCTTACAAAGATTGTAAAGTATTTCCACATCAACAGAGCAAAGGAGTTAAGAATAAGCTGGTACAAAAGTCGCTTTAATACTGTAATCGTAAACCATGAGACGAGGGATGGGGTGTCCATCAGCTAGTAAGACACACGCAGCACAGTTGAAACCCGCTAACTTTTGTTATCTCTTCAAAATCAAGACACATCGCAGAAAATCGGAAATAAAATTAATATCTGCTCGAAAACTGTATCGAGTAAAATCAAGAATCACGTGTACCTCCTTTTATATAACTGAAATAGCCGACAGTGTTTGGCGCCTTGTAGATGTTACTCCACTCAGCTGACAGTTTTGTTATGTACTGAAGTTGATATCCGAATACAAGCCTAGATTCCTTCCCACATTCGTTGACGAAATCCGCCGAATAAAACACACTGGGGACAAGAACAAAAGAAAAAAAACGAAGATTTTATGAATAGACTTCACTCTTTGAAACAAAAGTAACGCCTGCTTCAGAAATAACGACTCTATTTCAAAGGCAGACGGTACGACGGAAACGCTCAAACACCTTTCGAGATGCATGCCAAGCGTTTGACGGTATCGTACAATTCAACCGCTACTGATTTTATTCGTAGCAACTAATCGCTTCTATAGCACATCCGGTCGGATACTGTGGACGAAATTTGGAAGGTAAGGTGTCCTTTAAACGCCAGACTGGATTAGGCTTGACACAGTTTTCCACTTCGGTGACATTTCCTCTGTGAGACATGGTGCAGCATTATTTATGAGATTGGAAAAGGATGTGAATGTGCTGTTCGTCACTTAGGAGATAAACCTCTTGATAACGCAACGATGGGCGCACATTTCTTCTTTGTTTTACGTTTAACCTTTATTAAAACCTACATTGCTCGACTTGACAAATGACTCACTTGACTTTTGTAGGCAATTTTACCAAACTCTCTTCAAATCTGCCACTCGTCATGTTATTAAAGAAACAGATCACATGTTTAAAAACAAGTAACATGACATTCTTATCGATACTTTTTAATGTCTAGCTGGAATAATTGCACTGGCGTTGGTATTTACGTTTCCCGTGAGGAAAACGACCAACAAAAAGTTGAAAACAAAGAACTTATGTAATTATTCCGTTCATGTGAAAAAAAAGGAGAGTGTAGACATTACGTCAGCAGATTACATGGTTTAAGTCAAATTCGAGTTTATTCTAGTGTACCTCATAAACACGCCTCGTGCTCCAACTCTTGACTGACAATGGTTCGTTAAGATTCAGCCAGCTAAGAAAAAAAAAATATAGATACTAAAACAAAAAAATCAACAACTTCATCTTTTTCATTACAATGTGTATGTTAACATCTAAAGCAAAACCTGAAAAAAGTAAATTACGTATCTTTGAAGTCTCAGCTTCCAAATCCACCCAAATCTGCCACGAAATGTCAGATTAAGGAAAGAATCTCAGAATGTGAAGGATAGCTTAATTTTATTATAGAATCTCGAGAAATGACAATTATCTTCGAACAACAGTGGATTCTTGATGAGAATGTGAAAAAAAAATGTTAGATTTTAAATAATTATCAGGGAGGTTTTTTTTTCTTAGAATGAGCATCTCGATTCATGATATCAAACATTTGCGTTTTTTTCCCCATCATATCATATTGTTCGTAACATAATAAACATTGTAAGGATTGTAAGAAAATACATTCAAACTGAACATAGCGTTCAATGAAAAAAAAAAAGAAGCCAGCTATGGAGTAATCGTTCAGTATGATATAGGTACAGTACAGTAGTAATTGTGTAAATGTAAACAAGGAAAAGGTATTTACATGTACGTATCTCTGGAGCACAGCTTTTTTTTAGGTCATACATCAACCATGCTCTAATTGTTGGAAACTAAATTAATAAATAGACAAAGTTAAAACATGGTATTTACAAATGTGCTAGAATTCCCAGAGGTCTCTAAGAAAAACTATTACGTAATCAATAGTCGATCGTAATCAATAAGTATCCCAAAATAATCATGTTCATAAAGGATGGATGCGAAAAGAGGAAAACAAAAGGAAAAAAAAGAAGAAAAACTAAGTAAAAGTATGAAGTAAGAAAGCTCATTTACAACTTCATTGCATCTCGCTGTTGTTCATGGGAAGCAGCTGGGCTTAGAGCAAACATGGATTTCGACTGCTAAGACGAACTAAAGAGTATGAATAAGTTTAAAACATCAGAGATAGTTAAGTTTACAGTAATAAATAAAGCATTTGCAATAAAGAAAAACCAGCGAAGTATGCGGCAGTAAATAATAACCAAAGAAGACAAAAGTTAGATTTAGTAAAAAAAAATTGTCTGCCAAATAGGTGTTGTTTTGTATCTAAAAGGAAGGAAGGTGGATGGATGGGGACAACTCCAGAAAAGATGTTTCTGTTTCAGTTTCAACTTTACAAAACTCACAATTCGGTGACTCAGATTTGTTGAGATGGTGAAATATGTTGAAGTCCAAACCTGGCAAACCTGTTTTTGTAAAAGTGTTATCAAGAGATAAAATATCGGAAGAATTATTATCAGTAGATGAAATGTAATAAGAATAATGCAAACTTACATTGGAAAAGAAATTGTTGAACAAATATAGTTTAAGAAAATCTTCGAAAAGGGTATGTTCCCTGGTAATATAACCTTTCACCCAAGATATTTTAAGAGAATTAATTACTAAAACTTTCAACATGTGTAATTTTAAGTCCCTGTCCCTTAATCATAATTATTGCACATTTCTTTCTTCTAAATTTCATCCGGATTTTGGATCAGATGAAATCAGTGATAGTACTTGGAGCTTCGTTAACAAAAGAATCCGGTGGATCAGGGAGAACTTGAAAGAGAAATACTCTATTTGGGGGAGGAAAATTATTTAATTATAATATTCCTGCCTATTGGAGTAAGGTCTCTACTCGACCATTTAAATTCTTTTTAGGACGAGATAACTTGGTAGTGTAATTTTCGGCGATGCAAGTCATCACCATTGTGAGTGAAGCGAATTCCGAGAAACTTTGTAGACCAAAAGTGGTGTGATTGATTAAAATTGGATATGGACTTAGGGAACTAAGAAACCAAGTGGAAAAAGATGGGAATTTTGGAGATTAAATTTTAGACCAGAAGCACGTTGAAAGCAATGTAAAAGGTGAAGAGATGTTTCAACGGAGTTACGTCTCTAGAAAAAAAGAACTGTCTTATCAGCCTATTGTAGGCTACCAGCTTGAACTCCGCGGGGTCCAATATCCTTTAAGAAAAAAATTGTAACACAATTACGTCAAACATATTATGATAATCACCATAGACAATAAAAAATCATTTTGCCTCAAAGAAACCATATTCAAACATAAAACATGCGATCAGTACCGTCTCAAGTGCTTTTTTCACAGGCGGATTGGTCACGTGCCTTACCGTGAACGTATGTATGTTGCTGTTTTCTTTTAAGGGGGTCTGGCACATGAATAAGGGGGCCTCAACGAGAAGTGGTGGATCACTTAAAAACTATTTACAGTCTGAAACAGTATCCTATACAGTGGCGCACCATCGTTGTGGACTGGCGGGAAGGGGCTGAGACTTGTAGGGAGATTCAGCGGGGGGCATCATCAGTTGAGGTGGGGCCGTAAACTTTTTCGATTAATACCCCCCTAGATAGCAGGAAATCGCCCTTCCCGTGCTTCCCGTGCTCTGGGGATGGTGCTCAAGCTGTCAGTGTTTCCTTGGAAGTGAAACCCTCCTCCTTAACATTACTAGGAAGTTGTTCTGTTTGCTATACAAAAGTCTGATAATATTTGTACATGATTTTCGGTTTAAAAAGAGTGACATGTTTACTTGAATTATGAAGAAGGAATAAAAGCAACACCATCATCATTCAAGGCGCGGGGAGGGGCACTAAAACTAAACAAACTTTTATTTAATTTTACTTTCAACATTTCGTTTTTTTCCATCAGTTTTTCTCCTTTCATCGACCTTCATTTTACCCCCCCTGGCTGGTGTACGGGGTTGCGAATACCACTCCTCCACGTTGTTCATCCACTGTGTGGAGCAGAACATGAAAATCTCTTACACGTGATCTGCATTTTGAAGTGCAGCATACTTGGTTGAGAATGTTAAAATTGTTATTAAAATTCAGGCGTTTTTTTTGGGGGGGGGGGGGGGGGTAAGGTTCTTTCCGGGAAAGTATGTCGAGATATGAAATAGAAGCATTCGTTATAATGATCGGAAATATCAAAGATTATGCTGAAATTCATAAAAAAAAAACCATACGGCTATAGTCTTAACAAACTGTCAGATTTAGGCCAAAATGATTTGCAGGAAAACTAAGCGGAGCGCCATCGTCAGAGCGTACCAGAAAATGTTTGTATGAAAATACCCCGTAGATCTTCTACAACCGCCTTACCACGCCCCACAGGGAGCCTAGTATCACTCCTTAATTCGGCACCTCGCAGTGTTATCTTGCAACTACTGTAATTCAAGATTGCAAATCAGATAAAAGTTGAAATGTCGACTTTTAGGAGCAGTAGTTAGTGACATAACCTTGATAAACTGTTGGAGAGAGGGGGGGGGGGCAGTAGAGGCGGGGGTGGGGGTAGTGTTAGATAAGAGGCTTGCTTTTTAACTTTCTAATAAAACACCTGCATCATGCCAATGATGGGATTCGAGGTACGTAGAGGTATGAAGCAGTAGCCATTATTGAACCCTTTTTAGTTGCACAACATAAACAATGACTCACTCACAGAGGAACTCATTCCACGGAGTTCAATCTTTTGCGTTTACGATATTTTATTTTCTTCTCATACTTGAGGATATTCAGATCCAGCTGCAAAGCGGGATAGGGTATGCGAAGTTATTGGCATATCAATATATGCATGTGTTCTTATTGTAAGTTCAACTGAATAAAATTTAATAAAAACAAGAATAGTTTTAAACCACTGATGGTACAAACTCTCCCATTTATCTTTCGTCTCCCCCCTATCCTAACAGAGACAAACACTGACCTAATACCGATGACCAGAATGCAAAAGTGCATTGTGGCTTTGACGATGTAACCTCACAGTGGCCTGCTGCATGCACACAATAACTAATACATACCAAACAGAAACTGGACTACATGAACAGTACACAGACATTACACATACATAACAAACAGATGGTATGTCCATGTTCCCTTCATCAAATAATGTTTAATTCAAGCAATAACTTGTTCATTTTTGCATTCTCAAAGACAAGCCTCATTACAAACGCATTATAATAAGCCAGTGCAATGACCGAATCATGATTTTCAACCAAACTTTCTGATAATCTTCTGGTGAACACTAAGTAGGACATATGTCTTTGGATGCTTCCATGTCCAAGATTTCATTCTTGAGATACTTTTAGGAGTTAATTACATTGATGTAAAACAATTCTGTCAGTCCGGTCTCCCTCAGCCCTCCCTCCCTCCCTTTCTCCCTCCACCGACCTCAATAGTGACATATACTGTCCTTCAAAGTACTAAAAGGCCAACTTGAGCAAATTATATCCAAACACATTCATGTTACCTCAATGGATGGTGTTATACATTGATCGCAGAGCTTAATAAATCCTTCCCCTTCCACTTGGTCCTCTACTGGTTACATGACTGACTGTGGCTGGTCCCCCTCCTGTGGGTACTGTCTGAAAATTACATGTATATTCACCAAGCCATGTTACTTATACACTTTATACAAAGTTCCAGACTTTAAAACATAGCAGTTGAATTGATTGGTGTGAAATAATCTTTTCTTTCCCTTAGAGGTACCAGTGAACGCCACAAATGGTACCTGGGAAGCTTCTTAGACAATTTAACAAATCTAATAATCAAACGTGTAGGATGAGGAGGAACATTTTTTGGGGAAAACATAAACATGATGTTAAAATATTCATGACGATACATCAGTTTGGGGTCTTCATTTTCTTTATGGTGGATGAAAGGGCAGATATATTTCATTCACATAACACAATTGTTACAGTAACAAAAGATGCATGGGGGGGTACTCGGCATAGTCAGGTAACACCAAAATAACAACCTGCAACTCAGAACATTAAGCCCCTTTATAAATTCTGTAACATATCTCACGAGGCTAAAACCGAATAGGTCGATCTAGCCGTAGGTGTACCTTCTTTGCCATCTTAAGACCCAACTACTCCATGTCTGGTTTATCCCGTAATGAGGGTAGATACGATGTGCACCGAATTCACCTGGCAATTCAGCATATTCCCAAGTTTTAAAATTTGGCTAAATGAGCCTATTTGATCTTAGCAGCATGCTGAATTCCTGAAACTATGACTTTGCTGTGAGGTGACTCCACTGATTATATGATGTAATGCAAAGGTAGGTTTGATAAACAAATTGAGTTTGTCTTTGCTTCTGTGCACCTGGTTGATACTAAAACAGTATATTTTGACATGATTGACTGTGTTACTGTTATGAGTTAAATACCGGTTTATAATTAATCTTAAACATCAAACTCCATCTAATATTTCTCTTCCAGTTTCTCCTTTCTCTACCAGCCTCCCTTCTTCTTCTTTTTGTTCTGCTTCTTCCTCGCTGCAGCCTGAGTCGGTTTCTGCTGGCGAGGGGCCTGCTTCGAGGGGGCAGGGGAGGCCGTGTTGCTGCTCGTGTTGGAGCCTGGCTTGGGAGAGCTTGGTCCACTGGCATCCCTGGAGTGGAGGAAGGATCACAAAAAATGCCAGAAGTACATGCAACTTCAAATTAACTTCCATAGGAATAGAAGTGACTTTGACTTGTTTTCTAACATAACTAGTACTTACATGTCAAAAGGGGATTGAGTGTACAAAACATAAATACATTGTTGAAGATGGCAAACTATCCAACAGAACTCTTCTCAGTATGGGAAACATTTCACAATGCCATCCAGGTCATGCTAAGAAATCACCTTTAAACCTTTGAAGGCTCACTGAAGAAAGCAGCTAGATAAAACAGTCTACAACATAGAGATTGTCAGAGAGGGAACAGATGAAAGTGACACCAATGACTGCTACTGACTAAAATATGACAAGTTTGTCCCAACTTGTAAAGGAGAGTAGTAAAATGTCAAACTCGGACCACTTGGTTGCCATATTGTTTACGAAGCAGAGAAAAGAAGTTTCCTTGGATGCAGTAATTAAGAAGTTATTACGACAAGTATGTAACATAAATTAAAAACATAACGAATGACATCATCAACTTTGCATTCCAGGAACATTCCACAAATCTAATACATGTTAGAGGAAGACATCATTAAAAAAATCTGGAAAAAATAGAGGCCAACAACTTGAGCTCAGTTCTTTCCTCCATCATGAATCACACAATAAATCACGTTACGCCTTCTGTGTCCGTAACTCATGTTTGGTGGTCATTGTGGTTTCACTACATCCGTGTTCTTGTCTAAATATTCCACAACACTTACATCATTTCAATGGCACCTGATGTGGCACCCTGAGTTCCTTTCCCAACACCGGACTGCTTCTTGTACTTCTTCCTGGTCCTGAAGGCTGCCCTCTCTCTCATTGGAAGCCAACGCTCCGGATCAGGGGTGGCAGACGGGTCGTAATTTTTCGGCAGTTTGGCTGTCGAGAATGAAAAAAAACAAAAAAAACATGTCTTTCAAACTGGAAAAAGTTATGCGATTGTTCTCCCAAAAGTTGATTTTCAATAGATGTAAAACTAAAATCTATAGCAACGTTTCTTTAAGTTTATATCAAACTTGTTAAATTTGGCAGTTAATTGAGTACAGAAATGATCAGGGGAGGGCCATCCTTAACCCTTGTGTAAAATAGGCTGAACTAGTGACATCTACAAGGCGATTACTGAGGACTTAAGCTCAGATACTTGAAAAGACAAACCTTTAATCAATATTAATGTATCGAGCGTATTTCAGTCTTATTTACGGCAGCCAACACACACAACCCCCTACCCCAAACCATAAGCTTATCCCTTACACCAACCCTCTAACCATGACCCCCACCATTGATTCGGTAATTCTGTTGTACCTTTTCTCTTCTTTTTCTTCTTCTTCTTAGCAATCTCTGTGGTCGCTGTGGTACCAGTCTCTTTCTCCTCTGCGACGGGTGCTGCGGTCCCCTTCTTCAACTGGCGGGTCGTGACGGAGAGAGGGGTCATTTCCAGCGTGTCAACGTCGATGTTTCCCGAGAGTTCCTTCACAGGTGGGAGCTCCTGGCTGAGTCTGTCGATGACATATGCTGAGGAAAATGATCCAACATTTTATGACACAATTGCAACTCAAGAAAGTTACCAGCAATGTTGCCCTTCTGTTTAGCAAACGCAGTCCTCTGGCTACGCCAATGCAGGTAACTGACACATTTATTTCCCCTTTTAACTTTGCATGTTTCATTATGCAACATCAATCCCAGTGGGTTATTCAACTTGCCAAAATATTGTTTGAATTCAACCTGACTTACACTTTAGGGGCTAAAAGCAAGAAATAAAAAGAAAACCAGAATGCACAAATGCACTGTAGTTTTGATGACTTCATTAGTAAGGACTTTTATGAATCTGATCTAGGATGACTAATATGTATGATGTCTCAACATGCACAACTGCATATTACAGTGATGCCTCGCCTACACATAACATACGAGATCTGTCCAGGCTTCCCTCCTTGAGATGTCATGTTTACAAGGTTTTCACAATTTGACTCCTGGTGACACCAAATGACCTTCACAAACATCACCACGGTTCTTCTACTCAATGTGATGCACCTACACATTACCAATGAGCTACCCAAGTTTCCCTCCTTGGGATATCGTATTTACAGGGTTTTCACAATTTGAACCATGCTGACCCCAAATGACCTTTAAACTCCACCAAAAACAATAAGGTTTTCCTACTTGATGTGGTACACTGACATACTAAATATGGGATCCGTCCAAGCTTTCCTTCTTGAGATACCATGTTTACAAGGTTTTCACAATTTGACCATTGCCGACCCAAAATTACCTTTGAACTCCACCAAAAACGATAGGATTTTTCTACCTAATGTAGTACACCTACATACAAAATATGAGATCCTTCCAAGCTACCCTTCTTAAGATATCTTGTTTACAAGGTAGGGCATCACAGTCATACATTCACACACATATACACATGCATACACAAATACATACACATGCACGCATGATTACAAAGGTTATGATAATCATCAAAACCAAAAAACAAGTTCACATTGCAACATTGAAACAAAAACTGCCTTACAAATCTACTTACAAGCAGATCTGCCTCAATGCTTCTAAAGAATCATTTTCTATACAGGTATGAACCATGACCAATACCTTTTGACGTGTTTTGCTTGTGAACAATAAAATTAAGATTCCCATTGTTCTGGGCTAAAGGTTTATCTGACTCACGCACTGGAAGGCAATTAAAGTTTCTGATGAGGAGTACAACTACCTTGCAAAAATGTGAGAGTCTACCGAACCACTATCTGGCGCGATGACCCGGTCTTGCCACCTGTCATTCCGTAAGTTTGCCATTACATCCAAATGCATCAAGAAATTTTTGAATCATCTTTCACGAATAACATCCACCCCAAAACATATTGACCTGAAAAAATGACTAGATTAAGGATACTCTTGAGCTCTTTTAGGATCAAACTTTGAATATGCTGAGATGAGTTGGGCCAGTGTCTTGATGTCATCTGGGTTTGCTCTGTTGAGATGAGAAACAAAAAAAAAAGCATTGGAATCTACTATCATTTACCATGAAAGCGGTTAGCGTGGTCTACTACATCCTGCCATTTGTCTACTTTGACCTGATTCAGCCTTTACACCAGTAATTGTTCCATTTAATGAGAATTAGACCAGGAAGGTGCCAGGACTTGAACTTTCTCACAGAGTCGGTACATATGGGCAGGCATTTTTCAGTTTGTCTAATCTTACGTATCTTAGACTTTTGTTTTTTGTTTTTTTCTGGTCTTCCACCAGATTTAATGACTGACAGATTTCTTCATGCACAAGATAAGAAAAGGTATGAAAAGTAAATACAAAATAAAAAGTAAATACAAAAATGGAGCTACAAAGTTATTCAGCACATCTATGCCTGCATTATTACTGTTTTTAGCTAAAAATAAATTGTTCTATGAGGGGAATGCACTGAAATTTGTGGATAAATAGTAGTACACTTACAATCAAAGACAAATGTTTAACATGAAGTGGAAAAAAAAAAGTCACAGGATTATTTACATTATGAGGAACCTTTTGATTTAAACGTAGAAGCTGTATTCCTAACATCATTCTTTTATCAAAATGCTGACAAACATACAGACTGACAGACAATTTAAACTGAGGACACTGTAACAAATGAACAAGCAATCATCAATCTAAACCCAATTCCTGGATAACAATGGCATAAGTTACCCCAGAGGAGGGTTTTAGCAAAGAGGATTCTGAATAGGGGCAGTAGTGTGAGCAACTTTTGGTGCAGATAGAATGTGCTGGGATGGCAAATGGTGCAAATTTTATTTCCTGTTTTGAGTAAATTTGTGTCGAGGATTGACCCTTTATCTTGGCAATTGAAAATGAATTTTTGGTAAGTTTGCTTTGTGCTAAAGCTATTTTTCTTTCTTAATATCGTATATTCAAATACTCTGGAAATACTTTACATCTGAACCTGTAAGTTTTGTAAATTTTTTGCTGTTTGGTGGTCTGGAGATTTGCTCTTCATGGCAGGTGGCTAATGTTATCTCCAGCTGAAGCCGGCCGGCATGGCTGACAGTTCTGCCCTAGAGATATTGTATTGCCTGTCGGTACCAACTTTCTCAAAGCTTTGAGGTGAATTTGGAAAATGAATATGAAGAAAAAAAAAAATGAATATTAGGAGAGATGAGCAGTAAAACACACAGATTCATTTTAGCAATGCTTTGGTGGTCCTTTGAAACTATGTCTGCTGTCAAAAATGCAAAGCTGCTGAATTTATATTGAATAATGTCTCACTTTCTTAGATCTTCCAAGAGAGCTGTAGCCGCCTGGGATTGGCCGTGTCTCATCTTAAAATCCGTGCTCTCTCGAAGGAGGGTGTTCAACTGTTTCTGTGGACCCTGTGGCAAAAAAAAACCAACAAAGATTGTAATGGCATAGAAATATATAAGATATAGGCAGTGAAAGAAAAAGTTAACTCCCTAGAATGAAAAAGATTAATCATGTAACAATATGAAAAAACTTGAATAAACCCAACAAAACAAACTTTAAAACATGAGTTTCCATTTTTATTATTTTGAATGTTGTTGATTTGTGGGGATGTTTTCAAAAACTACATGATCCCTGATTTGAAAAGAATATTAAAACAAAAGCTCTTGACACTAATGGTCACATTCAATTAACAACCAGGATGTGTGTATGTATGTGTGTCACCAAACTTACCCCTTGGGTCTTGTACCAGCTGACTGCAGCATCCAGGACCTCCAAGGCAGAGTCCACATCGTCCATGTTAGTGTAAAGCGCCACCAATGTAGAAACCACACCTGGCGAGTATTGGTCATTCCCCAAGGCCTTGAGGGTGTCACAAGCCTTACTAACTTCACCTGCATCAGAAACAGAGGAATATAGCTTGTTATGATTCAAAATAAAAACAACACACTGTAGACACAGGATCTCTAACTTTCGTCACTTGCTTTTGAAAACGAAACCAAATGTGTGACTGACTCATAAATACTGATGTTGGACTGTAATATGTAACTGTGTTTTGAACTCAAGCCTTCTGAAAAAAACAAACACAATACAGTTTCATAAAACACCAAATTGTAGTACTCTTTCCCATTTGATAAATTTGAACTGATTTACCTTTTGTAAAACAAATTTTCGATTTCACAAAGCAAAAATCCATTATCACAGAAATGATGAAACAAACAGAACATGGCAGACTGTTGACATTTTAGGTGGGGTCATACAGCGTCTTGGATTACACATAAATGTCATGATATTTCTTCAAAAATGATGAGGAGGAAACCTGTAACTGCTGTAGATTTAGACACTTTCCATTTCTCAATTTTTTTTTTGTCCTCTTAATTTGTGATTTCCATGTTGCACTATGATCCCTGTGAATTACATTTTTGTCTTTACTCTGACCGCTCTTTGACACAACTGTTCTTTGACCCTAGTCTCTTTCTAAACACCTAACAACTCTTTGATACTGTTTAAACTTTACTTACTTTGATGGGTGACCATTACAAAATATTTGTCCAGTGACTGTTAATTCTCAGACGACAGAGACGGACAGATTAAATCCCCATGAGCTAACATATGCCACCAACCTCCTTGTCCCCTATGTAAATGATTACAATGAGGGCTCACCTTGCAGAAGGAAGAGTTGTGCCAGTGATAGCTTCACACGGATGGAAGCATTTGTCTTGGAGATGTATTCCTACAAAAATTAGAAAGAGGCATGCAGATTTATGTAGCATGTATGGTGTTGCACAGGCAGACAGACAGAAAGATAGCAGGCAGACAGACAGACAGACAGGAGGAAAAACTTTGAATTCCTTGGTCGGTTTGCTGAGATCTAAGTTTGAAACAATACATCAAGAGGGGCATCTTCAAAGGGAAAGGGAACCCATCAGCCTGGCTGGCCAATTCATTCAGTTCTGTGTGAGATCTATCGCAAACTGCAAATTATTATTATTAAGTGCGAATGCAGAGACTACCTATAAACTGGAGTTAAAATACATCGAACAGAATATTTGCAAACTTCCTTCCTGACAAAAGTTTTCTATCCAGACCCTTAACCCTATCTCCCATCTGACCTTCCATTTTCTCAAAAATCTTGCCAGCCGAAGGTCTGTCTTTGAGAGAATAAGTTCCTAAGGGAAAGAAGCAATTATCTCGACAGTCAAAGCTCTGTCTTTCAGGTATTAAATTTCTACACCAAAAGAACAGCACTACAAAGAAGTTAAACCTCTTTTTTTTTCTTACCTGAAGTGTTCCAATGGCTTTGTCAAACCGTTTCTCTCTTGCAAAGAGGGCTGCCTCTATTACAACCAAAGTGTCGCTCTCTTCTCCTTCCAGCTTTTTCAGCTGTTTGCGGCAGTTGTCAAACTAGGGAACGCAAATCAGATGTGTAGTTAAAATGAGAGTTCCAATAAAATACCTCAATTGACTCAGATTTTACTGGATTGTAACCACATGCAGGAGGCCACGAAAACAGTCACAGTACAACTGCATTTCATCTTCCCTATCTTTCTGAGGAATGCTCTGAAATGACCAAAAATCTGATACTGGATTTCCATGAGACTGCCATTAAAAGCTTTGGAACATTCTGTGTTCTTTGTCATTCCTGCCACCCAACACTTACCCTTGAAGATAAAGACGTACACGATGTACATGATAAAGTTACCACAATAATGGTCGCTACAAGTGTGAGAATGTTACTGGTGTTACTTTCTCTGCTTTTACCCTGTACACATTTTTCTACCATTTTCAGTCCCCAAACCTGACTAAACTAAAAATTGACCAGACACACGCAGAAATATTGGAATTTTACCTGGTTGGTGTACAGGTAGAAGAGGCATCTGTTGTACGACAATGTGCTCCGTTGGAGTTTTGTGAGCTTGTTCTCCAATCCAGTGGCCTGGGTAGCCCTGATCTTCTTCTTGGAATCAAACACATTTTGATCCTGTCAATGAAAGAATCACAAGATAGAAACAGTGAGAAACTGGGAAAGGAAGAGATGATTTTTACAAACCTCCAAGAATTCAAAGGAAAAGTAGGATCCAGAAGGGGAGGGGGGGTCGAGGGTGCAAGTGCACTCCTCCATCAAAGAAAAAAAAAGATTTCCAAGACTATGAGACTTTCAAGTATAAAGCGAACCATATCTGATAAAGTCTGCAAGCAGACATTAAATACTCCCTTGTGTAATGTGGATTTGTGCCTTTAATATATTCCATCACAGATCCATTGCTGTTGATCTTCTCAACATGGTTTGAATATTAAAAGCAGTACACTACATAGAGAGCAACATCTCTTATCCAAGTAAATCAGATGGATGACACTCCCCCACGATGGGTAAATGTAGCACACACCCCCTTGCAGCCCCCCACCACCACACACACAAAATCCTGGATCCATTTCTGAAAGAAGAAGTTAATGTTTTCTTCTGTTCATTGACTAATCAATGCATGAAATCTGGTATTCACATGATGCAACTCTTTTCAATTTTAAAAAATTGACTGGAACAAAACTGAAAAGGGAAACAAACTCCAAAACATGGTTGCTGCACTCTCTGGGGAATCAATTTTCATGACTTTTCCAGAAACAAATATAGAATTTGAATGTCCTTCCTCTTAATTTGTAACATTACACATTTTGAGTCTAGTAGTAAAGCCATAGCAATATGAGAAGATGTGAATAATAATAGATTTTAATGTAACCGGTGAGAAAGAATTTGATATTATGAGTGAGAAAGGAACCATGTTAGTTTGTACAAATTCCCATCACTTTTGACTGACTTTGCCTAATTTCTTTGAGCTTTTCCGGGCAATGAAATTATTTTCCAAATTTTCACAACTTTTGCATGATTTCCATGACCAAGGGAACCCTGGAAGAAACAAATCTGGTCTTGAAAAACTGCATAAAAGACAAACCTTATTGAGGGAAACGATGTTGTTTGATGCCACAGCCAGGAGTCCGATTTCATCGGGTCTACAAGAAACAAGCAGACAAAAACAATGCTTTTTTTCTCTGTGTAAAATTGAGTCTGCAGTGAGATGAAATTACATGAACATGACTGAGAGCCCACCATTCGTCAGGAGTGGACTTTGTATTTGAATACATGAATATTCATCTGCTGCAGTCAAATACGAACTCAATATTGACTTCCATAAATAGGTGCTAAAACCAAATTTATACACCAGATCTTCTAGATGGGTCAGAAACAAACGTTCGCTGAAACTCTGACCTCTCTTTGGGTATGGATTTATGTAACGTTCTCGTCTTACCTTGCTTTGACCACTTGGTTGTAGAGGGACATGGCCTCGTCGGTTTTTCCCATCAGTTGCAGGACGTACCCTCGCTGGACTCTGATGACCCCCAGTTCTGCCTCCTCATCGTCCTGCCGGCACAAAGTGAAAGAGGAAATCGGTCTCTAAGTTGCCATCAGACCATCTCATCGCCATGTCATACATGATGCAGCAAAGTATGACAGATTCAGAATGTAAAAAACAAAAGTTACAGATGATCAGAGAGTGGGATACAAACTATCGGTTTCACCATCCGAGTGGTTAACGGTTAACGCATAGTGTGCGAGAAATGCTTTAGTCACTGAGGTCTCACAGACTGTGGAAACAACCCTTCCAATGGACTGCATCCGTTAATAGGACACCCTTTCTATTCTTTTGAAGTATCACATTTCATCACGGTATTGAAATTAAGGACTTGAAATAACATACTGCGAGAGACATGATGGCAAATTTAATGTGGAATAAATCTGAGGCTAATTCCTGAGGGTCAGAGGGACCTCTTTCATGCGAGCATGCGGTCAGCCAAAGCTGGTGCAGGCTACTTCTGACCCTCTCAGCTGTAACATTGTTGAAAATGTTCTAAAAATCCAGAAAACTGACCCAGAACTTCTTTGTTGAATAACATACAACTTGCTTTATAAGTACCAGTTCCGCAGTAAAGTATGGTGACCATGTTCAATACTTCCACAGTTATGGTCTATAATTCTCCAAATAGAATGATTTATGGTTTGACAGTTCTGTGAATGTGTTTCCTCTCATGTGCAAAGATGTGCCAAGGCAAAGGAATGGCATCATCTGAATTTTGTTGAAGAAGAGGAAACCAGAGGCACCTCAAACCCTGTTTACTGTGTTAGAAAATAGTTTATTATCTGGTACTGAAAAAAAAATACCAGTAGATTTAAATAATACAGTACATACACAAAAAAAGATTAAAGAGTAAAAACAAGAGAGAAAGAGTAAAACAACTTAAAATTACTCAAACTCACAATAAACACAAGTGAGTAACTACCAACAAATCAGGTCTGAGGGGAGATACATGGTATGTACTACGTCACCACAATTACACAGGTATTACTACCCATCCGAACTTGATACTATCTCAATGATAGGCATCATGAATTTCATTGAGGAGAATCAACATTGGTGGCATGAAACAACTTGACATCTCTTCTCTTCAAAGTGTAAATCCATCCTGCTAACTCCACCTGCTCCTTCCATCAATTGCAAGGGAACCTCGCTTAACCTTCGCACTGCCTCTTCACCTCTTAGATGGTTGCGTTTTCTATCTAGCGACGACATCTCTAAATACCGCTATTTCTCTCACAAACATATCTTGCTATTTGTTCTGTACTGCCAACCTGACCAATCTGCTTGACCAGTCCTAACTCACATACACACACATGCAGACAACAACTATTGCATTCTGTACAAAAATATATTTCCAATCTTTTGACACCACCAACCTACTCATCCTAGCCCCTCCCTTCCTCCCTTTTCACATACCGACACACACCTCTGTATATTTCAAATTATCTAACAATAAGTACCTCGTCGTCCAAGCTTTCCTTGCAGAGGTTTTCGGTTCGTTCCAGTTCTTTAAGGGCTTCGTCAAACTTTCCTTTCCCGATCAGCAGACAGGCTTTGTTAAAGCTCATCTCATAGTTCTCATCACTCAGTCCGGGATCCTCCTAGAGAGACGGGTGATTAGTAAAAAACTTAAATGAATCAAAACTTCTCCATAAGATTTGAAGCCTAACAAACAGTTTATGAAGAAACTGCTCTGGAACACACTGTCTGTGCTTTGCATCCGAAACAAGCCTCTTGGCTTACAGGCCCATGAGAATGTCACAAGTATTGAAGTTTCACCAAATACTGTAAGAACATCTGGATAAGGTTAATAGTCTGTTGTGGAGGTCAAGTGACTGATTATGTATCCTTACATAATCTCCTCTCTTGCTATAAAGTTTAAGCGACCTACACCCAAAGAAGTAGCAGCAATCCATTGTTCTTATAGACAGAGAAGCAGCCATTTACTGGTCTTAAATGAAGACAACTCATCTATTGCTTTAAATCTAGAAAGTACCCATTTTTCCTCTTGAATCCAGAGAAGTACTCATCCCTTTAAAGAAAGATTCAAGAAGAGTAATGATCTATTGGTCTTAAAACTAATAGAATAACCACCAATGTGTCTTAATGCAAGTGGCTGCAACAAATGAGATTACAAAAAAGCAAATGAGGGAACACTTTTAAATCTCTGATTTCTACTCACCTCTTTGATCCTTCTTTAATTTCCTCAAACTTTACTATTTTCATTATGATTGGAAGACCATGTATGGTTGAGAGTAGGCTCATCCCACAAAGTATACAAATTTTATACTGCATCTATGACAATTTCCAAAGTAACCGTGTGTCCTCTACTGGTTTAGTTACTCATTGACATTTGAAAATATATTCATGAGAGAGTACAAAATATGCATTTTTTTGGTTTGCAATTTAAAACTGCAATTTACTTTACTTTCACTGGTTATAACTTTTACTCCTATCTTCATTTGGTGCAGTTTGAAAACTAGGAATGCTATACATGCACAAAATATTCAACCTACTGTGATGTAGTTGTTTAATGTTAAGTGTTACCGTTGCCAATCCCAACTCCGAGCAAACTGAAAGCAAGTGTCTGACACCTTTTCAGAGTACAAAATTGTAGAGTTTGTCCAAGATACGAAAGAGACCAACAACTGGTAAAAGAAAAAGGCTGGCTAAACTTTAAAGATGATTCTCTCAGCAAACTTTGTTGAGAGGATTGAACAGAGAAGATGCGAGGATGTTACCATGACAAATGAGACTTACGCATTCCTGAGAATCCCACAACTGCAAGGCAGCCATGACAGCTGACAGGTTTGTTCCTCTCTCCTCATCAAAATCATCCTGAGGATTGAAACAGATGCATAATGAGGACAATCTTGCCAATCAACCTGATGAGATGGAAGGGTGAATAGTCACTCGAGGCCTGGCAGCTTGCGGGACAGGTGTGCATCCCTCTCCAGCAACGAGACACTGTGCCCACAAAGCATGTGCGTCCCCGTGATGAAAATGATTCATTCAATTTCAACACCTATGTTGGTCTTCACTGTACACCAATGCTGTACAGAGTGACCTTGAAAGTTGTGAATGACAAGGACACTAGAAGAAACCATACAAGCTGCAGTAGATCAATGATGATTCCACAATACTAAAATTTTGGAACATGCTCCTGGTGATTTAACTTGAGGACCATATGCTTTGATCTTTTACACTGACAACAAAAGCAAAGACTTGCAGTATCAATCTACTGACTTTGTGCTGAGTTGGCTTTACAACGACTTTAATACTTACGCTACTGTTCTTGATGAGATCTTTGTATATGTCAAGACACTCGCTGTACTCTTCGAGGCGATAAAGCTAATCGGAGATCAAATGTTCCAAAAGAGGCAAAAAAAAAAAGAAGAAGAAGAAATAGGGGATGTAAGTTACTGTCAGTTACTATCACTTAAGACTTGATGGTAAAAGTGGCAGCATGACATTTGATCCCACACAACTTTATAGACATGTAGCATTGTAGATGTTCCAAGAGTCTCTGCAAATATACGAGACCTGGAGAATATCAAATGAATGCATAGCACGATAACCATTAATGTTAGATACATGTTGACTCATATACCTTACAGCACTAGCTGTATGGGCAATACAACAAAAGCAAATCTTGAGTATGATTATCCACCCAGTTTACAAACATGTATTTATACCTTTTATGAACCTCCCATAAAAAAAAGATTCGATGCTTGAACTTACACTATGAGGGGAAGATCTTTATTTGATCTAGGCACATAGGGGAATGTATGTCACTGCCCACTGCAGTGGCCAGTTAATTATGATACTAAATTACTAAATGATTGACTATCACATCCAGATCGTCGGGAATTCCAAAAAAAGTTCCAAGCTCACACAAGATTGGAGGATTTGGAATATATCATTGCAATGAGTCACACAAGTTACATTGGCCCACATCAGTAGGTGTACACTATTCACTGCCGACACCTTCACAGTACGTAAAATGGAAGGAAATACCCTGTCGGTGTTATCTGTATTTTCTACATCGATATTTCGTTCGGGTATACATCGTCACTATTTTTTCAAGATTATACCGTAGTCAGAGTTTACCTTACACTGCACTGGTATGAATATTGCTTGGTGTACTTCGAGTAGGTTAGGCTATGAGTATTAGGGTAGATCAGGAGTGGGCACTGTCTTATCATTGAACAGAATCAGTTTGGTAGGTCTTGCGACATGGTACCAAAATCCTTGTACTTGAAACAATAAGCATGAAAAACAACTGCCTGCAATTCAAGCAGAACGTGCTATTTGATGAAAAAAAAAATAGTCTTTGTCAGTTACCTTCCATTTTTCTCTACCCTTTGATTCCAACCTAGAAAACATCATCTTACCCACATTGCTTTTAAGGAGAAATTTCACTAATTACAGTGTTAATTTGAAAACTAACTAGTGTAGAAAGAAAATGATTTATGTATTTGGCTGAAAAGTTAGCAGAAGGTCCTGTGTTATGTATACAGTACTTCCTGTAGGAAATACAGCCAATTCTCGTTACCATCCACAATACTTTAACTTACCACTTGGCCGATCAGCTCTGTCACTTTATTGTCTGGTTCAGGGATGTTGCGAAGGGTCTTCAGGGCTTCTGGTATCTTGTTGAGTCGATACTGGCAATATGCCTTCTCAAACATCAAATTGCTGTGGATGACAAAGAACAATACAATATTATGTACTGTAACAAATCTTGGTTACACTGACATGAAGCTGCCCATTGTTAGCATTATTAATTTAAAACATGCCATTACATTTAAGATTGCTACATGGGATAGTCAGAATTTTAATGAAGTGTGTATGTTACTGCATGGTCAATCACTTCAAGCTGCTTAAAGAGGTCAAGTTGCCTTGATGACACTTACAGCAAGGATTCTTAACAATGATCTACACAACTGATGCAATAAACTTGAAGAACATAATTGCTATGTAAGTTCCCACAACACCACACTCTATAAATTGATGTCCCAATTTTTTTTACAGTAAGTTGATGACAGCATACATGTGGCGCTTGAATAAATATCTATGCAAATTAGCCTGCGGAAAGTACACAACTTAACATACTGCACAGTATGTGAGCAAAGAGAAGAGAAATTTGGCACATGTTTGCATGTCCTTGACACTGCAAATTTCATTTTAAGACTCCATGTTTTGGGTACAGTACTGTATTTATCTTCTCCGTTTTGACTCACCTTGCAAGATTTGGGTTATTGGCTATTTCCTTGATGGCCTGAACAAACTCATTCTGATGAATCAAACACACGATCTTGCACTTAAATGCGACAGCATCCTCTCTATTCAGTTTCAACACTGAAAAAATAAAAGAAAATTCATTAAAGTACCCCTACTTTCTTGAAAAAAAGGAAACCCATTCAAGCCATTAAAGCAAATATTCCAATTTCCGTTGGAATATTTCACTTACTAGGCCTAGTCTGGGTCTAGTACTATAGCCTAGGCCTTGTAGTTGTCAGTAGGACACAGATAGGTCTCCAGTCCAACATCTCACAAAATTTTTAATATACTGAATAAACTGTTATATTTAAAACATAATACACATACAAAATGTGTCACTCTTAAGAGATGTGTCATTCTTTTTTGACTGGTGAAGTGGGGTCCTTGCTGTACCCTGTATCGTAATGTAATACCATACATCCTACGATTTCAAACATTTGATTTAAATATACAGACACTTAGCCTAGGTAAGTATAGGGAATCCATAAATAGCTAAGGTACAGGTGAACAGGACTGTAGGACACACTTGTTAACATTAGTGAGGCTATAGCTACAGCACAGTAGGCCTAGGTTAGCCAAGTTAGGCCTGATTAATGCAAACATTATTGGGCCTAATATTACTTATTATTAGGCCTAACGCTATTGATACCGTTATGTTACAAACGAAGAACGATTGTTAAATATTTCTGGGCCAACAATACACTTTTAAAGTCTGTATTACATCTAGTCGTGACGGCAAGTATTCTGGGATTGGATAGATCGCCGTTCAGCTTATAACGATTCAATTCAGTGTACAACGGAGTGATTTTGTCCTTCGGTTGTTTGGCAGCCATCTTCACGTGTCCTTTAGTTAGAACACTTGTACTGGTTGTGCGATAGCCAAATTGCCGACATATTGTCACTTATTACAGTACGTGCCCATATTGCCTTAACAAGTGTTGTATGACAGTACCCAATAATTGGTGGGTTCCCGAGATTAGCGTCTCCTAAAGCGAGAAAAAAATAACTTGCTCTCGTTAAAGTGAGCCTACTAAAACCTGCTTGACCCTAACATTGAATAACAACAGTCAAGTATTTCTCCTTATAGGTCCATTTCACATATGTTACTCCATAATTATGGCTCATTTGGGACATTTTTATATCTGCGTCAAGTATGAGTACTGTAAAAAAATTTGTGAGGGTAATAACCATGTTGTATTGCAGGGACTCTTAGTTGACGCTCTGTCAAAATTGACACACCTCTGTAATGTAAGAAACATTTAGGCCGCCTACTTATTCAGCTGCAAATATGCAGTCCTAGCTGCTATGATATGTTGCGAGCAGAGACAAGGGGGGGGGGGGGCGATTTGTATTTGAGAGTGAATGTGACCGTGTGCGGAGAAGGGGGAAAGGGTGGGGGAAGGAGAAGGTATGCATTCTGTAGATGCATGAGGCAGGTCCGTCATTTGACGTCTGGCCGGGGATCAGTGAAAGGGCGAAGGTGGTGCCGGGGATCAGTGAAGAGGAGAAGGTGGTGCGGGGGGGGGGGGGGGGAGGGGCGACAATTGCGGTGGTGTGCCCTTAAAAGATTCCGCGTTGTAGGTTATGGGGCATGAAATTTTTTCTTTAGTTTTGTGACCCACCAGGGGAGGACTGACAAAGAACTGGATCCTCGATCGGGGGAAATGGGTATGTGCTCTCCTTCCCGGTCAACCTGGCTCCACTTTTCCTCACCGGACTGATATTTCTTACGATGGCTTACCAATGCAAAGCCAGTCTTCACATATTAATAAGCTCATTTTTCAAGAATAGGTATAATGTGTAAGTAAACAGATCATGTTACGTTATACAATACCTGAACAATTACATCACTCCCTCCAGTTTGAAAATAAAACAATTAAAATTGTCATGTAAGCCTAACACTTATTTTCATATTCTCGCACAATTTTCTCACAGTTAATAAATCAACAAGCTTTCCTCATTTTGTTTTTTTCTTCTTCTTTTTGTATTTGACATCTCCGAGGTAATATTCCAATATGGGCCCCATATGCATGGGTGAATTCATATGGGGCCTATGTGATTTTTCACCCACGATTTCGTACTTGGACAGACCCATGGGCCCCTTAGGCCTACTCTTGGGTGCAAAGTCATACATTTGCCGATGCTTAATGTTGACTAATTTTGCAGATCGACCAAAACAATAAGAAGGAAACACAGTACAGTACGCTCCCTGCTACACGATACTTTTTTTTGTTATTGCACACACTAGTGTAACTTGAGGGGGGGGGGGGAAGGGGTGCGTGCATCTTTCTTAAAAACTTTCGAGCTTCAGATTACTTCCTATTTCCTTCCACTTGTTATTTTCCTGGGTTTCCCTGCCGAATTTTCCGATTTTCACTATTCAAGTTTTCCTAATGACATTGACGAATCTGGCCGGCCGTGCATGCAAAAGTTGCAGGTATTATAGGAGAAAAAAGAAAAAAAAAGGGAGAAAATGAACCCATTTTTTAACTCAAAGAAATGATCGATAGTTTTTGGATCAATCATATTCACTTCCTGAAAGCGTTTCGGTAGGTTACCGACACCTTAACAGCCAATCGGAGAACATTGTATATTTGATGTAAACGTAGCTTTTCCAACAACGAAAGACGAAGTTTAGAAGAAAAACGACGTATTTTGCCCATATCATTGGAATTTCTGGCGATATTAGACTATTCCAACAATATAGATAACTGAAACATCTTCATCAAATTCACGTGTTTGGGGAATTTAGAAAATGTTCAGAAATGGTGGCGATACTTTTGCGATTATCCCCACAGTTTTGTTACTGTTTTACTAATATCTGGCGGATTTGCGACATTCAGTGATTAACGAGTTTGAAAATTTCCTTCGAACTGTGATTTGTCTTTCGTTTGCAGGTATTTGAGGTTGGTACGGTAACTTGGGGAATATGTACGATACGACCCCCCCCCCCCACCTTTTTCTGAGAATCACTTCGATAAGCTGAATGTAAATATGTTAAAGGAATTCTCCACCAACAGGAAAACCTACTTAAATACATGAGATCTTTTACCGTTCTGTCTGTCTGACATGACCATTTTGCCAGTAGAAGCTTTGTTCGTTGTTAAATACTGCTTTGAAAGTTGGGGTTCAGTTCGAGCCTAAAAGTCTGTTTGCCATCGCGGGCGGCTGTGTGTGACGTAGCACCGACAAATGCTGTTTTCCTTTTTTGTCATTTTTCGCGTTCCATTATAGTCAGTGAGATCGTTGGCACAACGAGTTGCACATACTGTACTCCAGATGTACGTACTAGTAGTACTACAGTAGTACATACAATTCAATGTCAACGTTGTGTACGATCGTTTTTCGTTGCCGCCTGGCCTTGGTTCAGCCATATACAACGACTGTGTTTTTATTTCAGTACCCGCATAGATTTAAGTGAGCGAATATTTGTCCATTTCTTATCATTTGTTAACAAGTAACGTTGTTTCCGTGAGAATAATGGAAAGTGAAGAGGAACAGGGAGGCCCATCTGGCTACGACTTCGAGCCGATGATGACAGAGGCTGAATACGAGGCGATGTCGCACGCTAACGTTGAGGAGGAAGGCCCCGGACAAGACCAAACACTCTCGCCTAACCGTAGAGACAATGCAAGCTGGTGCATTTGCACGAAATGCGACATAATGGACTCAGAAGTGGAGTGCATTTGCTGCAATGAGATTGGGAGTATAGCGGACAAACTAAACCAAAACAATTTATGCGTGACTTAACATGACGACTTCAAAAGTGTTTGCCTTACAAAGGCAGTTTTGGAGACTTCATGGGCTTTTCTCCAGCATTCAAAGGGAAACAATACAGCAAGGGACTTGCAAAACAGGTACAGTTAGTCCGTAGGCCTACCGGCTACAGTACAGGCTACTGCCAATTACTAGGATACCTCCTGAGTCACATTCATTTTAATCAGATTGCTAATTTGCTGTATGTTTATTACTTTATCAAATTGTTGCTCTCTTTATTGTAAAAAAAATAAATGTTGAGGAAATACAATATGAAAATTGATATTAGCTTAAGTCTATTATAGTCATTTTGGCAGTGTAGTAGATTTGATTGGTGTTTTGGGTTTGGGGTGTCTGCTCTATCAGTCTCTTCTCTTTTTTTTTTTTTTTTAGGACATTGTACTTTGTGACCCTTTTCATACTAAATGAAGGGAGACTTAACTAAATGTGTAGAATTTATCTTTGACAGATGAGTGCATCATCATCGTCAGTCCAAGACGTTGGTGGCCATAGGCCTTTTTGTCGAAAAGAAAAATTTGAAACTAAAATTCGTCTCTGTAATCAAAAATAGAAATCCGTACTCCGCCAGACTTTGTCCAAGTTTGACTTAAATCCGTTCAAAGTGCATCAGTATTTTATTTATCCTGTACTGTATATTTGGGGTAGTATTTCAAATCTTTGAATTTTTCTAAGTTATATGAGATGGCAGAAAGGAAAAAAAGTTGTTAAAGATTTTCTGGGGTATAGTAGCCTACTGCATGATTTTGTCAGAGATGCTGTACTGTATAAAATCGGCAGGTGTGTTTACTGTGTTACTATATGCCCACTGTCCTACCTGCTCATGTTACTACGCATTGTCAATATGTACTGTAGTAAGAGATCTATAAGGGCTGCAAGTTATGGTTAGTCCTTGGTTTGTGTCCTGCATCAGTCGTGCACTTCACTACCAGTATTGAGTGTAGTGGGTTGTATGAATTTTGTTAGAAGTAAAAACTTTTCTACTAATACTTATATCATTGCCATGATCTTATGTACAGTACAGGTTCAATGCAGTATCAAGGACATAGCAATTCTGCATTTGCTAATTTGAAGGTATTTTAGTACTTGAACATTAACCTGGAACATTCTACAACAATGCTTGCACTGTACCTCAAATGGTTTGATTATATTAGATCCACCATCCATGACCATATGGTCCAAAGAAGTAAAGATGATTCTTATCCATGTTACAGTACTATCTGTCCAATCATTTGGTTTTCTTAGTCTCTCAGGCTTCACTTGGTTGTTTTTTATCTGTACAATTATTGCACCATTTTTTTTTTGTTTTGTTCCAGGCAGTACAGATTTATTGCATACAAGATGTTTACACTTTGGGCCCATGGGAAACTAGGAAAGAGAAACAGGACACCCGTTCCATCTTGTGCGGTAAGAAGGATCCGACAAGAGTTCCCAGACAGCGAGTACACTGGATTCTTGTACGCTGATGACGTTTATGCCGAGATCATGCCAGAACTGTAATCTGCATGACACAACATTCCTTTTAGCGAGTTTATTACAGGCGTCAGTATTTCAGAGAGCAAACATAGTTCAAACTCCAATGTTCTCACACCAAATTTATTAACTTTACCTTTCATCTGCTATTTAGGACAATGAATTTGATATACATAAGACTAAATTGAGAATGGGAGGAGCATACACTGACACAGAGGAGCAGTTGCAAGAAGCATGTGATTAGTTAATTGTGGGTGGCACTGAATTATGGATTATGCACTCTTATTGTTCAACGACTCATCATCATCAATCACATGACCCTCAGCCTTCAGCGTGGTCCCAACACAACCACAAGGTCACCAACTGGAAAAGTTACTGTTGAACTGAAAACATGTATGTCTGTCCGTCTCTCTGTACACTGTGTATGCCGGTGTCGTCAGTTTGTTTTGCCGTCATCTTGTAACTATCTACCAACTAATTTCATTCATCGTCAATTTTGATGTACTGTATCTTATCTGTGTGCACCAGTCAAATAAACTAATATATGGAACGTAAATAAACAAATCAACTTGATCCCTCTCTGGACCTCTCTCTCTCTAAACAGGGACTTTTCTGTATGGTAATGTTCATGATATCTGACCCCGCGGCAGTCCAAACACACTGAAATTACCCACAAATAAATGTATTTGACAATATCTCAATAACCCAATTTGAACTGATCTTTTAAAAGTACAACGTATGTTTATATCATGATTAGTAGCCTACGAAAAAAAAAAAACATTGTTTGGTTTAAGTCATGTTTACGCCAGCCAAGGAACATTAAAAATGAAAGAAGGTAATTTCAGTGTGTGACAGAAGTGCTGTGCTCACAAACTATCCCTGCTCACAAGGAAATGGCAACAAAAACCTGTGAGAGAGGACTGAGGAAGGCATGAAAAGTCTGATGTATATACTGTAAAAGAAAATTGAAAAAAAAAAAAATTAAAGCAAGAGTGAGTGTAACTTGTTCTGTTAGGCCTTGATTTATTTTCCATACAATATATGGAATGCTGTAGAGTCAGAGACTGATATAGATATTACTGAAAAGTAAAAGACTAAAATATTGTGAAGAAACAACAGGATTCAATCGTTTGTCGTTAAGAATACATTGAAAACAGTGTTGCATCGTACAAGTTGAAACATGGTTGAAGGCACTTTACTTTTCACACATATATACAGTTACACTAATACAACAATTGCTAACATCCTGTGGCGCCATCCATATTGTAGGAAACTTGTTATACCAAGTTGGCACTTCATTGCTCTGGATTAGTGAGTATGACAGAAAGGTTGAAAGATTATTTTTTTCCTTTTGAAAAAAAAAATGACAACATTTTCACTCTACTCAGCAAACAAACACACATTTCACTACTGGTAGCAGCACAACAATGAGCATGGGGAAGCTCCTGGGCCCAAAGGGCCCCCTCACCCTCTCATGGAGTCAGAGGATTTTTGTATGATCAATACAAAGGTCTTCGGTTAGAACATACTGTTTTCAGCTGACAAATATGGTATGTGCTAAAATGTCACAATAGGAATGACAGAAAAATATCAACATAGCATTAACAATTTTTGGCAACTTTTCACCATTAAATGAGGATGTCAGCCTCTGGATGTACTGCATGGTTCAAGTGATAAATGATATTTGTTTGATGAAATCAATGCTCAATTCAACTCCTTAAGCTATATGTGCAATCCAAATCTTTTTATATGATTTTTTTTTCAGAAAACATAACCAATGAATCCCTCTATGTCAAGTTGCCATGTCTCTTCCCAATACAGTAAACAAGCTAGTCGATCTTGAGAAGAAGGAACTGAGGTATACATGATTCACAAGCTACAGCACTTCAGAAAATTGACATACAAGTAGCAGAATTGTCCATGTAAAAAGTAGCTCTCTCTGTCCAGTTTTGGGGCAGTAGCGGAAAAGGGACACACTTTTAATTGGCGGCATGCGGTCCTAACACAGTCCATCCCCATATAGCATACTTTACACTGACAAAAGTGCAGAACATAATGCTTCTTATTGAATGTGACTGGCTTTAACATGTAAAAAAAAATGAAGCACAAAGTGTCAAAGTCACATAAACATTAGCATTTCTTACACAGTAATAATATTGTGAAGTGATAAACTGTACTGTTTTACACATAAGATGAAGAATATTTCAAACATAGGCAGGTGCAGCAAATGGCCGGACGTGAATAAGTCAAGCATGACAACATTAATTAGACATGATAAGCAACTGTTTCCATAATGGGTTTACAATATCTGTAACTGCATTTTTATGTATCTAACTACATTGCAAACTGCATGGTGCCCAATCATCAGAAGTGCTACAGAAGTATGGATATGCAAAATCTCTTGAATATTACATTTAAACAAATACACCTAGTCAATGGACCATATGCTAACAATAGAATAGATACATGTTAATCCACTTTTACCTGAACCACAACAGCCCATTATGACCGAAGAAATGACAAAAAAAGCTAAGAAGACCTGTAAGTGAAGTAACTTGCCGTTAATAGGCTTGCATGTAATTTTCTCTATTGTGTATAAATAGACTTCCACTCTTCAAATAAGCAATTCTTCTTGCATAGCCTTGAGACTACACTTAAATAATAAGTCTTTATGTTATTATATTCAATGAACAGTTCAATATAGCCTGCTTGCCTTCATCAGGGATTACAAAAAAAGAGTACAAAACACTAACACAGTCCATTTATCGACTGGAATCAAATATCTCAGCTGTCATCATGATGTTCCTCAGATTTCTTTGAAAATCTGGACTTCAGCTTTTGGATCATAGTGGCCTTATCCGGTCTACTTACCCTTGCAATATTAGATGGCCTTGGTTGATTTTCAACGCTTTCAAGCGTTATACTGCCTTCCACCGCTTTAACAGTAGAAACCATCATGTTTTGTACATATGAAAAGGATTTCTGCTCATAAACCTTTTTCACAACCCACCCTCCCCTACCCTTAGAATACACCAAGTTAAATCTATGATCCCCCACTGGTCCTGACTTTCTTGAAGCTTTCTTCACAACTGCCTGGGATCTGTTCACGTTGTTGTTGTGATCCAAAACTGCAAGATGCATTCGAGCCTGCATATGTGGATATGTAAATTCCAGACGCTTTGGGCAATATTTTAAGAGAACGCTGTGAAAAACTTCAAGGGCACCAGTGTGACATGCATGGACAAGTTGCTCCAGGTCACGAAGGTCTGTTGTGTCGAGGACAACATCTTGCAAGGCCTCATGTGCAGGAGATCCTGGTTTGAGCCAGAGCTTCAATCTCTTCTCTTCATCTGACAATGGTGGATGACTGCATGCATGGAAAACCTCACAGTCACTCCATGAGTGCACATTTACAATGTGCTTGAGAATGGAGGTCCACATCTCCCGTAGCATTTTTGCATCTCCTCCACAATTCTGACAGCACCACCACAGATGGTTGGATATGGCCTGGATCCATCTTGCCAGCTCTTCGGTATCCTTCGTCTTTGCTTTGGCTAGTAATTTCTTCTTGATGCTTTTGGCAAAGTGCCATACATCAAAGTTGTGCCTGATGTCGCTATACTCTTCCCTCATCATCTTCCTAATGCCCATATGACGATCTGTAGCGACAAGGTCAACTGTGATCCCATTACCCCTAATCCTGTCCAGACATCTCTTGAAGCCCACCTTTTCCATTGCCACCGAACTTGTTGCATCAGTGACTTGGACCAGTTCTGTGTCAACGATTTCCTCCGTAGCCGGGTTCATGAATGTATAGGAACAGTACTTGGCACTGTATCCTGGAGAATCATTCCTCCCATCACCACTGAGCCAAACAGATGTCCCTTGAAGTCTGCTGGCCAAATTCCGTTGACTTACAAGGTAGGTATGATTGACAACAGGTATCAGTGTCTTCTGTAAAATCTTGTAAAATGTAGACTTACTGATGAACTTTGCACCGATGAAATTAAAGCACTGCTCCATTTGGGAAAAAGAGGAGCCACTGAATAACACACCTGCAGCCAAAAATATATTTCCAGCTGGTGTATTCTTAATAAGCAGTTGAGAGTACCACTTTGTGATATCATGTCCATGTAAACATGATATCTGCACAATAGCCATTGAACCCTTAAAACTTCTATGACTTTGCATAGCAGGTAATTGACAGATTTCACACTTAATTTGTTTGATAAGTTCTTTAAGGCTTGACTCAAACACAACAAACTTTTTCTCCTTTACAACCTTCTCTTGAAACACTTCTGAATCACTGCTGCTGTCATCATCATCCTCATCTTCAGAGTCGTCTACTTCTGATGGTGTAAACAAGGACACATCAGATGGTGAGCTGCTGCTCATGGGCTCTGATTCCCTGCCTGACAACTGAAAGTATTTAAAGAAACACACATGATATAGGCATGGATAAAGGTATGGAACTGACACTAAACAATAAGAGAAGAATATGAACATAAAGACAGTTTGAGCAAATCTCACTGAAAATATGTCATGCTGCACTTTATTACAATTTGGCTGCAAAGTAGACAGCATCTTTTCCACAAGACTCCATTATTTGGCACAAAAGATATGGATATCTATGCTCTAGCAGCACACAAAGTATGTGCCTTGTACCAGGTCCATAAGTCCAAAACATTTAGACGTTACACTTTGAAACATAGGATACCCTAAACAATCTTCATTTTCGTAAAATGTAAGTCTGATCCAAGCATATGTTATCTGGTTGGATTTCATAAGGTGAAATCCTGTTCCAGCCAAATCATAAAGTTAAGATCTGGTGCATCCCTATACACAACATAGACTACTTACACTAGGCGATGATGAAACAGCCGGTGATGTAAAGGTGGAACTCTGAGGCAACAGATCAACCAACATAGTATTCGATGGGAGAGACGACTTGAAAACTGCAGGTAGATCAAGCTTTGCAGCACGTTGAACCTAAAACCCGACAGAAAAAAAGTATTACACTGGAATGCTGTGTATTTCTCCAGGTTGCTAACAGGTATAGCTGTAAAACACAGCTGGGTTTTACAGTACAGCATCAAATGCTGAGGTCAATACAAAAAAAAATCACAACATCCTTTACCTGACACAACAAACAAAAACAATGTCGAGACCTGTAAGTATGTGAGTGATTGTTGCACTATGCAGTTATACTGTCCATTAGTAACATCAGAGTTTCGGTTTTAATTATAAATCTGTACAATACCTGTACGGGGGAAACACAAAGAAATTCCATGCTACCTCTCATCATTTCTTTATCCTTTCAAATATGACAACAAGGACCAAGCAAAATAAGGTGACGAGGATCATAAATTCTGTTACTATTAGTGAGAATACACTTTGATATTACAGGTTACAAAGGAACAATGTCACTCATTTTCTGATTTTTTTTTCAGGATACCACACAATGTATCTGAATTTCAAAACTATCCTCAGCCTTGGAATATTTTGTCAAATTTTGACTTTTTCTCTTTTTCCATAACTACTGAAACCCTGCTAAATGTTTCTTGTATGCACTTACTTTTGGTGGTGACCTACAGGGAGTATCAGTTCTGCATGTACCAAGGTCTTCTCCAATGTTTACAGGAGTCTGTTGAAAAATAAGTAATATACTTGGTATTTAGAAAAGTTTGTTCAGTCTTAAACCCATTCAAATGCAAGGATAACATAACAGACCATCATCAAGAAAACAACTTTTCTCAACTTATATCTTTTTGATGTACCAAAGAACCACTATTGTCCTTTAAGGTGACAAAGGGCTCGTTATCTACTAAAAACAGTTCTCCACAAATGACAAATAAAAGAAGGGGAAAAAATCATTGTCCGCAATGACATGCAGATTCAAAGTGTGAAGTTTAGCAGCAAAAGAATACCAACATGAAAAGTCATAAGCAAATGCCAGTCCATTCAATCAGTGCAACACTTGCATCCACTGAATAACGGATTAATCCTGACACATAATATGTAAATAGAGTATATGTTAACAAGTTAAGCATCACACTTTCAAATTCAGATTCTCATGAGATCAATAATTAATACAACTGTGAAGGACTCACCACTACCTCTGGTGACATGATTGACGAACTTCCAGTTCTAACTACGGGGTGTGGTGGTGTGAAGACATGTCTTTGATCTCCCTCCTTTTGCAGATGAGCAGGCATAGTCTATTAAAGAAGCAATGATAAGGAAAATAGAACTAACCTGTGCTTTTTGCAAGAGACATTCTACACAGATTTGAATCTATTAGACATACTGAAATTTCTCTCTTTTATCAAAAACATTTTCTTAAATTATATTATCAATTGAATGCAATTGTACTTCTTCAATTTATGAAGCTTAATAATAAATTTCAATATTTTTTGTTTTGTGACCTCTGCTACAATTTTTATACAGGCAATTACTACCAGGAAGGAATTGTTCAACAGTGATTTTCAAATCAGTTGTGCAAAGACAATACAGAGATTGCACACATATGGAGAATTTTTTTCATGACTTTCCTACATTGTCATTATCCAGCCATCAGCACTCCTAAAAAAATCATAATTTATTTCTACCTTTAGGCAATACCTTTTTACAGTAAGTAAAAGACAGTTGTTTACCAAACAATTTTCTAGGACAGGCGATGAAAAGAACAAATTCAAAGCATTGAAAATAGACCAATGAAATTTCATGATTTCCAGGACGAGAACCAACTCTGATAATGTGATAACTTCAACTTACTGGAATGAATCCAATGTAGTCATGTTCAGGACAGGCCGCCTTAGTGGAGTCCTGTACAGTCTGGCAACTACTTGAAGCTACACTGCATTCTGTCTGGCTCTCTGCATCCCTCACAAAACAAGTAGATTTTCTGAGAACCTGTGAGAATTGCAAGAAATCATCTATATAGAAATTTGTATGTAATGTAAAATAAATGCAAATGTCAAATGACTTAAGATTCCTTTACAATATAAAAAAAAACAGGACAACATATACTAATTTTGAAGTTCCAACAATTCTCTTCTTTACATACTAAATTTGTACATGGTTATAAAGTATGACCTTTACTGACCTCATTTCACCAACATGAGATAGGTGATCCAATCTTCAAACGCTAATATGTCAACAGTTTTAAAATTTAACAACATTTGAGTTGCTGCAATATCGGTCTCAATAGATAGCTTTTCATATGATAACCTCTGATAACCTCAAATGACCTTTGACCTACATGAAAATAAATAGGGATCACTGCATTAGACTTATTACAACGGACAACTATTACACATGAAGTTTGAAGTTCAATTATAGATTTATCATGTATATCACGGATCAAAGTTTTTCAATCTATGACCCCATGAAATACATGATCTCCACACAAAAAAAAAAAATGACTGAGCTATCTACTCATCAAGAGAGACCAATGTTAAAAAGCAAGCAAAAGTGTCACATATCGGACACACACATGTACATAAACCATTGCATAGCATCACTCACTGCCCTTCACAAAGAGCAATGTTTTGGTCAACGAACAGCACCTGTGAATAACACGATGTCAGTTTCTTTTACGGATAAGCATTGACATAGGAAAACAAGCTTGTTTGTTGCGACATTTTACTACAAGATGGCATACCTTTCTAACTGCTGTGCCCCCTCCATGGCGTTCAGCCACTGGTACTTCTATGGTAGCCTGAAAATACAGGGAAGGAAAGAATGTCATCTTCACAAAAACCCAACTTAGCACAGTTAAGGCGATGAATTGTAAATTTAACCGTTCATTGCCTGAATGGACATTTAGCACTTATGAAGGCTGACATGGCAAAATTATGTCCACTCCAGGCTGCTTGATGTACAGATTTAACTACGTGTACAGAAATCATAAATTTTGTTAATCACTTCCAAGGAATAATAGACCAGCCAAGAGATTCACTCTATGGAAATTGTATATTAGGCATACTCATCATACTGTACCCCTTCCAATACTAAGACTTGAAGTGTGGCAATGCAACTACTGGAAATGACTAGGTTTTTCCCCTTTATTTTGGTCACCAAACTTTACTTACAACTTCATAGGCACTGACAGGTATCTCCCTCTCTGCAACTTCTGCAAAATCAGGTGGTGCAGACGACTTGGTCTTCAAACCTTTCTTTGGGCGTTTGACCAGAGATTGCAGCATCTAACGAAAGTTAAATGAAGGTCACATACTTGAAATTAATGTTGCAGAGAGATATCATCACCGTACAGTACAACACATGTCACAGTCTTCTTTCAAAACTGCTTCTCACTGTTTGTTGGACACAGAAAAAACTACAGTCTTATGAATTGAATACTACTGTACTGCAGGTGTGAGGAAAAAAATATGAAGACTAATTTTCAAAAGCCAAAGTACAGTAAATGGTTTCAATTCATCTACATTTGGCAAATCATTCAACTGCAACCACACAATACCCTTTATGCTTCAAATTGTAACATTAACAATTTGGTATTGATGTGTAGTATGCACTTTGCTCAGATTCAAACTTGTGGTTATTTAAACAAAAAGTTTGATTAGAAACATCTTATGACTTCAAAAAGAGAACAAATATCCAACATCCTTTGAAGACATATATATGTAAACTGAATTAGCCCTAAATTGACCAAACACAACATAGGCCCTAGTTACGACAGGTGAGCCAGAATTGGTTCAGAAACTCAAGGTGGGCCATAAAGTATCAGTTTGAAATAGCAAATTCCATTTATTTAAAAGGAACAAGATATGCTGACAAACTAATGAAGACTTTCATAGATCAAGAATGACTACACGACCAATGCCATGGATTTAACATAACATAACTT
This sequence comes from Stichopus chloronotus, assembly GCA_021234535.1. Lineage (NCBI taxonomy): Eukaryota > Metazoa > Echinodermata > Holothuroidea > Aspidochirotida > Stichopodidae > Stichopus > Stichopus chloronotus. Next base: position 20,345,749 of record CM037841.1, on the reverse strand, counting down.
TAAGGGCAAAGGAGGGCAAAAACCCCATAAGATGCCCTGTAACCCAGACCCCCCCCCCCTCAAAAAAACCCCTAACCAAACTAATATCCAAAAAAGCCCAGCATAATCTGTTCAGCCAGTAACAATAACACTTATCAATGTTACCTTTGAAGCTATTTACTAAAGTAGAATTTACAACCCGATCAGGCAGACTATTCCACTCATTGACAACTCTTTAAGAGAAGCTAAACTGTCTCACATCAAGTCTAGAAAAGCATTTCACCAGCTTCTTACAATGACCATGAACACGGGAATTAGGACAAACCTTGAAGTAATCACAATTAGACAGAGAATTCCTACCAGATAGGAATTTAAAAACCTGCAACATATCCCTCTGATCCTTTTTAACTCAAGAGTTAGTAAGTCCCAGACATTTAAGCCTATCATGATAAGGGAGATGACGTACATCAGGAATAAGCCAAGTGGCCCTCCTTTGTACCTGCTCTAAAAGAAAATTGTCCTTTTCATAATCGGGACTCCATGCATGCACAGCACAGTCAAGATGTGGCCTAACCAACTACTTAATACAGATTCAAAACAACATCTTTACTAATGTTCCTCTTGATCAATCCGAGCACCCTGTTTGCCCTGGCAGCAGCACCTGCCCACTGTTTAGAAGGCTTCAGATCACTTCTTAATGTTATGATAACAGCAAGGTCTTTTCCTGAAGTCACATTACTCAAAATACTACCAGCCATGGTAGTATTGATAGTCAGATCTATTGTTACACTCTCAGCACGGCGTCACATTTGCACACATACTTGGCCTAACTTCATAGTCTTTACTGCAACGGCAATACGGTAGGAGAGTACGGCAACTAAGTTGCTTTGCTGCAGCTACGGTAGCCTACTGTAGGCCTAAGCTTAAAACTGTAGTCTGTACTCACTTGTCTTTCTTTATCTTGCAGTCTTTTTACTGTATTTGGTCGGCCCTTCGGTTGTGCTCGAAAAGAGAATATAGTTGGTACAGAATCGGGCTTCAGCCTTTTCCTTTTCGGGGCAGTTCCCATCAACTTTGCCATCATATCCTCCTCAAAGCAGTCACTGCTGAAGTGTTGTTCACAGACAACACGATCTTGGCTGTACACATACTGGCTAGGTATAAACTTGTCAGTACCGATAGCATGCAACCACTTGCTACATAAAGATGGGTCCTTCTTCGGATCAGGAATTGCGAAGCAAGAAATTCTCTCTCCATTCTCTTTTAAATCGCCACGTTTATTGCTGCAGCCAAACGCTTGGCACTGTGGCATTGTTGAGTAGCGTAAGTTCGTACAGTACTAAACGTTAAGCCTAAGTAAGTTAGATGATAGGTTAGATGAAAAGTCCAACACTAACAGTTGTGTTATCACTGCAAACAAGAATCTTCTGGTAGCCGATTACGAAAACCTCAAGAGCGTATTCATTCAGTTAAGTATTTCCAGCTTCTGTAATTGAGATTTCGACACCAGACTGACATAAATTAACTTAAGATTTATCATGCGGGGACCGTGTAAGCTGTCTCACGTTGAGCGCATGTGTGTAAACAACAACAAAGATCGACGCGATCGAGCAAAGCGGATTTGTCGGTGCTACGTCACAGCGGACTCACTTTCAGTGCAAGGCTCGTACATCCGGTTGCAGCGAATATTTACTAAAATAATTCATTTTTCGGATTGTGTGGAACAATTTATAAAAATAAGAACCTCACATGGCAATAAAAAATATTTCCATATTTTTAAGGGTTATTAGAAGTGCTTGTAGCCAATTCCTTTAAAAGATTCTGTGGTCTTTTTGTCTATCTGTATTAGTGGGGCGAATTACGAAATTTAAAAGACACTTGCATGAGTGTATTATGGCCAGGATGACCCATAAAAAATAGTAGAGTAGTGGTCAATGTGTTCGGTGGTTTACGATATATTCTGTTTTGAACCCTTTAAAGGTCTGGTGACATGAAAATGACATTTTGAGGTACTGGGTGCATTAGGCATTCAAAATGTTGAAAATAGCCTCAAATTGCGTCAAAATCCGTCAAAAATTGACAAATTTACAGGCAAATTAGTGTCTCACAGCTGTGTCATGAATAAACATTGCTAAATATGCAAATTTGTGACGTCACGGGAGGGACTCCTAGGATTTGTCTTATGTTAATCCTTTGTTTATGTAACCTTTATTTCAAGGTCATTTGATAATTTTATATGCCCAGAGGGTTTTATTTTGGAAACATGTATTTTCTCCTTCAAAAATATCGATATCACTTACCAATGTGAAGCTCAGTAATTAAGTAATTAAGAGGCAAAATATGTAGGGTTAACAAAAGAAAAACTGACACTGTGCAACACTCCACGTCATCTGTTTTGCATTTTCTTCAAACTTTGAAAAGTCATATCTCAAAAACGGTAATAGATACAAACAAAATTCCAACGGATTTTCACTCAGGGGTTTACTTTGTAACGTTTGCATGAAGCAGGGAGTCTCTAGCAACTCCCTGCTCTGATGTACACAAATAATTATGACATACATTATCTGCCGCTATATTGCTTGATGTTAATCAAAACTAAATTTTGACCAATGAGACAAGTGTTTCAGTATGCTCTTTGAAGAAGAGAGTTGAGAAAAGTGGACAACATTCAATTAATTTTGGGTAGCTGTTTTGCAAAAGAAACTTGAAAGGTGATAGTAGTCATTGGGCGGCCTATAAATCTCTCGTCGGATATCGGAAACACTCGATGATATAAACGGCTTTAAGATAAGGCTAGATTTCCTAAGTTCATGTAATGCATGTAAGTTGTTGCTTCAAAGTTTCATTTAAAGCAGTACAGTTAACCCTGTGAGCAAGCATACTTGGAGACATAAATACCAAACTTTTACTTATTGTTCTTACTTGAGCGAGTGGTTGAAAAAATGTTATCAAGAAACTTTAAAAGTCAGGCCACATTTACACTTGTAATCAAACGAGTGCTCATTACTTGGAAAACTCTTGCTTTACCAAAGTTCTTGTGATCATATCAATCGTTGTGTTGCATTTAATCCAATATCGCTTTACATCTCAAATCCTCTTTATCTAACAATATATGTATATCTTTGTTTACTTTACAGATTGTTAATGAGGCGGACAAGGTCATAAAAACAATGGCACTTCTACAACTGTAAAGAAAATTGTTTTACTTCTATTGAGGTTTAACTGGTACCTAATTCAAACAATAGAGCCCACTACACAACACTCGAAAAAAGTTACTATCTGTTACTGGTGAACTTACTTATGGTGCAAATATTCAGAATTTCAACGTTACCTTTTGTTTAAGTGAAGTATCTTTAAGTCGTTACTAATTTTATACCTTCCTAGTACTTGGAAAAGGAAATTTCAGTTATCACAAAATGTTTCGGGTGGTTTTCTGAACTTTCAGAAAGTTCTGTCTTTTGTTTGTTTCTGTGATCTTCTCATTACCTGTCACTTTTCCATTTACGGTGTCTATAAGGATGGAGTGACACTATATGTTGAAAGAATTTTTTTCTTTGCGTGCACCTAAAGCATATGGAAAGGATCCTTACGATGTGCCAAATCAAGAACACAAAATGTAGAAACACCGAAAGAATCAAGCCCATTTACACACACTATATTTATAAGGCTAAATATATTTTTCAAATTAGTTGCATTTAATCATTAAGTTTAATCATTGGTAAGATAATTCTCAACTCAGTGACCGAATCACCGTGATCAATAATTTTGGTATATCAATATTATGACCATTTGGCATACCAATATTATGACCACCAATTGGACCAACTTTGAGAGTCATGATAGGAACTTCACTGTAACGTGAAATCGAATTGTATTATTTTCAACATTCGGGGATACCAGTCATTGGTTTATGTAGAGGATTGTAGGTTAATGTGTGTATGTGTTGAGCATGATTAGATAATATTGTATGCTGTGTATATGTCATATATTTAGGCACAATTGAGCTCTTTGTATCAACTGAGACATTCTCATGAAGTACAAACAACGAGAGATTGAACATAGCATAGTTGTGGTTGAGAGTGTCTTTGGTAAGTGTGCCGTGTGATTGACTGATCGGAACAATATAATCTTTGTTCAGGTTATTTCCATAAACGCAGTTGAAATCTCTGTTATCACACTCATTCATGTTTGTAATACTTTGAAAGAACAGACGGCACGGCTGGTTGGCACTGCGTAAAATAGAGGGCGTATAACAACCATTTTCCCAGTAGTATTTTAGTGCGTTGCATGAACTGCTGATGTGAATAAAAAGTGTCAAGAAATGACGTAATTATGAATGGATTAGTTATTTGGCCATGGAAAACGACTTATAGTTTCACTTGACTATCAAATATTATTTTGTCAGAGTTAAATTCAGACAAACGCAGTGGCCGATCGAGCTACGGCAACGCACCAGACCGAGTATTTCCGTTGTTGACGGTCATTTAAGGCGTGTCGAGATTGCAAGGTAAGCGTCGGTGGTTCGCGCATGCATATTTTTATGCCCTTATGGCTTCGCTCGTAGTGGTGCATATGGCCTAGGATTCGTCCCACATGTCCTCCCTTAGCTCCCCCAAAGCAATAGAGAGCTTGTTGATGGGCTGGCCCGAGTTCGAGGCCAGAAGTGGGTTAGCCGTCATTGCGACGGGTCGATTAGCTTCGATCGGTGGAGTTGACGTCAAGGTTCAGTGAAATCATGAAGTAAGCAACCTGAAGCGGACAAGACGTAAATCGGACAACAGGAACCCAAATAACCGCCTCAGCACCACTGTAAACAACTTTACTAAACAAGTCAAATTTGAATCCACAGAAAATTTCCAAGTAGTTCCACCGGGATTTGATTGCAAGACGGACACTCTAACCCTAACTATGCTATTGTCTTCCTCTTTAATCCTAACGGAGGATAGATACGGCTTAGAATTCTTCGACGACAACCAAATTATTGAATTAGAGAAAAAAAAAAGAAGGAAAGATAGAAAAAAGGGAAAGGAAAAATGCACCATTAACACCCCAATATATATAATTATATCTACGGATATGTATATCGATATGACAGAAATGATGGGACACTTTTACACATACCTACAACACTCAAACAAATTTGGTGATCGGCCAGAATCAATAATACTCCTAGAAAGTCACAATTCCTGGCGACAATTCAGGAGAAAAAAATGAGAGAAAAGTGCTCATTATTATATAAGGTGCATGAGAATAGTATTAAATGAGTCCTGTAGGTCTGAGGATTTTTGAACTAAAATAGTCTGAGTTTAGACTATTTTTATTTGGAGTATATGTACGTACTTTTTATTTCGACTATTCATTTGTTTATACTTGTTTGTAAACCGGGTAATCATCCATAATAAAAGGACTATTTCATGGTTTTAAAGTAATTTGCAGACAGCACTGGTAGTGTACAAGTGTCCTTTCACTTTTGTCGAGGATTGTAGGCGGGTATAACAATATATGTAATGCACGTTCAACTGTTTAACGGGATGGACTGGGAGTTCACACTCGACGCCATCGCTGATTTGTTCAAATTTCATTGAAGAATTTCTGACAAACGTAGGAGAAAGTATTTCCGATGTAGAAAGGGTTGAAATTAAAGGCAGCATGATCAGACTTGCTCTGTGCGTGGCAACCAATCATTTTCTCTTAGTTTCACCACCTACACAAACAGCCTTTGTAAGCCCAGACCCAGCAGAGTCTTACTCAAACTTAATTGTAAAGTCTGAGATCATTTTAAGCATATGCAATTTTCGTAACGAGCCAGAAAGGAAAAAAAATCTTGTCACAGTTTGAGGCAAAAGAAGCATTGGGAATAAATAATTAACGAAATGCGTGATAAATAGCATAAAGCAACACACAAAGCACTTTGTACATATGATGAGCAATGAATATTTTGGAAACTTATAGGTTATCATGTCTACCTTCCACCGTAGAGAGCAAAAACAGATGCAGTTGTTCAAAACCTAAGCCGTTTTAAGTTACCGTGACAAAAATCATGATTTCCTTACACATAAGTATAGATTTTAGCAATTAAGGTACACCAAACACCGATACAGTAATTAATAGGATGGAAACATGCATAGAACTTTCCTAAAGTAGAGAACATTTCACAAGTTGTTGACTCTGTATAGAACACTCTTTACCTTTGATGGTTAGGTAAGGTGCATCGTCTGTTGTCTTTGGAGTCTTGCGATTGTGAAGACGTAACAGGCAGGTCAGGACGTATTAGGTCAGTTATGACAAAGGCTAATTGTTTTGTAACATCTACGAAGAGAACAGCGCTATCTTGAAAAGTGGAATATTACTATAGGGTTAGAAATCCATGCTTCTAGAGTCAATCGAAAATCCTCCTTGCCGTCTAGACGTTATGTATGAGTTATGCTTAGGCTAGTAGTGGATAATAACACACATATATACCCAGTCCTTAATTACGTAACGCGGTCAGACAAACTAAAAGCAAGGGAATGTAATGCCCAGATCTTGTTCTCTGACGAGCCATTCAGCTTCAAAGCTCCGGAGCGGCAACAAATCGTCAAAGAATGGAAAAGCGTCCTTGAACACACCTGTCATTTTGTCTACTCTCATACTCGCAGGACATCTTATGGATTTTTTGGTAGAAATCTTTGTACATATGTCACCATTGGTTTCCTCGATGTCGTCCATGAAAGGTTCCAATCTTTTGCAGAAACAGACGTCATGGCCGAGAATGTCACAACCCCAGTCGAACTTTGCCGGGAAACTGCTGATATGAATGTCCCTCCCCGTCACGTTGTCAAAGTCTGCTCCAACGTCGGCATCGTTATGGCAACCTTCCTCGTAGCTGAATGTAACATTCATGACGTCACGGCCGTGTTTCAACGTAATATAACCGTCTCCGATTTCGAATCTCTCGATGTAAGTTACTTTCTGAAAATTTGTCAGGTAAGGAGACACGAAAGGACTCTTGGCGTTGGAAAAATAGGCCAGAATGATGACAGCATGAGAGCCATCAGAAGCGACGACGGGCAATGCGAACTTCACTTGGTTAGCTTCGGTGGTGACTTGGTGGAGTAACTCGGGAGTTAGCTCTTCTTTCAGAGTCAAATCCTCCGAAGTGTGTGTGAAAAGTATGACTTCACCCTCATGAGAAGAATTGTACATCGGAGAAGATAACAGCTCTACTTTTCCTGTGAGAGATAGAGGAAAGAGAATGAAATAATATGCAATATGCAAAACAATTCCATTTTTCACGTGCTACTTAGAGTAAGAAAAGTGAGAAAAGTGACGGATATTGTCATTTTTTCTCAATTTAAAGCTGTAGGTATAATGCTTCTCTCATTCTTATATACGTAGTACACAGGGAGGAGATACTGCACTCCGTCCGACTGTCAAAGTCGCCAAAAAAAAAAACAAAACAACAACAACACTTAAATGGCAGCCCACCTTACACCCCTCGTGGTATTCAATCGAAAACCAGGTGGGTCAGTAGTCCTTATTGGGGCCACCCCATGATATAGAAATGACTCGGCTCGAGATTACCGACTGGGGTTAGCGGGTGTCCAAATGTGTATATGTTCAAAGTGTGTCGTTAAAAAAAAAGAGGGTGAAATTATCGCATACGTAATGAAGACAATACAAGAATTTTCTGAAAATGTTGAAGACGTCACAAGGTCAAAGATCACGACGTCAAACTCCCCTGAAAAAAGTGTGTCACAATCTCCTCCTGAACCGTAATTCGGATAAGCTTCAAACTTGGTAGATAGGTGTACGAGTATGAGATGTAAAGTGGTGTCCTTCTGACCGATGGCGTATTAAGTCAAGATCAAATGTCACGGTTATTATAGAGCATAATACAGTGTTGTAGGTGCTACTAGAACATGATGTCTACGTGACGTTTTACATCTTTGCCTTGACATGAATGCGACACGTCTTGTAGCATTGTTTTTTTTTTTCATGAGTTACCTTAAACCAGGGTATGCCGTATAGGCTATAGGCCTACCAAACAATTGTGTAAGGACTTGATATGTTTGCGCACTGAATGTTGAGCCACGCACAAGCGCACTTTCAGGGTGCTATAAATCATCCAGGGTGACGGCGCGTGGGGATCTGAGATATGATCGATACTTTGACGCGCGCACACATTTTCTGGAAATACGTTTGACGGACCCTCGATTTCTAGACTCATGTGTACGAGCATTCAGGTATTTGTGCCGTTTGACGCATTCGCAGTGTACTGCAGTCTAGCACCAGACCACTAAGTAACATGAATATTCAGCAATTCTATCCACAACGAGCAATCTAAGTCACTGATGAAATGTACAGCTCAGCGCATTAGGTCATTATATGAAATGAATATCGATTGAATATGCTAAACGACAGGGATGAGATCTGCAACAGTCTACGCACTTCACTTTTTGATAGCTTTGGGTATGTTGGACAGGTCCAATAGTTTTCCCCTGGGGTCTGGGTGGGGTAACGTCCATTACCATAACCAGAAGAAAAACCCTGGATTAAAAAAAATGCTGGAACATGTGATGATATCAGCAAATCAATTAATGATATCATCAAATGAATTGGTGATATCGGCAAATTATTTGCTGATATCATCAAATAATTGCTTATATCATCAAATGATTTGCTGATATCACCAGTAAATTGTTGATATCACCAAATATCGAATAAAAAGTAAAACAGCTTCCCATAGAGGAAGATAAGCGGATAAAGTCTATTTTCTCTTCCATCAAACAGCACATTCCGCTTTAAGTCACCAAGACAGTTGCCTCTGTCTGAAGGTAAGTGAGGGGTGATGGATAGCACGTGTTTGTGTTATTTATATGCGTATTTGTACTTACTCAGGAACATGATTGTGACAAACAAGTTGTCCCAAAGTTGTAGTTAGAAATATTTCGGTCTCTAATTGACCAGTAGAAGGACTTTGATGGCTGTAATTACGGTAATTAAATATTATTTATTTCTTATCTAGCACTGGAAATAATGCAAATCAAACCGTCCTCCATACCGTACGGAATTTGCTCCCATACCACGTGACTATAGATATTAGTACCTGATCGGGTGATCAGGTGATGATGTGTTTAGTCGATAATCTGTATTGCTTATCTGTATTGCTAATCTGTCTTTCAAATCGAAGGGAATGAAGATCGACGGAGGGAAAGTTCTTTAAAGACGTAAGTATTGGTAAAACTTCACAATTGTAGTGCAGACCCTTGAAAATTCCTGATCAGTAACTAAAGGCTGCTTTACGTGATGGTAGAGCTGAGGTCAACCACTACCCAAGGAATCAAACTTCCATGACATTGAATACAAATGTATCTTTTAATATATGATTAGAAGGCTAATCATCCCACTGTACTACATGTGATCTTATCTCAGGGACAATAGAGGGTGACACGTAAGCGTGAAAAGGGTAATGAACTTTGTAAACAAAAGTTATCTTCAGTTGAAGACATTTAGTTAAGACTCCTATTACAATACTACCTGCACTGGAGAGTATCGGATTGGAAGTGCTGACAGTCGGAAGTCTGTACTGTATGCATGCATGACTGAGAATCAATTTGTGCTACATTTCAGATCGTCGGTTTTTGAAAATCTTGTTTCCGACGCGTCTTGCCATATGTCAGTTAAATTTTTTTTTTTTGGGGGGGGATGTCGGAGTGGGGAAGCTGCAACATCGTATGGAGTGTTGTTTCTGAGAAACATGTGCCGGAAATCGACAAAACCAGCTTTAGTCAGTTATGGAAATCGCAAAATAGTGGTAAACAAGCCTCAGATTAAAGTCTACACTGTCAGATTTTCAGTAATCTAGTAACGGTTTTATAAAGCTTCCTCACCATTAGAGACTTTGTATAGTTGAAACTTTTTACAAGTCCTCGGGTAACTTTTTTGGTGATTTTGAGAAACGTATAGGTGTAACCTTCTCTGGCAGATTATCTCATCACTGAATACTACAAACCTTCCTGATCCTATTACATTAATGCGTGCTCACCGCTGAGGCCTAGCCTCTCCAGTTCATCCTCCAGGAAGTGACGTGGAACTGCAAACCTTCCACTAGGACCGGTATTTCGACCTCGGCGAAGATTAAGGATGTCCACTGACTCGACGCTGGTGAAGAAAATAGAGCACAGCAAAAACATGCAAATAGCAACCAAAGGAATCGGTTTTGTATCCTCCATGGTCTCTAACTCATACTTTTGAAGTCTTAGAGTAATTTTGCCAATACTTTAACAATCGTTGGTTCGAATGAGACAGCAGGTATAACTCTCCGACAGTTTATTCAAGATCATTTTTTTTTGTTCATTTTGTCAATATGTATAGTATCTATCTGTGTCACTTACACGTATTTCTATTCGGTTTTAATTAATTCTGTAAAACGGCAATTTATTTCGCGCCATATACATTTAAACGGAAAATATGTTTTCATGCATATCGAAAAACGATGCTGTTGGCGCTCAGTTGAAACAGATAGGTCTGTATAAACGTGTATTGGCCAAGAGAACTATAACTTCAGAATAAAAAGTGGCGATGGATTATATTGGTGTAAATGAACTTGAAACTAGTGCTTTAAACTTTTTATTGATAAATTTGGTGGGTTCTGGCAGGAACAGTATCAATTACAAAGTATACAAATTAGTATAAATGCACCCATCCTGTTCATATTACTCATGTAATTTGTGCAATCGTACAAATTATTTTCGTTTACACTGAAATCTCAGTGAAGTGCATGCGACAATTTTGTAATGAATTTGAAAATGATTTGTTGCGTAAACAGAAATGAAATTGGTTTTTTAACAACCCATTTTGGCTCCGTGGTGATGAGTCTCCACTCGAAGCTTGAATATGAGTTGAAAATTTGTCATATTTTGCCACTGAAAGTCAAATATGTTGTAGTAGCGACAAAAAAAATGTTTAAACCTCATTTTTGCATACATGAATATTCATATTCATTGGTCTGTTGGATTTCAGGTAATAGTAATTGACGGCTAGACTTTCTTGGAGAGTCTGAATTTTGAAGGGTCAACAAAAATGTCGAGACAATTTTCATATTCAAATATCTGGAAGATGAACGCAAAGTTCTCTTTCAGATTTTGTGACAGGTGATCTTTTCCCTTTCTTTCCCTTCCCTGAAACACTGACACAAGAGCAAACATGGATGATCAAACGATTGTCAGTACAACTCATATTTCCATGTGAGAATTAACCCTCCAAACAGTAATGGGGTGGGGTGAGGGTGGGGAGTCACATTATTAAAACGTGGGGAAAATACTACATATTAGCCACGGAGTGAGCAATTGAGGCGCTCTCTGACCCGATTGATTTGCCATTGCATGTAAATGAGGTGAATCAAGACAAAAGGGTTAATTTCAAAAAGTAGTTTGCTTAAAAGCACTTAACCAGATCAAAGTAATGAGCAACTGATGAGCTTGGTTGGTTTATTATTAAACAAAACTAAATGATATAGTTTTGTCATTGTAATTGTTTCCCATAAAGGCATTCTCTCATCGTAGATGGTAAAATATAAGGTATAATAGTGACGTCATTGTCACGTTGGTAGAGCCCAGAGGGGGTTGAATGTCTAGTGGATCAGAATAATTACAAGAAGTTTGTCAGTAGAGATGTGTGTTGTCCTTGTTAATACGGATCTTAACAGCTTAACTCGTTACCTCTGGATTCTCGTTCAACCTAGTACTAATAATATAAGAATGAGCCTGAGGTATGTGTGTGCGTGTACATGTGCGCCTGTGTTTGTGTGTGTGTGATGTCTGTGTGAACGAAAATATGCAACTTCAGTTTCTCTCTAGAGTGAGGAGACATTCAAATGTCAAATTCTCGTAAAAATCAAATTATTAAGTATGATTATTTCATCTTTTTAAAACTTTATTCCAAGAAATCTTACACATAAATATAGATGTTCGACAATTTAAGTGAGTAATGACCAACAGAAGGACTAATATCACGGTTTGAGCAGTATTTTGTATATTTATGTATACATGTACGAGTAACATCTTGGTGTAGCATGGCTTGTTGAAAGATCCCTTGCCTTTATAGTGTCGCAAATATACAGTCGATGAAAGCGAATCCAGAGAGTTGAGAAATAGATGGCATAGCTCCACTGAACTACTGACGGCAGCTTGGAAGGCAAACCGAAGAAGCTAGTTGTCTCTTGGAAAATGGACTAAATGCTACTGTGCCCAGAAATGCATGATTACGCCTTTAAACTGAAAGATACGCACACAAGCCACCGACGTGTTATTTCTACTCCCATGCAGAGGACGCCCGTAAAATCGGTACGTTTTGCACAGAGCAATCAGGAGGTTACTGACGTCACATGAAACGGTAATAAAACGACCAATCATCAATCACCAATCACCTTGTAAATAAAGTAACATCAAGTGAATGGTAATTTCCTTTTCACTTGAAGAGACTCTCTAGAAACACGGGAATGTTATGCCAATGTCTTGCTCCCTGTCAAGCCATTCAGCTTCAAAGCTGTCTAAGGGAACCATATCGGCAAAGAATGGCAAAACATCCCTGAACACACCGGTCATGGTCTCGACTCTCATAGTTGCAGGACATCTTGTGGAATTTCTTATTGACATCTGAGTGCATACATCTCCTTTGGCGATGTCAATGGCATCCATGTGAGGTTCCAGCTCTCTGCAGAAACCAATGTCATGACCAAGGAAATCACAACCCCAATCAAACTTTGCCGGAAAGCTGCTGATGTGAATGTCCTTTCCTATAACGCGATCAAAGTCTGCTCCGATGTCGGCATCGTCATGGCAACCGTCTTCATGGCTGAATACTATATGCATGCTATCGCATCCATGTTTCAACGTCACAAATCCATCCCCGACGTCTATTTGCTCAATGTGACGGACTGCTTGAAAGCTTGTCATGTAGGGAGACATAAGCGGATTCGAAGCATCGGAAAAGGTCGCCAACAATATAACAGCATGCGAACCATTACCAGTCACGACAGGCAACTCAAGGCTCAGAGCATAAGCTTTAGTGGTGACTTGGCCCAATAGCTCAGGAGTTAGCTCTTCCTCCAGAGTCAGGTCCTCCGAGGTTTCTACAAAAACTTCAACTTCACCTTCACACGCAGAGTTGTACTTTGTAGAGGACAGCAGCTCCACCTTACCTACGACAGAGAAAAGAGGAAACAGCCTGAAGTGATATGTACCGTGATATTTGTGGTAGAAGGATGTGCTCATTGACTAACACAGAGAGGAAGAGGATGAGAGTGGGGAGAAATATATGTAGGAGGAAGAGAATGTAAAGATTGGAACAAGAGATTAAAGTAGAAAGAGAAATGAGGAAATGAGAGAGAGGAGGGAAGCGACCGAAAAAAAAAGAAAGAAGGAAGAAAGAAAGAAAGAAGTGGAGAAAGAAGTGGAGAAAGAAGTGGAGAAAGAAAGAAGTGGAGAAAGAAAAAAGTGGAGAAAGAAAAGAGTCAAGTGCAGGATGCTTCTGGCTAAGAAGTAAATACTGAAGGTGTAGGGTAACATTCTTTTCAAACGAACTCTTCAAAACAAAAGCTGAGATCAATGGAGTTCAGTGTGTGTTTAAGAAAGTATCCTGGAATTTTATACAATTTACAAACATGCATTTTATATGATATTGCGAGAGTTTTTTTCAGTGTTTGAATAGTTTTTCAACTGCTACTGTAAACTTGCACTTCACCAACATTAATGGTCTCTGATTATTTAAGCCGCTTGATAAATTTATGATAATTGGATTGAACGTAGAGTCATTTTTTCTGTAGGTGTTGCAGTAAACCAGGGCTGATATGATATATATATGTAATCACGTGTGTATTATACCATTTACTTACCGCTTAGGTCTAGCCTCTCCAGTTCAGCCTCCAGGAACGGACGAGGTACCGCAAATCTTCCAAAAGTGGCGTTAGTTCGTCCCCTTCGAATACCGAGGACGTCCATTGACTCAACACCGGATAAAATAGAGCACAGCGAAAAAACAGAAAACATCACCAAACAAATACATTTTGTGCGGGTCATGGTTAACGCCATTTTAGTCGTTTTGAATTGCATTTGCAACAGTGTCGGAGTGACGCAAAGACACCCTGCTCCAAAACTGTAATTATTGTTCATTGTGTGCCTATACAATTATTTGGTATATAGTCTATGCCACCATTATTTCTAAATAGTTATATTAAGGTTATTACTCATGCCCCATATAAATTTAAACGTAATGATAACTGAGTGCTTATCGGGATGACGCCACTGACGGCGACCAATCTAAACAGAGTTATAACCGTGGTTGAAATGAGAAAAATCGACAATTATTTTGCACATGAGTGCTGAGACAATTACCTTAAATTAGTGCGGATACTGTGTCATTTTATATCATACGATGCATTATCAAAGTGTGCATTATTTATCACTAAACATTGCTTATACACTTCATCTTCAAAACAAGCAATCGTTCATTCATACTTTTGTAAAAATCTGGACACCTATTGGCAGTCAGCAGAACGTTGGGCATGTTAGAAATGTACGTTGACATAACCACGTATTCTTTGTGTCGTGTTTTTCATTTCTTTGTTTTTCATAACATTGATTTCAATTCACATAGCATGACAATGCATAAACAAAATAAAGAAATGATACATTAACATGATGGGAAGAAAATAAGCTAAAACACCCTAAGGCTTTGGGAGAGATTCCTCCCAGAAAGCAAGGGAAGACGAATGCACAATAGAAAGAAAAGTGCGACGAATATTTAAAGCATGATGTGTTGATTGAAGAAAGAACAATTAGCCCTTAATTAGTACAAATATACCACGGCACCGTTGTTTTTTTTTTATAGCTTTGTGCAAGGATAAGAAGTATATTCAATAATTTGTTGTATTATTGAAAACTCAGGATGATAAAAGCACATCATCCTACATTTTGACTCAATCCTGCCATAAGTTACTTTCAAACTTTATAGCAATTTCAAATGACTTGTGGGGACATCATTTCAATAATTTTAATGAATTATCTATAAAGCTGTAGTGGAAGCGTCTCAATGTTTATGTGTAAAATACGTCCCCATCACAAAAGTTATGGTAGGCGGAATATTGTGAAATATGACAACCCTGATTTTAACAAGAGCAAGAAAACGTCTCTGAGTGGCATCGACTTGCATTATTTAGCATCAGAATTATAACAAGTTTCCGTACGTGAGTCTTAACTCCCTCCTCCTTGAAACGTTCATTCATCGCCCCTCCATTCCCCCTCCCTTGAAAATCTGTGGAGAACACGGATGACCTTGTATGGGAAGATGATACTTTTGTACTGCTTTATCCAGACTATACTTTCACGTATTACATTCTTTGAAAATTCACGGCACGTGCTTTGAAAAAAAATATCTGTATTAGGAAAATTGATGAGCTTTTAGCTACTCTGCACTGTGTTCCTTCGAACTTAAACCATGTCGCTTTGTACGACACGTTAAAAGAAGACTACCAAAGGTCGAAACGATTAGGGTTATCCTACTTCTGTGAGGTGCGACGGCTGCGATTTCACACCCATTCCAAAAATACTTATAGCTGCTATATGCTCCTACTGGCTAACGTAATGAAGGTAAAAAGTAAACCCCATCTTGCCCTGTAGTGGTCCCTGAATCAACTGCAGCGAACAACTAATCAGTTACAAATTCACACAATGCACTGCAGTGTTACGATCATTGCATCGCCGTCATCTGTCAGGTTCCAACTAGGTAAAAGTATGGGTAAACTGAGAGCTGACAACGTTCATCCGCTAAAACTAGATTCTTTTTCATCAGCTGTGTATACTTCAAACGTTCTCGTTTGTGTCTTGCATTGACATTTACAGTTAATAGTTTACAACGCAACAAAAATATATTTATACATATATATTTTTAATAATGACGGTAATGCGTGTACCAGTGCCATTAAAATTAAGCTCTTCCTGCAATATTCGAAGTCCTGACCACCGCACCACACACACCGTACTGTACTTCTTTGAACTCAGAGTTTCAAAAGTTAATGAAAAATATATTGTGAGAGACGGATTATTAAGGAAGAAGAAATGTGATGAAGAGTGATATCTTTTGGAAAATAGATTTTACTTGAGAGTTGGATGCCTCATGAACTTTAACCACCTCCATAGCATTCCATTATACTCCACTGTGTATTGAACAAAAAAAAAATCATGTGTGAAACGTACACATTTAATTTCCCGGAGAGTACTCGAGAGATGGAGATACTTTGGGTACACCAATGGGATGTGGCGCACTGTACAGGCCCTTTGATAGTCTTGTCCATCATTGTATGGACAATTCGTCCAGGGATAACTTCGGGTACTTCCACAGTCTATTAAAACACTAACGGAGGCCTATGATGAGACTAAAGATTTACTTAATGTCATATTGAGCTGATGCAGGTATAATTCCTTACAGATTCTCAACCCCTTTTCGACGCCTGATTCTGACCATGAATTAGAGTTGCAAGGTGGACAGGGGTAGTTTGGGGAGAGAACGAGTACTATAGTATTAAGACGTAACAGTAACTTTTTTACTCGTCTACGTTTCACTATCACTGTGACAGTCATGGGATACAAATTCCTGACGAAATGAATTCTAGGTCGAGAAGGGGGGGGGGGGCACTTTAGCGGGGCAAAATTTTGAGCAAGCATACTTCTACGATACTGTAATAATTGAGGTTTATATTCATCATTATTCCTAAACTGTCATTGGAAATATCGTTCTGCTTCCTATATCTTACTCTTAGTAATCTTTATTAATCTTTTCTATTCCAGTCATCAGGTAGGCACGGCTGGTACCCAATGTGATGTCTGATTGGAAAGTGTCGGCCTATGCATATGATTGAACTAAGGTAACATGATGACATTTGATCATTTGCCATCAATAACTTCCTCTTAGATGGACAAATATTGCACTTTGTTTGCTGGACATTATTGCTCATACAGGTTTATCGGGAGGTGTCAGGGGAAATGCAAGTCATTCTATACCACCTGACCCCTTAGCCTTCAATGCAGGATACCCTTCAAGAACATAATGTTGGTAGAGTGTACCGATACAGACAACTGGAAGTGGTGTCGGTTGGTGTTGGTGTCGGTGTCACACCCTTCTGATGTCGGTGTCGGACTCTTGTTTCCGATACCGGTGTCGGTGTTGTGGTCGGTGTCAAGAGTTGCTGCTGGTGTTGCTGTCGGATTTGTCCGAGTGAGGCACAGCAATGGTGACTCTCTCACCACGACACATGAGTGTGATTTTACATGATTTTGTCGAATTCTATCTCAAGGTTTCCATATAAACATGGATGTTTACCATTTAAGATACGAAAGACCAGTACAGTAAACAAGATCTTGATTAGAGAAGATCGAATAATGCAATACAATATTTAGGGTGTGCAGGTACGTGTAACCCTCCTCGTGGCAAGATTTGTCCATAGCATTTTGCTAATTTTTTACAAATCTCTAGTTCAGAAACTTTGGCCTTGTGTAACATATTCACTTTCGGAACATTCAAATGAAGAGGGTACATAATTGCTCTAGGTGTTTTTTTTTTTTAAAGAATATTTATACCTTGCAGATGACGCTAACATTGAAATCACATTGCCCGTATATGCTGTACGGGAGTTTAAAATGTAGTGAGCGACTTATGAAAATGATCAACTCTTGATTATTTACTCTACATGTTTGTATGTCAAATTCCGGTCTATATAAGAGCAACGGGTATTATATTGAGTCCATGGATGTTTCTTTCAGATAAGTAAATATTTATCAAAGAGGAAGAGGCTTAGGGTCACAAGACTACTTAAATCATGATAAATCACGAGTATTTATCATTTATGAGCCGTTATCCAAATGGCTGACACTGTTTAGAATATGAACTTTTTTCATTACATATTAAGCCGAACAATTCCAGACGAGCACACTATAATATGCGAGCGCTTGTATCCTGAGTCCATCAGAAAATCGAAGTGAGCATTAACCTACAAAGTCGCTCTAAGACAGACAGCTAAAACAAAAGGTCAACCCAATTATCATTGGTTGTCTGAACTTCAATTACAAACACAAAGCATGTTATGTATGACTTACATAAAAGTCATATATAAAACATACTGTGTGTATTTGAAGTTTAGACAATCCTGAAAATTAAGCAGGAATTTTGATTTTTGTTTTGACTGGCTGTTTTGCGGGTCATATGCTGAATATCCCAAAATAGATCTAATCATCCAATAAACATATATTGTTTGATAAGATGAAAGCTGGTGAAATGCGAATAGTGCATTCAGTTGTCCGTGTGCTTAATTACGTGAGTGGCTGCACAGCTAGTGAGCAGACTGAGCTTGTTGATTCTTAGAGAGTGAACTTGAAATGTGCTCTTTAGAGTTAAATGATGATACTTAATCTTAAACGAAACATTTGCTGTGTGACTACATTGCATACAGGTACGAATAACACTTTTTAAATGTTTACACGTCAACTGTCCGCTTTCTTTGAAGACTCTAGAAACAAGGGAACGTAATGCCGATATCCTGTTCCCTGTCCAGCCATTCAGATTCAAAGCTCTGAACCGGTACCATATCCGCCAAGAATGGAAACGCCTCCCAAAACACACCGGTCATTTGTTTGACGCTCATACTTGCAGGACATCGTCTGGATTTTCTGTTGAAAATGTTTACACATACGTCACCATTGGTTTCGTCGATAGCATCTCGGAAATCTTCCAATCTTTTGCAGAAGCATACGTCATCGGGAAGAATACCACAACCCCAGTCGAACTCTGCCGGGAAGCTGCTGATATGGACCTCTTTTCCTGTCACGTGATCAAATTCTGCTCCAACGTCTGCGTCGTCGTGGCAATCGTCTTCATGGCCGACTACGACATGCATGACGTCATTACCGTGCGTCAACGTGACAAAGTCGTCACCGAGTTGGATGTTGTCGATGTAACGAACCGCTCGATAATTTGTCATGTAGGGAGACAGGAGGGGACCCGAAGCGTCGGAGAAAACAGCCAGCAGAATGACGGCATGAGAGCCTTCAGACGATACCACAGGTAGCGCGAATTGCACATGGATACCTTCACTGGCAACTTGGCTTTGTAACTCAGAAGGTAGCTCTTCTTTCAGAGTCAAATCCTCCACCGTGTGTATGAAAATTGAAAGGTCACCTTCGGAAGAAGAGTTGAATTTCGAAGACGACAACAGCTCCACCCTTCCTGTGGGGAAAGGGGAAAGAGTCTTAGAGAAAGAAAGCGATGTAGGTTGTGTGAGTCAGTCGCAGTATTCCAGCTGCAGTGGTTGTGGACCCACAGACCCTTCTCCAGAGACGGCGATTCGTAAAATTTCGAAAAGTTAGGTCTCCCTCACTTTTGGGGATGGACATGAGGATACCGTGTTGTAGTTTTTGTCCGTGCGTAGTTTTTAAACACGACATCATACAGATGTAACTGTTGTTGCAACAGTTGTGAAACGGGAATAGTGTTTACTTAACGACGTTTTTGTCGGCTTGTAACCTCTTGTAGTAAAGTAACGTACTAACTTCGAAAAGCTCTCGCGAGCTTCTTATTGTCACTTCACAATCTCTTTTGTTTTATGTATGACAATAATTGTATAAAATATGCGTTTGTATTATTAAAAGAGATTGAAATAAATTCCGTTGAATTGAACTTTAAACACAACTAAAGATGGAAAATCACAAAATGACCCCTAAATTTCCATTGCGAATGACCCCCTCAATTTCACATAGCGAGTGCTCATATGCGTAGCAGTTCTATGAAAAAAAAAGATAGCGAAACATATCGGTACAAGTACACTTCAGTTGTAACGATTTATGGTTTGATAAATTAATGCACACTTTTATTCAAATCTAACACGGCGATGAAGATCTACATCTAATATCCATCTACCCCATATCATGATTTCCGTGATTCTTATATATGAGTGTTTCAAATTACGTCAACGGGTCAAATGTTGCGAAATTGTCTAAATGATCAAGATATTATTAAGTTGTAGGGAATTTCGACTTTGCGATGCCACTCACGGCGAGTGTATGAACGTTTAAAAAAGTCGTCGAGTAAAGGTCATCTTCGATCAGTCTGTGACCTTTCTACAGACGATATTCAAAGAATTACTCTCGAATCAAATTGAATGTCAGGAAGCAGAATAACTATCCTTAGAGACTATGAAGGGTGACCTAAGCGTACGTTTGCACTAAGTTAAATGACTTGCTAACAGACGATCTCAAGATCTCAAGATAAAGAAACATCACGAATTAGCTTTCAACTTCCTTAGTTTAGGTGGAAGAAAGATACGAAAATATAAAGACACATATTCAGAAATTGATAAGAGATCAGTTTGGAATTTCGCTAAGGAACTTGTAAATTTGGCATTGCAATGTATATATTAGGCAATTTTCAGGGTTTAGATTTCTTTATACAGTTTAAATAAATCCATCACAATTGTGGCAGATGTAGGAGATTCAGGATTTCAGCATGGAGGCTCAGTGTTACAGATCTTCTCCTGACTTGATTGTATTTAGTGTGTACTCACCAGCCAGACCTAGTCTTTCCAGTTCGTTCTCTAGAAATTGACGAGGGACTGCAAATTCACCGGCAGTGCCGGTGTGTCGTGCTCGACGAAGTTTGGGGATGTCTGCTGACTCCATGCCGACGACGAAAGTCATGCACAGCCACAAAACGGAGGTAAAGACGAAATCCGCCATGGCTTAAAATCTATTCTAGGAATTTCTCAGTTTTGCTGATAGCTTAAACAGTCGTTCGCTGGATGGCACAAAACTCTCAGACAATCCATTTAAATTCTTTTCTTTTATTTCATGCAAATAGTGTACTGTTGTTCCAATATGTACTTATTTGTGTTACGTTCCTATTACTTGTTAATATTACGGTAATATACGCTTTAGGTTTATATACAGTAACAAAGCATACTTCCGTGTAAATAAAAAAGAAACAAAGTTGTCGTTGAAGGATAAACAGGTAGGGCTATGAAAAGTTCGCATTGTAGAACTCAAGTGAACAGCAAACATGTTGATGAAAATGGTTAAACGTTTTAAATAAACAACTGACTGTTAAAGTTTGTATTCTGTAAAAAAGCACCATTTGCGTTTATTGTCCTGGCAGTTTTGGCATTCAATCGAAACAAAAGAGGAATATACTCTTAAAAACATACACTGGAAATCCTTAACTTCAACGTACGTCACTTAAGTTAAATCAACTGAAGAATAAATATCTTGATAGTGCATACTGATGTGGATGCGTTTGACATTTATACCAAAAACTTCTACGTTTGAGTGACAGTTTGTTGGGTTCTGATAAAAACAAAATCAATTGCAAAGAATCTTGGAAAATTATTATGAGCCATATAGTGCAGAATATTTTTATGCACGCTGGAACCTCCTCAGTTCAACGTTTGCCACAATTCTTTGATGAACCAGTCAGTAAGGCATCACTATCGTGCTTCCTATAGGAGTTATAGGTTAGTAATTTCAAAGGAATATATTCTGGCTGAGTTAGTGCTGAGAGGTCTATATTTAAACTTACCATTTAAATATTACCAAATTAAACCTCAAAATATGAATCTTGATTGTATATGTTAGGGGATTCACCTTACTTTACCTAAGGAGTACTTTTTACTTTTAATTGCAGCTTATAATTACTCGAGTCTAGTACTTCATAAAATTCCCGACGTACACTTAGGGTATGGGGTGAGTGTACACAGTGCCTACGTTGCCTGTGGTAAATGAATGACATTTGCTTAACATGATACGACAAAAGAAAGAAACACTTCAACGTTTTCTGAAAAATAATTTTGGGTCCTTTGCACCTGAGAAACGACAAACCTATATATTTGACTGCAAGGTTGTATGAAAAACTATGCGGGCAAGGTAACGTACACATTCTGCTCATTACTCCTGTAATATGTATGGAAGTTGTACACCGACACGTACTTGTGGTATCATATAGAACTTCCTTCATGATAAACGGCAATCATCAGCGGTAATCTAGGGTTTACAAGAACGACACACTTCAGATTAGGAGCTTAGGAGTGATTTGCCTGATTAGGCTACACTTTTGAACAACTGTGCCTGAATTGTTATTAAATCTAAGTGATAATTTTGTCACTGTTTCCATACATGTATCCTGCCATTACAGATGCTGCAATAATAATAATAACAACAGGTAAACCATATTGGTGGCATCACTGACCATTGTACAGGACTATGATTACGCATTTTTTTTCCTGTCCTAGGAAAACTTAAACACGTAAGCATGGATGATTTACAATGAGCATACGCAAGCGCATTCGGTGATTAAAAAAGTTATTAGAGAAGATGGAAAAAGTGGCGAAAATATTTAAGCTATGTAGATGATAAGTGTAACCCTCCCTATAACCTATAACAGGGTTTGTTGAAATATATGTAGGAAGTCTAGATCAAGAAAAACCAAATATGGCAACATCACAGGTTGTCCCTTAAAAGGGACATCGAATTACTACTGTTCTTAGAGATGCAACAACTCTTATTTCCAACAAGGGACTTTGTTATGCATTTGGATAAGCGCATCATTTAGCAAATATGCGCTCCCTCAGGGAAGGAGATTAGTACTTAGAAACAAGGGAACGTTATGCCTACGTTGTGTTTTCTGTCCAGCCATTCAGCTTCGAAGCTGTCAAACGGCACCATGTCGGCAAAGAATGGCAAAACATCCCTGAATACCCCGGTCATATTCTCGACTCTCATAGTTGCGGGACATCTTCTGGACTTTTCGATCGACACCTTAGTGCATACATCTCCTTCGGTTTCGTCGATTGCATTCATGAAAGGTTCCAGTCTTCTGCAGAAACATGTCTTATGGCCAAGGTTGTCACAACCCCAGTCGAATTTTTGCGGGAAATTGCTAATATGCATGTCCTTCCCTGTAACATTGTCAAAGTCTGCTCCAATGTCGGCATCGTTGTGGCAACCGTCTTCGTGACTGAATACCGCATGCATGACGTCGCAACCATGTCTTAACGTGACGAACCCATCCCCCAGTTCGATGCTCTCAACGTAACGGATTGACTGAAAGTTCGTCAAGTAAGGAAACATAAAAGGACTCCGAGCGTCGGAAAAGTCTGCCAGTATGATTACGCCATGGGAACCGTCAGACGCAACTACGGGGAACTCAAACCTAAAAATGCGACCCTCGGTGGTGATTTGGTCCAGTAACTCAGACGGCAAATCTTCTTTCAGAGTCAAATCCTCTGCAGTTTCTACAAAAACTGCAACTTCTGCAAAATTAGCAGAATTGTACTTTGGAGAAGACAGCAGCTCCACTTTTCCTACGAGAGAGAAGAGAATAGATACATGGATAGTATGGAATTTGTTGAACCCGTTACGTCAAAATCGAATCAGAAGCAATTCATGTGCAACAGAAGTGATGAATGTGAGCAAAAATTTTTTTTATGATAAGATCTGTTTGTTCAAGGACACATTAATGAAAAATGAGAAGGAAAAGGAGAGAGAGAGAGAGAGAAGGAAGACACCGAAAAACACATAAATGAAATGCTGAATATTTTGTAGCATAAAGGAGCTTTTTCTTCGTGTAACAGGAAATCACTAAGTAAATTGAGAGATATTGTTCGTCCAGAGATAAACACCTTTTAGAATATGTTGATGATTATGACGATCATGATCATGATAATTGATGATGAAGATGGTGATGGTGCTGATGATGATGATGATATGTATTATTACGTTTTCATTCAATTAAATATAAGCTTATATCGACTGAACGCAGTGTACATTGTTATATAATTTGTAGTGTAACTTACAAACTTTACATTTTTTTAAGCGTGTAATGGTTTCCTGACTGATTTTGCGTTACGGATAAAACACGTCTATTCCTGTATATCTCTCAGGTTAATTCGCTTTACTTCTTGAGACTTTCTTCAGCAAAATATTCTGAGAATTGATAAAAATTAAGTCTAGTCAATCTTCAGTAATGCCACGGGAAATCATGCATTGCTTAAAAATTAAATGAGTTAGATGTGTGCATCTTAACATGTTTTATACCACCAAAATTGTGCCGTCTAACACCATGTTTGGTGTATGAATTACTTCTTCACAATTTCTATGTAATGAACGCGTTATATTTTGTACTAGTTCCAGCCTCATCTAGAAAACCAGTGACTGACATTCTGTAACTTTACCATTTTAATATGTACTCACCGTTCAGGCCTATCCGTTCCAGTTCAGCCTCCAGAAATCGACGCGGGACTGCAAATCTGGCAAAAGTACCGTAATTCCTGGCACGTCGAAGATCGAGGACGTTCACCGACTCGACGCTGGTGAAAAAAGTAGCGAACGGCAAAAAAATAGACACGGCAACGAAAGGAAACAGCATTGAAGCCGCCATCGTTTACACCTAAGCAATCGATCTGAATCAAAACTGTCAAAGTCGCTCCCCTGAATTATCGTAGAGAGGCATAGATACTCTAAATTTTCAAGTTCAGTTTCAATATGCTACGATGTGCCTGTTTTGAGTCTTTACCTACATCTGGCTGGAATTAAGGCGAGACCCCGATAAACTTTCAATTGGCATAATTTTTGGGCATTTTATGGCAGTTTTCTCACGCCCCATATATCTTGAAAATTGATGGTGCTTTAATTGAATACTGCAGTGACGACGACAATTGCATTCAACCGGAACAGACACATCAGACCTTATTCCTTTGAATCGATAAGACTGAAGCTGAATGAATTCATTAAACTGAAAACAAATCTTGATACTCTAATCTTGATACAAATCTTGATACTGTCCCGATCCACGCCGTACAGCTCACTAGAGTGCAGTACTTTTAATGAAAGACTTCTAATGCATCCCGCATCCATCGTGTTAATCTTTTAAAGTATCAGAACTATCTTTGGGTAGATTGAATGAAATTTTTGGCATAATTATACTAACGTAGGTGCTGAACTTCTGGTGACATCATAGACAAAGACAAAAATAATACAGTACTCATAAACTTTCCCATTATCTTGTCTTGTCTTTACTCAAAAAAATATTTTTAGGAAAGTTGTACAGTTGGAGGACACAATGTTATAAGCAGAACGGTAGGGATGTCTAACAACAACAAACCATTTGGCCTTTTTTCTGTCATCATCATGAAGAGATTCGAAAGTCGTTAAAGTCAGCTTATTCAAGAAACAAGGTGCTTTTGAACCAAAGCCAATTTAAATGAAACATAAATAAAATGTGTAGAAACGTGATGTAAAGCATTTACGTTCCCATCCAATGACAGTCTAAAAGCAAGGGAAGACACTTCCTACGCCATGATGCTTCCTTTCGATAAACCCACCTTCAAAGCTTTCAACGAGGACCGTGTCTACAAAGTATGGCAAAACATTCCCGAAGATACCAGTCATTTTCTCAAACCTCGCACTTGCAGGACGTCTCTAAGACTTGCTAATTGACATCGTAACAAATACGTCACCACTGACGTCGTTGATCTCATCCACGAACCACTGAAATCTTTTGCAGAGGCAAATGTCACTTCCTAGAACATCACAACCCCAATAAAATCCTGCGGGAAAGTTGTCAAGACGCACATCCTTACCCAACACTTCTTCAAAGCCTTTCCCAACCTCTGTGCCATCACGGCAACCTTCTATGTGGTCAACCAGGACATGCATGACGTCACATCCATGCCTCAATTTAACGAAATGCTTCCCGACTTCGATGCTCTTAGCGTGATTGACGGCCTGAACCCTCGTCAGGTAAGGAGACACAAAGTAGTCGCGTCGGTGAAATATGGCATTATAATAACGGAATGAGAACCATCAGACCCTACGACAGTCAACCAAGGGCCACATATGGTCCATCACTGGTCACGTGATCCTGTAAATCAGGAGGGAGCTCTTTCGAAAGGGTCATATCGACTGCAGTTTGTATATGAAGTAAAACTTCACCCTCATAAGAATGGTACATGGAGGAAGATAACAGCTCTACTCTTCCTACAAGAGACGGAACGAAAGGTGAATTAAAATAATATATAGCAATTGTGCGAAAGGACATAAAGATGGTTTTGTTTGCAGCAGCGTAACACAAATAAGTATGTCTTAAAAAACTGTCTCCTCTGGAAGCACTCATTTCTCCTTTCATAGACAGAACAAATCCTTCTTCCTGTCAATTTGTACTTGCATGATATGGAGCAATGGATTTGTGTTTAATTCCATTCAGTCTTTGCAAGTCTGCCTATCATTGCCTATCATTGTCTCCCACCAAAATCTGATTTAAATCACGTCTACTGAAAACTGCGCACAGCATTGCTAATATACGCTTCGTAGTGATAAAACACATGATATATGCTTCCATCAATTTTTAAATATATTTTTTTATATCATAGCCATGTGTTTTAGACCTTCACATGAACCAGCCAAGTCAATGTGCACTCTTTCATAGCCCTGAGGCAGATGTGCAGGTGTGCAGTGGGGTTAATTTATGATTGGTTAGTACAAATTATCAGGTTTGACATGATGTTGCATTATTTTAATTTCTTCATCAATACCCGGCCATCGTATGGAGTTCTTCCCTATTGACTGAGTTTTCACAATGCATTTGTGTCCTTCTTGTAATCATTGGAACACCTAATAGTGCGACAATGAAGGAATGAAGAGTCGCGACATCCCTCGACATCAATGTCTTGTTCTGTTCTAATCTCCTGGCAGCGATTGAAAAATTGCTTTAAAACTGTGTGAGTTCATCCTCTGGTAATCTTTTTAGGTCATCCATTCAAAGCAAACACAATCAAAACTATTCAGGTTCGGTTATTCTCTTCGTTCTTAGTGACGATGGTGACCTAAACTGAGTTGGTTTTCTTTTCACCGTTTGGATCGACACGTGGCAGTACCCGAACCTATCCTTGTTGGGCTTGCATCGGTAGCTACTGAAACAGGTGAGCACAAAGAGTAAAGTCTAAAACACAAGCTGAATGTGATGAAGATCTTAATCATGGACTCGACTTTTTGTGCAAAGTGACACCCCCACCCCCACCCACAATTTGCTGTCACCCCTCGTAAACTTTCACTTCTTGACAGTGAATACATGAACAAGCAGATTTCAACTACTTTCTTCTCATAATTGGACAACCGATAATCATAACGTTAGCAATAATACGGATTACTTGTCCACATTGATTGTGAACACTACTCACGTGTGCTCCCTGGATTAGGGAACTCTAAATTAAGTTGATCAAAACGAAGAAAAAAGCACAGCAGTAAAGCAGTATCACCTTGAAGGTAAACGATATTTTCAGCACTACCTTGAAACTATCATTGGCGGTTGGAGGCGGTATGTCGAATTGAATGAAATGTGACCATTACACGACAGTGACTGGCACTTCCTGCTTGTGGCATCTTCTACATCAACAGTAAAGCTTCTGACATTTGCCTTTAGCATTGATTAATACTAACGGTACCCCTATTGCGACTATGTTGTACAGTACAAGTCAGTTGCTGACCGTGTTATTTTATGAACTCTCTGTTCTTACAGTTTTCCCTCATTCAGTATTATTTTCCCATGTCACAGCTAACTCAAGGGGGCCTCGTTCAATGTTTCAGTTGGCATTCTACTACAGAAATCGGTGTTCTCTTCAAACGTCTCCGAAGTCTGGATTTGCTCTCACCCAATAACTTCTCCGTAGGTTACTTAGATGCTTAAAACTCAATTGCATAGAATCCTGCACCGAGTTGAAGTGAAGTACAAAAAAAAGTTAAAGTTACCCAAAAGTTCATATCGCAGTTCGCCAAATACACGGAGGGTCAAAGAAATATAGACTGTCCGTAATCGCGACAACCTGCTGGCCGTACTTCAACGGGCTGACTTTGAAAAGAGAAAAGGAATCCGTCGAAGTTTGATGTTCTAGGATCATGATAACCGGTCCTTGTATGTTTTCGTCCAATAATCTTCTATAAGTCTTTCGTGTATGTGGGTTCCATGAGAATACAAAACAAGGGCAGTGTGATTACTGTTACGTAGCTATGCTGATCTCTTTATTCTTGGGTCAGACAAGTACCGTCACAACAGTCACAATTCGTTGATCTTCTTCATAGTCTCTGATCGCCGGGTTTATTAATACTGAAAACTGACCTACATGCATTCTTCTAATGATCATTATTTGATACAATACTCACCACTCAAGCCTAGCCTCTCGAGTTCATCTTCTAGAGATGGACGAGCGACTACAAATCTAACCACAGTCCCGTTGTTTCTGGTTAGGCGAAGGTCATCAATTTCTTTTGATTGGACGGCGGTCATCCGAGTAAACCTCAAGAAAACGTCAACCCTTGCAATCAATGGGGTCCATCTTCTAATCGCCATAGTTGACCTCCCACGTATTTGAATCAAAGAAATGCAGAAACATCACATTTTATGCCTGTTCCTTGCAGAAAGTTGTGCAACTTCCATACAGCTGGTAGGAACTTCACTATATTAATCTTAAACTGCGAGGAATTGTGCTGGTGTTCCTAAAGTTATGGACGACAAGACTGATAAGTACTTTAAAGTAAGAAAGGGTAGACGTTGCACTATCCATTTAAGCACGTGAACCCTTATATTGTTAAGGAGAGACCCGAAATTATCGCGTGTGATTCCATGTGAAAGAATAAATGGCTTTTTGAGGAGGCCGAGAGTTCAATGTAATGTAACATGGTTGCACATTTATATCGAGCGACACCGATTTTCGTTGCCATGCTCACATGCATTGTGGGAACGTCATCGGTAGCCAACCGTCGTGGGCGGTTAAGATGTTATTCAAGATGTTTTGATCATCCGAAAGTAAAGTCGGAGTTCGGGTCTTTTTACATAGACGTGACGGGAAAACGAGGATGTGTTGAGACGTATATTGGTGTTTGTAAAAGTGAAGGATGGGGGGGGGGGGGATATTTTCCAAAGGCACTTTAATTTTGACAAATTCCGAAAATCTCTTGAATTAAGAGACACTTTGAGTGTTGTGTTATTTATTTAAATTCGTGAGTTTTCAAAGTCATCCTGAAAAAAATTCGCCTTTTGGAGTGTTGCGTATGTGTCTCACTCTTAACTTGTTTAAATTTTGGGGTGGGGATAAGATTTGAAAGTTTATTTTCTCAGAAGTTATGCCATATAGAGGTATTAGAAATTTCAACTATAATAACTATTTTATATATTCCTTCTGCAGGAGGTTCATCATGTAACGTACTTGAAGGGGGTGGGGTGGGAGTTTTTAGGGCCTGTTGATTTGGATTATGGGCCTATTGGTCGCTAATTGGGACTAGTGCAGTTTAGCTCTATTGTCACTTGTAAAGTAGACATTAACGTTAAAGGCATACTTAAATTTTGATATATCGGGTAGGTACAGGTCTATGTATTGGCTTGAGAAACAAATACCAGACAAAAGAGAAACAAGACAAAGCATATTGAAGAGGGAGTAGAGCACAGCTCCTTCTATTTCTTGGCCTTAAGTAAAAGCCCTTTAATTTGGACTTTTGTGTAAGTCAGCCATTTCTTGTGAGGATGGTGCTCTCCGTACAGAGCCTTTTGTCCACAGTGTTGTAGATTTCCTTTGGTCTTCCTTGCTGACTTATCCAGCATCAGCCACAGAAGTCGCTTAGACTCGTCGCTGTCAATGAGAGTTTCAGTTCAGGATGTTGCTCTTCCCTCCTCCTCCGTTGTTGTTGTTTTTGTTGTTGTTTTTGTTGTTGTTGTTGTTATAGTTGTTGTTGTTTTCTCTCGCGTTGTTGTCTGCCTGGCCTGACATGTAACTTCCTGATGTCATGCTGAGCACACTACTTCCCACAAGTCCTTTATGAGAGGTTTAAAATCCTTGGAAGAACTAAGGAATCCAGATAACTTCGAGATGTTTCTTTAAACTCGGAGATGGTTTGGAAACTTTCCCTACATGGAGTTCTCTATTTCGTTTGTTAGGCCGATGACAGTTGTTTTGAATTTTGAGGTGGGTATTAATTCTCTTAAAAGATTCTAATTCTTTCACCTTGCTGCACGATTCTAGACTTTTTTTTTGGTCTCTCCTCAGATTCGTCTTTGTAGATAGGTGAGACCGATATTTCTGGCTGTAGATTCTATATTTTAACTTTGAACAACTTCCAGAGAGCTGGTTGGAACGGCACTATTTTAATATTAAAATTGAGCAAATTGTGCTGGTAATGTTAAAGTTATCAAAGCCAAGACTAATAATAATACCCAATTGCAATTTCTATAAACGTTGCATGTAAAATATAAAAAAGTGTAAGGCTCCATATACTTACTCTCCATAACCAAATATGGGTGACAGCAATCAATGATGACAACCCAAAGCATAAAATTTCATTTTATTGTTACTCGACGTAAATCTTAACTGTGCAGCACAATGACCATAAACAGTTATAAAATGTAAAGACAAAATTCATCCACCCCAGACAGTTTCAGTTCTCCCAACTACCTACCACTAGTCCCTCCCTCAGCCTGTCTTAAATTCCTCCACATGTGTAATCAAAACAATGGATCCCTGTGTACTCTAGCTGTGTAATATAAGCTACTCTGCATCTTCGAATTTGCTGTCACTCGAAACGTACTGTAACTTAGAACCAGTTGAGAATTTTGCTTTCTCGTAGGTAAAAATATAGCATAGGATGATGAGTTATGGCCTTTAAGAAAACGATCTTTATAAATAGGAAAGTTTCAAAGCTTTTTGAAAATTACGTATTATCCAATGGCTGTGGGTATGCTATGAATGCTATTTTGCTTGTGTTTAGGTATGAGAAGTAAACCATGAAAGCCATTTTATGTCAATGTAAATAGTTAGCATTGGGTAGCCATTAAAATGAAAAACGGACTAGAGTAACCACACTGGATGTACAAGATTTAGGAATTTACTTTCTTTAGCGGCTCTACCA
The DNA here is from genome assembly GCA_021234535.1 of Stichopus chloronotus. NCBI lineage: Eukaryota > Metazoa > Echinodermata > Holothuroidea > Aspidochirotida > Stichopodidae > Stichopus > Stichopus chloronotus. The sequence continues at coordinate 20,314,805 of CM037841.1, read as the reverse complement.
GCAGGGAAATGTTATGCCCATGTCGTGTTCCCTGTTGAGCCACTCAGTTTCAAAGCTTTCAGACGGCACCATATCAGCAAAGAATGGCAAAGCTTCCCTAAACACACCTGTCATATTGTCTACCCTCATACTTGCAGGACATCTTATCGACTTTCTGGTAGATGCCTTTGTACATATGTCACCATTGGCTTCGTCTATTGCATCCGTGATGGGTTCCAGTTTCCTGCAAAAACTGGTATTTCTGCCAAGAATGTCACAACCCCAGTCAAATTCTGCAGGAAAATTGGTGATGTGGATCCCCTTTCCATTCATATCGTCAAAGTCTTCTCCAATGTCTGCATCGTCATGGCAACCGTCCTCATGACTGAAAGGTATATGCATGACGTCACAGCCGTGTACCAATTTAACGAAACTTTTCCCGATCTCTATTCTCTCTATATGCCTGACCGCCTGATAATTTGTGACATAGGGAGACAAAAAGGGAGACGGAGCGTCGGAAAAGTGAACCAATATCATAACTACATGAGAGCGATCACAAGCCACGACAGGAAGTGTAAACCTGCAAGTGGTAGCTGCTGTGGTTACTTGATTCTGTAGGTCAGGAGTTAGCTCTTCTTTCAGAAGAGGATCTTCGGCAGTTTGTACAAAAATTCCAATCTCACCCTCTCTTGCAGAATTGTACTGTGTAGATGTCAACAGCTCCACCTTTCCTAGGAGAGAGAGAGTGAGAAAGAGGGAAGAAATTTGAATAAAATAAAATATAATACACACGTGCTACATTGTTGGAGGGGTGCTTGTGAAGAAACTTTGACAATTAATGGCGACTATATCATTCATTAAAAGGGTCATGACTTTGAATAAATTTATTTGTCCATCTAACAGCGACTTTGTTCTTTGAGATGATGAATACCTATACGTTCATTAAATCAGCCGATTAATATTGAGAATACTGTAAATTTTAAGCCTAGAGTAATTGTAGTGGTTCATGGGCGTCGATTTGGGGGACGGGGGACGTGTCTCCTCAATGTTTGTGAGAGAAGGGGACACTAACACATTGCCCCCCCCCCCCTTTGCAACCTGAAAAATAGCAATATATATACATTATTATTCATAGTGGAGGTGTAAATTCGCTAATTTATGTTCCAAGAAATAAACAAAATTCAGCAGAAATTACAATACCAGAGAGACTGAATAGTTGCCGTTTCCTGCAATATGAGAGGTCTTTTTATCATTTTACTTTTGGTACGCTACCTAAGTCTGTGTGGAGAACTTATACAACCTTTATGGAGTTGTTACTGCCACCATTTCAAGCGTTTGCTTTGAGTTTACTTACACCACTGGCAGGTAACCATGGCGTCTCAGGCCTACTGCTGTAGCTTACTTAATTATGCTTACTTCTTTTTTTTCTTTTTTTTTATAAAAGTAAAACTTAGCCTCAGTTATAAGCTAGTCAGCAAAATATGGGACGGAGGGGCTTTGCGGCTACGAGCTGTGGATATAAATAATATGCACAACTTTAAAATAATTTCCATTTTTGTGATGAATGCAAAAGGACGACAAACGCTAGGGTGAGTCTTGTTGTATCTATGCAGCTGCACCTGCTTCACCATTGTGATATGCAAGAAATCGTAAATCTAGACCCCAGTAAGAGGTTCCACAGCTGGGGGTCTTATAAGGTGGGACCCGGACACCAAATACTGTAGATTTGCTCGCACGCTTCGCGTGCTCGTTACAGGGCACACAAACGCTGGCGGGAAACCAGAAGATTTTCAATCGTGTTCGTGGGAAATCGAGCAAGGTTTTCCACTGGGAGCAGGAGGGGAGTATGTTCAGCTGCAACATTTGCCAAGTGCTCAAAAGATAAAAGAAGATGCATTTGCGTTTCATGTGACGTATTATCCCAAGCCATCTGATGTATTTTTTATAGATGGCATTTCCTCATGACCGACAAAAATAACAGACATAGGATTTCAAGGCTGTATACATGCAGTTCCACGACTTACGCCATGGCTCACGACACTTTGAATATCAAATCGAGGCCCATGTACTGGTTTATACTTAAAATCAGCAGCACGTGCTGTGAGATGCACAGTATAAGAACTAAAAACGTAATAGACCCGTAGTCTCTATGCAAATTCAATGCTTTAATCAGTTATTCATATACATGATCAAACATCGGAACATGTGTAATCAGATTGGGAAACAAAGTCAGCGATGAAGAAGTATTAGAGTATATTTTGGAGAAAGAAACCAAGGATATTTGTTTACCAACTTCAAATTGGCTATGCGTATTTCATCACATGTCTATCTATTGTCACTAAGAAGTTTTCGTGGGTAGCGTTTTCTTTGAGTAAACTTTCCAAGAAACAAGGTGTGAAATTTGTACAATGATTTACTAAACTTCACTTTGTTTTCATCTGTCGTGCAGGCTTCACAGATGTTTCATATTTTCCCAACTGCATTATCACTCATGGATTAAACTATTTCAAAATCATTATTTCTACTTCTTCAGAATTTCTTCGTACTGAAACCTATGACAGTTTCGTTGATACGTACCTCTGCTCATTGCAACCTGGCCTTTGATCACCGTTATAGACAGGAATACCATAACAATTTCGGGGGAGTATCTCTATATGCGCCGTACTCACCGTTCAGGCCTAGCCTTTCCAGTTCAGCCTCCAAAAACGGACGAGGGATCACAAATCTTCCAAAAGTGCCATTGTTCCTGGCTCGTCGAAGATTGAGGAGGTCCTTTGACCCCACGCAGGTGAAAATGGAACACACCCAAGAAATGGAAAAAGCCAGCATGAAAATCTGTTTCCCAGAGGTCATTGTATACCTGTTTTAAGAACCTTTTAAGACAATGTGTCATCAACGTCTAAACAGTTGTCGGTCAGAATGTCAAAGTGAGGCAAAAGACTCACTTCAAAAATTTTTCGTATTTATTGCTTTCATTTCAATGTAGTGCGATGATTTAAATTTTGTATATGCTCTTCTCCGGAACCACTGTTAATTTTTAATTTGCATAAATATTGCATATTACGGCAATTAATCACGCTCCGTATACCTTTAAGATGTATAAGCATCTTTCAGTGCTTATCGAGGGGACGACACTGATGGCGTTCAATCGAAACAGCTATGCCAATAAACTTTATCAACGAACGTATGTATCCAAAAATGACACGAAGATTCTCGACAATATACAGGAACGTCGTTTTAAGGGTCGTGTGCCATCATGCATCCAAGATAGAGCTGGATCGCAGTTGCAGAGTGAGACCCTGAATGAAAATCCATTGGAATTGTGGTTATATATATTACCTTTTTTTTTTGAGATATGGCTTTCAAAATTTGATGAAAATTGCAAATTTGATCACGATTTGGGTGCGGTGCACAGTGTCCGCATTTTCTTTGTGGGGTCTATACACGCTGCTTCTTAATTACTTGCCGTCTGACCTAAACACATTGTCGAGTGACGTCAACATTTGAAAGGAGGAAATAGATACATGCTTCCAAAATAAAACCCTCGGGGCATAAAAAATTCTCAGATGTCCATGTTGTTGCTCTGTTGTCCTGGTCGCCCCCCCCCTCCTCCCTCCTCATTTTATTTATGCTACCTCTATTTTATTGTTATTATTACAGTATTTATTGTCATTCCTACTTTTTGTGTTTGTTGTATCTGACTTTTCTCTTGTTTTTAGGTTGTATCGCCTGAAACTAAAAACTAAACCAAAGATAGTCCAGCATATGGTTAGCACGAAACATATAGAGGGCAGCGTGTGCATAAGGCACATTGAACTTTCAGTGTGTGCTTTTGTTAAAACAACGCTAGCGTGCTTTTGAGACAAGTGATTCGAAATGTACAAGAAGATATGGGCAAGAAAGAGGAGGTATAACACAAAACTCACATCGGCCTGTTTATCACCTCGTCCATTTACGACATCTTAGACTATGACTATAAAAAAACCCAAAATCATAAACTGTTGCATGATGTTGAGACCTGTCCTGTTGATATTAAGCAATAATTCTTTACTTGCCAAAATGTCATACATCGAAAGGAAAGACTCCCATCACCAAAATGTAATATTTCCTAGTATCATATTTTTCTGTCATCTTTTCTATTCATTTTAAAAGTAGTTTTTTTTTTTAAACTTAGAACTAAAAGGCTTTCGAACATCGTTCAAATCAGAGGTAATTACACTAACGCAAATGTAAACGAAACATACGCGACACTTCATCTAAGGACATCCTGTATCCTTCCCTTTCACATATTGTGGTAATCTAAAAGCAAGGGAAGACAATTCCTATGCCATGCTCCCTTTCGATATATTCAGCTTCGAGTCCTTCGATTGGTACCATGTCAGCAAAGAATGGCAAAGCATCTCTGAAGATACCAGTCATTTCCTGAACCCTGACACTTGCAGGACATCTCTTGGACTTGCTGGTTGACATCGTAATGCAAACGTCACCGTTGGCCCTGTTTATCTCATCTGCAAACTGCCCCAGTCTACTGCAGAAACTGACGTTACTGCCGAGAAGGTCACAACCCCAGTCGAACCCCGCGGGAAAGTTGCTGAGACGAACGTCCTTACCCGTCACCACGTCAAAGTCGTCTCCAACGAACGTATCGCCATGGCAATCTTCTTTGTCCCCGATCGTGATAGTCATGACGTCACAGCCGTGTCTCAATGTGACCAAGTCTTCCTCGACCTCGATACTTTCACCGTGATTGACCGACCGGACACTCGTCAGGTAAGGCGGTGCGTACAGACTCGGAGCGTCGGAGAAATACGCCAACATGATCACAGAGTGGGAACCATCCAACGCTACGACAGGCAAACCGATAGAAACAAACAATCCATCATTGGTCACCTGGTCCACCATGTTGGGAGGGAGCTCTTCCTGTAGAGTGACGTCAGCTGCATATTGTATGATGAGAGTGACTTCACCGTCACAAGAATCGTACATCGAAGAAGATAAAAGCTCAACTCTCCCTTCAAGAGAAAACGAAACTGGAAATTACTGGACAGAAAAAAAAAGTTTGAAATGCTGGATGAAAACAGTTGGTATTGAGCTTCTATGACTGGTTTGCTTCCAAAAAAAAGTTTAAGGTAGAAAAACACGATATATAATTTTCAGGTCTTTCTATATTAATTTGATGTGAATGTGATCATGAAACGCCTTCCCCTTAAGAGCGTAATAGTACTGAATTCATTTGAGTATCTACATTGATTCACATCTTTCCTGGACAGAATCGTTTTTACTATCTTTCAAATCAAATTTCCATGAGTCTGGGAGTTATATCAAAAACATAAATATTGCCTCAAACAAATCACTAGATCTTTTTTATCAAAGTCATGTATTACCCAATCATTTTTACTGCTTTTCGATTTAATCTGGCACCACAAAGACAAAATTTAAATAAGAAAGACTAGTATAAATAACCGTTAGGAATATCAAAACTTCTCTTCCAAATAGAGGCAACAATGAAATGTTGGCTTTCTTCAATTTCCTTTGGAGTATCTCATTATATGTTGCTAATTTCACATTTCTTTTTCTGAAGAATCCTTTTCCCAACTCATTGACTTTATTGTATATTAATAGTTTATGTAATGTTCTTGTGTTCCACTAAATAAACATTCTTTTATGTTTCAAAAAAAAAACTTTTACATTGAAGTAGAAAACGCGATATATAATTCTTCAGTGCTGATCTGATATGAGTCTACATTGATTCTGAACTTTTCTGAACAGATCATTTGAACTTTCTTTCGAATCAAAGTTCCAAAATTATTAGAATTAGCCTATGTCATAATTAAAACCTACATTGCCTTAAAGAATCTCGAGATCTGTACATCACATATTACCACAGCTCTCTCATATCTGTTCGATTAAATCTGGAACTACGAAAACAAACTGAAAAGCAAAAATGTGTATAGAAAACCCTTTTGGAATATCAGTGCGTACTTCTCTTCCTAGTAGAAGCAACATGAAATGTCAGCTTTCTTAAATATATTTACGTTGAATTATCTCCACATCCTTAAATGTTGGCAATTTCAAATTTCGTTTCTAAATAATGTTTTTTTAATGGGTACGTCAAATAAACCTTAAGTGCGTAGGTCATAATTTCTTGAGCTCTGCACATTAGACCGCGATAACCTTTCTTTTAATTTTAGTGCTGAGAAGTGAACTACTTAAATTCTCTAATGATTATTTGAAACTTTTACATCATGATGATACTCACCCGTCAGGCCTAGCCTCTCGAGCTCGTCTTCCAGAATTGGACGAGGGACCACAAATCTGACCACCGTCCCGTTGTTTCTGGTGAGGCGAAGGTCGTCGATTTCGGTTGCCATGACGACGGTGAATGGACCAAACCACAGTAAAACAATCACCAAAACTATCAATGGAATCCATCTTTTAATGGCCATAGTTTGTCGGTTACTTTTTGTAGGCTACTCTTATACGGACTAAATCAGAGTCGCGGTGTTTCCTTAGAGAATAGTGTAAATTTAGACACCTAGGTAGAAGCTTCACTATATTTAACCGCAAATTTTGAGAGTATCGTGCGACGTAATTCCTCAAGGCCAGTTGTACACGATACGGCTAATGACTTTCAAATTTAAAAAGAATCAATGTCGTATAACGAAACTGTTAAAGGCCCCATATACTTTAAGTAACCAAAAACTTTCTTTTAAAGCGCACGAGAAAGGCGTCTATGATTTCAACTATTCTGACTATAAAATTTAACCTTTTTTTTAACTTAAGTGGACATGACTAATTTTACCATTCTGTAAAGTCCGACGTCTATGAAAAGTCACGTGATGGTACCATCTTTTAAAGTTCTCCGTGGGGATTTTAGCTAGGCGGGACGCCTTCTGATAAACATTGCAACCGTCTGAAATAGCTTCTGTCATTTTAAATGGAGAACGAAATCGTCTCTACCTGGCACAGTTTTGTCTTTCACCTTCGGCATCTCGATTATTAAATGAATTTTGGGGGATGAGACTAAACCGCTCCCCCCCCCCCTTCACACCCTGTCTTGGGGTTCGCGGCTCCCCAAATCCCTTCTCCTTTGAATCTGTGGAGAACACTGTTAATATTCAAATGAAGCCAAACAACTGAGTCATCTCATCAATATTCACCCCTCTGTTATTCGACTTTCGACTGCTACGAAAACAGATGCATCAGTATGAGATGGTCAATAAGTTGCCAGTAAAATCAGACATAATCATCGGCGTCAATCACGGCGTGGGGGGGGGGGGGGAACTCAATAGCACTGGAAATCAAATGCCCTCCCCTCACATTTTCGTAAACGAGAAATGTAGCCCACTTTGGTAGGTAGGGGTACATTGCAACAAATGCCGTCTCACAATTTGAGTGACTCCTGCAAGCGATAGGATAGGAGTAAAGGTGACGTTTAGAATGTGCAATTAACAAGCTAACAAAGTGTAAGTCTATAAGGTACAGTCTTGTTCTCCTGCAAACCGCGGCTGATTTTATAATCACTTTTCACCTAAGGTCTCATTTCTTTTGAAGTTTATTTTTCAAACATTATATTTCGGAATAAAGAACTTCTAGCCGAGAGGAAACTCGGACAAAAAAAAAATGCTGACAACGTCCTCTGTACCCTCATGGTGAACAAAAAAGATAGTGGCTCGTTCCCCTTCCCATCGATTCGGCAGCAAGAAATTACACGAAAAGGGAGAAGTGAGGTCAAAAAAATTCTGTTGGTTGTCGTGTTTATGAATAAGTTGTCGATATACGCTCAGCGCAGTCGCGACCGCCGTCGTCGGGTGTCACCGCTCCGAAACAAATGTCAGAGCGACGACAGATAGATTGTCAAAGATACCGGTTAAAAGTTTTCGTATCTCAATCTAACACATTTGAAGACATAACAAGACGCCAAATACTGCACCATATTGTGTCTTACAAGGTAACCTGGTAATGAAAAAATTCTCAGTTAATCTGAAATATCATTTAAATTTCTCACATTTCAATCTAGGAGGGACTACAGTCCATGGAATATCAGTTGAAATTTTTCAAATCTCAGTCTAGTTCATTTTATGACTACAAAAACACAAAATGTTGCACCGGATTGTATCTAAGGTTACTAAGTACGTGGAAATTTCTCAAGAAGGGGATGGGGGAAACACCTCCTCCATCACAACCCTCTCCCACACCAACCACCACTCATCTAATGCTTTTTTTTCACCCATCACATACTATAATATGACAATTTTCCTCTTCAATGTGGCTATCATTTTTAAACGGACAAGAACCAGCTTTACTTTTTATGTGATCATCGACGGTTGTAGTAACCTGATAAAAAGCTGTAATCCCAGAAAGTGAAAATTGTTGGAGTAACTTTCGGGAACCATAAAGTATCGAGGAAAAAATTGACTGCAATAGACGCAAATATTACACCAGATTTTATTTAAGGTCACCTGCTTGTTGAAATTCTTTCAGAAAAACTGGTATCGTCGAAAGTGAATCTGCTGAATTAAATTTTTTTGGGACTTAGGATGGCATGAATAGTTCCTATTCTACAAAAGCCTACGTCCTTAAGCCAGGCCCATACCCTCTGCTGAAAAACCCTGAATATACGCCTCATATGTCATATCCGTAACGTATAGGCAAAATGTGCCCCCAGTCATCAGAACCTGGAGGTGTCACGGTAATTTCTGTTTACATTCTAATCACTTTCATCTTCCGCCTAACCGTTGACAAAAGTATTTTTTTACATGAACTGAGGAATTGCAGATACGATATCCCTATTTCATTCAGCTCAACTACACCAGAAAAGTTCCGTTTCCTGCCATCTGGGGGATTACAAGCCAACTACTGGTGGCGCTCCACTTAGGTGGGCCTGTCGTTACTCAGCTCTCACCCCTTAATTATTTTTTCATTCCACTGCCTCTGAAACTGCACCCTATCCTTTGTCACTGCCTCTGAAACTGCACCCTATCCTTTGTCACTGTCTCTGAAACTGCACCCTATCCTTTGTCACTGCCTCTGAAACTGCACCCTATCCTTTATAAAATTCTGGATCCCCTTCTGATAAGGTATTACTACAATCCAAACCTTTTGCGGTGGCGTCGCCACTCAGTTGGAATAGAAAGAATCCAGTCAGTCGGAATTTTTTTACCCTCACCCCCCTATAAAGACACGACCCTCGCTACGGAACTGTATACACTTACTTAGTTTTGTCACGTTTTTTCTAAACATATGAAATTATTTGCTCTCCTTGGCTAATTACCAGTCAATTGAAACTCATTTTAGACAATTCCATCTAAAAGTATTATACAACAACAAAAGTTGTGCAACAGTGCAACCGATGACGCAGCGGATCTTTTTAGAAAGCCGTTGGCCCTAAGAGCGAAACAAATGGTGAGTCATGGCTCCTCCCTCAATTTTTTCTTTAACGCCCCATCTTTCATTCTTCCTCCTCCTTCCTTCTCTTGTCTTTGATCGAGTTGTACTTAAAATGTAAAATGGCAGGAAAAGTAGGATTAAAAGTTTCTTCCTATTCGGCCCGTGCTTTGTTTGCAGGTTAGCAAGGTAAAATCTGGAAATATTTAACAGAGTTTATACACACAGTATGTGTATTTAACGTGATATACATGAGGTTAAGTAGTATAAGGTATGTGGTGTCGTATTTCTCCTAGTTCAGTGAATCACTGAGTCAACTGAATTTGTGCTTTGTTACATTTCTTTGTCAAGTTTCCTTTGCAATATTGTTCTCCTAAAAAATGTAACATCAAGGGAGACGTGTAGTTGGAATGTTCTAGGGCATTTCTGATGAATTTTGTCTTTTGTGGATTTTCAATCATTGAAACTACATCGAAACGTACATTTGAAACTCCGTTGTCAGGGTAACACATATAAGAATGAAGAACGTATGCATAAAAGAGAAAGAAATCGACACATTATCAAGTAGACATTTATTCCAGAGAAGCTCCGTAACTTGCATTGATAAGAGAAACACGTTATCAACCATGCTTTTATTGTCACGTAAAAGAGACGACGCTAGAAGCAAGGAAACACGAGGCCTACTAAGTGGTCTCTATTGATGTATTGTGCTTCGACGCTCTGGACTGGTACCATATCGGCAAGATACGGCATTGCTTCCCTGAAGACACCAGTCATTTCCGTGATCCTCATGCTTGCGGAACATCGTTTGGACTTGCTAGTTGACATCGTCGTGCATACGTCACCGTTTGCTTCGTCGATCGCGTCCATAAGAGGTTCCAGTCTTTCGCAGAAAGCGACGTCGCAACCTAACATATCGCAACCCCAATCGAACCTTGCAGGGAAGTTACTGAGACGCACGTCCTTTCCCGACACGAGGTCAAAGTCCTCCGCGACGTCTGCATCGGCAAGGCAACCTTTTTCGTGGTCGACTCCGATGTGCATGACGTCACAGCCATGTTTCAAGGTTACGAAACCGTCTCCGATCTCAATGCTCTTGATGTGATTAACGGCGTGAACACTGGTCATGTGGGAAGACAGTAAAGGTTTCTGTGCGTCGGAAAAATATGCCAGCAGAATAGTGGAATGAGAACCGTCAGAGGCGACGACAGGCAAAGCAAGAGTTACAATAGTTCCGTTAGTAATGACGTCGTCCGCTAACTCAGGAGGAAGCGTTTGACCGGCAAGAGTCATATCGGTGATATTCTGTATGAATACTGAAACTTCTGCCTCATAATCGGAATTGCAAGGCGAGGAGCACAATAGCTGTACCTTTCCTACGTAGAGGAACAAACAGAAGCTTGACATATGGAACGCAAGTGGCAAAGCGCCAAAATGCTTGAAGACACATATTCAATTGGACTACTACAAAGCTCTTTACCATAAATAAGAAAGCAGTATTTCCATATCGCACTTGGAAAATGTTCATCAAGTGTAAGCAACGTAAGAGCGTAATCTTAGCTTCAAGTTATTCCTATGCTGTCACTGTAATCTTTTTACCCTAAGCAGGATGTGGAAAAACCTACTCGCAGATTATCAGGAATGATAAGTTTCCCTTTAGGTCATAATTCCCGGAGAAATAATTAAAATCTTAGAAACAGCTTGTCACAAATCTACAACTCCTGCATATTTACCTTTTATAAATTTAGGTATGTAGACTGTGTGTATCAGTTGCCCTGTACAAAAGCCTTTTAATTTTACACGGCCCTTGCTGATAACATTTCTTTAGTCGTCCCTGCTGCTGCTAATTCTATTTACCTTACTACGCCATGATTATACCCTCAGATTCTTCATTAAATTTCACACTTTGCTAAATTGGGGGTGGGCGCTGGTATATTTAACGGAACGATACGGCCAAGAACCTGATATTTTTTAAGGAATGGCTAGTTCAAATACTTGCAATAAATACTGGAGAGAACACGTATCAAGCGAATATTTTCCTCTAAGATTTCACAGTATATGGTGAGCACCAACAGGCCAAAGGCAAACAAATATTTGTTGTATATACACTGCATTCTAATCATCTGTTTTTGGAGCATTACAATATTACAGTGAAAGATGGTAAAAATATAAAAAAAAAAACGATGAAAGTAACAAAAGGTTTTATGTGATACAAAGGAAAATATAATTTGTGTACTTTAATGTTCCTATGTAATGAAAATATCAGATGATTTACATTGTTAAAATACTAACCGTTCAGGCCTAATCTCTTCAGTTCATCTTCGAGGAATGGACGCGGAACTACAAATCTGCCGTCAGTCCCGTTATTCCTGGTGCTGCGAAGATCAGGAATGTATGTTGACTCGGCACCAGGGTGGAGAATACAACACAGAAAAAAGATGGCCACAGTAACCAATTGAGTCCATCTGGGATCCGCCATTATTTCCTCTTACGTTTCTACCCCTCAGAGGCAGTGTCTCGACATCCGACAAAAAAAACTGTAACTCTCATGTGTCTGGTAATCCGTCACAATAGTGTGTGGATATCTTAACTTGCATTCTATCTGACGATTACTCGTCTAATTGTTATTTCCAATCTTCGGAATCCGTCATTTAACGAAAATGTTTTACGCTTCATATACATTTAATTTTAGAGCACGTTTCTCTGCATGCTTGAAAGACGCTCCGATAATGGCACTCACAGGAAAATGAGAAAAAAAAAACCGATAAAAATTTATTACTGTTAACTCAATTAAGGTGACAAATATATTCATGGAATGCATACCGCTGTACCCTGACCTTTTTTCTACTCTCAAAAGAAAGCCGTTGTACAGCCTTCCAAATAGTCGTAATACTTCAAATCATTTTTTTAAACATAAAGACAACACCATCAAGAAAATATATGTGGTAATACGCTGCACAACAACAGCGGGAAACTTGAAGTTATACCTGGAAAGACAAAATTACGAAAATAACACCATTACTGTCGTGACTGTTTGTACATAGATGTACATAAAGTGTAGACTGAAATTGAAAAACCCACTACTGTTCCTCTTTGATACACCCCGACATATGAGTATATTGTTCCCCCTGGAAATCCCGGTAACCCCAACCGAAAATTTAAGATTTTCATGAAACATAGATCTCTTGTAGTCGGAGTATTCGATTACCATGGGTTTCATAATGAAAGATTCTTCTTAGGAGAAGAAACAGGCTGCAAATTGTATTTTCTCTGCAAAACGAGATCTTTCGTCCGCCATATCATGATGCATACATTCGTTTCATCCTCTTTGGAGGGGTCTTTCCAAAGTACGCAGTCTTTGATAAACACGCACTCTATAGGCTCCCTTCCTCCTCCCCCCCCCCCCCCCCCTCGTTATTATAATGAAAAGTTTACCTTAAAGGGGTTTCCTTCATTGTTTTGTTCACATAAAAATTGTTCTTGGTCTTAAGCACTTAATGGGAAAATGAAAATTCTGTCCCATTATAGTGTAATCTTGGTAGATTTTTCCCTATATGCATGTCTGGGTTCTTGGACAGTCGTTACTGTATAGTATAAGTCAAGAAGACCATGGAGCTATTGACTAACTAATGCTAACAGCAGCTTAATTTGTTTTCATTGAAATATAGGAACATGTAATTAACTTCATGAAAAAATTCAAATTAGGATGAAATGATTGTTTCCAATTCCGTCCCATCTCAGTGTGTAAGTTGTGTTACCTTTTCAACATGTTTTAATCAGTTTATGATAGGACATCCTTATTTCTTTATCTGCGACAGAATGCAATAACATCATAAAAAAAATTGATGTGTTCGAGACTCCCGTTCAGTCGTCCAACAAAAAGATACTTTGTCACAAATAAATCCTACTTGATGTTACCTTACTTGGATTTTAGATACATGTTTAGTCAATAGTGACTTTAATACATTACAAGAGAAAAACCCAGGAGCTTACCTTGGCTCGGCAACCTGGTCACCTGTAATGACTCCACCCCTACACTTGAAGTTGTACCACTTTTACGGTTTTAGACTTATGTTGATTCAACAGTATTAACCTCAAAATGATGACTTAAATACATCATTAATAATGATTAATGATTAATCATCTTTAATCATGCAAGGAATCCCAGGGGACGTGTCTCCTGGTCCTCCACAGAGTCTTGTTCCCTTTCCTTGAAGTTTATTCAACCTTGGTTGTGGATTTATGTTTAGTCAATAGAATCACCCTAAAAATGTTGACTTTAGCGCAGTTCAAGTGCAGTTACACTCGAGACTTTCCTGGGGCTTCGACCCCTGCAAACCTACCCTGACATCACCCCAGAACCCCTCAGGAGACTCTAAGGTCCCCCCTGGATAACACCCTTTATAGGTCTCGCGCTTCACCCTCGACACCATCAGTAGTGACGGGTACTATCCCCCTGAGCAATCACTATGCTCTCCAGTCGTCCCCCCCCACCCTTATGAAAGGTCACCTGGGTCACTGATTGTAGTCCATGAAAAGGGTTTTAGCCCTTAGATAACACATGACAAGAAATTTTCTTTTGGGCCTAGTTTGTTGTGGTCTGCCAATGTGAATCTTCCTGTGTGCTTAAAAAGTCAGATGGAATGTCACGCGATGCGCTTTGATGGGCATTTCCTTTTTTCACATCTTTGTGATTTTTCAATGAAATGTTCCCAGGCTTCCCCCCCCCCCTTCTCCGTTTGTAACGTTTAACAGCCAGTGATGCTGTCAACCAAAGATAACATCGAATCATTTGAAAATATTGCGTTGAAGAATTCACGGAAAAACAATCAATTTCATTTGTTATTTGGACTACATACATTAAGTGACTATCTTTTTTTTTCTTTGTGTATGGTATGTGCTGTACACAAGTACAATTAGCCAAGGAAGGGTATTCAAGAAGCAGTTTCATGTAGTGAGCGCGAATTGCATCGGTACTGACCTTGTAAATATTCATACCTCTTACTGGTAAATTAGAGTTAGTTCATTAGACATATTATACATAGAAAATACGATGAAACAACCGGCGAATGTATTTAAAAGTGTGCTGTTGAGCTGCTGAGTCGTAGCGATGAATAATGATATCTCAACTTTCTTGGAGAAAACTCGGAGACTGCAGCTGGATTCGAAAAAAAGCCCCAAAAATAGAAGTGACAGCTGTTTTCTTTTGCTTATGCATCATGTATTTATTAAGGAATACTTTTCGAAGAAGTGATTAAATGTTATTGATGATTGTTCGCATGAATGTTCACCTTCACTTGAGAGGACGTGAGGACATGCCGCCTTCCCCCCCCCCCCTTCCCTCTCCATACGAGTAAAGATTGACCCCCATAGTTATTACCAATTCGTAGTTCATAAGTTTTAACCCAAACATGTCTCGACAGATGACGTCCTAAGGTTACGTAATTCATCCAGTGAATCATCGAAACCTAGAAGCTTGTGCGATTCTCTCTCGCGAACCTAACTCCCTGTCTCTTTAGACAGCCTTACAAGGCATTCTTAGAGGCAAGGGAACACGATTCCCATGCCGTGGTCTCTTTCAACGTACTCGGTTTCAAAGCTTTGAACTGGTACCATATCGGCGAGAAACGGCATGGCGTCTCTGAAGATACCGGTCATTCTCTCGACTCTCATATTCGCAGAACATCGTCTGGACTTGGTGATGGACATCTTCGTGCATACGTCACCGTTAGCCTCTTCGATGGCACCCGCGAAGGCCCCGAGTCTTCTGCAGAAACAGACTTCACTTCCAAGAATGTCACATCCCCAGTCGAACCTCGCCGGGAAGTTACTGAGCCGCGTGTCGTTTCCTATCACTAGGTCGAAATCCTCACCGACGTCTGCATCGTCATGGCAACCGTCTTCGCGTTCCGCCGTCACGTGCATTTCGTCACATCCGTGTCTCAACATCACAAAATCCTCCCCGACGTCGATGCTGTCGACGTAACGGACGGCTGGAACACTCGTCAGATAAGACGACACAAAAGGACTCGAAGCGTCGGAAAAGGACGCCGTCATTATAATGGCATGAGAACCATCAGATGCTACGACCGGCAAGGCAAGAGCAGCAAACGTTCCGTCCGTGGTGACGTCGTTTAGTAAGTGTGCAGGTAGCTCCTGGCCGAGAGTAAAATCGACTGTACTTTGTACAAAAAATGACACTTCACCCTCGTACTCAGAGTTGTACCACGAAGAAGACAACGGCCTTACCTCTTCTACAAGAAAGAAATTTGGGTTCGATATTGTGAAAAATTGTATGAGACTTCTTCGTTTATTTAGACCACACTGAGAAAGACAATTTTTTAAAGGAAAGAGAGTGATAGTGGGTATAAATGAAAACTGGTTTTGCGGCCATATGTAACAGCGATCTGTTTAAGTAAGGGAGTTTTCATAGATTATGATAGGTGATTCATCCAAGTTATTGACTTGACAAAGGCAGTAAATTGCAAGGATACACACAACAAGTGGTGCTCCTTCTATTGGTCACAAGAAGCATTGCATTATCTTAATAATTCTATGCACATGTGTATCCTACATCACAAGAGGGTAATTGTCATAAATTGAAGAAAATAGAGCACACCAAAAATTATTCCAATTTTAATAGACGATTTATGGGCTTAACCAAACTAGTTGGTGTAATAATTACAATTTCCTATTCAAATCAAATATTGTGATGTGAAATACGTGAACGTCTGCTTCAATCTATTCAAATTTTTGCACTAAAAAAGCAACAGTTTATGTACTTGTTATAACGTTCTTATAGTCTTTTACATTATTTCATGTTGGTTTCTTTAATAACGGTATAACTTTCTTCTTCAGTCAGTCAGTCTGTTGACTTTAAGCAACTACTCACCATTTACGCCTAGCCTGGCCAGTTCATCTTCCAGAAACGGACGAGGGACAACAAATCTGCCGTGGGTGCCGTTGTTTCTGGTGCGACGAAGATCAGGAATATATGTCGAGTTGACGACCGAGAATAAACCAAAACACAGACCACAACAAAGCACAACCACCAAAGGGCTCACCTTTGTAATCGCCATACTTTTCTCTTACTTTTTCTGATTTCTTGAACCAGTGCACTGAAGTGACGTTTGCTAGCTAGACAGTCTTCTTACTAGACTATATTCGAAATAGTGACGTTTAAACGTTTTTGCTTTTCCGTTGCAGCTTGAAATGATGTGCTGTAGTTTGACTACCATCAATGAATTTAAAATTTTTCACACTTCATAGAGATGTGTGTCCTTGCTTTCTTCCCATTAATGAAGGTTAATATTGAATTGTCTGAAGTTGTTTAATTACACATATACACACATACAAATATGTTTGTATCTTACATGTGTGTATAGCTACCCAATTAGTAGCTCATATAATGGAAATAAATTATTATAGTTATCATAATTTGCACAAGTACGGTACTGAAGCGTTGTGATTGCTTAATATTTCCAGTCACTACCCCCTCGTACTTTTTACTGCTAAAAAAATGTAAGAGCCATGGTCAGCATTTAGCTTTGGTGCATTTGATTACCTTCTGAAGGTGATTGTAGTTCTTTTATGAATGTTTCTCCCACAATCTGGATAATCTAACACAAAGGAAAAACAAATCTGACAGAACTGAAGACATCTCTCCTGACATACACTGTAGAAACGTTTTTTTTTTTTTTCGAATTTCACACTATTTTTGCTATAACAATAAATTATCATCTGTAGGGTAGCTCATTCGCAGCTTAAACTTTGCTCTCACTTTTCGTTTTCTTGCTGTACTTCTTCTCCTGCTCTTTTCTGCTGTCTCCCTGGTGGATTCGCCATCTTCTTGTAGGATGTTTCGAAGAAGGTCCAAAGTATCGTTTTTCTTCCTATAACCTATACCCTGTTTACTTTGAATGTACCCTGATTAATACCCTATTGTCTAAAAGAGCTTGTAGCTTTTATGAACGGATCTTTTTTATCATTCATCTAACAACTGATCAATATTAATTGCATGAATTTTTTTTACGAGAGAGGACTAATGTGGTACACTTTACACACTGTGGTTTGACCTTTAAGTATATATCTTGGTAGAATTCGATTAAGCAAGAGACTGCATGTTCTATATCTATTATGATGAATACTTGCCTTTTTACCTACCCCTTATGAACAACTTCTCAATGGTTTTTGCTGAACTTGCACTTCAAAACAAGTAGTATTACACTCTCTCTTTCCAGAGTATATCAAAAGTAACAGCTCTGAAAACATTTTACACAAATTGATAAGTATGATCTTGCTTCGAACATAGTATAGAGGTTAATTAGTCAGGGTACAGCAGTTAATGTTATCCACTGACATGTAAGTCAGACTTCACGAGATGTAAGAATATGGGAAATATTGGTTTACGGTCAACACCACTGTAGCCACCAGATCGAAATCTGGTGTCAGAATTCTTAAAATAGGGTTCGTAAAATAACATTTTTATAAAAAAAAAAGAACCAATAGAAGATACGCAATTAACAATATGGAAACATATGGCTCGTGCGCGATAAAAAAAAAGTACCACAATTGTTTTGTTACCGTGACATACAATAGCAGACTACAAAACGCTGTCGATCTACGGTTTTATCGTATTCATCCGCCGCTGGCTAGAGATTGTACCGGTTAATACTTCACGAAACACTTTATTGACCATCCTTTTTGAAGAGACGTTCTAGAAACAAGGGAGCGTGATTCCAATGCGGTTGTCTCTTTCCATGTACCCAGCTTCAAAGGCTTGAATTGGTACCAGATCGGCCAAGAATGGCATAGCGTTCTTGAAAACACCTGTCATTTTCAAAATTTTCCAAGGGCAGGGGTACCTCTCCGTGCCAATGGGGGGGGGGTGCCCCTACCCATTAAAGTCTTTGCAGGCTACTGCTCTCAATGACACAAAGTTAATTTGTTTTACGTTGGATATTCACTGTACATTTGTTACGGGATAAGAAGGGAAAGAACTCAGATCCCGGCAGAAAGGTTTTGAGGTTGTCAGTACAAGACAAAAGAGAAGATAGACAATTTGAAGTAGTATCAATATTATTATATATTGATTCTAAATCTAACTCTACCTTCAAGGTTATGTGTAAAAATGAATACACAATTATGATACAAATAATAACAATATACGAACGATTTTAAAGCGCCAGATAAAGTATGAAATTTAGCTTATTTCATGACTGGTCGGCAGCAGAAGTTGATATTTTAGTGATGACGTCACTTCTCAAATCAGCGCGGCGCGGAAGATGAACGAGAACTTCAATAGCCGGATCGCGATAAGAGTTAATAAAGCCGAGCGTCAGCCACAGATTATAGAATAAACGAGATGTCCAAAGTATGAAACGATCCTGAGTAGGAATGGGACATCAGAGAGTGAACTGTCAGTTGCAAACAGCAGGTGAACACCAGTTAAACCTAGGATGGTGTAAAAACGATTGGTACCCCAGTCTTCACGGGAACAATGTTACTGCAAAACGGGTCCTGGAACCGATGATATTAAGGATCCACAAATAATGAAAGTGGAGTTGAGACACTGTAATGTGTAGTTGAATGACACCCGGAATAAGGTAAAAGAAATCCACAAGTGGAAAAAGTGGGTTGCGTGAATAAAATCCACCGTATTTGAATAACGAGGATATGAATATAAGTAACAAGAACTGTGAGAGAGCGAAAAGGTGAGAGGCGAAACTCTGCTCACAAACCAACAAGAATTCCTTGGTGTAACCTGTCATAAGAACCTCTGATCATCGATGAGCTCTCTCGAAGTTGGTAAAACTTCCGCGGAGATCGATGACGTATGTCTTAATCTTGTGCGCATGGGCACGTAAACATATAAACAATCATACGTTGAATAATCATTGTAGTATACACAATAGGACAAGCATACGTAATGTGACTCATAGGGGGTAAATCCATGACAACATTATCCTATGTTGTGGTTTGGCTATCAACAAATCCGGGTGTCTTAATGGAGAAGCTTAATAATATATTATCAAATTTTTAAGTGTTACCAGGGAGAGGAACGTCGGTAAAGAGTTTCTTGCCTCTTTTTTTTTTAGCTTGATTTTCAATTTGTGACGCTTGAGTATTCCTAAAAGAAATTTGATAACGGGAGCTCTAATGCGTAGGAAAAAGATATGGTTGTGTCATGTCAGAAAGTTTGTTTCACTTTCATAAAGGGGAAAAAACATCCCAAATGTCTGAGGTAGTGTTGTAGGTCAATAATAGCAAGATATTTTTGCAAGTATGATCAATTACGCAATTTATGAAGTGTATTTCAAATGAAAGTCGGATTTTCAACTGATGTGCACAGTTAAAGACATGTGAGTATGAAAGTAAGTCTGCAAGTAATTATAGAATTTTGTAGTTGCGACTGTTTTTTAACTTTTTTTATCTTGTGTTTGATCGCTGGCGGTCAAGAGAAATCATTGTAAGTATGATAATGTGTGTTTGTGTCTAAATTAATGTTTGTGACTCCTTATTAGGAACAAGATATCTCAAGATAGGAATACTTTTGTGTTTTTGTTTTACTCATTGTTGATTTAGGCTGAAGCTCCCACGATCACTGTATAGATATTCATATGTATAACAGCAGTTTACATGTTTCTTTGTGTCCATGATTTGCATCACTTGGCATTGTATGTTGCAGTCGAGTAAGTGTTTTCGTACAAAATGACTTTGTACTGTACATTACTTTCCGTGCAGGTCTTATTTCATGTTTACTATAAGTATTATAAATTCTGAAGTGTTTGTCATTGTCAAAGGATGTCATCTTTTTCTCATAAGCATTGTTGTCGCTGAAGTAACTTGGAGCACTTTGATAAAACCCTCCTTACAGAGTCGCTGGTGTTTCAGACATTTTACTGTCGCAATTAATTTTAAATAAAATTACTGTAGAACTTTTATTTTGGTAGGAGTCAATTATGTTATAATCCCAGAAAATGCTGTCAGTGACATCGATGTAAGAGTTAAGCGAGAATTATTTTTCAAACACATTATTGATCGGATTGGCTAGATCGACTCCAGCACTGCTTGCTATCTTGTGGCCAGCGGTGTCTCTCTTATGTATGTGGTCACACTTATTTCATAAACTGGCCACGATTGCCTCACTTTCTTTCAATACTTTACTTCAAGTTCAACCCGAACCTTTCCGTGAAAGCAAAGTATTTGAAAAGTCACAATTTTGCAGAAACTTTTACACAGCAGCAATGTTATTTATCACTTGTCAGGTCCTCGTTAATGTGTATTGGGAATACTAAAGTGACAATGTTTCAGACCACTTCATTCCTCGTTACTGTACAGTGTCAAACAAACATGGAAATGTGATTTCTTTCGTGCAAGTGAGTCTACATCCTTTATTTAACAACTTTGGAATAATGTCTTTGTATCTTCCTCAAGGTAGAGCACATGCTTCGCACCAGTTTTCATAAATAAAAAGAGTCTTGCATAATGTGTCATATCATTTTATCCTCACCATGCTGTACAAAGTACTTTGTAGCATTTGTCATCGTACTTTCACCCTGTGCAGGTTGTGGATACTACCCACCAATTTCTGGGTAATTAAAACTTGAAATGCAGTTTGTCACTTGTTAGACTTAATGGGTGTTATAGTATTTTCAAGTTATAGATTTTACTGTTTGTTGTGCATTTTCCATATGAAGGGCACTGAAGACACTGGCACGTCACACAAACATGGCAATAGGAAAGTAATTTGCCGTTAGGTCATCTTCCTCCATAAAATGACCGAGCCATGCTACCACTGTATGGTTCTCCAGTGTAACTGTACATTTACTTAATGATGGGTTTAAGTTAATTTCTCATTCGTTTTTTTTTTCTAGACAAGGTGATGTAGCGTAGTCTTTTATGTCATATCATTATCACCTTGATCTTTTTATGCTGCTCTGCTTTCCAGCTCTTGATTTATCGAAGAAGCCTGATAGAAAGAACCATAACTACAGTGAACCCCCAAGAACAATCTAAGAGTGATGATTTTTTTTTATGAGCTTGAAAGCAATGAATATGACCAGATCACTGCATACTTACTGTAACTTAAGTTTTCCTTATCATCCCCTGTAACACTCGGGAAAAAGGAACCGTTGGCCTTTAAACTTAAATTTGGTAGCAGAAATACATTCTCATGCTTTCGCATTCGTTGTCACTTTAACAAGTTTACTACACAATGTTTGAAGAGCTAGCACTTTGGTTTGGCCCAGAGTGTGTTAGGCTTACTTACACTTCCCTCAATGTTATACCATGATGTCCATTACTATAAGGCCCAGAACCTTCCTCCGTACCGACAAAGTAGTGTGGAATAAGTCCGGAACTAGGGTGCTCACACTGAAGAGGTGTTGCTTGGGAAGGGGGTGTACAAGCCCCAAATTGAAAAATACAATTTGATTAATTAATTGATAAATCTTTTTTTAAGACGGAGATCATGATTTCCAATCCTTCGTGCTCCCTTTCCGCGACACGGACAGTGTTGAAGATAAACAAGGTATGGAAGGGGGGGGGGGGAGGGAGGGGAATGTCCTTCAAGTGTGAGGAACAGTTTTACAAGGAGGGGAAGTACAATACTTTATTAACTTGACTCAAAATTGCTTTAAAAAACCCTCCCACAACGACTGCCCACCAGTGGCAAACCACTCCGTTGATGGTATAAAATCAATCTATTTGGGGGAAAATGTTTTCATGATAACCTTGCAAATCAAATGTGAGGGAAACTAAGTTTCTTTTATGCGTTTGTGTTTCTTTACTTACGTTATATGTTTGATTATGAGATTAATTGAGGTCATAAGTCATCGAATTTTCACAGAGACGTTATGATTGGTAGTCACTTGTCTACAGGTAAGTTTGATTTCGTACATGTGCATAAAATGGACGTTGTCAAAGAATGGTGTTTCCCCAACTGTTCCTCTAAAAAAAAAAACCAAGATGATTACCATGAATAACAAGCTCAAGCTAAATTAAGAGACCTTCCAACCTCACCTTTCTTTTGGTTTACTGAACTTCAGCGTGTTGCAGATCTCCACCACCTTAGGCCGCTTTTATCACCTCATTCTGTGATGATCCACGTGGTCAATTAAACATCGATCTGGGTTAAAGTAGTTCAGGTGTGTCAATTTAATGAACTGTATGGAATATGTCATTAACTTACTGGAAGAAGAAAACTACCATCCTCTCAACACAAGATTAAATTAAAGTTTAATCTAGAAACATGGAAACACAACGCCTATGTCGTGTTCCCTCACGATATATTCAGCTTCAAAGCTTTCTACTGGTACTAGATCTGCGAGAAACCTCATAGCGTCCCGGAAGACACCAGTCATGGAGTCGATCCTCATACTTGCGGGACACCGTCTGGAATCGCTGGTTGACATCGTCGTGCAAACGTCACCGTTGGCCTCTTTGATCCCATCCATATAAGTTTCCAATCTCCTGCAGAAACTTACGCCACTGCCAAGAATGTCACAACCCCAATCGAACTTTAAAGGGAAGCTACTGAGACGGACGTCGTTCCCCGTTACGTTATCGAAGTCTGCTCCTGCGACTTCACTGTCGGAGCAACCTTCTTCGTGGTCGACTGTGATGTTCATGACGTCACAGCCGTGTCTCAACGTGACAAACCCGTCGCCGACATCGATGCCCTCGACGTGACGGACCGCCTCGACGCTCGTCAGGTAGGGGGACAGAAACGGAGAAGGAGCGTCGGAAAAATATGCCAACATAATCACAGAATGGTGGTTATCGGAAGAAACAACTGGCAAGGTGAAAGTGACAAGATTTCCGCTGATGGAGACTTGATCAAGTAACTCAGGAGGTAAATCTTTTCGTAGAGTAATGTCGGCTATATTTTGAATAAAAACTGAAACTTCGCCCTCACACTCAGAACTGTACGAAGAAGAAGATAACAGCTGTACTTTTCCTGCAAAACAAGGAAGGAAACGAAAAGCACCACTGCATGATTCGTACAAAGAGTAACGTATGGCACATAGCCTATGTTCCGACGTCTCTATGTTTCGTCAGCCCTGTATTCCGACATCTCTATGTTTCGACGTCTCTATATTCCGACAAAAATTTACTTTGGCGCCGAAAATAATATACTTGGGGGCCGGAAAAGTACTTTGGAGGCCGCCGATAAAAATGTATAATGGGGCCGAGAAAAACGTACTTGGGAGGAGCCAAAGTACATTTTCTATCGACGCCAACGTACACGTTGTTTTCTCCGTCAAAGTACATTTTTAGGGCGTCAAAGTACATTCTTTACCGGCGCCAAATACGTATGAATCGTTTCCGAAGTACACTTTTATCGGCGCCATAATACATTTTTGGGATGGGGCCAAAGTACACTCTTCATCGACACCAAAGCGCTAATGTACATTAGTCGCCGGGGTTCACTTCTTATCGGCGCCAAAGTGAATCATTTGTCGAAGCATAGAGAAGTCGGAACATAGAGAATTCGGTATATAGAGATGTCGAAATATAGATACGTAAATGAAGTCTCTATATTCCGACAAAAAAATGTACTTTGGTGCCGATTTGTAGGAACATAGAGATGTCGGAACATAGAGATGTCGAAACATAGAGTTGTAACATTAATTACTAAGAGGTGAAGGTGCCCTTGTTCATTGGCGGGTATTCAAAGACAAGGAATTTGTTAAGCCAAAGTCATGATTTTTGTTAACGTCACAAATCGTCACAAACATGAAAAACATGCATCATTCATTAAGATAAATGTAAAATAATATTGAAAACGAGTTAAGCAAAATGCGGTATCTAACTATTACTTGCACACATCATTTTGTATTATCCTTGTACGGTGCAATGCGGTGAAGTATAAAGTGTTACGCTAAATATGATAATCGACCCATTACGTCATAGAAGCGAGATGAAACATGTCCAATCAAGAATTTTAATTTTCTCACCGCTGAGGCCAAGTCTTTCCAGTTCACTCTCGAGGACTGGACGAGGGACTACAAATCTGCCAATTGTTCCGTTATTTTTAGCGAAACGAAGATCAGAGACGTCCACCGACTGGACGGCGCTGGAACTTTCGGAGCACGGCGGTAAAATTACGGCAACAACCAATGGTATCCATGCCGCAACCGTCATGCTGGTCTTCTGTGTCTTCACCATCTTGAAAAATCCTGGTTTGGCGAAAGAATGTAACTGTATAATATGTACGTTTCGGTAATTAAGGAAATTACTTTTTGCTTTATAGTGCCTTTATTCACTCGATTTTTGTATAGAACGTCACCCAATATGCGCTTCCACGGATTTCCAAATCAAAAAGTGACCGTGCCTTATTCGTGCAAGGACAATTCCCACAGCAAAGTGATGTAAAATTCACGCTCTGCATGTTTTGAGTATCGCTTTTATTTGTGTATACACCCCCTTAATTCGGTCATGAAAGAGAAAACAAAATTTAAAATTTTAGGCAAAGTACTTACAGCAGCTCTGAAAATAAAATCTCGATTCAGTATCATTTACGTCAAAGCAAAATGGTATGGATACTCACCGAGAGATGTTGGCGGTTTAGCTGTGATGATGACTGGGTTTTTTTCACACTGATTCCTTTGTCCTTGAGAGCTCGTGTTTAAATAGTGGTTGCGAATAAATAAAAGGACCATGCGATAATCACACGTAATTATTTTTAGGTTCATTACGACATATTAATAAGATACCAGTAGGCGTGGTGGTTGGACACTTTAGATTTGCTTACAAGGGTTGTGATTCAAAGACTATGCATGCGCAACTTGAAATCCTCCATGATTTTTTGTAAGTTGGAATTTGAAGTATATATTTGCCTTCGGTTAGTTATTATATCTTGGGTTGTAAAATTCTAATGCGATGGTTAATGAAATAGCCTATCTACATTTATCGACTTCAAGGTGTACCTGATATGGTAGTAACCTTTTTTATTTCAGACAATAAAACAATGTTTTAGCAGCCTTTAAACAACAGAATTCTTACCTGTTATTTGTCTTGAAGCATTCAAATAAGGGGCTTACAGGGGAAAGGTTCCCTTTGCCCAGCATTTACTCGGCAACTGAACTATGGTGCATCATGTGAACATACGGAATCTCGTTTTATACCACATACACTGTCCTGGACATGTTGAAGAGATCTTTCTTATTTGGTTAGTTTTTTTCTTTCTTTCCTTCTTTTCTCTTTTTCTTTCTTTTCCCCTTCTTCACCCTATACGGTATAAAAGCATACAGTTGTTAGTACTTGTTCGTATAATATTTGAAAATACCTTAATAAAATGTTCCTACTTTGACTTCCTTTCTTAAGTGTTTCATCTTGAGAGGTACTCTTTTGAATCATTTCAAACACACACACAACTTTGTTTTCCATTCATTCCGAGGACCTCATTGTGCTTTCTTTTGTTTGTTTTTTTTCTTCCTCAACCCTAACCTCAACAATAGACTGTATATTGCTAATCTTGAGAGGACCGTAGAAATCTATTGAATTTTCTACAGAGGACCTAAAATCTATTGTTCGGTCCTCGATCCCACCCGAAAACAAGGGCATACATACACGCACACACACACACTGATATATGTCACTTCATTTCATGTGAATGAATATAAACAGAAGAAAAATCACGCCATGGAGTTACATATCTATCGCCAGCTGACATAGGTTTACCGATACATCTATAAATATTTAAAACAGATTCTCTTGCAGTAAAACCAATGTCTTTCCATAACTTCAACGGGCTAAGTAAAATATGACCCATTGCAAAATGTAAATGGTAGGCAGGCATATTAGCCCTTCCATAAATGGCTTTATATTAGTTTTCGTTCCGTGTTTTTTCTTGGCGTTACTGAGTTATGATTGCTTGAATATGTATGTCAGTGCTGGCCTTGCTAAGGAAATACCACAATCCGAAAGTGAAGAGCTAAGCAACTGTCACTACAAACTACGGTCTATCACGGGATCAGAAAATACAGAAATTTAGAATAATTAGTGCCAATGTTCACGCAATATTTCGTCATGGAAGTAAAATTCAAATTCAAACTAGGATTTGACTCAATTCTGTAGCTTTTCATAAATGCATGTAATCAACCACGGAGTACTTACAAATGAACCTGCTGTTACTTACTATTATTTTCTTATTTATCATACGTGAACCTAATGTTAACAAAGTTCATTGGCAGTGTAGGGGGTGAGCGCCCTGCAGACAACCCTGTCTTTGCAAATAGCTATCTGATAAAGATGCACAATTTCATTGCCACTGTTACTTTATATGTACGACGAAAGCTACGAAAACATGCACGCAATATAAGTTTATGTTACTATTAAGGTATATTCTAGAAGCATTGAACCATACCCTGTTTGGTTTCAATCGACACAGGTTCATATAGATTCCATGAATACACGTATCACGTAGAATGTCGCAGTCTCCCTGAAGACACTATCAGTTTCTCAACAGTCATGTTTTGGAACTTTGCTGGTCATTTGGAAGGCCTGATAGGTTCTAGTTTTCGGTGAGGCTAATATCACTGTCATAAATGTCGAAATAACTGCTACAAAGTTGCTCTCCCGTGGAGTGCTGTAGATAAGGATTAATTGCGTGGGTTTGGATTGCGTCGCCGGTGTTAGCCCTCTCAAAGTCTTTCGTAAACAGAGCCCACGCGACCACACCCAGTGGCGTTGCCACAGTAAAGAGGTCATCAGGGACCTTCCCCCAATCACTTTGACCCCCCAAAATAAATTACCTTTTATTTAAAAATTAAAATGTCAATGAAAAATATTAAAAATTAACATATTTAAACATATTTATTTTAGGGGTGGTTAAGATGTGAGTAAAGAGAGAAAATGCGGGATAAAAAAATGCCATTCCCTGTGATCTGGGAACTGTTTTCACGGGAAAATTTCGGTGCGGTCCTTGGCAACCGATGCTGCGCTCCACTAAGAGGGTGTTTATTCTCATAGGCGTATGGCAATACGTCCCCCCCCCCCCTTTGCCCTCATTACATCCTGACAAAGCCCTTGCCAACAGCTACTGAAGCTAACATTTTCGACCGTTTGTAGTTTCATCCCACCGAATATCAACTAAAGTAATTCAAGTTTTAACATGTGCGTGGGGTAACTGATCTATTTTCTTCCACACACCCCACTGAAGGGGGGGGGGGGGTTGCTACGACAAAGATAAACGGTATCTCAAAAACCGTGATAGAGAGAAACACAGTACCAGTGAATTTTCATGTAGACTTTCACTCTGCAAGTTTAAAATAAAGCCAGATCCTTTTTCACACGAACTTTAAGTGTGACCTGTTACAACTATATCAAACTGTGTAAATTATTTTTATTGACAAAGTAAGAAATTTGTATGGGTACCTGCAACTTAATAAATCACTTTGTCTCCTAAATACCCAGTGAGTAAAATTAAAAAAAAAAGTTAAATAATATATATACTTGGTACGTGAAAAATAATAAATCGTTTTGCCTCACATATATCCAGGGAGTAAAATAAAAAGTAAAACAATGTATAGTACATACACCAAACTTCGCGCACTGCCAAACTTCGCGCACCCCTAGAAAATCGGCCCTAAAATTCGATGAGCTACGTAGCTGGAGAAATTTTTGACTACAATGCCTTGAAATGACTAAAAAGAAAGCTGAGACACTGTTTATTTAATCGCCCTTGCCTGGTTAGCCAACTTTACGGCACTACATTTCCATAGTTGATGTAGACTAGGCCTAGAGCATCCTATTCACAGTTTCCGCCGAATGTTGCAAATTTTCAAATCATGATTTTGACTCTTCGGCTCAAGTTTTCCTGACCATTTTTGTTGCTAGCTTGTTCACAGGTTTTTGCTGTAGGTTTAGGCCCAGGATTTGTTTCAAAGGACATTCTTCATGTAATGATTGTCATGCTAACGTTAGTAAGATGCGCGAAGTTTGGCAGGTTTACATCGTATCGTTGACTCAAGTAAAGGTTGCTTAAAATTACAGATTTCGAGGTACAATCCATGGCATATTGGATCGACTTACTACTAAAATTGAATTTTAGACTTGCGAAAACAAGATATATGATTTTCAGGGATTTTGAAATTACAACAGCTAGAAATTCCAAGGTTTTTACGTTAGATGCGCGAAGTTTTATACATCCATGTTACACATAGGTTAAGTAAACTACTAGGATATCGTCGTCTACAAACATCAAAAATTCTGTTCAACGCGATTAGGTTTAGTATCACGTGGTAGGAGGAAGAGCTGTAAATTTCTTACCCGTAGTTAGAAGGATGCTCCAGTTTAATGGTTCATGGTTAAAAAGTTAGTAATTCTTACCATTCAGGTGAAACTTTCATTCAGTTACCATGTATGGTTCTCGAGATATTATCACTTGAATTATCTCATTTGCTACCAAATGTGAACTTGAAGCAAGCAGTAGTGACATCATCTCCTCACATTGATGAACGGTGTTTTGCTTTCTTCATTATTTAAATTTGTTTCCATCTTGACATCAACAAGTGGTCAGTTTAAGTACTGGTTAATGTGAAAAGTCGTAAAAGTCTCATAACTTTCATACATTCACATTATGATAGCACTAGATATTGTATTAAATTTCGTGTAAAGTCTAAAGAAAAACATAAAATGCTTTATAAGTGTGAGGAGATGAGCCAGTGTGAGCAAAACTATCTAAGTCATCATCCATTCGGAAGCTAGAAGACTTAGTACTTACAGCCCGTTAAAGTGGGTTGTTTAGATATGAACGTTGCTAATACTGATAGGAATATCCTAGGGCTATTTTTATCTATTTCCTTGAAATGTATTGACGTTACATAATAAAAAAAAACAGGGGCGTCCTCCTTGGAGGCAGGCAAGCAAACGAACAGTGCATATTGCTACACTGGGTGCGTGTACATCGAATTACAGATTCGTCGCACGTATCCTAATGCAGGTTCAATAAAACCGCATCGTAAATTAACTCAAAGTAACATACTGTACTTCATCTTTTCAACAGGACATCACAGGGGTAACTCAGGAGGATGTGATGAACTTTAATGCTGACTCTGATATAGCGTATGATATGTTCTTTTTATATGTTTTATTATCACGACCACCATTTCCCCTACGGGTGTTCAACAGTCGTTCTAGTATTAAAACAAAGATGGTGTATCGGCTGCTATCTTTAATTCATGGCGCACCAAAAATAACCTCTACAGAAAGTATAAAGGACACCCCTCTTTTGAAAAGAAAGAAAGAGATTATGACAGATTCAGAAATAAATTCACTTCTTTTATACGTATTGCTAAATTTAGCTATTATAATAGGCAAATTACTAATCAAATCGTGCGTTGTACACGAAGGGGAATAAACAAGTTAATATATGGTAGTTCTTCCAACACCTCGTGTACAAGTAAATGGAACAATAATGGCATTTTTGTTACTAACATAACTCAAATCTCTAATATGGTTAACGATTATTTTGTTACCATTGGATCAACACTATCATCTGGTTTATCGCATAAACTGATTAACTTTCAGAACTTCAAGTCCAATCCGAATGCACAATCCTATTCTTTTTCATCCTAAAGATGAAAATGAAGTAATTAAATGTATTTGGGACCTAAAATATGGCAGTCCGGCCAGGGCGTGATGATATCCATTGTAGAGTTGTTAAAGCAGTTCGCCATGTTATTACTCACACTATGTCACATTATTAACCTCTCTTTCACCAGTGTTATTGATTATCTTAAAATCGCAGGTGTGGCTCCTGTCTACAAGCGTAAGGACAAAAAAGTTGATAGAAAATACATACCTATTTCTATCTTACCTGCCTTCTTTAAAGTTTATGGAAGTTTCAATTTCTCTCACAACATGATCTTTCGTATGAAAATCAATGTAACTTGTTCACATCCCATGCACTTATTAACTTCAATGATAGTTTGAAGTACTTTGAACTACACTGTTTATTTAAATAATTTTACAACAGGTGCAGAGAAATTATCAACCTATAAAATGAACAGACACTCAAACTTTAAAGAATAAATAAATTAACATTATATTAAATTGCTAGTGAACATACAGATGATTATAAGGGCAAAAACCTTAAAACTGGTTCGAGTAAACTTAAACATACGAGTCGTATAACTTTCATATTTAGAAACAGGGAAACACGATACCCATTCCGTGCTCCCTTTCAATCCATTCTGCTTCAAAGCTTTCAATCGGTACCATGTCGGCAAAAAATGGAAGAGCGTCCCTGAAGACACCGGTCATTGTATTGACCCGCATATTTGAAGAACATCTTTTGGACTCGCCGGTCGATGACGCTGTGCATACGTCACCACCGACGTCGTAGATCAAATTTACGTAAGGTTTCAGTTTTTTGCAGAAACTAATGTGATCACCCAGGATGTCACAACCCCAGTCAAACCCCGCTGGGAAGTTGCTAAAGCGCATGTCCTTTCCTGTCACGTGGTCGAAGTCTGCTCCTACGTTTTCATCGTCACTGCAATCTTCGTTGTTGCTTACTTCAATGTGCATTACGTCACAGCCGTCTTTTAATGTGACAAAACCGTCTCCAACTTCAATGCTATCGATATGATGGACCGCCTGAACACTCGTCAGGTACGCAGACAAAAACGGACTGGGAGCGTCTGAGAAATACGCCAACATGATGACGGAATGAGATCCGCCCGAGTCGACGACAGGCAAACCGATAACGAGAAAGGTTCCGTCAACCGTGAAGTCCTCCATGCGAGAAGGGAGCTCTTCATGTAGTGTCATGTCGATAGCAGTTTGAATTACGACCGAAACTTCGCCCTCAAAATCCGAATTAGGTTTCGTAGAAGACAAGAGTTGTACTCTTCCTACAAGAAAGGAAAGAGACATGTGACGAAAGTTAAAGGTAAAAAGTAAAAAACATTGAAAGTTCATCTCCAAAAAATTTGGTAAGGCTTTTCATTACACCAATCAGACAATCTGGGAAATAAATAGGTTTCACTTGGTTAATTCAAGGAGGTTCTGCCATATGTCTCCAAATTCTTCTAACATAACGAAACAAAGTGTAGAATACGATAATGTAGTGGTTGACAGTTTTCATTCAAATCAACGGTGTGGTTCTTTGAACAAGCCAATGGGAAGTATACTAGTATTGAATATTCATTTAGTCAAAACAACTCACGATCACTGACGCCGCAATGTTGTGATCAGTTCGTAGATTATTTGTAAATATACAGTACTCCTTTCACCAAATACTATACAATTCCCGGAGGAGCAACGACTTGAGTAGTATGTTTTTGAAACTCCAGTGAGTCTGTACTGCTGCATATTCATTATGTAGGAGCTTATAGTAAGAGCTATTAATTTTCAAATATGATTTCAGTTTTTTACTGTTTTTATGCCAATCCCGTTGCTTTTCAAAGTAGTTACTGTAAGTTTGTCGGACTACCAAAGAGGTAGTCCGTCCATGTACAAGCTCGAGTGTACATTTAAAAATAAAGAAAAAGTTAAAATCAAACATAATCTTTACATAAACGATGAAACTCAAGTTGAGCATAATGTACAATAGCTACAGAGCAAATGAACCAACCTGGTAAACTGGACAACTAAAAAGCGATGGATGACCTACAACATCGAGCGATTTATTACTGCAAAAATGGAATAAGCATTTAAAAAAAAGGTATGGCGGTTGTTGTGGCAGAGTGGATGGAGGTGGTGGCATTCAAGGAGTGACATTGAGCAAAGAGAGAGGTTCGGGACTAGATTTCTGCCAGTAGTGACGGTAAGGTTTTCATCCAAGTGCAAGTTAAGATTTTCCAATCTGAACTGACCTTCTGAAAAATGATGCCTATTTTTTTTTTCTAAAATTGTTGAATTGGTAGTCATCCCGACCATGATGAATTTGTACTGTGTAAGCCGCAAACTACCTCCACACTTGTGTGATCGCTGGGTCGTAATTCAAGGCCTGAATTGTAATGATAAAAGGTGGAAGTATTCACATACACTGGTGCGTTAAAACAAGAAACCGTTGAGCTTTCAACGAATTCGGTTAGCCTCACAAAAAATCATCATACGTAAGCTAATGTTTCCACTAACAGTCAGTTGGACAGTCTAATAAAAAACAGACTTTAACACGGTTCGGTAGCAAAACATTCATTGACAAATTTCATATGTCTGCATAATTCCGTTCCAACAAGTCTACATAACCTCTAAGACAATGATATTGATAACGGTTAGGGGGCCTACAACAGGATACTGGTAAAATTATTACAAGCACAGATGTTTCCGACGGTAAGGATGGAATATTTCTTCCCATGTGTGAAACCACCTTTAGCCATCCAGCCGATTCACATAGAGACTGCAGGAACTACTTTTTTCAACTGTTTGTATTCACTCGGCGTGCTCTATAATTATGACGCCGCCATCATTCATTCTGTTGCATCTCCTTTTGGTCTGTTCTTTCATCGTCCTTGTGCAATCTCCCGTGCCATGCTAAATGTTTTCGGTAACTATGCTATACATCTCATAGCATGTGCTACCAATTTATAGTATAAAACAGTTCTATACTCGGAAAACAGCTTCAAATGTACGGTAGTTTCTATAGTCTATATGTGAACCACAGACTATAGAATGACGCTCTATTTATGACCCCGCCATTCATTCTGTTGTATCTCCTTTTGGTCGATCCTTATATTGTTTTTTTTTTGCAATCTTCCGTGCCATGCTAAATGTTTTGGGTAATTATGCTATGCATCTCATAGCATGTGCTACCAATTCATAGCATAAAACAGTTCTGCACTCGGAAAACTGCTTCACATGCACGGTAGTTTCCATAGTCTCTATGAATCATTCCACGGTCAAGTAAATATTCCAGTCAGTGGTCAATTTTGTTATTAAGTAGTTCCTTAACATTCTCAGTTTAAGGATGTCATTCGCTAATGAAAATGGACGATGCCCCTCTTGTCGATTACAACACCACTTCTGACGAAGGTGTTAAGTTTGTTAAGTGGTAATTCATTTGCAAGCCAGATGGAAAGTACCTGGCTTATAATGTAGGCCTATATGTTAGCCTTATACCGAACGTTTATCTAAATGTAAAATATATTAATGGAGCCCCATTGAGTTGTGTCGTGAAATTCTCTACTTTTTCCAAACATTTCTACTTTTGTTCGTATACTCACGAAAATGGTCTGAACCTTTCAAACTCCTAACCAATCAACTCAATGGGCCGTTTTAATGATGTATTGATAATATTTGACACTTAACACAATTCAGGAGCATATGCAGTAGTTGCCAATATTCGTTATTGATGTATCGTTCCAACTAAGTGCATGGTACCCTGGCATTTACATTAAATGTTTAAATGGCAATGATGCATGCTTCACTAAAAATGCATCATGTTTTTTTTTTCAAAAAGTGAATGACATATGTCATTAAATCTACGCATTTTTTTTTGTTGGTCGTCAACTTGAATGTCACATGATTACATATGTGTAGACAAATTCGACTCTTGTTTTAGTATGTGTTGTTGTGTGGATGCATGCCATAAATTACACAATTCTCAATTCTCTTGTTAGTTCAACCTCCCAAGAGTGTGGAAGAGATATGGATAAGCAATATCATAGTATTTTTAATATAACATAAAGCAAGTAATTTCCCAGTCGGGTTATGTAATCTTTATACCTCACTGGCTGATTCGAATCCGGCAAGGAAACGAGGGTCGAAGACCCAATCCAAAGTTAAACAAGAATTTTTGTCTGGGAAACTTCTGTTTCTTTTAAAGACGCTTAACTTTAGAATTGTGCACTTTTGTTGCATCAGATCGTATTAGACGGCATTTAGAGACACAAACAAACTTTTCAAACTGGGAAAGATGACCTCCTTCCTTTAGATCCCTCCTCATGTCACTGCAACATCACTTTGGTTCCGCCCGAAGAAAGGGCTTGTATCATCCAGTGATACGGTCAATAGACTACCTTTGAAGCCGACCAGATCCTCATACAGGGAAGAAATCCTGTGATTTTTCTATTAACCGGTTATCAGGCCTGTATCCAGGGGGTTCAGGGGTCCGGACGACCCCCCCCCCCCACACACACACACACACATACACACACCACAAGGTTTGGAATTCCGCTCAGTCTGTGATAGTAGGCCTACGTTATAGCAACGTACATAATGAGTTTTAATTGGTTGATCATAATTGTCGGGGTAAATGTTCCACTTGTGGTAACATCGAACTTGACCCTCCTACTGAAAAAGCTGCATACGGGCCCGGTAATATTCATGACGATGCTCTTATGGTGGCACAAACACAGCCACATAATCTAAAGATCCATGTTAATGTACCTAATAAAGGAAATCTCAGTCGAAGAACGGAGTCTGAATTTCCTGTTTTGTTTTTCATTTTTTTTCCCCTTACGACATCATAACCCAACCTCACAAATCTGTGCTTAAACTATTACGTTAATTTTGTCAAGGAGACGTCACGCAATATCCGCATAAAGTGTCTGAATAAAGTTTTGACAATCACTAGCAACAAAGTTTGCGTGCCACTTTTAGTACTTGTTTCTTATTCAACGTACAACAAACAGTGCCAGATTAAGGAATGTGGGGGCCCGAGGCCTATGTCAATGTGGGGGCCCTTAACACTATCTAACCGGAGCGCCACCATCGGTTGGCGCGGATCGTACAAGAAAAAAATTGGGCTAACACGTCCCCTAGATTGCAGGAAATGGCACTTCCCATGTCTATTGATATCCAAAATATACTGTTACATACAACTGATATACACTGTTACAACACCTACATTTACCCTTGTTCAGAACAACAACATTTCATCCTGCAAGGCAAACAACTGATAGTTGATTAAATGCCTCAACAAAAATTTGGGGACCTAAATAATTGGGGGCCCCTCAAAATCTGGGGGCCCCGGGCCTGGGCCTTATGGGCCCTACTGTTAACCCAGCACTGACAACAAAGGCAAACAAACAAACTCATTGCAAATGAATCTATTTTTCACTTGTGTAGTTAACAGGCGATACACTCTTCACATTGTATTCTTTTCTATTTTCATAAAAGTCAAAACTGCAACATTTCTTTCTTGCTACATTTCCATTCCTCTCATAACAGGCTTATGTAATCTTTCGTATCTCGGAAAGCAAATAAATATCTGTCGACCAAAAAAAAAAAAAAAAAACAAACAAAACAAAGAAGAGATCGGTGTTGGAGAACCACAAGAACGCACATTACTCACCGTTTAGACCAATCCTCTGGAGTTCATCTTCGAGGTACTGGCGAGGGACTACAAATCGGCCATTCGTTCCGTTATTTCTCGTGCGACGAAGATTAGAAAGATCCGCTGACTCGACACCGTTGAATAAAATTAAAGACAACCACAAAATAGCAATAACTAACAGTGGACTCCGTTTTGTTAAAGCCATTTTTCTGCACGCGTTTCTGACTCTAAGAAGCGATGTAAATCACTGTCTTGACATACGTTGGTTCTCTAAAAACTAAAGATTTCATACGTTTATATAGTATCGGACATAATTTTATATTTTTTTTTCACATTTTTACATAGGCCTGTTTAAATTAACGAGCATATTTTTTTAATGTTCATATTTTATGATGTAAATTTTGAACGTTTCAACAGGTACTCAGTTTGCGATACATCTTCTGAGAATCAACGGTGGTATATTCAACCTAAACAGTTTGGATTTTAATTTTTCAAAACTGTTGGGCTTCAACCTAATGTGCATGGTTGTATGTCCCGATTTAAACATCAGTTCTCGTTTCAAACTTAGCAAAGTTTTGCACGTTAGCGTATAGGCTGGAAGGAAGTTTGTCAAGAAGGGGAGGGGGCGGGGGGATAGCTTAACCCAATGGATTGAGATCGCCATCTCGGTGGTTGCCCTCTTCCTCTTTGGGAAATGTTTGAAAGAATTAAATGCACTCTGATGCTGCTTAGTGCGACCGGCATGTATGAAATTGCCATCACTTTTTCTCATATTTCTTCATTCATTTAGCAGATGTTATCATTTTTGAGAGAAAAGGGCTCCTGAAAAAAAAAAAAAACAACTACAAAGGTAACGTAATTCGTCCTTCGAGAAGCACATAAAAGTAATTGTATAGGCATAAAATGATTTCCTTCTTTAAATGTTTACGAAAGATATAATTACAGTACCACCAAAGGAACAATTAGAAAATGTGTGACTGTGTGTTTGTGTTTTTACTGGGTTTGTCACGTGATCTGCTCATTTTAGAACTTCAAGCACAATGTTAACATTTTCGGAGATCGTGTAAATAAAACGGTGGATGGTGATGAACTTCGAATGGAATTCGAACTACTATGATCCTTCTACTTTCTAGTGAAGGATGTTTTCTATCCTCAGTGGTGTATCAGAACAACCGATACCGGTATTGTATAAATTACCAGTCGACGGGGTATTTTGCCCACTCACAGATCTAATCAGATGGTTGCCGGACAAGTATTCTAGTCAAATACCCCCCGCCCCCCCCCGCCTTTTCTAACACTAACATCTGGTGAAATAACGCCCCTCAGGAAAGTTTATTCACTGTTATCTCCCAGGAGGGTTTTTGTCCGGGTACTAATCAGATACCAGAAAGGAACTGTCACGAGCTAAGCATATGTTGTAATATTATTTTGTATAATATTATATATATTATTTTATATTACTATATATTATATAATATTTTTATTTACATATATAAACGTAAAATTTCACAATTTCTACAATTTGCAATGCTAAATCGTATATCGTAGAAAACCAAACGTAATGTGCCTTCATTTCAAATATAGGCTATAAAGGCTGGCACGATAGCTTGTGGGAAAATACCAGCTGACACCCCTCCAAAATTGGAAAAGTGACCCCTACTATTTCGGTTGGAAACTTTACCCCACTGAGTTCGTGGACCAAAATTTGCCATACGCTACCAGTTTGGGTGTACATTACAAAGGTGTAAAAGCTACCAACATAGGCCACTCCCCCACCCCTAAAGATATGACCAGGCTAGCTCGGGCCTGCATGCACCTGAGAAAACCTGGATCCGCCCTGCATCCGTTTAAGGTCTCCTTGGCCCGTTTTGCCCGGTTTTCCTTTCGAGGAATCGCTGTACCCCAGTGCTCTCGAAAAGTAAAATATACGAGAAATCTGGTAGCGTCAATGAATCGGGGATAAAATTTCACCCTACGGCAGCAATATGTTTGCTGCCTCCCCTAATTGTAGCAGCCTTTACCTACGTCGATTAAATGCATCGATTTTCATCAGGTTTCGCTAGCAACAATGCAACATATCAGTTCGATAACCTGCATCTTGTTGTGTTTATTTGCACACGGTGTGCTCTCGAGGGAGAAACTGCCCGAATTTTGTCTGCGTACTGTTACTATATGTCGGTGGGACAACGGCGTTTGTGGGGGAAAGTATAAAATATTTCCATCTTGATAACAGACGGAGATCTGATATTGACAGCTGTTTCCTTTGAATGAACGTAAAATTCGAGATGTAGATGTAAGTCTATAATGTTATTCATTTCTTTCTGACTTTTGGAAAAGCAGAAAACCAGGAGCATGAATAACTGCAGACGTTCCAGTATAGTTGAAGGCAATTTTGAACTGTATGTTTGGCCTAGTGAGCTAGGGCCGACAGGCTCTTCACATGCCTATGAATTTATGATAAGAGTAAAGTTGTTTGTCCTAGGCCTAGCTGTAAGTTTGTAATTAACACTACAGTAACTTGAAGTTGTAGGTCTGCTAAGTTGTATGACTTAGAAGTAAGATATCGCAGGTTACATTGTTGGCCAGATGTCCAACTACTTTACAGAAGGATATGCTGTATTAACTTAATGATGGGTCTCACGGTTATCTACAGGGAAGTTTGGGGTATCATGTACGTGAGTCAATTACTTTAAATAAACACTGTGACCACGAAATATTCAACATTTAGCCTAGGCCTACTAAAATCAATAAACTTTGTTGTGGTGTTTTGTTCTGTGCATGCATTGTGCTATTGTTTTGATATGTTGTCTGACTTAGTGAGAATTAGAAAATGAATGGACGGTACACAATGTTTATGAAGGAATCTTGACAGTCAATCACAACCAAAAGGGAACAAACAAAATACAATTACAGTAATAACCACATTTAAGAATAAACAAAGGTAATGTCTTTTCTTTTAGTGTTAAGTCTAGTACAATGTTCATCAAAGGCCATTGTTCAACAATTACTTTTGGTAATGTTTGCAAATTTCTACTTCTGCTGTAGCTCTAGCTGTCATATGTCTTGCCATCTATTACCCCTCAGTCAATACGTACTGGTACAGTAATTACATATCTGAGGTATGCATATGTTTGAATTTTTACTATTCATACCACTGATCAAGTTGAACGTACTAGCTGCCACCACGAGGTCAGCATGTGGTACTATACGTACGAGCCCACCATGCATGTAGGCTACTGTACTATGTAGCAATGCTCTAACTGCTTTTCACAGAAAAGCAGTTTGAGCATTGCATGGTCATCGATTTGAAATTGAAAGTCTGACATCCAGCCCAATCATGAGGAAATTCCATCTATGAAAAAAAAAAAAAAAAACATCAGATGGCTTGAGATAATATGTCATTTGTCATATAATTGAATTATGCGTCCTGTTTTGTTTTGAGCACTTGGCAAATGTTGCAGTGAGCATATTCTCCTCTCTCCCCCCGCCTCTCCTAGCAGTGTTGGAAAACTTTGCTCAATTTCCCATGCACATGACTGAAAATCTTCTGGGTTCCTGCTAGCGTTTGTGTACTCTAAAGCGGGAACAAGCGCATGCGAACAAATCTATGTGGTGTACAGTATGGTTTATGGGGGGACAGCTGCAGAACCTCTTACAGGGATCCAGGAGGCGAATCCCTGGAAGACTTGAGGCTCCTTGCATATCAAAATAGTGGTGCAGCTGCATAGGTACAATAAGACTAACCGTAACGTTTGCCTCCATTTACATTCGTGACAAAAATGGGAAATATTTTAAAGTTGTGCATATCCACAATTCGTAGCCTCAACCCCCTCTCCTATTTTGCTGATCAGCCATAACTGAGGCTTAGTGCTTTAGTATTATCAAAAAGAAAGCAGCATTACATATAGCTGTAGGCTGTAGACCTGAGGCTCCCTGTTCCCCTGCCACTACATGTAGGCTTTGAGCAAAGGATTAAAGTGGTTGAAGTAATGACTCCATTAAGGTTGTATACTTTCTCTACATAGACTAGTTACTTAGCATATTGCCAAAAAAAAAAGTGATAGAAATACATCTCAGATTGCAGGAAGTGGCACTTCTCAATCTCTCTGGTCTTGTTAATTTCTGTTAAATTTTATTTCGTAGAACATAAGTTATAACATTTACACATCCACTAAGAATATTGTATGTCCCTGTCATATTTTTTGTTGGGGTTATAAAGCGTGAGGGGACGTATATGTGTTAGTGTACCTCCCCTCAAAAAAGTGGAAGGGACATGTCCCCCCCAAAATCGACATCCACGTAGCATTGATGTTCGACATACAGCGGCCTGAAAGTTGGTTGTCTCCTCAATACTTTGGGCCAACAGTACAGTACGTGTCCAGAACATCCATGGCCGTGGAGATGATTTGTCTCTATTTTTTTTTTCCTTTTTAGTCCGAGTCATATTTTTGCTCCTTAGGAAAGTATGTGAGGTGCCATATTTGACAATTATTATTTGTTCTAAATTATATTCATGTCACTGAATGGCATATAAAATTCTTTTGAGTTTGATAGTGTATGTGCATGCATGATACAAGTGCTTTTGGCAAAATCATTGGTGTGATGAAAACGGAACAAATTATATGACATAACTATTATATGACATTATAAATTCATTATAACTTGAACAGAAGCTGCACCTGTAGTGTGATATAAAATCAAAAAGCAAAACATTATATGACATGTATTATATGACATCTAATTACACTGAAACACTTAATTATATGCACCAAAACATTGTACAACATATAATTCTTTATATGCCATATAATTAAAGCAGGACTGGCT
The DNA here is from genome assembly GCA_021234535.1 of Stichopus chloronotus. NCBI lineage: Eukaryota > Metazoa > Echinodermata > Holothuroidea > Aspidochirotida > Stichopodidae > Stichopus > Stichopus chloronotus. Next base: position 20,274,382 of record CM037841.1, on the reverse strand, counting down.
GTTGGAAGAAAAAAAAAGCCTTTATCGTTAATCTTTTGCCATTTGCTTCCATTTGATCCTGACCTGAAAAGTAGCATCTACTGTATGCCACTTTTCCTCCAGTAGCACTTTCATTGATTAGTGTGCTAATTACTGTAGAAAAAGGAGAGATTAAGTTTTTTCCGGCTGAAAGGTTAGCGAAACTGGACCCTGTGTTAAATGTACTTCACTTCCGTGCGAATGCTACCACAACAAAACGCCAATGCAAAACTTGTTGCATTGGCTCTTTTTGGACAAATAGACTACTGTGCAGGAGTAATTTCTACAGCATTTTACAAAGTTCTGTAAGAATTAAGTATAGCCAGGCCTTTGGTGTACTTTGGAAAATGCGTGAATACTAGCACATCCTGCTTTAAACAAGAACACATTATATTTGATGCAATAGAATTGTTGCACAAAAGCACATTGTATGTGATATAATGAAAATGAGACAAATTTCTGTATGTGAAATGTATACTGTATAAAGTTTGAGGTGACTGCAGTTTCCCTTTAAAATCATTTGCTTCTTGACTACCTATATATATGTATTGGTTTTTAAGCTCATTTTAATAGTTTCACAATATACCCCCAAAAAATGGCACTGTGCCAAATGAACTGTACAGTAGCTATAAGCTCTGCGAATGACAACCAAGATTTTACATTAGACAGGAATCAGTCGGTGGAATCAACAGTTGTCTCTTTATTTGTGTACTAGCTCTAGTTGATCAATTAATTTTAATGCATAGCGTACTAGAGCTGACTGACTACATAGGTTTGCTGATTGGAATAGTTCCTGGGTTTACAGAAGGCATCAGAGAGTTGCTGTAAAAGGCACTTTTTCTTCTTGGAGAAAAGTTCTGAGTGGAGTTCCTCGGGGTTCTGTTCTCGGTCTAGTTCTATTCTTGATTTTCATCAATGACATTGATACTCCAATCTCTTCAAGTATTAGTAAATTTGCTGATGATACTAAGCATATATAGAGTAGTAGATGACTTGCACTATGCTTCTCTACTGCAAAATGATTTGGATATAGTAACTTCTTGGTCAGAGACCTGGCAAATGTCTGTCCTTCAACATCAGCAAATGCAAGGTAGCTCATTTTGGTGCAAAAAAATGTAGCCCACAATTACTTCATGAATGGTTGCAATTTGAAGAATGTTTCCATGGAAAAGGATCTTGGTGGAGTGACTTCTGGGGATTTGAAGAATTCTAGACAGTGTGCAGCAGCTGCTGCAAGAGCTAATAGGTTTCTTTGCCATGGTTTCTTAAGAGAAGCTTTTGTAGATTTAGTAGAGATTGCACTGAATTTAAACAATTGGTAAGACCCCATCTTGATTTCGCTGTTCAGGCCTGGAGTTATTTTTGTGAAAAGGATAAGTTTCTCATTGAACAAGTGCAAAGAAGGGCTACTAAGCTTAATCAAGAGGTTTGTGATTTTCCCTATGTCAAAAGACTGAAGATTCTTGGACACACCACACTTGAAGGGTGACATGATTCAAGTTTTCAAATTCCTCTCTGGGAGTAATTAAAGGTTTGTCCTAATTCCCGCTTAGTGGTCATAGTAGAATGCTGGTCAAATCTTTGTGTACCCTCGATGTTAGGAAATTTAGTTTTTGCCATTGAGTTGTTAGTGAATGGAATATGGTCTCCCTGAGTGGGTTGTCAACTCCAGTTCTGAACACTGTGTCAAGGTTAACAGCAACAAGTTTTCCTCAGATTCTGGTAGACTTTTATTGTTCTTTGTTGTCATAGTGGTTTGCCTTTCTTCTTATTTTAATTTGGGCCTGTTTCTTTAGGGGCATTTTAAGGCTCATTTGGACCTCCTTTGCCCATTAACATGTTATGTTGTGACTATAAACACATCCAATAATTTGCAATTTGCTTTGTAGCCAATAGACAAAAATCTTTTGGCTGTATAAAATTTAAGTAAGAAGCTCCATTGTTTTATGTTTTCATTATCAAGGGAAAAGCTGTCATTAAATTTGGCCTGTGACCATCTACAATTAAGTCATGATTATGCGGTCTAACAGTGGCTCTTTTGTATTTTAACTCCATTGAATTGCAGGGATAACAGAATGTACAGTTTACACTGTAGATTGTGCTGTGTTCCTACAGTAGTTCTGTGTGTAGTGCACTTTTCCGTAGTGAAAGATGAAGGATGAAATGTAACAGGGTAAAAATGAATTCAGTGTATTGATGTACTCAGTCAGGCCATGTTTTTATACCCACTTAGGCAAATAAATTGAGTAATTATTGTTTTCTTTTAACTTCTATTTCAGGTGGAATGGAGAAGGAACTTACAGTTGATGAGAAAGTTTGGAAAGTTTGAAGAAGTTAGAAAGTTAGCGATGTGTGAAATAGTGATAGTCAATGAATGCCAGTCTGTAAAGTTTACAAATGACAACCCATACATCACAAGCTGCTGGTGATAATGGGTCGACACTGCCACCGCTTGGTAAGAGCCCTCCGGTTACACCTACTCAAGTGGTAAGTACTGTACAGTGCTGAATACTAACTTCTATTGTTTGGTTAATGGCACCGAGATTGCCTTCCATGCTGTAAACTTTCTTTATTTGATTAAGTTCTTGTGCAGGCTACTCAGCAAGCCTTCAGTGACAAGTTTGCGAACTTACTTAGCAGGCAATTTAGTCTCCCTAATGATTGGTGGCAATGCACTCAAACGTATGATGTAAACATAAATATAGACGTAAATAGACTTAAATTTATAGAAAATAAGAGTCCATCTCAAAGCGTGTGAAAATTTTCCCACAGGATTGAAAAACCACTGAGTGTAATTCTATTACATGTGCATGATTTCAAATAAAGCACAAACTTCATTCTCAACTTTGTCATTGGCTGTCACAGGAAATGTAGAAAGGGTGAACTGGAGGTCAGAATTAGCTTCTTTTAATGCAAAAGTCTCTCCTTGTTTAAGCTTCTGCCATATCCTGCTCAAGAAATTTATCCATTTTATACACTGATTTCATATCAAGAGGTCTACCTCAAGACCATCAGTTTGAAATAATTGAATCATAATTCTGTTGACTCAGTTTTTGCCTTCTTTCCACTGGTAAACCTCTTTAGTAGCTCTTGTCTTCATACAAAACTTCTAGAGAGGCAGTTTCCTCTGGTCTCAAATAAAGAAAATGCACTCCCTCCAGTCACTGTCATCAGTGGCACCAGACACCGCGGCGAAATTGGTGATATCAAATGCTCAAATCAAAGTAAAGTATTGCAATCCAGCCCTTTCCCGAGATACAGGATCCGCAGGTGGTCCCACAGAATTCGCCCACTGACCGATTCGTTTGCCGCTACTGCATGGTTTTTGCCCTCATCTGTGCACGAAGCTGTATGCTGCGTACAGAATTTATCATTATAGTTCGTTATCGTTAAATGCGGAATGAGATTGATGTCGTTTGCACACGCTTCCCTGTCGTACGGATACGTTTTCATTGAACACACTTGCAGATGAGATTGAAAAGATCTCTTGTGTTGATATATATACCCACATATTTCTCTGATTGATCTTTTTCTGTTGTTTGGCCTTTGTATGCAAAAATCGGTCACGTATATCAGCAGATTCAGCCGTTCTTTTTACATGTGGCTACTATGGCTATATCCTTCTTGCCTCTGAATGGGGAAACTGCATCATACCTGCTGTGGGAAAGTGGGAAATGCTGATTTTCCTCACTGGTATGAACCCTTGCCATGTAGGAACTGCTGCAGGAACTGCAATGGGGTATCACAGTGGGTTTGATTTAAATGGCCCTCAAGGGCTCCTGCTCCTGTAAGCATATAAACATCAACGCAAGAAGTAAAAGTTGATTGAAGTTTGAACTGATCGTGTACAGTCTGGGTAAGCTATCTCTGGGATTGGCAACAGATCCCAGGTTCAGTAGTGTTTTGTCCATCTACAGTGTATAGAAATTGATTTCTTCAGTAAATGCATGAAGTCCACACTGAGCACGCAGTAGTACTTGCCATTATTCACAACTGACATTTTATTGATTGGGATGTCTGAAGAAGTAACTGTAAGCACTGTTGTGCACTCTAAGTGGACATTCCATGGGTAGATGTACTGTACAGTATGTCTTTTGTTTGTCCAGCAGTTGGGCAACAGCTTTTAATGAAGTGCCACTCATGAACTCTTCTTCATGTAACAGCATTGCCATAGCTAGTTGCAAGCTGATGTAACATGCAAGGTTGGTGTTTTTTTTTTTTTTTTTTTTTTTGCTTTTTAAAAAATTATGATTTAAATCTGTGATTTTTCAAACAAATTTGTCAATTAAATTAATTTAAATCATGATTTTTTGTAATTAAAGTCATCGATTTTTTTCAGCTTAATTTAATCAACTCTGGTTCATTACTTACATGTGCAAAAGGTGAACATTTGGCTAGACTACTGCAACATCGTTATGCTGATTAGTCAACCAACGGTCACAGTACTTACACCTCATTCCCTGGCAGCAGATGTAATATCTGAGGGGTGATGTCAGACTCCTGAAGGGGTCTGGCCATCCCCATCACCTTTAACAGTTTCGTCGACCCTCAATATAGTCAGTCAGTCAGTCAGTCAGTCAGTCAGTCAGTCAGTCAGTCAGTCAGTCAGTCAGTCAGTCAGTCAGTCAGTCAGTCAGTCAGTCAGTCAGTCAGTCAGTCAGTCAGTCAGTCAGTCAGTCAGTCAGTCAGTCAGTCAGTCAGTCAGTGCCCATCAAGTTTGTCCACCATTTGGAAAGATCAAAGGCATGTGTCTTTGGGTGAATCCTTAATCATGGCAGGCCTGCCTGTGGTGGATCCCTGTTGTTTATAACCATAGGTGAAGAAAAGCATACTGTTACTTACATCCTGTTGAGATTCACGTTCTACAATCTGTTCTTGCATTTTGCCTTCTTGTAAACAAGACTGCTTTACTACTGTACATTATAAATAGAAGTTGGTTATGTTTGTCAGGAACTTAAACAAGTGCACCGTACAGTACAGTACATCACATTGTTAAAGACTGTTATGACTGCATTTGCTGGTCGCTTTAAATGGTGCAAAAGGAACAGTAGCAATCCCTGTGAACTTGCAAGGCTGAAAGTGCTGCAGGTGCATGGCCAAATTGTGGCAGGATACATCATGCAGTATCCATAAAACCCCCAAAGAGATTTTCTTTTTCTGGCACTAGGGGTTTGAATACCAAAAGTATCCCTCATCAACTCATCTAAGTTCCTTCCTTTAACATACAGGTAGTTACTGCATGTATGAGTTAATGACCCAACAGTTGATGTATAAGGATTGTCATAAACCATCAATTTTAAATGGTGTGCACTGGTTCATCAACACTGAAGACAAAGGGCCATCAAGTACTGTACATGCTTTTGTGGCTGGTTTGGTTTCCATGACAACAGCTGCTAACTGCAATATAATATGGCTTCATATGGCTTACTCATTTGAATATACATACGTCTCAGCTGTGACCATGTGATGTTAATGCGTAGTATCCATCTTCATTCCTTTTGGATGTCAGTGGTGAGTTTATCGCTATTAACATTGCAAAAATGATTTTTCAAAAACTTGGTTAGGAAGGAAGTTAATCCGATCATTGTTATATCCTGCAGGTGAAAAGAAAACTATTACAAACATGCATTCAACATTAGAGTGAAAGTAAGAAAAGAGTAGCTGACATACTCTAAAAACAACAGACCTCATCAGGTACAGTACCACTCTTTTGTCTTCAAATGTTTTTGTATTATTTTGCAGACTAGTGGAACTAAAAGTGGACCACTGAGTGGCATATCAAACTTTTTCACCACCATTGGCGGAAAAAGTAAGTCATCAAAGTCAAGCCACGATGTCGATGGGAAAAGAAGGACATTGAGCTCTTCAGATGGTAGTTTGCCACCCATCACCCCGGGGAAGGGGATGGTGAACCAACCAAAACAATCAACTGTCAGAAGTCCGGAGCTGTCTCTTGAAGGCTTCAAACCAAAAACTCATAAAGAATTCAGGTGAAGAAAACTAATAACTTTAATGGTCTGATTTGCATCTTTGTGTCTCAATAGTCGTTAAATTTTGCCTTTTCGTTTTAGTCGGGGAATCAAACAGAACTGCTGTATCGGCCTCAAATTTACTGTAGAACAACATAACTCATACTGTGCACCATACAGTACATTTTGTCATACACAACATACTGTAACCGAAGTCACACATTGCAACTCATTTAGCATGTACATCATAATTTGCTTATTACACCATAACCTGTTAACTACGCCATAACTCATTTTAACAACACCATCGTTCGTTGAGAACACCACACATTGTAGTGTCAATGCTTATGTAGTATGACCCACTGTGGTGGTACAGTATGAAGACAATTGGCTGACATTGGATTTCTGGTTGGTGGTCTTTCGGTTTGATGATGAAACAGACCTGCAGTCACATTGGCATGTTTGTGTGTTGGCATGTTTGTGTGTTTGCATGTTTGTGTGGTTCCTTTAAACTTTGTATGACATGCCTCTAGAAAAAAGCAGCCCTCATTCAGAAACTACAAAGTGAAACCCTGAGTGAAAATCTGTTGGAATTTAGTTTACTGTATATCTTGTACCATTTTTGAGATATGACTTTTCAAATTTTGAGAAAACTGCAAAACAGATGATGTGCAGTATTTCTCAATGTCAGTATTTTTTTTTGTTAAGCCTATATATTTTGTCTCTTAATGACTTAACTACTGAGTTTCACATTGGTAGGTGATATCGATAATTCTGAAGAAGAAAATAAATGCTTCCAAAATAAACCCTCTGGGCAGATGAAATTCTCAAATATCCTTGAAGTAAAGGTTACATAAACAAAGGATTAACATAAGACATATCATCGGAGTCCATCTCTTGATGTCACATATTTGCATATTTAGCCAATGTTTATTCATGATACAGCTGAACATTATTCATGAACATTTTAACATTTGCTACAACACAGATTTGGTGTTAGTAGTAACTTTAAGGTCCTTTGCAGTTCATCACCTCCATACTCTTATGTGCTGCACTGCTTCATGTAGTTTTGTATTATTTTGTTGTGTTTACCAATATTTTATTTATTCTTTCTCAACAGAGCTGATCTGGATAAAGCAAAATCATCTGGAGACTATAAAAAGATTCTCAAATTTTTTGAAATGACTTTCAGCTCTTTTGCTCGTCTTAATGTCACTTTCAAGGTACAGTAAAACAACATTCCTTCAGACAATTATTGCCAAAGTGTAGTAGGATAGACTTGTTTATTTGTTCATGTGTGCTTATAATAAGTGATTCACATTTTTTGGAAGTCACTAAAATTACACGACAAAGTCTGACTCTAGGATGCTTGATTTCAGTGAGTGTTTATTCAAACTTGTCTAGTTGAGCCCTTGAAACGGAACAATTTAATTTTATTATTTAAACATATACATGTCCTTATGTTTTTATTTACCGTATGGAAAATTAGAACGTCTTCACAGTGCCAGCTGTTTGTGCATAACTATGTTTGTCTTGTTCTTTTGCTAGGCAATATGCTGTGAAAAAAAATAAGATCTCTATGTTGAGAGTCAAATACTCTGACATTAAATCAATATGGAATATTTTTCAAGTTCACCAAACAAGTTCTTTCAAATAACAGAATTGTAGGTCACCTTGTGCAAGTATTTTGTGATGATTCTCTGCACATCGTTGTACAGTTTGTATTGTAATCACATCATGGAATGCTCCAGGCATTTTTAGTACTTAGGTAAATTTATTATAGGTGTAACCTAATGTAATAATGCCCAGGCATGTTGCATGGCTGTACTCCATGATGTGAAAACTGCTGCATACTCACTGTGCTGTACTTCCATAAGATGGGCACAAGTTGGTTCTATTAGTTGGGAATAAATAAGACACAGCTATGCATAGAAGGATTGAAAGCAACAAGGCAAGTTACAAACAAAAGTCAACATTTACACAAAAGTCAGTGTATACAGACAAAAACCCATGGAGTTAAATTTAAAAGATTCAAGTTTGTGTAAAGTATTTCAAATCTCTTCAAAACAAACAACACTTCAAAAGGTTTTAACAATAGAGGAAAGACATAAGTTTCAAAGTTTTTCATACATGTAATTCTAAAACAGGCAGATATTGTGATGCACAAGAGTGCTGAATAATGATTTCTCAGCCAATGAGAAAACCAAGCTTTGTTTGTGGTTAGTTGTGTTGTACTAGTGACCTCATCTGACCCACTTACTTCCCTACTCTCGCTTTAAACACTACATGGGCGTGTATTACAAAGAAGCGTTTTAAGTTGTAAGTCTATTGTTGGTGTTGTTTATACGTCAAAAGCCACTAAAAACCATCTGCTTTCTCGACTGATCTACACTTTCAGAGTCCCAAAGAGAAACCACCGGATGATTGTGGGCTGAGCATGGACTATCTCCATTCTGTGTACAAGTATATTCTAGATCTACCCCAGGACATTCAAAAGCTTACTTTAAAAGGGATTATAAACAGTTTACTAAAAGATATGAAAAAGTAAGTATTGTTCACGTGTAGTCTCCTGACTACAAGCCGTAGTTCTTCTAGCAATTGTAATTTTACTCCATGACTCTTGTCGGCCTTTTGATATCAGCTCAGGCCATATGTTAAAAGGGATGTCTTGTCAGCATCGAGAATGGCCAGTTATTCACCAGCGAGGCAAGGGTTGTGTTGTATAGTTACATTACTTTAGGGATTTTGACCCGTTGTCTATCAGCCAATTCTCATAGTCGTTCTGTGAGGTGTTGAAAGCTTGCATAGTTTGTATAGATCATCTCTCTTTTAGGTTGAGTGGTCACCCTCAGAGGTGGTAGAAATGTACACACTTTGTTAAATTTTCCTTCCCTGTGTGAGAATCGGTCCCTGCAGTAGTCCGAAATTGTTCTGGTGAAGCTTAAATTTATCAGTGTCACGAGCATTGTGTTACCTGAGTGCATTTGTTGTGCTGGGACAGGTGAATGTTTGATTGCCAAACCAAGTAAGTTTAGTATTAACCCAAAAAGGATCAAGGAGTATTTGTCTTTACAGTCACAGGAAAATTAAGCTATTTTGTCATCTGCATTTTCCACTGTTGATACCATTGCAGTCATACTGATCAGGGGCTACATCATAACTAGGTTAAATTAACACAGTTCAAGTTGTATATTTTCTAAAGTTTGTGTGGTTTTGTTCATACTGTAACTTTGTTCAGCACCAGAGAAATAAACTGCCTCTTTCACCATGAACGTAAAATCATGCTTGAAAAGTGGGTTGCTGGATTGAGTTTGTTACTTAATCATAAGAGATGTGTCATGAATCGCCTTCACAGCAAAGATTAATTACTCCAATCATCTATTTTAATTAGTCTTGCTACCTAGTTGCTACAATGCTGCGCATTTCTCTTACTTTCCAGACCTCGAGACAAAGTTGATCTCAGAGCCTACCTTATTTTACTGCAGGTGAGGATTAACCTTACTTTGGTTTAAAGTATTAAGCTTTTGTTTACATCATTAAGCTTGCTCATGTTTATAGCTTCCCATTTGCATCGTGGTGCTTGCTTACGTTTACATTAACTTTGAAAGGGTTGTACAGTTGTAAAACAACATTTTTTTTTACATTTGTTTACATTGTTTACATTATGTAATGTTTGTTTTTCTCTAAGTACATACTTGTGTGAACAAATTTTAACTGTATATTGAACTGTATAGATTAAGCATTTTTCAATGAAGATGTGTAAGACAACTTTTCTCTCATTGCTACTCAAGAATTTTCTGAAGAATCCATGTCTATCTTGTTGGAGGAATTATTTTTCATTGAGTTCATTTTTCATAACAGCAGAGATTCATTTCACTGACTGATTATTCTGTATTCTTCCTCAATTGCACAGAATCCCCAGTTCAATTCTCCATCCACCTACGTAATATTTGCTCATCTTCTGCGTCAGATTGCCAATTTATCAGATCAGGAACACCACTTTCTCGTTCAGTGGTACAAAAGGTTAGTGTGCACAGAACCATTATCTCATAATGTCTTTGGTCCGCAGAAGTCAGGAGTCTTACGGATTCTGCTAGAAACCAAAAAAAAAAAAGAAAGGAAAAAAGGGGTTACTGGAACAGTTACTGCTAAACCTTGATTCCAAATTGATTCTGTTCTTTCCAAAAGATACAAGTGTGTTCAGGGGGTGAAATCTTTTGATTCAAGGTTCAGCGCAGTTTGAAAGGTTTCAGGGGCCACTTGTGTATGTAAGCTAGTTCAAACATCACTGCAATGTGTCTTTTTCTCAAGTAAAAACTAACGTGACTGAATTGACCGTGACCTTAATTTCTGAAGTATGAAGGTATCTTTTGCATCTATGAGTCATACTGTATATGTGAGACATTGTGCTAGTTTTCCTGTAAGCCTACCTGATGTAACAGGCAAACTCTACAAAAAGGTCATCTTGATATCAGAGAAAAGATTTTCTTTAAGTAATTTGCAATTGTTTGTTTAGTATTTAAAAATTTCTCTTTTTTCTTTTTTTTCGCCTAGGTTGCCCAAAGAAACGTTCAAGTCAATCGTGGAACGAATGCAAAACTTCCTCTCTGCCAGGCTTTTCCCTCCTGAACCGTCCGAGTTACCACCTCTTGCCAAATGTTCTTGGTGGATACCATCTGTTGCCAAAGTTGTAGCTCTATTCAGTGAGTTTGTGTTAAAAGTATTCTTGGCAGTGATTCCATTTGTTGTCCATCATGTCGTTCTTGAAAACTTTTTTTCCTCTGTATATGGTTAACTGCCACTGCCATTTCTGAGTACCATCGATAACCCACAAGAGTGTATCGTTTGTTCAGTAGCTAAGTTGCGCTGATCAGTTTTAGCGATGGTGTAGCGATTGATAGGTGAATGTAGTAACCATCCAGGAAGATGGAAATGTTGTGATAAAGCTTTTTTATAATTACGTAGCTTATGAGAGTGCAGTTTGTGGGATGAGCAAGTGCATAGCAAACATATTGACAGGGTGGACAATGTCCAGGGCCCTTGAGGGCTCAGGGGCTTCAAACCAAATGAGCAAACTTGTGCCCACTTTTCAGCCACTCACAGACTTGAAATTACAATCCATTTTCTCACCCCAAATTTCCGTTGCTAAGTGAATTACAAAGACAAAGTTCTATGAATTGCAAAACATATAATGTCTTGGTTTGGTGGCCCTTCACTCATGTCCATGAATCCATGAATCCCTGAGAGACTTGTTGGGCAACTGATGATGAAGGGCCCATCGCTGACTTCACCTGAATAGCAATTCATCAGCATAGGAGAGCATCATGCTGGTAATGACCACAGCTCTTGCAGGATGTTCTGACTGACATGCCTGGGAGGTTGTGAGGATGGAACTGTCATCAGCTGTTGCTATGAAATGTTGCGAGACAGTGTGAAACGTGGTAAATCTGATGGTAGAAGTGATTGCCATCTTTCAGAGGATTAAATGAAGCTGGAATCAGTGTTAACGTACATGCTTTTGTCAGTTGAATATTGTTCCCTCATCACAATACGTGTCAATGTGTGGTGGATTCATGATGCACTACCAAAGATGCTAATGATATTCTAAAGGTTGAAAAAAAAAAAAAGACAAAAATGATCTTTAATGGCAAAGATGACCTTTTCCACCGCATACTGTGCGATTGTTTACACACACAATACCACTAGCGAACGTGGACAATACCGGCACAGTTGTCGTTTAGTTCTCTTTATTAATAAAACGATTACAGTGTGAAAGATTGATGGCGACATTAAATCATATCTAATGAGACAAATGAAATGGTGAGATCTAATTTTCATGGAATACAAACTAATTCAGGGGCCCCAAAACCTGATTACTGCTTAATATATGCCTCAACCAACGTGTATTGGCTATTGTCACAAATAAGCGCAAACATCATATATCTCCTGTTGATTTGGAAATGCATCTAAAGGTCGGAAACTTCTGAGAAGAAAATCATTGGGTTGGCATGCCAACAGACCACAGATATTGATGTTTAACAATGACAAATTGGAATTGGCTGGTGAAAAACGAGGATTGTTTACTCCACAATGGAAATCAATATTTGTCTTATTTCATTGGTGTCATTTCAGATGTTGAGCAAAGAGAGACTTAGAAATATAGACATTTTTTTTTTTGGGGGGGGGGGGATTTGAACCTACAGGGTAAATGCCAGTGAGAGACAAATAAGTATTATTATAGACATTTATGTCATCTGTGACTTCTCATGTTTTATCTTTTGAGTTATTTTGTATCACAACTTAAAAAGAAATTATTGATTTATTTTGCAAGGTTGTTCATTTCATGCAAACCTTGGTTACATGAGGATGAATTTAATGAATACATATTGAACATTTGTCTACCTTATTTCCCTTCTAGTTGTAAAATTTTTTAACGTAAGAAACATGCATGTAGTTTTTAAGATAGAAGAAAAAAGGAACATATTTTGGTATTTTTGGTCATATATGACCCTAATTTGTAGAGATTACTTCAAAGACACATTCTGGAATCACTTGCAGGAAGACCTGATAGCCATCATCACATGATCACCAGTAAACAGTAAACTAAAAAACGTACACTTTGGGAATTCTATTTCTTGACACCTAAGCTGTGATTTCAGTTCTCATACTTTGCAAAGTTTGTCCCCCTTATATAAGAATAGGCCAGGCAATATTCAAAAATTCTCATGAAACTACATGTCAACAACTTAAAAAATATTCAAAATTTCTACAAAAACTAAATGTCAGCAACTTCCAGCCTGCTCAGAGTCTTTGTGTGTAGGTACCGATCATTTGGAACCGCTAAAATTTTTAAATAGTCTGACAAAGTCTATGATGTAGAAGTCGCACAGAAACAAGGGACAAAAGAAGTAGTTTGCAACTTTTACGTCATCATATGCCATGAGTATGATTATTCATGAGGCTGTCTCGAACTTTTGTATCGTAAAATATTTTACTGATTTAATATCTTTATGGACCAAATAGTGTTACTTTTATGGGAAAATGTCTTGTGTAGTCATTATTGAATATTCTCTGTTTGTGACATGTAGTTTGGGATTCTCTGGAATATTCTTTTAAGCACCAGAACTCCTATAGTTTTTGGGTGAAGTTAAAGGTAAATCGTAGGTAGTAAAATATGTCTAACAACCTCAAAAGGACAGCAAAAAGGCAAACTATTGTTTATAACCAATACAATTTAATATAAGATATTTACAAATACTAGAGAGCTGTTACTGTTTTGCTGTATGTGGAAATTTTGTCTTTAGTACACTGTGTGACATAAAAAATGTATGCAGTACTTTAATCATTTTACGGGAAGATAGAGAAAATTAAACATATCGGAAATGATTGAAAGGAATGCCATAATTACAAATAGGGCTACTTGTCTTCCAATTTTTCTTTCTAAGTACTTGATAGTTCCTGAGAGGCTTTTTAAAATGGAAGGTGTGAATTACAGCTATTTGCCTCTCCCCTCAATGGATGAAGCAAGTGTTAGTATGCAGAGGTTAGAAACCCGTGTTGTGGTAAAGTTCTTTCAAGCTTTGTTTATTGCGACCTCAAATGGCCTCCTTTTGCGTTCTTCGTCAGTTTGCTTCCGCATATTGAGTATAAAGTTCTCAGGAAAATGTATTCAAGACTGCCAGATATTTTGCAAATTACCAAACATTCTCTATGTCCGATGAATTGATCTGTTTGATGCCCAAGTCCACACAAATGGTTTTGAATTGTGAAAACACAGTTAGTGTAATAGCGTTATTTTCTCTTTCTTTTTTTTTCAACAGATGCTGCCAATAACTTCACTAATCCTACAAGGATTCCATACACTTCCTTCTACAACACAACATTAGACCACATCGATCTGATGAAAGAGTACCACGCTTGGCAAAACCCAGTCAACAAAGAAGGGTAAATATGCATTAATTAATACATTGAATGAGTGTTATTTAGTTTGGTTGCCATGGTAACTAAGTGTGGTTCACATTAAGCATGTTGTGTTATTGGACCAAATATGTATAGTAACCTTATCTTGTCTAGTCTTCTAGTATGCAAACACCAACAGGTGGCTGTCACTGCACGGGAAGGGGGGGGGGGCAACAAGCAACATGCCCAAGCTAATAACCAGTTAACTTGCTGTGACTTGCATAGCTGAAATAGTCAATGTAGATGTGGCTGATGAGTTCATCATGTTAGGTGATCTATGTGAGATATTGACATAGTGAGTTAAAAGGTGAAAGTCAGAGATTTGAAAACTATCTGTTACAGAGCTTAAAAATGAATTACACTGGCCCAACTCCTATCTTCACCAGACATTCCTGAGCAGAGATATGAAGTGTTGGAGCTTATTCACTCGGTTAAAAATGGTAGATTGAACAATAACTTGTGATGTCGTTCCTGCATCACTTTCTTTGTTTTTCTGGGTTTTTTTTTTCCAAAAGCCTGTGCGCCTGTCATGAAATGTGATCACTGTCTTATTGTTAGGGCTGTCTTGGCCGTACAGATCATCTCTGTGTAACATGCTATGCAAGAAAACGTTAAACTTTTCAAGATTATATAAACTTAATTTTTAATTATCCAATAAAACAGCAGGTAATGAGAGTTTGCACAAGAAGGACATCGCAAAGTATTGTGCAATTGATTCAATCAATTTAAGTGAAGATCTTTCAACATTTCATATCTCAGCAATGAAACAAGCTATGAAGATGGAACTTGGTTGAATAGTGCTTGTTTTCCAACCTCTAAAATATATTTTCTTGAGACTTTAGGTACGATATGCTCCATCTGTATTTATGCAGTGATAGACAATTAATCTCTCTTTCTCAACATGTAACCTGAAACACATGCAAAACATCATAATATCATCTCAGTGATTATTTTCATCTTGATCTTCAGTAGCAAAGAACTCCAATTACAGATGTAACCCAGTGAATAGCTCAACAGGGAAGTCCATTTTTACCATCTGTCACATAGTTCACACTTTAGTGGCAGTGACATGAAAGTTTAAAACATCAGTCGTGGTCGTTAGAACTTAATAAGCGTAATTTTGCGATGGCAGAATAATGCATACTGTGAAGCAATAATTGCTATTTATCACGTTGAGACTAAGTTTATTGAGACTCAGGTTTATTACTACATATTTTTGTACTTAACCCTCTTTAAAATTTATTATATTGCATGCTTCTCTTTTACCATAGGTTCACATTTTGTCAGTATCCGTTCCTCCTGAGTCTTCAGGCTAAGAGAACAATTTTACAGAAAGATTCAGAACAACAGATGATCATGACAGCAAGGGTTAGTGTTCGTATTTGTTTATTTGTCCATACGTTGATTACATGTGTTCCAGCGATGCGTACTGACTTTTTTGGTTGTCTGGTATTTATCTGCTTGTGATGACTTTGCAAGGGAGGCATTAGAATGGAATAATTTTTAGTCCTGAGGAAAACTTAAATATATTTTTGTAGCAGCTATCTGCTATATTGATAGCACTAAAAACAGCAAATTTCCTCAGTACGTTTTCATGTTTAGATGTGGATGTGAGAATTTTGCATCTTCCCTTTTCTTTAGCTGGGGATGGAGTAATAGTTCAGCACCCAAGATATCAAGTGCATAAGCATTTAACACAGTGTGCCAACAACATTGTCCATGGCACCTTTTTTTTTGTTGCTACATCCAACATAACCCAGTGAAAAGTTGCTTTCTTACCACAAGCTCAAGGTGGTCACATGCTCATTATAGATGGATTCTGTACATACTTTGCATACGTTTGATTAAAATCACGAAGATGGACGGAGACAGTGAGCATGTGAGATGGGTCTGAAAGGATGTGTTTAACTTCTGAAATATCGTACTTGCATCAAAATCAGCTGAATTTGCTGCTCATCAAATCATCAAAGTCTCTGTGAAATTTGATCATTTAGCAGATTTCAAATTGTTGAGATGAATTGGTCAGAGGACCGGGGGAATAAACATATTACATGCGTGATTGCACAATTCCTGTTTGAAATCTGGGAGGGGAATTTCTCAGCATGTGTCGCAGATGCACTTGCCGTACATTGTCACATTAACTTAAGGAATGGAGAATTTTTATTCTGCCTTTTTTCCACCCGCATTTTACAGAGAACTTTGGTAGCCTCAGTTCAGCAAAGACAGATGCCTAACATGAACATGTTGTTCTTGAACCTTAAAGTGAGACGGTCTCATCTGGTTTCTGATTCCCTTCATGAGGTTAGTATCAAAATACTGTATTTTATGCCAACATCGTTTGATGTGAAAGGGAGGCTGAAAATGAAAACTGTTTCAATAAACGTACGTTGCTGCTTCTTTCCAGGATTAGGCACCGCAATGTAGCTGAATTTCCACAAAGAGTGGACTTGGCACAAACAGGTGTGACATCACCAATTTCTCACTAACCTCATAAATGATCAGCTTTAACTGAAGTGATACTGTGAAGGATGTGCAGTATCTCATGACGGAAACTGACCCAATGCAGGATGCACTGTAAAAAATTTGTACAAATACATAAAAAACACATTCCCTGTCAGAAAAATCAGAACATGTTTTGAATGTCAGAATGTGTATCAACGACACCAGACCCACTTGCAAATCCACTCTGCTTGGGAAGATATTTTACAACCTCAACTGTCAATGTCTCAAAGTTAAAACACCTATCACAAATTGAACTGCATTGATATTTGTACTTCAAAGGAGGGGTAGAATGGGAGTGTAGCCCCCTTCCCTCTGACAGTGGAAGCTCCAAAAGACAATGCAAAACAGTGCAAAAGGGGGAAACTTAAATTGAGGTGGATTCATTTGGACAAGTTATCATATTTCACAATACCTGATGGTATACCCATCACTTGGAACTTGTTCTGTCAATGGAGGCAGTTGATGTGATGATGTTCACCCTAAATGTATGTACTTTTGATGACTTTCAGGACAGTTAAAAAAAGAAGACAGACTTTTTGATCATTTGCCGTGATGATATTACATGAGTTTTTTTATGGCAAATGCATTAATGTAATCCAAATACAGTTTTCATCTTATACATTTTGAAGTAGCTGTATAAAGTCAACTTTGACAACAGTTGCTGATCTTCTTAGTCCAAATTAGTTCATGAGTGATACTTTTTTTCCTGTACACCTTAGAAATCTGGATTCAGTGCAATGTCCTAGCCTGGAAATTTGCCATATTTCCATTTATGCCACTCGGTTAGTGATGAATGGAATAATTTTTTTTTTTTTTCAAAATTTAACCACAGTGTTGACACCATTATTTTAGTCCCTACTTTAAGTAATTTGTTTCAAATAGTATCTTCAAAGTGTGAGCAAGATTCAGTCATGCCCTACGTTGGATCACCTGTTACTTCTCGACATAACTTTGTGTCATAATGAAGATGGCGGTTATGTCATATTGCCGAGTTCATTGTCGATGATCATCCAGCAGGTATGCTCTGACTTCCATTACACTGCCGATGATTCGAAATCGTGTAAGTCACCTGAATTTTTATGATCTCTACGTTCAACTACGTCTCATTAAATCACATGCCGCGATTTGTTCTCAGATTGCGAATAAGAAACAAGACCTGAAGAAGAAACTCAGAGTATCATTCGCGGGAGAGCCGGGCCTCGATATGGGAGGTTTGACCAAGGAATGGTTTCTGCTTCTCCTGAGGAAGATATTCAGAGAAGAATACGGTAAGTAGATGAGATTTGTCTGAAACAACCTCTGAGAGATGAATCAGCAGATTTTATCGTTCGTGTCGTATTGCCACCATCTCATTTTGCTGGGCTAGATCAGTATTTACACCTCAAGATTCATGAGTTAGGTGCAAGTAATCTTTCAGATGCTGTTACTATTGCATCTCAAGTAGAGAGGGCTCATGCTGCAAGTCGTATCCAGCTAACCAAAATGCTGTTATTTCGGGTCAAGTGTATGCTATTAGTGTAGCTAATACTGTATCAAAACTAAAGACCAATCATTTTTGGGTGTTAAAAAGAGTATTGGCTCACGTATTAAGTACAGATGTTAGAACTGGAACTTAGCACAACCTAACTGCATCTTAGTCAGCCACCCTGTTGTGGGCATTCATATTGGTATAGCAAACAAAACAGTTTTGATAGGAATAGAGTATGCAGAGATTATCCTAGATGTAGGTCAGACCTCACCTCATCGGTACAGGACAGTCTCCTTACCGCAGAGGTGTGGATCGTATTCTGATAGTGAATATTTCTAGGACTCTTTACCTTGTACACCTTCTAGAAACTCTTCGCCTCATAGAGAGAGAAGTCAAAGTCCCTCAAGACATGTGTATTCTAAAAGAAGCCCTAAAGGAGATAAGCATTGCTGTAGGGAGACATGAAGGCATTCACTAAGTTTGAACAGAAGCTCCAAAGACTTGCAAGACAAAGAGACTGCATCAATAGTTCACTTCATTACTATTAACCTTGCAAGAGTAAGTTGAGGCAACATGGATGTATATGTGTACAAGCTTTGGATCAACACAGCAGGCAACGGGAGAAGAAGCTTAAAGGCCGTACCTCATCACCCTAAGCTGTATTGTTACCTTCAGGAACGCAAAATCCTCAACTGGTTCTAAGTTACAGTACTGTTTGATTGACAGCAAATTCGAAAGATGCAGAGTAGCTCATATTACACAGCGTACACAGGGATCCACTGTTTTGATTTCACATGTGGGAGAATTTTAGACAGGCTGTTTGAGGGACTAGACGTAAGTGGTTGGGAGAATTGAAACTTTCTGGGGTGATGAGTTTTTGTCTTTAAATTTTATGAATTTGTCTAGAATATTGTGTCGCCTAAAGGGTCATTGTATATTCTGTAACCTAGGTTTAATTGATAGATGCAACAGGGATAAATTTAACATAATAGAAAATTTTCTCACAGATTTATACATTTTGAGATTTAAAGGCATCAGCATCAATGAAAAACTGAAGATAATAATATTCAAGCTCATCATTCCAAAAAACTAAGAAAACTAGTATTGCAAATATTTACCCACTTTTTTTCGACTCTTAGAAAAAGAAAGAAGTTTTCTCTAAAATTTTGCATTTAAGTTTCTTGCATGTTTTTCCGTTCTGCCCAAGGGATGTTAGAAAACCAGCAGATAACCTCAAATTATGGAGGGGTAGTTGGGGAGAGGGGGAAAGGGGGGAGGGGTATCATTGGAGACTACCTCCTGTCTACTTGTTAACTTTTATTGAATCTTTCTGTAGGTACAGCTTTTCTGTGTAACCATATGTCACCTTCTTTGAAAAGTGTATGTCCCTTAAATTTGTAGTACACTTTCTTAAAATATGATTTTCTTTCTTTCACACACAGGCATGTTTATCTATAACCGCAAAGCTCACTGCTTTTGGTTCAACCCAGCGTGCACTGACTGTGATCAAGAATATAACTTAGTTGGTGTTGTATCCTTTGCCAAGTAGACAATATGAAAATCAAGGTGGTCTTTAGTACTTACCTAAGATTTGTTAAAAAAAAACTGATATTTGTCCATTATTCACTGAATCCTTCAGAATCAGGACACACAATACTCCTGCATGCAAGAAGTAAGCCAGCGACCTGTCCAGCCTTAATTTGGACGGTCAAAAAAATCAACCAAAGAAAAAAAATTAAGCAGTAGTTTGTGGACAGAAAAGATATCAGAAAAGGACAGAGGATAAGGGTCAAAATGAACTGAAGCTACGAGCGATTTCAGCATCCACAAATAAAGAAACGAAGGATATCAATCAATGTTGTTGTTACTCAAATCTCCTTTCACTTTGATCCTTTTAAGGGAAATGCTACAAGGTTTCTAATTATATAGTGAAGTAAGTAATTAAAGTTACAGATAAAATCTTTGTTTTTGAACTATGGAAAGGATCTGACACTTGAAATGACCTAAGTGACGGAAGAAGTGTGTTCATCTTCGATGGACAATCATCAGTTTAAACGTAAAACACAGCACTTCGATGGTTTTTGTTCATTTTTGTGATAAATTTTGATTGTTTGTGGTACTTTAAAGACACGGTGCAAATAATTAGTTTCAATGTAGCTGGTTGATAGATACATACTTATAAATGGAAAAAAAAAGGAAATAAGTAGGTCAAAGAAAAGTGAGATCAAGAACAAAACTCAGCACACCAGAAGCAATACACATTTGGGAAATCCTTCCCTGCAAAAAGTCTATTCAAATTGTGACCTGAGCCTTTTGGCAGAAATATTTCCACATTCTTTTCTCATTACAATTTGCCTTAACATATTGTTTCCAGTTAATGGGCTTGGCTGTCTATAATAGCATTATTTTGGATATAAGGTTTCCTCTGGTTTGTTACAAGAAGCTTCTTAGCCCAGCAGTGGTTCCTTATCACAACCCAAAAGCAGAAGTTGGTAAATGTGACGTCAGCCTTGAAGATCTACACAGCGTCAATCCGGTGAGCAGGCATTGATGATAACATTTTCTTTCGTTTAAAACAGTCATTGCCTTTGTAATTCTGGTGATATGTGTGTGTGCCCATTGTATCGATATATTGAGAGGAGATGGACCTCAACTACATTTGGAGTATGCTGCACCACATCAAGTACAAATAACTTGTCATTTATTGTGGAGGCCAGAGGTCATTTAACCTCAATGTCAAAATATTGAAAAAAGAGTTCATCACAAGGGAGAGCTTTAGCTTGTCTTTTTTATTGAGAAAGGGCACATCAATCTTATATTTGGATTGTATCAGTACCACATTAAGAACATGGAACCTGCTGTTTATGGCAGAGGTCAAAGGTCATTTGGGTCAGTGTCAAAACTTTGCAAAATCCCTACATCATTAAGGGAAGGTCTTGCAAATCTTATTTTCGGTATGCTGGTGAATCACAGGTAGGTCGAATAGGATGATTTTCTTTGGTGGAAGTGATTAAATGTTCCAATTGATGCTCGTGCTATGCAAATGCCCATATGCCCTCTTTCCCAACATTGGTTTGCGACAGGTCGGGGAACTGTAACTAATCATGGTCAATCAGGTGAATCTTCCGTGGTTTCTCCGTCACACCTTGTGTACTGCCTCCATCTCGCTCAGCCAAAAATGTCATCCTTACTAATACATACTACCTGCTTGAGTGCACGCAGGGCAGATAAAGCTAAGATTATGTCGACACAAGAGATAAGTTGTGGTTGTACAGTCTTCACTCAAAGGAGAATCATGTCATGGCTTGTGTTTCCAAGCATCTTTGATGTCTGCATCTAGGTCAATTTGAGAATACATGATCTAAATAAATGAAAGTTGAAGAAGATGATCCCTATTGTTTTTTACGGTGACTGAAGGTCTTAAAAGTCAGAGAGTATTAAATGTGAGACTCTCTGGAAATGTAAATAAGACCATTGATTAAACTTTGTACTTCTGTCTCGGTCAAACAGCTTGGACAGTTTGACATTTGGTATTACCAGATTAGCAATATGAAGCGTCAAAATTCTTGTGTGCAAATATAGAGTGCTCTTTGTGTGAGGGTTTGTGTGTGTGTTTGCAAATGTGTTTGCATGTGCGTATCATATATCGCCTAGTTGTGATTACACCCTGAGTTAATCAGTGAAGTTAAATTATATCATGCATCTTGATGTAATGGAAGTGATTGACAATCATTATTAAACCATCATGCAGAATTGAAAGAATTAATGAATGATAGATTAAATGTATTTTCATTTTATGGTACACAGGATCTAGTCCATGGTCTGAGGGAACTTTTGGCTTATGAGGGAGATGTCGAAGAAGACCTCTGTACAGATTTTCAGGTAAAGCTGCTTTGTTTTATGAACTTAACTTGTACCTTTGTTTTATCTCTCAGTAAGGGCCCTTGTGCCTGTATATATTACCACTTTGGAAGAGTGCAACAGTAACTGTCAATTCTTTAAACCTGAAAAATATTTTTGAAGTCATATGTATGAAAATTGATCATATAAATTTTAAGAACATCAAAAACATTTGATTCAAAATAAAATTAAAATGTGTCTGTGTTGGTAATTGTCAAGGAATTCCAAAATTCGGAGAGTCCAGAATCAAGGGCTGTGTGCGATGGAGAGCAATCGAAAAGAAACTTCTTCAAATGGGATATGATGTAGTTGAAACTAATATTATCCATGTGGAGCATAGTGATACACTGCTTCAGTCTAGCTTGAAGTAGGGACTCTGCCAACTAAAAGATATTAAACATGAATACAAACTCATGCATTGCAATACCATAGTAGTTGAAGTAATTTTTCTGCCTAGGCTAGCCCTTTTTTCCCTAAAATTGACCTGTGAATGTCATGGATTTTGGTCAGGTGATTGTTTAAGTAGAAGATAAATTTGAGAGCATATATTTTGATGTAAGTGTAAATGAAGTTTCAATTTAAGTTTGATTGTTAAAAGTGAACCATCTCCATAGCAGTATCTCAGCCTTGTATTATTTTCCTTGAGGTCAGTTGTAGAGTTACTGACAATTCCTGTTTTAAGGCTGTGAGGCTGTTGCGTTCAGTTTTCTCATTTCTTTTTCCTTGCTGAAAGTGTCAGGAAGTTTGTATCTCAAGTTGATGGTGGATGTGTATTTTGAGCCTGCACTTAAACATGGTAACTTCAAACTATGTGGGTACTTGTCATTGACAAGAACAGGTTTCATATTCTTTGGAATGCAGTCAAAAAGTGGATATCTGAAGAAGCATCATAAAAATGATATCTCTAGTAGGTTTAATTCCTTTTAGGTAAAGGGCATCCATTCTTAATGTTCACCAAGTTCAAATGTGAAATCAGTAGCATTGCTACGGGTGGCTTGAGGGGGCCAGACCCCTCAAAAATATGAAAGGCCCCCCTGATTTATGAGGGTTACATGTATTGATATATAGAAAAAAAATGAGTGTATTGTTTGTTATGTGGTCGTTCATGCAACAGCCCCCCCCCCCCTAAAATTATAATTCTAGCTATGGCCCTCCAAGAATTGGTTGGTATTTGAAAATGGTTTTCAGGATAATTGTTTTAAGCCATCACTGAATCATATAATACTCATGTGAAACATTGCTATTTAAAGTAAACTAGGGGAACTTTATGTACAATTAGGTTTTTTGATACTCCTGTTTGCAAGGAGATGTATATGTATGTAGTGGAACCATTGTAGCTGCATCTCACAGACATAGTAATCCTGAGATCTCTGATTAAATGTTACTTATGATTGCTGCAACTTGCGAAGACCTTAGAAGGTGTGCTTCTCATTAACTGGTGTTCTACAATTTGCTCTTTTCTCTTCTGCCAGATATCCGTTCCAGTTTTTGGAAGCTACCAAACAGTTGAACTTAAACCAGATGGTGCAAATATACCAGTAACAAATGAAAACAGAAAAGGTAAACCGCAAGCAATCTTGCCTTTTGTGAGTTGCTCAATTGTCAAGTTGTTGAAGTTGTTCAACTTGCATCTGGTGACATCTTTTTAATTTTGTTTGGACAAATATCCAACACTGAAGGTTGATTCTCAGGTGGACGCAGTGATGGCCCTTCAGGCTTGCAATTTTGTTTCTGTCATTGAATATCAATGAGATTGCAGCTGAACATTTTAAGCAACAAATTGTAAAAGAATATGAGAACTGGGAGGCGATTGTCAAGTAGCTAATCCATATTGCTTCTCTTAAAGATCATAAATTGAATTGAAGTCGACAGGGGTAGCTGTCTGCGTAACTTTATCACTGACTAAATCAAATCTACTGTAGAAATTTAGCCTTGACTGTAAAGGACTGAAGGTACACATCAATGCAGGGAGATTTTTGTGTAATCTCTCCAGTTTTGGTCAGTAATTAAGAAATTAGAGATATTATTTTCCCACATTAGTTTCTCACATGAACAAATCAGAGTAATTGATTGATTGATTGATTTTCTAACTTTTATAAAAAAAAAGTAATAATACAAAATATTAGAATGACAACTGAAAGGGACCCCTGAGAAAGACTCCTAGGAAGCCACAAATAGCTTGCAGTAGTATGAGCTTCTTTAACAATGACCAAGGAAAAAGTGAATAGACGAGAGAGACAGAAATGTAAGTTGGAGAAAAGACTGAGCAGTCAACTGAGTATATGTATGAAAGCTTTTTAACCTTCTTTTTAAAAGATTTCTTTAAAAGAGAGAAATTATTTCAATCTGTATTTTGAGTTGGTCAGGAGTTGAAAGATTCAGGACCTTTGAAGCGATTGGAATGTCAGAAGGATGTGTAGGTGAATGGAATTGGAGAATTTTTTTTCCTTTTTGGCATGAGAGTAGATGAAACTGAAAGGTAAACATGAAAATACTAGGATGGGAACACTTTCATGTAATCCAATTATAGTATGTTTAGTACATTAATAAAAGGTGTTTTTTTTTTCATCTACAGAGTATGCATGCAAGCAGACAATTAGCTCATTGTTTTTGGGGGTTTTTTTTTCTCCTCTCTCCCCTCTTGTTTTGTCAGAGTATGTGGCTTTGTACGTGAAGTACATTCTGAACAGATCTATTTATCGTCAGTTTGCCGCCTTCTACCATGGCTTCCACAGTGTGTGTGCGTCAAATGCATTGATAATGCTGCAGCCTAAGGAGGTAGAGATGTTGGTATGCGGAAGTCCAAACCTTGACCTCGATGCCCTTGAAAAGGTCACAAAATATGAAGGTTATGCTAAAGAAGATGCAACCATCAGGTAAATGGTATTTCACTTCCTTTGCTGCTTATTGTGCACAGAAATGCAACACCGCCTCCTTTAAATCTCTTAAACTGTTTGGGAGCACTGAACCAGTATTGCCGCATAGCTGTCATGAAACGTGACAGCATCATGTTTCATGTGCATTTTTGTAATTAGTGTGCCATGCTGAATTGCAGCTGCTAAAATTCCTGTTTTTATACCACACTAAGACAACAGATCAGTGTGGTATATCTCATTAGCAACCTCATCACCTAAGGTCATTTTTGTCACCTCGTGGTGATTCTGTCCCACCCAGGTAGCAAACAATAACATGGCCAATTAGACGTGAAATGGTTAGGTTCTCTTGGGCTGTATTTCATAAAATAGGGGGGATCTTAGATGTCATGCCCATAGGCAAAAATGCCTAGTTGAGAAGGGAAAGGTGTGTCGACAAAACCAAGAAACCGGGATTGTTTTAACATCTTGAGTTCATTATTGTAGGTCTCCACGTGAGGTGTAAGAAACCCATCTCTTTAGTGAGGGTCAATTCTGGTGCAAACCTTCTAAACCTGACATCTCAGCAAGAGATTTGGTCTGATTGTACATGTAATAAATGCATGTATTATTATTTTTTTTTTGAGTGAAACACCATACATATTGTTATATTCAATTGCTACTCACTTCACATATTGGTCTCTGTGATTAGCTACACGGTGTTGCCCATCTCAGTTGGGGGTTACGTCTTTGAAACTGCTGTTCATGCTTGCATTTTGATTCCTTTGCATGCAAGGCATACACCATCTCCCTTTTCACTTGCAAGACAAGCGTTCGTATTTTGTCGTCTCAACTACGTGGAAGGCGTAAAGAATTACTGCATATGTGCCATTTACCACTTTTCTCTTCTGTTCGACAGGTACTTCTGGGAAATAACCAAGAGCTATCCACACCAGTTACAGAAGAAGCTGTTACTGTTCGCAACCGGCAGCGATCGTATCCCGATAGGGGGTATGGGAGAGATGAGCTTTAAGATAATCAAAGTGGAAACATCTACTAACATGTGAGTTGTACACTTATTTTGAATGGTTTGATGAAATGTTAACCTCTTCACTTCACTAGCCTAATATCTAGTTGTGTGGAAACTTAGCCACTTCTTGTGCTGGCAGTGTTTTTTTTTTTTTTTTTTTTCATTTTTATGTTTTGTTCATTACTTTCCAGGCTTCCAATGTCCCACACATGTTTCAATCAACTCATCTTGCCTCCATACCGAAGCAGACGACAGTTGAAGCAGAAGTTGACCGTGGCCATATCGAACGCTGAGGGCTTTGGGCTAGAGTAGCGGATCCCACATAGCACCGACCGTCTTTACAAATAAAGCGCCGTCATACCTTCCCTTGAGGAACACCCAGTAAATTCAAATGAACCTGTGATGTTGTGCAATGTAGTAAAGTTGTATGACATTACCATGTTACCCCTCTTTGGATAACCATGCTTCATGATAGCTTTCAATTGTAGACTGCCACATTCTTCTATGAAAACCAAGCATATTGTAATGTGCCTCAAGAGATGTATCTTTTATTTGTAGTCCACCAGTTTTCCTTGTGAGGTTAAACTCTTTGATACCATTGATGCATGGAGAGCTTTTAACATTTAACTTAATGATCTTGCCTCAGTATACGTGTTTCAGCCAGACTGGTGACTTACAAGGAAGCACGTTGTCTATCAAGAATCACAGAATATTTATTCCCTTGGAAATTCTATGATTTCTTTCATTTTTTATGAAACTTGGACTCCAGTGCAACTTAAACGGTTGCCTTTATGCTTTTTTCATGTCAAAGATCATATTTTGGGCACTTCTGAACCATTCTTTTGGATATGTGTCAAACATTTCTCTCAGCTTTGGACAGATATCTGAACTATTGAATTTTTCAGTAATTTTAGGTAAAGGTCTTGTTTGAGGGTTTAATTTTCTTAAGGCCCTGTCACACATTACGGGATTGGCTTAATGTACACTACTGTGTCACTTTCATTTTTATTTGGTAGCAAAATGAGCAGTCCAGTCGAGAAGTCAGGAACGTGGGCCTGCAGGGCAATAATTGCGACTGATATGTCCCTGACACATGACCTGACTTAATAATAGTCCAAAAACAGTATGAATGGACACCACCAAAAACGTAACTAAACATATATGAAAGAATGTATAATGAATAAATATTAGACACATACTGGGTAAACTTAAAATTGTACTCAGTATAAACTGAACTGTTTTTCTTTCTGGTCTCTGTGAGAATCCATTGAAAGTTTTGCAAATGCACAAAACTTTTCAACGGACTTACGTGACCTGCTGGACATCGACAGAGTTGCCTGACATGCACAGGACAAACAGCGAACGTTGAACGTATGTCTGGCAGACATTGACCAATCTAAAAGTCACTATATAAAGTAGTTTCTGTTTCTTATCCACTGGACCTACAGTATCTGACAGTGTGTGATAGGGACTTTAGGATAATGGAATGGCACAAAGCATGAAATACTCTGGATAGGAGTTCATTCATGCTGTATCTATTATTTGTTTGCTGATATGATCAATATCTTAAACTTTAAAAGGAGAATCTACATTAAGAAAAAAGTCCATCCTATAATATGCAATATTTGAAAATTTTATTCAGTCCACTGAACTATGTATCTCTCAAAGTATAACTTTATTGTCGTATTAAGAACTTCAGAATTCATCATAGATACTTGTTTGCAGCAGGTGAATCCTTTTAGATACGCATCAGTTCCTACCAACCGTGATAAAATTTGATCATCTCTCGAGACAATTCGTTGTCCAGAAATCAAACCATCTTTTAGGACGAGGAGACTGAGACTGAAGGTGACAATGATCACAGAATTATGTCAGGAGCAAATGTGTGATGTATGGTCCAAAGTATGTGCCTTTGAAAAGTAGAAAGAAATTCACAAGGAAGTACGTTTATTGTGCAGTGCAAGACTTGAGGCGCTGCAGAAATTTATGCAGGGGTATGCAGCAGCACCACCTAGCTGATCACAGTGACTAATGTAAAACGACAATCATTGGGTTGTGACAAACATAACATTGGCAAAACAGTACACATGCCAATTTTGCAGTCTGTCCATGCTCTCCTCTCGGAGTGTTGCATAATTGCTTCTCTGTCTAAACTCATGTTTGCTCATGTATCCCTTTCTGAGATGTCAGATTCCTCACCCATTAGAAGACGATAAGCTGTTCGTAGTCAAATGTACAGTAGTAAATATATGCTACTTATAGGGTTAGTGCAAGGTTGCCTTTGGGGGACGTCATGCTCACAATGTTTTTCAGACCTTGACCTTAAATTACCTTTGATCTTGATAAAAAAAAATGAAAAATAAGAGGCTTGCACTGGATAGTGATTCTCCAGCTTTGTTAGGTGGGCTCCTTTATGCTTTGACTATTGATAGTGGTCAAAATCATGTGAGGGCAAGATCATCTGAGGTCAAAATCTAAAAGCATTTCTAAGATGTCTGAAGAAGTGAGCCACATTAAATTCAAACTTTTTTTAAAGGTTGCCTTGGTCTGTAAGATGACATCTAATGATTGTAATAGTTATTAGCCATTTCAGGGTAACTTCTTATGAAACTGTGAAAATTGTGCACCCACTGTCACTCCACTGTGAATGGTTAGTGTGGAATTCAACACAGTGAGCCTGCTGTAAGGTTACATCTTGCTTAATCCTAATTCTTGTTTTTCACGATCAAAACAAGTCGCCTTCCAATCCTTTGTCCTTCTGACCTATTCATCATTTGGTGGTGTAGGCTGAATTTCATGTGTAACCAGAAAGACCACACAAATGGCTGCACATGGAGCGAGGTACTCTGGCATCATTTCCGAAACATTGATGTAAAAGAATATCTTAATGTTCACTGAACTCTCTCAAAGATTTATTTCACTGCTCTTTCTCTGCCATGGTCTTTTATGCTTTTCAGAGTGTCCTCAACTTGAAGGAGGTGAACTTTTATTTGTGAAGTCAATATAGAATGCAAAGAACTATTTATATGTATTAAAGTTGATGTGAAACAAAATTTAAAGTTACAGGGTCAATAAAATATAACATTCTAATTCTGTAGCTTGGTTGCATTCATATGAATGCAATCATTTGTATATGTATACTCTGTTTCAAGAATGTAAATAAATGAATTGTAAATAGTCAACTTAAAATGCAATTCTCCTAGTTACATTTTGAATGAATCTCAATGAACATTTTATTGCTATGAGCTCCATGAGCATTTTGTCCCATTTCACAACCAAGTCCAATTTATCTGTGACTGGACAACCTCCCCCACTCCCCCTGAAAACTTCCACCTGGAGAATTCCCCCACGGAAAATTCCCAAAGGGACAACCTACCCTGGAAAAAAATTTATCTATTAGGAATAAGTTGGGGAAAACTCTGGCATGCATCTACAACCTGCAAAATGAAACTGCCTGCACCCCCCACCCCTCCACCTAACGCATAACAATACGCAACTTTTAACGACACAATATGTCCCTTGAAATATCTGAATTTTTTATATCTTCACAAAGTGACCATATATGATCTTTGTCCTACAGTTTCACCCTCAACGGATGGTCAGCCACTCAGTTATCGTATCTAAGGTACTGGCACAATTAGACATTAGGACAGCATTGCTCTCAGCAAGTGTGAATGTAGAGAGTAATAAAAAAAAACGACATAACTTGTTGGATGCAACAATTCACACCAGCATGCTGTTAAGAGCTAACAAATGGCTTATCTAAAAAAGCAAGTCATACATTCATAACTGTAAGTCCCTTCATTTGATAAAATAACCCTGAGTGAGGTATTCATCCTTCGGGCAAATTTTCTTTTTCCCTTTACGTCAGTCTTTCATTGATGGTAAGGTTACAACCGTCTTCCATCAGTTTGACGGCTATTCTAGCGATGTTCTTTGCGTCGTCAATGCCCCGATGGGGGCGGCCTTCGAATTCCATGCCAAGGTTTTTCAACATGAGTTCCAACTTGACTCTATTAGTCTTGTAAAAATTACTGAATGTCTTGCTGAGATTGATCCACGTTTTAGCGTAAGGCGGAAAGGTCACCTGGCTCAGCTTACACTGCATTCGGAGGAAGAGGTTGATGTCCCATGGCCTGTAAAAGCAAAGCAAGAAATGGATGGATGATGGGTTGGGGAGGGGGGGGGGGCAGCAGCATAACAGAGATTTAACATCTTGTTGACCTGCAAACTACCAGTGTGAGATTTCCCCCACCTCATGCTTTCTCATTCTTGTCTACTCTTATGTATTCACGCAAGAACTGTTGCTCAAAGTGTAAATGGAAGGACCATTGAAATCAGTAGATCATCTGCTGCTACAATATCTAGGACTCCTTAAGAAACACTTTGACTGAAAACTTCAGAGCACAATGTCTTAAAAATAGAGATACTAGTTTGTATGCCATTCATAAAGGTTATGCACCGAAGGGAAAAAAATGTTTGAATGCGTGTACAAGTCATGCTAAATGATAAGCCCTCATTGGTTAAAAATAGACGTGATATGACAACTGATGCAGTTTGACCTGCTTGAATAATCAGCAACTTCGAGATGGCCTGTCAGACTCAAATGTTAAAAGTTGTGTTAATACAGAAAAGGGAACCCATGTCACATGACCAGGTAAGACACATTGTAAAGTTGATTAGCAAGCACAAAAAGTTTGACCAGACTTAACCAACAAATGATCAACATTTCAATGTCCCCCCTCTCTCCCATTTTAAAGCTGGAATGAGAGTTGTACTGGCAATCGCCTGGTCATCTTTCTTTATTCTTCATCAGTGTTTCAGGGGAGAGAAAGTAGGGAAAATGCTCAGCTGTCACAAAATCTGAAAGAGAACTACAGTATGCATTCATCTTCCAGATACTTGAATATGAAAATTGTCTCAACATTTTTGTTGGCCCTACAAAGTACAAACTCTGCAAGAATGCCCAGACATCAACCACTGTCACTTGCAATCAAAACAGACCAATGGAAATGGATGTGAATATTCATGTATGCAAAATGCAACAACTGAATTGAATGGGACATTGAACAATTTTTGTTGTAGTGGATATAACATACTTGACTTTCAGTGGCAAAATATGACAAATTTACGATTTGTGTTCCAGCTCTAAATAAATTGAAGCTAGGTACACAACATAAAGCATTACTGTACAAGAGCAGTATTAATCAATATGGAGCATTCTCTTGAACATTTATGAGAATGAAATATTTTGTGGTTTGTTCAATTAGTTGCAGGAAAAGGCTGGAACACTGGACTGTTAATAGTTTACTACACAAGTTGGCCTTTAGTGAATACCATATTTGGACTTAATACAATCTGACTGCAAGCATGTCACAAGAGATCACACAATGTTGATCATGATTTATCAAACAAACTAAATGTAGGGTGAATGTCATAGAGTTAAAGAGCCTCCAACTTTCATCGAAAGAGTTACCAGTACCTGTGTAGGTACGATGAGCTGCAAAATCAGTAATTACAACGTTTACCACACCTAGAAGATCTTACAGTTTGTTGTTTTCATTCAATTCAAAAGAAGAAAATGCAATTGTGGTTTTGATGATACAGAACTAGTTGACTGTACTTTCTCCATAACATTACATCCATAATTATGAACATAACTGCCCTCACCAAATTATCATTTATGGTAAATGTGAAGCTTTCACTCACCCATCGGTAACAATGGCAAAACTGTACTTAGATCCTAATTCTTTGTCTTTGATCCATCGGTTAACTCTGTCCAATACGACAGGAAAGGTATCTGCATAGTCTACTTGACGCTGGGAGAAAAATTGAAAATTACTAATAAAATTAACGACATGCAGATACAGCTATATTCTGCAACAATATGTACTTTGACTGACTTCAGGAAGTATGAAATTGTAACAGTCAGATAACAACAAACAAGGATGCCTCCCTTGAGGGTAAACAAACAGACAGTGTATGGCTATGCTAGGCGTGTATGGCAGACACACAAGGTACACGTGTTGAAATCAGTAGCCTGCCCCAGAGGGGGGCACTTTACTGTATCAGTCACTGTGATGTCAGATCCATGGGGTCTATTGGTGGATCTTGCCAGTATGAGAGACAATATGCACAATAGAAAACAGTTTTATTGAACTATACATGTTGACAATTCTTTCTGTATTAAGAAATGACTTTGTAAGGAGGATCACTTTTATCTGATGGGAGATAATGAAAGTACTAGAGCACCAACAGTGCAGAGGCCCACACCTGAACACCCTGAAGATACCATTTACATACCATTAAGTCAAAGCATAGGAACAATTGTTGTATACCAAATCATCAACATTGTACAAGAGAATCTGCAGGACTGCACAAGTTGCACAATTTCATAAACTACAGCAACAACAGTGCAGAAGTTCAAACTTTGTCAGTAAGTTTCTGAAAGTTTTGATAGGTACTACACCAAATAACAATGCTTGTAATTAGCATCGCTATTCACATCCAATAATTATTGAAACTGTCAATTTTTATTTTTCTCAATGGTTTATACTGGCTGTGGGTATATGAAAAAGTACTAATGTGGAAAGGTGAATTGTCACAAGTTTTCCAAAACAAATTTCAACTTCATTAACTACTCACTCATTAGTGGTCATTTCTATGTGACACATCATGGGGAACCTCTTAGTTTGACCATCAACCTGTCACTAAAAGCCTTACTTTAAGGAAGATTGACAAAAAATTGACAGGTTTGTGAAGACTAACTGAATTTCGTGAAACAACTCAAAGTGCTCCTTTAATGTCCGTATACTGGTCAACATACCTGAGGCCACCAGTTAGTACCTAGTGTGACCTAAAAACAAATGGATGGATGCTATACCCTTTTTCAGGAACATCTTAGTCATGCCCTGGTTGAAGATTCTATTGAGTTCGGCATGGATCATTTCTTTCCAATGGGAGACACACATATAAACAATTGACAAATTGTCCTTACTTATTTTGGAACATTCAGTGACTTCCAACAGCTGTTGATGTTATTTGAATGAATTGTAATGATATTCTGGAAAGTACCAAATGACCTTCGAACTACAGAAAAAAAAACTTAACACTTCTACAATTCTAACTCAGTACAGTACACCAATCACCAATATACTAGGAATGAGATCTATTCAAGTTTTTATTCTTGAGATATGCCTGCTATGTTTTGACATTTAACTCCTGTTGACCTTTGAAAACAAATGACTGTGACTATATGACACACCTACAGTACGTACTAACTGCACAGACTTTTCAACTGTCCTTTTTCGTTTACAAACACTTTCATTAAGTGGCTCTGTTAACCCCTAGTGACCAATAACCTCCACCAAACCATACGACTTTCAGTCAATATGGTACAACACTTCAAGTGCATACCAAATCTGAGATGTCTAAATTGCAAGTATGCATGGGTACTTATACACATGCGTGTACACATCAGACAGTCATTTGCGAGTAATGTAATACAATTATTTCACAGATCTACTACTAAATTATTACATTATTCAAGTTGTTTTGTTTGTCAGTAATTTAAACAAGCAAGAACAGGAGATAACACACACCTGAATTGAGAATATCTATCGGCCTAGATGTGTACAAAGTTTTCCAAGTCACAAACTATATCAGTACACTTTATACACAGCTGAAGCTAGGTCATCTGACAATAAGAGTCACACAATACTAGCACAACAGTGCTGTATATTGGCTTCGAACATCAAAGGAAATTAATATCTATAAAAATGCACTCACCTGTGTAATGTTTGTAAGTCTCGTACAAAATTCCGAGAGCTTTGGGTTATGTAGCGGCTTACAAAATAGCATGAGTGTGTCCTCCTGAAGAAAAACCATAGAGCAAAATCACTGATGCCCTCGCAAGATAAAGAACATCTCATAATAACATATTTGTCCAGTTCTCTACATCAGTGAGCAGAAATTAAATGCAGTGAATATGGGTTATTGCCCTCTTCAATGGATACCAAGGATATGGAGAATATATAATTGGTGTTCCCTTCACCAAGAAACCAGCAAGTAGCAACTCATTTGGTAATTGGTTTTGGACAAAGTTTCAAATTCGTGAGGATTGCAGAACTTTGGAAGTAGTGTACAACAAATCACAAAAATGTGACTTTCCTTTATGGATGACTTGATGACTGGACAAGAGAATAAAACAAAAACAACTAACAAAACACACTAACTTTACAATAAGCTACAAAAAATCATTCACTTGCAAGCACCTACTTACATACCTTTGACCTCCCTTAACTACAGTGAATCATCATCTACTAATGGGTCATAGAGCAAGCCTGCAGTTGAGCTTGCTATATGGTTTCAATGTCTGCTGACTATCTGTTGGCCTAAAAAGAGCTTAGTTGTCCTCAAATGACCACTATGACCATTAATTTACAGTTAAAGAAGTTACACAAAATTTTGTGGTATCATGTACACACATCCACACACACACAATACAACATAGACAGACATTCACACTGTATTAATGGAATGTAAATAGATGAATCTGGCTAAGCAAGCGCTCAAAGACAAGACGTGCAGCTTCTAAGCTACCGCTAAAATGGAAGCTGCAGTGATGTTTGCTCCTTATCATATCATGTTTACAGAGAAACACATATCAAGCACCATCACTGGAGTCCCTTCAGCTTTCCAATAGGAAACAATCTGTTTCTTTATGTTTCTTTATTAATGAGATATAGCCAATGTTGCAAGGAAGCTCTGTTGTGAAATCACGAAAGAATCAAGTAAACTGATTGAGACATTGACATCAAGTCATGATTTTAAAGAAAGTAATAATCTGGCTGCCACTGTACACCAAATCCAATTTTGCTGTTTGCAACTGCCAGCACTTCAGTCTTAAATATTCTTTAAAAAGAGATCACAAAAAGTATTCTAATTTTGTTTTTTTTGTTTTTTTTTTGCACAAAGAACTAGTACAGTAATAGTGTTCTATTTATTCTTCTTATTATTATTTGTATTTTTAGTATTCTAATTTCAATTTTTCTTATGAAAATATCACTAACTTCTTGATATTTTCAATAGAAATGTTGCAACAAAAAATTAGACAACAACACCTAGTCACCACTGACTTAACATTTATCAACCATCACTTTTTGGTTCCAAGCCAGTCATTTGAAACACATTTAGAAGGTGGTCCCTTTATGTACAGAATGTATTCTTACCACATGCCTGTCTTTTGTGTTCACTAAAACAATAGGAAATTCAATTATTTCATGAAGGTAGTCAGCTGGGTTTGGCTGTTCACATGTTGCCTCAAAATCAATGACACACAGGTAATCATAATTCTGGGTCTGATGGCAATCCACTCCAGCTTTGCCCAAGGCAGTCTGTGAGTAGTAAAGTTTCAGCCTTTTCTTCAAAATGTCTGGATATCCACTGTAAAAGAGAACAAAAGTCAAGTGACAACATTTGTGATTCCTCAGAATATAATGAGTTGACTAAGGAGGAAGTTACATTAAACTATGACCACTTACATTTCTCTTCAGTCTAGTTTTGCCAATTCTTTTTCTCACATGGGCCATATACAGTACTTACTTGTTACAGAATTTATGCTTACACTGTGCCTATGAAAAATTTAGCTTGAATGTAAGTTTCTGGCTTTTCAAAACGATACTTAAAAAATGCCATTAATTTTGGCTTTTCTTTTTTTTTTTGGTTAGTGTAAATCTGGTCATAATTACAGCATGAACTTCTTGGCCACGAGTGAGCTCTTGAACCATTGGAAGATTCCCCAAAACACTCACTAAAAAACAGGAAATAAGTACTGTAGGAACATAGGAAGATATACATAGACTTTCACTGGTGACACAGTGACAGTTTGCAGGTTCATACTTAGTTCACAAAGACTCTTTGGCAACAGCTTTCCATTCCGACACATTTTTTCGTGCTGCAGGCATCAAGTATAGTTTGGTATTAAGATTTACTGCAGCAAAATATGTTGAAAACAAAGAAGAAAATATAAATATGAGCACCATAGTTAAGGTTTTACATTACTGTTCTTACCAGGGATCTAGGTTCAGCTCTCTCAGACTTGACTTGAGCTGTTCCTGAGTCATCCTGTTTATCTCTCCGTTTCTTGAGGATATCTTTTTAAACACTGGATGACTAAAATCTTCATGTCCCTACCAAAAGAAACACATCCATGAATAAGTGTAATCCCTGGATGGGATGACAATGAGGAGCACGACATAGGGGGGTGCAGACAAGTTGTTTACTGTACACCTCCATTCCCGATGTGCATATCTTGTGGGGTATCTTGTGCAGTATCCTGAGCTGGACAATTGAAAGGACCTAAAATGATTCTACACGGTTTCCAGCACCTTTCCATATCTGCTGGAATTACACATGTAGCTTTGTAAAAGCAGACTGCGATAACACATGTGGTTTTGATGATGCAAAATGTCGACTGATATATTTACAGTGCATAACGAATGCTGCAATTTGTAGAAATGCAAAATTTTAGAAATTCGAGAAATTGAAGAATAGATTGCATTACATCTGAAAATATTATATGATGCCATGTGCAAAATAATACATTTGAACAATATCTTTATTACTCTTCTCCTGAATGATTGAATGAATGAATGAACAATGTTGATTTTATACTATCAGAAATATAATTCCATATTGTAATTGTTCTGTTTTAAATACGCAACATAACTTTCTATTTGTTCAATTACGGTGTAACAGTCCCCCCCCCCCCCCTTTATGTTCTTGGTATATGTAAGTTTTGCATATAAAGCAATGCTACCATACAGTAGGTGTAGGCAATGCATCCACACATGAGTGTGCTGGCTTTTTCACAGTAAGAAGGCTGGCCAATTTCTCTTGATAACTTCAAGCTCTGGCCACTTGCTTGCATACTTACATTTGGGAACCGTTTAAGCAACTGGGCCAATAAAATTTTAGCAAAACAAAAGGTAATTTATGGAATTTAACTCACACAGAAAAAAGGAACATAATAGCATGTTTCCCCTCTGAATTTCATTTACATTTCTCTTCATCCAAAAGTACAGTAGGCAATATCCCTCACATTACAGGTTTTACATGAGTGCCGAAACTTTGCGTAGCTAGCCTATGTACTGTAGATTCATTGCACTGAACGTTCATTCCATGTCTCTACATTGGTGTATTCTACATTAAACCATGCCTACAGTATATATACATCAACGGAAGTCACAATTACATTCACATGACCACGGAATTCATTTTAAGAATCTTTTCAGCTTCACCTGATTTAAAAATCAGCAGCATCTTTTCTTAAACTTACCTTAAAATTTGACTTCTGAGGAGACTGCCGTTTGTAGGGTAAACTGTCTGAGATACCTGTGGATCCACCCTGTGAACGCCGTTTCAATCTGTTGGTAGAGGTATCTGCTGCTGCGACAGGCTGTCCATCGTGTGATAACCATGAGAGGGTATCTTTTACTTTAGTGTTAGTATTATTACTCAAGTTACAGTTAGACTTATGTGCTGGTGCATCACTTGCCATC
This sequence comes from Stichopus chloronotus, assembly GCA_021234535.1. Lineage (NCBI taxonomy): Eukaryota > Metazoa > Echinodermata > Holothuroidea > Aspidochirotida > Stichopodidae > Stichopus > Stichopus chloronotus. The sequence goes on along the minus strand of CM037841.1, from coordinate 20,237,123 downwards.
TTCTTATTTTTCAACCTGGTATCACTACGTTTCTTATTTTTCGATCTGTTAGCATTACTACGTAAACACCGGTGAGCTCTACGCTTTTTTCTTGCATTATATCTAGTTTCCGCATTTACATGAGATTCCTTTCGTTCAACGGTTTCCTTAATGTACTTACTCTTACACAGAAGGTAGAGCAATAGGACCAATAAACACGCTATGGCAAGTGTGTATAACGTGCTTGTACTAAGACTCGAAAAGACATTGAAGTTGAACGATGGATAAGTTCGCGTTGACATATCTCTCTCTGCAAACTCATCATAAATTACCCTTCCCTGACTGATTTTGTCTATGTTTTGACGATTCAGTCTTTTCCAACATCTTATTACGTTGAAATAGCTGTTCACGATCCTTGCGTGTCTTGAATTACTTGATCACACACCATTGCACGTCTGTCATTTGTCACGAATCAGTCTAAGTACTGTTCGCAGATATCACAGTGCAGGTCCCAATTGGGCGAAAGAAGCTCATATCAATCAATGTAAACATTTCAGGTAACTGTAAGTAGTCTATGGAACGCGAAAATATCCAGTGTAACGATTTTATGTTCTCGTTACACGTGACATGCATTTAGACATTGGAACTGACTTTAACTCAAAAGTTGTAGAGTAAAACCCCGATTGAAATTCCGTTCTGTCTATATCCATTTCTGGGATGCCGCTTTTCAAAGATTAATGAATATGACATGGACAAGGTCAATGTGTTAAGTGAACATCATATAATGTAAAGTTAAGAAGCATATCGTGCGAATTTAAATTTCTGAAGCGTGAATCTCCTTTGTAGCCAATGAATTTATATTTTTTATGCGTAAATTTATGTTAACAGTATGAATTTAAGATTATTCACTGTAAATTTAAGGTAATAGAGCAGAAACTTCCTGGGGCGTCAATCCAAATTTGATATGGGGGGGGGGGGGCATGTTGACTAACTAACAGGCCAGGTTTGAATGCTTAAAGCTGACCTAGCAGGGGTCTACGTACTGCACTTTATGGATATATTGGACAGGTCCAATAGGTTTACCCCTGGGGTCTGGGGTAACGTCCATTAACGTGATCAGAAAGAAAAAGAGGGGAAAAAAGGAAGCTCTGAGGTATTTGCAGAATTGTGAGCACTTGAATGAAGGAATTTGTATATTCCAATGATATTGAAAGGACAAAAATTGTCAGACATTGCATATTTTAGACAAGTGATAACTTTGATGATTGACAGGTGAGGGTCACCAAGGTCCAGTGAATGAAGGCACACATTTTCAAACTCTTTGTAAAGGCAATTCGGGAGGGGCGCATGTCCAGTGGCGGCGCCAGAATGTCAGACTGGGGGGGGGGGGGCAAACTGAGGGCAGAGGAAAATGTTGGGGGGCAAAGATTTTCCGAGAAATTCTCGGAAAGAAACCGAGCGCGAAGCGCGACGCCGTGCGGGTGGGCTCCAGCTCTGAGGTTTTAGCATATCTCTGGGTGGAAAATTAAGTCCCAAGGGAGGTATATTATTTATTTTTATATTATTTGTTTTTTCGGTTGACCGTACTTCAAGGTTCCCAGCTTTTTTGGGGGAGTACCATTTCACATTAACGCGGTGCCACCGAGTACACACACACACACATAGGCTACATACACTTCCATTCCAGTCACTTTATTCTATAAAAATGTGCAGTACTTACCAATATTCTTTGACAGTTCAATTCAACAACTACATTCCTATATTTAGGAAAACAACCACCTACCCACCCTTCCCCTATGCTGGACGGTAAACATTCCAGAGAAAATTGGTCTGACCAGGCTGGCCTACTGTTGAAGTGGCTACGGGCATGATATGAAAACTGGCAGCCTGTGTAAGATAAATTAGGCATTTATCAATCATGGTTCTCTGGAAGCTGTTCTTATTCAGTCCAATGCCAATACATAGTTTTGTGATAAAATTAATTTTGGATGAGTACAAGATCTGATTGGGAAGGGTGAGAGCAACTGGGGGGGCAAATGGGGGGCGCAACTGGGGGGCAAGGAAACATTCTGGAGGGGCAAATTTCCCCTCATCCCCCCCCCCCCCCGGGTAGCGCCGCCACTGCGCATGTCCAGTGATTTTAACAGGGGCGAAGGCTGGCCGGGGAGGGCATGTGTGACAGGGCTATTTGAGTGGAGCGCCACCATTTTTGCGTACTAGAAAATTTTGGGCTTTTCGAACCTCCTAAAAGGCTAGAAATGGCATTTTGCGGCAGTCCTAAGCTGCATTGAAATAGGGATATCAGGTCTGCAATTCCTCAATTCATGTAAAAAAAAATCAATCTATGAAAAATGGTGTGGTAAATACATATCAGATGGGGGTTGAGGTGATACCAGAATCATAATGAGTTCAGAACACCCTTTCATTTTTTCTTGAGTGCTTTGTTAACATTTGGGGCTGAGCACATAGACGTAGGGACTCGTGGATTTTTTTGGGGGGGGGGGGGTGGGGAAGTTTCCCCGAATTTGTTTGTTGCTAGTTCATGAGCGGGATAACAAGTTAAGCGGAGAATTAAAATGAGTTGGAAAAATCTTTGAAAAACTGGTTTTGGGAATTTTCGGCAAAACGTGGTGTGGTTCAAACCCCTTAGCGAAATTTCGAAAAACTTTCTTCGGTTAAAAAGAAAATGAATGTGAATAGAATGTAAACATAAATTACCGTAGCAATGCTGCAGAACGCTTTGTTTACACGTCATCGATATTACATATGGAGCATCAATCCAGGGTTTTCAGCAGGGGTGGGGACCTGGTCAGAGGGCAACAGCCTTTTGGCGCACTGTGGGCAGGACTATCTAAGAGCAGAGCCACGATTAGTTGGCGGGGAGCGTATCCGAAAATTATGTGCGTTACACCCCCCCCCCCCCTCTCCCCAGATGGTCGGAAACGGCACTTCCCGGCTGTTCTGGGCTTTACGTACCCAGCCTTGAATTAGGGCTCCCATGTCCGCAAAAACATCATTCTATGGAAAAATAGTGCTAATTTGGGTTGCTCTTATCTAGATAATTTTTGCCAGCGTAATTTTCTGTAAATTTTATTCAACAGTTTTTTATTTGCTAACGACAATAGGTTTTTATCACTTTGAGAAATTTTCAACCAATTGTCGACACTACACAAAATCTGGCGCAATATTTTGCATCTTTTGCAGGCAATTTTTCCCCAAGACATTATGGTTCAGGAGAATTTATTCCAACAATTTTTACTCTCATTAAAGTTGTTTATTAATTGCTGCAACCGTCGATGATTGCGTGACAAAGTAGAACTAGTTCTTGTACCGACAACTTGGAAAATGATAGCAATACTGAATAAATGCCATATAATAGTATTTTGATAGATGGGGAAGCATGAGAAGAGTAATGGTTTCATAGTCTAGATTTGTGAGAGGGTTGTAAGGGAGGTGTCCCCACCCTCCTTTGAGGAATTTTTCACATACTAGCTAAACTTCACCCACTAGGATTGCAATCTAGTGCCATACTTGGCTTCGTTGAAAGTCATAAAATGTGCTAGATGTGAGATATAAAAACCTTCCAACTGTTATGCCAGACTTTCTAAGTATCCTCACTCCCAGACTGAAATATGAGAAATTCAAATGAAATTGCAGATTTATTGAGATTTTTTTTCAATTACCAGGTAACATCACAATCTGGTACAGTATTTGGCATCTTTTTATGTCATAAAAGGTGCTAGACTGAGTTATGAAAAAATTCTTGTATTTCAAATTTACCGACTATCGTCGCTCTGATTTTTTTTTTTTAGGGAGGGACTTCCGCCGTTCGCGACGGCCATGGAAGTATTTCGACAATTCACTCAAATACACAATCATTAACAGAATTTCGACCTCAGTTCTCTTTTTCTTCGGTTAATTTGAAATTTTGTTGGTGTGTTTATGGGGAGGACACGTGCGTCAATCCATTACCTTCTTTCGTCCATTAACATAGCACGGCAAAAAACAGCGCGCGAGGAAAACGTTGGTATTTGGGATGTGTACAGATGAATCTAACCTTGGTACATAAACCCCTAAAGTGGTCATGCAAAATTCACTTATGACTGAGCATTTATCAGCCTACCGATTACATCAGTCACTCACCAATCTGGGGGCGATATTTGTCACAATGTCGCCCTACTATTCAAAAAGTGAGCAAAAACATTTCTCTTTTAAGAAATGTGGGTTGGGGACACTTGATGTTATGTCCCCCACCTATCGAAATGTGACCCATGGAAACTTCAAAGTGTGTAATTTCAAGATTACTGAATAGGAATATGTCAATGTGCTACTTGAAAATTATTGTGTTTTTAAAATTAATATTTTTTAATTTAAATATATTGATTGTGAATTTATTTTACACTCCTTTCTAGGAACAAAAGAGAAATTCACGTAACAAATAGTCAGAGTCGTAGTTAGGGTCACATCTTTGGGTGGGGGTGAAAAAAATTCCGACTGGCTGGGTGTTTTTTCCAACTATATGGCGACCCCATTCCGACAGTTTCAGACACTAGGAATACCCCTGAGGGGTGAAGATTTAAAGGGGTTAATCTTAACGAAAAGGGCATTACCAGGCGAAATAAACAAATTATCGACGAAACACACAAAGAAACAGCTTGGGAAAGTGAGACTGAGTAACGGTAGGAATATCTAAGCGGAGTGCCAAATGTGCTAGACTGCATGAAAAATTCTAATTGGACTATCATCACTTCTATACTCTAATGAGAAATGCCAGCTGGTATTTCAAATCTATTGAGAATTTTTTTTCAATTTCCAGGTAACCTTAGACATAATCTGGTGCAAAAGTTGGCATCTTTCTATGTCATGAAATGTGCTATACTGAGACATGAAAAATTCCAACCCGTATTTCAGATTTTCCAACTATTGTGGCTCTGACATTTTTTTTTTTTTTGAGGGGGGATCAGACAAACCCATCCCCCGTTCGCAGTGGCCCTACAAAGAATGGGTACATGACTTACTCAAGAGTGGTTTCAGTTCACGGAGAATGGAGTAAGAATTCACATCAAATGGAGCAATATTTCATATACATGGAGTGAAATATTGCTCTTTTTGGAATGACTTTTCACTCCATTTTAGGCATACTTAACTCTTACTACGAATGTGTTATTTACACACTTTTTGAGTGAATTTCACTCTTTTGTTTTTGGAGAGTGGCTGATTTTCATGTTTAAGTGTACATTTGAAGCTACCAGTAGGAATTTTAAGTTATTTAGCATGAATTTAAGGAAATAGAGTATGAGACTATCTTCAAAGAGTGTGAATTCAAGATTGCGGAGTAGTCTGAATGAATGTCAACATGCCAAGTGAAAATTATAATGTGCAAATTCACGACATACTATTTGAATTCGAATTTGTCGCGTGTGAATTGACTTAGAATGGACAAATTTTTCTTATTGTGTAAATCAAATGTGTAAATTAAATAAAGTTAACTTATAACACAAAGAATCGGTTCATTTTGTGTGAATTACAGGTAACAGAGTACAGGTACATGAGAATAATTTCAAAGAGTGGAAAGGCAAGTTTACATGTAGGCCTAATTTGAGGTTAAGTCACACTCGTTCGACTCTGCACAGCAATGCTTTGGTCACTCAAAATTTGAACCAGAAATTTGCGGCTGATCCACTGTTTTGGGAATTGCTATTCGCTAAACTTTTAATTCCACATATTAGAGACTTCTCCTGCAAGATAGTTTCATACTAGTGGTCAAACATTTGTAAAGCCTGATTTATGTGTGCACGAATTCAATGTCACATGGAAAGCAATGTTTAGTGGGGCAGTTTTGAACTCATCTCAATGTACTCACTTTTTATTATTTTATTACATGCATTTTGGAAAAAAAAAAAAAAATTATGTTACCTTTTAGCAAAGCCAGTAGTAACAGCAATGTTGTTTCATTACTGTAGCTTTTGCGACAAAGTGAATGAGGTACATATGCAATCTGAGCGCGAGTACTGTGGAATCAAAATGTTCAGCCAGTCACTTAGACCTTGTGAATTATTTACAAATAGAGAATAACTGATCAAGCCTTTAGAGAAAAAAAAACAACACAGTACTGCAATATGCTAAGTAGATGTATTAATCTGACTCCTTGCGTTGTAGTGGCGTAAAGCATGCTCCACCCTAGAAATGTAATGCACGGGAAAAAGTACAGTGTCCAGCAAATTGGCAGTGGCTTTACACCACCATCGTTTCGTTCAGGGTTCCATGCCTCGCTGGTTCACTATAAGAGGAGTTTTTAGTTGAAGAGTATTCTTTGGTTTTACCATCTGAACTGGCGTTGTGAAAAAAACACACCATACTTTATTTGAAATTGTTAGATTGGTAGTCACTGGTTGTGAAGTAATATACAAGCCACAGGCTTCCTCCATACATGTGCAAGGTTGCTGAGTATCATAAAATTTCTGTCAATTAGGGGCTGCTTTATTAATTCTTGGTTGAGATGACCACTTAATTAGGCCATTCCTCCGCTGCATGATACACCACTGCAGACTTTGACCGCAGTTCATCCAAAGTGACCTTGAATTTTGCCAAACATGATAAGGCTTGCATTACGAATATATTACAACTACTGCAGTGTACAAAACACCTGTAAGGACATGAACTTCTTCAGACAGTTTAGTTACAATGCTATCACCATAGGCTTCTGGAACGAGTTTTGTTGTAGTGCACATCATAACAATTTGAGGATTTTTATAGGCTCCATCATAAGAGACTTTGTGTTAAGAAGTTGGGCATCACAAACACACACGGCATCATTAGACATGATACAATTTACATTTAAAACCAAACTAAGAATACAGAAAAACACTATAGTTTTGATCGAGAACAGAAATATATTTTAAAACCACGAGGCAAAGTGTAGCATGGATGTATGTGATATAGGGAAAGGATTGAGAAGATTGTGATAAATCCCTTCATGGTGATCAGACACATTAGAGATCAAGTACGATTGATATCATTAAGCATAAACAACCAATTCATCTTTTACACTGAAGGTAGCCCCAGCCTTATTATCACATATTTACATTCTATTTTTTCTTCCCACAGTATGTCTGTTCCATCATGAAGTCAAATATTATGAACAAAGCATACATATCCGCATTGTTCACATGCAAGATAATGCTGACTTTTGGAAGATAGATGCTGACGATGCACAATTGCTTTATGAGCCATAAAAAGTTCTTCGAAATCAAGAGTTGTTCTTACTAGAAAACATTTTTCATTTGAGTTACATATGACATCTATCTGTGCTTGATATACTTCTGTCTCAGCCTTTCAAATGATGTATCTACAAGAATAAATTAATATGATTCAGGAGATAAAGCTGTGTTGATTTTCAACATAAAATGACTGTCCTTGTACTGTACTTGTGTCTCCAACACACGGGCGAACATAAATATTGGTTAACTATAAGTTGCTGTCTCTGCAATAACACAGAGAATAAGATGAACTCTGAGCCTCTGACCTTGCCTTACATATAGAAACACATATATTAAGGTGGAATATGAGTTGAAAACGTGTCAGGGAAAGTCAAATTCAGCAGAATATGTCATAGTCACTACAAAAAAAAACCATTGTTTAAGTCCCTAGTTGTGCATAAATGAATATTCATATCCATTCCCATTGGTCTGTTTGATTTCAGGTAATGGTGATTGACTGCTAAGCTTTCTTGAAGAGTCTGAAATTTGTAAAGGCCAACAAAAATGTCAAGGCTATCTTCCTATTCAAATATCTGGAAGTTCAGTGCATAGTTCTCTTTCAGATTTTGTGACAGGTGATCTTTTCCTTTACTTTATCTTCCCTTAAACACTGATGAAGAACAAAGGTAGATGACCAGGTGATTGCCGGTGGAACTCGTATTTCCAGCTTAAAGCTGTCTACCAACAAAAATCAGTTGTCTTTGTTTTCTCAGTGCTACTATCACCACACAGACACTGTAATGCACAATAACAGTGATGTCTCATATGCCTGTTGATTCATCTGAACTTAAACCTGCAGTGACAAATCAAGGAGGGATAGTTTCAATGACTTAGATTCAGAATATTGTTTTTCAATAAATGTTGCTGACTTAATTCCACCACAACAATGACTTTATTCACATACTGCAGTTTCAAATCTTAAAGAGAGGTGCCAGTAGACATGCTTTAATACATTCAGTAAAATTATTAGAAATGAACGGAAATGAATCCCCTCTACAGTGGTGGCATGAGTTTGAAGAAACTAAAATATGGCCATTTTGCTTATTCTTCTGTTTTTCTCTGTTCCTTGATACCCCATTAGTGCTGTGAATGGTTGCCTTAAACTATACAATGACCAAAGATGATGCTGAAATGTCTAAAACTTGCCGTAACGACGAAAACCGACGAACGGTTGACCTCCGCTCTGTGGTGTATGACCGCGACCACCTGTTGTGTAGTGAAAATGTGTTACTCCCTAGTGCTTTATTTTCATTGGCCTGTTCAAGCAAGGTTCACTGTGAGACTGAATAAGTTTTGTCTGCAGCACACTTTAGATTTCCCCAATGTTTGGTCATTTAGATCGTCTGCGTAATTTCAGAGACTTTGGATGGGATTGACAGTTTGAACCTCGGTGGTTTTCCCAAATAATCCACTCAGTCCACTTGAATGAAAATAAAAATGGACGTAGATTTTCTACATCTACAGCTCCTTCAAACTCACGCCATCAGTTTAAAGACAATTTGCAATATACAGTACCGTGGGACTACTCAAAGTGCAGGTGACTTCTTCTGTTATGGGGATTACCCCCTGCAGTGTTCACTTGTGAGTTGCCCCTCTGCGAGTGATCTTCCTTTCTCCATTTGTATACCGATCTCTGATGACGACGATTGAGATGATAGTTATCGATTTGATACCTGCTCCTCTTTCTGCTGGGTCTGGGTATATAATGCTGCTCCACTCGCTGATGCTCATGTGGATAATATTCAGGTTGCTGGTGGTAGTAGCTACGGTAATCATCGTATATACCACCGTTGTCATATTTGCCACCGTTGTCATACATGCCACCGTAGAAAGGGTGACCGCTGCTCTCACCACTACTATCCCAGTTATGGTCAAAATGTCTCCTCCTTTGCCCTCCCCTTATCTTTAGGTTTAAGTTCTGTCCCTCATATTCACTCCAATTAAAAGAATCACATCCATTAGCCTCTATTGGTTTGAGATCATCCTGACCTCCTGACTTTGTCCTGTTAGGAGAAAGCAAAATCTCAGATAAACACATTCATTTTCTACGATAAAAATTTCTTTAATATCACAGTGACAGTGTCATTCTGTGCGTAAATTGTTTTTGTACCCGGGATAAAATCATCAAACTATGCAATAAAGAAATGAGAAAGCCTTCTTTTTTTTTTCAAAAGAGAAATACATAAAGGACAATTTGGGGCTCGAAACAACCTTAAAAAAAAAAAAAGGCAAAGATGTCATCAATAATAAGTTAAAAATAAAGGGCATGATAGCAAATGGGAGGAGCATGACAGCAAATGGGAAGAGTTATAATGCCAGATGTATATCCTAAGGAATGGCATCGGTGGCATTTTTTTTCCACAACATTTTCCATTCTAAGGACAAGTTTAAAAGATCTTAATTTTTTAGAAATTTGATTCACTCTGTGACTCTGTACATCATTTAAAACAGAACAGCTTTTCGAACACTTTTTTATCGAGGTGTCTTGATCTTTTTAACAAGAAAGAGCAGGCAGATGGCTCTTTGAGTTTTTCTTCAACAGAGAGCTGATCGTAAGCTGCAGATTCCATGCAGATGATTTCCTTTTGATTGAACATATTTAAGCTCAAACGGCTCAGAAAACATGTATTGTGCACTTCTCAAAAAAAAAACTGTTGGCAATGTTACATATACACATACATTAAAAGGAACTTGATTACTAATGGATGCAGATGTACGGTAATACCTGCTTCTTGCAAGTCCCGACAGCGGGTTAATATTTGTTAATGGCATCGAAGTTTTAGACAAAAGTTTCCAAATATCCACTCAAAGCTGACATATTGCAATGAATGCAGCAAATATCATGCAAAGTGATGTTTATTTTATCCCATTTCTTTATCTGAACCTCTGTCTTAACCTCTCTCTGAACCTCTGCAAATGTCCTGCGGGAAGAAAATCAAAGTAGCCATTCCAAGCATTATAGGCCCAATAACTCTGCTGTTACATGTACAGTGACTAACTGCACTTTATTGTTGCATTCATGTAATAGTATTTTCAAAAGTGCTTATGCTCTCTGCTCAATTTCAGCTCAAAGCTCACACATTTTAAGCTGTTACTGTCCGACAAAGACGGCATGCAGAATTTGTTCCACAGTGTCAAGTGCTGGTTGCTTTACTCGAACATATTTTACTTTCCAAGACTTTGGCTTGGTGATTAAGTGTCTGGCCCTGTAAATTCTGGACAAGTGTAACTTTGTAATGCTACGATCAACACTAGAGGGAGGGGCACCAATGCCAAAAATAAAAAATCTAAGGTGAGGTCAGTGATGTGTATTTTCAGGGGCATGTCAGCAAACATATTGCTATCCGCAACTTCACTCCATCAGTTACTTTCAAGCTCTGAGAGCTTATGAGAAAAGCTTAACAAAATATTTACTTACTTTTCAAAGTTGCGTAATGCTTCAATGTAATTTTCTCTTTCCAATGGATATCCTCTTCCGATTTCAAATGCTGAAATACAAATTAATATACTTACAATTACTACCTGGGAGGGAACTTTTAACATTTCCTCAAAAGCAATTCAGAAGCAAAAAATATCCATTTCAGCTAAGGTTACAATCATACGTTGCAAAAGTGATCAGTAATCCTACCATGCTGTTAATTGTGGACCTATACAGCAACATTCTCACTACTCTAATCTAATAGAGGTCTGAACTGGACCTAGACTGAATATCAAACCTGCTAACGATATCACAGCATTTTGTCACTGGCATGTACACGTCGATGCCTTTACTTCTCATAAACCACCAATCTAGAATACAGAAAGTCACTGTAATATTTACAGTGACACAATGTCATATGTTACAGCAATCCATAGTGTACATAACAACAGGAGTCTGAATATACCATAATGCTATGAGCAATTCATGGATTCAAAATTTTGTGTATGTAATCTTACGGCTCTCCTGAAAACCCACCCTTCTCCATCCCCCTAACTTCCGTGGCCTTCGGATTATCTCCACTTCAAAAAGCAGGTATCCACTCTGCAATACAATCAAGGCTTACCTTTTAATGCTTCGTCAGTGGATTTATTCAAATGTTCTATCATGTACCTGTTTGAAAGGGATCAGAGTTTAGAAATGTTGTCAAATGGCTCATGGTAATTCATGTGATGGAAGAATGCAAGTGTCATGAAAAATAAGATTGGTCAATTAGACAGCACTTCAAATAACAAAGCAATAGAAATTGATCCAATAACTATATAAATATCTATTCTGATATGGAAATTTTGGCAAAAATTGACAAGTCCCAACTATGGACTTTCCTTTTTCAAACATCTTCTGACACTTTACTGCAACTTGCTGGTGAACGATAATTCAAAACATGTTACATTTCAAAGTAGACGCATGTCTATACGAGTTACTCAAGGTTGCACTACCACACAAACAAATTTCTCAACATACACAAAAGTTACATGAGGCATCTCTTAGGCACAACTGATTTCCTTTCAACGAAACCATTTCCACTGGACGCTAAAAATACAAACAATGAAAATCAGAATCTCACATAAAATATTTTTCCATCATTTTCTTACACCTGACAGATTAACACAGCTAATTTTGACTAAATTAATGCAATCATTTTTGTTCATCCAAAAAGCCTTACCTGCATATAACATAACCAGTTCTGTTCACACCATGAGTGCAGTGCACTCCAATGAAGGAATCTAACAAAGTCAGAACATAGGAACATGTTATAGGAATCACATATGGCATGGCCTCAAATGTCTCTATGTGTAGCTCAGAGAAACCTGTGCTTACATTACTGCAACTGAGCACTTACAAAGTATTTACACACACAAGCCCTCCCGACACACACACACACACACACACACATGCACCCAGGAAAACAAGCCACAGGAAAAGCTTGGCCACATCCATTGTGCGTAAGTCAGACTGTCACAGTAACAACACCCTCCAGATTTGCAATGGAGCTACACTGATTATATATACGATGGAATGACGGGGAAAAGCTGGCCGTCCTAGTTGCTTAAGGTGGAGTTGTGGTGCATGCACTTACTCTCTGCCTTTCACAGGGCCTAACCATGTTCTTTGTGGACAGGCCAGTTGCCAGTGAGACACTAAAATTAACTTAATTTACATTCCCATGGACATGACTCACCTGGTGGGTTCTGGCTCTCAAAGTTCTTCACTATTTGCCTGAACCTGTGAAATTTTTAAAAACAGATTCCATCATACCTTTGCATATGTCTGGTATTAATGTTCATGTATTACGGGTCTAGATGAGTCAGCAGACAAGCAAATGAAAGGGGTTTTTTTTTTCACTTAAAACTGGGTCACACTAGCGCGATTCAACACATAACTTATCTTTCAACTAAACTGAACTTTAAGCTAATCATAAAAGCTGTTTGGAATAGGACAGGTTTCAGATTTTCTTTCAATCGATTTTACTTATAGTATTTAGTTGATATTTTGCATCCATTAATGTAAACAGCAATTCAAGGGGTCTGATTTTAATTGACAAATGACAGTTAGTGCAAAGAGGCCTTGATATGAACTAACTTACAAAGTATGGAAGAATCAACTTTGTACAAGAAACACTTTTTGAGATATACTTGTCTGCAACTTTTTCAGATACTTGCATTTCATAAACAGTACACAACACAAATTCTGCTGCAGTACCTTGCCATTACATCTTCGCTGGGAACCTTTTTTCCCTCGACGGCCAGTTTCACATACTGTATTCCATTATTCTCCAAATCCTGTGATTAAAAGATGAGAATATGAAACTCATGAAAGATGGAAACTTCCGGTAAGAGTTGACAGCACCTTCAAGATGGTTGCAAAATTGTCATGACAACTGAAAACATCTCCATTGGGACTATTTGCTGATGCCTCCTTTGATTTTTGATGACTCACATACAGAAAGTGTTTCAACTGCAAACTTAAGGTACGTCACCAACAGTCTGAACTGTAGGAATTAAATGTGATACTGATGACGAGGCGGCTCAAGTGGCATTTGTTTCCAACTGAGACAAATAACATTCTTGAAAACATTTATTTACCAAATAACATTCTTTGAAATCCCAATGGAACAGGATTTGCCAGATTTATGAAAAAGTCCAGCCAGAATTCCAGCCAGATTTAGTCAAATGAAAGAACCAGAACCTCATAGGTGGAAGTGATATGTCTATTTCATTTCTAAGTGAGCAGAATTTCTATTGGTAATACAAGACTACTGTACAAAATCTTTGATCTTCTCTTCAAGTGTATTTTGGGTTTTTTGACTGGATGGTGTATAAGCATAAGAAACTTAATACAAGTCACACCAGGGTATGACATTTATGGGGGCTGTGTTCCTGAAGCTGAAGCTTGCATGTAAGCCTGACATTCAGCTGAAAATTGCAACTGAATGTTTGATTCGTTGGTCTGAGCGAATCGGGGGACAAAAACATACTAGGTTCACAAGAAACCATGCTTATTAATTCTTCCCCAACGTTGGCAGTCAATGTGTACCATCCCTTTGAAAAAGAAACATTTACATTTCTTAAAGTGATATTCCATCAATGAAGGTTTTAAATTTTTGTTGAATAGGAATATCAGGTGTGATTTTCAACAAAAATTGTGAGTTGTCTTTTGGACAACCCACTGCCCATATATGGTTGTCCAAAATATAATTTTGTTGTCCAAACATAAAGCAAAAGGAGAAGCCAAAAAAATGAATGTAACTTTTGGCTTTAATACTGTTTTCATACATAACACAACAGCAAAGTGGACTCCTTCATGTTATTCAGACTTGTAGTTTGTCACTCTGTAGTAAACAGCCCTTGTTTCAGTGCATCCCAAATCACTATTCTCATGTTAATGTAAATGAAGGACAATACCTACAATACTTCACCTTTAAAGAGGGACTTCGCTTCAGTAAGTTACTCCATCATACTATCAGGAGGATTGGATTTGGTTGTCCAAAGTGACTGTTTTTTTTTTGTCTCCTATGGTGGATCATTTGTGCCATACACGCAACCTAGCATTACACTACCTTTCTTTAATTGATATAGTTTTTCTTCATTCAAGAGGCCCATATAGTTGTTTCGTGAAATTCATAAACCTGTCAAGTTTTCTTCACATACTTATGACAAATGGTCAAACTGAATAGATCCCCATGTGTCACCTACAAAGACAAATTAATGAGTCAGTAGTAACTAACTATTCAAGTTCATTTTTGAAAACTGGTGACCAGACAGTTAGCACAGTAGTGCCAAGACAAATACACACAGCCAGCTAGTACAAGTCACTGTCAAAACTTGAAAAGTTTTGACAGTTTTCTGAACTACTGGATGTGAAATGTACCTACTTACAGTATGCTAATTCTAAGCATTGTAAAGTGATTGTAAGATTCAAAATCCTCACAAATTTATTATTAATGTCAACTCAATGAGCCCCTTAAAAGCAACTTTCAGAGAATCATCTTTGGAATTAGAGATTCCCCCCTTGTGTGAAGCTTAGCTGGTCCTCTGAAATTCAATGTTCAGCATGCAGGCGAATGAGCCTCTCGAGCAATCACTACCATTTTGCAAAACTGAGATACCATATACCAATGGACATTATCAGCATGTCTAGCCAATTCCTGTTTTAAACAAAGGCATAAATGTCAAGAAATTAAAACTTCCTACTCTGCCTCATTGGGAAGTAAGTGTATACTGTAATTAATTACTACATTTAAAAAAAAAATATCAGTGATAAGGATGCATACAGTCATACGTACTTGAGGATTATAATACATTCCAACTTTCTTGCAGCTTAGATCAATGACTAAACGTATCCTTTGCCCCAAGTGTTCGCAAAGGTCATTTGTTGTAAATGACACTCTGTAAAGAGAAGCGAAATGTAATGCTGTTAGGTTGCACAGAGTACAAAAGGTGTAAAACGAAAGACAATGTTCTATGGCAGCAACAACTTATCTATTAACATAAAGCAACAATTTAATAAGACTTCTCCGAAACTAAACAGTATGCCAATATATTACAACAGTTAACTGTGATGTTAATTATTCTGATTTTTTTCCTCTGACAGATCACTTTACTGTAGGTATAAAACTGTTATGAAACCAACATACATGGAGAGTATACATATGTATCATATTGTTTTCAAGGGCCTTCGTCTCTGTGACTAGAAAATGTGCTTATAAACAGCAAATGACAGTGGACGCTTCTCTTTGGGTTCACAAGTTCCAATCACAAAAATATGTAACAGGATATCATACACTTTTAATACAGTAAAAATAGTTTGTTCCCTAGTTAAAGTCCCAGACTCCTGGATGTCATGAATCAGATTCCTAGCAAGATGCTTGAGCTGTAGATTGCGGTAAGGAATGGAGTGAGTGTTTTTTCTTTTTTTCTGTCAACTAAATTGATGAGATTTTCCATGAACACAGGAACCCGAAGTGCTCCATTTCATATGCTGCTTGTGTAATGCTCAAAATGTGTCCAGATGTGTTTTTTTTATGACCACTGATGAAGTATATAAACAAAATCATAAGCCTACATGGGGCATTTCTGCACAACAGAATTCTGCTTCATGTTGGCCTCAATATTGTGTGTAAGGACTTGCAGCCCACACACATTCTTCAAAACATATGTACTGTACAACAAAAGTGCTATAATGAGACAAGCAAAGAAGCTCAATACTCTACCTTTCTAGACCCTTGCCATGGAAGTAGCGTAGCTGAAAATACAGTCCAAAAAAAGTTAATGCATATTTTTACATCAGTTCATGGTGTCTTACAAATTGCAAATGATAACACACCTCATGCTGAACAGAAATGAAATGACATTTTCATTTTCAAATACATACAGAACTTCCTTTTGGTATGTAGAGCAGGATAAAAGTACTGCTCCAAAAAGAATAAATTTCAATGTGTACAGTACAATATACTGTGTATGCAACATATTTCATCTCAGAATGAAATGTGAAATGAAAGTGACTCACCATCAATGGTACTTTAAACGCAATAAATCTGGTACCTGGAATAACATCTCCCATAGGGCGATACACTGCCCATCTGTAAGGAAAAATTGCAGTGAGTACTTATCCACTCATCTTGGAATGACAGAAACAAACTTATAGAATCCCTTCAGAGTGAGAATCTGTTATCCTCACTCAACACTAAAAGCATTCATCTCTTCCACTGATAACATCACCTCACTATATATTCTGAAAGTGCATTCCTTTAAGTATTCTGAGAGAGAGAAAGTACAGTAAAAGGCCAACTAAGAAAAAAGATATGTGACAATAAAAAAGGTGAAAAGGAATCTTGTTTTGTAAGTACCTCACTTACTGTAGTGTCTTTCCAGTACTGTCATTTAATCTTTCAGTCAGAAGTTTTCCTTGAAAGAGGGTAACATTAGCTATAAACAATGATACTGTGCGACCATGGGCTAAGAATGAGCTCAGACCCAAAGCAAGCTACTCATTTATTAATGTTAAAAACTAATTGTTTTGAAATCTAGTGCAAATACCTTCAAGTTCAGAGAGTAAGTTGTCAGACATAAGCATGTATACATGC
Source organism: Stichopus chloronotus (assembly GCA_021234535.1). Taxonomy (NCBI): domain Eukaryota; kingdom Metazoa; phylum Echinodermata; class Holothuroidea; order Aspidochirotida; family Stichopodidae; genus Stichopus; species Stichopus chloronotus. The sequence goes on along the minus strand of CM037841.1, from coordinate 20,220,322 downwards.
AAGCAAAGACCAAATGAAAGAAGCTCATAGAATTATTGTACATAGTGATGTGTGACAACCTTAAGTGTGCACCAGACTGGTAAGTTTGCTGTGCACAGGAGATTTATTCCCTGTGCACAGCAAGCTTGTGCACACTAGGGGACTTATCTCCAGTGCAGAGATTTCAACATTACTGCCCAGCCAAGGAAAAAGGATACAGATCCCCGCATATTTTGGAAGCTTTACAATCTCAAATGTGCATAAAGTGCCTGCACTCCTTACGTTTTAGAAGCTACAGGTAAAGCTAAACTTAAAACTTTTTTATTGTTCCCTGTGTAGTTTTTACATCTATATATTATGACGTACAATGTACAGTGACAGTCTTGTAACAATAACTTTACAGTTGAAAGAGACTGCAGTATTTGACATTATCGCTAGCCCCTTCAAAAATGCCGTTTGAATTTGTTATTGGCTAACTTATTTACTTGTTAAGACTCCCAACTTCAGTGAGACAGGGATAAATATCAGGGTAGGTGACACTAGGAATGGAGACTGAGTGGGTATTTAGTGCCTCAGGGATACATGATCATGGTGCCCTTTTTGACAACAAAGTGCTCTTATTACACATACTGTGTGGTGCTGAAAAGGGATTTCAGTGTGATCCTTTGACAGCACTTAGACATTTAGTATTCCAATTGTAAGTGTAACTGTAACTTGTGTTCTGAGTTAGGCTGACCTTGGATATGAACAGAGAACTTGAAGTAAATAAATTGACTTTTGGAATGTTGAAGGAAAACTGGAAAATCACCTTTAGACTATATTTTTCACACAAACCTTATCCCTAGACAAATTTAAGTTAGGTAGGCCGAATTTCCTAAACTTGAGTCATAACTACTACTAGTGCTAGTACAACTCACAACTGCAGATTGGCTAAAATCTCATTCATGCTAATAATAACGTGACATTAGCACGGATACGTCCAGGAGAATAGATACGTACCTAGGCTTTCCTTACGTCAGTGATCTTCTTAATCTACACAGTTTTAGCAGAACCGGGTCCTGTGGTATAGATATTGACTTTGGTACTAACCAAAGCCGACCCCGTAATATATACAGCCCAAATTCGTGCTTGCTTTAACGCAGTGCTCGCACGCATGGATGTCATCAAAGTGGGGCCTTAGTATTTCTGCTATTGTTGTACGGGACTTTTATGCCATTAACCACAACGTAACTGAGCCTAACGCTACGCCTACATCATACATTAGGCATTACAATATGCTACATATTACATGCTGCAAGTTTGCAACGTTGATTGTGACAAATTGACAATAACTAAGTTAGAGTACGAATCGACAAACCTGTCCGGCAAAGTGAAACGCCCCATGTTTCTGCACTTCTTACTTTCTTCAGTCCCGCTTCTAATTTTTTCTATTGGCGTATGGATCGTCAGACCTTACTTGAAAGAAAAAAAAATACATGAAAAACTTTCACACGGCCATCGTGGGCCGGTACGCGTAACACGTATGTAACGCTCATCTGTATCTCTATATTAGTTTTGTGTGTGTATGATATGTGAGTGTGTGTGTCTATGGAACGCCATTACCATAGGTAGCGGTAGAGGCTTATTTTAAAGGCTGTATTGCATCACCATAAGCTATATTTTTACCTCCCTGAAAGGAAAATTCTCAACTGGTTCTAATTAAGTTACAGTACTCTTAGATTGCCAGCAAATTCGAAAGATGCAGAGCAGCTCGTATTACACAGCGTACACAGGGATCCATTGTTTTGATTAAACATGTGGAGGAATGTAAGACAGGCTGAGGGAGGGACTAGAGGTAGGTGGTTGGGAGAATTGAAACTGTCTGTGGTGATGCAATACAGCCTTTAAAGGGAAATAGGGCGTTTAGAATATACCACTATGGCATACGAAGAAAATAGCCTTAATCACTGTTAAACTATTCAGTCTCATCAATAAACATCTGCAAAAGCTTCATCTCCTAAAAACATTATGCATGCGTTGAATAACGGAAGATGCATCATTTGAATTTTTAAAAGTTTGGGTGAACAAATTATCGATGAGCAACAAATAACTGAATTTCTATCTGTTAGAAACTTAGTTCTTGAAAAGAAGGCTACTGCCCTTCCTTATTTTGAATAACCTATCATTCTATGTCCACAAACATTTGTTTTGAAATTATGTTTGTTTTAAGTGAAACAAACGCCTTATTTCCCTTTAAGTGGATCTAATGTATTGCTTCTTCATTTATTTATCAAGTCTAAATGAAAGAAATAAATACTTATAGTTTACCCACATGGGTTGGGAGGAACAGGAGAGGTTTCAATATGAAATCGATTTTCTTTCTTTTTTCTGTGTCGCACTGTTGGGACCAAACTACAGTAGGGAAAGTTTCTAGGTACAGTACTTTCATACGGTCCACTGGCATATTGAGTTGGTTCACAAAAATGATATTTTGTTACACCTGTCAAATATGCTGGTGGTAAATGGTCAAACTAAGAGATTCTGAACATCTGAAGCGCAATTGAAGTAACAATGATAGGGTAATAAATGATTAAAACCACTTATTGGATATCTGTGACCAGACACTTTTTTGCCATATCATGTTTTCCCATTGGCAAACTATCGTTATGTAAATCTAAACTTCCTCACATTTTCAGCAAATGTAAGAATAAAAATTAAATCATTGCCAATGGGGTTAATTAAGAAGTATTGACATGCAATGGCTTACTTCAAACACGTCACAAAATAAATGATATCAACTCAATCTTTAATTCAATCAATAGTATCTTTAATTGTTTGATACTAGTAAAATGTAGAGCCCACAACTTGTTTGTATGAGATTGAAGAAATAGTTGTGAGAGACAACTACTAGCTCTGCCTTGTTTTGAAAGTTGTAAAAGTGAGCTTTTGACATTCAGTTTTCACTAGACTTTATACAATGGTCATTTTACTGTTGTTGGAGCTGCACTGGTCCATATGGGGATTATCAAATCCTGCTGACTGCTTTTCAAAGTCGATGTGCTTGATACGAACATCGCCAATGATCCTCCCGGATGTATTATGTACCATTCATAAGCATCTTGTGGTCGGTCTTAATGTCAAAATATAAAATTCTCAAGAGGTGAATGTCTGATATGGTGCGACGAAACTGTATGGTACGGTTGAGAGCCATCTGTGAGAGAAAGAATATACATATTGCAGTGTTCGACAAACTATATTAAATTATAGTAAAATCTTGAAATTTGTTGACTAGTTATATCAGTAAATGCTGTCACCTTTTCCAGATAACAAAATCATAACATAGTATGATAAAGTCAGTGTCTACAAAATAATCTTGATTTTTTTTTTGAAACAGTGAACTTTCTTTACATAGTATCTCTACATTGTGTCACCTTATACAGCCACCTTTAGGTATATCACTCGAAAACTGAGTTTATGGAAAAACGGAGTTTATCTAAAACATTGTTTTCCATAACCGGAACTTCCTCTACTCAAAAAAATTTCTGCTCATCGAAAAACTTTCGATTGATGAACGGAGTTTTTTGCAAGTGACATCAGTTTTCAGTTGAAACTTACTCAGTTAAAGTGATTGCATGTGTACTGAAAAACCAAAAACAATAAAATTATGTTTGATCTTAACTTTTTCTTTATTTTTAAATGTACACGCGAGGTTGTACATGAACGGACTATGTCTTTCAATCATGCAAGGAAAATGGCAGTAACTAAAAGCAACGGAATTGGCCAAAAAAAAAAAACCAGTAAAAAAGAGAAATCATATCTGAAAATTAACAGTTCTTACTATAAGCGCCTGCATAATGAATATGCAACTCTAAAGGTCTCACTGGTGTATCAAAAACATACTACTCAAGTAATCGCTCCTTGGTCGGTATTGGGAATTGTAGTATTTGGTGAAAGGAGACACTGTATTTACAAATAACATACGAACTTATCACAACATTGCTGGGCCAGTGATCCTGAGTTGTTTTGACTAACTGAATATTCAATACTAGTATATTTCCCATTGGCTTGTTCAAAGAAGCATACCGTTGGTTTGAATGAAAACTGTCAACCACTACATTATCGTATTCTACACTTTTTGTCGTTGTGTTTGAAGAATTTGAAATTATATGGCAGAATTAACCAACTGAAACCTATTTGTTTTCCCAGATTGTCTGAATGGTGCAATTAAAAGCCTTACAAAACTTTTGGAGATGTAATTTCAATGTTTTTCCTTTTTGCCTACACACGCAATCACTTTAAGCGGTGATGTGATTGTATTTCGAATTATTGCATATTTGGCTTGCCTTACACAGACATGGACTTTGAATTACACTGACCAATGCGCAAACTCAGATCTTTGCACAAATTTTGATTTTCTTATACTATTATGTCCACACAGACCACAGATATTGTTTTGGCAACTTCTTACGACTCACAGGAATTAAGCCTAGGGCTTTGAAATATTGACGGCAGTTACCAAGCCCTCCTGTCAAGTGTCAGTATACGAAGTATTTTTTAAATTAATGGTATAGAAAAACATATTTTTTATTTAGGACTTCTCTGAAACTGGTATTGGTAACACTTACTAATACTAACAGTAGCACTGACTGAGTAACAAACACCGAGCCTAACTCTTATTCTCAAGTTACGTAAGCTAAGTCAGACATAGCCTACTGAGTACTGCCTAGCCTAACAATCATTAACAATTAACATTACTCATTTTCATTACTAAGACGGCCCACTTAAAGTTTGATAAGACTACGTTTTTTGACGTTATTATGTACTATTTATTCGATAGTAAACATTTTTCTGATAGGTCTTATTGTGCCATGATCAACTCAAGGCCTATTGTTACTGTATAAACCAGCACATTAAATTTAAAACCTATTTCCAAATAGGCCTAATTACTCTTTTTTAACACAACCAAAAGGTATTAGAATGATAGCGACAAATTTGAATATTTCTGTCAAGTTACATTACAGTAATATTTTTATATTTTTAGGATTAAAATATTTGTCAGGTGATCGACTCATGTTATCCCCATGCTCTTGTGCTAACTTACTACAGAAGTAGTAGCGCCTAGGAATCGTGAATCTGACGGTGACAGGCCTGCTGTAACTGGGTGTCAATTCCTGACCTGAGTAATCTTATATTATTAGCCTACCTGGGCCTAAACTGTAAAAGTAAAACATAGTGTTGTAATTACACTAGTACAAGACCTTGAAATGGAACGTGAAGACTACAGATTATTGCAGCACTGTGAACTGCGTCGAGGCTAAGGCCAACAACAGTGAGGAGTAACGTTAGACCTGCGCCACAGTAACTGTGATCAACCGTGTTCTGCCAATATACAGTAGGCCAGCATAAGTCACTAAATAAAGTGATTTCAAAAATGTTACACTGTAATCATTTGCAGACTTACTGTATTGGGTGCATTTTCATTCAGTTCTGAAAATAAACAAGATAAGTTTGTCATGTTTGCAACCTGCCCATTTGTTTTCCCATTTGCTTTCATTTGTCTCATTCAATCCTCCCATGGATCTACATTACTACAGTACAGTACGTCATCACAGTTTTGATATTTATCAATGGTAAATGTTGTCTTGACGTTGATTTTTTTTTTCTTTTTACCATTACAGTATCTCTCACCCTTGTACTTGAAGAATATTATGCTACCGAGTGCCTGCTGTAATTTATTTTAACAACTATCTGGCAGGAGTTTGAACTAATATGGATACCACGCCAAAATCTGGAGTTACTACACCAATCTTAACGAGAGTCTCATCAACCTCAGAGTTCATTTCTCCATCTACGACCAGGAGAAAACACATTCCGTTGACCAGCACATCCTCAATGTTGACAGATGTTCCTGAGCAAGACAATGCTGCACTGAGGCGTCAGAGGAGACAGTCTCGTGTACTAGAGCTACAGAAGCAGCTACAGAGTCCAGGGACACCAACAGAGAGGTAAATTCCAGCAGCGTCTCAACTTAAAATAACGTGGGATATATATGATCTTGCTATAAAGCAAAAGCAACTCATACACCAACATCATAACATACTGTAGGAGGTCCTACAGCCATTTTGCTCATTTCAAATGGCTGTGCCCTTCTTCAAGCTTATTTGGAGCCCTGGGTGTAGATGATCTCTGTCACAACAGACTTATGCAGATTGAAGTAGAAATTTTTTAAAGATTTTTGTGTCCATGATGCTGTATACTACTGTACAGTTTTGTAGATGGAGTGTGATGTATGCACTTTGGAGCAAGGAAAGATAAAATATTTTTCAGTTGTAATTTGCACTCCTGAGACCACACTCACTACAGTATGCAGAACTGATATCATTTGAAGTTCAGTGCTGTACAGTACATCTGTTTAATTTGAGGATACACGAGCAGCCAAACATGATCCAAATTTCACGTGACCAGTTTGGAAATTTCCCACATAGTGTTGGACCAAATTTTCTAATCTGAATCATCCTAATGTACTGTTGTGCCTTGGGGGATGAAAACATTGTCTGACCAAAGGATTTGCTGAAATGACAAACACATGAGATATTTCTTGTATTTAAAGATAGCTGATGTGTAAGAGTTTAGAGACAGGTAGTTCTTGATTATACTGTTCACAGAATTATCTGATGTATAGGTTGAAGTCATATGTTTCACCATGAAAACTGTTGCCATCACACCTGCTCAGCCTGCTGATATCTATTGTGTAAGCATAGCAACAATAAAAGTCTTCAGACTTCTGATTGTTAAGCTAATGGTTACTGGAGAACAGTATGGTATTGGCAACCATTGGTGACAATTGGCAAAGAGTCCCTTTTGTATTCTTACAGTTCTACTGTAAGTCTTTGAAATTGCATAGTTTACAATGTGCACTGTTGCCACTTTCATGAACGTGGCTTGAAACAAATGTATAGAGATGTGTTACTGTAACTTCAATGTGTTGACTTTGAGCGTAATGTGATTCCTCTGTCCTTTTTCAGGAGGCAATCTTTGTCACTGAGTAACTTGAATAATGCACAGATTACAGAACATTACACGAATTGCATCAAGCTATCTGCTGAAAATGTAAGTACTGTACTGTTTAACATCTGTGTGTGTATGTGTGTTGTATGAAGGTGACATTAGCTATGCCTAAACTCGTGCATTACAAAATGGCAGGACACCCAGGTGCCTTGATTACAAATCGTTTTGGTATCAGACTCAGACTATGTGCTTCCTGAAAGGAAATTGTATAGACCTATGTTAGGAGATTTTGCACTAGTTTGGTTTAGGTTTATAAGGGAGGACCCTTTGTATACAGAAAACAATTACTAGTTAATAAATTGCTTTGTATTTTATGTGCATGCCTGTAATTTGTGTTGATGCACAGTAAATGTCATAGATCAGGTGAATTCTCTATTTTCAATTATTATTATCATTTAATCATTATTGACGATGTATTTTTTTGTTGCAATACTGTACAACATACAGTATGTTGGTTGTATATTGCCTGTGCAGTATGCAATGCCAATGTCTTCTAAATGCACTACATGTATATTGTGTAGGTCTGTATTTAGGCTTGGTTTGCAATTTTTGGTAAGAGATCTGCAGTGTAGGTAAAGAAAATCTGAGATTGGGTCGACAGCAAATTGTGTACCTTACATTTGAGCTATAGTGTTGATTGACTTCAGTGTCAGAAGAACATACCTGTAAATCAAATGAGTGTGAAAGAAAACAATGAAAGGGAAAATACTGTAAATTTCATTTTGAACAATACAAGAATAGTTATTGGAACTTATTGGCTGACAATTAAATTTTATGCATTTGCCAAAGAATAATTTAATTTTTGTGCATGTGTGTGTGTATGATTTTGCAGTATTCAAGATATTCAAGGATGACTTGTTAGCGGTCAAATGGTGTATTGACATACAGGTAATGTGTTGTACTTCCAGCAATCATCTACAGTACTTCAACGTTATTGACAAGATATTTTGAGGGCTTATAATGTTGCTACTTCTTTTACAGAAAATAAACTCCAAAAATGCTTTTGGTCTGCACTTGATTGAGTTCATGGCTGACCTTCTTCAGTCAAAGAAAGGAGAAATGACTAACTTCCAGGTAAGTTAACAGTTGTTTGTATTTCTATGGGAAAGAGGGTGCATGTACAATATATATGAAACCTTAAGAACTTAAAAAGTTTATAGTTTCTCTGATGGATGTATCTTTCAAAATCCATTGGACTGAGAGACTGTGTCTTAAAACTAGAGATACGTTGACCAGTGTAACAAAGCAACAGTTACGGTGCATATCAGCACCATGATTGTCACCCTCAATAATTAAACATACAATAGTGGAATATATAATTAGGTAAACGATTTCCAGAGTGAAATCTATCATTTGTGTACGGTATGTACATGTATTGGTTTGGGAATGCAGTAATGCTTGTTTTACCTTTTGTCGTCTCTCCGTCAGGTTGCAAGCTGCACTCTCGATGCCAGCACAAAGATATATGCTGGGAGGGTGGATGCAATCCATTCAGACACCTACAAAATGCTGGGAGGCCTTGGTCATGGAGACAAACAGAGCAATGATGGTTAGTTCAGAGCTACTTACAAAGTGTGAGATGCTCAAAACTTTTGTCTGGCTTATGTAATAGCCAGTTGCATCAATGTGAGGTTACTTTTTGTGATGTATTCAACTTTCTAAAACAGCATGACATGATTCTCCCCCCCCCCCCCGTAGGTTAGGTGGAGTGAAACTAATAAGGAACTGACCACAACTTATTTCTTGTGTCAACACAATTTCAGCTGTATCTGCCCCGTGTGCACTCAAGCGAGTAGAAAGGATTACTTACAATGGAGTAGGTAGATGCAAGGTGTAAATTGCAAGGAAAAAACCACAGAATGTTGAAGTCCCTGACCATCAGTAATTACACTTCCCTGAAAATTTGACAGTTAATTTACCCTGTCACTGTTGCTTCAGTTATGCTTCAAATCTTCAATCTCCTTGTGCAACCATTTACCATCAGCATATGAGTAATACTCAATGACTGTGACAAAATATCAAGAATGTTGTAAATGAAGTCAATGAGCCCCTTTAAATGGCCAAGTTTGTACAACTGAAAAAGTAAATTAAATGCGCCTGCACTTACCTGTCTCACCACAACAAATACACTATCATCTATTGTGCCAAGACTACTTGTAACATTTTAAAACGGCAATCTGGTGCCTTGTGCCCAAATATCAGACTGTAGAAGTACAGGTCCCCTTCCATTCTGCCTTGCTTATATGCTAGAATATGAATGGTGGAAACTTTTCTATTCGAGTCCAGTTTATCAATGTTTTCATTCTCCATCTACGACATCTATTCTCCCCTGGCTTGCAATTTGCTTTTAGGATTTTAAGGCAATTCCACAAAGTAGCCTTTGCCTTTTTAGTTGAAAACTTGCATCCTCAAGGTCTACCCTGATTACATGTTTTTTCATGCACAGGGCCTAGCTGTGTGAAACTATTTCCTTTAATATGTTATTCACTACTGTATTTTATTTAGAAAGTTTCTTGATTCTCCCCTTGTTACACAGTACTACAGTAGCATGTACATCTTTCTGCTAATGCTGGGAGACTTGTGCCAGAGTTGCAAGCTCTTTAAAGACATTCTAGTCATCTTGTGTATCAATGTTACCAACTAACCAACTACAATTCCTTGTACATACTGGGAAACTATTCTTACTTGTAGGTATTTTCATGCAAGCTTTTCACCAGGTTCTCATACGACGTGTATTCATGTAGTAGGACTTTGTAAAATTGTGTACGTTCTTAGTAGCTTCAATGAGTATTCAGTACAGCTGCAGCAATTCCTTGTTGTCAAACCTGTGCAATGATTAGACCAGGTCATCTTTGGGACCAACACCACTAGTGTGCCAAATGTAGAGTATGCTCTAGGAAAGAGCCATGCAAGATCTTTCTGCTTCCGTGCAATGGGCTGAACTACAAAATTGGCTCACAGGATGAAGGAACAAGCTACATGCGCCGCTAGATCGACTTTCAGCTGAGGAAACGTCGAGTCTCTTTGCGCTGAAGGGAACCAATTGAGTGAGAAAAGAGTTGAGGAGGAAGAAAAGATATGGTTGCCATGGCTCTCTGAGAGGTTTGTATTATAGTATCCCCTCGGTGCTGCGTCTTCGAGATCCATAACAACAGGAAGAGGAAGAGGATGTTTCCATGGTTGAAAGAATAGTCCATCATAAAGAACAAGAAGTCACCCATTGCAGTGGCTTTCAGTTGAAGTTCAGTGCTGTCCCTATGTCCCCAAGCACTGTGACTCAGACAGACCAGTGAGACAGCTTTATGGAGGAATGAACAGCTCCTGCTAATTCACTATATTGACATTAATCACATGCAACCACTGTTTCCAAGTCATCGATCACTGATGTGATGTTTGTTTACTTCATTTGTGAGCAGCAATAGTTAGATTAATTCACAGATCATCCACTGGCATTTCGCATCGATATTACGCGCATTAAGTTCATTAGTGTGCAAGTGAAAAGGGAAAACAACAAGTGCTAAGTTAGGACTTAAGAAAATGGTCCTTTCTTTCAACAACCTGACTTTTCTTAAACATTCACAAAATGGGCAGACTTATCGCTGATTTGCGACAAAAGTAGCTTCCAAGAATGCACAGCAGAATGTTGTTTATTCCCAGCTTTAATTCAGCATTTCGAATAGAAATTGGCTAGATAGACTTAAAGTGATTGCATGTGTACTGAAAAACCAAAAATATAAGATTATGTTTGATCTGAACTTTTTCTTTATTTTTAAATGTACATGCAAGGTTGGACATGAACGGACTATGTCTCTCAATGAAGGATAATGACAGTAACTACTTTGAAAAGCAACGAGATTGGCTTAAAAACAGTAAAAACACATAAATCATATTTGAAAATTAATGTTTCTTACTATAACCACCTACATAATGAATATGCAACAGTAAAGGTCTCACTAGTGTATCAAAAACATACTACTCAAGTCGTCGCCCCTTGGTAGGTATCGGAAATTGTAGTATTTGGTGAAAGGAAACACTGTATCTACAAATAACTTACGAACTGAACACAACCTTGCCCGTGCCAGTGACCCTGAGTTGTTGACTGAATATTCAATACTAGTATACTTCCCATTGGCTTGCTCAAAGAAGCACACCGTTGATTTGAATGAAAACTGTCAACCACTACAGTATCGTATTCTACACTTTCTGTCGTTATGTTAGAAGAATTTGAAATCATATGGCAAACTTAACCAACTGAAACCTAGTTTATTATTTAACCAGATTGTCTAAACGGTGTAATTAAAAGCCTTACCGAACTTTGGGAAATGAAATTTCAATGTTTTTACTTTTTGCCTACGCACGCAATCTCTTTAAGATGTGTACAGATATGATAACAGTCAAAAGGGTTAGTTAAATTGCAGAGGCTGATGCAAATGACTGCTTCAGTATCCAATCATCTACCACCTGTCCCCACCTATAGTACTTTGTCAAAAAACAGCAAAAACAATAGAGAAAATAAGTCCACCCATGTCTCACTGCCGTAGTCTGTGGTTACTCAACACCTGCCTCCCATTCAGCTGTATTACTCCTTGCGGAAGGTAGGCAAGGAATCTATACGATGGTGATCGTGTATGTATATGCGTTCGTGCATATGTGACGCCGTGGCTTGTGATATGCGACCTCTCAAGAAGGGAAAGGTGCTCGAACTCGAATGCTTTTGGAACTTCAAACTTTTATCATTGGTAGCATAAGTAGACAAGGTCTGTCATTTTTATGAAGATCAAAGGTCATGTGAGCCTTGTGACGTCAATAGAGGACATAGTTTTAAAACCATGTAAAACACAGTATTTCAAGAAGGGAAAGGTTCTTGAACTTCAGCTGGTGGTGTGTTGGTAGTCCTTTGTGGATAGATGTTTCCTATTAATTTTCACAGAGGTTAAAGGTCATATGAGGTCACCAGAGGTTCAAGTATGAAAATATTAAGGAAGATATCTCACCAACTGAATGGAACTAGCTCTTCAAACTGTCAAAATTGGTAGCAGTTCACGAGTACTTCGAGTAGATGATTTCTGTTATTTTAATTGCCCCATGGGAGACTCAGAGAATCATCTGTCCCTGTTCCATACTTAGTCAAATGTTGCAATGGTAGAGTTAACGATCCTAGAGATTTGTATTTACAGCAACGCTGACATTTGTGGACCTAAATTTAGATAACAATGGTGTAATATTTTGTGGAAGTCAATTGTCACATCTTGTCATCACTTAAATGTCAAAGGAGAGACCATTCCCTCCTACCCCCCCCCCCCCCTTTTCTGCTCCTTGCCACAGAGTAAATGTTTAATGACAGATAAATGTTAGTTAATAGAATTTGGGCTCATTTTCTTCATCAAGCTGTTAAAAGTCCCCTTTTTAGTTTCTGCTCCAAACAATCACAAACATCACTTGACATAGCTTTTCAGATTTATCAGCAACTTATTTGCCAGCAACTCCCTGTCAAAATTAGCAAAGTGTTTTGTTTTAGTCACCTTCTCCCTCAGGAACTGCACTTTAGCAGGGAAGATATTTTTCAGGTTGCTTTTGCAGACTTAACCACACTTTGTTGGTGTCAGGAACTTTCTATCAATTCTTAAACTACCTTGGTTTAGAGCAATATGTTATCCTTCATTACCGCAATTTTCATACGTGGTTTACATTCTTGTGTTCTGGTTTTGGTATGGATATGGTCCCTTCCCTTCTCCACTGGTTGCTTTTGTTAAAAGTGATCCTTTATATCTAGAAATAAAAGGAGATATTGGCAAGGAATCACAAAGTCATTTGACTTGCCGGTTCAGGCATCCCCCTTGCTGTAGTGTGTATAGTAGCATGGGGGTACTATGAGTCGATCACCTAACAAACATTTTAATCCTAAAAATATTATAAAACAGAAAAATAAAACATTGTAATATATTGAACATGACAGTTCTAAGAATTCATAAATTTGCCCTTATCATTTTAATATCTTTTGCTTGTGTTAAAAATGAGTAATTACATACAGTTCTTGGAAATAGGTCTTAAATTTAAGGTGGCTGTATATAACACTAGGCTTATGATGAAACGTTGAGTCAATCACGTCAGAATAAGATCTATCAAAGTACTGCTTATTATCAAATAAATACCTAATAATGTCAAAGGACGATAAAAATATTGTCTCTTCTATCCAAATGTTGAATGAGAGTTTTACCGAAGATATTCTGGTCGATATTTTGGTACAATTTGAAACATGATATTCAGCAACATTGCTGAAACTTAATAGTTTGACTTTGAGTAAAATTTTCTATGGAAATGAAAAATAACACGGCAAATACTTGTTTTTGATGTTGTTCGAAGTAAATATGATGTAGGCTGTGCTTACTTTGGAATTCCGTTGCTTCCACACGGCCTCACTGGAGTTTAAAATGCATTGATCGACTCAAGGCACACCTACTTTAACCACAATTAGAACATGGCATGCATGCAGTTTTTCTGATGCAGCTCAGAATTTGCTGCCACAGACTCACTTTATGGAAAGGAACTTAAGCTAATTGGTAAATGACATAACCCATACCCCATACCTCATACCTCCACCAAAGTTTTTTTTTGACATTTTTAAGGAAATATTTATCTTAAGATGGCAGAACTACATGAATATCTTTTATATTTCTTTATCATCTTGACTGTGTTAAAGAAGAAATATTACAATTTTAGTGAGAGAAAAGTGACCTTATTTTCCACAATATTTTAAGGTAAATCTGCAATACACCCAATCTACATTTTCACTAGTTGTCAAATTTCAAGGTTAAATGAGGGCTTCAATTTCAAAGAAAAGCAGAGACTTCTTGCAATAATTTGCCACTGTTACATTGCATTTTGGTAATCTTCAGGCAACTGGAAATCTTTCTCGACTAAACAAATCTTCCTTCAAACACCAATATCTTGAGTTAGGAACAAGATATTGGTATGGGCATTTGAAATCCCTGCAGTGGAAAATTATTCTCTTTCCCTTTCAATTGTCAGGAAAATATGCCTTTAAACTAGTTAAGTTGATGTGCTTGATAAGTACAAGCTAAATATGAGATTAGTCCAAGCTTGCATTAATGACATTTAGGCTTTGCCAGGTTTTCACATTTTGACTTCTGCTGACCAAATCAGAGATTAAAAAAAAGAAATTGGCTCTACAGTACCTCATTATCTCCAACATCATTTTCATGCTTTACTTTCAATGAGCTTAATGTTTTTTTTTTTTCAAACATTCCAAAGATCCTACAATCAGGTTAATTTGTCAGAGGAGGTTTAGCCAATCTTCACACAAACAATAATATTTTAATGTTTTTAATAGTCAATTAACATACCCACACATGAGGCTACACTCACAGAATTATTTACCTAAATTACATAAAATAAGAACTCCATAAATTTTACATATAAGTAATGTAAGCAGTATATGTTAATTCTACATAATTTTGGTAAATTTTACTACATTTTAGTAAAATTGTTATATGCATAATGTAAGACTTACATTAACTGTGTGTAAAATTTTACTTAAAAGTTATGGAGTTCTTATTTACGTTACGTTTTGTGAGTGTAGCTTGTGCTCCTGAGATTTTGTGTTTTTAAGATTTACACACTTTGACCTCTGTGTTGATCACAATGACCTTTAGCCACCACCAAAATTAATAAGGTTCTTACACTTAAAATTACAGAAGCATAGAAGGGAAATGCAAAAGGAAAAAGAACCATCTCATCAAAATGACAGTTTTAAAAAAAAATGACATTTTGACAACTTAATTAGCTCGTCAAAATGACAAAAATCTGAAATTTGGCGATTTGATAAACTTGTCGAAATGGCCGAATTTGGAAAATTATCATTTTGCCAGGGATGAAACATCTCGTCAAAATTGAAAAATTTAGAAAATTGTCATTCAGAAGCTAAGACATCTCTTTAAAATGGCAAAATTATGAAAAATGACATTTTGCCGAGATTGAGCAACTCGTCAAAATAGCAAAATTCCAAAAATTTGACATTTTTACAAGATCTAACTAGAGAAAATGACAATAAAGAGATGACTTAACTCGGCAAAATGATAATTTCCTGAATTTTGATGAATTTCTTTACTTTTGACAAAAAGCTTTACATTGGCAAAAAGTGGCAATTATCGGAATTTTGCCGTTTTGATCAGTTGACAAAATGGTAATTGCAGGAATTTAAACCATTTTCACGGGAAGTTGCATTTTGACGAGTTCATTCAATCGTCAAAATGTCAATTTAACGAAAACTCTCATTATGCCAAGATGGTTCCGTATAATACGGTACATACACATAATAAGTATGATGTCCATCCAAGTTTTCATTCTTGAAATATTATGTTTGCAAGGTTCCCATATTTTGACCTCCGATAATCGAACTTAGACCTCCACAAAAAAGCGATAGCGTTCCTGTACTCAGTATGGGATCTACCAATACTGTGCACAACATGACTATGTTTCGGTTGTAAAGATAACTTGTTTACAAGCGAGGCGTCACAAACTGCACACACAGAGAGGCACATACATACAGTACACACTCACTCGAAACCAAAAATAGTGTCAGTGGATCAGTTGCCTTTCCTCTACCCTTGAACCTGAAAAGTTCAATTTCAAAATATTAAATGACCTCTGGAGTCACAAGGTCAACTTTGGAACATGAAATGAGAGTTAAGATGCTTACCAAAGCTAAACAACAACTGTAGCATATATAATGAAAGAAAGAATACAAGACAGAATTTGGTAGCTATCTCAAAAGTAACAGTAAGACCTAATGCTAAGTTTTGTGTAATCATTCATGTTTTAGCCTACATAAACAAAAATCACTGCTCTTACACAGTAGTTACACACGAAACGACAACCGTTTCACGGAATATCGTCTTTGAAACTTCGTGTTGCGTTAGTGCTGGAAAAAAAAAAAACGTTTCCAAACAGCTGGCTATTGCCAATGAGATCATCGGGATTGTAACTACTGTTATAACTACTGAATTGTTGTAACTAACAACTTACGAAAAAAAAAACAAAATGTAGACTTCCTTGTCCTGCTAACATCAGCGTGTTTTTGTAATGTGTAACTGAGGTATATTGTTTCAGTGTTTTGTGGTTGGGCTTGGCAGATTCGGATATTTTGTAGTTCAAGAAGAATGAAAATTAACTTACTTTTCTTGTTGACTTTATCATATTGTTTCTAGGGGCATTTCAAAGCAATTTAAGTACATGAAAGTAATTCTCCATGATTTGCATTAACTTGTCAAAATCATGAAAATCTGAAATTTAGCGATTTCATCTACTTTCAAAAATGGCATTCGGAGTTAGAGCTCCCGAACTTTTCCGTGTGGGCAAGCTGCTCTAACTAGTCCATTTTCCAAATTTTGCCATTCTGACGAAATTTTCGATCTCGTGAAAATGTCAGTTTCCAAATTTCTTTACAAGATGCTCAGAAATGTCAAAATGATAACTTTTTATTTTTTTTTTAATTTTCTTTCTTGAGATAGGGAGTCAAAATGTAAATTTTAGGAAAAAGTCATATTGCTGAGATTTTTTTTGTACGTATTCCGTTCTTATCCTGCTGACACGAGACCTCTAAGATGTCACCGCCATATGTAGAGCAATAACGTAATCAAACAGTTGGTTCAATTACAGTAAGTGAGTTCCCAAGGTTTTATTGAAAACTGTAACAACAGTTCTATGCGCAATTGTCACCCCCCACCCTCTCACACACATATTGCCCTGCACATGCCAGCTTGTAACTCGACTTGTATTATTAGCAGGTAGCTGTAGTCATCGCCCTGTTTGTTAGTCCTATAAACTGAGTTTTGCTCTTCCACAATCTTCAGTGTACTTTTAACAATGGTACAACAATGTTAACTGCTGCAGAACCATCAATTTGCAAACTGTCCCTATAGTAGTTTCTCCCGCTCTGTGCTATGAAGTTTTGAACGACATCTCCGCAAGAGCCAATCAGATGTTAGCTCTTAGACAGTTCCAGACCACAGGGGTGCACCTTAAAAGTCAGAAGGTGCACCTGTGGTATCGAACTGTCTAAGAGCTAACATCTGATTGGCTCTTACGGAGATGTCGTTCAAAACTTCCATAGCATAGAGCGGGGAAACTAAGTAGTTAGTAGTACTGCCTTGAACAAACTTCGCAGATTTGTAAATACCGCTGTGTAACGACAAAATAAAATAGTTTTGGAAAACCCCACTTTTCTCTCAGGACTTGGAAACTTCAGGTATGAAATAACTTAGGCCAAACAATTAGTAGATGTAAGGTTAACATAATCAGCAAGGTAAAACTGATTGAGAAGATTGTTATCAACAATCCATTGTATTTATCCAGATTTGTGTTGGTTCCATCTTATACCTTGAAATTAGCTCGCAATAGAGAGATGCTTACGATATCAATTACTGGGATGAGACAAATGGCAGTTTCCATCACAACTAATTTGCATGTTTTTAAGTTTATTGTATTTTTCAAATTTACCAAAATGTTTCATGTTCGATTCCGAGTTCAGCAAACTACAACTGAGTCAATGGATATTGTCCATTAAAATTACCTGTAAGAATGTAGCCTACTCAAATTGTCAAAATTGTTATTCCAATGATTTACACATACACAGTAACACCATTGCCAGCATGCAGTATGTAAGGCAAGCCTGGTGTAACTGCAAGGAAGAAAGTTATGCGTGTGAAAGGTTTGAGAAATAGATAATATCATGGCTATTTTACTGGCATTAATGATTAAAATGATGCAGTGTACTGTACCTACAAGCAAATGATGGGTTCAGCGGCCACATAATGTGACTCGTTTTTTCACAATGATAGCGCTCTTTTTGCATTTAACCCAAATCATGGTGCGCACGCTCTTTTTGCATTTAACCTAACTCATGGTGCATATTACTCCAGTTACGATGCGTATTACCCAAATCATGGTGCATCATTTCACGTGGCTTAGAACACCATGACTCATAGCCAGCCTTGTAGATCTCTACTGCTTGATGATGCAGTCTGCAACAGATTCACTTGTTCAGTTTCTGTAAGCTGGAGATGTGAGGATGTTAATCCCCCTAGAGGAAGGTGTTTCAGAATACCTACAATGGTGGGCTTGGAGGAGCAGTTGAACATGGGGTGGTCACTTCAATCAGGTTTGCCGTCTGACTTTGATGTGGAAAAAGATGCTTCCAAAAGGGTTGGGTAGCCCACTAGCAATGTCAGACAATTCTAGGAGGGTAGTCACAATTAGAAAAATGTCTGTACATCAATCAGTTAAGCTTAAAGCGACTGAGAGGTACAAAGGCGTTCTGGAATACCTTGAAAAACTTGATGACTATAGCACACCATGCATTAACAGGGGGACACCTCCTCACCTTACCAGAGTTGTACCAGATCTCCTCCTGTTGACAAAAGTAAAAAAACATCGTGATCAGACCCCGCCCCATCGCAGGGGAGGACAATGCCCTGGGGGACACGTCAGGAGGAATCATCCACCTCAACAAGTGGACACAGTCACACCAGATGTGCAACACCATCTGACGCGGCAGACCCCACTTATACCTGCTCGAGGAATGGGACAACGTTCACCTGACCACATTTCACAGAAGGAAGTCCCTTCCAGAAGCAGCCTACCATTCAGTTGGCATGGTTTAGAGGCATGTGCCTGCTTCACCCCCACCCTCCCCCACCCTTTTCTTATGTCTGCTGCACAGAGTTTAAGATTTTTCATACAGTGACATTTTGAATTGCACATTCAGGATTAAGTAGTCGGACAGGGAAAGAGATAATGGCATGGTACCTGCCAATTGATGAAAAGAATTGTGTATTTTGGTCATAATGGTACATTATTAAAACAATCCAGATGGACTATACCACCAATACTTGTGCTTCCTGAATCCTTTGTTTTTATCCCACTAACAGAGTCTATTATGGAAGGTCATGTAACAATATATGGGCATTAATGGGATCTAATGTTCCATTGATATTGAATGGGTTGTCCCTTTGAAAGTTCTTTCATTTCTCTTTTTTTTCTTAAATTTGTGTTGTGTAGGTGGTGAGATCATGGATGGAGAAGTGGAGGTTAAGTCCAAGAACAAAAAGAGGGTAGGTCAAACTTTGTTGTCAACTTCATCATTAATTTTGCTTTTATCCAAAATTCAAGAAATAAATCCCCTTAACTTTATGCCGTGCTGTAACTTGGGCAAGCAACTGATGCAGTTAAGTTGTTTATATACACGTGTTTGATGATCTCTGACTCCTCAAGTTTATAAACATGTGACCCTGTGAGACAGAAAACTTCAACAACAACCTTCTTGTTTGGCACCCTGAAGAGGGGTGCCCTTCCACTATTACCTGTGAAGAAAAGTCATGTGAAGCCACCGTTGGTTTACAACTAATTATTTGAGGGAGTATTTGTTACCATTTTTAGTGTTAACACTTTACACAGAGAGAGTTGCTATGTAGTGGTACCAGTACTAAAGTGTCACATGGTCAGTGAACACCATTTTGGATCCAATGTGACACTCACGTCACTGCCACAATGTCTCATTAATATTATATGTGCAGTAACAAGTGGTGTCAAGTCCATCTGAACCGGATGAACAGTTTCATGACTTCTTGTCATATCATGGAAGATGGCTTACAGCCAGCAAAGCAGCCTGGCAAAGCAAATATGTGGTTCAGAACTTACAGTGTGAAAAACATTTGTGCGGACACATAATGTTTAAATCCCAACTTTGCTGGAATAAGCTCAAGATTTTTTAAATCTAGATACATAAGGTCAAAGTTTAGCTCATATCACCTGCTACAGTTAATGGAGTAATGCTAGATTCATAAGTGATAAGGGATGATTCTGTTCCCATGGAGATTGCTTCATTAGCAGTTTTGATTCTAGGCTTGTTCCCATCAAAGTCAGAGGTACAGTAGATCTACAGAGTGTTATTGTCAGATGCGGTTGCTAAAGTCTTATGTGAGCCAATGTTGCTGCCTCTGTTTATCAATGACTGTTACATGGTCTTTTGTAAGATTAAATTAGGTGAGATTTCTGAAATTTGAAGCTGGTATAGTGTATAGTTTATCATCCATATTCCCCAAAGGTGAGATTGTTTAATCCATCCAGGACATGTTTCAAGTAATGGTCTTTAACAAGAGTGCATGAAATGTATCCTACTGAAGCAATCCACATAAACAACAGGCAAATAAACAATAATTAGTCCGCTCGAATGTGTGCCTGATAGACACAGTGATACTTTATACATGACAAGCCTTCATGAGATAATTTATTCACATTTCAGCTACGACATTCTAATACTGTTGAAACGAGTCTCAAGAACATCAATGTTAACAAGTTTGACCTTGGTTTTGAGGTAAGTATATAACAAGTTTTTAGTTAGTTTTCCAGTTTATATCTATTTTGAAAAATGTTTGTGAACGAAAACTAACTTGGAAATTGCTGTTTACATTCATGGATTGGTGTAGCCTTAATACTGTAGCTTCCAATGATACAAGTAAATATCAGTCTTAAAGCAAAACCATTGTTTGTTTGTTTCTTGTTTTGTTTTGTTTGATTTTGTTTTATCATCGAGTGTTTTGAAGGTTGTGTATGTGGCAAGCTTTGTTGTTCAAGAAGTGAAGATAGAGACTGGTGCAACATTTTGAAATTTGAGCAATGGCATTGTATAGTACATGGTGACGATACTGATCAACAGAGCTGTAAATGAGAACATTTCTTTGTTTATACTTACATTTCCTTTGTTGGTCATTAATATTAGGAGTTGATCATAACATGAATCATTGTCTTAACATCTTATTGGACATAAATCAACGATTAGTCACCTTCTGCGCAGGTTGACCCGTTATTTGAGAAGACGTCTGCCTCGTTTGATGAAGGGGGTACTTTTGGGCTGTTGTTGAATCATTTGTGGTCTCAAGATGACTCCTGTGAGCTGCTTCTTGATTCAAATATCGTCTTGAATGAGAAGTCCCCCTCAGAGGACACCAGTATTGGTCAAATCGATCTTACTGAAATTGAAGGTATGGCTATTTATTGACAAACTAGGTTACAGAATAAGTGAGTAAATATTGAAATGCTGCTGAAGTTATTTAAGGTGGGGATTGAGCCCCATAGTGGTTGAATTTGTATTCTTCTGAATGGCTTTATGCATACATATTATAAATGGTCCACCACTTTAGACAGTACAATTAAACAAATTCAGTTTTCTTTGCTATTTTTAGACAGTTCCGCAAAATCGCTCATTCTTTTGTTTCGTATTTAAACATATACATTATACACATGGATAGTTAAGCTGTATTCAAAGTGATCTCTTTGGCATGTGGGAGATGATTGTTCCAATGTAAACAATTTTAACATTCTTACATTGAATTTATACCTGTGTTGAAATAGGGAAATAGAGCATTTGTTTTGCAGAAGAAAATCATATTTTCAAAACCACTATTTATCAGCATGGGATGAAAGATTATTCAAAATAAGGCAGCACAACGATCTTCATTTGTAGAAATAAGTTTCTCACAGATGGAAATTAAGTTAGTTGTCGCTCAAGAATAAGTTGTTCCCCCTAACTTTTAAAAAGTTCAAATGATGCATATGCTGTAACTCATCTTGTGCAGTAACGTTTTGAGGAGATGAAACCTTTTTCGGTGCGCTCTTGATGAGCTTGAATTTTTTAGCAATGGTAAAAAGTATTTTATTTGTATGCCATAGTGGTGCATTGTAAATGCAATATTTGCCTGTTATATATGCAGTACTCCAAATGATCTTTTTTTATTTCTGATTTGTCGTAGATATGTATGCAGGGAAGATGCTGGATAGCTTGCAGATTTGTAATCACTTTGCCGACTTTGAATTTTCTGTCTGGGAAAGGACAGAAATGGTTAGTTACCAATTTGTTGTATATTTGATAAATAAATCTTTAGAAGATATTAATTGCAAACCAAAATTCAATGTGTATTGTTTACAAGGTGATGCTTTCTTTTCTAAAGTCGACATCATGCATTCCTGAAAAATATGCTGAACCGCTGTCCTCCTGAACTTTCGAAGATTTGTCACATGTGGTCACTTTTGCAATTGTCAAAAATGAGCAAACTGATGCAGACTTTGTTTCTTTGTCCAAAGCTATATTTCTGTTTAATCATCTTGATTGAATATAGAACTGAAAATGTAAAATTAAAAATATTTGTAAAACACAGTAAAAATGAATCTCACTTTTATTCAAACCACACCTCCCCCCTTCATCTCAACCCCATATCCAACAAGGATGAGTGCACTGTACACCCTGGTCCTAATGTCACTAAACTGTTGCTATGGGCAAGTTGTTTTCCATCCACTGTCCACAACAGAAAACCTACAAAGGCCTTAAAGGTGATACTAGCTCCCTTGAAACAATTGTGAAGTCATCAAAACACTTAAACTTGGATGATAAACCAATGTTTCTAATGATACTACGTTTATTCATCTAAACAAAGTCATGCGCCATGATGTAGGAAAGATTTTGTGAGAAGCATTTAGCTCTGTAAAGTAGCACAATGTTATGTTCTCTTCTACAAATGCTGTGCAGCACAGTAAAATGTAGAAACTGCTCATGACTTATGAAGTGTGTATGTGAATCTGGCTTGTTACTGTTTAACACTTTTAATAATCGTGTGCAAGCGTTTGTGCTGCATCAGATGCGGATTCTCTCCGCACTCCGCTAAACGAATAACTTCGGCGCAATGAAGGCAACGCCCGTGCGAAAATGCCAGCGACTTCGGTTCGACCGTTAAATCGTGACTTCGTCGGTATAATTTACAGGACCAGTTCAAGGATTCGATGCACCGGATCAAAGCAAACGCCGAACAAGCATTTGACATGGCGGCGGTGCCTGAACCGCTGGATATCGAAGACCAGTTTGATGGGCCTGGAGACCTGGGTGGGGGTGACTGCAGCGACGGCGAAGATGTCTGTGGTGGATTCGATGGCGATAGCTCCGTGTTCGTGGCTGACGGACAGGAAGCCAGGGTCGTCTCTGGAAGCTCATCATGCAGGTAAGTGATGCTTCATGCAGGTGACAGGCAATTTTTATCGCCGACTTTTTACAAGAGCGAGAGAGAGATAATCTGTGGGGGCGTTAACAATCGTCCGTGTGGGTGTGAAATCGGGTTCTGTGCTGGACCTTAATTCTTTAAGAGGCGCATTGAACTGAATTTGTGAAACTCACTAAGTTTTCTTTAACCTGTGAAGTTTTCTTCATATGCTAATAACAAATGGTCAAACTAAGAGGACCCTCGTGAGTCACATTCAAAGGAACAGTAATGAGTGAGCAATTTATGATTTGGTTTGGTATTTGTAAATTTGTGTTGACAAGTGAAAATGTACACTGATTCCTACTGTAATCTATTGTGTTTACTAGACATCACATGATCACACACCATTATTTCATCATATTTCACAGTAAAGTACATGTTCCTTGTCCCCGCCGGTTTCCTTTATTTGAGCTGCACAAATGTTTATTTTAAATTTTAGGAAAATGAGATCGATGTAATTTGCACAACAATAAAGCAGGCTTTACATATTCAGTTTTGTGTGTCAACAAGTTGCGTTTCACATACCGTTTTTAAAACGGATGTACCGAGGATTCCTGGAAATCTGTTGGAGCCAACTTGGAAAAATAATGAATAAAAAAGCCCTTTGATTGTCCTCCTCTTGCAAAAAATGGACACAAAGCACATTTGATTTTACTTTGCCTTAATTGCTTTACCACCGAGAAAGGAACAAATTGAGATGCTTTTCTACTTTTCAGATCTACATCTGCCACAGCTGTTCAGCTGTCCATGCAGTTGTCACTACAACCTACTGAATATTCATATTTTGATATGGCTGCCATGGATACATGGGCAGGACCACGACACTGGAAGCTGAAAGCAAAATGCCAAGGTTAGTATTTGTTATCGATCTATAGTAGGTTTCTGTTTGAAGTATTCTGTAGAAGAGCAAGCAGATTCCATTGTGTACTGGGCATTCTGTCGTAGTTAT
This sequence comes from Stichopus chloronotus, assembly GCA_021234535.1. Classification (NCBI taxonomy): domain Eukaryota; kingdom Metazoa; phylum Echinodermata; class Holothuroidea; order Aspidochirotida; family Stichopodidae; genus Stichopus; species Stichopus chloronotus. Next base: position 20,196,241 of record CM037841.1, on the reverse strand, counting down.
CAAACATCTGAACAGAAGCATGAAATACTGCACTGCCAATGCTGTTAATACCGAAGTATGTTTTGCAAGTCTCTTAGCATCTGTACCAAATTTAAAGACAATCTAACATGTAAATTGTTGATTTTGAAATGTTTTAATTTAGGACATGTTTCATCTTTAATGATAACATCACCAAAATAATGATTGCCTACTGACCATAATCAACAATTTACACAGGTCTGCTAAAGCATCAACAATGTCTTTTCTGCAAATATTATGTTTACAAACTGGATGGTCACATACACTGGACGAGTTGAATGAAAGGGTGTGTGCTAAAGCTCCAGAACCAAAAACTGTTTACTTGTTGGAAAGCTCTTTAAAATTTGAACTATTGAAACCTTGGCATAAGTCAATGTATTTTTTTTTCTGCGTTAAAGGTATAGAATGCAACAGAATATGTAAGTAGCAGTGTTTTGATGAAGTTCTCTGTCAAACCACACAGTTTAGAAAATAGAACTCTCCCTAAAAAAAAAGGCAAACAGAATTTGCAGCAGTATGCTGGCTACAAATGTAGGTTTAAAAGGTGTTAATAAAGAAAAGGATAAATGAAAAGTAATATTTGGAAGTGTGATCTCAAACTGCAGCAGATATGGTGTTACCAAGTACAATATTAATCACAGGGATTTGACACAGAAGATCTTATTTTGTGCAACTCAGATCTGACAGACCTCAATTTACTATTTTCACTTATGGATTTAATCTGCAAAAGTCGCTGCAATCTCTCAGAAGAGGTGAAAAGTCTTTTTTATGGAAGATGAAAGTATTACAGATAAGGAAGCACAATCATAGCTGTAAATGCTAAGTCTTAGTGAGAAAAGTGAGAGGTTTGTTGTGACAGATCAATTCAACAAATTGAGAGAGAACCAAAACACCAAAAGACGACTGTCTACCATTGCTTTGTGGCTATTGTGTCTTACACTACATTTTTCTTTAAAACATCACAACAGTTTCAAATATTGATTTACTACATACTGATACTGAGTTTGTAATAATTGTTTACATTTTTCTTTTCCTTTGTTCAATAAGAATTGACTGCTTGCAAAGACTTTCATTTGGTGTGGTATTTCAGCTCAACAGGGTTGTTAACAAACATTTGTTACCATTTGTAATTGCAAGCATATTAGTAGATCATTCCTTTTGTCCTTAGACAGGAGCATTTTCAGTGTGCATAGATGCAGTGAAATTCACTGTGCATATTTCTATTGTGTTTTGCCTATCAACTTGTATATGTGAGTTTCTGTTTTGTATCATTGGCACATGTATACAGCATGCTGTGGAAATGTTGAATGCTCTTTTCTGTATTTGCATTACTGTTATTTTGGTTAAGGTGAAATGAGGTCTTTGTCTCCTAGAAAACGGTCATATTTTTAAAACCCAGTGGTTGTGGATGCAGAAGTGGTAATTTTTTGAATTTGTTGTTTGTTCTTTTTTTTTTTTCATCAGAGGAGAAGAAAGCAAAATCCAAGAGGCCTGTCTTTAAAATCGACTACAGCCAAGTTCAAGATTTTGATGAAAATTTCAAAGAAACTAAGGTTTTTACCATAATAATTATAATTAATGTGTGGATGAGTGTTCAAAACAGTATACTGTATGTCTACATTATGTGTTAGTGTGGGTGTATGTACAGACAGATTCATGGACAGATGGTTAGGTGTACAGATGTATGTGTGGATGTATGTATACATGGATGGATGCATGTGCATGTATGTGTTGTGTGTATTCATTCATCCATTCATTTACATACTTGTATTTGTGCGTATGTACTTGTCTCTATTTATATTTTCATATTGATTTATTGATGAAAATGGTGATTTGTTAGCTGTTAATTCATTTGGTTTTCACATGTGTGAATGGAACAAACTTTGATGTAATATGCTAAAAATAATGTACAGTAGTAAGATGTTTTGTGTCATCACAAGAATAACAGAATTTCTGCCCACATTTTGAAGTTCCATTCTGAGTTAGAGTGTTGCTGTAGTTGTTATATGCAGTAGTTGTATTTTGCAAAGTCATAGTTTTCCAATTGACTTGAATTTTATGAAGAAGCCTCTTACTAATTTGTTGATATAAGTGCATCCTTTCTTGTTTACTGTACAGTAGCACAAAAATTGCCAGTGTACAGTAGTCTATTTAGCCACTTGCATTCTGTTTATATTTCCTTTCAGCTGTAATGCTTTTTCAATGATTTGACTCACATGTAAGTCATCGTCGATTACTGTACCAACATGAGTCAATCAAGGGCAAATTTGATGTTACCCTGCAGTCTTTTTTATGACTTACATCTAACGCGAAGCTCCCACACCCCTCAGTAACAATATTGACGTGCACTAAATATCTTTTGTCACTTTTGACATTTCATCTGACTGAGGAATCCCAGAGTTGTTCCTGTGAGTGACCAAGTTTCAGACAAAGATATCCACATATGGTTATCTTGGTTCGATGGCCCACTATTTGACCGACTGTGCCAGTTTTTGTATTGAGTCAGAGATGTACCCACTGTGGTAATCTTTATTGGCATGGATTGGGCTTGAATTTGTAGTTGTTTTCATCCCTCCAGGCTGCAACCACACTATCAAAGGCCACCCTCAATAAATACAGTAATAACATCAACGTACTTCCAGAGGATATACACTTCAACCCAGATGAGCTTTTCAGACTCTTCAATAAACCAGCATTTACAGTGAGTGTGCTTCTCCTTTTGTCGTGCTAGTTGTGTGGCGTTAAAATTGTGAGATGAAAACAAGATGTTTTTAACTTTGAAGTTTACGGTGTCCTTTGAACAATGAATGCCACATACCATCGCATAACTTAAGCTGGATTTGACTTGGTGTATGGCTACTTTGGTTGAGAAGAGTGATTGGAAATTCTATGAAGAAAAGATAATGGAGTATATGCCAACGTGACTACAATTTTGACTTTATACCCAAATTTAGTGTCAATATGTCATTGACTTACCATCCATCTCTGTTCATCATAGCAAACATTTGAGGCAGTCAGGGACAGACCTAAAAATTCTTGAAGAGTTGTTACTTTCAGGCTGTCTCCTGATGAAGGTCCAGGGTGTGAGGGGATGGGGATCCACTCCACTTTGGAAAATTTTATTTGATTATCAGATTGTGAATATTCTAAATGACAAGATATGCAATGAATGATTATATTATCAGTTTATGGCATCTACTAGTAAGTTATGTAAGATCATCAGGTGCATGGATGAGTCTTCTCTGTGTTCAGCCACACTACCAGCTTATTGATGTCATAATCGATGAGTCAACCGGAGACAAAAGTCAATGAAAAATGGAGCATACCACATAAGTCAAGTTGAATTCATTGATGTTCTTGCATTGACTTTGTAGCAAATATGGAGTCATATCTCTTAAGTCATGGCTTCTGAATGGTAGCTGCTAAAAATGCAGTTTCTGAAGCTACACTGTTCCTTTGTTTTAGTGAGGTAAAACATGTTGCAAAACCTCATCACCTGAGGGTATTTTTATCACTTCATGCTGTGATTCTATCCAACAGCCATCAAACGGCCAATAAAACCTCATTCTTTAGCTAGTGCTGATGGATGGCAGGGGATATTGGTCATCATATCCATCATCAAATATCTGTAGCTGAGACTAGAAGAGGTCTGTTGAGCATTTTAGAGCAGTGGATACATCATGTAACTTCGGAGTTAGTGGCATTTAAAACAATTTTGATGGATAATAAATATATTTTTGTATACTTCAAGATAATGTCAGGGTGCTATATGTGACAGGTTTGATGTGGCTCTGGTTTATTGCAGATTAAGAGGATCCTCAGATCAAATGAAGTCCTGGTCGACGATGACATTGGCAGTTATGATTACGAAAACGAGAACGACTGCGCCAATTTCTGCCCCGCTGCTGCCGATGATGTAAGTACATTTGTGTTGCGCAGCAAACAGCTAATGACAGTACTTTTTTTTTCTGGCTGTCAGTTACCCTTCTTGCTCCTCTTGAGGTCAACTACGATTAATCGATTACATATTTGACGTCATCTTCGTCATTCGAAAAACTGAAGTAAGATTGATTCGACTGTTCGTTAGATTTGCGGCGACAGTTTGTAAACTTTGCCTAGATATTTTTTAAAAAAAGTTTGTGACAGTCGTCGTCGAGAAATTGTGACGTGTTTTGAGCGGAATTAATCGGACTTAATAGGTAGACTTGTTACTGGTGATTGATTGCAACTGTCAGCGTGACTTTGTAGACTTAACCTCACTATTTGCCATTCTGTTTACCATTGTATAGTATGGTCTTTTTCTCCAGTACATTCCCTAATGGGATAAGGCCATGTGTATTGGTGGTTGCAATAATACTTCATCAGGAATGTGTCTTAACTGAATTATCACAGATTCTCTTGAAAAACTGCTCCACTTGCCACATCATATATTCATCCCACCAAAGAGAGTGGGTCATTACATTCCATTCTGTCAATGTTGTCTATGTATATTTAACACACGGCTTTTAACAGTGTTTTCATCGGCTTCCAAAGTCAGAAAGAAGTAATTTTTGAATTTTACCAGAAGGACAGTACAGGACACATCAATAACATTGATGTTTCAAAAGTACCTTACCTTACAGTTGTTGTGGAGGGGTTTTGCCGGTGTAGTGACTTATGTCCCCATCAGATCGTTTTGCCTTATTATCTTATATTTCGATTCACTGCAAGAGATAGAAGTGAAAGACTGTGCAAAGTGTATTTTGATCAATCTTTCAGGAAAAAAAAGAAGTTTTGTCAGTCACTTTATGGATGATCTGGGTAGTAAGTTTGAAAGTAGGTAGTAAATGTTGGACAGTTAGTGAGATTCATTTGCAAAGGGTCAAGCCACTGGACTGTGGTTTGTAGCCTCTGTCGAGTCTTCCCAGCGATATACAAATAGCATTTGTAACGCTGTTCCACCCGTGAAAATTCCTTCACTGACTGTTACACCTCCTCGGTGTTGTACTCCCCCTGGAAGTTGCTACGCCAAAAGAACCTCTGGATAAAGTTAATTTTATGCGATTGCCTGTCAACTCTGACCTTTGAATTCTACTACCAAGTCGGTAGTAATTTAACGAACCAATCAGAGAATCTGTTCTTTAAAGATTGCAAAATTTATCTTTTGAATGAAGGGCCCTACGATGTTAGAGTACCATTGTCAAAGAACAAATGACGGGCGCACTCTCATTCGTCTCAAGTGTAGTAGATGCGTCACATTAACGTAACGACTTCTGTTAGTGAAGTGAACATTTGATTATTCGTAGACGCGTAGACTAAGACTTTGTCCAAAGGCTTTGAGGCTGGAAGATACTCGGGGCTAGGCAGACCCTGATAAGAGTCAATGACTCGTATGGTACATGAATCATATATGTGACATTATGTATTGTGTTAATTGTGAGTAAATTGAAATGTTTGGATGATTATTGGCCGAAAAATCTTGACAAAGTCTATACAATTTGCAACTTCTCTCCTTTTTTGGAGAATTTCCTTTCCTTTTTATTAAAAAATTGGTAGTGAGGTCTAGGTGTTTTGTATGAATGCTTGAATATGTAATATACCTTACTAATTACATTTGAGTTGCAAGCAATTACGTTGTCTGTTTTTCTAGATTAGCAATTTATCTGTTTGTTCGAACTTTTCGATCATTTGTACAATGAGTGGCATGTCCATTAGCATAAAGTGAAAGACACTAAACAAGTATGTTTTTGCATGTTATCCTTTTGGTTGGTGTTGATGTTTCTGGTAAAGTATATGATTACATTTGTTTGCAGGATAATGACGACTACGATAGCTGTGGCTTCAACGGCTTATCCGACCAGACCTCTGTATCATCCAATGTTAGCAGTTTCTCTAATGTCAGTATGTTTGATGTCACCACAGCATGCCAAGGAGACAAACTGGTAGCCCAGCCCCACAAGGTCAGTTTTCGCTGTGATTTTTTCCTTCTTTCGGTACTATTCCTTTGAATCCTTTCGGTATTTTCATGATTGCAGGATCTCATTCAACCCAGTGTAAGTCCGGGACGAAGGGCCACAATATGTATCCAGAGAACGCACATAACATGAGTTTTTGCCATATGCTTTGGATAGTTCAGGTTACACATGTGCAAAGTCCTACCATGACAGAAGTTTTGCTAACCATTGATGAACCAGGATGAAATGTTTTCATTTGTTACTAACCGGTCACTGTTTAAACTCCATGATAGCATCCATGGAGGAAATAGTCACTCACATGAATTTTACATGTGAATTTAAGCCATTAGAGTATTGGGTCATTAAAGTATATTGCCATTTGATCTAATTTTTACGTTAGATACACCAAAAGGAGGTGTGTTGCTTAAGTCCTCTTATTTTTTAATTTTTACTAGGGGGGAGGGACAAACTCCACAATGTTCCTGTAAGTATTCTCCTGGTTGAATTTAATTTGAATTCTAAGACAGGGTGCACCAGACTGGGCATTAAAATCATCAACCTTTGTATAATGCGCAAGCTGGTAAATGTATCGTTGTTCTTCCAGGTGAATTGTTGAGTAGCATTTAGTTGTCACGATTCTCTGATTCATAGTATGTTGCAGACGTATTGAGATGCTTGCCATGTGCTCTAATTCCTTTACAATGAAGTCGTAAATGCCCCTAGCAATCCCTTGTTTCTTGTTTTGCATTATTAAAAGTGTAGTCCTGAATACCATTCAAACAGATAGTCCTGATTTTCACATGTACATGTACAGTTTGCATATGAGATTTCAACTCTTTGGATTTACTTAAACCTCGTTTATGATTTTGCCTGTATTGAGGTTTCTCTTGTGGCATTTTTGTTAACAGGTCAATAAAATTGACATCCAGTATGCTAAAACAGCAAAGAGAATGGATGTGAAAAGATTGAAAACATTAATGTGGAACCACTTGACTAACCCTCCAGAGGAAAATAAGGTATGATTTATTAAACCTTGGTCATCGTCAGAGATTTATATTAAACACCATTTCAATACAGGTCAATAAATTTCAAATCTTTTTTGGGTAACCACCAGGGAAATGCAGTTCATTGAACCCCAACTCTAAAACTGGTTACTACCACTGATATGCATGTAATCAAAATCTTAATATGGTTATATGTAGGAATATAATATAATTTTACAAGGAATATGCATTTTACTGAACTTGAAACTCTTATGTGGCTTTGTGCCAGGGATGTGAATGACATTGAATTCAAACTCCTAACCGAGGTGCATCCTTATCTGTTATATACCAGAAATAAAATTTTCAGTCACTATGGTTCAATTTACTTTCTATTGTAGAAAAAAAATATACACAGAAATGGTGTCAGTTTCTAAGAAACAGTAGCCCTGCCTTTCTTGTTAGGGCTGTCGCACTGTGTACATTTACAGTTGTATTTTTACCTCAAGTGCAATGATTATTGCTCGTAATTGCAGCAATTTTCACATGTCAAATTTTTCATTCTCAGGAGAATCAGGACGTTACCAACGCAGGTGATAAAGGAGGAGTTGTAGGTACCCAATCATTCGTTGGTCTTTATGACGTACTCCCCGAGAAGCTCTCCACTACCATGTCAAACAACTTGAGCATACCAATTGCTTTTGTCTGTCTACTCCATTTAGCCAATGAAAAGGTATTTACCCAACTTTTCCCACACTTTAAGATGTTTTATTCATCAGCGTATGGTGAATTTCTCACTCCTTCACGACTGATCCGTCAGACGTACGAGATGTCGATGCAATTTGCATGCCCAGCGACTGTATCTGGAACACAATATCACTCACAGGACTGGTGCCGGATGTACGAGACTGCTGACTTAAAGGAGGATAGTCAGTGGTGACATATATTTTACATAAGTTTTTGCTCTTTCTCCAAATGTGGTATCAGCATATCCCCTTTACACATTTGGGGTAAAACAAAAAAGACCTGTCAGTGACAAAGTCTGTTAGAAAAGTGCCCCGGTAGAGAGGGAAAAAAAATGTTTTAAATTTTTCTTTGGTCTATATCCCATGTTCATGATTATATGTTTTTGTCTCTTCCTATAGCTTTGCAGTAGGAATGGTGTTGGCTGAAGGTCATCAATGTTTACCTACAGAGTTAAGGTAAACACTGATGACCTTTGACCAAATAGCATTCCATCTTCAACGCCTGGAGAGTCATTAAACACCTACTCATTAATATTTATATATAGGACGCCAACATAGGAAAAATTAAAAAAATAGGTGTTTTTTCTCTCAAGTTAATCACTCTCAGACAGAGCTTGTCATTGGCAGATCATTTTTTTCACCACAAATCTGTTACTAGAAGGTATGCTTATATGCGATTTGGAAGAAGAAAGAGTAAAAAGTTGTGTAAAGTTTATGTCAGGACTAACTATCCTTCTTTTTAAGTCAGGTACCACAGACTGTATCTGTAACACAGTATCACTTATGGGACTGGCTGCTCAGATAGATGAGATGTTGTTATAAGTTAGGTGCTTCGGTCAAAGAGACGTTTCTTCCATAGAATGGGTGTGCATCAAAGATTTTCACTCAAAATAATTCTTTTTACCTCCGCACCTAAGTTTGATGCTTGATTAGCAAACATGATTTATCTCAAAGGGGGAAAAAGGCCATTTACAACATGCCAACATGGCACACAGAGAAAATCACATATTCAGTGTTAAACCATTCAGGCTTATCAGTAAACGTCTAAAACAGCTTCATCTCCTTAAAACGTTGTGCATGATGAGTTATGGAAAGTGCATGATTTGAATTTTTGAAAGTCTGGATGAGTCCATTCTTGAGTACCAAATAGTGAATTTCTATCAGCAAGAAAAATTAGTTTTGGAAAAGAAGACCACTGTCCTTCCTTAGATTTAAAGGTTGTGTGACATGCATCTAGTCAAGAGCCGGCTTCATTCCAAAGTTGGAAAGTAAAAACCGTGAGTGAAAATTTGTTGAAATTTTGTTTGTATCTATCACCATATTTGACTCACGAATTTTCAAAGTTTGATGAAAATGTAAACCAGATGATATGAAGTGTTACAGAGTCGGTATTTCTTTCATTATGTCACATCGCCTCTCAATTACTGGGTTTCACGTTGGTGAGTGATAGCAATCTTCTTGAAGAAAGAAAATACATGCTTCCAAAATTAAATCCTGTGGACATATCATTTTTGGTGTATTTAGTGTATTAATCATTAAAAATGTTGAAAATTGCCAGAAATTTCATCCAAATCCATCAAATATTGACAATTCTACTAGCAAATTCTGGTCTTACACCTGCATCATGAATAAACATTGGGCTACATATGCAATTATGTGATGACAAATAGATGGACTCCTATGATATGTCTTATGAGATCCTTTGTTAACTTATTCTTTATTTCAAGGACAATTGACAATTTTCTGTGCCCAGAGGGTTTTGTTTTGGAGGCATTATATTTTCTTCTTTAAAAATATCGACATTGCTTGCCAATGTGCAACCCAGTAATTAAGAAGCCAACCTATATAGGCCTAACAAAGAAATACCGATGCTGTGCAATACTCCACATCATCTGTTTTGCATTTTCATCAAACTTTGAAAAGTCATATCCCAAATAATGGTTAAAGATATAAGAACAATTCAAAAGAATTTCATTCAGGGTTTCACTCTGCAAATTCTGAATGAAGCCAGCTCTTTTCAAGGTGCACGTCACACGACCTTCAAGGCTTTTGCATTTGGGTTTTGTGGCTTCAGATGTCCTTTGCGCACCTTGCATGTAGGGAATACCTTGCACAGGTTGTTTGTCAGTTACAGTACTTCATGAAAACAATATCGTAGAGCCTTGCGTGGAACAAATTTACACGATTTTCAACATTTTGCACAACTGCAAGCCGACATTCTCTGTCGTTGAAGTATTTGTTTCATCAACTAAGCTTTAAAAAAAAAAAAAATTCATCAATAGAAAATCAGAAAGTTGTAATTGGTCAATGTTTTACAGAAGGCAATAAAGTTTTGAAAGTTTGATGAATTTAGGAGAAAATGGATAATTTGCATTCCATTTCTCTTCAACAAGCAATGGAGAGTTTAGCGGTATCAGCACTGTTACCACTGTGTGCTCTAAACTGTCGCTTTTAAGCTCCCTTTGGATTTTAAACCGATACCACCAATTTTTGTAAAATTCATGCCTTTTAATGAAATATGGCCATTTTGCAAGGTCTATGAAATAAACCACAACTTTGGAGTAATATCCCCATCAACGATATGTGCTCTCTCATGATCTCTTCACTTTTATTTTTTTCGGACAAAGATAGATATTTTATTCGACCATTGTGTTTATTATAGTAATCCAGTTTTCTTTCTTTCACTCACCATGATTACATATGGTGCATTCATCGATTCCTAAAACTACGAATCGGGTAATTTTTTCTCTAAACATCTTGTACTTGCCACCTGGGTACCCGACCCAAAATGGCGGCTTTATTGTATATACTGTATATTGGTAGTTCCACTTAATGCACAACACATTTGTGTGATGGAATCTACAGTACAACACATTTGTGCGAAGGAATACACTTGCCTACACCCTCTTATGAGTAGGACCACCTTTTGCCCTTGAGAAAAAGAAGAAAATTCCATTTTGAACTTTTCGCTGTGTGTCGTAGGTGAACTTTAGCAAACTGACAAAGTGTGTTCATACAGCGATCGTGTCATTTTTCACTCTATGAAGGAATGGGGTAGTAATTTTGGATCTGGGTACTAATAAAACGCCGTTCGGGTACTCGGGTTTCCCGTGAGAACACTAGTTACATATGAGAGATATTAATTAGTACTGAGACTTAGAATTGTAGTTTATGTTGATGTTTCATTGTTTCTTTGGTGTTGATTTACTTTCAGTGTTTGAAGATCATGACAGCTACAGAGGATGAAGACCTATTGATACTTCAAGATTCATGAAAAGGTTATTTGTGAGACTACACAGTCAAAGATGAGGCCTGGTGATTTTTAAACTGAAACAAGATACACAAGGATAATGAATATCAAAATTTAGCAGACCATCGGGTATTAGTGTACATTGGAAGTGTGCATGATATTGAGTGAGAGGTATTGTTGCTGGAATTGAAAATTCTCAAATTTTAAGCATAACCTCCTAATTTAACCAAACAAATACTATTATTTGAAATCATTTAGTGGTGTCCTTGGTATCGCTGCCTCGCCGTAAATTTACTGCTGCCTGAATTCCAAAAGGTGACTCAGCTGTTGCATTTGCAAGTTGAATAACACTTACATATTTTAGGAGTTTAGGTTTAGGAATCCAATATGGTGCACATGAATGTTAACAACCCTTCTCTAATATAGATTTGAAAAAAAAATACCAACACTGTTTCGTGTGATATGTAAATAACTTCAGTGTGAATATAAATGTTAAGTTTTGTATCAAAGTGGATGGCATTTGTACCAATGGCAATGATGAATCACGGATCGTAAAATCTATCATAATGGGGAGAAGGAAAGAAATGTCATTCTTGGTTGAACTTGTGGCATCATTGTGACTGCCCATTATTTCAACATTTTTTTTTTTTTTTTGTATGTACCGATTATCTGCTCAACATGAGCATGTGGTTTTGACCAGTCTTCCTGGTTCTGTTAAAGAAACAACAGCTAGGTTTGACTGTTGCATGTTCTGTGTGAGTAGGGCTTAGTTGGGGTTTTGAATGACACCTAGGAGAATCTCTTCTTTTTTTTATTTGACAAAGTTAAATTCAGCTGAAATTTCCATAAATCGAGTAACAAAAATGAATATTGGTCACTGCAAAGAATGATGTTACTTGGTTTCACACCCAAATGTTGTGTTCAGTCATTCCTGCTGCTTCCATTTCCCAGTCCGTAAACAGATGAGATATAAGAGCAATAAATGCTAAACGGTGTATATTATTTTTGATGCAGGCTTAAATACGGGGTGTAACAAGACGCTGGGAAGTCTTTTCTTGATTTCCCCTGCACTCAAGAAACCAGAGCTGCATATTTTGTTATCAATCATATGGAAATGACTACCCAAATGCTATCCAAACAACTCTTTCCCCGGACAATTTTCAACGCACTCTTATTTGGACAATTCCCTTTGGAACAATTTCCAGCTGCCCTGAACTTAACCTTTCCCTGAAGGCATTCATCATGATGAGTTGATCCAGGGGGAATTGGCATAATGGATATTGTCCGGGGATGAGGGGGGGATGAAAGAGTTGTCTGTGTACACATAAAAATATCTTGTGATGTCACATTATTCATAGTTTGGAATTTGAAATGTTTTCAGAGGCATGGAAATTAAGGGGGGAAAATGTGCTTTTGTGGGGACGCTGAATATGTATTTTTAAGTGTCATTTCAAGCAAATACACTGGGCACTGGCAGAACCAGGGATTGGGAGGACAACAGAGTCATGGCCACATCCAGAAGTGACCAAAAAATCATATACCTAAGAATTTGACTTTTTTTCAACTTTGAAGAAAATTAACTTCACAGTCCACTTTTGTCCTTCGCAAATCACATCTGAGGGCGTTTCCTAAACAGAAGCCGTCACCACCAGTTTGGCCCTCCCCTGAGAGAGGACCTGGTCTGCCAGTGAGACAGGGTAGTCGCATTTTGATGGCAGTACATAATAGGACATGTAATATGTCTTGCCTCCTGTATCTAAGAAGAGTTACCTGAACTCATTAGCTGTTACTGTAGTCAGATGCTGTACAAAATTCCACAGATTTAAATTGTTGAACTTGCATGAACTTGAGTCATGCAGCAACCTGTATATGCTTCTTTTATTTGAAAAAAAAACAACCTGTATGACATGTGCTTTAAACTTTTAATGCATTCTGAACTGTAAATAAATTTTATTCACACATCATGAAGAACCATGTGTCTACTTCATCATTTTCAAATGTATTACAGAATGGAAGTATCTAGGATTTTGTTGGGGGGGGTGCACTAGATTCACCCTTCATGGGAAAGTGTCATCCATTAGGAATTAGGGGAAAAACAGTTGCTCTCAGTATGTTTTATGGCTATATCAAAAGCATGACAAGGAGAGGAATAGCTAGTGGGACATCTGTGGCAGAATGTTTCAAGGGCAAATCCACGGTACGCCAGAGTGTACATAATAGTATGTCAAACCTGTCATCTCGAAACTTTTAGGGTGCATGTGTGCCCACAGCGCCCTCTGTGGACTCGCACTCGATAAAGTAAACAAAATGTTACTACTTGCCTGAAAGTAGCTTTTTTTTCTTCTTTCTCTTTTGGGTGCTTTTGGCATGGAAAACTGGGTGACTTGTCCAGAAGATAAATCGTCCCCTACTAAGTATCCCGATTGATGGAGTGGAGGTACTTTGATAAGAGTCTGAAAGTTGCTATCAAGACACAGAAATTGAATTCTATTGTATTAGGAGCTGAGGGTCGTTATACTGCTCTCATTGGTCATCTTTGGTTTGTGAGATATCTCCAACTGGATGCCCATCATTCCACAACTGACTCCAAATCTACGTCCAGATATTACATGGCCACCATCGGCGTAAATGATGAAGATGATAGAAAACAACAAAGAAAAAAGACGATGATACAACAGCCTTTGATTCCGTGCAAATATTTTTCCTGATTTTATTCTGTGACTGACAAACACTCTGGACACAAAATTCATAAAGTTTAAACAAATAATTTAATGTGATTAAAAAAAAAATGATTTGAGTGTGGCAACTGTTGCCATCGTAATAACATACCACTTTTGAGGGAGTGTACACACAAAACATGTCAAGGAAAAAAAGAAAATGGGGAAGGGGTGGTAATTGCACTGGTGATGATCAACATGAGTGAACCATGGTAACCATGGTCTTAAATGATTTGTTACATAATGAGAGTATAATTTTAAATGTACAATTGAAGCAGCAAATTACAAAGTTCAATTATTACATGTTCAATTCATTTTCATCATCTTCCAAAAGCTCATGTTTTGCTACACAATCATGACACAGAAAGACAATGAATGTTTGTAACGACTGGAGGAAAGTCAGTTACTACCAACGAGCGCCTCATCAGTTTCCACATTTTTTTTTCTTTTTTCATCGATGGTAAAATCTTGATGGAAGGCAGTGTGGGCAACTGGGTAGGGCACTGGTGAGAAGTGGGTACAGCGAGAAATACCTTTGGGTCAAGGTGTACATTTCAGTAGCACGAAAATGACTCTAGCCAAGACAGGTGGTGTCCCTGTTCTAGAAAATACCAGAATTTGGAGGGCAGATATGAGAATATTTGGAGGGTGGGGATGCCATCCACGGCTCTACCACTGATGGTGAAGCAAAATTATACATAACTTTTTTCTCTTTTGTACTTCTTTTTTGGCACAATGATGACAATTAACACCACAGGCCGGACAGGACATGGTAGCGACTATAGTTCCACAATAGTCCAGCTTCGAAGATGTTGAAATGATTGCCTAAGAAAGTAATGTGAAGGCATTTTTTTTTTTGGTATATCCAATACACGTAAGTGTCAAACAAAGTTGCTCTTCCATTTGAAATCCTTTACAAAATTGTCCTTAGGTTCCAGTGAGCCATCAGCATTGGGTGCTTCATCTGAAGTTAGAACAAACTTACAATGACAGAGGGCTTATTTAAAGAGACTTAACCTGTGCATCTAAACTTTCCCCCCAACAGCCCTCTCTCTTCATATAAAGTAGGTCACTTTTACTTTAGAGCAGCAATGACTAACATAGCATTTCAAGGGTTAGCTTTACATATCAAGCAAAACAAGTTTGTATAAAACAGTGTATCAAATCACCTCTGTCTTCATATTTAAAGATGACCTTTTTTTTCTCAAATATGGAGAAAAGTGGCTTCAGTCTGACCAACTTGTTATCTGACTATATAAAAGAAAAAAAAAAGATGTTGCAATAAATTAGTTAACTATATACATAGAGCAATTAACAAAAACAGGAGTTGCAGAAAGTGTGTGTGAAGACATTGCACATTTTTGAAGATTGGCTCAACTTCTACATTGCACCGACGAAATGAAACAGAAAAAAAAAAAAACAAAGAAAGAAAGAAAGAAACGATCATCGTGAAAAACGAGGAAAGCGAAACAAAAAAGATCTCTTCTGAAGTAAAACGACGATTTGTGACTGAGGTGATAGACATCCGTAATATTTGGTTTGCCAAATAAAACAATGAGACTGAGATGTGGTTCGACCTGAGGATGATACTTGCTATCTGGAATAAAACTTCTTCAGAGTACTGCAAAAAAAAAAGGCCTTTTGTTTTTTCCAAGACAAGACCGTAAAATTATAACAGGTTGGATGTCAATGCTACCATGATCTCTCTGATAAATTAATGAGAATTGCAAAAAGGTAAGTTAAACTTAAGCAAAATAGTGGTTAGAGGTAATCGTGTCTAACAAACCAGAGAGAAAGGACGACTGACAGGTTGAAAACCCTCCGATTACTCATTCCTGTTGCACAATACATGTTAAGATCTTTGTACATTGTCATCGTATATTACAGTGACTTTGATACCGACCTTTGGTTTTGAAAGTGATACAGATTGGCAAATCAGCACTAAGCTTCACTTAAATACTACTCCTACAGCTCAGAAACTAGAAGATAATTTTTTGTTAGGCAGCAAACAAAGGGATTGCAGAATAGGCATCCATTGTTCTAAAAAAAAAAGAGTATAAACACCAAGACAATGCTAGCAATAAACAAGCACCAAAGGCATACATTTATACAACATGCCCTCGACAAAGTTGTCAACATGTTGATGGAACCAATCTGTAAAGCCCTCAAAATGATAAAACATTGCGTTGGTTCTACAGGATTATCTGTGCTAGAATCTTGCAGTTGTGATTAATGTTCCTCCATAGAAAGAAATCTGTTAAAAGCCGATACATCGACAATACTTTTCTGTTGCTCTGCATGAAATGCACGATACCGAAATTGTGTGCCTTCAGGTCTAACCTCAATAATCAGTTGCACTTCATGGCTATCTAGAGCAGAAGCAATGAGTGGTTTGTGACGATTCAAATTTGTAACTACATTTTAAACTGAATAATACATTTTTTTTTTGGTGAAGCCTTGCTGCTAGGAATAACCACAATCTTCTAATCTTCTAAAGCACTACCTTTGAAGATACTGCAGTACCTCATCCACAGCATCTACATAGCAAACGTGTTGAGCATTTGGCACATATAAATTAAGGAATAATCTGTCTTATGTAATCTGATGAGAAACAATAGTTGTTGCCCTTCGTACCTCATCCTGAAGATTGTTTTACATCCCTACTCAGTGATGTTTGTAAAGAGATAGTTGAACTAAGTCGAACAGTGCTCAAGAAGCTACTGTCGAAATACAATAACAACGGAAAGTGATGAAACAGCCCTGAAGACAAACAAGTGGATCTGGCAAGGATTCCAAATAAATTAAAATTTCAAAAGTATTTATATTGTGAACGGATGACTGTTACATGATAAATGGTGCACTACATTATGCTGGACCAATTATCGATAATGTGCTGGATTAAGCCGCGCCATTTTTCGACTGAACATTACAAGAACCTAGCCGAGACTCTGGCAAAGACCTTGATTGATGAAACCAGTGATATATAAAAATATGGTGAAGTGTGGGAACACAGATTGTAATAAACAGACTAACACACACACACAAAAATACAAAACATTGAACTATGCACCCCTCAAATGTTTACACTAGTGTCATTTCAAACGATCTATTTCGTGCCATTTATGGGTCAGTTAAAAAATCAGTGAAATGGCAACCAGATGCATTGGACCCACGCCTGAGGAGGGAACGTTGCAATGACGTTCCACCGACCGTATCTCACACCTCCGTGCGCTGACAACTGAGGGTATCTCATTCTACTACGAACACATAACATATGACAATTGACACACCTTGGACTGTTATAATACACGACCTTGTCAATATACATTTGCTATTCCTTTCACCTCAAGCTACATCTGAGATGGTCCCCAAATACCTTGACTACAGTTCTCTCAGCATAATTTATTTCCACCTCGCCAGATGACAGTTGATGTGCGCTCAACAAATGCCCATCTCCGAAAACACACGATGACATCGAAAGAAGAACAGCTGGAAACCACTGTTCACTTAAAAATTTTGTGGCAAAACCATTGATGTGTTCTGAGGGATTGATGCAACGGATCCTTGGCTCATTTTTCAACAGGAAATATTCGACAACCACACGACCAATACATACAGGGTAGTCTTAGACTAACAATCATGAACCTTCAGAATGCACAACTGCCGTTAACCACCTTGTTCGTGTTTTCCACTTTGAAGTGGGAAAAAGGCAACTGTGTGATGTCCAATGTGTAAGCACACTGAGCCCCGTTTCAAGCAAGGCAGATTTAAGTTTGTAACGTTATAGTTCTCGTTCTGAACAAGAAAATAAAACTTGTTTTTCACCACTGCCTTTACTTTGGCCTTAGTTCTGTTGTTCTACATTCGAATTTCCACACTTTAAAATTTTGTCATGATTAAGTCTGGTGAAATGAAACTTAGATGATACTGGAGATATTCCTGATAATTTCATGATCTCAATCTACCATCTTTGAGATCTAAGTAAATTCCCCTTCCCGACACATCGTGCGATTGAGGGCACCACGACTGGCTCGAAGCCAACAAGCACTGGAAACCATCTCTGACCAACAATTGGGCGATGATCACGATATAGCACCTGCCAAAAACCGATGTACTGACTTTCACAATGGCATTTTATACAGCAGCGTAACACATTCAATTTCGCTATATTCCAAAACAACCACTCAATGAGACACGAAAAAAAAAAAAAAAAACTAAATAAACTACAAGGATACCTTTCGAGGCAGTTTCGGACACTTATCTATGAATTTGTAGTAAGGAATGACACAGAGAGTTACCTATCCCAAGGTTTAATAAAGAAAAAACTATTCCTTCTTGCTAAAGTGGTCACTTTCTTTTTCTAGTGTAACGGTAAATATCCCATTGCAGGTCATGAGCTTGTGGGGGGGAGGGGGTAATTTTGAACAAAATGACTGAAACACAGAAGATTGACATGACATGCACATTTAGTGTGGACGCTCAATGTAGAAATGTCGTGAACAGAGAAATGTTCCTGGATGGTTGGTTCAGTCTTTCCATCCCAAACATTAGAGTATGTACTTCACAACTGCTGGACATGAAAGGCACAAAGGCTCGGTCATGAATCAGAGGGAATTGAATGTATTTCCTTCATCAATCTAGTCTTTCAATGATGGATGTTTAAACGACTAGAATCATAAAAAAATCAATGTAAGTCGTTTTTCTTTCCCTTTCACTCATGACTTTGCAGCATTTACTGACAATCATATAATCATGACATCTCCCGTAAAGACTCGGTCATTAAAAAGGAAAAAAAAAATTCACAGTTTCAACAGTATCTACAATTTCCTGACAGTTTTGAAAGCTTAAATTACTCCTCCGATTGCCTTATCTACAGAGATCTAAAGAAGCAGGGTTCTCAATGAGTAAAAAGTTTAGAGAGACCACACAGATCTATCAGACAGTCTTGAGAACCAGAAAAAAAAATGTGATTTGTAATTACGTGTCTGCATTGTAGTATAAGAGACAAAACTAATTAAATTTACAGTGATTGTCTTTTATCTTGATACTGCTTGAGTAGATGAGATTCCTTCTTTTTTCTTTATAAAAGCTGAGTATCACAAATAAAATAAAAAGAAAAAGAAACAAGGTCCACTAACAACACATGTCTCACTGACCACAAAGAGACAAAAGGTTTTGAAAAAAAAAAATCTATCTGTCAGGTACTTCTCAGATACCTTACCGGAATGTTTTTCTAAGATTGCCCCGTTGGTGGCTTCTTCAATAACATTTATATAAATGCCAACTTAATATGTCATATTAAACATGAAAGAAGAATCAGAAAAAGAAAATTGCACAAGTTACTCTCCGAGCAGCTGATGCCTCAAGCTACCGTAGCACCTATAACATGACTATTGTATTCATAAATAGATTGATATCAAAAGAGAAAAGAAATCTTGAATATTATAAACATTTAATTCATCCATTACAGCTATTAAAAGCTCTTACAAATGACATTGTATGTAAGAAAAAAAAAAGTACAAACGGAAAGCAAAATCTCTTCTAAGTTTTTACCAAAGTCATCGTCACTGACCTCATAAAAGCATTCACAAGGTAAACAGGACTACAAAGGTGTTTTGTGGATTGTTTTAAAGAAAGCAAATTCTTCAGACTCCATGAAACTTGTAAAGAGGGCAAAATTATAAAAAATTGGTGCGAGTTGTCTTACCTGACAACCCAGGTCAAAGTTGGTACGGGTGAGACTCAGGGTCTGCAGTTGTGTCTTCAATCACAATTTAAGGTCAGAGGTCAAAGGTCAGTTGTCAAATCAACAAAATGTTTTTAGAAAAAGTGTATCATGATTCTGATGATACTGAGGATATCTGTTATGACTTAACACCAAAAAAAAAAAAAAAAGAAAGAAACTTATGCTAATAGATGAACTAATGTGTTGTATTCATGACTTTAATTTTTTCTACATGACAAATAACATTTCTACAGTACTAAAATTTTCTGTTTATTTTTCTAGTCTTGTCTATTTAAAAAAAAAAAAGTGCTTGAAAAATAGATTTTCAGTGCTAACATCATAAAGGCAAGGTGTATTCTAGGCAAATAAATGAGTTTTATTTCCTCACTCCATTGCGGCTTTCTTGCTACTACTACTACTACCTGTATCCCCTGACGGTTCATGGGGGCGCTTTTGGCTACCATGGGGAGACCCTGATCTTCCTTTCCAAACTTCCCCTTCGGACAAACTTTTTGCCGTTCCTCTCGACGGTGGTTCCGACGTTTCTCCGGGACTTGAGGAGGAACTATGTGACCCTGCCTTACCCTGTTGTAAGGAGTCATAGATATGAGCCTCTACCAAACGATTGATTGCTTCACCCATACTAGACTTGTTGGAGCTCGACGACGGTTGTAACGACGGATGAGGCTGCTGATGAAAGCCCATACTGGTAGGATCGACCATGAATCCAGCGGGATGATACAGACCAAAGAATGGGGAACTCATGAGGGGCTTCTGTGCCCAAAGGGCCCATTGATCCCTTAATGAGGATGGGAGGGGTACAGGTAGAGGACTTGGTGGTTTGCTTAGTAAATAATAGGCTGGATCCCCGACCATTGCAGCAGCGGCAGCAGCCGAGGAGGAATCCCCAGCTAACCCCGGAGCTAGCAGCAATGGTATCTGGCCTTCCAATGCTTGGCTGTGGAATCCAAAACGATTTTGCAAGGCTTGTTTTTCACTCATGGCCCGCAGTTTCTCTGCGAAGCTCTGGAATGGACGAGGGCCTCCGACGTCGGCCACGTAAAAGCCAGCTGGTATACCAAGCTGATCAACAGCTATTTGTCTGGTACTCTGGTCCAAGGAATGACCCTGCTGTCTTCTTAGCTGCCTCTCCCTCACCTTATACTCTAACGTTGAGTGTGGTATACCAAAGTAAGTACTAGCCCTCGCGATGGTCATCTCCCCACGCTCCACGATGTCCACGGCCTGAAGGAGGCTGTCTCCGTCATAACACCTGTACCTGCCCCGTTTATTCCTCCTGCTCTCGGCTTGATCTTGACTCCCTTCATAGAGCAAACCCTGATTGTTGTTGTTGTTCGATGATAATAAGGGACGGTCCTCGGTCTTTATCATCCTCGAAGGCATTTTGAGGCAAGCTGCTTCCTCTGATGTGAGTTTCTTTCCAGAGACACCCTGTGCAAGAGCTGAATTATTATTCATGGTCGCCAGCATGGCTTTAAAGTCCGGAACTTTCATGTCGACGTCTGTCGTAAGGTTCGGCTGCTTGAGGAGGGATGCATCCTTCAGAAACTTGGTGGCTTTCTTCTTGTGCTCCCTCCCATTGAGACTTTGCACCCGCTCCACTTCGATCAGTCGCACTATCAGATGCTCAAACAGATCCTGAGGGAGGCCGAGAGCAGCTTTCGAATGTTCTTTGTATTTCTCTTTGAGGGCAGTGTCACCATTCTCCTCTTCTTTGGTCTTATCTTTCATGAAGGCACAGGTATGTACAAGGTCCTTGATGATCGCCTGGTCCAGACATTTCTGCAGTTTGGTCATTTTGAAAGTCTTACCACTCCCTCCACGTGCCCTACTACGCAGAAAGTTGCGGAGCTTTGCGGCATTATCGTTGCTGTCGTAATCAATCTCCTGAGCATCAGTACAGCTCTTGCTACTTCCATTGGCAGTCCCTTCGACGGTAGCCCGGTCCCTCATTCTGTGAAGATGATTTCTGATGGTCGACCGGGGGATGCCGTACAACATCGCTGCCCGACGAGTGCCGAGTTTACCCTGCCTCACCTCCTGTAAGGCCAACTTTAAGTCATCCTGAGTATAATTACTGGAACCCAAAGTCCTATGTGGCCTGGTGCCTTTAGTTTGTGTCCTGTAAAATTCAAGCAAAGGAATGTTCATTACTTGATGTGATCATTTGGTGCTGTTCGTCGACACTTTCAACATCGACTGACGACAAAACTACTTCACATGTTGGTGGTAATGTTACATCTGCCAATTAATTACTAATTGTTACATAACACTTTATTAACTCCTCAACATCTGATTGGAGGATTGGTGGTCACATGCCACACTTGACTCATCACTATCATCATGATTTTGATGCTCGACTGTGGGTCAGTATGATCTGACCCACCAGTCAGCAATCATTGCATTGTGGTCATGACTTAATACATCACTTTACTGTATAAGTATCTTATGAAACAAATAATGAACGTTTTTCATTTGTGCAATAGTATGAATAAGTCCATTCACTGTAAGACTGAATGTTCTATTCAACTTGCCTTCACTTCATTGAATGGAATGTCCAAACTTTCGACTCACGAAATAATCATACTACTGCACTCATGAATAGTCATTATTTGTAGATATCGACTGAACTTATAAACAAAAGCAAACAAATGGTCTTTGGCTACATCACCAATATTTATTGCATTATAGCATGTTATCTGGAATGAAGGAATAAAAGCTTGTTTTTGATGCATCTTGTTACCCAAATGGTTTGCACTGAAACTTCAACCAGCGATAGAAACTGCGAGTACAGCAGAAGAACAAGCACAGCACCATCCTATGTTATTTGCAACACTTCTTCCATTCCGTTGTTCTCTATCACTGCAACACATACAGTGCAAGTATTCCTCATGAGGACCATCCCAAAACCATTGCTTTATGTACAGACAGAAAAGCCAAAGTTCAACTCACTTATGCATTGTTATTGCTGGCACTTTCAGAGGTTCCTGGGATGTTTTATTTCCGCTGGTGTATGCCTTTGGGACATTGAGCTCCTCACGGTAGAGATAATCTTTTCCCCCTCCTCCTCCTCCTCCTCCTCCTCCTCCTCCTCCTCCTCCTCCTCCCACGACTAAGGCAGCAGCAGACTTGCTGAGGTCTAGAGGCAATTTTTGCTGTCCCTCTTCATCGAGATGGTCCTCCGTGATATCGGCAGTGGCTTGGTAAACTGTAGATGTGGTTGAAAGTGCAATGGGATGTACTGTTGAACATGAAATTTAACGATGCATGCAAAACTGCAAAAGCAGTCTCATCAATCATATTACAGTTAGATACTTGTTAAGGCACAACACCTTACATAGAACCGCATGTAAACTTGTCGGGGTCACCAATGTTCACTTCCAGTTCTATTCAGGTAAACGTTGGTGACCTTTCCACAAACAAAATTCCATGTTCAAAGCTTGCCAGAAAGAAGCATAAACACATGCTCATGAATATTGCCTTTGCAAAATATATTTTGCAGGTCACGGACGTCGACACAAGTAAAGTTCAAAAAGTATTAACCGAAATTTCTGTCTATTGGGAGACTTGCTGGCTGAATTTGCCATTTGCACATCACCAAGAGAGTGCAAAAAACTAATTAAAGATGTACTCCACAACTACACTACCCTATCCTCCTTTAAACTTGGTACGTGAGTAAAAGTAAACAGTGGTCAAAGTCTACATACAGTATGTCCAGCTATTGCATCTCAATCAGTAAAAGTTGCCCTCTTTTTCTCCCTCAACGTCCCTTTAAATCATGTGCAGAGTTTCTTATGACAACACTATTCTAGTGTTGCCCAACTCAAGCAAAGACATAAATTTACACGAAAATTTGATTTTCAAGCACCGACTGATTCCTTTACCTGCTGTAAAGTGTAAACCTTGGAATATATGTATACTGTACCACCGCATCCCATGGACAAGGACGTAAAGGATATAATGCTCAATGACTTTATACAGGGATTAATGGCCATTTACCAGCAGTGCACTCCTTAATTTTACATAAATGCAAAAACAAGTAGCATTTTCATTTAGTCATACATGACACTGATAAGCATATATGGTACCTTTCAAACAGATTTTGCAAACAGGAAACATGAATTTCTGAATAACCTCTAGATATGTTGTAGTAACTACCTGATTCTGTCAGCCATTGCTGGGCCCTTCTCAACCGCTCCTCAGCTGTAATCTGATGATCTTTACCCTCCAAGAGGTTACCTAAATAACTTTCATGTCTTGCGATTGTTTCCTGGTTAAAAGGAAATGAAACAGACCATTACGATATTACCCGACAGACGACAGACAAAGAACAGCTACGATGTATGATAATAACACCACACGTCGGCTCTGTCTGAAAGTGCTGCTGCTGTTTAAACCAGCCAAGACAGGGCTTTTCCGTGTTTGTAAGGATCACATTCATTTTCCATATTCATCATCGTTCCCCAACAGTCCAGAGGCTGCGTGCAACTGAAATCATGCACACGTTCTAGTGGTGCTTTGAATCCCTCTATTAGTCATCAGACAACATGTTTGATGAGTTGATACCAATTTGTGACAAATGCTACTGTAACTTAAACAAGATTAATGCTAACTTCATAACCAGCCAGATTTGACTGTACAGGAGATGCTTTGAGGACTATTGTATCACATTTGCATCTGGAATCCTGGACAAGCATCATATTTAAACAGACACACCAGCAAATTATTTACAAAACGGTACTTTCCCATCAAAATTTGTACAACAATGTAACTTTACATCATGCGCTATCCGTGGAATGAAACTACCTGACACACAAAGATTTCTCACATTGTGTGAGAATGTTGCACGATTGAGGGAGTCCAGAGAGACTAAAGGCTACCTTTAAAATCAACACTTTCTTTCCCTTTCTTGTCAGATTTTTTAGATCTACAGTACACCATTTTCATCTCCAGACTTTGATACAGTGTCTCTACATCGCAATCTGCAATTCAAGTCAGTTCGACCCACTTTTGAAATTTCACATTGAACACATGAAGGACACTTAAAAGGTATAATGTGTCTAAAGTTAAAAAGAACATGTATCATGGCACACACTAAATTCAGTAATACCACCTGTACTGGAGTACTGTACTTCTTCAAGTTTCACCGTTTCCCATGCCTCATTGAAATAAAACACATTGAAATAAAACCTCTTAGAAATCAAAACCATGCCTCACTGAAATTACATCATAACGCAGTGCTGACTGAAATCACTCGGTGAGTGATTTATCTTAAAATTACTGCTCAGTAAATGACAAATTCAAGCCTTGCGGTTCACTTTCCAGCTCCCTGATCAATCAATGCAGTAGCAGCGTGCGTACCGTTATCCACTGCTCGCCTAAACTGAACAATCAGTCAAGTTCTTCAGAATCAATAAACTGTTAACGACAGTACAGTGGGAAGACTCCAACGCAAATAATATCACAGAGCAATTGCTTGAGCCAACCAACTCCTATGGTCTCATTGTTCCTGTCTTTGACGTACGCCAATGCCTTCGTCACTTCCAGGCAGGCAGGCAGGCAGGTTTTTCTTCTGAAATTCTCTTCTGTGGAAAACTGTTTGCCACATTTTCTAATTACTGAGCCTTAATTGATCTAATCTGGCTTTGACTGTGTGTGAGGTACTACAGTCAGTGTGTGCATAGAGCACCACCCTCTGCATGACGCTTCTCACTTCTCGGCGCGTTCACATCGTCAGGAGATGACGGAATTTGACAATGCAAGTCCCAGTGACTGCACATGGAGCAGTATTTGTCTCGTAATTCTTACATACATATCAATACAGCATGTGGTCACACCACAGATAATTCTAAGTGAGACGTGAATGACATATTTTTTACGGTAAACATAAAAAAGACTGGTGTTTGGGAATACAGTACCGCAGAAATAACAGAACACTCAAACCAAATCAACAACAACAGCATATATGTTATGAAGTATACAGTGGAAATGATGTCTTTACAATGTGTACAGTGTAGACCACTGTTTAACGGCGATTGCATTTGCAGAACGCACAGTGACCACCAACTACAGTAGATCCAAAAGGAATATGATGACCTTGGCAACCTGTTACAGCTACTTTTCAAGAGGTTAATCACCAAAGGTACCGGCTGTGTTCTAAAATTGCATTTGGTCATACTAAACCAAAAATAATCTACCAGGACTACAGACTCAGACTTCTGAGACACACAAAATACATTGTACACAACATCAAAAGAATTACATGTGAACGAGTAACGGAACACACCACGCCAGATCATAAACAAGGTACAAACAAAAAGTGACAGTTCACACTACGAAGTAAGGTCTTGCACGATATTGTGTGTACTGTGTGTCATTGTAATGATTAGTGCATTTTTCAGAACTCCAAGAAACAAAGCACTGTATACTGTAACTGCACGGGACGACCTTTACAAGCTACATTAAAGTGGCCAAAAGGTTGGTTACCAAAAGTACTCTGATCTCTAATCAGTAATCTGATTGTAAGCATGGATTCTGTTAGAGGAGATGAAGGAGGTGAGCTGTCCCTCTTTTCCACTGGAAGAAGGGTAACATCATCTCCCCACCTACACTCCTCCCTGGCTTTTCATTTCCATAATTCAATTTTCCTGGTTTATTTGTTACCTAAGAAGAGGGCACTTTGCAGTAATGTTGAAAGAGTCAACATGAATCACAGCCTTTTACCACCCTTCAAATTGCACCTTACACAGTCCTTGAAGCTAACTTTTGTCTCCCTGAACCCACTGGTATCTATCCCCACCGACAGATGCATCGAGATTTGAAATCATGTTTTAGCTCTGCTAGAGGAATCCCATCCTTATGCCCCTCCCCCATTTTTTCTTTTTTAGTTTCTCCCAGAATCTCTGGAAAGGAGCTACACTGGCAGGGGGCTACCCGATGAGATGTGACAGATGTGACAGATTACGGGCCAGAGAGCATGGTACAGTAAAAACTGTACACAGACCTAACATGTTATAATAAATCATCTGACGTACTGAGTACAGTTGTGACAAAGTGCGATGTCAAGTACTTAGGGAGAGATCTTTCAAAGGAGTTACAGATTTATTGTACATCAGTCTGTGTATTTGCAGGACTGACCACTTGAGCTAGTGTTACTGCAATGTACGAAAGAGTTTTCCACAAAACTTTTCTCTGAGGGGCATCCACGAACAAGGTATGACACTGATGCTTGCAGCACATGTACAGCACACAATGCTGTTCACAGGCAAATGCGCTCAGTGTTCACACGGGCGGAGAAAGGGACAACTTCAAACCACAAATCCAGGACCAGAAAATTCTGTCAAATCTTCCAATCTTTTTCACACTGGTGAAACATTGGTACACACCGATACTGCATTTGAAGTGCATGAGAGTTGCATGTACAGTACATTAAACCATTTAGGGTACAGAGATCACTCCCTCCATTGACTGCAACTTAACTTTTCATGATGTTCCTCCATCAACTTGATCAGCTTATACACGGTATGATCAAAAGCACAATTTCTAGATAACAGTGTAAACATGTTTAATGTCACAAACATACATGTGTGTAATTATGATGACAAGTATCATGTGGAAATAACACATTAGCATATGACTTGTGCAGACAATAAACAAAAAAAAAAATTATTCACTGAACCAAAATATGACACATCATAAAGCCTCAGTGATAAGCCACATACTGTATGACAATGTAATTCTACAGAAGCAGAGATCACTGTATGCATGGTTAAAATTATGCCCTAGTTTTCAGGAAGCCAAGAGCATGAATTCTCTGAAACTTAATGCTTTACAAAAAACACTCAGTCACTGTATTTCCAACAAAGACATGTATCCAGTGCAAGATGCATGCATTTACCAACCCACACAGTTAATGACATTGCCCAGCTAATGGAGTGTTTAGCCTTCAGCCGAAAGAACTGCTGGTTTCATATGCTGACTGAGCAAAGTTGAAAATACTGAACAAATAAGAACAACAAATGTGCCATTATTTACACAATGGTTCAACTTATGTGTATTCAATGATCATTCTGCTTTATACATCTAGAGAGAACATTTTAACATGATGGAGGATATATGTCTATGAATAACCACAATGACTTACAGATTTATGATATTGTATATACAGTACAAATCCAATTGTTAGGCTACAGTGGCTCAGTTGAAAATTTTGGACAGTGGCAGAACTGTCAACTCTCCCGGTCATACTGGGAGACTTCCGGTTTCTGTCCACATCTCCCTCCCCCTCCCGATTTCACATTCTTAGATCTCCCGGTTTTTTTAGTCCATTTGCGACATCTCTGAAAATAGCTAATACAGTCACCACAAGGCTTATTGGAGTAATTGGCTATAAATAAACATATACTGTAGTGCATTGAAAATCGGATGTTTACAAAATTTTCAACTGTCATACGGTAGATTAGTTCTAATTTAGCCAGTTGATGCTTTGTAAGTAAGTCGTTAGTTTATGAGGGGCAAGGCATACAGAAGGGCATACATGTAGCTGCAATGTACGTGGAAATAGCCCTGCAAGGGCATCTTGCCCTGTGCATGTACTGTAGGTGATGTTTCCCTTGATGGCACTGTTTTCTGTCGAAAATTACCACTCTCCCTATTTCTTCTTAGAAATCTCCCGATTTTTGGGGCTCTGAAAAATGTAAATCTCCCTATTTTTGTGAGACAGGTTAGCAGGTGTGCAGTTGACGCATGTCCTTCATCAATGTCAAGTGATTCACAAGTACAGCACACAGTAATGCCCCATTGGTACTGAATTCATCCTCTGTTGTTACTAACTTTGATACCTTTCACACCCTGGCAACACAAAACTGTTTCATCTTAAATAAAATCGGTATATGAAAACTGCAGCATCAGACTGTACAGAAAACAATCAACGTTTCTTGTGTCCTGAGGCATCCATCCAAGATTCTTGTTAGGTTAGGGTATACTAGATTCATACAAAGTGGGAGAAAGTGTCATCTGAAGTATTTACACGAAGTACCGCATATATAGTGCTATGGTGTGCGAGTTTCTACGCCAAAACTGTGACGAGAATAGCAACAGTGAGATGCCTGGTATATAATACTAAAGCCACATTTGATCAATTGGGAAATTTTAGGGGTGGTGTTTGTGCACCCCATTGCACCTCTTCCCCAGAATCTGCTATTGCTTGTGTCTTATTAAGAATCCTCCATCGAGTACACACAGTAACTTTAAGTATCATACTGTAGGATTGTCTACAACATAAGCAAGCAAACAGCATATCTGTATTGCAGAAGCAGGGAATGTCTGTACTTTCTTCCACATTGTGCAGTTTAACTTTGTAAACTTTGTTAAGTTGTTAACTATTTGCAAATCTCTCCAAAATCTCTCTCAAAAAAATGTACTAATTCACGAAAAGTGCCAAAGACAAAACTGTGTCTCTGTTATGTGTCTCGTTTAGGTCAAGTAGGGCTAGAGAAGTCAAATAACCAGGGAGAACACACAAGATAAACGTACTTTGTATTTTTTTATTGGAAAGTTTAAAGTATCATGATCACTTGACCTATACTTCTTATACAATGTACTGTATGAGAAATATGTACATACTTCTAATGTAACTTCTTTACAAACACATGAAGTAAAGTGGGTGAAAAAAATACAATTTTGCACATTTTACCAAAATACTCAATCTGGTTGCTGGTTTTTATCCCCAATAAGTCAGCATCTCTCTCATAGTCTAGTTCACTACAGCACTGGTCAGTCCTGGATTTGACAAATACTGCACTAAGAGCTAAATTTTTCCTGAATTACATTCATCAAATTTGGAAAATGTTACACCAATTGCATCTAGCTCATTTCTCACTGTCCATTGAGATGCTGTAAATGTGACACTTCAGAGGAAAATAGTAACATGCAGCGCTGATATGGCAAAATATTATAAAATGAGGACAGTGTGTTGATACATAACAAACAGTTCAAATTGTCATCAAACTGTGACATACCTTAAAAGTTAAATGATGACACAAAAGTATTCAACTGTGTGGTTTTACATTTTTAAAGGGGCTCATTGAGTTAATATCAATAAGTCTGTGATGATATTGAAGGGTATAAACACATGACAACTTACAATTAGCATAATTATTCACGTTTCACATCCAGTAGTTATGAAAAAGTTTTGAAGTTTTGACCCGTACTTGTACTGGTTGTATGCATGTGAATAGGCTTTAGTACTAATATAGAAAGTGTCTGGTCATAAATTTTCCAAAAACAAACTGAATTGTAAATTAGTCACTCATTACTGTGCCTTTGTAAGTGAAACATTGGGATCCTCTTAGTTTGACCATTTGTCATTAGTATGTTGACAGATACTTGATACGTTTAGAAAAATTATGAAACAACTCAATGAGCCTCTTTAAGACATGCCAAGACTGAGAGCACACGTGGTTAATTCATCCATACTAAATATTACCTGCACTATTTCTTGTCTGGCTGCACAGAGAGCACAGTTTTCCTTGTCTCCCTGCCAGTCATCTGTTCTGAACTCATCACAGGCTGCTGTGAGGAAAAAAGAAAAACAATAAAAAATGATAGAATAGGATACTGTAGACCATCAAAAATGTCCACCGATGTTGATGGAATTGATTACCTCCATGGTAAACAACGGTGCCATTTTAGCATGATCTACCCTAAGGTACAGTACTGTACTGTAGCTGCTGATTTGCAACTGGCGAACAATCACAGAACTGAGAATTTTGTCATTACTTCTTTGAAAAGAGGCCAACTTGGCCAAGAATGAAACTGAAACAATAAACAGTGCAACAAACATTTACCAGACACAGCTAATTCCATTCTCTGACAGACTTAGAAGAGAGTCCCTTTCCTTAACACCATTGCCTTTGTTTCACTGGCTTATACCTTTACTGTAACTAAGTGCATGTTGTTGGTTGCCATACAGGGACAACAGGAGACCACACATGCAACTAAACCAGCCAAAGAACAAAACTGCAATCATACTTGGAATATATAACAGTTAACTCCCTTGTGCAGTTCCAAAACCAGTAACTACAATTCCCCTGTAATTGTCTTTAAAGACCAAGTGACATGCATCTAGAAAAGAGTTAGCTTCATTCAGAAGTTGCGGAGTGAAATCCTGAGTGATGATCCGTTGGAATTGTGTTTCTATCTATCACCGCTTTTGAGAGATGGCTGTTCAAAGTTTGACTGAACTGGATTTGCCAGATTTATACAAAAATTCCGGTCGGAGTTCCGGCCAGATGTGCAAGATTTAGCCAAATAAAAAAACCTGAACATACAGTAATAGGTGGGGTGATGTTTATTGTAGTTCTATGTAAGCAGAATTTTGGCATTTTTAGTGATAATAAAGCCTGATAGCCTGTAAATCTTCAATGATATTACTATAATGAGGCTACAGTATCTTGCTAATTTCCCCCACACATGAACTGTGGAACTCAAGTCAATTTTGGGTTTTGAGATTGAATGGTGCATAATGGTAAGATCATCAAAACTTGTACAATTCCAACCACTTTATGTGGCTGGAGATGTATAAGCATACAATTCCAATCACTGTAAGTTGCTGGAATTGTAGAAGCTTGGGAAATGTTAAGTATGTTCAGTTTTGTGATGCTTGTAAAGTCCGACATGCAACATGCCTGAACATGTCTGCTTGTTTGTGCATGCAAATATGGGGACATATTAAAGTTAGTTCACAAGAAAACACGCTTTTATTTATTCTTCCATATCATGGTCAGTCATTTAATCCAATTTGTATGTATCTCTTTGAAAAGGAATCGATTACATTTCTCCAGGCGATATTCGATCCATGTAAAGTAGGCATCAACTTTTGGTTAGGGAACATTTTCATTTACGATGTAAAAACTCTACATGCAAAATGGTGGTGACCATTCTAATGACAAACGAGGGGTCATGAATTTACTGTACTGATGGGCGATTTCATTGGTAGAAATTAGAGTATCTTGGAAGTTATCAAGCTGTCCAAGAACCATACAATATATACTACTATGCTACCTGGCAATCACTGGCATTATATTTCATCAGTTTTGAATGCTTCCATGCTTTCTGGTTCATCATTTATTGATTTCAGCTTGCAAGAAATGGTACTAACTACTAATGTAGTTTCAACATCTGTTTGTTCAGTTGTAACACTAATTTATGTGCATCTTGTCATACTTTACACAAAACACTGAGGCTTACAAAAGTACCGCACAAATTTGCCACTGTATTCTGTGTGTGATGCTACTTTTTTGGACTTTCAAGGCACTAAACATGCTATGTATTCGGTACTATTCAATCCCTGTTTGACCCTGTGATGATACAGTATGTTCAAAGACATAGGATTTCAGAGCTCAAATTTGATAAGCTTTGGGTTGATTCAGTGACACTTTTAACTGTTTAACAGGGTGAATCAATTTGACTTGCAAGCAATACCATGCCGACCTCTCGTAACTGTGTGAGGGGTGGGGGGGGGGGGAAGGTGACAATGTTCTCCAGCATATTGAAAATTTGTGAACATGTAATAAAACCTATCATTAAATAATATTATTAATAGCATACTGCAGTCCTAGTAAAAGCATTTTGACTTGCAGTGAAATAATTTGCATTGTATCTAGCTTACCTACAAATCCGGCAAATTTGGCCAGATTAAAGTCTGTATGGATGCCAGATTTGGGAAAATCCTCAAATCCCACCAGAATGGAAATCCTGTACACCATCCTTCATTAACCACTCAGTCATTAATGTTCCTCACATGTAACACATGGGGATCCTCTTAGTTTGACCATTTTGTCATAAGTGTGCAAAAGAAACTTTGACAAGTTTAGGACAATTTGGTGAATTTCACACAAAACCTTACTGGGCCTCTTGCTGAACATTGGGATAACATATATTTCACATCTCCAATGTGTCATGTACAGTAGGACTGTTCCAAGAGTCTTGCCTAGAGTGGTCATTAACTGATGACAGAAATCGAGGAACAACCTTTATCAGCAACAGCAAGATTAAAGCAGACCGCCACCAGTTGTTTGTGGGTAGCATACAAGAAATTTGTGGCTTCACAAATTTCCCAGGTGGCTTGAACAGCACCTCTTTGAAGTTCCTATTTAGAGTCATGAAATTGGGCTGTTCTGTCTGAAAATACAATCACCTCTGAAAAGTTGGGCATGAGAGAATTCCGTCCTTATATTTTCTTAAACATGGGTCAGAATGGAGAAATATTCCACATTCGGCACACTGTGTACCGGAAAAGAGGAAAGCGTGACAAAAAAAAAACCAGACTGTGCGATGGTAAGCCAGAGCAACGAAAACCCTATTCGTGTTCTACTACTCAAAGTGTTTTAACCACTCTTGTCTTGTCTACTGTTCTAAATGTCACGCCTGCTGTTCAAGCAAGGCAAAATTAACGGCTGCATTTCCTACAATCCTAACTTCCTGGAAAAAAAAAAGAAAATGTCTATTCTGTGCAAGAGAAACAAGTTACTGTACATTACAGTTCATTCAAGGGAAAATGCATAAATCACTATTTTCAAATTGTCTTGTTTATAGAGCAGAAATTCATGTGAGCCTACTGTACTTTTCATGGTTCATTTGAGAGAGACCCTGCACACAGAACAGCACAGCACTGTAAGTCTCTCTCACTACTATCTTCCTTTTAAAGATGGTGTGACAGGAAAAAGAACTTTTGGAGAATCGGCTGCCTTCATAATTAAACGTGTTGAAAATAGCCACAAATTCCATCAAGTATTTTACAGAAAATTCCTGTCTTACACCAGCATTATGAATAACCAACAGCTGCTGTATGTATGCAAATTTGTGACGTCAAGAGCTAAAGGGGGTCGCATATATGTTTCACCTTCTCCTTTGTTTATTTAACTTGTATTTCAAAGACAATTAAAAACTGTATACACTATACACCTTGAGAGAGAATTTTATTTTGGATACCTGTGTATTTTCTCCTTTACAAACATACTGATGTCACTTAGCAACATGTATGCCAAATGGCAAGTAATAAAAAAGACAAAGAAGAAATACGTGCAACACTCCACATCATTGTTGCAGTCATCCAACTTTGAAAAGCCATACAGTATTTCAACAATAGCTCTATATTAACACAATAAGTATTCCAAATTTTCACTCAGGGTTTCACTCTGCGACTTTTAAATGAAGCCAGCTCTTTTCTACAGTACACTGCAGATGCACATCACACAACCTTTCAGGGCTGTAGTGCCTGAAGACAGAGTAAACAAAGGTTCCAGATTTCAAATAGAATGTCTACATCATGGCGTCATAAGCAACTCCCTATCTGATTATAGTTAGTTGAGATTCGTCTGGACTTACACTCCCAAATGACATTTTTACAAGACAAACTCTAGAAGACTTTTACCTCCAATTTCTGGTCTACAATACATCACCTATGCAGCCCTGATCTTATGGCGGAAAACCCAAACATACTGTATTACAGCTCACAGGGCAGTGTATGCATGTACGTGTATTAGAATCCAATGTACTGTACACTACATGGGCTTGCATAGTACACTTCACACATCACTTTGAATAAAACGTTTAATATCAGATTCTTAGCTCTTTTAAAATTTATGATGCCAGTCCAAGCATCTGGTACAAAAAGTATATATATACACACGTGGTTACTATTATGCAGTTTTACAGAGTTGCAGGTAGGCCTACTTCATTTGAACAGGGTGTCTAATGGCACCACGAGCCCATATGATATAGCACAATGCAACCGTAACACATGGATCTGAATCCAATGTTAGTGCCATGAATTTTATGGAAGTTATTCGAGCAGTTCATGTGAAATGTTCATACCCTTGGTAGCAACAATCACACTGCAAGTCCTGTAATGTTACTGTATACAGGTATTTTGCACAAAACTCAAGAAAAGAGGGGGGCAGGAAGGGGAAATTTATAAGTTCTGGTAAACCATGATTCCAAACTGGTGCTCTACTTGGCCAAAATTACAAGAGGGTTCAGGGGGATGGGAAGATTGCTTCACAGCCTGTATGTATAAAGTTCCATTTAGAGGGAATAAAGACCATAGTTCAAACATTGCTGCAAAGTTTCCACCTATGTGTTGTGACAATTAAATCAAAATATTACTTACATTTTTACGAAAAGGAAAAAGGGGATTTTACCAACCTTCCTGACAGAATCCAGCTGCTATAGGAATGATATGACTGTAAAGTAATTTACACAACATGTCTGCACACAAAGATATGGACCTTTCAACTGGAGTTTGATGTTCTAGAGGTCAACTGCACAGTTCTGCAGTGTTTACAATTACTGTACCTGTGCTCAAAAAATCATTTGCAAAGAAGTAGCTTGTTGAGCTTTCTTGTAACAGATTAAGGGTGTGGATCGTGAGAGGATGTGGGATGCATTCCGCTCTCTTTTTTGTGAGAGGGTGATATCTCCAATAACTCCCCGACCTCCACACTTTTTCAAAATGATGACAGCCGCACTGAAAACTCCCTGTGCAGTCCATGAGGAAACAGCCTTTCAAAGGGCCATCACTTCTGGAATACCTACGTACTGTATGTACTGTAAGTTACACTGAATATGATCCTTTTTTCACGTACAAATTTGTTATTTTTTTTCATCAAATATATTCACAGACTCACAGTTATGAGAATTTTCACATGCTTACCTTTTAATGGAGAAACCTCGTTAATGAAATCTGCACCAAAGATTCCTTCAATGATACTTTCAAGACCTGAGGGAGAAAAGTAAATTATGCTGTTAGGTTTAAAGCTAGTGATCATTTTATAGAGCTGAAACAAATGGAGCAACTTGGTATATGTACAACAACTGTGAAGTCTGTTCTGCAAAGCTCTGTTTGTCTGTCTATCAATGTGTTTCAATATAAATTTAAAAATCTAAAAGACGATGTTACATAAACTGATGATTTTCAATGAACAATGACAAGTCATTTGTATGAGGTTCAAAAGGATTATGTTAAATTATGCAAAGATCTACCTCTGTTCTCAGATCCTGTTAAGTTTCAATCTGTCCCCTAAAACATTCTTCAAATGACAAGTAATATGATCAATACATGAATTTACATTTTTTGATGGGGAATTTCTTCATCACAGCTCTACTACACCAACTGCATGCCATACTGTACCTGAGGTGTGGGACATTTGCTGTATACTGTAGTAAAAACACACTTAATAATTTGGGACAAATACATGTCAAAAAGTAGTGATGTTTTCTTCTTTCACTTTCTATTTTACTGGCCTGTCAATAAATGGTTGTTGTAAGGTAGAGTATTGTGCGTCCTTCATATGCAGAGGGCAAGATACTGCATTTTGTACATACAATACTAAGGCATATCAGTCAGGATTAGTAAAAGGGTCTCTCTCCATAAAAGGTAATGCAAACAATACATTTGTTACAGTACTTTTAGAGTGCAGTATGCAAGTACAGGTAAGTCACCTCCCAAGGAGTCATGAATACAATAAGCCAACGAATGAAAACTGGCTACGCAGTCACTGTCGGGCCAGAGAGTGTGTGGCCTTAGTGGCCTGCATAGTTGCTACAATACCGTATGCACAGTGGTAGAACTGAGGAGCACGCTTGCAAAAGGTTGGAGCTTGCACCACAGCATATGGCCTAAGATAGATAAGTGTACTTTACGTGAGAAGGGATACAGTGCTTACGTCGCTTAATCCCTCGGAGCTGGGAATAGATGTTGCCTTCAACAAGATTGGGCCTCCTCCAGTTTAAGATTGACCTGGATGTGTATTAAGCACTTAATAAGCCTCTACTGCTTTATTTTAACATACAGCTCTTTGTTTCAATTGTAGACTGCCATATGGCTGAAGATTAGCCAAGCACATACAGACAGTTGAAGAAAGTAGGAAATAATGGCTGCTAAGTCCTGACTTCTGTACATGACTATCCCCATGCATGTGCTACATTTTTAAACATAAAACCACTCAAAATTTGGGAACAGAAGGAGACACTTCTCTTTGGACTTATAGTGAGAATTCCAAAACACAATTTGAGTACAGCAGTGCTGCAGTTCAAATTGGTTGACAACTAGTGACACGCACAATCACTTCCGCCAGTTTAGGATAAGTTACTGTATTACTTTTGCTTCTAAAAACTTTGTGAGAAAACTGTTGGGTAGTCTCAAAGAATTTTAATCTAGTCATGAGAGGATTAATTGACCACAAGACAAGTGTCCATTGTGTTGGGGAAATTCCAACATTTTTGGAGGACAAGGTTCACAGTCATTGGAAAAGAAGCTTGTTACATGTGTGGAACTCAGACTACATGTACTGACTCTGGGCCAGCTTCCTGTGTCTATTGCATTCATCAGTTGGTCACCTAGGCCTAACTCTGTGGATGACAGAATGCAAGAAAGGAGTATGGTTTTGATTTCTACTGTATATGACACAGATTAAACTGGACCCTTTGACCTCCATAAAACTAGAATACTTTTCAACTGCAAACGATAGTTCAAAATAACACATATGAAGTCAATTCAAGCTTCAAATTCTATTCAACGTATGTGTTTACAAGGCTTTGTAATTTGACCCCTCTTGGGCTTGTAAACCTACAGTATAGTCACGACTAGTACAAGAAGATTTACGCTTTTTGCATCTGTGCTCTGTACATAGCTCATAAATATCTTATATCTTGAGATACTGTATGGTGGTGTTTACAAGACTTTTGCAATGTGACACACATTAATGTCAAATGACTTTGATCTCAACCAAGACTAGCTCAATAGGCCTATTGTGCTTTTCACCTACACAACCAATACTACTTCAGTTCAAGTTTCTGTTATTAAAATATTATATTAATGAGGTTTTTGTAATTTAGTTGCCTCATATTGACCTCAATAGACCAGCTGAGCTGTCACCGGCCTGCACCAAAACCACACATAGGCAGCTCATTGCACTCAATGGGTTTCATGTATTAACTAAATATGAGATAAGATGAAAGCTTCCCTTCTTGACATACTGTATTACAAAATTTAAATTGTAATTTGAGACTTGTTGATCTCAAATGACATTTAACCAGCCAACAACAATAGATCACTTACAGTAACTTCATTGCATTACACATGAACAGCAGATCTGGACACAATCCAACTTTTTCTTCCTGAGATACTAGTACAGTACATATCCCGATTTACATGATCTGAACACTGTTGACATCACATGATCGACCTTTGACCATTCACCAATGAACACTCTACTTGAATGGAGATAGTAGCTAGTAAGCCTCCATTCCAACTTGAGATCAGAGCAAGATTCATGTGATACAGTTTATGTAGCAACTAGGGCTTTTAACAAGCACGCAATCGCTCACATGTACACAAACACACCCACACACATACAGCAAATTTAGGTTAGGATTGTCATCATCTTTCCAAGTTTCCATGACCACACAAACAGGACACATTGAATAATAAATAGCAGATAGACAAACAGTACTGTATGTAAGGTAGATGTCATTTAATTAATTTTAGATTAATTAGTTCTACAGTTACAATACACATTCGATATTTATTTAATGCAACCTAGTGCTGCAATATATATACATACAGTACTGTATATACAGTATGTGCAACATATTACATGGTACAAGTCATGGACTGTGCAAGTCCTGGCAAGAAAATCAAAGAGATGAAACTGTTCCTGACATTGTTCACACCTACTGTGATGCACCTCCAGGGGCTTCATATCCCACATAAATTTCATTGCACTTCATACATGTGTACAAACAGAAACTAATTGCTCTTATCTTTAGCAGGCTATATACCTTTGGTGGGGGCTGAGCCTTAGGCACAACCGATGTGGGGACAGGGCCCTTGGTCCCTTTGACTATAATTCTCCACAAGACTGTGGCACAAATCACACTTAAAGGAAGAGAAAAGGTAGTAGTAACTTTCATCTAACATCCCCCTCCCCCTAAAAATGAACTCCATAAATTTCCTTCTTATAGTACGTCGTAATAAAAACACGAGCATATGGCGTATGCTCCTTCAACTAGAAATTGTAGGTAAATATCAGCTAGATCAGTTCACTATCAGACTGAATCCATCTTTAGTGTAACCTTATCATTCTGCCACAAAAAAAAGCCAAAAGTACTAATCAGCTATGTGGGATTCTCTATGTTTCATACATGCCAATATCCTACCCCCAAAAATACAATTTTTGGGGTCCCCTTTTGTTGGGGCCCAGTCCTGCTTGGTCCATGCATGCAAAAATGTAGTCTTGATGCATCTTGCACAGTACAGTAAAGGTTCCAACTTTGGATAAATTTGTAAGCACAGAAAGATTCAGTGTCAGTTTGCATTTTGTTGAATGTTTGTCTCAAATAATGTCTTTCAACTCAAGAACATATCGAGGTCCAGGGTAACATTGTTACTGGTGCTGTCAGGAAATGTCCTGAAAAGTATACTTGAACCGTTTAATTCTAAGCCATTTGTTACGGTTCATTCAGTACTACCTGAATACCTAAGCACTGCTTTACAGGCCTGCACACTGTATACTATATGGGTGAATCTCGATGATATGTGATTAATTTCCTGTGGAGCGTGGGGGCAGAAAGTTGGCAACCTGACAAATTTTGGATGAACTATTGAGATGTACTGTATCTATTGTGGTATTTATTCAGCACATGTGACAATTCTAGTCACCCCCTGTTCACTGGGCTGTAGGATCAGGTATGCTGATATACAGGTACTTCCAATCGATCCACCAAAAACTTAATGTGCTGTAATAATTCTACACAGGAAGGTACACATGGCCTGTGTATGATCCATGCTGGACTGGATTCACAGCTGGGGATGGACTAATGGAGAGCTGGCTTGGTGATTACGATGTAATCTTGCACTTTATACTCTCCCAAATCAAATACTGCTTATGGCAATTTTCTGAGGAGTCAAAATTGCTAGTTGGGCAAAACTGTCCACAGTGATGCTGTGAGGGACCTCATTAAAACTGTACTGGAAATATTTTGGCCATTTCAATTTGGATTCCTGTTGCAAGATTCAGGTCTTGTCTGTTTCAGCTGGTTACTTGGGATATATGATAGGCTACTCGGCTACAGTAAGCTGGGCACATTGCAGAATATATATACACCATTCCCATTCTTTGGAAAAGTGGCTCAAGAGTGGATGCCTACACTTTTGTCTGCACCATGCAGAGACATTAAAAGTCTACAGAATATGCAAATGTCTGCTTTGCCATATGCTGTTTAAAAGCATTCATATTGCATCATTGTGCCAGAATTTTGAGCAATGATGCAATCATCTTGACAGAGTTACAATCTGTCCTGGGCCAATGAATCCAGATTACACAACTGTACACTAGCTGTCTCAGATCGTAAGACAGATCTTCCAAATTTTCCTGTAAACTAACAAAGATGCCATATTTCCTCTCATATACCAGCCAACAAATGGTGGTGCTCTGCTTAACTATTACTCTTTTCCAGCTTCCCCGACCCAACTGTCCCTTTCATCCTCCTCCCTCCATGACTACGTACAGGTAGCTGAAATTTGCAAGGCCAGAGACACCTAATAATGTCCATTCCTACAATCTGAGAAGAATTATTAACTAAAAAAATGTTCTCAGTATGCTACAGAACTTTCCCTTTCAACTTGGAATTTTGGACCCCCCTTTTGATTATCTGTGCAATATTTCTTCAAAAAACTTTCAGTCAGCCCCTGCTTACCTGTAAGGAGGAAAACTTTAAGGTTCAGTTCAAGAATAGAAGAAGGGGTGAAAGTGACTAAAACCAGCTCCTAGAGTGACTGTATTCTTGTGGAGGGTCATAGTTGATGTCTCAACATGGGCTCCCACATTAGTTTGTGCCCACAAAGGTTAATCCCACACTGGTCTGACAATAGTAAACTGTAGTAGATCTGTGGCGTGGCGTAGTGGTGAACTTTACCATCGCCTGGAAACTCACAAGACCAGGTACAGAGAGACTGGGAAGTGCCATTTTCTGCAATCTGAGAGGTCCAATTATCACAAAAATTTGCTTTTACACTACTGTAAGCTCCGACTGATGTGGAGCTCAGCTAAGACAGCTTCAATGCACATGCTGACCCTCAGTCAGCCTCCAGATGAAAAATTCATGGTTATGCTAATGCTCTTCCCTTTAGATCTCTCACTGTGTCATGATCATCCATGATGTCTCAAAATGTTGTCCCGATTTCGACCTAGACAAAAATGGTAATAACTAGGCCTATAGATGACGGTCCTATGCATACTGCATGCTGTGTGCATATAAGCCTACTTTGTAGCAATTACACATACTGCAATATATTGATAAAGTTTCTGCAGAACAAAATTTGCAAAAGTTTGGACAAAATTAAACAAATTTAACAGAATAACCACATCCCTACGTCTAACATACAGTGAACAGTACCAACAAAATGTGACTACTGCGATATGTAAATAGTGAAGTTACAGGCTTTGAGTTTTAGATTTTCCAGGTGGGCTACAAATAACACTCCTCAGGAGCTCGAGTGTGGTAGCTGTACTGTTTTGTCAAACTGTAACATGTTTATCTGCAGAGCTCCCTAAGCTTCTTTATCTAGGTGTGCAAAAATGAAAAATCACACCCCTCACAATGACTTGGGATGAGTGGTAGAGTGCAATTGCACACGCACGCCTCAGAATTCAAGGCCTGCACTTACGGGACGTATACGTACAGTAGAGTCATGCATGCCACCACCTACAAGAGGTGAGTTTGTATTTTAGCAAATTTTGTTACACCATGGGGATCATAAACTGTTGAGGGGGGGGGGGGGTAATGGTGAATGGTGATGACTGGTCCCCATGAAAATAGCGTTGCTCCTTCTGAAAGTGTACGTCATTTGTGTTAATGGCCAGCCTAAGTTTGTTTACCATGCATGCAGTTAGCAGTCTTACGTGCATTCTACAATTTAAATAAAATAAATGCAAACAGAATTGTATTAAGTGTAAGGCCAGGCACATACTTTAGACAGCTCCTCCGTTTGCACAATAGATTGCCTCTTCGTGAACACTAAGTCAAATCGTGCGTATGTACATAGATATGTCAACTGTACTGTATATGTGTGTCCATTACAAAATACTCTTCAACTAAATTGTAGTGAAAAAGCTATACTGACTGGTCACTAGAACCATTCGTACTGCATTGAGTAGTTGTGCAATATGCTGGATAGCAGCAATAATGTACAGTAAATATATCTTCTCTTGAAACAAGGTTCAAGATACATCTGAATACCAACGTAATCATAAGGCGCTTAAGTAAAGCATGCTAGAAGTTTTAAACACTTTTAAAACAAATACAACATGATGAATTTGAAGTGTAATAGCCCTAACAACATGCAAATTGACACATCCGTCCTACTAGAGTGAGCTAACCAAGTTCCAAGATGCACAATTTCATGACAGTAAAATCTGGACGCAATGTAGGCTAGTATTTTCAAGGTATGTGTTTATCATTTCATACAATTTATGAGATAAACATTTATGTTAGCATATTCTGACTTCATTGCACCCTGTGCAAATATTCAATTCATAAGACATTACATAAACAGTTGCTGCAAAGACACTAGCTGCTGTCATTTGCAACTATTGCCAAAGCCTGTTGATTACATGCTACTTGGCTCCTTCCCATTACATTTGAAGCTGACATAATAATTTGATATTAGACACTGAAATAAAAAGATGCTAGTCTTATTCAGCAAACCTTCACAAAAGGATGCACATCACGATACGGTTATTACAACTAGAAGGCTCCCTCCCCACATAACAATCTAACACCACACTGAGGAAACCCCTTTGTTCTCTTGCGCCGGTGAGGACAATTAAAAATTACGCACCTGTGTAATCTCTCGTCACTGAGAAACAGTCGTAACCTAATGAATTAATGGAACATTTAATTGCTGGGAATCTTAACCACACATGCTGTTGGTAATATCAGAAAAATCGGAAAGAATTCGTGATACAAGGATAACATAATGGGAGTACGATCACAAGCAGAACAGCTAAAGGGCATATTCAACAGACTAAAATAATACAGCCCTGTCCCTCACGGCCCTGGCACCCTTTTGAGCCGTGTGATAAACCCACCAGATTTTCGTTAATTATCTTGATCAAATGGCAAAAATTTGAGTTGATTCTTTCACAAAATAATCTAAAGTACTCACCGATGTAACTGATCACTGTTTTCCTCCCTCTCTCAAGCTCTTTTCGCAATTGTTTTCGTTCTTGAAGGCAGCGCTGTTTGCCGCATGTAGCATACACGGCCATTTTCATAAATATGGCTTAACTAGTGACGTCATTAATTAACATAGACAATAATTATCATAATAAGGATCTCACTGATGACGCCATTCATTTACCTTGGACTTGTGTAAATAGGAACATCTATCTCTTTCGTTGGTTCACTAAGGTAGTCGACTTGATTAGTGCGCTGTGCCTGCCAACACGGAAGTCTGTGATTTGCTTCACAGGGAAACATTGGTATTGCTAAAGTTTTACGATTCTGAACTGAAGTTGTCTCGTCAGACGGTAGCCTAAGTTAGCTAACGTCAATGGTCTACAGTAGTATAAGTAATGCTAACCTACGTTACAGGTTTTGTTAAACTTGAATTAAATAGGTCCTACAGGCTAC
This sequence comes from Stichopus chloronotus, assembly GCA_021234535.1. NCBI lineage: Eukaryota > Metazoa > Echinodermata > Holothuroidea > Aspidochirotida > Stichopodidae > Stichopus > Stichopus chloronotus. Next base: position 20,153,154 of record CM037841.1, on the reverse strand, counting down.
CCAGTGCGACCAAGTGTCGAGTTACGTACTATAACGTAAACTTAGTTTAAGCTGAGCCTACACTACAACGCACCAGCATCAAAGAGAACTTGAGAAGGAAAATTTCGAGACGTCGTCTGGTTACAAAATCGGCCCAGGGCCTGTACCCAAACGTATACTTTTAAAGTTCTGTAGTAAATATTTTGTTCGCGCCAAATTCATCTGCCCTCTTTCAAACACAGTGAATGTGCCTCCTGCAAGTGTAACTTTGTGAACTGCATCTGTTAAAAGCTTGATCATTGATGGTTGACAATTGTTCCCTTCGAGTTCAACATTGACCCATCCTCATTGACCTGTGCATGAAAAGTAACCTCTGGAAGTATATGATCAAGTCATCAGAATTGTCCAACTGCGGCACCTAGAACTGCATACGGCATCTAAAATTATTTTCGCGGCACCGAGGATAGAGCAAGTGACACTTTAGGCCCCGATTTCAACATAAATTTGCACACTGCAGCCCACAACCAATATTTGTTCACCAAATAGTGAACCTACAATATGAAGCCCGCCCATGTCCACTTTCCCAATGACATTGACGGGCAAGTTACTCACTTTAAAAATGTTTTAACTTCAAGCAATATACTGGTACAAAGTTGACCGATCCCGGTACCAGACTAACACTTATACTAACTGTTAGATCCAAGACGGGATCTAAGCTAGATTGACCCCCAGTAGTGGCACCGAAGGACTGAAATTCTGGAAAAGTCTGGTCATCATCGCATAGTATCGAGCACAAGACTCGAAGAAAGCTTAGTTTAGCTCCAGTAGCCTGAGTAGGCTCAGATCACGACACTGAGTGGTGTAAAGGATGTTTACGTTTGGCAATGCCCTAGACAAGCAAGGCCAACTTCAGTGTTTTAACATAGGGCGTACAGGGCCTAATTTTATGAGCCTAGGGTAGCCTATGTGACGTTCAGTTCCATCAGGTCCATATGCAAGGAGGTTCTTTTTTGGTTGGATGGGCTCATTTGAACCCCTTTTGTACAATTTGAACCCCTGTGTTGGGTCTATTGTGCTCATTTTATGCACTCCCCTGACAACATCGTGACACAGCTGCCTGATCAAGCAGGCTAGAACAAACTCTGTTTCAGACAGAAGGTTCATGAAACTGAAGGTTCATGAAACTGACGCTTCATTAAACTGAAGGTTCACAAGACCGAAGATTCACAATGCTGAAGATTCACAAGACTGAAGATTCACAAGAGGGAAATTTAAATCCCTCTTGTGAGACCTTATTTGGGATATACATACAGAGCACTAAGGTGTATTGATATTATTGATGTAATCAATCGAACATCGATATATAGAAGCAAAACCTATGTAGATGTACCACATGCTCCTTAAATTTTCTAGACTATCTCCACCGATTTGGATGGAAGCTTTTCCTTTTTCAAATATGGTGTAGCATCTGGCAATTGTGTGTGTGCCATATCCCATCAGCCTTTTGGTCTTGCAGCGACGTTTTGTGCACTAGAATTAATGTAGCAATATAGAAGTGTGTTTTGACTGTAAAATAACTGTTTTCATTCCAAGAGAAAAAAGAAAAATCTACCAATAGTATTAAAAAATTATAGTTCTAAGGAGAGAGATGTTATCTTTTGATTTTGGTCAAAGACTAAACCCTTTACTATTTTAAGGCTAATACTACCTGGGCTAAGATGTGAGAATACTAAGTAAGTTACCATTCAGCCGTGACTATAGGCTAGGCCTGAAACTATAAGGACCATCAGCTATAGGCGTAATTTATTGAGAGGGTGTAAATTGGAGGGAATAGCTGCTGTTTATTAAAGGCACCCATTGACAATGTTTACTGACCCAGGGCAGTTAGGGGGATTTTTTGCACATGCACCTATTGTGAGAAATATTGAAGGAAAACTGATATTACGGATATTTAATATTGATATGTCAATATCAATTTTTGTGAGTACTGAAGGACCCTACAGTGCACAGCTATTCCTTCTGCGGTTTGGCCATGAACAAATCAATCCCTCGCTACTTCACAGTATGTGGCACTAATTAGTATGCATCTACAGATTTTAATCAGTTTGTGCAAGGCATTACTGCTATGAAATATTTCTCAAGTTGTAGGTCTTGTGAAACTCTCCTCATTTTCTGTCTTGTGAACCTTTGGTCGCATGAACCTTTTCAGCTTTTCAGTCAACAGTAACACAAGTGTGTACATGCAAGATGTACTGTAGGGCCAGCCATGTTGATGTTTTGAGATCAAAGATCTTTTAAGATTACTTAAAGATGAAGTAATGCCCTCTTCAAGTCATGCAAGAAACTTTTGAACCGTCCATCAGTAGAGGTCATTCATCCAGTGTATCTACTTTAATTATCATCTCAGGAGAACATTTGTTTACTGACAAAAGTTGTGAAGTATAAAATATAGCAAAAGAATCATATTACTGAAAATGTAAATTTATTTTAGCACAAAATATCTCAACATTACAATGGTCACAATGTATGAGAAATGCGTATTCCAACATCCTAAAACATCTCAAAAAATTCTGTGTACCAAATTCAATATCAGCAGCTCAATTTTAGTTTTGAAGAATTTGTCTCCTTTTGCCTGGAATTACCCTTTTCCTTATTTACCTGCTCATTTTATCACAGGTTACCAAGAGAAAGAAACCTCACTGAAAACATATATATTCCAGTCAGCGTACCCAAGGAAGGTCTGGCAGGTCAACCTAACACAGCACCAACATTGTACAGCATTCATTTACTGTACTACACTGGTTATTTTACCATATATCAAAAGGTCGAAGTGAACAATGTCCCGAGCAGCTTTCACTTACACTGACGGTGAAGAATACAAAGGAGATTGGGTAGATGGTGAGTATGAGCAAGTTCACTCTTTAGCTTCATCTTTGTACTTCTAGCCTACAAATCATGAGTACGTGAGTTTTAAATAATTAAGGAAATGTTTCTGCATTCACAGTATTGTGAAACTTAGAAGTACTTGTTACATTAAAAAAAAAACACATTTTGGAGTATTGACCCAAATTAATCTTTGAAAGAGTTGAAAAAAGTCACACAATTTTCATTAAAATCCATCATTATTGATCATTTCTGTTACAATTTTATCATGAATAAACGTAAGCCAAATATGCAAATTTGTGATGTCCAGAGAGGGACTTCCCTGATATACCATATGTTGACTGTTGCTTTCTTAACCTCAAGGATAACTGAGAACTTTGTGTGCCATAAGGGTTATATTTTTGAAGCATAAGTTGTCTTATTTACCAATGGGAAACCCAGTAATAAAGTAAGAGATATAATCAAAAGGCCCAACAGAAGAAATACTGACACAGTGCAACACTTTTCATAATTTGTTTGGCATTTTCATCAAACTTTGAAAAGCTGTAGCCTAAAAAGGGTAATAGATAAAAACACAATTCCAACTGATTTCATTCAGTTTCACTCTCCAACTATTGAGTGAAGCCAGCTCTTTTCTAGATGCATGTCACTTGGTCTTTAAGGCTTTGTCATATGTGCGACTCAGTTATCCCACATTCATGAACTGTGGAACGAGAGGATCATGTTCCCACTCAACGTTTGATGAAAAAGTGCCACACTGCAGGAGTTGTAACTCAGCAATATACTTTTGAAGATGAATCTCTAAATTGTTAAAGATTTCCAGTGCATGTAACAGTGATTTATTGGATTTTGCTCCAAAAATTGTTGTAATTTAAGTACATAACAGTCTTGTCCTTGTGAAAGAAATTTCATGGCTGTACTTATTTTGGCACCAGTATGTCTGTCTGTCTGTCTGTCTGTCTGTGATAAATTTGTTCAGTCAAACTTGGGTGAAAGAATCCCTGCTGACTCCTTCAAATGTGTGTAGAATGCACATTGGAACAGGTGACATTCTTCATGACACCTGGATACTTCACTCACTGTAATATAACATAAGAGGACATTACAAGTTCATGCTCACTGCGTAGTCACTTCCACCATAAGTGGAGCATCAGAAAATTCCTTTTCATGGAAGTAGTAACATTCTGTAAAAAATGACTGTTTTCCTTCAGTTTTATGACATAAGTGAATTTGATGGCATTCTGGTTCTTCTCAGTAATTATTTAGTTTAAAGTGAATCTCCCAGTTGCTCTACATCTTGCTGTACATAAAGAATTATGTGCAAATCCAGGAAGTCATATGTGTGACATCTAGCATGAATGGTAGACCTGTAAGTAGTTGTTTCTTTAATGTCTTCCTGTCATGTCACACATTGACTCCTAGGTCAGTGGTACAGATTTGTGTGAAGGTGTACGAAACAATACCATGTCTACTTGAAGGGAACCAGAGTTGAGATACAACATCATTACTCTCCCCCTTTAAATTTTTAAACCAAAATTCTGTGCTGTCAAACGAGGTATGAAGATCACCTTTGAACATACCGCACTGTGGCTTATTTTGTTTAATTGCTTAATTTTAAAGCTTTTTTAGACTTTTATAAATGATAGTCTTTGACATGTGACATATTCATAGATCTGATACTTTTTGCAGCCAATCCTCAGATGATATCACACATGTTTATCCCTTCTCGAGAGGACACACCTGATCCATTATGGTGTATCTGGCTGACACGTCATGTTCTGTCATGTGGAAAAGGTCTTCTCAAGACACGATTTTAGCATATCATGGAAATTCTGTGAGGACTCTGTGCGTTTTGACGAGAAGATTGATCGCATAGGATGCTGATTAAAACAAGTCATTCTAAATGTTCATTAATATAACTTTTTTCTTTTATTTTCAGGGAAGAAGCAGGGTCTGGGGGAACTGACCACACCAAATGGTACCAAATACACAGGTGGCTTTGAGAATGGTCTTTTCCATGATGTTGGTGTTCTAGTCTTTCCTGATGGTTCAAAGTTAGTATAGTATGAGTAGAAATTTAGTGACAAGATATTTTTGAGATACTTTAAAAGGATAGTCCAGCCAGAAATTTAGCTTTGATGTGTTTAAGAGTAAGTAAATGTGACCCTTATAGTAAAACTTTCATTCAGTTTCCATGCATGGTTCTCACAATTTTATCAGTTCGAGTTACCCCCTTTGCTACCAACTGGGAACTTAAAGCAAACAGGAGTGACATCATCTCTTCACATTGCTAAAGAGTCTTTTGTCTTCTTCGTTTTTTAATTTATTATGTTTACCTTGAAATCAGCAGGTGGTCAGCCTACATACTGGTTACGTGAAGGTCACAAAACTCTCATACCCCTCATACATTCACATTATGATATCACTATATATTGAAGTACTAAATTTGGTGTATATTTTAAAGAAAAACAAAAAATGCTTTATCAATGTGGGGAGATGACATCACTCCTGCTTGCTTCAAGTCAACTGTTGGTAACAAATGTGGCAACTTCAACTGCTCATATCTCAGGAACCACACATGGGAATAAAATGGAAGTTTCACTGTAATGGTCAGATTAACTTACTCTTCAACATATCAAAGCTATATTCATGGTTAGACCATCCTTTTAAAGTGATCAGGACATACTCCTTTGTTTGACATAATTTTAAGCTGCATTGTCCGAGGAGGTAGCTATTAAGTCAAGACTTTCTTCTAAGACTCCAAAGATAATAGTAGCTTTTTCTTAAACATATCCCAGAAGGAATCTTGAACTTCGTAATTGGTAGGAAGGTGTTTAGATGGGGTGCAAGAGGCTAATTGTTGTTGTGGAGGTCCAAATTCATTCAGAACCAGTTAGTGTCATATGGTGATAATGTTGTAAACCTGGTATCCGAGCAAGAGAAGCTTAAAATGACTTTACCCGTGGTATGTAAATGTATAATAGTTTTTGAAAATATGTATCATTTTTCAGTGGAAGACAAAGGTTCCTTAAGAAACCACAGTGTGCAAGATCAGGGAATGAAAGCATGGACATACATATTTTCCTTGTTTTGCAGCCAGGCGACTAAATATGTTGAAAACAGGTTGATGTCATCATTAAGGACCAGTTTATGAGGTCATGGGAGTTAGAGGTCACAACAATCAAATACTTAGTAATAAGGATGGAAAGCACCTACTTCTCCTTGGACTCTTTACTCATTCCATACATTGCCCTTCAGTGAAGTCTTATGAATTTGTGTCTTAACCTACACATCAAAGTGTCATGTCTCTGGAAGGAAAATTACTGATTGAGCTACAAGGTTGTTTGTTCGTCGTGTAACCTTCCAAGTTACAGATCTCATAATGTGTAGTATGAGACGAGAGTGCGACGTTGTTTCCCTAACAGTCGCTTGGGTCCATCCTCTGTGCAGGTCGCTCACCAGTATGTGTGACGTTACGAGGAACCAAATATAAGACAGGACGCATGTGTTAGGCAGCCCAGTAGGGTATACTATATTTACAGCCATCTGTCATTAATACAATTTCATCCAGCTCGGCACCATCACACTCTAGTGGTTGGTCCAGCCAGTATACATCAATAGCTACGCCAGCGTCTACCATAGAGTACGCCGATGTACATACAACGTCTAAGACCAGGACGCTTTGGCTACGCCCATGACATCATTGACCTGTTAGAAATTAACAATGGTAATTTCTAATATATGCTTCTTAGGAATATCTTCTGAACAGTCTCTTAAGTCTGACTTCTGACGTCGTAGAAGCGAGTGATACAAATATTTAAAATTCTACATTTAGGTCAGAACATGGTCCCATGACCTTGGGAACACTATCAGTCAATTCTCTTTATGTCTGAGCTACCCAACTTTTCTTAATATATAAAAGTATTAAAAATATGTACAAGGATAGTGAATTGTCTTAAGCAGACAACTCAAGCTACTATCGTAATGGTAACTCCTAAGGCACCTCCACATGGGTTGACTTAGTTACCAGAATACAATGCGTTCAATATTTGATAAAGCAACTTGGGTTAATGAATACATAACAATTATGACAGTTCTACTCTTGTCAATATCATGAAAATAATGAGTCCCTTACAATTCACAGCAGGTCCCATACCTATCCGGTATAGGGGGGGACTAACTCACGGAAATGGTGTGCAGTACGTACGTAACTAATTGATTGTCTTAATTGTACACTGCATGCAATGTAACACAATCTTACACACACAATAAACTCTTATTCTTGGAAGCAAACTTCCAGCCATTCAGGTTACTACACACATGACTTACTGAAGGTCTCTTTAACACAGTATTGCCATGGTAACCAAAGTTCTCTGTAGCAGAGGTTCCCCAAGGACATCCTTCTGCACATACAAACAGAGCCAGTGTACACAGAAGTACAACAGTAGGTGATCTCTAAGACCCCATCAACTGTGTACAGAGGGCTAACTCTCATTACGTCACTGAATGAGATTCGATTGGCTCAATGCATCAAATATAATACACTAATTGAGAGGAGACTTGTCGTAGTGCACTATGCCTTGAACATTCTAATGAGTCAATTTAGACACATCTTTACTCCAGATGCTGATTTAAACAGTGCGGCATCCTAACAATGAAGTGGGCAATTTACTCACAATTATAACAATATTGTTATACATTAATATCTACATGAATACGTGAACAGTCACAATATATGGTAAACAAGGGCACCTCTGAGTGCAAACTGCCATCACAGAGGGGCAGCTCAATACTGTTATCCTGACAAAGGGTATAAGATAATGGAATAAGTGCTCACCTGTTAGAAATTAACAATGGTAATTTCTAATATATGCTTCTTAGGAATATCTTCTGAACAGTCTCTTAAGTCTGACTTCTGACGTCATAGAAGCGAGTGATACAGGTTGCTGGTTGCACCCATGTTTTAAAGAGTTTCGGGGACAAAGAAACCCCAGAAAGGGATCACTTCCTGCCCCCATCCTGGAAACGAATCTTTAACACCCACACAAACAAGAGACATTATTCCTAGAAGCTGCACTGTGATTCACCATAAGCATGTCAAGGGTAACAAGAGGGTTGCATCAGTTGTTTACGCTCCACTAGCCAGTATTTTGGCTGGAGAGCAAGAATTGTTTACTCTTCTCGGAGAACCTTGTGTCTCGATGTGACGTCACCTGTTGGCCAGTAGGATCATCCCTCTTTCCGGGAATGATGATGTAACTAGCAGAGGAGTAGACAGGAAGTGGCCGGTTGTTGACCCAAGACAGGGCTTGTGCTTTGGAACATTGGGTACTGTTAGGAGGGGGCTGGATACAAAGGGGGGAAGGGAGTTTACACAAAGAACATCTACTAGTACACTAATGGTAATTTTAGGGGTGCTACAATCGGGTCTATCGCAAATTTTGCAGCTGAAGTAATTGTTCCTCATATATATAGGTAGATTTGCTGCAACCATTATTGCTGAACCATCCATCCATTGTTCAGCGCTTCATCGGGTATACCGATTGGTTTCATATTGATGGTAAATTGTCTGGACTAAAGTACAATTGTAGCCACTGAATGCAGACCGCTGGTAACAGTGGATTTTCATCTTCTACAGTACTGTGCCTGAAATGAAGCAGAGAGACCTCTGCAGTCAGAAAAATAGTTTACTTGTCATTACCTGTTCCCACAAGTTTTTTTGAAAAGGAAATGTGGAAAAGTCGAAGAAAGAGAGCATCTTCTGGCATAAAGTTGAAGCATTATGTACACACAGACATAACTGGAAGTTTACGATACAAACAGTTTTATACGTGAAAGTCATCTCCAATGTATGAACACAACAGAAGAAGTTTGCAGTGATCACTGTAGCAGCCATAAGCATAATAGGGCAATTGTTTGTATGTGTTCCATTCTTTTACTCCCATAGATACGAAGGGCAGTTTTCTGGAGGAAAATTTGAAGGTTATGGCATTTTCAAAGGTGCCCACGGAATGATTTTTGAAGGAGAGTTCAAGCAGGGGAAAGTCAGTGGGAAAGGCAAGTACTGTAGCCTTCAATCCTTGTTTGAGATACTTCTGTGTATTGTCCTAATAAGGTCCTTTCAAAATACATTCTAATCACTTTTATTGTTGCTTTGTCAGAGTGTGGAATTCCAAATTTTCTATCAGGAATATATATAAGAGATTTGCAAGCACTGGGTATGAATGTATTACTGGGCACTTTTGGTGGCTTTTAGAATTAGTGCCAGTCAGAAGTTGATAGCGCCGCCCATCAGGGCTTTGTGTTTTTCAGGTTACGTGCCATCCATTAAAACTTTTATTATCTCGGCGTGGGGACCTGTAGGCTCAGCTATCTTCATTATTACTGTTGGGTAGATGCCATAACAACATTGATTCGCTGATTAAGAGTCATGAGCAGATGTGGGTAAAGTTGTCACAGAAGTGAACATATGAAGACATACTTCTCTGCAATCTCAGTTTCGAATTATATCAGTGAATCAACTACATGCCAGTATTAATTGCAATATGCACTTTCCTAAAATCAATTACGTGACTGTTAAATTGAATGTATTGCTAGCATAAGGGTAGCGTCAATTTAGTAAAATGGTAGCATTATTGTCAGATGGGAATCAGTTTGACTTCCAAAGACTGATCACTGGGACAGCCATTTTGTCAGATGGTATTTAATCTGACTTTCAAAGAAAGAGCACCGGAGCCAGTCATATTTTTAGGTTTTAGTCAGTCCCACTTTCAAAAATAGAATACCAGAAAGTCATACTGTCAGATGGCATCTGTTTAAATGGTTTAGTTATGCTGCCTACATATCCCACATGCTTGAGTGCATACTAGCTGTAAAAGGGCTTGCAAGACCAGAAGATTTGTACATTGGTGCATAACTCATTACTGTCGGTTGCTATCCTCATTACAATGGTTAGCAACAGCTTTCTCCTAGAAGATCAAGGGGTAGATTTGGGAGGCATCCCTCAGTCATGTTAGGTGGTGATGAGTATTTATTGATTCCTAAACCTTGACTCATGTGTGCATTTGCATGGGAGTCTGTCATAATTGTGACTTGTTCAAATACAGAACAACAATTTATCACTTATGTATAATGCATGTAAAATAAATATTGCGTTACTTAATGCTCATCCATTGTAGACACCAATCAGAGAATTACAGGGAGAATCACCCACTCCTGTAAAGATGGGTGATGATGTCAAATGTCCCCCCTCCCCTCCCAAACTGAGCTGCTCATGCACATTTGATATTCTATGAGTCCAGGCAGCACAGTATATCTGTATCTTATCAGGTCTTTACTTGTCTATCTGTAAATATGCCCCAAGTCACCTTGTATTTGGATCTCAAGCTGATGAAATTGTAGGCCTTGTTCGGTTGGTGGAATGGTATGAACTGCACGGAAGGTACCAAAGATCTACATACCATAAGCATATGCGTAAGTCCTTGTGTATGTAATATTGTGCAATGTTTTATGCTGTAGGACCCTAACATTCTACCTAGTGGCTTCCAATGCGAATATCTGCCCACCTCCCACCCTTGACCACAGATTGATGCCCATCTTACTTAGTGCTACTGCTACATTACCATCATTTCGGCTACTGCTACATTACCATATTCGGAAATGCTGCACGAAGTCAGCCTGCATTTTACTTCTTAGAAACCTTAATATGTTCCTGCATTGTGAATAGGTGAGCACTATTCACTCCATATTTCCGCTCTTACTTGCAGGTCTCGTCACATTCCCTGATGGACAACATGGCTTGCCAAGGAGGGAGGGTATATTTGAAGGAACTCGATTAGTGGAAAGAACAAGATCATCTGACGCTGTCGAAAGAGCACGACAAGCAGCAATGAATGCTCGTACGATAAAAGTAGAACTCTAAACAGATGTATCCATCTATATATTTTTATATCCACTTCATTTCATCTGTCTGTCAGTCCATCTAAGTATCTATCTATCTATCTATCTATCTATCTATCTGTCTGTCTGTCTGTCTGTCTGTCTGTCTGTCTGTCTGTCTGTCTGTCTGTCTATCTATCTATCTATCTATCCTATCAGTCCGTCTGTGTGTCTTTCTGTCTCACTGTCAGTGTGTCTATCATTTCTGTTAGCATGAGCTGCAGTGTTCTGAAAGTATCATTGGTAGATTTTTTTTTTTTATGAAACTAGGATACATTGCATGTTGGACTTCTTTTGAACTCAAGTCAATGGAGGGCAAAGTATATTGTAAAGGTGTTAGTGGGCCATTGGCTGAAAACGTTGAAAAAGTTTCTTCTCTCAAAGTTGATTATAGTTAGTGCTCTCAGGATTAGAAATGTACAAGCTGAAAGAGAAGTCAGTTACGTATGTTTGTCAGCTCATTTGTTGTTGTCAGAGGTCAGCTCTAGAATGACTCATTTTGGTTGTCAGTGCATCTTGTAATGCATTTCTTCTTTCATCATTTATCAGGTGGTGGGAATCACATTTGTCTTTCTGACAATTTTTTTTTTGCTTATTTTTAATGTTTTTGAAAAGGATTCCCAATTGTCTTTCAAGTATAATTTGTTTTGTTATGATTAATTATGATACGTAATTCACAAAACTTAGACTAATGTTTGGTGCAGCTGTTTCTGTGAAAGTCTTCCTCATTCATTGACGGAGAAAGGATGTCAGACTTCTTCAAAATTGGTCAAATTTTTCCTCGAAAAGAACTGTCCTAGTTTCACATAATACATGATACGTATTTGTGTGTGTTCATAAATGAGCCTTATTGGTATTCACAATTCTCTGGAATGGTAGCTCGTATAGACCTCTCGTTTGGCATCCAGATATTTTAGCTGAGATTGGTAGAACCTTTTTACACAAAAAGACTGAAGAAGTGTCGAAAAGAGAAGTTTTGCATCACACTTAGGTGCACTCTTAAATCACGTAAGGTGAAAGAGTTTAACATTGAAATCATTGTCGTTTAAGGTCAGCAGATTTCATTTTTGTGAGTTTGTTGCGTCTCATTTGCTAAGTAAAAGTCAAGTATATTGAATACCTTAATTGCGTGTCATAACTGGTGCAAGTTACGCTCCATCCGTCGTCGAAGCCACAATGTTGTTTTCTTATTAAACCATTTGGTGCCCGCAGAAGAGGACGGTTGGTGAGATCGATGAGAGAATTTCTTAAAAATTGTTGCAATGAAAAGAGCCAAACATCCATCAGGAATCATTAAGCCTATGTACAACTCTTAACGTAGTAATGTTACACGACAAGAACTTTGTTTGCAGGTCAGAGTTTAAGAATATTTCAGGTGCATATCTCAAACCATGGATTGTAAGCTACACTTGCTCTGTTTGGGTAAAGAAAAACATGTTACCTGACAGAAGATAAAGTGTAATCATTGATGTTGATCAACAGGATAGGTACTTTAACATTGAAAGAACTAGATACAGATAACAAAAGTTACAGGTACAGTTTGTTTCAATTACAGAGGGATGCTTTAATGTCATTTCTTGTAAGGAATTGCTCATGCCGTAAAATGATTATTTCCAAATTGGATAGCAATTCAGACTGTGGAGCTTTCATCTTTGTTAATTTTAATAACAACAGGTGATATTTGATTAGTTTTTGCTATTTTTCTTGTTTTTGCAATTGTAAATCAACTCTTATTCATGTCAAAAGGTAATATACATGTGACTTCATTTGTACCTCTAAAATAGTGTAAACGATAAAATATTTTAATACAGCGGCAGGTCAGAATATGTTATGCAAATCAAAGTAAAACTTTTGTGTTTGATGTCATTTCTCTATGTACTTCTGAGCTTTCATATGCGAACTTAAAAATTAGATGACACACATTAGAAGGTGCTTGTAACTATCGTACATACATTTGCAAAATGTACCATTTGAATTTAACACATGGTGCAACTTGACAACAGTAAACAGTGTATTATCCTAAAGCAGACCTGTATTCAGCTTTTTCAGTGGGGGGTTCGATTTCACCGTAAGTGGAACATTTTACCCGACAATTATGACTAACAAATTAAAACTCATTGTATATGTTGCTAACGTAGGCCTACTATCAAAGACTGAGCGGAACTCCAGATCCCGAACTCCAGATCCCGAACCCCCTGAACCCCCTTGGATACGGGCCTGCCTAAATCCCCCTCTTTTTACTAGCTGTTTCAGCAACAAGACTGCAACTTGAACATCATTTCTGCTTTGCTCCAGTTTAGATTTACATATCTTTACAAATAGATGATTTTTAGAGATCCATTGCTGGATAATTTTATTGAGTTTTAATTCCTGGATGGAGTAAAAAGTATCTTACTGTCTCCCCCCATCCCCTGTCTCTACCCCAGCCCCTTTCCTTGCTAAACAAAATATGAGAAACGTTACGTTCACAATAAACTGCAAGTGTGGTGTTGTAGGATGGAAACCCAAACGTATTTCATGAAACATCACCCACAATGCAATGTTTGTTCCGGTGGTCAACACTTCTACAAGAAAAACTATTTTTCCAGTGGCATTTCTATAACGGAGGGAGGGTGGGCACCATAAGAGGTTTTGGTCATGCTGGACTTCAAGACTTTTTTAAATGTCAACGTTCTTCTGCAGAACAACTGTACGCGATTTAATATTCTAGATAGAAATAATCCAAATTATTACCATTTTTTCATAGGTTGATGTTTTTTCTCACATACTGAGAAATTGCAGTCATGAGATTCCAATTTCTAGGCTTGGTACATGCAGTTTACTAAGTAGGTCACCCAAGAAATGCTGCGTCAGCCATCTTGTTTTCTTTTTTTTAGGCCAAGAATTTTCCTATGCGCTCAGCGCCAAAAGGTTTGGTGCTCTGCTTAAATAATGCTGCCCATGCGTTGCCCCAAAAAAGGACTCCCTAAACCCAGACGGTTCTGAAAACTCTGGACCGGTAACCGATATGTCCTATCATAGACGTGTGGCAATGGAGTGTACTGCCAATTATTACACTTTGGCCGCGCCCCTGTGTTGATTACCATCACAAACGACAGACATCATGCGCTTTTTGTGGTCTATTGATATGGCATGACAATATTGGAACTGTCCTAGTTTATAGGCAGTGCATTGTTTGAAGAAGAAAAAATTTGCCAGTATGGTTAAGTAGAATTTTGTTGTACATTTCATTATTCATTTAAAAAAGTGTATGACAAAATTAGTCACGTATGTGAACGGAAACCTAAGGCCTTTGATGGTATTATAGCAATATTTCAACGGCGTTGTGACCTCAACATGATCAAATTGATAATCTTGGGTAGGCTCACCATGTGTTCTATCAGTTGTGTTGTTATGTCTACAAGAATTCGAAAATGTCCTCATTCCACCAAAGTTGTCCGTTTTTTACAAGGCACTGAGACATGACAAAGCACATTTTAGAGTATCTACCGAATTTATCATTTAAAACGTCCCAAACGGCAATTTCATTCAAAATCCATCAAGCATTGAACATTTTACAAAAACTTACTTTGCTACCATGAATGAGCATAACCCTGACCGCAATTCCACCCATTCCATCACATGATGTTACAAAGGTGGCAAATCCAACGAATTATCATTCAGGATTTCTGGATGAAGTCAGCTCTTTTCTAGATGCATGCCAGTTGTAAGTTCTCTGTATCTATTACCGTTTTTGAGATACACTAGCTTTTTAGAGTGTGATGGAAATGCCAAACCGATTACAGTGACGTAGACAGTGTCTGGTTTTCCGACAGTTCACCCAATTCCCATTCCCCTTCAAATTTGAGAACAAAAAAAAAAACCTACGCCCCTGCGTTATCTGAAAAAGAAAAACGGGAATATGCAGACTTTCGCTATCATTATTGCAATTAGTTCAAAGTAATCACCGTACTCTAAATTATCGGAAGGAAACAACGCCACGTAATCATTTTGGTGCATTATTGAGCACAGTTGAACAGGTAATTGCACACGTGTTGAGGGAAGAAGAAGAGAAAAAACTGCGTTCGGGAGTGGGTGTTTCAAGAGGCATTGCCTGAAACTATTTGGAAATGGTACTCGCGGCTGATCATGATTGCGTAATAAGATTAAGTAGTGATGATAAACAAGGAAAAACGTGCATAGTAAAAGACAACGGAAGAGCACATGACAATGGAAACGGGATAGAGTTGAAATCAACGCTCGGCAATTCCTGTACTGAGTCGCCACTGAGACCTCCTGAAACGGACAGTCCACCCGAAACCGCAGTCAGTTTTGAGCTGTCTCACCACGTACCGGCGGCGATACGGTAAGGGGAGGGGGGGACTAGTCCAGATCCTACTTTTTAGAGAGATATTTTTTTACTACGACTGAATTTAGCCGAAACTGCATGTATGCTACAAATTCCTTTAAGGGGTGGGGCGAGGTTACCAACAAAAGGACTAAATTTTTTAGGCAATTCCCAGAAGAAAATTTACCCCTACAAAAGGTCCAAAAATTTTCTTTTTAATTGTAATATATGCATATATTTTTACCTACAAAACGCGCACAGAGAGCGATTTTCTATGTATATGTAAACTCGGAATAAGGTCACGCAACCCCCACAAAATACACCAAAATTTCAGACGTTCCAACTTGTGTCCCCCCCACTAGGTAGTATGCCCCCCGCCTGAACTCATTTTACCCCTCACTTTCCGGGGGCTGTCGGCGTCCGTCCCTTGGTCTAACTGAAATCGACCGTCGATTGATTCTATGGTCTGTCATGGAACTAACCTTCGGTGGCAGATGTTGGCCTTTTTTATATCATACTGTAACGTCACTTCTCTAACAGCTTAGTGAGGGCTGCAATAGCGAACCTTAGGTTTCGCGGGAGAAAGAAACTCAAAAGAAATGACACTGGAGATGATCGGTAAAGTTGGAAAAAGGTATGTTCTGTCTCTTCCGTTCAACCTCTGGACAATTACGCAATCATCTTAAGGTTACACTAAAGCTTACCGCAGCAATCTGCTCGTTATACGCAGCGTAGAATTACGCAGCACAGGGTTACGCAGCGCAGTTACGCAGCGC
Source organism: Stichopus chloronotus (assembly GCA_021234535.1). Classification (NCBI taxonomy): domain Eukaryota; kingdom Metazoa; phylum Echinodermata; class Holothuroidea; order Aspidochirotida; family Stichopodidae; genus Stichopus; species Stichopus chloronotus. The sequence continues at coordinate 20,137,251 of CM037841.1, read as the reverse complement.
AATTACGCGGCGCAGTTACGCGGCGTCGAAACGCGGCGCACTTACGCAGCGTCGTAACGCAGCGCAACAACGAAGCGTTCTTATACGGCCTAAGTTCAACTACGGAAGCCCGCCTCACTCACAGAGCCAAAGCAGTAACATTTACAAAATCAGTATCGGTCGGGAACAAATATTTTAGGAGTCTGCATTGTCGTAATCTTCTTGGGTACAGACTCTAGATCAAATTTAACATGAGTTAATTCATAAGCGGGGCTCCTCATGAACGACCGAATAACCTTAGCAAGGGTAGCGATAAGTTATCACCAGAAATAACACAATTTGGTATAACGTCGGGACATACTCTGTAAATTATAAACCTCGTCTCGGCCTTTAGTGAAATATCAATTACGACTTAAATCATTTACGTAAAAAAAGGTGTATCAAAACTCACACTTACAAATTAACTGTATCGGAACGTGGCTGCAATGCAATCACACAAATTTCACGGACTCTAGTCTTGCTTGTTCTCTGGCGATCTTAGAACTGCCCGTCAGAGAGGAGAAACAGCTCTCTATCAGGAACCTAAAACTTTACTTCTTCTATAACCCCCGGAAACCACTTTATTTCTCCTATTTTGGATCTTTTACTTAGTTCCTTGTTACTTTTCCTCCAATAACCCAGAAAACACCCCTTCCAAGGACACCGCACCGGAGATAAGCTCCGATAACGAGGGGAAGAACTCGGGCGTGCTTACTATATATCTCACAACAAAAAGTCTCAGAGCTTCGTCATTCCCAGCCGATGTAAAAAAACAATAGTAACACAATTTGATACTTTGTCCTCTTAAAGGGATAGCGAGACGCAGAGGAACAATTTACACCACCAGTTACAATACCTCATGTAGTCTTTGCCAGCAAATCAGTGCTTAATACGCTTCCGTTGTGCCGGCAATCATTATGTTGAACCGACTTGTCTACGCCTGACCACTTTAGACCAAAACCGTGAAAAATCGGAGGTGTACACAGTTTTTCGCGCAGTAGTAGTATATTGGTTCACATCGAGGAGAAGAATCCTGTTGGCTTTCGATGGAGGTCAAAGGCAGTGGCGGCGCCAGAATGTCAGACTTGGGGGGGGGGGGGAACTGAGGGCAGAGGAAAATGTTGGGGGCACAGATTTTCGCGCGCAGCGCGAAACTGAGAGCGAAGCGTGAGGCCTTGCGGATGGGGTCCAGGGGTTCCCCTTAGGGCCCTTGGTGTGTTCCAGGGGCAAAGCCACGGTGGGGGTCAATGGTGCGAAGCCTCCGGAAGCTCTGAGGTTTTAGCATATCTCTGGGTGGAAAATTAAGCCCCAAGAGAGGTATATTATTTATTTTTATATTATTTATTTTTTCGGTTGACCGTACTCCAAGGTTCCCAACTTTTTTCTTTGGGAGTACCATTTCACATTTACGCGGTACCACCGAGTACACACACATACACACACATAGTCTACATACACTTCCATTCCATTCATATATATTTAGGAAAACAACGACATTCCTACATTTAGGAAAACAACCACCTACCCGCCCTTCCCGTATGATGGACTTTAAACTTTCCAGAGAAAATTGGTCTGACCAGGCCGGCCTACTGGTGACGTGGCTACTGGCATGATATAAAAACTGGCAGCCTGCGTAACATAAATTAGGCATTCATCAATCATGGTTCCCCAGAAGCTGTTCTTATCCAGTTCAATGCCAATACATAGTTTTGTGATTAAATTAATTTTGGATGAGTACAAGATCTGATTGGCAAGGGTGAGAGCAACTGGGGGGGGGGGGGAGACTGGGGGCAAGGAAACAGTCTGGAGGGGCAAATGCCCCCTCATCCCCCCCCCCGTAGCACCGCCACTGGTCAAAGGTCATTTGAGATCAACAGCTAGGGGACAGGTTACATTGCGAAATTTTGTCAAAAATGAAGTGGAAAAACGAAGTAGTGTTTCATTAGTATATTTAATATGTAGTAGTATCACACTGAGTACAAGAACCATCTTCTTTTTTTTTGTAAAAGTCAAAGATCATTTGGGGTCATGAGGGGTAAAATTTTGAAAAACTTTGTAGACATGATATCTCAAGGAGAGAGGCATCAACTGATGTGATATTTGTTATGTATGTTTTTATAGTGAATCTGTATATGTGAATATGAATTTGTTTAGTGCTCCTGAATATGCTGCTAATGAATACTGCTGAACACTGCTAGTGAATATGTAGGCCTATGTGTTTAGTGCTTCTTATATTCGATGAATACCATTTGGGTTGACAAATTTGTGAAAATCATGTTCATATGAATCTCAAGACAGAAAGCTTGGATGCATCTCTTTTTTTTTCTTTCTTTCTGCACTTCTTCCTTCGCTTCTTTCTTTCTTTCTTTCTTTCTTTCTTTCTTTCTTTCTTTCTTTCTTTCTTTCTTTCTTTCTTTCTTTGTTTTTTTTTTTTTTACCGTGCAGGTGTGTATATTGAAACTTGAATGCATATAATACCCGTCAGTCATCACCTTAGGTGGACAAATGTCATTGTGTATATCGTGGTTGTTACATCTTAATTTGCTGACATGATATATTATAGTACTGATCTAATATTACAGAGACCCAAGCTTGTGACAAATCCTCATGTTTTGATGGTACTTTCGAAACAATGATCATAATTGCCTCATCTAAACCAAAATGGATTTGTGCATTCATTCTGGTTCTTGAACATTCACTTAGATTTGCTCAGATCCGTAAACTTTAACTTGAGAAGTCGCTTACCTCAAATTTAATTGATATTTCCTCAAACCCTTCCCCTCGTTGATTGTACGCATTGACCCCACGTTTTGGATCCTTAAATTTTGCTTTGGTAAAAAAACTTTGTCCCTTTCAAGCTGTTATTTGTACAACTCTGTTGTGTTGCCTTTAACTTTATCTAAAATTTTCACTCTTTGGACATCCGTAAATAGTATGATCTTCCAGTAATATACAGGGGAAAAAAGAAAAACATATGCTGATTGTAATAAGTTTTGCCCTCAAACAATGCTTCTTGTTTTTCGCTTTGGTCTCGGATGGTTTTGGCATGAACGTTGATTTAAGTGGTTTTACTCAAAAACCGACATCGGGTTTGTCTCCGATGCAGCTCTGGGCAGTAAGATTTCTCAGTTTCTGGTGGCCTTGATCAACTCCGAATGGAACCGACTATATAGGGTGGTCCCACATTGATAACAAGACCGACGCACATTTTAAGCCGCCGTATCAATTACGTAACCAGTGACCTGCCACTAGAATGATAATAGTAAAAAAGATGGGAATTTCGGAAATGTCTGAGATCTCACGAAATTTCACTGACAGCTTCAAGCTGAAGTGTTGAACATTTTCTTTCTTTCATTCTCCTCTTTTCAAGTGTTGATTAATATTGCTGGGTGTGTATTTTTCACGGCTTAAAAATCAAACTTTGGAACAAAATGATCAAAGAGCACTATATTCACATAACTTTAAAACACTGTCAAATGTTTTACTCACTCCCAAGTTTCGCGGGACGTTAATCTTTCCAAACTTCAACAGAGACAGCGTTAATTTTAAGTTCGGAGGGCGAGCTAGCAACCTGCACGACAGCTGCAGGACAGAGTCATCTATAGCTCCGCAAAATATGGCCCTGTTGAACAGAAGCTCCCTGCCCGGCTTCTGCACTTTAAAGACCCTATAGGCCCCTACTGCACCGCTCCTACACCCACAAACTTCAAAGGTGGCACTGTGGTCCCTTAGTTTACTAAAGTTGGTCACCACCGGTTCCGGGACAATTCTAGCGATTGACAATCCGCCCCCATATAATTTCTTCTAACCATTTCATTAACCGTAATACGTTCCCCTACGAATGGAATTATGAGGGGTGGGGGGTTGACCTAGTGAGAATCCACCTGGTTGGAAATTGTTACTGTGGGAATTGGCTATTGGAGATTGTCCAAGGGGGAATAATCAGGGAAAATTTCTGGTGGGGGGGGGGGGGATTTCGAGTCACGCGTACCATCCCTGCACCATATAGTGCAGGGGTGCCCGGAAAATCCTCTGCAATCCAATACACGGCTGCCTCCCTCATTCATCATTTTATTTGTAACATCCTTTTGAAGAGCAAAAAGAGATTTTATTTTGAACGTTTGCTGACGGGGTTATGATATTCTGCAGTATATGTCGACGGTTGTTCCAAAACATATTCCCATGAAAAGAAACGATTTGTTACAGGCATCGCATTGTAGTATTACAATACAAACATTATTGTAAAGAAAACTGAAAGAAATTGAGATCCTCCAATGAATTAATAACAACGCCAGAGAAATCAAATGATGTAATTAAACATATACATATAGCTTTTCACTGAAATGTTTGCAAAATGTATGATACTGAAAAGGTCAAAGTATACTATGTTTCCTACGAGTATTATACCCGCCCGATATTTTATTTTGGATTAAAGCCAATGTGAGTTAAGAAATTCTACAAAAATATCAGTCTAATTTTCATGCTTGGTATGTGTAGGCATAAGCTCTGGCGAATCCATGTCCTCTGGAGAAACCGAGGGACAAACTTGTCCGGTACACTATGACATGGGGAAGAGGTTATGACCGACGTCGAGGTGATGTATCATGCGTATAGTGCAACAAAAGTGTACAATTTTGAAGTTAATTTTATGCTAAAAAAATCGTTTCACTTGGCCGGTATAATTCCTGGCAATAGTTCCTGACCTACCTTTGGGTGTACGGACCACCATTTCCCCCTCCCCCTATACCGTGCTACCGTGGATAAATACAGTGGGCATGAAGTCCGACGGAGTCCATTCGATCCATGGTCTGCGGAGCAAAATTCAATCTTTGATAGGCCATACCGTCTGCATAATGTGGCCATGTCAGAGTCCGGGGAGGGACAGTGCAGTCGTAGCCACCGGTTTGAGGAGTTCCAAAATGCCATAGTCCCCTACTCATGGAGGGTGAAAAGTATTCCAAAAAGCGTATTTTTCTTGCAATGGTAAATTCTTATTGATCAGAGGGATGAAACCACTGACACTGAGCTCAGTGATCTCCCAAACGGCAATTTCTCACTACTTACCAATATGTTTTCCCCAAAATTGCTGAACACGACCCTTTTTATATATATAGGGGTACCATTGCTAAGTTCACTGATGAGCGGCTGATCATATGTAATCTGTACTGAGAGGGGAAAAACTGACTGCAGCTTGCCCCCAAAATGACCATTTTTTTGTCATAAGAACCCTTTGACTTAAAAGTCCTAAACAACCATGCAGGTTGTACTTTAAAAACCGACTTGAATAAAATTTGTTATTTCGAAAATATGTCTAATGTGCCATTTCCTGTGATCTGGCATATATTTTCGTCAAAACTTTTCTGGTACGCTGCGTGCCAAACGATGGTCTCTGTCCCCTCAGGTGTCAAAGAAATTTCCCTAGTAATGCCGATCTTCAAATCATGAATTCTGTCGTTGAAAGTTGGCCTCTGTAGTGCCATGTTCTGTGATCCAGCATGTATATATATATACTCGCCAACTGATGGTGGCGCTCCGCTTAGATTGTAGACATAGCCATACACTATCATATTTTATGGTTATATAAATGCAAAGAGCTGCTCACTGTTAGTTTGCTGTACAGCTATTTAAAACACCCTGTGGCACTCCCAACCCATGACATTATATTCAGTCCCTAAGCGGCGTCCTATGCCCATGTCCGGTGATGCTACAGCTCTCCCTGAGTCAGTGAATTTATGAACTTGATTTTTACACTGACATAATCAGCTCACTGGTGTCAATTTAAAGGGCTAAGCAGTCGTCCCTACTTTGTTTTAAAAAATCATCAAAATTATCTTGCAATTTTCTTTTAATTTCTCTCATTAGTACTTTTCATCATGTTGCTGAATATAAGTACTGCATGTTATGACCATATTAAGTATTTCAACAACAAAAATGAAATCACATAACGAAAAAGAGCTATTCGTGGTATTTTCTCATTTTCTCCGGCAAGTGATTGCTTTGTCACGTCTGCTTCAGCAGCCCAGATCATATCTCAGTGTCTCGTGATCTCATTGGTCAGGACAGGTGGAATCTGCTAATATTGAAGAACCGCTCACTTGTTTGAACCTGAGTTTGAAAGGACACATTACATTTACAGGACTTTTTTGGGGGATGTGAATCCATTCAACAATTGAGCAAAGAGTCGTGTAAATGAAGTATGTTTTAAACTACAGAGAGTGGAAACAAGTCTGGACACCATTAAAATTGCATAGCTATGTAGTGAAGCCGATATCATATTGTATAGCACTTTGGTGTGTACAAATTGTCCGATCCGGTCCGCGCCGCACTGTACTTACGTACGGCAGTTCAGTAGATCTGACAGTGCAGTGACAAGTTAGCAATGTAACTTGCGATGTACCAACTAATGAACTAACCAAGTTGAGTCATTCGGTCCTGATTTATCCAGAGGTGAAGGATTCCGTAAGGTTACCGCGAAATGGTTAATTGAATTGATGGCATTTCTGAATTTCATGGTTAACCGTGGCTTTGAACTTTTTGCCATCCTTTGTAAGTATGAACTAACCTTAGGTTTTAAGTTAGTATTTGGTGCCACTGCTAGTAATGTTTGTTATTGTTAAGAGCTAGGCCTAATGTGAAACGTTTCGTTCTCGTAGTATTACGAATACAACCTAAGTTAGGACTAGCCTGATCACAGTCGCAATGTTGTGAAGTGAAGGCAGCATGGATGTATAAAACGTCGTGCACCTAACGTAAAATCTTGGAATTTCTAACTGCTGGAAATTCAAAATCCCTGTAAATCAAATATACGATGTAAACCTGTCAAACTTCGTGAACCTCATTAACATTAGTATGAAAATCATTAGCCTGCATTGGTGTCCTTAGTTTTAAACAAATCCTGCAAGTAGTTGTAAACCGTGAACAAGCCAGCAACAAAACGTTCATGAACAGTTCCTTTGAGTGATCAAAGTGGTGATTTGGAAACTTGAATCTTGTCAGCTCATGGTCTACATATTTCAAGAGAAATGAAACTTCTTCTTTCAAGTCTATCTTCATAACTGAGAGAAGGGTATAATGATATACTTCATGTAGTCAGTGTCTGTTCAGCTAAGTCAGTTTCAGGTTGGCTTTATGAAGTATATACACAGAGAAGACAAATCTGGAATCAATTTTGTAGCACGACATTGTACCTTTTCAATATTATCAATATCTTTCTGGAGGTAAGGGCACCATGCCTGACAACAGTATTCCAGATGCGGTCTGACAAGAGATTTATGCCAATTTTGGTTCTACTACTTTTACAATTGTAAGTTCTATCAATAATACCAAGTACCTTGTTGACAGAGCCCATAGCCTTAGCGCACTGTCTACTAGATCTCAAGGAATTGTCAATAATTACATCCTTCTCACACTCACTGATTTCAACTTGAGCACCACCAATAAAATAATTAGCCTGAGCATTTGAGTGACCAGAGTGGAGACACTTGGACTTCTGTGCATTAAATAACATTTGCCAGTCATTTACCATTTATATAATTAATGTATTCTGGTCCTGTTACAACTCAGTCTCTTTACCCATTAAACGAATATCAGAAAAGACCTTGGTATCATTTACCGATTTACCGATTTACCGGAGCCCACCGGCATCAAACGTCGATGGGGTCGTGAGAACTGGGGCAGACAGCCATCTCTGGCTTATGTAGAGCCGCCTTCTATTCTGAAAAATAGGATCGATGATGTTTTTAAATCCATTGACTGTTGTGGCAGTGACAGCCTCCTGTGGCAGATTGTTCCATTCAGTAATAACCCGCTGACTGAAAAAATACTTCCTAATGTCTAGTCTACAGTAGTGCTTCTGGAACTTAAGCTGATGACCTCTTGTTTTACTAACATCCGACAATTTAAAAAAAGTAGCCTGATTAACATTTTCCAGACCCTTAATGATTTTAAAAACTTCAATCAAGTCGGCTCTTAGTCTACGCATTTCAAGAGAAATCAAACCAGTTCTTTCAAGCCTTTCCTCATAACTGAGAGTAGACAAGTCTGGAATCAATTTTGTAGCACGACGTTGTACCTTTTCAATGTTATCAATATCTTTCTGTAGATAAGGGCGCCATGCCTGACAACAGTATTCCAGATGTGGTCTAACAAGAGATTTATACAATTTCAGTATATTACTACTACTTTTACAATCATACGTTCTATTAATAATACCAAGGACCTTGTTGGCAGAGCTCACAGCCTTAGCACACTGTCTACTAGGGCTCAATGACTTTTCAATAATAACACCTAAATCCTTCTCATACTCAGTGGTTTCAACTTGAACACCACCAATAAAGTAACTAGCTTGGGCATTTGAATGACCGAGGTGAAGACACTTGCACTTCTGTGCATTAAACAGCATTTGCCAATCGCATGTCCATTTATACAATGTATCCAAGTTCTGTTGCAACTCAGTCACTTTACCCATGGAAAGAACATCAGAAAAGACCTTAGTATCATCTGCAAACTTCAGTACTGAATTATTCAAACTGGCATCCAGATCATTAATATACAATATGAAAAGAATAGGACCTAACACAGATCCCTGCGGTACGCCACTAGTCACTGGAAGCCAATCGGAAAAATGACCATTTAATACAACTCTTTGCCACCTATTATCCAGCCAGTTTTCAATCCAGTCAGCCACTACTGAACCAAAACCATGAGCTTTAACCTTTAAAATAAGCCGCTTGTGAGGAACTTTGTCGAAGGCTTTACTGAAATCTAAATAGACAACATCTACAGGATGACCTTCATCAACCTTTCGAGTAACAACTTCTAGAAAGCAGAGGAGGTTGGTAAGACAAGACCTTTGCAACCTTAACCCATGCTGAGAATCTTATCATTACCCTCCAGATAACTAACAATGCTTTCCTTCAAAATTGATTCCATCACTTTACAAACCTGTGAAGTCAAGCTGACCAGTCTATAACTACTATGTTGATTCTTAGGACCCTTTTTATACAAAGGAGTCACATTTGCTGGCTTCCAATCCACAGGAATCAGATTACACTGCAAACCCTTTCTGAAAATAAGGCTTAAAGGCATGGAAATGACTTAAGCAAATTTGGTAAAACAACCAGATGGATTCCATCCAAGGTGCTTATCAGGATGTAGGTTCTGCAACTTCTGGAAAACCACTTCCTTAGAAACATCTAAATCACATAATGCATGAGTTTTACTCAGACCACCAGAACCGTGACGACTGGAAGATTGTTGACATTTTTTCCACACGAGTGTTTGAAACTATTTGGGATTGGTACAGTAGGTAAGAGTGTGACCATCTATCATAATTACCACCATGGTTGGTTTGTAGTGTATTGAGAAAATTTTGAAAAGTTGCCTCCCAGATTTCAGGAAATGGCACTTCACAAGCTTGAACGCAAGACCCCTGACATGCTAGAGTAGTCACATTTAGCCTACATGCCGTCATCACATTGAAAATTATTGAAAGATATACCACCCGGACTGCAGGAAGCAGCTCACATGTGTCATGTATGAAAAAACAAGAGAAAATACAGGTATCATTGAGCTGTTTCAATTGTATTCATCATTACAAATGCAACAGAAGAGAAGCGAAAGGGTTTCAAGGGTAACAAGATCTAATTTACATGTCAGAGAAGGTCCTTCTGTGCATTCTTTCTTGTCAGTTTTTGTACCCAATTAGTCTTCTGAAACACATTTGTGAACGTTTTGATTCAACAAGCCAATGGTTCATTCATTGGTCAACAAATTCAACTGAGTAACAAAGTTAATCATGTCTACTTGTGAGTAATTTCAAGTCTATGTTTACCTCTTTTTCTGCATGGGGGTGGGGGTGTAAAATAGTCCTGTACCATATATAAAGTTTGTAACTAGGAATAAAACCCTATCATGAAATAATGTTAAATGCATATTGCAATCCTAGTCTACAGTACACTTCAGTATGCATCTTATTCAGACTTGCAGCCAATGCCACATTTGGAAAGCTCATCAAATCTGGCTGGAATTCCGTCTGGATTAGAAATCCAGTGCACCCCTACTGTTAATTTGTTGTTGTTAACTGTGATCCATCTACCGGGTAACTCATGCAGGGCCTAGGCTGGTGTCCATTCGCTCGATCAAATGATGGGAAAAGAACTTATCATTTGCTGGAATGGGATTTCACCTACACCACAGGGAACTTGCGACAATGAGACCTCAGAGGTTTTGCGTCATATGTAAAGGAACAATTGACAATTTTCATGCGTTTTTGGTATCGTAAAATTTCAAAGCGTAGTTTTGATAGGCCTAGTTGTAATCAAGTTAGCAAATGTGAGAGCACTTTGGCTGGGTCTTTTTAACCATGCTCAAAATCTAAGTTCTGATTTCTTTTTGAGATGACGTATGAGAGTCAGAATTTGCTGATTAACTAACCTACCTGTCTTACATGTTAGGCTGACAAAGATTAGGCATTGAAGGCCTTTAGTGACAAGTAGCATTGGCCCAATTGCAGGAAATAATTTATCCTGTATCGCATCTCATTTTGCTACACAAAATAGTCAAATAAAAAAAATAAAATAAATGATTCCCTGCAGTGGCACTGGCTCCTGGCACAGTCGGGAAATGAGTAATCTTTTGGGATATTTTGATTCATGACTGATTATACTTTGGATGGTTGAAATTATGCATCCCCCATTAAAAAAGAAAGAAAGAAAAATGGTGTTTGCTTTAAAGGGAAATAGGGCGTTTAGAATACACCACTATAGCGTACGAAGAAAATAGCTTTAACCATTGTTAAACCATTCAGTCTCATCAATAAGCATCTGTCAAAGCTTCATCTCCTCAAAACATGCATGTGATGAGTAATGAAAGATGCATCATTTGAATTTTGAAAAGTTTGGGTGAGCAAATGATTTTTGAGCAACAAATAACTGAATTTCTGTTTGTGAGAATCTTATTCCTTGAAAAGAAGGCTATCGTCCTTCCTTATTTTGAATAATCTATCATTCTATATCCACAAATATTTATTTTAAAAATATGGTAGTTGTCTGTAAAATAAACGCCCTATTTCCCTTTAACTCAAACAATTTTTGCCTGATTTACTTTACCTTGTGCCAGACTATTCTTCATCTCTCACTCTTATCAAGAAAAGCTTTAAAGCATATGCCCCCATTGGCAAGTAATTGTCATGTGTTAGCAAAATTGTAATTTGCTGACGTAAGTTGTGACCACGCAGTTGAACTGCCATCATTTTTAAGGATGCATAAGTCATGTGGGGTTGTTTTTTGATGACTCAACTGTCACTGTGAACAATACAAGCAAGCCTCATTTGAATCCTCAGGCTCCCCTAAATTAAATTCCTCTAAATTATATATCCCACTGTACCCCCACCCTTCCCCCTTAAAAGTTCCCAGTGTTGTCTTTTTTTTTTAAACATCCCCTTGATGGTATGAAAAAAACCTGTAGTCTCGCAAAGACAACCATAACACATTTCTGTACAGTTATGTACTGTACACCTTACATGTTTAATTGTCTACATGAGCACTGTATTGATCCACATGCAAGCTTTATTGACTTCAAGTAGGGTGTGCTGCTTAAAGGGGGAAAAAAAATTACCCATGTCAAAGTTTTTCATTACTTTACCATCGTTCTCTTCCATTTAATATCAACCTAGACAACAACATCTACTGTATACCACCATTCTTCCAGGACTAGTTTGATGAATTTATGTTAAAGTGGTAGAGCAAAGGGTGGGTTAGTTTTCCTTTTGGTCCTACAGAAGGCAAGTATTTGTAAACAGGTGTAGGGCTATCGAAAGAAATACAGACACCATGCAACACACTGCATTTTAATTTGTTGAATAGAATCTCAAACATTGTAAAGGCAGTTAGTATGTATACAGTAAATTGACAAGTCTAATGGATTTATCATTCCATGTTCCCTCTGCAACGTCTGACTAAAGCCAACAGTTTTATAATTGCATGTCACATGACCTTTTGATTTTGCAAGCCGCCTACAGATACTGTGTGCAGTTCAACATCAAAAAAGTACCGGGTATATTGGTACTGTAGTTCCTATCTATACTCTGTTTAGTTAAAGTAGCTATTGCAGCACTGGCTCTTGTGTCAACGTTCATTTGGTCCATGTATGTACTGTACTGTAAAGTAGTATGTTTTTATAGAGTGGACTTTGTGAATAATTACACTGGCCAAGCTGATTGCACCCGACCTTTGTGCTCATCTTTTGATACTGTACCGTATCTCCTCCTTCTGAATGAGTTGTGTTTGATTAGTGATTAGTCTAATTAGACTGACCAAATTTCTTTTTTTTTTATTTGTAAATAGTTTTTCGTTTCAAAAGGGCATTGTCGATTATCAAAACTATTTCTTCCTTTAGAAATGAGATGAATCGAAAGTGATGAAATGTGTCATGTGTACCACTTTGTTTAAATGAACAATTTGAACTGTTAAAACGAAGAAACATATTGAACTGTCATTGTGTTGCCTTTATTCATGACCTCTTCGTCTAAGTGTAGCAAATTTGTTCCCGCTGTTTGTACTGTAGAATATAAGAGAAACTCCTGAACTGTCAAGCCAATCAGCAAGGAGTTTACAGTATGTCGAAGTGAGCACTGTACATGTATGCACTTTAGCTGCAGTGTTAGAAGTTCAGTACTGTAGTTATGTAAGTCTTATAAACTTCAGTTTTCACGGATTACCGCAGCTGCATAGGGTGACAGATGCTGGTATTAAAGTCATATATGAGTCATGGCAAGTTGGTTGCACTGCAGAAATAAAACTTTGGCGTGAAGTAACGCTACATTTGCGGGTAAAAGTATTATTTCACCTCAGAGGTATGTACTGGGTAGATTCTTTGAAAGATCGTCAGTATACGGTGACACAAGAACAATCGTGACACCATCACAGAATGTGCAAACCATTGGCACGGATGGTCTCTATTAAGCTCCCTCTCCCCCCCCCCCCCCCCCACATCCCCACTCTGTAATGCATACAATGGCAAACTTTTATCAAGATCAGATGAATTGATTTGGTGTAAATAAAACATGAAAAATTTATTGGCATCCTGCAGCAAAACACAAATATATACCACTACATAGCACATAAATGTTTAAGAGTGAAACTGAACAGGAAAAATGTTGTGGTGAGATATTACCATATACCATACTGCCTTTTCTTTCAGACATTGCTGTCTGTCTTTCTGTGAGTGGGGAAAATTCACTAGAGAGTTTTGGGGTGACCTTGACAGCCGTCAGCCCCACTGTCAGTCCAGAAGTGATCATCAACTGTACGCAGGTGCCCACCTGCAAAGGAAAGTGTCCTCCTGGGACTATCGCTGATCCTGGTGAGTCCTCATATGACTGTAATTTAATTCTATCCTGTGGTTTGTTAGGTCACAATCAGGGTCGTTTGATTTAAATCAAGCTGATTAAAAGCATGATTAAAATCATGATTTTTATAAAGAAAAAATCATGATTTAAATCAATTTTATTTGATTTAAATTCATTTGATTCAAATCACTGATTTACATCATAATTTAAAAAAAAAAATCAACACCCTGGTTGCAATGCATGTATTTGATCATAGTTTCGTTCAATTCAATTTAGAAAGAAATGAGCCTGAATGAAATGCTTTTTTTTTTAAATTTTATTTATGCTTCGTCTTATCACCCTGTGTTTGGTGTACCATACTGCATTTATTAAATGTTGTTACCTGTACCACTGCAGCTCAAACTGCACAATTCTGCAAATAACCAGTAAAGTTCGATGTAGCCTAAAGTTGTTAACAATTTAACATGTACATACTTGTGTGTCATGTTAAAGATTTATGCTTTTGACCAGTTAGGGAGACCCAAAGTACCACCTCTTTCAACGATCATTAGAAAACATTTTTTGACTATCATCAATGGAGAGGCACATTACACGATCCAGTGTTCATGACGAGCGTTGATGATATTTTTATATAGTGGTGATACTTTTGGGCTAAAACAAGCAGAAAGGATTGGGTCTGTCTTCTGTTGGGTGGTAGATCAACAAGGAGGCATTAGGCCAGATTGTTTCTGTTGGAGTTAAGATACAGTGTTATCTTTGGATACCATTTTTGCATACTGCACTTTACAGTAATACAACATGACAAGATGATTAGTAGCTGTATCACTAGGGTTAGGGTCTGGACTCTTGTGAAGCATCTGTCCAACCCAACCTTTTGTCCAGCAAATTCTGTCGCATCAGCCGAACAAGCACCTGAAATCCAACCGTCCTCTTTGTACCCAGCAGAGCAGTGCCTCAACTTAAGAGAGTGCTGTAATTGCATTGAGCCAGCAAAATGTGGCCGTATTCTGCATAGTGAATATTGATACCACTTTGAAGAGCAATCAGTTGATGTCACCATCTTCTGTCCATCACTGCAGATAACCCATCATGTGGTTGTTGTGAAGTAGCTGGATCTTGTGAGGAGATCAAAGATTGCAAAGCCTGCAGCAAGGGGAGCTATCAACCATCAAGTGAAAAGACACAGTGTGAGAAATGTCCACCTGGTAGTGAGGCAGAGTAAGTACTGTACGTGCGACCAAGTACTAATAATCAAGACCAACAGATGTGTGAAACCACTCAGAGTGGTTGCTCTTGCCCCAACAAGTCCTTACTATATAGTTCAGCTCATCAATAGAAATTGTGATACAACCAATACAACCAACACTCCAACTTCAGAAATTGTGATACAACCAACACTTCCAATAACACTTTTTGTAAGGCCTATGGTGACCAGGAGTATTAAGTAAACTGAGCCTCTACTATGTGTAATAGTGCATTTACACAACACGCTGTCAATGTTTAGGCAAAGTATTCAAACCTAGAGATTCAGAAATGCCATTTCTCTGGTGGTCTTGGTGGTGTTTTTGGCCAAGCATCTTCTGGTGTGCTCTGTACAAACTGATGATGGTCTTAAAAAGACCTTTTGCTCCAGCTGGTCTAAAGATTTTGTTAAGGTTAACGTACCACCGCTGAAGGAGTGAACCTATTTAATAGTTGAAAACATTCTAATAGTCGAAAACATCGTAGATAAAAGCAATCCAAATTATGACAATTTTTTCATGGACTGATGTTTTCTGCATTAATTCAGAAATTGCAGACATGAGGTCCCTATTTCAAGGCTGGGTACAGGCAGCTTAAGGAGGACTCCTGGTAGTTGCCATTCCCGGCCATCTGGGAGGTTCGTTAAGCCAGCAATGTCCTTGTATGCTCTGCACCAACCTATGGTGGCGCTCTGTTTAGATAGTGTCTACAGGTGACCTTAAAAATTGACTCTCCTCCGCTTTATAGATAGTCTTGCCTGAACAATGTCCTCAAACCTCTCATTGTTAAAACTCTTAGACAATGCGTTCCCTCCTCCCCCATCACTAGACGCTGGCAATACCCTTGGTCCTAATGAGTTTGTAAATTTCTCTTTTCTATTCCTTTCGGTTGTATTTAAATGTTGCAAATTTATTCACTGTGACATCAGCAGGAAACAAGTAAAAAATACCCTGTTTCTCACCAGGTGTTGTTCTGAACAACATACTGTACTTTCACAGCAGCTGCATAAATAACATAAAATTGCCATAAAAATCACCAACAGTAGCATAAATAAGCCTAAAATTTATGTTAAACAAATTTTTTTTTCCAAACATGCTGTGAGGCCTGAAAATATCTCTCTTTGCTTGAAATGTAGGTACAGTACCTATTTAAGACGCTTAAGCACTCATTCACATGCTGACATTATCTGGGGCACGTAGTGAAATTGTCTGGGGTATTGTACATGGTGACATTATTTGGAGCACATGGTAATGTTATCTGGGGCACATGTTGTCATGGTCTAGGGCACATGGTGACATGATGTGGGACACATGGTGACATTGTCTGGAGCACATAGTGCCATTACTGAATGTGGGGCACATGGTGACGACATCTTTGGTACATGGTGACATTATCTGTAGCACAGGGTAGCATTGTCTGGAGCACATTGTGACGTTATCTGAGGAACATGGTGACATTGTCTGGAGAACATGGTAACATTTTCGGGAACATGCTTAAATTGTCTGGGTTACATGGTGACATTATCTTGGGCACATGGTGACAGAATTTTCTAACATGTAATTTTCTTTCTGGTACTTTGCAGAGAGGAAGGCAGCCAGTCGTGTACACCATGTGCAATAGGTCACTATAGCAACCACAGTGGATCAGCGATATGCAAAGAGTGCCCAGCGGGATCATTCTCAAACATCACAAATGCTACATACTGCCATCTCTGTCTGCCCGGCTTCCATCAGTCTGAGATGGGACAGGATGGATGCCTTCCCTGTAAAACAGGTTACCATGCCAACATGACAGGAGCAACCACCTGCAATATTTGTGAACCAGGATCTTTCAGCAACAAAGAGGGGATGGCAAACTGTACTCTATGCAAAAAGGGCTGGTACCAGCCAAAAGGGGCTCAAGAGGATTGTTTGGAATGCTTAGCAGGAAATTTCTCAAAGTAATCACTCTTTGCTACAACTACCATTAGTTTTTCTTTGTAGGCTACTAAGAGCTATGTATGGTGAGGGAATTAAAGACACATAAGTAAAGCATCAAACACAATGTTTTTAAAAGAACATAGAGTTGAAAGTTGTTCACTACAAAATAAATTGCACTAATGTTGCACATCTCGGACATGTTTCGAAAGAAAGTGAATGCTAATTTTTCTTGGAGATTTTGTGGTAGAAGTGAAAAACCTCCTTCAGTTGGTGAAATGTACAAACTCCACCAGCATTCAGTGTAACCACAAGTTGTCTAAACACTGATTGTCCTGCAAGTTACCAGTTAATAATCTGAAAACAGTTGTAGCATTTGATAGACTAGGAAGACTGTCGTGTTATTGACCGTAATGTTGTTAATTACTTTGGTGTGAAACCTTTCTAAACGATGGATAGAGTGAGGTTTTAATTTGTACTAAGTTTATGCTTCTTTTGTGCCTGCTATAATGGCTTTTAAGTAGGCCACAAGAATGGTAAAGAAAAGCCGTTCTAGCCATATCGTTCATGCATAATGGATTCAGGTTTGCCGTATGTTATTAGTGTGCATTGTTACTGTATGTGTGGGAGGTTCATTTGACAGCAAACATAGTTCCAAAGTGGTAGTACATGGTACCAGAGAATATTTGGCAGATGAGGATTATGGTGGGCTTAGAACCTTCCATTAGAAAAGGGGAGGGGATGACCAGGCCTTGTGTACCATATGAAGCAGTGTATATGAACCAAAAGAAGGAAGATTTTTTCTTAATTGGAAATGCAAAGACAGTGTTTTCCAATCTTGACAATAATTTGAGGTATACTCTGTTTCAGAATACACCACTCACCATTCTTTGACGACAGTGTCTTGAAATGTCTGTCACTCATCACACTATAGTCTGTTACTACCAAACCATTGTGGGGGAAATGATATACTTCAGCTTAAGTAGGATAATAATCTCACCTTTAGGTAGATTAGCCTCTGGTCTAATTAATCATACATTTCAATTTTCTCCTCTCCTGCAGCAAGAAGGGCGCCGCGCATTGCGAACAATGTAAACCTGGTTACTATAGCAATCAGAATGGCAGCTCATCTTGCACTCCGTGCACGGCAGGTAAGCCTCCCTGCCCCATGTATGTCAGTTACCATTTGATCAGCTATATTTAGCTGCTCCATGTTTAGAGATGTTGGCTAGCTTCTCATTGGTAATTTCCTATAGCATACATACAGCAACTAACAGTTTGCAACACTTTGTGGTGTGCTTTGCTTCCCTCTATGATATGTCTCTCATATGTGCACCCACTCACTACTGTTCAAAAGCAATTTCTCATTAACTCAAACACTACCCTCTATGCTGTTTGAATACTTCTGGCCATACTGAATCTTGTCAGTGCCAACATCTTTTGTGAGACTGTATCCACTCTTTGAACTCCATTGTTTTCTGTTTACTGGACCACTAATGTTTTCAGTCAGACTTCTGTCTAGCCTGCCGTAAACTTCTCAAAGATTTTACACTTTGTTTTGAGTGTTACATACTTTTTGAAGAATATTCATAATTTTGGTTGAGTTCCAAGCAGCACATTAGTTTCTTCTTTTTTTTTTTTTGTCATTCCCAAACATCAAGATTCTACTATCAACTTTTGGCTGAATTTTTCACATCAATTTGAATTCATTAGTTTTCTTTTTAACTTACATTTTTTTAAATATATATTATTCCCCTACCAAAGTAAAAATTGCTGCCTACCTGAAAACACAACCGCCTACCTTTCATAAAAGCTTCACTTAACCGCGAAGAAAAGTTGGCAACAGGCAACTGTGGAAATGAACTGTATACAAACACTGTTCATGGAATGGAATTGACCTCTCGTGCAATTACAAACCCTGTCACCTTTTAAAGATTAGACTTGCTAATTTTGAAGGACAAACAACAACGCTATGTTTAAAATTGGCTTTTTTCTGTACATTAATTGAATTTTTCATTGCATTTATAGCTTACATAGTGTTCAATACCTCTCTCACACTTCCACCACAGTTTACAGATTTACAGTGTACTGGGAATTTTTATCTCAGAATTTCCTGATGAAAAGTTGATTTTTTTTTTTTGGTCATGTTGTTCCCTTTCGGAAACTTTCCAGTCACTGATAGTGCATCTTATTCTTGAGGGGTTACAGGGAATTTCAGGACACTAAAAATTTCTACAGAGGAAAACATAAAATGAAATTTTGAAAAAAAAATCTGAATACAAAAATCATTAGCACTGGTCTGCATGAAACAAGACTTTTTTCCCCTTAACATTATCTTATGTCATGCTTTTGTAGAGAGCCATTCTTGTGTTCAATGTGATGATATTTTCTTGAAGATGCTGCAACTTTTTCTTGTGATTCACCTCCATGTTTTCTCTCTACACATATAACATAGGTATTACCAGACTTTCTACAATACATCAACGAAAGCAATTGTGCAAATGAATGACTGACTGACACGTACAGCTATGTGACAGATTAGTCCTTTCCTTTTTCAGGTACAAAGTCTGTCACAAGTGAATCTACCTCTTGTGACCCTTGCCATGAGGGAACTTTCAGCGACTCAGGGCAAAGTTACTGTACCTTGTGCCATCTGGGAATGTTCTGCGACCATGAAAAGTGTGCAAGGTATCTTGTTACATTTCAGTGAAGATCTTGGAATAGGGAGTAGGGGAGGGGCGCTGTTGGAATTGGATGCATTGATGAGCATTATGATGATTTGCAGTCTCAGTTTCAGTATTTAAAAAGGCGGATAACGAGTCGTTGAAAATGAAGTATCATTTTCCCTATTTTTGGTACCATTTCATATATTATAATGTTCATAAATCATAATGTTTTGATTCACATATGAATCATTGCCCTCTCTTCACATCAGTCTTCATTTTATCCTTTCATTCCTTCCAGCTGTGATCCATGTCCTGCTGGCTCAGAGTCTAGGATCCTTGGTGCAGTTAACTGCACGTTGTGCACCCCAGGATGGGTCAAGGACAGGACGAGCGATAGCCTGTGCCTCCCGTGTGGGAGCGGTTGGTACCAACTCAAAGCTGGCCAGACACATTGCACCGAATGCCCGGAAGATTTTTTCTGTCCGGTGAGTGATGGGTGATTTGCTCAAGGGGATAGACCAATCAAAAGCCTGCTTATCACAAAGTTCTATTATTACAGAGTTATACTGATTTGTCCCTTTCCAGCATCTAGATTTCACTTATTCAATGTTGCAGCCTGTCTGTGACCCAGAGAGCACTGGAAATTTAGAAATGGCTGTAAAAGATAAAAATATAATTTTGCGTTTTACAACTCTTGTAAAGTGTATTTTTTCATTTTAAGTAGATTGCCCTTATTGAATGTGTATAGTATTTTTGACATTTGTTGTTTTACTTAAACAAAATACAAAGGGGAGAAAGAACAATTTCTTATGACAATAAATGTATTCTTTAGGTGGGGGAGGGCTCCTGCATTTGTCATGACAAGATTGACATGGAAGAATACACCAATTTAGCCTCATGCACAGTGTAATGGGTAAGGTCAAACCAGTGTGCCATGCTATGAAAGATGATTTACCTTAGGACTTTAACAGTTGTCCTTTAAGAGTTTTTGACTTCCCGTCAAAGATTTGAAATTGGTATTTGATTTTCCCCACTACTAGTTTAGGTGCATGCTCGACTGCCAGTCGTCATGTTCCAACTGTATTTATTGACTAAATTCAAAGTCCATCAGCCTATGAGTGTTTGATTTTTACAGTGCATGAGAAGCGAGCTTAGTCCATGTGACACAATGTTCTCCATGAGTGGTTTAAGGGCAGGGCGGTCTTCCCCTGAGTGAAAATTGCTGCCACTGGAGTAGAGACCACCCCCAACAATCTTGCCACCTGCATTAGCTCCACTTGGCCTTGTAAAGTAGTTGAATATACACCACAGCTGTTTCACAAGGAGCAAGAAATTGTCCCTCTAAATGGGACCATCATACATCATTTATAGTCTCGATTGTCACCCCTCCCCTCAAACCATACCCCAGAAATGGCTCCCTGATCTGTGCCGGCACATGCCCCTGCCTCTGCCCCCACAAGAATTTACCCAGAGGAATGATTTGATGTGTACAGAACCTCTAGGCTAGAGTAAAAGAGAAGTTGTAATGATCTAGTCATGTAGACCTGGAGTATACTTCATGCAAAATTCACCACATATTGATAAAGCTGTTGCTTTTTTATGTTTCTTTCTTTTTTTTCCTCCCTCATGCTAAGTTCTTTCTGTGCAGTTGGAGTCACTGCAGTGATTTTTTTCCTTTTTTGTGACACGTAATTTTATATTTCTTCCAGCCAACAATAAGTGAGATTAGACATGATGTAATAGTTGCATCATTATCTGGTATTCAAAGACCTTTCTTGGAGATAGTGTTCCAATTCTGAGTCATGGAATCACCCGAACCATTTACATTTGGTGATATGCTCCAACAGTTTTGTTTCTGTGTTCCGTTTGATCCCGCAGTGCACGGTCTGTCCTCCGAGGCCTTGCCCTGATGGTGCTCAGTGCCCAAAGGGCAGTGTACAACCAATCTATGTTACTTGCCCAAATTTATTTAAGAAAAAAAATGGGGTAAGTTAAAAACCTAACAGCTGTATTTTCATGTCAAAGTGGCATTGCTCCTTCTATCTGGTGCCAGTCAGTGTTAGATTCTTTTCTAGCTGTCATGCATTGGTGGAGGCATTCCCCTGCAATCCAAATCACTGATAATACTAGCGTAGCAATGCCGCTGTAGCTCACACAATTGAACTGAGGGTTACAGCCCTATGTTCTGACACACTTTTGTTCCCACACCCCATGTTCTGACACGCAAATGTTACAACACATTCATTACATCAGGCACCATTTTGGGTCCCAGCTGTGATACTCGGGGCAGTAATGACGCATTGATCAGCGGCTGCTGTCGGAATTTAAGTGTACGTGCCGAAATATAAGGGTGTCGGAACATAGGGGTGTCGAAATTTAGGGCAGTCACTGAACTAAGTAGAGGGAAACTTTGTTTGTGGCATTGCAAAATGAAAGTACAGTACTTGGAAGGTGACAAAGTGTTATATGCAAAAAGCATCTAGTTGACACACTATCAAGCCTATGACATTATCATATGCCAGTGTAGTATATTTATTTTGACATGTGATGTTCAAAAATGGTATTAGGTCTACCAGCTATGGTCTGTAGAGAAGGTTAAATCTACTTTAGGCTGTGTGATATATAAGGATGCAATGGATAATGTTAAGATCCTGTCAGAGCTGGCTTTCGCTGGATCTAAATTGAAATGTGCGCTGGACTGGATTTTTGCAATGGTTGTAAAATTAGAAGGTACATGGTATGTACGTTTAAGCTTTGTACGTTTTTTTTTTTTTTTTTTTTTTTTTTTTTTTGTCTGTTGCTGTTCTCTCAGCATGTTCAAACTTTGCTGTGGGCAGTATTTAAGATAATCCAAGTCAGTGGACACATTGCAAAAACACTGCAGTGTTGATGATGCAACAAATCAACTCTGTTTATCAACCTGTCTTAAGAGTTTACAATGATCACTTGACCACATGCTTCACTAAGTTAATTAGCATGTCAATTTAGTAGTATTGGAATGTGATATCAATAGGTGATAGTTCAGTTGGACTTGATGACCCATAGGGCAGATAGGCTGGCCAGCCCAACCGTAAAATTTGATTACTGTTTACTAGAGTGACCACAGAGTAGCTCTCCAGCTAAACCCGTTCAGTTAGAGTGCATGCGCAAAAAAGCAACCAAAAATTCAATTTTCCTCCAAAAATTACATTGCAAGTCACCTATAAATTAAGCCAGTTGAAATGTAATTAGGTGGAAAAAAATACATCTATCCCCAAAAAACACACTGAAAAAATTTCTGACAAATATCTCAAAAAATGAAGAAAGAGAAGGCTTTTGAAAAAAGTTGACGACATCAGCCTCATTCTAATACCTCACACACTTGGTGTGTGAGCTAAAAAATGATGAACTTGTTCAGGTGTAAATGATAAACCTTTAAATGTACAATTGGATGCCCAGATGAACCATTGACCTGTGAGTAAATGTATTCTTTAAAGAGGAAAACATTTTTAACTGTTACTTTTGTAAGTTTATTGGTTAATTGCTCTCGTTATCACAAATCCTGGAGGTGTTGTAAACTTTTGTGATCGCTCACAGGACAGGTGTAAAGTAGGATTCGTCGCATGATTTTTGAGCAGAATTCAACGAGCTTGAGTTGGTTTGTCGAAAGTCTCATCAAAGATTTTGTAGTAACTCTGAAGTAAGGCTGTGACGGTTAGTAAAAAATTGGAAACCGGTTTTGGTGGCGGTGAAAACCGGTTTTTAAATCAAAACTGTTTTTTGTCAATATCTACTGTGAACATATGCATAACGCAGGTACATACGCACACAGAGTTAACAATTCGCACAACTGTTGGTCAAAAGTTAAACGAAAACTCAAGTTTTTCAACAAATCCTTCAACACACCAGCAATAAGTAGAAACTTTCCATTAAAAAGTGTGGAATGCCTTATCGAAGTAAAATTTGAAATGGAACAAAAATCATGATAGGTTACTAACGGGTTTCCTAGTAATCGGTTTGACGGTTTCTCGAAAATTCCAAAAACCGAATTAAACAAAACCAGTTTTACCCAGTTTTCAAATCAAAACCAGTTTTCTGAATAGCCTTACTCTGAAGTTTTGCTATATTTTACTTTCCTTTGCATAGAATTGCATTCCTACCCTGTGGTTCTACATTGTGATGACTTCCGTCATCGTCCTCGTATCCGCCCTGTTGGGGGCTTGCTTGATTACCAGAAGGAGGAGGACCACTGCCTATTCAGCAGACCTGACACCTTTAAGGAGGGAAGGCCAACCTGTCTACCAGGGCTTGTGATGGGGACGGAGACACCCGGTGGTGTCCCGGAGAGATTACTTTACTTTTATCCCTGTGAATAAGAGTTTAATGAGTGCTTTATATTACAAAAAATAAGAAGATTTAAGATTTATATCGATATATTTTTTATTGACTATTTCTATAACTTACCTCAAGATAATTTGCTAATTTTTAGGTAAGGGGGATATGACCAATGAAGGAAATTCCCTTTCTTCCTGGAATAAATTGAAAGTACCAGCTCTCAGTTGAATAAAGTGAGTGGAAGTAAATAGATACAAGGTCATTCCCTGTATTCAGGTAAATTTAATTATACTTTGCCAGAATGCAATTTCAATTTTGTACATTTAGTTCCTGGAGCATGAAGTCATGGTTGCAGTTCTTGAAAATTTTGCCAAAATCAGTAACAAAGTAAAAAAAAAAAAAAATGACAGAAAGAAAATGTATTCCTGGTGATGAGTTTATTTGATTGGGGTTATCAGACCAGAGAGAGCAAGAGCGATTTACTGAAATTAATATTAACTGCTTTGAAGAAGCCTTTACGTTCTTTCATATGTTTGAGTCTTTGATCCTATTTTAACACAAGTTTATTTTCCATCATCAATGGACTGCCAACCAAAGTTTGGAAAATTAAAGGTTAAGAGTAAATTTGGTCTCTGGGCCTATTTCCTGATGATGGTAACCCATAATTTCTTCTGCAATTCATGTAAGTACTTTGCTATGACCATGATGTCATTAATTATTCCTCTTTCATAATTAGCATTTGAAGCTTCTGTTGAGTAGGTGTTAACAAATGCCTCACTATCTAACAAAGACTACTAGCATATGACTTTATATTTCACTGATAGTCACCCTCATTCCTGATGTACCCTGCCTTTGCCCACCCTGTCCCTTAAAACAAAATGCAAGTCTTGGAATAAAGGTATGTTATTGCTTAGAGATGATACACTAAACAGTACACACCTGTTGGATGTGACGGATGTTTTTTGGAACTAAGCTGGTAACACAACTTGATGAAAAGTAGTAACTATATTTCTGTAAATCTCACATCTGTGGCAAACTATGTATGCCACAAACTTTTGCCAACCCCAGATTTTTTGGATTTGTCCAATTGTGGCATACTCTTACTCCCCTTTATTTTTTTTTCAGCCCTCATTAAGTTTGCCAGTGATTTAATGTTGATTTTGTCAAACATTCCCACAGTACTATAGAAAGCCACAAGAGTATTTTGAAAATTTACTTCCAGGGGTTGTCTTGCATATAAATCAATACCATGTACTTCCACAGAGTGCATGGATAACTTCATGAGGGCATTTGACTTTTGTCTGCTTCGCTTAAATCAGTAGTTATTTCCCTTGTGCAGAAGGTGACTTCATTCGTGATGCCAAACCAGTCCGGGGATAATGACATGGTAACAATTAAGCTATGATTCCACGCTCAATGGCTCGTACAGTTTGACAGGTGGTCTGTTGGTGATCTGTTGGTGGTTTGCAATCATACCTGCTGCATTTAACGGTAAGGGAAATAAGTATGATCAGATCTTACTTTATGAAGTGCAATTGTAATGTGAAACAGAGCGAGAGTGCATTTGCAGAGCCATGGTTCAGCCTCTTAAATGAGGTTAAGTCACACATCCCTTTCCCAAATGTTAATTTGAGTGGACCCAGGTTGGAAATTTTGGTTTTAAACACTTCACCCTAAAGAACCAATAATTCCACATCCTGCTCGTTTCAAACACTGAAAAAAGTAACACACTGACTGCCCGTAAGGGAAAACATTTTGTCCATCAGTATTTGTTGCTACTATTTGCTAAACTTGTGATTGTAAATATTTCCTGTCAGAGAAACAAAATTGTGTCGTTATATTCCAAGCATGTGTCAGCATTTGCTTTTTTTTTAATTTTTTGAAGTATGATAATGAGCTATGTTATTACAAATCACAGTTGACTGAGGATTTATTTTACATCGGGTGAGCGAAAAGGGCAACAATAGGTAATGACGAAGTTGATGAGAGTCTGTTCATGTTCACTTTAATATAATGTATGCAGTGATATACATCATATTTGTGAAGCATACTGTATCTTGTCAGTACATGACCATATACTTCAGTGCACTGGCAAATTAATTTGGGTGGTGACAGAAAGATCCAGTTTATCTGGCATTCCATAATTATTACAGTACTATTTATTTTTCCTTTGTGGAGTACTTTTTGATAATGTCACCCATGTTTTGTGTATTTGCGAAAGCATCACCTGGGCCTCATCGCAGCAAGCTACAGTAGGAGCTACACTATAGCATCCGAGGTTCAATGTTCCCAGGGTTTGATGTTTCCGTGGTTCGATGTTTCCAGGTTTTGATGTTCCAAGGGTTCGATATTCTTGAGGTTTGATGTTCCTGAGGATTAAAACCCTGAATTACAGTAAATTACAGTGACATATCTTGGAACAACGATCCCTGGAAATAGCAAACCTCGCACTCATCATCAACCATTGAGATAATTCCAAATCGGGGAACATCGAATCTAAGGAACCATGAATCCCGGGAACATCGGGTAGGACCCCCCTACCAAATGGCCTTGTGTGTCATTGGATTTTATAACATTAGGCACAGTAGGTAAACAAGTGCCCTTGACTTTTGTTGAAAGTAATGAATGACCACCAAGTATAGCACACCATGATGATCCTATGAAGAAATGTAATCCTAAGTCTATCAAATGAATAATGCAGTGATCTCTATTCTCTTCTCAAGTTCTTTTGGCTAACTTCTTTGGACCCTTTTCTTTTTGCTGGGAGGGGGGAGTGGGATTTGCTAGAGCAGGATAGCACTAGAAAAGAGTTTGTGCTGCTTGGCATTTTTTGCCATTGCTTTATTATGATGCCTGTGTAAAATATCCATGACTTACTGCCATGAACGAAATTCCTTCGAAACCATTGAGTGATTGGTGGTGATTACATGATGTTTAGATGTACAAGCGTTAAGATGTACAAGCTACCATGGGATCATATGTACTGCTCTATAGAGTACCTCGCAATAGATGTTTTCTTCCTTTTAATTTCCCGGGAATGTTTCAATAGCTATCTGATGGATGAATTGTCGAAATAATGTAAGTACAGTTTTTAATCTTGATCAATATTTTTTTAAATTGTCATAATATGAATCAATTAAATTACTTCTTTTTTTTTTTACTTATCAGCATTTATTTAATCATGTACATGCATCTTGCGACCCAGTTTGTCATTTGGTAGTCTACTATATGGCAAGGGTGGAGGGGTGACTACTGGCTAAACCCACAGACCTCTATACAGATGGAAGTGTCTCATCACAAGAAGTGAATTATGTCTTGCAGCTGATTGGGGGACCACTTGTCACTATGTCATCTCTGCCCAAACCGGTGTGTGCCCATGATGTGCAGGTCCATAGAACAGGATATTCAGTAAATTTCTGGATTAATTGGGCAAATTTCGTTAATTTCCAAACACAGAAACAGTTTATGCTCCTGACCTCCTTGAAGTATTGGGGGTTTCTTGCCATGGTCAACAGTAAGTGCTTATGTCAGTAATAGCATCCAAACTTTTGTATGCACTTCAGCAGTGGACATCATGTAAAATTACTTCATTGAATCACCTCATTTTCTCAGGCAGTAAAGATTTAATTTTTGCCTAGCTAATAGGGTACCTTTGCTCTTATATTTTTGCAGTTACCTTGTGTATCTTGCAAAACAATTTATAGTCTTCTTTTTTCTTTGTATTGCACAAAATTCTCAGATTGAGACAAAAATGTATCAGATTCTCCATAGCCCAGCATTCTCTTTCTACATCGGTGTTTGCCGTTTTGCATTGGAGTGCACTTTAATTTGATGCAAAATACAGAGTGAGGGTCACATTTGTGCGATTGTAATTTTGTGGGTAAGGCATCAATGAACAGCAATGCCATCGTTGTGGCTGATGTTTCAAGTTACTCCTCAACTTCGAATAGTTTCAAGATGAGTAGAAGAGTCATGAGGTGGAGCAATTCACATCTCATCAATGTTGTAAAGTGACAGATAACCTTGAATGAGTCACCATAGCTATTTGCACACTGAACAAATGAAGTCGAACATTAAAGGGGGGTGTCTTATGCCGGAAGGCAAAACAGCTCCTGCCTTCAACATTTGCTGTGTATAATGCAGATATGGCTGGGGAAATTTGTTCTATCAACATCTAACTACATACATCTTTGGGGAAAGCAGAAGTTGGTGCAACCATTTGAACTTTGAGATACCCTGATCATATGCTGGAAAAACTGCATCCCGATGGTTAGTTGCTTGATAGTTTTTTTTATCCTAGAAAAATTTCCGTTGGATTTTTTGTTACACTCTTTCATGAGGTCTTTTGCCATACAGAATTTGGGCTTATGGGTCCATGAAGTCTTCTCATTTATCTATTTCTCTGGAAGTAGCAAAATTAACAACTCTTACTATTGAATCAGCACTGTCTGGAGATGTCATCTGTTTTGTTGCCAATAGCAACCACTGTGAATTTGAGAGAATTTAAGAGGGAAAAAAGATTTCAAGGAATGTTCTGGAACTTTCAAAGCTGCCTGATAAAATGTCTGTCACAATTCATCTGCCATTTTAGAATATCTTGCAGTTAAAGATGCTTGATTTTCTCTCAGATTGACCATGGTTGTTCAAATTTGCAGGCATCGAAGAAATCATGCATTATCATTCATTTATCAATGAGTTTCCCATAACAGGAAATTCATCAACTTTGCTTTTATGGGGGAAAAAAAGATGTATCTTACAAAACAAAAGCTGAGTTGTATGCAAGTAATACAAAAATGGAAGGTATTATGAATATGTTCTTGAAAATTAGACAAGTGAAATCACCTTGACTTGCAGAATGTTAGTGGAAAAGTGTCAAGTGGTTCAGATGGTTTATCCATGTCAATCATAGTGAAAGTTTACATATAAGATGACAAACTGAATTAACAACCATTCTGATTATTGGTTTACACTACTGGAACACAATGTTCTCGTGGATTGTGTTTTCATGATGTGAAAATTAATCATGTACCATGGGAAAGCATGAGAAATAAAAATCATGACAATGCATGTGCTGTTTAAATCTGGAAGATTTATTATATAACTGATTTACTCTCCATAGTCATACAGTATATTAAATAATGCAGTTATGCCAAAATTCATTCAATCCATGTATGTGTTTGAAACCAAGGATGATATACTCGAAGCATCAATGTCCAGGACAATTAAATGGAAAGCAATATATATATAAATATTAGAGATTTAAAAATGATGGATTGGAAATTCAAGGAATATTAAACAGCGATATGTTTTAAAAATTTGATTATTTGTGTTTGTCCTCTCGTGATTACAGTCAGGGGGAATGAGAAAATAAAGCTCTGATACCACCCGTAATATCAATCATGCAAATAAGTATGAAGCACACTATTTCATTAACATCCTGTGTAGCAATTCTTTGTCTATGATCTTCCAGAAATGAGTATCACTGTCATTGCCATTAACTGAGGCCTACAATCACATTGATACACCTCTGTTATCATTGCAAGGTGACCTATGTAACTACAGCAACCTGCTCACATCTATGTACTTATGTTACTGCTGATATGTAGCCTACACTACCAACACCATCTGCATGTTGATGTACTGTAGTAATAGAGAGCCTTCCCACACCACCGTCACATTAATTTTCGTCGCTGATAAGTAGCCTGCACTAACACCACCTTGATGTTGATGTACTATGTTGATAGGTAGCCTACACTCTCCACCTCCTTTATTGATGTACTACTTTGATAAGTATCCTACACTCCTCCTAACCATCACATTGATGTACTATGCTGATAAGTTGCATACACTGATGGCTTCCTTCTGAAAATTTGGTCCACCTTCCAAAGTCTGTCTTGCAAATCTGTACCCCTGATTGTGGTTTACTTTAACTGTTTATACTTTGAGTGATTGTTTTCTTTTTTTTTTTCTATTTTACCAATTCAGAAGTCCCAGAACCATTAAATAGCACTTTAAATACTCAAATTTAGGCGTTCTGTTTGCTGCCAAGATCTCTGTTGGAAACTTAAGTAAATAACCGTGTTCTTGTCCTGGGAAAATGCAATAAATTAAGCAAAGATGCCAGCAGTGACAACACTACAGAAAAAAATGCATGTATTGTCAAAATTCCCCCAAACGTTTTTAAAATCTTTGAAAGTGTTTTCTTGCATGTTCATTCCAGTAGCGCATTGCATTTTTGTTGATCACATTTAAATACTTAAAGCAAGATGTCCTGTTTGAAACAAATGGGAGCCTTTATTGTCAATCTTCCATCATTCTCTTCCATTTGATAACAATCTGTAAAATAACATCTACCCCGTGTTTCTTTCATGAGAAATTGCATTAATTAGAAGAATTATCACTGTAGAAGGAAGAGTGATTAAGTGTTTTGACCATAAAGTTATTGGAAGCAAGTGTGCCAGACTTCCACATTCCATGTGAATACTACCACAATGAAACTCCTATGCAAACACATTTCTGTTGGAAATTAGGCTTATTTTGACAAAAAGACCATGGTAACATAGTTTTCATATCTTTTAACAACTGTAAGAAGTACAGCCAGTCCTTTGGTGAAGACCTACTTTTACACTTTTGAAATGCAGGAATGACAGCACATCCTGCTCTAAGTTTATGTCAAGCCCACTTTGTTAATTTAGGCATTCAAACATAACCACCTACTGTACCCCACATAATCCCACCTCCCCCAGACTACAGATGACGAAAATTCAATTTTGCCGACACTGCAAACTGAGTTGAACTGAGTTTTAATACAGAAAAAAAACATCAAGGGTTTCATTCAGTGACAGAAGAGGCAAACGGGAAAAACTAAAAATTGAAAACTATTGAAATATATCAGCCATAAAAAATCAAAATATGTAACATGCAAAATCTCTGTACATATATAGTGATGATATAAAATCTCCTTTCTATATGCAACTGTCTGTGAGAAATGCATTCTATTGCCTAGTAGCTGTCAATGGAAAAGCAAGATAGTCCTAATTTGAAAGACGTACCAAGACGTTTCTGCGACATGAAACAGACCCATCTCATTTCGTTTCCTGTATTTGCGAAGATAATTTTCTTTTTTTTTTGGCTTTCCTTTTTTCTTTTTTTTTTAAACTTTCAGTGTTTTAACTTTCGGCTTAAAAACCGGTGCTGACAAGTCAGTGCCAACCCACGAAGTCACGATGAAACTGATCTACTGAACAAATAAACAAAAAGACTCTGTATTTCAGTTTAACTCCTGGCAACCGATCAGCTTCTTAAAGCACAAACAACACCACTAAACCTACTAACAAATTGGTATTTCAGAGAATTGCTGCAAGATTTTGTAAATTTTTTGGAATACAAGCATAGTAGGAATCACATAGATAAAAGGCATGCAACATTAACCAATGTATGTATACATGACACCTACCAAGATCAAGAGGAAAGATTCAACATTTTTCTTTGTGCAAACAAAATAATTGCTTTCATTCATTTGAGGCAGTAAAAGTTGTTCGAGAATAAAAAACAGGAATATTTCAGATCTGTTTCAGACACCAGCATGGTATCACCAAGAACCACTGAACTGCATCACTATAAAGTGCAGATCAAAGGCCAGTAGACAGACTTTCCTTTCATTTTCAAGAGATGAATTTAAGCATTTCAAGGACACAAATTAGTTCCGTTGCATTTTTCCCGTGCATGTTAAACACACCTGGCCCAAGATGCAAATCAAAACCAGTGCTTTATACCTTTGGCAGACCAGCTAAAATTTTCATGTCAACCCACAGTGAAATCAAATTCCTTTCTAGGGAATGCGTACGCCGCTTATCAGACAGCAGGGAGATTAAAAACAGAATGGGCATTTCGACTTGAACGTCAGCTGTGTTGTGAGTGGAGCAGACATCCTTAAGACCGGGTCTCAGTAATGCAATTCAACAAGCACTTGAATTTTCTATTAGTATGGCGCAATTTCAGTTACCCTTTACGTTAATGGGATGCAAATTATCAGCATCAAAATGGATTCACCTACTCAAGGTAACCATGTAACAAAGAAAATGCGGAATTGATCAGCACAGCTTATGTGATTGACTCGAACTGTTCAAGTTGGATTGTGTACTGAATAATGCATTACAGGCTCCAGGAATTCCTGCTTGGAGATTTGTTGGCAGGTTTGCCACTGAACTTGAACTTTTATAATTACATAGGCAAGCTGTGAAAATCACCATAACGTGGAAGTCACACTGCCTCCCGAGTTGAAATTGCACAAACTTGTTTTGATTTATGAATTCCAAATTGATATCACCATGGCTTTTTGAGCTGTATTTGAGGTCTCCTTTTGTTTTCGGACTGTAAAATGGCTGATGATCTCATCATGACTCAAACCCTTCATATTTAACTTTTCCTAAAATCCTGAAAGGAATACCATAAGAACTGAGTACCACCCCTAAAACTGAACCCCTGCCGTAAACACACAAAACACACATAACCAGCATAGTTTAAGTAACTCTTACTAACACTTTAAAACACTTTCTATGAGACATGTAGTAGCACTTTAAGTAAATTCATATTCTGACAATTCCCACTAAGGTTTTCTATCTATGGAACAAATGAATCATCTTACATGACCTATTCGCTTCGTTCTCCTTGCTAACAACATTTTCAATAATTGGGCATTATGTGCAGGGTACAGAAATATTTATAATTCTTTCATATCTTACAAATTGAGACAGCTGCCATTTAATTACATGACACAAGAGACAGTTACCTGTCAGGGTATCAAAAACTCATTATCTTCAAACTGTCTTTTTCCACAAATTTGACCTGATCAAACAGAGATACGATGGTCTTTCTGAGGCAAGCAAGACATTTTGTCCTTCAAGAGACACATTCCTCTTGCGGACTCTGTAATAAAATATCAGAGAAGACATCCCTCCCTTCTCCAAAGAGGAGACAAAGTCATTCCAAAGACAGAGCCTACCCAAAAGGAAGAACTTTGTCTTACCAACTGGAGAGCAGAGCTGGAAGAGGCAATTGTCATACGACAGGATAGATGTTCACCATACCGAAGGAAAGACAAACTTGTTTTCCCTACGGATTAGACTTAAACTGTTTTCTCGAGAGACAGGCCCGCTTCACCTTCCAGTGAGAGTGGCATATTCCATCTACCACCTGATGTGCTTCAGTACACAAGACTTTTTATCCTTGTCCATGCAATCCCTTTGTTGCTGTCAGAATGTCCTCTTCATTTCTGCTCTTCCATATCCTTCTCAACTTTTTCAACATCTTTCTCTAACTCTTCTAGAATTTCCTCCTTGCTGAGAAGATCCATGACTTCGCCGATCTGCTTCGTATTCAGAGCAACATCCTCCCGAGAAATGGTCTCGATGACCTGCAATTGACACAAAATCATTCCGTCTTAAAAAGTCCAAGCTCTTCAACTGCAATGCAAAATTTTCACTAACATTCATTTATGATAAATCAATGTTCATTGAAAATCGCAAAGCCAACGTATGAAACTTTTTGGCCTCAAGTATTTGGAACCACTACATATTTCTTTTGTTCAGAACACTTTGGTTTCATTATAACTGTATCTCACTGGAGATTGTCACAGGTCCTACATTACTAACACATTAGGAATCTGTGCCACACAGTAGCTTCATTATAACTGCAAGCACTGGCGACACTCACAGGTCCTATGTTACTAACACACAAGAACTCATCTGTAACACGCAGTGATTTCATAGTAACTGCTGGCACTGGAAACTCTCGTATGTCCTACATTACTCACACACTAGAACTTATCTGTGGCCTACAGTGGTTTCATCATAAGTGCTGTCTCTGGGCTCTTAAAGGTCAAACATCACTCACACAGAGAACTAATCTAGGTGACAAAGGATTAAATGCACACATTACGGTTTCATCATAACTGATACTTCTAATGGCCCGAATTACATCTAAGTTTCAAACTTACATTGAGAACCTCTGAGGTTTCAATGACACCATCCTTATCTTCATCGAAAGCATCAAAGATTCTCTGAAACTTCTCTGCATCTTCCACTTTGTCAAGTTTCTTCATGGCTTCAACCAACTCCTCCACTCTAATGATAGTTTTCCTGCACAAGAATAGATGAGAGAGATTGTAAAAACAGGGTCTTCAAAAAGAAACATCCCAGAGTACGCATTTTTTTTTTTTTTTTTTGTAGGGCAAAACCTTTGTTACACTGTGACTACATATTCCCTCCTACATGACATCCTAGAGCATAGGTCAAATCACATTGATGAAATCCTTCAATGTTTCACATTAATTATGCTCCATTCCACAACTGGAATGTAGATTGCAAGTGAAGGGAGAGAAGGAAGGGGGGTTCAAGGAAGTTTCTCTCATCTCTGCTTCATAATGCTTTATGTGCTGCTTAGAAAAATAGGTCAAAATTTTACCTATAAGTATGAGGCAAAAGTCCTTTTGGTAAAATTTACACTCGGACACATAACCACAAGGCAAATGATTAAAGGGAAATAGGGCGTTTGTTTTAGAGACGATATCCATACTTTTGAAACCAATCTTTGTGGACGAAGAATGATAGATTGTTCAAAATAAGGAAGGACAGTAGCCTTCTCTTCAAGAAATAAGCTCCTTACAGAGAGAACTTCAGCGATTTGTTGCTCGACACTAATTTGTTCACCCAAACTTTTCAAAATTCAAATGATGCATCTTCCATTACTCATCACATGCATAATGTATTGAAGAGATGAAACTTTGGTAGATGTTTATTACTGAGACTGAATGGTTTAACAATGATTACAGCCATTTTCTTTTGTATGTCATGTTGTGTACTCTAAACGCCCTATTTCCCTTTAAGCTCTGTGACATGTGACAGTGTCACAGTTGCAGCGGCTTGACTTCAGCTATGCGGACTACTTCTGACATGGTACATTGCAGAAATATTCCACAAACAAGTGAGGGAAATCTAAAATGAAAGGGAATTATTTTTTCCACTGAGGGCATCTTGCACCACATGCCAGTGTCTTGTTCCTAACCTCAAGACATTGCTGAGGAAAGACTTCTCTGGTCAAGAAAGATTTCCAACAGCCTCAAGGTTGCAAAGGTGCCATGTCACAGTGGTTAATTTTTGCAATGCCTTTCTGCTGTTCTTTGGAATAACGGCACTTGTTTAACCTTCAAATTTGACACCAGTAAAAAGTAGATTGAACATATTGCAGATTTACCTTAAAACAATGTCACATCTCTGACACTATCCTTAATGTTTCTATCGAGACAGTTGAGGTTCTTTCAAGACAGTTAAGATTATGAAGATCTACAAAGGATTTTCAAATCTTTTTGCCTGTGTGAAATAACAGATTTCCCATGATGCAATATACCATCTGAAATGGATATTCCTTAAAATGTCCATAACTTCCACACATAACATACAACTGAGATATGATTCGCACCAATTAAGAGGGGGAAAAACAAAACAAATCTTTGAAATCATCAATTTTCTGCAGTGGCCAATCCATGTAACTGATTACAAAGACAGCACTAATGCAACAGACATTCCAATAAAGTGTATTACATATTAAGAAGACAAATGAAACAGTGTTACAGTTCCACATCATATTCACGACTTACTTCTTGCTGTCGATTTTCTTCTGCACAATCTCCTCCTTCTCGGCTTTGACCTCTGCATCGACTCCATCTCCATTTTGTATCGTCTCTTTCTGCTGTACCAGGCTGTGCTTTTCCTTCTCCAACTCAGAGACAATGCTGTCCAATCGGCCCATCATCCGGTTGACCTACGGTTTCGATGATAAACAAGGAAATGAAAAAACTTTATGAAACTCAAATGGTACTGACGGTTGTGTCACTTCTTACAGGTTTTTAAAACATGGCAACATATGTGTGATATATATACTTGCACATACACACATTACATTTAAGACAATGAAAAAATTGTTGCACTGGATGTGGAAGGGGGTAGACCAGTGCTTCTGAGAGTGGTCCCTACTGTCACCCACAGGGGCGGGCACTACAAAGTCTTATGTGGGCACTTTAAAGTACATGGGGAATAGGAGGGGGGACCTTTGGCACTCACTGCAGCAATTTAGGGCACAATAGAGGGTCTGTTACCTTAATTCTTACCCTCTGTTTCTTTCTGCCTTCACCTCCACCTAGATAGAATCAAACATTCCTATTCTCCCAGTGTTACATGCAATCACCCTTTACATCGACTGCGCTACAATTTGGGCTTTCCACACCAGTTTAACTGACAAAATGCCTGACTTATGCAGGTCTTTGTAGTTTTTGCGTACAGATAAAATAAAAAAAATTCTCCACTAACAAGAAAACTTAAAATAATATATGGGATGTTTTACCTTCTACCAGTTGAAGATAACAGTTTTGCCAGTGGAAGCTTCCTAACAGTTGACCTTCTAGGTCAACTAATCCCTTAACATTTATCTCACTTAAAACAATGCTTTGCAAGAAGGTTTATGTCGCTCCCTGATGAAACTGTGGTTTTATCACCAAGTAAAACATCAGAACAATACTGCAACCCATGATGTGAGATTAACATCATCAGCAATGTACAAACCAGATTTGTCAGTACTATGTCACAACCGATTGATTTTTAGCATCAGGCTCATTTGTCAAATATTTACTAAAATAATCCAGTTTTCAAATTTTGTGAGATGTTTCCCGCAAATAAGAAGGATGACTAGCACACAAAAATTGTTTGTATCTTCCTAAGAGACACGAGAAGTGATGGTGGAGAATTCCTTAAACTGAGAAAACCAAAATGTTGTTGAGCATCTAGTTTTGACTGTCAAGATGGGTGGAGGGGATTACTGGCACACTTTGCCAGCACAAAGGTCATGTATCACTCATGCATCAACTCTGACTGCATTCGTAATTCCAACGTCCGCAAACTTTCGCCTGGATTCTGACTGAATGAGCGTAGAGAGTGTAAGCTATTAAAGTTCATGTATGCCGACGTAACCAATGACACTGAGTAACACTCAATACTGTTTTTTTTTTTTAGGCTGTGACTATTCATGCTCTATTAAGCCAATCATCAGACATTAAGAAAGACTCATAACTATAAAGACCTTGGATCTTAGATGAGACATATCATTAAGCATTCACAGGTGTTCAGGTTTGTAGGCCTACTTTAAATGGCCTTACACACTAACACCTGCTGGAAACGTTATGGCACACTTCAAGATGGTTGCAGGGTCTAAAAAAGTTAGAGAACCACTGGTCTACACCAATTAAAGACAATATAAATTGACTTTCAAAGATTTCACTCCCAATCTCTTTGCTACCTAATGCTATTGACATCTACCACCCCATCAAAACATATTCAATTACAGAACTACACAAAAGAGAAAGTCCTTAGTTTCAAGATAAATTCAAAGCAAGAAAGTATTTCATTCATTTTGATGTAAGTGGAGAGCCATACACCATTACAAGGTTATGAAACAATGCAACACAAGTTCCAGCTCTGGCATAAGCCCCACTAGAACAAAATCCAAGTACATTAGCTATTTTACCCCGTTCTCACTTTCAGATAGAACCGATGTCATGTAAGTGGCAATTTACCTGCTTGCTCATCCTCAGTGATGCCTTAGATTCAGAGAGAGGCCTCAGGCTCACATCCTCTTCTTGCTCTTTCTTGAGGTCCTCCAAATCCTGAGGAGAAATGGCATCGAAGCAAACGTGAACTGTCGTTAAAACCTTATTGACATCCTTGTCTTCACTGCCAATGTTGCATTCTAGTTCCAAGCACACTATCTTTGTTGGTTTTGGGGGTTACAATTCCAGCTGCTTTACAATTTGTTTCTGCTCATGACATTTTGCACAAAGAAGACGACACAAAAAGTTCTTCACGACATTTCTCATGACTGACTATCCTTCTTTAAGGCGACAAATAGATCTGAAAAGTGTCATTCACGGGTCTCACTACCAACACCCCTATCAGTCTCCCAAATCCCCCCTCCTCCTCCTCCGCTATCACCATATCAAGTCCGGCCGTTAAGTCACATATCCATATTTAAATTTGCCCAATGACCATTTACCAATTTGGAGAGACACCTGGACAAAGAGATTTGAAAAGTCTTTTCTCAGAAGTGCATATATCATCTTATAAGACTATGTCAAAGAGTTCAACCCTGTCACTGCCACACCACTCTCAGTCCCCTCTAGCCAACACTTGCATTTTACACGAGAATGGTGGTTTCTTTTTATCCCTCACTGGTACGTGCCTACGTCCAAATAAATTCGATGGACATGTGACGGTACATTTCCCTGTTTGATATTTATTCTGACAGATTTGGAAATTCAAATGAACTTTGACAAGATCGTGACTCACTTGGTATATTATAAGTGCAGACTTACTGATATTCTTTA
This sequence comes from Stichopus chloronotus, assembly GCA_021234535.1. Lineage (NCBI taxonomy): Eukaryota > Metazoa > Echinodermata > Holothuroidea > Aspidochirotida > Stichopodidae > Stichopus > Stichopus chloronotus. The sequence continues at coordinate 20,099,316 of CM037841.1, read as the reverse complement.
CTTTAATTCTTGCCGTTTACACTTTACACTGCCGTTTACAATCTGGCACCAAAAAAAAGAAAAAAACCCCAATCATCATATTTCTGTCAAGGCCTTTTCTTTTCTTAACATGTGAAAATAACCTCTACCCCATTCTTGCCATTATTTACTTTTTGCATCAAGAATCAATGTGTTTTTTTTTTAATTCCATGGTTGAATAGGTCACACACTTCCATCGCCAATTTAATGAAGGATTGATAATCCCAAGTACCATTGCTACCAACTTCTGCATGCACTCTATATCTTTCTATTTCACCTGATATCTGTAAATATCTGTACCTCTTTATATTCTTCTACATCTTGCTTCAATTCCTCCAGATCTTCTTTCTCCTGTGAGAGAGATTCTTTCTCTTCGGCTATTTTGCTGATCACCTCACCAATGCCCTGCAATTCCTCTTTGGAGACCTCCTCTTCCTATTCGATAAAAAGAATCACAAGACTTTCAGACATAGAGTTGCTCCCATTGGATTTTCATACAAAACAAATGTAATACATACATAAACCAGAAAGCCAAAAGGCTTTGTGATTCCTTGCTACATGGTTATATTATAACAAACATGAATTATCCACATGACAAGTATAAGATCAACTGCAGTTATTTTTCTTGATACACCACAAGCCTTTAACCCAAAATGACCTTTATTTTGGTGACCTAAAATGACCGTGACATTTGGCGTCCACCAAAGCAATAGGGATCACCTACCCAGTATGGCCGACCCACACATCAAGTATGACATCAGTCAACGTTACCCTTCTGGAGTCAATGTGTTAGCAAGGTTTGACCGCAGGCCTCAAACGACCTTTGACCTCCACCACAAACAAAAGAAGTCTTTTATTTAGTATATACAATCTACACATCAAGTAAGACATCAGTCAAGGTTAGACTCCTGGAGATTGCGTTAACACATTTTTACAGTTTGACCTATGGTGACCTCAAATGACCCTTGACCTCAATCAAAATGATAAAGATCTTCTGCTCATTATTGCCAACCCACACACCAAGTATTACATCAGTCATGGTTACTCTCCTAGAGATATTGTGTTTTCAAGTTTTTACAGTTTGACCTCTGGTGACCTCAAATGACCTTTGACCTTCACCAAAAACAATAGGGATCTTCTACTTACTATGACCAACCAACACAGCAAGTATGACATCAGTAACAGTTACCCTCTTAGAGATAATGTGTTTACAAGGTTTTCACAGTTTGACCTTTGGTGACCTCACATGACCTTTGACTTCCACAAAAATCAAAAGGAGTATTCTACTGACTATATACAATCCACACACTTAGTATGACATCAGTCACAGTTACTCTTCTGGAGATATCGTGTTTACAAGGTTTTCACATTTTGCCCTCTGGTGACCTCAAATGACCTTTGACCTTCACCAAAAACAATTGGTATCTTCTACTTACTATGACCAACCAACACAGCAAGTATGAGATCAGTCATGGTTACCCTCCTTGAGATATAGTGTTTACAAGAAGCGTCACACACACACACACAACATCAGGACTGCAAAGATTCCTTATGCCTGTGGCAAGGAATCAAAAACAACTCTCGGTTATCATGCACATCATGTAGCTAAAATAAACTTAAAGAGAAAAAAAAATAATGACAACAACAACATCTTTAAAATCTGCCAGTTCAGCAAGAGAAACCTGTCACATTACTCAGAAACAGGATGAAATGTCATTGAATATAAATGCATCAACTCTGTTTTCCACTTACATAAAAAGAATGAAACTAGAAACAGAAAATATTTATCTTGTAGCTACAAAACACTTAAGCAACACTGATTGTAAATCGATGGTCTTTGCCCCAGAGAGGATTTCAGTGAGGTCACTTGATAAACAGTGTAAAGAACACTTGAACTGCTTTGAACCATATCAAATGATCTATATAATACCAGCAATATGACTTTAATGCAACTTGATACACTTCATTAACTTTTTTATCTTATCTTCCAAGAGAAGACAGCACACACGTGTATGTACAGCAACAGTTGTAAGTAGGTGTGTAAATAACTACCTTCTCTGATGTAATATCCTTTGCTGGGGTGGGTTCCAGTAGAGGAGCTTTGTCTACCAATAATTCTTCGGGTTTCTCTTTCACGAGCTCTGCCTCTGCTGCCTGTCGAATGCAAGTCCAAATATATAATTTGTCCTACAAGATTCTCTGGTGAAATTACCTTCAAATACACTCAAAAAGCTGCTCTTAGTATGAACACTCTATATTGCATGTACCATCATTAACATAACAAACTTTTTTATTGCTCAAAAGCAGTTGATCAAACCATACCACCTTTTTGACACCCCCTTGCCAGCTCCTTCTCTGACTGATCCTTTCTCTTTTAGCCGCTTTTTAAATAATGCTGATCACTTTCAACTTGCATTGCTATACTGCTACATTATGAAATGGAAATATGCATGCATATACCATAAACAGTATCCAACTAATAGATGTGCTTTCCACATTGTCATATTAGGTGATTTTGCAACAGTAAAGCACTTTCCTTTCTCCCCATATTTCTCTTCTTTCTCTCAATCCTGCCATTAATCCCTGCACCCAATCCATCCCCCTCATTTCTCACTGCCTCTCTTCCCCCCACTTCTCCCCTCACCCTGATCCTCTCTTTTCCTCATCTATATGTGATGTCCTCCATGATTGCCCTACCTTCTTTTCTTCTTCCTGCTTAGCTGCCTCTTGTTTCTGTTTCTTCTCCTGCTTGATGATCTCTTCCTCTTTCTTCACGACCTTTAACCTCTCGGTGTTGTCGACCTTCTCCCCTTCCATCTCTGCCAGTTTCAACTTGGCCTCTGTTCCCTGAGGAATAAATTAAAAGACCTCTGTGATCTGTGACAAAGTGACCTCCTACACTTGTCACTTGCGATGGACCACATGAACATTACTCGTACAGCCTGCTCTGCGATTAATTCACCCATGGTACCACTCGACTGAGCTGTTTGATTAGAAATCCATCCTTCCAAAGCCATATTGGCCTACACTCAATGTACCACATAATGCTACACAAAACATACTCAAAGGCAGACAAGTTTCAAAGGAAGTAGGAATTTGAACACCTACTTACAATTAAGAAGTTACAACTGCCACAAAAGGCAGAAATCCAGTCTGGAGTAACAAATCAACCATCCAGTTATTGCGATTACACAGTGACTGTGACAGCATGTAGCATAATAGTATACAACTGGAAATGAACAAAGCCTATGGTTTGATGACAGTGTCGAACTCCTCATCACAGAGCCCTCACAAACAACCAAATTACACACACAGTGAATTATAATTGCATGTTGTCTGCTGTAAAGAAGCTTGATGGCCAAAGAATGTGCAAAGCAAGATGAAAAATACAAAATGGAACTCTGAATGGGAGAGAAGGATGTACTTACTGTTTCCTCTGGTAGTGATGCAATGGTAGCCTGAAGAGCATCTGGTGCGGACAAGTTCTCTGGAAGGTACAGGGCCCTCGACAGCAGGAGCAGAGAGGTGGGAATTTGTTCGTTGAGGTGAAGATCTAACCACTAATGCAGAGAAAAAGCGCACAGAGCAATAGCAAAAAATTACTAGTTAACCCATGATTCTGAATGAACAAGACTGGAGTGCAAAATACATACTCCTCTTTGGTTTGCTTTTGACTGTGAATAAAATTTGACCATGACTGATGCTCAATACTGCTGATTCAATGTTTTACAACAGTAATAACATAAAGTAAAGTACAGCAGAGTTCAACTCCCCCTACTAATTAGCTACATGCTTGTTGTTGTTTACCTTTTTCACAAGTTTTTGTACCTTTCCGTATACATTTCTATACTCAGGGTCAATACAGCGAAAACATGAGCATGCACAAGTTGTGGATATTGATTGCAACTTATAGGCTACGTACTAAGAGATCGTTGAAAGATGTAAAGTTCACAACCATGTCATAAGTAACAATATGAAGAGACATTAGATATAAACTGATTCTTAGGAGGAGAGAATGACTGATCAGGCTGCAAAATAAAAGATAGAAAAACCATTTTACTCACTGAGGATGGAAAAGTATGTTACACTATTCGAAATGCACTTCTTCTATTTCAGGGTATACTACATACATAGAGATGTGTAGGAACTACCTTGATGATAAATTTCCTGACATTTTCTGAAATGTCTGAGTTCATAGTTGAGGTATTTTTGTAATTGACACAAACTGTTGTAAGGCTTTCCTAAGCACACATTCCTGTAGTTGCATCCATACTTGTTCTTTACTCATGTCACCCATGCTATGAACTATGAATGACATATTTTTCAGTGACTGATATTTTAAAGATGAAAATTTCTTCAATACTACTGTGTAAAGCAGCAATATCCAACCAACCGTTATTTTTGGATACCAGACATAGGCAACCACAAGTGCAGCACATACACAGTGTTATTTGCAACCCTTTACTACTGTGTAAAGCAGCAATATCCGACCAACCGTTATTTTTCGATACCAGACATAGGCAACCACAAGTGCAGCACATACACAGTGTTATTTGCAACCCTTTAGAAATTTTGCAACTTCCAGAATTTTATACATTAGGTAACAAAGTGCAGGTACAACAAAAACAACACATTGAAGAATAAATTCACATTTACTCGCAGAGAAAATCTACCTGTTGCAGTTGTGATTTGAGCCTCTCGACAGGAACTCCCAGAGCTCTCATCCCACGAGCCTGACAGGCTGCTTGCAACTCAACAACATCCAAGCTGTCGATTCCTTCCTTGTAGATCATCTAACAAACATATGAAGATATGGAAACAACATAATTAATGTATCTTCCATTGGATGTACTCACCACACATACTTTGTAGGGATATCTGACCTTTTTGTACTTAAGGGCGGCTAGTTTAATAGGTGAGCTGGGTTGCCAAGGCCTGTCATGACATCAAGAGAACATGTGTGGGCCTGTTACTAAGCTTTGCAGTCACGTATTAATTAAATTACTTTACTTACTTTAAATTAAATTACTTTACTCACTACAAATTACTTTACTTAATTTACTTGAATTGAGTTTAAAGTCATTGACTTTTACTGTTCTACACATAAATTTCTGACTCTTTGTTTCTTAGTGACCAACCTTGTCATCAGCCATTAGACTCCTCAGCTGCATTCGTAATTGAAACCTCAAGAAGTTGTTGGTCCCTATCGGCTGAAGCCTCAACAATCGACAAAGAGCTATTAATTGACCACGGTTCAGGTTGTCCAGCGTCAGTTCGTCTTCGAACAGTTTGGAAAACTTCATGATATCTGCATTACTGGCCTGCTTCCCTGATCTTCGAATCTTGACGGGAGGTGAAGAAATGACAGACAATACGTACTATTGAACTGACAAGAGATGACTGAGCAGATTTACAACAACAGATGGTTTTACAACAAAGAAAAAACATTGTTACTGATAATAGATACAATAAGATCCACAGGTAGTGCACCATACTTCAAAATGGTCTGGTGAGGTCATACTACTTTTGAGTATGCATATATACATGCACAAACCTTCTCTCTTCCAGCAGGTCAGGTGGTCTTGAACAATTCTAAGGGGATAGTGCTCTGTGCAGAGTTGGCATTCGGTTGATGAGTCCTTCATCAGTTGGCAGGTCAATGTAACGTGGCAAACTAACTTTTGACATTCAGCATACAGTGCTACTCAGCATATAGCTCATGATAGTTGAGTTAATCAGAGGATTTATTGAAATTTTCTGAAAGGTTGGTCCAAGTAAGAGACATTTTGCTTTTTCAAACAATTGTCCACTTACCTGTATAAGAAGTGATGCTGTGCTGTTTGTTAGAAGCAATATATCAGCTGCTCCAAACTCAACTTGCAATCAGGATCTGTGCTAGGCTGGTATGATCTTTCTAACTCTAGCGTTAGCGTTGGAGGTAAAATGTAACAATCCTGTAGGCAAGCAGCTAAACTCCTGTACTGAAAAACGATCTACTATTCTGAAACTAATTCAACTTACATTTTCCAGGAAGTGTGCAAACTGTGTAGCGGATTCCTTTGTCTTTGCCTTAGGATTATGCAATGCTGTCTCTTCAACAGTGTCCTGCAGAAATTTGGCCATCTCAAGCTTCATTTTTAACTCCTTTGTCAGCCTTGCTGTCTGAGGGTGTAAACAGAAAGAAGAAATTAAGACAAATTCTCCACAACTCACTGCTGTAGGTATTCACAAGTGACTATACTTACCCCTTGCTCACACTAATGCATTCATTTGACCCTGGTAAAAGTGCACCCTAAATCAATTCAAGAAATGCACCCTCAAAACATCCTTGTTTGTATTTCATTGGAGTCTACACATAATGTTTGTTATTTGTGACCAGATTTCACCTCTTGCAATCAACACACAAATCACAAGTTTACAACTTTATAAAAAAAAAAAGAAGGGCAAACCCAAAGGCTCCCTCTCCTCCTAATCTCTTCCCACCTCCAATAGTAGTACATTTTTTCATTTAATTGAGCACAGATGGGTCAATCAATGCCAAACCACCAAAAAATGCCTCCAGTTCCACCCACTGAGATTATCTGTTGAAGTGACTCAATAATCAATATAGAAACTTTCAGGCATAAAATAGATTCGTCATTTCATACTACATAGTTTGCCACTAATCATTAATTTCTGTACTTTGCCTATTACTGTATTTACCACTAGTCCACACAACGGATGTGTGTTACTCATGTATCAGCTCTGACTAGAATGCAATCGTAATTCCAACATCTTCAAACTATCGCTTGGATTCCGATTAAATATGCGCACAGATTGGAAACTATTAGAGTTCATGCATGCCATCGTACTCAAATACACTCAACACTCAATACTTCTTTTCCTTAGGCTATAAATATCAAATCTTCAAACGTTAAGAAAGTCTCATAAACATAGAGACCTTGGATCTCAGAGGAGACAAACATCTAATTGTTTGCAGGCGTTTCGGTTATGTACCTTAAATAAGGGTACATGCCAACATCTGCTGTGAAGGTTAAAACCTGCAACCTGTACAAACTCTGCACTATGACACCAAAAATCCATTCCTGTACAAGTAGGGAAACACATATGCTATGACTTACTAACTCTCTACTACCATGATGAAAGACGACTACTTGTGACAAACCTTTTTACTCTTTGTCTCAAAAGTACTGGGCAGCATGTTAGGAAAGAGGTAGAGGGCAACTGGCAAGAGAAACTCCATAAAAGGAATGATGACAAACACCATGAAAGGTACCATTCGGAAGAGATCTGCCACAGTCCTCGTGAACTGAATGAGAAGATGGAAAACACGAGCATAACCAGATTACAAAACCGCTTAAAGGCTTTGATGATATGATGTAACACATGCTGTCTTACTGCATCTTCACAATGAAGACTACCAATGGAAAATGACAACTTATACATGCTTGTTATACTAAACTTTGTGTTACACACACATTGATATTATCTGAACAACAACTGGTAAGATAAAACGGGTATCTGAGAATAACTTGATAACAAATAAAAAAATCTTATTTGAAATTTCACTAATTACACATAGGGATGCACTTAGCTTACTCTGTACTTTATGCCCACCTACTATTGGTACAAAATACAGTGTATGCTTAAGCATTGCCTATGAGGTGCCTTGTTTCTCTTATGAAGAAACTTTGTCATGGCCCTCACAGGTATGTTGTTGAAGAAATGACTGGAATTTGTTAATTCTTTTCTAGTTCTTTTCACTCTGAGCAACATTACCATTCACTTGTATGTTTAAACAGTGCCTTACTTACATGTAAAAATGTGTACAACAACACACACATGCCATATTGGCTGTATGACAGAGACACATGTTCACAGCAAGTATCCCAAAAGATAGATACCTTCTTCATGAGCAAAACAATTTAATCTACAGCGTGCATAGTCAAAGACACATAGATCCGTACATCGCCGATATTGTACCTGCTTGTATTCTCTCCGACTAAGGGTATGACCGTTAAGAACCTGCCTCAGCAACCGTCCAGCAATTTTCATTTCAATCCAGAGGAGCCTGAATCCATTCCAGTAATGGAGCACCTCATCTTTGAATCTTGTCGCCAGACTCCTCTTTGGTAACATCACCTGCGGAGTGTTGTACAACAATTCGTCTCTCTCCGACACAGACAACTCCCGCGCTTTCTTCTTGTCTTGGATCGCCTTGACGGCCTGTTCCACCTTTGACTCTCCATCTCCGGGTTCTGAATTCAAGGAGGAGGTGTGGAGAGCCGATATGACTCGCTCACCGGACCAGTTAAGGTGGTGACGGTGTGCGGATAATATGGCAGAGTTCTTTTGAATTAGGTTCGGTTGCGTTCCATGAAATGGAGGGTATCGATATAACTTACTAACTCTTGAAATCTGGTAAACTCTGAAAAAAAAAGGAAAGTGAAGCAACAGGATGTTAGAATATCATCTGGAATGTAAGAGAGTACTGTGGGTTAAACGATGAACGGTAACCAGGCTTTCAACTCAGTGCGCAGCACTGCCAAGCTAATAAACAATATACATGTGACACAATACTGTGACAAACACGCTTACAGCATTGACAATGAACTAGATTGGTGTGTACCAAATATGAGTTTTACTGAATTTTCTATATATCTGGCCCTTAATGACCTTAGATCTCCACTAGAAAGCAATAGACTGTTTTTACTCTTTGTCATTCACTTACTGCATGTACATACTGTTCTGTAACTGTAGTCATTTCAGCATCTCTTGCTGACTGTGACACTGGGTTTACAAGGATTTCAATACAATGTGCATTGGATACAATAATTGCAGACATTTCAAAACCTTCAAAAAGTCGCGCAGTAACCACCGAATGGTATGCACATGTTCATGAACAACGTTTTACGAAATGCAATTTTTTTTAAGTTAATTACTAAGTGGTTTACAGGTAGTAATCAATTCTGCACATCTATGTTATTGCCCACCAGCTACACTACATTGCAATAGCTGTTCAATAGCTTCCCTTGAGATACTTCTCATGTCATTCTCTTAGAACTCAAGATACTGTACATGTAACTCTTCTAATTGATGTGAGATGGAGACAGCAGTGTCACAAAGAACAACTTCTAAGTTACATACGTACAATGTTATTACAAATGTACTTCAGCACACACAATGACACATCCATCTTGAAATAATGTAAAATACTTTAGGGCATGAATGTTTCATTAAGACAGGCATCCCTTTCAAAGACAGATAGTGATATGGCAATCTATTGGAGCTCTCTGATACTGAGCCGACTCTTTGAACCGTACATGAGACGTTACCCACTGTTATATTGCAAAATTATACACATACTTAAACATGAACAAAGCAAAAGGCGACTCCAGTATTTACTGAAAGATTGAGGCAAGTTACGTTTACTGGAGAGTTCATTACCAAACAAATGATTAGACTCACAGCTGTATGACTGTTATAATCTGAGTGCATGCAAAACCTATAGTACAGTATATACCTGTACATTAACTAACAGTGGAATGCATGTATGCAGCAGAGTGTTCATTCCTGGTGGTGCTAGATATTTTTAACAGAGCACTGGCACAGTTCACTCAGTGCTCATCCAGAATTGACCAAAACTGGGGGCACACTTTACAGTACACAAGTTTTAATTACTCGAAAGAAGTATCCTATTAAATGACTGAAATGCTTCACAACCAATTTGTTGACATTTTCCAAAGTTTTGATTTGAATCAGAAAAGATTGAAAAAAAAAATATATAAACTGCACTCTCAACTGTCCATTGATTTAAATCAACCAACCCTGCTATACAAATGCAATTTATTTTGTCCTTTTATTAATGTCATAGTATTCCCATGACCTGGTTGCAACCTGTAGTGACACAACTGCCATTATTACCTGCACAGCATATCAACACACTTCAAGTTAGGGAAAATAATATGATACAGGCAACAGCTATAAGGAAGGAAATGTGTACTCACGACTTGCAACGAAAGATGTGAGGTGAGTGGAGATTATCATTGCAGCATTGTGACTGGTACTGACGATATGTTGCACAGAATAAAGCTTCTGAAATTAAAATGAAGAATTGGATTAAAGCTGATATCTTCATGCAATCAAAGAGGCAACAAAACTTTCACCAGAACTATTCATCTTCACAGTCCAGATGTTGTTGTTATTAAAGTAGTTAGCATAAAGCATATAAAGTAAGTTTGCAGGCTGATCAACAGAACATTATAACCAGTCTGAACAACGAAGGAAAACAATAGTGGTATAAGCCAGCTATGACAAAGAAACAAGTTTCTAACATTCAAAGCTGAATGCAAACAATTTACTGCGAAAGTAACAAACACTTTATCTAGGTGCACACTAACAAAGCATGTATCCAAAGACAATATAACTTCTACATCACCAATAAGTGGAGGGCTCAGGAGAGAGGTGTCACTCAATAAAAATTAATGTCAAGTATCACCTGGTAGCCAAGGCTACTTACTGTCTATCGTTTGGTGACATGGCAACCCCTCACAATTTCCTTACCAAGAGGCAGGAAGATTTGTCAATTACTAGCATTCTTCAGACTTGCAGTCAACCTATGTGCAATCAATGTAAAATTCACTGTGCACTGTAACATCTTTGAAAGCATCATTAAGTGTACACCGGATGGTGGGTACTGTACATCAATGAATTTGGTGTAAAATGAAACTGTGCCGTTTACATTTTATCTGCGCTATTCATACAATGAACACAAATGAGACATAATCGGAATATGATGACACAGAGACAAGCAGATCTTGATGTAAATATAAACAGTCTAATGGCCTTTGCAGTTCAAGGAAGGTGACAACACTTTGCTACACTGTAGTGCTCACACAATGAACTATCAATGTACAGTGTGTTAAAGGGAAATAGGGCGTTTCTTTTAGAGAAGACATCCATATTTTTGAAACCAACGTTTGTGGATGCAGAATGATAGATTATTCAAAATAAGGAAGGACAGTAGCCTTCTCTTCAAGAAATAAGCTCCTCACAGACAGAAATTCAGTTATTTGTGGCTCAACACTAATTTGTTCAACCAAACTTTTCAAAATTCAAATGATGCATCTTCAGTTACTCATCAAATGCATAATGTTTTGAGGAGATGAAGCTTTGGTAGATGTTTATTGATGACACTGAATGGTTTAACAATGATTACCGCTATTTTCTTTAGTATGTCATGTTGGGGTATTCCGAACGCCCTATTTCCCTTTAATTTCAGTTACTGTAATATAACAGGTTCAGAATTGAAATACTGTACTGCTGTTCTGCTTTCCTTCTTGAAGTTTGAATACTGTAATTCTTTCTCTTTCTCTTTTTTTTTTTTTGATGCATCCTGCAATGATTTTTTTCTTCTGCAAGCACTTCCATTAGTATCTGTGCTCCAAGAAGAGTTAGGGAGTTCAATTATTATGAATCATTAGACCAAAGAAAGATGTTGCTTATGCATGAGCAAACACTCAACTCAATACAGAAAATTAATCATGCATCTGTGAGGATGGACATATTCCACACTGTACAGTACTGTACAGTAGGTAACAACATTCTGTATCATGTTCCCAAAAGTACACTTTGTGCAACCAGGGAGTCAAATACTGTAGCAATCACATGGTGCAACATTAATACTGCATATTTCATGTTGTAAATTATACTGTCCTAGACATCGCAGAGGCCAAACTACTGCCGAAAACAATGCAAACATTTGAATTTTCTCTGGAAATTGTTATTGCTTAACAATGAAGAGATTTTGTACCAATCTAATCTATATCAACATCTATATCAACATATTGTGAAAGTAGGGTGGGGGTGGAAGGCTGAAGTGAAATAAACATACATTTTGCGTAGTTTGGTGGCAAAAGATAAACCAAACCCTAAATAAACCAACTTCCGTACACTGATTTCTGTTCTCACAATGTAGTGAAAACATAAAAACATCATCACATAAGTAATGTGTCTTTGAGTGGTTGCTTTGCATTCTTACTCAAATGCATGCTTAATAGTGCTTAAAGAAAGCTGTGTCTCTTTATGTGACTTTATGTTATTTTTCCAGTTCACATGATGAACTCTTCTGGAAGTAACTGATACATCACTGCAATCGTTGTTTGTACTGTATGTAGGTGCATTACGCATACACAGTGCATAAAAAGCATTTCAACACAGCTCTGTGGGTCTATGTTTAGCCCATCATTACAGGCCTGGAAAAAGTCAGGAAGCCGGGGAGCTCCTTCCCGGGAAATGTTGCATCTCGCAGGAAATCCAAGCAACAGTGACAAAAAAAAAATCATAAAAAGAAAGGAAAAAAGCTGATAGGCTGATAGGCTCCAAACTGTAGGTGAAACCCTTTTTTCAGATGTAATAGATTCAATAGTTGTAATAGGTTAAAAAATTTGAAAACTGCAATTGCCACACATGACATGCTCTATCTGTATCTCTGACAGAAGACACCAAAACAAAACTGACACCAGAAGTAAACTAGGTTTAGAGATACTCTACTAATAGTAAAATAAGTATTTCAATCTTCATAGAAGGTGAGTGGCTGGGTCAAAGGTCAACTTGAATTTTCCATTATTTTCAAAACATTTTCCATCTGGATCCAAGTACTTTAGAAGAAGCTCTACTCTAAAATCAAAAGGGATCTTGTACTAGATACACACAAGTCTACATACCAACAAGAGACTTGTTCAAGTTTGCCTTCTTAAGATATTTGTGTTTACAAGATTTTCACATTTTAAACACTGTTGACCTCACCTGACCTTTGACCTTCATTAAAAACAATAGGATTCTTGTACTCCTTTTGATACACCTATCAGATCTGTCGAAGCTTGTGATATTGTGTTTACGAGGTTTTCAAAACTGACCCCTATTGACCCCAAATTTATGACGTTTGACCTCCACCCCCCCCCCCAAAAAAAATAGGGTTCTTACACTCAATGTGGCACACCAAGATGTACTAATTACTAAATATGAGATCTGCCCAACCTTCCCTTCTTGAGGTAACGTTTACAAGGTAGGTGTCACAAACACACAGTACACACAAATATACCGCCATATGATTACAAAGGTTACTATATTGAATCAAAACAAAAAATAGGGCCTACCTTATCATCAGATGATACTGTACATCAATATTGTGATGAAATTGTGCCTGAGGACCCCTGAACTTACAAACCAAGGACAGGTCACTGTACAGATCAGTTTGGATATGGGACATTCTCTGCCAATTCAACAAATGGGTCAGTCAGGCAGCAACTCACATTTGCTGCAACTTTTATCAAACATACAGTACTTCCACTGATGGAAAATTCAGGTCTAAATTCCAAGCCATTTGGGAGTTATGCCCCATCGAAAAATGGTGATGGTCCCATCTTTTCATGCACGATTTGTGCACATGCCACTCCCGTCATTTTCCAGAGACAACAACTTCCCAGGGAGTAAAGCTACAATGCTGCTGTCGGATATCTTCTGCCCATATTTTCCGAATCTGGCAAACACTGTATCTAGTTTAGCTATGAAGATAAAGAGCCCTAAACCTTGTATTTCATTTTAATTCCATGTGATTTTTGTTATTTGGACCCCTGAGGATCAACCAACTTCTATCAGATAAGTACCATTCTCGATATATGTAATATCTGGTGGGTGCTCTTTGCTCTCACGAAGTTAAAGACCTTACATAACTTGCATGACAAATTGGTAGGGGTTAAATCATGGTCCCAGAGCCAGAAAAACAAATTTTGGTGTTTGGGATTGACCTTTGACCTTGTTTATCATCTTCCATGAACTTGATCTTTTTCTTCCAACAGCTTTGGCTAAAATTTCAATAAGGGAGTCTTTCCCCATTTTTATTCAAAAGATTTTTGAGTTGAGATTGTGTGGTAGCATAGTTAATGCTTGTCATACTTATTCAAACACAACATATAAGTTTAACCACTTATGCAAGTGTTCAACGTGCACAACATCCTGGACTTCAACTCTTTATTATTTAAAAAGAGTCATTTAAGTAGGGTTGCCAGGAAATCACTTCTAGAATCACTTCTAAGTTCCTCAAATTGTAGATGCAACCAGGTCAGGATATTGCTTTACGTGTACCCATGAGAAGTGCACAATGGTGTACAACTTACACACATTACTGTACAATATGACATTGACCGCCTTCTACCCAAATTCAACAAATAATTGGCAAGATTGAGGAAAAACCCCTCTTTGAGATTTCAATCAAACATACATGTAAATACAGGTTAGAGCTGATGAGAAACAAAGTCATAAAACCATCAAAATCTTGGCATTTTGCTTCTGGGACCATATCTGACCCCCTACCATTTTGTCACAAAAGTTATTTAGGGTCTTTAACTTTGTGAGAGCCAAGTGCACCCACCAGATTTTATATTTGTGGAAAATGGTATTTATCTAATACTAATAGAATCTGGTTGAGCCACATGGGTCCCAACATCAAAAGTAACATGGACACCTAAAATAAAATGCAATGTTCAGAGCTCTTTATCTTGAATGCTGACATTTTTAATATTTGATCAATATTTTGATCAATATCAAATGATCTGTTGCCACCCACCCCGAAAGCTTATGACGAACTTCACAAAAACATGGGATGCATGAAAATAAGGTGCTAGCCCTAGCCTACTCTATTACCAACCAGGTCACTGCAGCTAATAAAGCACTAGCATGTTCCGTGTAGGATCTCGCAGAGCACTATCAAATAGCCCAATCAAGGTGTACAAAATTACGAATCCAGGCAGGAGCTGGGTGTCGCACACAACTAGCCCAAGTTAGTAAACGTACGCCTAACTTGGCCTAAGTATAAGTACTATAACTGCTCTATGGAGCAGCACGAAATTAGGGCCTAGATCTACACAGTATACAATTGACATGATAATGCTGGGCCTCAGGGAACGGAACACCATTAATAACATCAGTGACGTCGATGATAGAAATAACATTTATTTATAATACCAACAATGACAATGACACAGTGACAGAAACGTCAGAGTTAGCCTTAGGCCTTCGTGTTAACCTAACGTTATTCGTGAGGCCTAACGTTACCTTCTCTTCCACGGAAAGACAGAAATGTCAGTCTGGCCAGGTGCTTCCTATGACAAACATAGCGGGAAAATCCTGACATATCCGAAATCAGACACAAGAAAAAAAATTGCTTCAAAATCCAGCTGTAGGGTTAATATTTGGGATGTTCGGTAACTGCCGCTACAGTAAAGCTTTTGCAACCGGTGACTCTGCTAACGGTTCTCTGTGATGTAACTGTAGCCTTCATTCAGCACTTAGTGTATCAGACGGCACAAGCATGATCCATTTATATTGTGTATAGCATATATACAGTAAGTTAAATTGCCATTACGAAAACTTACTGACCTCTTACGTCATATGTGACCGGCTCATGCGTATTTATAATGGGTTGGGAGCCCACAGGACCAGGCACACAAGTCTTGTCCGGAGGCCAGAGTGGGTGGGAAACTGCCCTTTTATTTCAGTGTTTCACTGTGTTTGGCGCAATGATTTTCTCAATGCAAGGAAAGGAAACGAAAGGGAAAAGACTGAGAAGCGGTATGTTGAAAATAGGCGTAAGGTTTAATGATCTACAACTTCCATACACTGCAGGTATAATCAGAATTGTTGAGAACATTTGTTAAACAAGCCCTACTTTTGTTTTCAAAAGAGTCGTTTTGAAGATTTGTTTCACAAAAAAGTTTTATTATCGGGCTTTTTCATAGAAGGGGTTTAGAAGGACATTGTCCTTGATGGTATTTGAAGTCAAGACCGCACACAGGAGTCTTTGACAGGATAGGGAAAACACCGATGGCATAGCTAGGATTTTTTCAAGGGGCGGTGGGGGGGGGGGGGGGAATTGGCAAAGATATGAAACTTCCCCGGAATGTTTTCAACTTGGTTACATGGGTCTTACAGTGGAAGCTGAGTGTGGCATGGATGAGGATATAATCTGGGAGGATCCCAGTGGCGCACACATGATTTTCTGGACGGGGGGGGGGGGGCAATCACAGGGTTGCTAAATATGAGTATACGTGGAGTAAGATTTTTCTGGAGCCACCATCTGTTGGCCGGCGCGGAGCGTATGGAATATTCTGAAAAAAAAAATCAGAACCTCTCAGACAGCCGGACATGGCATTTCCCAGTCTTGAAAGTAGGCCTAGAATATAGTTTAGTTTAGTTAAGTAGAAAAAAAAAGGATCAGGAGGGACAATTAAGTCCCCATCTAGGACCCTGAAAACTAGTACAAAAATCAATCCCGGTTACAAAGCCTAAAGTACTTGTTCAGTGCATTCTTAAACCCATTAACACTTTTTGCCACCACTTCATCCTCAGGCAACCCATTCCACTCATTCACTACCCTCTGAGAAAAGAAGTAACGAAGAAGATTCATCCTACTTTGAACCTTCTGGAGGCATGACCTTGTTATGTTGCACGCATACATCACAGACCTCTTGTAATATTACTATTTGCAAACTTGAAAAAAAAAATTAGAAAAATGATAGTTATCAAAACCATAAACAATCTTGTAAACTTGTATCAAATCTCCACGTAATCTTCTCAGCTCAAGTGAAGTGAGATTTAAGAGACGTAGCCTGCTGTTATTAGGGACACCCTTGAAAACCCTGATCAATTTAGTAGCCCTGCGCTGGACTTTCAAATAAAAAAAAATAACTGATCATGACTTTGTGCTTTCGTTTGCAATAAAATGCCCACCTCAAAAACAAATGACAAATGCAAAATGATCAGGAAAATAACTAGATCAAAAGTACCACGGTAATGTAAAGAACTATAAGCTTATCACTGTAAAATGCACTCTGATGTCTTGTACACTCAATCTGAAATTGCGCAAAAAAAACTTTCCATTTATTTTTAAATTTTTATTTACTGTTTTACATTTTTTCCCCCAGAATTTTGGGTCCACAGCACAGCATGAATAATTTAAGTAAGTGGAGGGGAAACCGCAGACTGCTATGTTTGGGTGTACCTCGAGTGATATCTATCCGGGAGACTAAGAAGAGCGCCACCTTCAGTTGGCGCTCAGCACAAAAAAATTTTGGTGTAAAACAAAGCACTCAGATGGAAGGAAAATGTAGACCTTTTCTGAGTTTGCCTAATTCAGATTCTAATTTGTTCGTGCCCCTTGTAGATAATGTCGCACTTAACTGAATGATGCTGAACTAGTACAGTATTGACACTTGTAATCGAAGACATATTCCATGACCTATATCTAGTTTTTTGGGTTACTTTGCTTTTTAGTTTAGATCACAAGAAAGAGCCTGCCAGTGTTAGTTGTACATAATTTCATGCTTTATATAGTTCCACTCACTAAACTTTAAGGCCCCACTGCTATCTGCACAACACTGATCATAAACACACCAGCGCACTCACTTTCGGCCTTCTGTAGCGAGGGGGCATTTCTGCATGGGTGGGGGGGGGGGGGCTTAGGTATACTTCATGCGTGACAGTCAGTGACTGACACACAAAATGTGCGGAAAAAAAGTTGTTAAAATATGAATTATGCATGTAAATGTCTCACAATTTCTTATCCTAGTAAACATTTTGAAAAGTTGTAAACGAAATATTAGTTCCCCAAATTTCTCTAATTTTTTCAGAAGGGCAATGTTCCCCTACTCCCCCCTCCCCCATTGGCCACGTCACTGGGAAAAACTTGAACATTATGCTGATCTGAAAAATTGAATTTTCATGAGGTCGTAGATTGCAAATGGTGCAATATTCATTTGAGTGGGTTTCAGCGTGAAAATTGGTGATGACAACTATTTAACTGTGCCCCCCACCCCCCTTCCCCGCGGTACCGCCTCGTCTGAAGTATAAGCTTAGCAACCGGCGAGATATGGGTGAATTCCTGGCCTTCACCCGTCATTTGATTGTAATAGGGAAGCCGAGATTTGTGTCACAGGTGGAACCGGAGTGAATTCTGTAAACGTTGGCCTAGGGATGGGTCCTTTGAAAAATTTACTGAATAATTGTGTGTCCTTACATGTTATCGAGTGCACAAGCTTTTTGAAATGTTGACTTAATTTAACTTGGGTTCTAAAAAATTCGAAAATCACCATGGGCAGGATTCAACTTTTAAAGGTGGAGGGGGTCCAATCAAGTCCATGAAAAAGTTACGCCTTTAGTTGGCCAGCTCTCTCTTTCGGCGTGGGTCCAGGGGCCTTCTCAAGGGTCACAGTGGGTCGAAAGTGCATGGTGTAGGGGGAGGGCACATGAAGTAAAATAGTCTGTTGGGGGGGGGGGGGGGAAATTATCACCAAGGGACACGGCTTGAAAAAAAAAAACTTACATCGGCGGAGTGGGGGGGGGGGGGGCATTGTGCAATGATTCCCACTACTGACTGAATGGGTCACTGCATGTGCATGGTTACTTCGGGTCGTAAACAAACTGCCCTTCAAAGCCTGAATTAAAACTGACTAAACTAAACGCGTTTGGCATATGATTTGCAGGATACATTTGAAATATTTGGTCCAACAACAAATTATCAGTGCACGCTAATTCGACTTGACGCAATCCAATGCGAAATCATGGCAATATTTCAACTTTATCGATTATACGTATATATCGGGCAACTTATAAGAAATGTAATCAATACGTCTTCTAGTCCTGTTTACAAACTCAAAGCATTTTTTTCATCAATGCAAGTAAACATTGCACATCATGACCCAGCAAAGAAAATGTCTGGGACCCAGATGAGAGCCAAACAACTGAGCTGACATATGGGACCCAGATGGATAACCCACACGGAGTCCAGATGGAATAACCGGAACTCAGATTGTCCATATGGGACCCAGCTGTCGTTTGCACCGTGGACCTCATCTATCGAATAATCGCTAGTTTCTTGTTCGAAAAATGTTCGGAACATTGGCTGTGTAAGATGACTGGCGAAGGTGTCATGTCCCTGTACTGCAACCTATAATAGCCCTACCATTCAGTGGCGTAACCAGACTTTTTCATCGGTGGGCGGGATGCAAATGGTCGAAGTGCATGGGGACTGCAAGCAGTAATGACTCGATCTAAGCGGGGCACCACAATCAGTTGCCTCGTAGCGTAAAGAGAAAATTTTTGGATGAAAATATTTCTCAGATTGAAGGAAATGGCACTTCCCAGTCTCTCTTGAAATTTCCTCTAACATTTTCTTTATTTTAAAGAACACATACAGGTGTTCGGAACTTTTTCATTTCCACTGCGAGTGTTGTGAAGGAGATGATGAGAGAATTCCATAGGTCTATAATTCATGATTGATGGATATCAACATGTAGTCATCTTTTAAGAAGTCATTATCTATGCTGCATGCATGTATTCAGTGACATATGATGTACATCTATTCAATTCTCTTATCATTCCCTCTACACCATTCGTAGTGGAAATGTAAGTTTCCGAACCTGTGCTCTAAAAAAGTAAAGAAAATGTTATAGATGAAATTCACAACGTCAGAGAGACTGAAATGTGTCATTTCCTGCAATCTGTGTGCTACGCGCCAGCCAATGGTGGCACTCCGCTTAGATATTGTCAGTACTGCCTCCATCACATCAACCTTTTTCGGCCCTCAGCCCTCTAGATGAAAAAGTCTGGTTACGCAACAGAACGAGTGGGGCAAAAAACCTCCGTTTTCCGCAATTGTTGGCTATGATGTATTTCTTTCTAATCACCAGGGGAGGCAGGGTGTTTGGTGCGGGGGGGGGGGGGGGGATGGCAATGGCAGGGCCTGATCGCAGTCCTGGTGGAGGGATAACAGTTTTGAAATAAATTTTGAAGTACCCTCAATACCCTCAAATGGCAATCTGGTGCAACATTTATCATTCTTTGAAGTTATTGTTTCTTCATTACAACAACAACAACAAAAATGATAATGATAATTATAAGTTGCTCTGCACACTGTAGGGGGCGTGCGCACGTCTGGATTTGCACATCCTTCAGGTGTGCATGGGCAATACATATAGGTGTATTTTTCTTAGAATTGGATTCGGGGACCATGGCCCCTATGGTCGCCATGCACTCTTGCACTCTGACGCTCCGCTCACAGATAGTATCTAATTCTGCCTATGTAAGTGACGACAGCCCCCCACTTGAGTCTTATTCCACAAAGCAGGAAAAATGCACCCGCCCACGTAAGGTGCTTGTACCCCTCTAATAAGAGTTCTTGGCCGCAAGTCGCTTGCTTGGGGTCCCTTACCCCAAGCCGAAAGGGGACATTACTGAGTCGCATGTCCCCGAGGTGAGACACTCACCTGGTAATCACAACTCACGCCCACTTTGTCAACTATATTCAGACCCCTTGTAGCTAGGCCTATAATTGACAAAGTGAGAAAGGATAGGGAAGTGGAGAGTCAGACTCTTCCTGAAATTCGCAATATGAAATCCAAACTTACGTCCCAACACGTACTAAAGAGCTTGCACTGAGCTGAATCATTGCTGTCGCGTTACGCCTGGTCCCATAGCAGACTTGTGGTCCTTGGGTACCGGTATGTAATCGTATTCGCGTACATTTTTCTGTTTCATTTTGTGTCATTTTTTTTTTTTTTTGTGTGTAGTCTGGCTTAGTACTCGTACTCATACGCGACAAATTTGAAAATTCCATACTCATACTCTACAGGGTTTTTACTTCTATTTGTAGTCAAAGTTTCGTACTTGTACTCAGCGTACCCGTACTTTCCATAAGTCAAGACTTTGTCCTCGTACGGCTCAGTTCCTCTCTGATACAATCTCTGATACTAGGTCACAACCCTTATGTATGGTAAACAAAGTAATTAGGAAATGGAACCAAACGTTCTACTCTTTCAGTATGTTCTTCACAATAAGTCTTTAACAAGAATCCCTGATCTATTCCTTGGCGACGTGTACTGTCGTCAAAAGTGCAAACATCATGTTAATTTAATTTAGGAAGAGTTGTACATTTGAAGAACCAGATGAAAGAGCAAATTAACACGAAATGTTAACGAAAGTCATAGTTTAATACAAACGTTTTCGAAGATATCACATCTTCCTCCTCAGGTAAGTGAAATATACATAAGTAGCAAGACAATACAACATAAGACAAAATAGTATCAGAAATATAACGTCTGACAGGTTTTAGAAAACGCTGAGTGTATAGGATGATCCATGTTGGAACAGTTGGTTATTTAGAACAGGTTTGAGTTTTTTGGTAAGCAAGGCTTCTCAAAATCAAAGAAGCCTTGCATATACAATAGCGTGTTATAATTAGCACTACTTGTTCTTAGTAACTTTTGATAAAATATATTGAATGGTTCTGCTATGCAGACAGAGCTAGAACACTTTGTCCTTCAATTGTTATTGTATTCCCTGTTTTTTGACAGCAGCAGCATCATTGGTAGTAATGCACTGCGCTTTTAGCGAAATTTTAAGAACTGGCTGTCTAAACTAGAACAATAGCATATTGCAACCATGCTCCCAAAAGCAAAAACAATGCAAGGAATCAGTGGCGGCGCCAGGATGTCAGACTTGGGGGGTGGGGGCAAACTGAGGGCAGAGGAAAATATTGGGGGGGGCAAAGATTTTCGCGCAGCGCGAAACCGAGCGCTAACCGAGGCCGTGCGGGTGGTTTCCAGGGCCCCGCCTTAGGGCCCCTGGTGGGGTCCAGGGGCAAAGCCCCGGTGGGGATCCAGGGGGCGAAGCCCTCGGAAGCTCTGAGGTTTTAGCATATCTGTGGGTGGAAAATTAAGTCGCAAGAGAGGTATATTATTTATTTTTATATTATTTATCTTTTCGGTTGACCGTACTCCAAGGTTCCCAACTTTTTTTCTTTGGGAAATGGGGGGGGGGGGAACTGGGGGGCAAGGAAACAATCTGGAGGGGCAAATGCCCCCTCATGCCCCCCGTAGCGCCGCCACTGCAAGGAATATATGTCCATTCATTTATAACACAAGTGCTCCTGCTTGTGCTCATAAGAATTTACATCAAATTTATGCAAGACATTGTACTCGCTCTCATGAAACAGGTACTCATGCAGTCTCTTACTCAGAGGATTGTACAGTTTCACGTACTCATGAGATTGTACTGGTACTCACAGGATTTGAAAATCAGGTACCTCTTACTCATACTCAGCACTTTGTACTCATTATTTACTCAGGTCCTTGTATTCGTACTCGAGGCTAAATTTGTAGTCGCTCATGAAATCTGTATACCAAACAAACGTTGATAAATCTGCATGGGTTGTATCATAGTTGGTACATACCGTGGTATATAAAGCCCTGTAAGTACCTGGATTGATTGTCAGCAAAATAGATTTGGTGGACCATGAAAGTAGTAAAATTGGTTTTGTACCCCAATATGACCATTAACACTTAGATTTTCCTAAAAATTTGATCATCACATTTAGCAGAAAAAGGCACAAAATAAGGCTCAGACTGCACCAGAGAGCAAGTTCGGCGGGAAGATGAAAACTTCAAAGGACATGATGTTGATCCTGGACTCCGGTCGAATTGAGTTTTGAATTAAGTGTGTTTGCCCATGCAGCGTTTCGAAAATACATGGGTCAATATTAGCCCTTTTCCGTGAATATGGAGGGAGTACCATACCAGTGGTTCCACTTTAGTTAGTTCTTACCAAAGCCTATGAGTATAGGAAAAAAATTAACTATGAGGATTCCATGTAGCATGTAAATTTGGTCAAATTACGCTAATTATGTATGCAAATATGCAAATTAGCTTAACAGAAACCACATACAAATCATCCTTGTTTCTTATATGATGGTGGTGGGATTGCAAGATACTTTCTTTTTTCCGTTTGATACCAAATTTATTACAATGCTAGAGAGTCTTTGCACGGCCGGTTGTTGTTATATCGGTGAACTTTTGTCTATGGTTTTCAAAACTATGTATCTACTAAAACCCGGGTTCGCTGTGAAACGTTTCACTCGAGGTGTGAAAGCACCTTTTCAGCTGATTGTTGACATGTACCCATGCAATGAGGTGATATCTTAAGCAGTAATGATAACAAATACAGGCTAGTCAATTCATTTGATTAATGGCATATTATCAATGCAAATGCTGATGTCATCAAATTAAGTTGAAGATATCATAATATCACTTGCTGAAATCTTCAAATCAATAGTTGATGGGCAATTAAGATGTGATATTACCAATTGTTACATATCATTAAATTATTTGATGATATCAACATTTTAATTGCTGATATCATAAGTTCATAACAATAATTATTTAATGACATAATTAAATACTTGGATAAATCATCAAATACTTGTTGATATCACCAATTATTTTATGATATCCCCTTAATTAGGCAGTATCAACAACTTGTTGATCTCATCAATTTAATGATATCTTAAAAGAATAGCATATATCATTTAATGAATTAGTGATATCATCAAGCAGTGGCGGCACCAGGATTTTAAAAGTGGGGGGGGGGGGCAAATGGAGGGCAAAAGAAAATGTTGGGGGGCAATAAGATTTTCGCGTGCAGCTCGAAATTGAGCGCGAAACACGAGACTTACCGGGTGGGGTCCAGGGACCAGCCTTAGGGCCCCTGGTGAGGTCCAGGGGCAAAGCCCGGTGGGGGTCCAGGGGGCGAAGTCCCCGGAAGCTCTGAGGTTTATCACATCTCTTGGTAAAAAATTAGGTCTCAGGATAGGTGTATGTTGGTCCATAATGCATCATCCAAAGCAAAGATTCCAAATGAATTTAATGCGAGCTAGGCTTATTTGGCTATTACTCTTCTTAGCTGACAACATGAAAAGTTGGAAAGCGACAATACGTTTAAAAGCTACTTATTAGCAAGCTCCTGACACTTTTTACACTTTTCTTAAAACAGAAAGGTGAATGCAATGTGTACAGTATATACAGGGAATAGATACATATGTATCTGTTACACTTTAAGTTTATATATCGAGCATACAGGGTAGTACATAATGTGTTAGAGGGATGTGTTCACAACTACAGCAAGAATAAACTACTTAATTAACTTAATTAATAAGTTTGGGAATGATTCAAATAGGGAGGAAAATTATTTGTGAATTGCTTTGCCCTGAAAACTCCTGAAAGGACACTACACTTCAGGAGCTGAGTGGAGGGGGGGGGGGGGGAACAGGGGGGCAAAGGTTCTGACTGGGGAAATTCCCCCATGCTCCCCCCCCCCCTTGGTGCCGCCCTGTCATTAAGTAATTGGTAATCATTACCAACTAATTGGGGATATCATCTAGTAATTTGTAATGTTATCAAATAATTTTTGACACCATCCACCAATTTGGGATACCAGCAAAAAGGGAAGAAGAACTCTGAACGTGCACAGTACGGTGGGTTTGCCCCCCCCCCCCCTTCCACCGCCACAACATGAACAGTTGTGTCCGTGGTGGTTGTTTATTGAGCTTTGTTGCATGCAACTCTCTCTTATAATTCTCCTTCCCTCATCGTCCACGCAATTTTTTAGACTTGCTTCATGATATTTCTCTTGTCATCTTTCAGAGGATATAGAGTACTCTTGTACTACAACCAGCTCAAGTGATACAATTTGCGTTGTTACCTGCACCCTATGGATAATGATTATTCATAACTATTTAAATATATTTATGCATCACATTTAATGAAACGAATCAAACACGAAAGGCTATATGGAGGATTTCTAAATAATTGAAACGTTTTCTGATGATTCGAATCCCGCTGAGAGTACTCCTTTCAAAACTATATTGGCGTCATTAAATTCTTCGTTTTGTAACGAATTCGCCATGATACTAAAATGATTTCTCTCTTCGCTCTCTTTGATACGTAAACAAAGAGAAGCCGCCTTGATCACTCGTGGCACATCCGGAAACAATCGGAAAGGTTCGGCACTGTGTAAACCAATTACGTTCAGCTCCTTTTTCGCGCCACCTCCTTCGGCATCATTCGGCTAATCATTAAGCAAGTGCGTTATTTTACCCCATTGGCAAGCGTGTGTAAACCGCACAGGACTCCTCAGAAGATTTTTCCAAATTTGCCTGCAAAAATAATACACAGTTTAATCAATTGCAAGGACATCTGGTGTTGAATTTGACTTATCATACTTCCTCATGCAATCCGAAAGTATTCTGTAAGTGGAGAAGTCTTGTTATCTCTGATTTAAAGGGAATTAGCAAAAAATTTTACTCTTCAAGGAGTGTTAGGCTAGCACCATTTTTGTGCAGTCACAACGTGTGCTGTTCGCATACACACTGTACAGTACATGTGCTTTCGAGGTATACAGTATAAATTAGATAACATGATTAACCAGCAAGTACAATTTTTTTTTTCCAGTTTGGGGCTTTAGGACCATGCGTTGCTGGATTGCAGCATCCAGTATGGTTCAATGCAAATATCTCTGTACTCATGAAACAAGCATTTGTCATATTTAGCAGTATATTTTAAGTTGGGAACTTGGCCCTAGCTTTTTTTCTGCAGCAATTGGCATAGGCCTGAGGCGACCCATTTTCAGTCAGTGGTAATTGTCAAATTGTGGCTCTTTTTGTTAGGGTTGGTTTCATTCAGAAGAAGTTGATATTAAAAGCAATACCGAGGAATAGTAGTCAACTTTTCTTAGTTTAGTAGACAATGTAGACGTGACTGTTCAGTGTAAACATGTCAGTAACTTTAGGCCTTGCTCTAACAAACACTGAAACAGTGTTTTCCAAACTGCAATCCTTAGGCAAAGGATATATATTTAGACCTTTCATTTTACAATTACTGAATTAGAGCTTAGGCTAGTTTACATTTTTCAGTCAAAGCCTTGTAAGTCCATGTTTTAGTGTGCCTACTGTTACTTTGCTGCCCAGAAGCCCCAGTCTTCCCTATGTAACAATATGATCTAATTGGGCTGTAATATTTCTGATGCTTTCATTTAGTTGTGAAACTTCAGAACAGGCCCACCATGCCTTGCGCCCTCCAGTTACAAGCATGCTGACAAATGCATTGGACTTCATTACGCTGGACCAGATTGGAAATCTTCCAGAATGCAGGGGTATCTTTAAGTGTATCCTTTTTGCACGAGTGGGCAATAATGCTGAAATCTTTGCGTGTGGCACGTACCCCGTACACATCAAACCTAAGTTTCAGCCTGGACCTAAGACCAAATGAATGAAAGTCATAGATTTGCATCTGGACAGTAATGAAGACACACATGGACTTTTTTCCTTCGTTATTCTCCGACCTTTTTTTAGTCGTTATGTAGTAATGTCTAGTGTGTCAGCATGCATTACTTGTATATGTTCAGTGTGGGTACATGTGATGTAATGTTACTGAACTACGTGCACCTTATGTAACAATGAAATATCACATAAGCAAACTCGTTGTTTGTCCATCGAATGTTGTGTGTATTTTTGTGGTGTTAAAAATCTGTTGGATGTGTACAATTGGAAAGCAATTGACCAAGACTTGTGGCTTTCATTTAGTCAATGGCAATTGCAACAATACACCAAGTTGACTTGGTAAAGCACGTTATGTTACAGATTTTAAATGGGAAACGGTGGTCGAGATGCTGGCCCTGGGAATCGCTATTGACATCAAGTAAGGTATCATAACAGCAATTTACGTTTTACACCAGAATGGTCAATGTTTACACATTACTGGTACTTGTACACTGCTTGTCAATGTCCACATAAATTCAGTGGTTGTACATTTGTCTAATTTACTCTGACAGTTTTGGAAATTGTTGACCAGGAATGCTGCATACAGTACTTACTGTATGTAGTTGTTGTGTTCTAGTAGTTAGTGTTTTCTCTGGTATCCCGAGTATCCGCTCGACATTTTATTACCGGTATCCAAACTTACAACCCGATTCCTTCATAGAGTAAAAAAACGACACGATTCCTGTGTGAACACACTCTGCCAGATTTCACCTGTCATACACAGTGAATAACCCAAAATGAAATTTTCTTTTTCTTAAAGGAAAATAGGTGGTCCTATTCATGAGTAAGCGTACGTAGTGTAGCCATTAAGATTCCACCACACAAATGCAATGCATGGTTGTTTGGAAATACCCATGTTAGCAATATGGCTGGTGTTTGGGTCAGGTACCGGGGTGCCTGACGGGTATGAGGGAAGGCTACCATATTCTGATTGATAGGAATTAATGAAAATAATAAGTGCTAGCAGACTTGCTCCCATATTTTCTTGCAGTTTCATGCTTGAAGTCTTGAAACTTACACTCAAAACTTAATATTATTCTGTCATAATTTTGTCAAAGTTACTCCCAAGTTTTTTGAAAACGTGAACCCTGATTTTAGCTACAGATGCTTCTGATTTAACTATAGCTTATGAATATTCATGTGATTGTCTTCTATTGTATGGATTCAAGGATGTACCTTGGAATTTGCATGTGCTAGGTTTGTACTTGTTCAGTCATGGGTAGTGAGAAACCTCCAAATTAGAGCTGTGCGCCCTCTACAATGTTATTGGTATAAAGCAATCTTCATTCAGTTATCATCACTCATTATGCACCAGTTAAGATGCCATTACTTAAGAGTGACTACTTATGCTGTTAGGTCCACGGTATATCAATATTATCAATAATATATTATCGATATCCACGGTCCACCTTGGGAAACAATTTCGATGTATTGAAAATACTGTGTCGTTGAAAATACTCACTCAGACTACCATTTATAGGTACAGTCAATATCATTCTTTCATTATTCATTTAAACCTGTTCAAGATTTACTGCAAGAATTCTCACTCATTCAAAACAGCAGCTTTGACATGCTGTCAAAAACAGCTATGACTCTGGGATGTATGCTTACAGCACTGATTAGATTGATTTACTGTACTCTGGAAAAGTCCTGGCTCCAAAACCTTTCACTCAGCTGTGTGTATGGATGATTTCTTTTTGAAACCACATGGTGATAAAATCATGTATTTTCTCTCTTTGATTTGTAATGCCCGGGCCAAATTATTTGATGTCACTGGGTGCCTTTCTATTACGTGCTAGATTATTTGGCGTAGGGTACAAAAATCCAAAGCATTAGATGTTAGCTGGTGCACCGAGTGGCATTCAGTGCTTTTCAGAAGTAAGTTTGTTTGTCGCGGGCTCCAAGATTTACAGCGTTAATCTACGTACTAATGTACTATTGTGTAGTTAGTTTGTGCACAAAGATTGCCTTAATATTTTGGCCAGTCCAGATATGTAGAAGGTATTCCAATGTGCAAAACTCACGCGTGCCACAAACTTATGTTGTGAAAAATATCTTAGTCTGAGGCTATAATGGTATCGTCAAATCTTTATAGACTACTCTCCTTTACGTATGTATCTTTACTGCAGTATTTCTTCCATGTACCGTATAGTTCTTCCAAATAGTAAGTACTGTGTTGAAATTGATGTTGGCTTGAAGAAGGTTGCATTTTTTTTTTCTATTAGCCATTTCAAGTAAGTGTTTACAGCTTAATGTTGTCGGAGAAAGGAAATTTTGAAGCATAAAAATTTGTGTGATTTTACATATGTGTAAAGGCTAAGCGCCTAAATGAATAGTGAGTGTTTCAAATCCATCATTTTATTTTCACCATTTATTCTGACGTGGAATACAGTGTAAGTGAATCAAACACATGGTTGGCTGCTATCGCATGGCTCAACTCAGGTGTTTTTGAAACTTCTTTTCACAAAATTATTGGAACAACATGAAAAGTTCAGGCAAGCACACACTTGCATTGAACCAACTGTGCCCTGGTCCTACTGACCATTTCTCTCGGATAGGAGGTATGCAGTTGCGCCCAGTTGCGTCGAACCTCAATCAGATTTGCACAGTACAGTACGTTAGCTGCACACTTATCCAGCCCGACTGCTCTTGGTCTTCTGTCCACATGGGGACCACCATTTTGCTTTTCTGCAACTGTCACCTGATTCCACAAATGCTTTGTCATTGGCCACACACTTACAAAAAATCATGTTGCACTCTCATTGGTAACAATAGTACATGCACTTTCATGACTGGAGTCAACTACTGTGCAACTCCTCATGATTCCATTAAGAATTTCAAAAGAATTTGATATGCCTGATTTGGCCTGTTGGACTGCAAAAGGGTTGGGAATGAAATTTGGCTCAAATTGCATCGACCTGGCCGGACAGGTATTCAGTTGTGTAGCAATGGGGTCCAGCCCTGCATTCCTACAGTAGATCTTAGTCTGCTTTTTCATTTGATATTTTGAAGAGGAGTTTAAATGTATTGGTTTCTCATAGTAGCCCTCATTGTACAGAAGGTAGGTACTAGATAGTAGGTAGTGAGTCTATAGTCAAAGGTTTTCATGATTATAAGCAGTAGAAGTTAATTTTCAACATTAATCACCTTCATTGTACCTTTCTGGTTGGCAACTTGCTCATCAACATTCATTTTGAGTTGTCTGAATCATTCCCAAAGATCCTGCCTCTAGAAATCTCACGGCTCATTACCTTTACTCACAGATAATCACCCAGGATTGTTTACTGTACACAAAACACAACTTGTGATGGCAGCTCATCAAGGTATTTCCATGATGATGGCTAGAGTAGAGTCACCTAGTGTTGGATATTGAAAGTGTTGAGCAAATACTGTACCTTGTTTTGCAGACTGTAGCAGGGAATTGGCCTTTTCCCCATAGTACCATAAATTGGTAGGAAAAAAGTTCATGCTTCAATGCAGTCATTTCACTGACATCGTGACATGGGCACCCGGGTCAGTGACGTGCAACTTTCTATTTTGGCAAAATCAAAATGACCTGAAACGGAAGTCTGGAAATTATTTCGATGAGAGTTTTTTTGAACTTTAATAATGTATAGAGAGCTTTAGACTCAGGAAAGATAAGGGATTTCAGTACTGAGAAACATAACGTACAATGTAGTTCGATCTTACAAATTTTGTTCCTGTGTACACACATGTAGTACTGTTGATACTATCAGCTGTTCAGAGGGACAAAGATTGTTGGTAGAAACTAAAATACCCTTGCAGTCAGTCAAGAATGCCAAAAACATTTATGTGACATGTTTAAAAGACCCTAAATTAACAATCTGCAATATGTTCACAAACTTTCAGCAGAACTTTTTCCTCTGCTTGATGTTTGTCGCGATACTGGCTTGGGACTTAAACTTTTGCTTAACATACATAAGTACACTCTTACAGTCTAGCCTTCAGTACACATGTCCCTGACTTAGGGTACTTTAGGTCTCAGATTTTCAAACAATTTTTGATCTTAAGTCTTGAAAAATCTTTTATTTGGTGTCTAACGTATTGCTGTGCTTTCAATGCCTGATTGTGGACAGGATGGCCTTTTATCACAACTTAGTACATTAAACTTTTGAAACTTTGAAAAGTATTTACCATGTACAGTATAAGTGTTGAGTGGAACCAACGCAAATTTGTGACTCCAATATAATGGAGTAGGCAGCAACCTTTATAACTTATTTGCCCATATACTGTAGCCGTGGGGGATAGGTGAAAAGCACCATAGGCACTCCAACACAAGACTTTCTAGAACTAGCCCCCGTCATCAAGACAACCTTCCCCTGTCGAGCAATTTTTCAGAGCTGTAGTCCCATTAAAATTTTTATTGTTTTAGTTAAGATATATTTACGTGGAACTTGTATTAACACAACTGCCCCCCTAAAATACTGGGTAGGCAACTTATTTCCCTGCTTTGGAGTATGATGTCTCAATTTAGGGAGGCAGTTGCTTGCCCTTCTGAAAAGTTTCCATGACAAGGCCTGCTCCAATATAGATGGATGGGTGAAAGATTCCATTCACACTCTTAAAACTGTTCTGCTCTCCCTGGCCCCATCAAACCCCCTCCTTCGTCCATTGACCACCTGATTCAACTTAGCATGATATCAACATTTAAACCTGGACTCCTCCAAAGGGCAAATTTTGTTTAGTGGCCTTTGCCCCTAGATCGATCCCAACAATGGCCTCTGAGACTGGCCCCTCGACCCTCCACCTAGGGTGGTGATTGATTCACGGAAGACATGATGCCTCGCATGTTAAATTACTTCCAGTTGTTAGTACAATCAGTTAATTTTCATCTTTTTGCACCCATTACCAAGATTTCTGCGTCAGAGAAATGAATTTCTTGTTTCAGTATACCTTTTCAGCCATTGCTTCTGTTTTATTCAAAATTAAACCCATCACACAGGCTGTTGAGAGTGTTTTAAGCATTATACTTCTATGACTGTGAATGGTATGAAGTAGTTCAATTTTAAAATCAGCTTGTTTTTAGTCTACCATTTTTATTTTCACCATGCAGGTGAAACCACTCTGTTTATCAACGACAGGAATTATCATACCTGTATCTTAAAAAAGAAAACACAGTGGAAAAGCATCATAACAAAAACAAAACAGGCCGGAATAACATTTATTGCATAAAACTCATGCCAAACTTGTTGACTCCTTTTTTAGTTTTGACCCTTGAGCATTTATTCTATACGGTCAGTGACTCCTGAGAAAAATGATGTGAAAACCCTGCAATGCTACCGCACATGTACAGTATGTGTTAGATTACTGTACGTTTGTTTTAAACTTCCCTTTGATTGGAGAACACTGAGCAACTACTAAATACTGCATGAGATGTCAAAGAAATTCAAATGGTCAACAAACTTGACAATAGCTGGTACTGTAAGTTCCTGATCATGATGTAACTAAAATCCAAAAGGTCATTAAAACTATCGTAGCATTGCACTGTATGTTGTGGGAGATACACTTACTAAAACTAGAAATATTCAAATCGTAGACGTAGATGCCCACAGCTTGCTGTGTTTCAACGTCTGCAGTGCAATGCGTCTTGAGTAACGTCCTTGCGCCCTTGTTGCTCCAGATCAACCTTGCTAAACTTTTGCTTGAGAAATAACATTGTGTCTACAACCTGAATTTTTTTTGCTCTCGGAATAGGAATTTTGAAAGTTTTAAAACCCTTGATCTGACCTAACCTTGAGTATTCTGTTTGTTCATTCAGATAGACTGCACAGTACAGAGTGACCATTAGTTTAAGCGGTGTTTGAGTTTGAATAAGACCAATTAGATCAGAGAACCATAAGACAAAAAAATTTAATTGATGTTGTGTTTGATGCCATTTGATACAGTTTTAATCTGAATATATTTTAACAACAACAACTTATTTGTATTTCTTTTTCAGGTAAACACTCAGGGTAGTTATGAGGTTGCTGTATCGTGTGAATGAGATGCGACAAATGTGTGGAAATATAGGCTCAAGATGAACCCGTCAGATCCACGCAGCATTTTACCCCCGCCACCTCCCTTGTACACATCAACAACCTCATCTTCACCCGGAAGACAGGACTTCGTCAGTCCAGGAATTCAGAGCATTCCCCCAATGAGTACATACTCACCACCCCAGAGCTATGGGCACATACCAATTAACCCCATGCCAGGGCCTCCATACCACAAGATTGCCCAGCCAATTCAGCCGAGGGAGTCAATTCAGTCCCAGCAGTCGGTGTTCCAACAGTACACCCCTCAGCAGTCATACACACAGACTCATTATAACCAGTCTTACCCAGAACAATATTACTCACAACCTGGCTACCAACAACCTCCTTACCGGTCACCGATTCATTCAATGCCGCAACAGTACCTCCCTCAGCATATGTCATACCAGCATGCTTCCCCGACCCAGCCTCAGCCACAGCTGAATCCCCAGAACTATGATCCTTATCATGGTAGGTCGTATCTGACCAATCAGGGCACTCCACCCGGCATAACTATCCCCCAGCCCCAACACCCGCTCTCTACTAACACTGCATTTTCACAAGTTCAACCTCAGGCTCAGTCCCAGTCACCGATACAGCCCAGCACGTCCCCCCTGACATCCTTTCAGCAGAGGCAGACAGCTAGCCCAAGCCGCGTCCCGGCATTAGCCACATCGTCGTCAGCCAGCACAGTGGACTCTAAAGTTCAAAATAGCAATTTCAGCATTATGAATACACCTCCATCAGAAAAACTTTCATCTGAAAAGCCGCCATCACCAGCATTGAATTCCAAGGAGAAACCGGTAGAGACAGTGAAAGGGGAGGTTCGCAAAGCCATGCAAGACACTGCACAACAGACTGATAAAGAACAGAAAATTCAAAAAGTTAAAAATGAGGCGGTGGTTGTCAGACCAGTGGCGGCCACTAAGCCCATCACAGTTGCTCAAAAGAAGGAAAATGCCAAAGCAAGTAGGGCACCAGTTTCCATTCCTGGTGCTCCGAAACAACCTCCTGGTTATCATGATGAAAAACCATGTGAGTGGCTCGTTGGAGATCTTGTTTGGTCCAAAGTGAGTGGACATCCCTGGTGGCCCTGCATGGTCGCATATGACCCAAATCTTGGAATCTACACAAAAATGCAAGGTAAAGTGAAACTTGCTTTTTCCGCTTGGTACAGTATGTCTATTTGACACTGATGGCCCCATGCCTTTAAGAAGATTTAATGTTATGCTCTTAGAGCAGTCATCTACACAATACTTTGCAATGACCAAGCAATCCAAACATATTTGACTCTTGGCAAAATGGGGAAAGAATAGAGTTACAATTTAGTTGTCATTAAACCATTCTGATACAAGTGTCTGTGGTAGTAATTACAGTATCTGCCCTTACCAATAGAGGTGTAACATAATAGCAAGAAGTAATTTAGTTTTCAAAATTTGAATGGCAGTTTTCAGGTTCCTTGGGTATTTTTTGTAAAATCTGTGGCAAGTCCTTATGTTGCAAAACTGCTACACAACATTCCATGTAGCAATTTGACCGTTTTGTGTAGCAAAATGAGATGCAATACTAGAGAAATTATTCCCCCTGTGCGTAATAGCAGGTTGCCAATGGTTCAGTGATGGGTGTTTGTCTGTGATTGAAGAATTTGCAAGACTTTACACCCCACATGGTGATGTACGGTAATTGCAACAAATTTGAGTATGTACTGGTTGCTAGTGCCCTCCGCACTTCTCATCCTTACACAGAATTGTACAGTGTGGCTATTCTGTACATTGCTACAAACAGTACAGTATACATGTGGTAGGGGAGAGCTATTATGGCAGGTATTTCAGTTGATACAGTAAATTTATCATTTATGAATGACTTTATGAATGAAATTTA
Source organism: Stichopus chloronotus (assembly GCA_021234535.1). Classification (NCBI taxonomy): domain Eukaryota; kingdom Metazoa; phylum Echinodermata; class Holothuroidea; order Aspidochirotida; family Stichopodidae; genus Stichopus; species Stichopus chloronotus. Next base: position 20,065,182 of record CM037841.1, on the reverse strand, counting down.
TGAATAAAATTGAGGTTTGCATATGTACGTGAGATCTTACACAACTACTCACCTCAAATCACTGAGGAATGGGATCTTTGCACAGTAGAAAAAGAATATCGACTTACGTTTACCTGTATGTTTAGGAAAACACCACATCTTTTCCTGGAGAGTGTGATTTTTAGCCCATAAAATATTTAACTCCAGGCGTGAATTATATTGATTAATTGCAATAAATTGAATGAAATACAGAGATATCGACAGCATATGGCATAGTTTATCTAATGCCTGTGATTTGTACTAGTTGGAGAGCATTATATGATGTTAAACTTCTTTTTTTTTTTTTTTGGCTTTCCCCACTTTTTTTCATGGCCATATTTCACCCCTCAGGTGGTATTGGTAGAGGATTCAGAATGTACCACGTTCAGTTCTTTGGTGAAATTCCTGAACGAGGATGGGTAAGTGGATCTAGAATCAGGAAGTTTGAGGGGAGGAATCAGTATGAGGAACTGGTGAAAGAAATGATTAACAGTGTGAAAAAGAAAGACAGAACTCACCTGCAGGCCAAATTGGCCGTCAAGGGATCGCGTAAAGCTGCCTGGGAAGTGGGTGTCCAGGAGTGCCTGAAAGCATTACCAATGAGCAGACATGAACGCAAGTTAAATTTCACATTTAAGTATGACATGACGAAGAACAAAGGGGGGACCACAAACTCTGAGGAGATCGACATCGTCTCCTTCGGTGACCACCCTAAGATGAAGGCCAAACGAGCCTACAAGAAACAGAAGGACGGCACTCAGGATGTTGAGGTTGGGACTGATAAAAAGGCTAAAGGAGCTAAAGGGGGCAAGGAATCTGAAAAGCAAATTTCAGGCAAAAAAGAAAAGGTCAAGAAGAAGGCAAAACAGGAGAAAACACCCAAGAAGAAGAAGCAAAGGGAAGAAGAGGAACCAAGGAGCCTGCGCAAGAGAGGTCGAAAGTCTAACCAGTATCTCAAATTCTGCACAGAGAGGGAGGACCAACTGAAAAAGGAGAACTCCCTGCTCGATAAGAAGGAACTTTATGAGAAGTTGGACCAAGAGTGGAAGGACATGTCCGAAGACGACAGGGCAAAGTATGAGACGGAGGATGGAGCCACTCCTAAGAAATCAGGTGAGCTTTTTAGCAGTGCCCGACAGATCCTGTGTACTGGTGGAGGGGACAGGCCCCTAGTATTGGTGTTTGGACTCCCTCCTTCCATTACTGAAAAGCCTGAGGCTACTGAGACATCATGTGTCGTGATGTCTCACATTCTCATTGAAAGAAAAAGTGAACGACACAAGTGTGCAAACAGTATCAAATGGGTTGGAATTTTGAATGTTCAGACCATATGGACAGGAAATCTCAAAGAACAGTTTCTGACCAAACGGCATTAACTTCCAGCAGCGAGCATTGTTACTGCATCGCTTCATTTCATCTTGCATTTAAGATGTTGAAAATAGGTATCCTTTTTTGTTTACAAGTTTGTAAGCACTGCATCTTGATGGGTCTTGTAAATTACCATCCAACAGCATTTTGTATGACTACTGACTTTAACAGGCACGTCCTTCCATACCCGTAGAATGCTGCCAAGTTTGTCATTAAACTTTGAAACAGTATGATGGACATGTTACACTGCACCTACTGTAGATATGCCAGTAAACAGCTTTAAAGGTTTCTTACTTCTCCACCAAAAATTGCGCACAGTGCTGTGTACATTTCAAATAAGGCTGCCCAATCTAAAAAACTGAAAGCAACTCCATATGGTAGGTTATAACACATTGTTTTCACTTGCTCATTTTTTTGCTCAAGTGTAACTTTCGTTGTTGTATGAACTGATCCCTGTCGCTTTGACAGAAGCCAAGCATCACCTGAGGTCATTACCATTATACCAGGTAATGGGTACATTACAGATCTTATTACCGAAGTGGTGGTGGTCAGCGTAATATGTCATTCCATCATGTCAAAGAGAGATCAGTATACCACTGTGTTTGCTCTAAGGTACTGGATCGCGTGAATCCCACATTTGTCTCCTGAATCCTGCACAAAGATAAATCTTATGTGGGAAAATCCTGTACACACTTCCACAGCTGAGGTGGTAGCTACAATTATAAATGCACACAATAAAGCGCAATAGAATCTTTACCAAGTGACAGACTCGTGGATTTTGAAAAATCCCTCATAAAAATTTTTCTGCAGAACGACTTCCCTCCCGGGTTCAGTTTCTTGGCACGAACACTGGTGCATCATAGAGCTTTGTCCATTCAGTCATTTTCGTGTAGAAATACAATGTTTAACATCGTGACAAACATTTATTGCAATTGTCGTTTGTTTTATGAGTAGAAAAAGACCTCATTTCAGTCGACATCGTCGCGTTGGTCATGCTGGGGAGATCAAGTTTCTTGACTCTCAATGTCTGTCATTTGGATTGAAATAAAACACTCCTGCTATGTTTTGTCAACCAGCTGTGTGTTACATGAATGATAGGCTGTATCCTGTTTGCTGTCATCACATCATCTAACGCAACAATATAGCCTCGCTGTTAAATTTTCTTTGCCACGTTTGTCCTTCCACAGATCGTAAGAGGAAACGAGAGCAAAGCACTCCAGCTGTAGAGCCAGTCTTAAAGAGGTCAAAGAGGGAAGCCAAGCCATCAAGAAAAATACAAGAATCTGAACTGTCAAACTTAAATTTTGCCAAGAGAGGTCTTAAGGTAAGGAAGGAGTTAAAGGAGAATGGTTACTTGTGGCATACATTTTACATAGCATTTTGCTTCTCTTTCTTCCTCAAACTCGGGTGTTAGCATATCTCAACAGATTTCTGTTAAATAATGATCTACACATGGCAAATTCTGTCAGAAAGTTCGCAAGTACAGAGAGAAAACCATGAATTTTTAATTTTTCTTGACTTGACATCCTCTAGATAGTATGGATAAGCATTTTATGCCTCTCCCTCAGCTTCGTAGATGGGAATTAGTCAGATGGAAGGTCATCAGTAATTACCCATAGAGTTAAAGACACTGAAAGTAAACATTGATAACCTTTGATCAAGCAATATTACTTATTCAGTGTGGTGATAGAGTATGGACAAAGAACACACACTCATGAAAATTGTCTAGGAGATGTGAAGATAAGAAAAATTGAAAATTAACCCTTTTTTTTTCGTCTCTACTTCGGGCACTTTCTGACAGAATGTGCCATTGATAGATCATTTTTTTACCACAAATCTGTTACAGAGGTATGCTCTTACCCGATTTTGAGGAAAAACATGCAAAAAGTCTCGTAAAATGCATGTCACAATTTCTTATTCTCTATTAAGATCACACTTGACTATTGGACTGCATCTCTCAGGACATTCAGAGAGTTTCACAGATGACGGAGAAAGATCTGGCCTCCCTTTTTGCCATCTTGACTGTTCCTACTTGTTTACAAGTTGGTGACAGAGAACCGTTTAAAGTAGGATGTGCTGTTTGAAGGAATAAAAATAGCCTTTATGGTTGATCTTCTATCATTTTCTGTCATTTGATACCAATATTGATAATAACATGCCATGCCAGGTTTCTTTCATTAAAAATTTCATTAAGTAGAGTGTTAATTACGGTAGAAAGAAGAGCGATTTAGTTTTTTCGGGTAAAAAGTGAGCGGAACTGGACCCTGTGGTAAATGTGCAGCACTTCCATGTGAACACTGTTACGACGAAACACTTACGCAGAAGCATTTCCTTTCAGAAATTAGGCTATACGTGGACAAATATACCTGTACAGGAGTTTTTATAACTTTCTGCAACTATTAGAAGTACGAGGAGTCCTTTGGTGTACTTTGGAAAATGCAGGAATAACAGCACGTCCTGCTTTAAAGGAATATCCCGTTGATGATTTAATTAAGTAAAAGAGCATATTTTTTTAATGCACGCATTTCAAGCTTTGCCGCCTGGGTTCATGACTGATAGTGTGACTCATTGGAGAAAGATAGCTGTAATTATTAGCAGTAGAGGCTTCCTTCTGAAAGGTCTTACATAATCTCATGTCATCTGTTGATGGGATGAAAGAGAACCCACGAAATAGATATGTGTAGAATAGGATCTAATGTAAATGAAATAAGTATGAACAGATGAGATGATAGAAAGTACAGCACTAATAGCAGTAGTTATATGGATAAAGCAGGACATGTTTAGGCACACTAGCAAGAAAATGTAAGTAGTATGACATGAGTAGTAAGGAAATGTAAAATAGGAGACATGAAAATACCATGTATCAGATTCACCAAAATAGGAATGGTCAGAGTTTGCATTCTTGACCACAGGAATGTCATTTCAGCTTCGTGATGGCAGACTTTTGTACCAATTAAGAACCTGTGGTTTTGTTCAAAGCTTGTGGTACTGTTGTTTTAAGAAACTTAACCCTGACCAAGAAAGATTAGCAGATGCCTCATGGTTACAAAATATTGTATAACACCGGCAAATTACGGCACAAGTCTTCTTTGTTCTTTGCAATTTAAAAATTTAACCTTGAACTGTCTCTTACATTAGTGAAATCTTTCTGTCATGTTTTTCTTGAAAGATAAATGTTTTCTCAAGAGTGTAATGAAATACATTTTGGATACTTTTAGTTGTGTCTTTGTGACATCACAGATTTCCCATAGTGCAGTTCTATGAAACAGAGACAATTCTTGAATAATCCATTACTTCAAAACGAAGCACGCAATTGAGATATGGTTTTGACCAATGAAGGAAGTTTCCTTGATTTTATGAAATCGCAATCTTTTGAGTGGCAAGTTACTTTAAAACATTTTTGGATATTCAACTCCGATAGACCATATGTATTATGTGCACACCTAGTCACCTTTTCTGTCACCTCCATGCCATTCGCACTATTGAAAATAACATAATGGAGTTATATAAATAAATACATTTACGATATAGTGTGAAGCATGTTTTGGCAAAATATATAGGACAGGGAAGAAAATGGGGTGCTCTCATGTACGTCCTTTAAGTACTGTTATGAGAAATTACTCACAAAATCTTCAAATGTTAAAGCAAAGGGCGGCTTCTCCTGCCATATTTTCATTTTGTGAAGTTAGTGCCAGGCAGTAAGGTCACCTTACTAAGGTGTAAGTGATCGCAAATGCCAGGTGGGAATTATTAGCCCCTCCCAGTGTCGACTGTTGCATCTCCAACACGTATAGCATCTGATGGACACATCCTTTCCTTTTATTATCAGCCCAAAGAATCCCCGGAACAACCTGGTGACCAGACAGAAAAAGAAGCCTCAGAGGAAGGTGAGAGGGTGGCAGCAGCTTCAGAGAAACCTACGAAGCATGAAAAGAAAGACAAATCTACTCCAACTAAACCAGTCGCGAACAAGAGGGCTCGCAAGTCAAGGAAGTCAGCAGAGAAACAGGTATGTCCGTGACCCGATTACCATGTATGTCTGTGAGCAGATAGTCAGCTGTGCTAGTGAGCAGTTAATCAGGCTTGTCAGTGAACAGTCAGTCAGATATGTCAGTGAGCATAGGGGCTGGTGTTTCACTGAGCAGATAATTATGTGTATCATTGGGAAGATAATCAGTTAGGCTAGTAAGCAGCATAATCATGTTCATCACTGAGCAGATAGGTATGCCAGTGAGCAGATGGTTTGGTGTTTTAATTAGTAGACAATCAAAATAAGGAAGGACAGTAGTCTTTTTTTTTTGTTCCAAGAAATAAGTTTCTCTCAGAAACTCTGTTATTTGCTGCTCAACACTAATTTGTTCACCCAAACTTTTCAAAATTCAAACGATGCATCTTCGGTTACTCCTCACATGCATAATGTTTTGAGGAGACGAAGCTTTGGCAGACGTTTATTGATGAGACTGAATGGTTAAATAATGAATAAAGCTATCTCTTTAGTAGGTCATGTTGGTGTATTCTAAACACCCTATTTCCCTTAAAACCGGATAATCAGGTATGCCAGTGAACAGGCAAGTCTAGGTTTTGTGTATCATTGCTTGTTTGAAATAGTTTTACACTCATCAATGTGTTCGGTCCTGCTACCACATAAGTTCCGTGTCCAGAGATGTCATAGCACTAGTTGTACCAGGTAAAGAAGTCTTTCTCAGCATTTGGTTTGTGAATGAGCCAACTGGAGCTAGACTTCTGATAGACCGAGTGACTTCAAGCTAGATTTCATTTGATATAGCATGCTTTGCCAGCTGAATCAGGAATATTCATTGCAGTGTCTTTTGTTACAGGTGACTCCCAACACGACAGACTTCGCCAGTGAAGGAAAGAAGTCGTCAAGAAAGAAGTCTAGGAAGGCTTCCCTCACTGATGAGGTAGCTATACAGGAGTACTCACGCAGTTTTCACTTCATTGTTTATTATTCCTCGCTGAAGGCAGGCAAGGAATCTTATGCTGTCATGATGCCGTCATGATGTGACGCCTTGGCTTGTAAACATGTTATCCCAAGAAGGAAAAGGTGTCTTAAGTTCAAAGTTGGTGTGTAGGTAGTCCATTATAAGTAGATCCCTAATGTTTTTTGTGAAGATCAGTGGTCATTTGAGGTCACCAGAGCTTGAAGTGTGAAAACCTACGTTATATATCTCAGCAACTGAATATTGCTGGAAATTCATACTGTTCACATTGGTAGCCCTTGGTGAGTAGATAATTTCTGTCATTTTTTTTATGGAGGTCAAAGGTCATGTGAGATCAATAGTGGTCATACTTTGAAAAGCCTTTAACATCGTCTCTCAATAAGGGAAAGTTTCCAGAATGTCAGAATGTATGTCTGTGACACTTGCTTTGGTATGCTGCCCTATTGTTTTTGGTGGCACATGCTTCAGTATGGTAATAAGTTGAAATTGTGTCACATCACCACTGCTATGGTAGAGGTTCCTTCAGGTTGTTCAGGATTATTGGTCCTTATATGGACTATTTTATGAAATCATGCAAAAGGTTTTTTTTTTTCTGCATATTTTGCTTTACAATGTGGATGGTTTGTCAAATTAGCATTGTGGTAGTTGAACCCTCGATTTTCAGGATTTGGGGGTCCAGAGTCCAAATGCGCCATGTGGGCCCTTTTATGAAATCTTGCAAAATGCTTCTTCAGATTCAGATTGTATGGTTATCAGTTGAAATTGTGTCACATTAGGACAGTGCTATGGTAGTGGCTCCTTCAGGTTGTGCAGTATTATTGGTCCCATATGGGGCCACGTGGACCATTTTATGAAATCATGCTCTTCTGCATATTTTGCTTTACAATTTGAAATGTTTGTCAAAGTAGGGTTTCTGTAGTGGAACCTGGGGTGTTCAAGATTTTGGAGTCCAAGGTCCAAATGGGCCATTTTATGAAATCATGCAAAATGCCTCTTTCTCCTACAGATTGCATGGTGTTAAGTTGAAACTGTATCGCATTAATACTATGGTAGTGGTTCCTTCAGGATTATTGGTCCCATGTAGGCCATATGGACCATATCATGAAATTATGTTTCTTTCCTGCATATTTTGCTTTACAATGTGAAATGTTTGTCAGATAAGCATTGTGGTAGTGGAACCCTATGTTGCAGTGTTCACCAGTTTGGGGTCCAACTTCAGAATGTGCCATATGGGCCATAAATTATTACATTGTTCGAAGCGATAGTTTTTCTTCAAATTACATGTTACAGTGTTGAGGGGTTTTCATATTAGTAGTATGGTAATAAGTGTCTTTGTCTGATCAGCATTCTTAGGGACAGATGGTGCTATACTACCCATTCATTTATAAATGTTTTCATCACAACATGCTGCTGAATGGGTATTGTTCAAATATGTGTTAGATAGATGTACAACATAATTAGTTCATCAATATTTAACTGACTGTATTGTTTATATTTGCAGTAAGCAAGCCACCTGTGCTGGTATAAATCACCTTCTGCCTCTTGGGTCAGTCAGGGCAGAGAGTGCTTAACAGCTTGCTATTTAGACATCAACTCCCTGTTTGAAAATGTAGGTCAACAGAGGGGGGAAACAGGTTCCAATCGATGGTCACTTACATTCCTCTTTGGTTTCAGTTTTTGTCTTAAAAAAAAAAATAAACTGAGAAAAATTGAGTACTTCAGAAAATGTTTCTGCTTTAGCCAGCATTCCTTTCAGCAGTTTGATAAAAGGACATTGCATGCTACATTCTAGTTCAGATAAGTACTATGGTAGTGGAGTTCATATGGCTGCAGCATTCTTAAGGTAAAATGTGGACCAAACTTTTTTTGGATGTGGTAAATAGTGGATCACCCTTGGTTAAGACTTAAGGACTGCAGTGAAAATAATCTCCATGTAAGGAAGCCTCAGAGCCTTCCGGGGTCTTGTTTATGGAGGTCATGGTTTGAAAACCTTGTAGATATGGTATTTCAGGAAGGGTAAGTCGCTGGAAACGCAGACTTGATTTGTAGGTCATCCATTGTAGGCACATGATCCCTATTGTTTTTTTTCATGGTCGTCAAAGGTCATTTGGGGTCACCAGAGGTTTCAGTCTGAAAGTGTATTAAGATTGCTATCTCAGCATTTGAATGTTGGTGGAACTTCGAAGTAAGTGTGTTGGTAGTGCATTGTAAGTAGATGGTCCCTCCTGGTTTTCATGGAGATCAAAGGTCATTTGAGGTCACTAGAGATTGAGGTATGAAAACCAATTAAGAAACCTATCTCTGCAACTGAATGTTGCTGGATCTTTAAGTTGTTCACATTGGTAGACCTTGATGAACAGATGAGCTCTATAATTTCCTATGGAGGTCAAAGGCCATTTTGAAGTCAGTAGACATCATAGTTTGTGAACTTGTAGACATGGTATCTCACAAAGAGTAAATTGTTTGAACTTCACAATTGATATGTATTGTCCTTTGTTTTCTATGAATATTGGCAAGAAATCTCAAAGTCTTTCAACTTGTGGTTTACCTTCAGAAACTTCACATTCATCACCCCCAAAGTTTTTAGTCAACAAATAGAATATTTACATTTTTTTAAGCTGATTGGTGTGACTCACTGGCAGGTAAATTTAGATTGATGGTTTCCCTTTCCAGTGTCTTACTTCTATCAAAAAAGCAATGTACAGAAATCCTTCTAGCCCCACCCTAACTGTAGCCGACAACAGACACCATATTGTTTACTTTCTGATCTTGTTAATTAAGTGCCATAGAAACGTCAACAACAATACAAAAGACGTCTTACTGCGTGACCTTGAGTGGACTGCATGCATGACTTCAAAGCATTGTATCTCTTCAATAATAGCTCCTTTTTTTTGTAGAGATAGAAATGCCTGCAAATGTGTTTTTTTTTTTCTTCTTTGAAATTTGCTTTATTCACAGATGACCAAGGACTTTGAAGAAATGCAAGAGGATGCCCCTCTCATCATTGACACCAGTGCCATCACGTCAGTCCTGGATAGCCCTCTGGAGACTTCTGTGGCCACAGATAAAGGGACCAACAGCAGGAGGACAAGCACCAGCACCACCACCGGTAAAGAACAGTTACGGCGATCGACACGATCTCGTAATAAATCTAGTAATAGTTCTGTAACAGGCTCAGGGTAGTCTTCTCTCGCATTGCTACTGTCCCTTTCCGAAGAAGCTCTTGTTGAAAAAAAAAAAAAATGTTGTAGAGTCTGACATGCAGCTAAGGGATCCGTTCCTTTTTGTTGAGTGTTTTTTTGTTTTTGATTTTTTGTTTTAGTGTTTTCTTTTTTTTTTCCTTTTTGCTCCATCAACCTCAGGGAAGTCATGTAGTGGCTTGTCACCAAAGTCATTGCAATTTTGTAGCTCTCCGTTTGGGAGAAACAAGTTTATTCATTTTATTTTTGTAATTTTAGTTTCTTTTGGTGGGATGTTGAGGGGTGGGTGTGTGGGTTCCCGGCATTGGTGGTAGAGCTGGACTTTGGTTTTTACCGGTTGGATATGTATATGTTTCACACACTGTAGTTTGTACACCTTAAATCCCTCATGTAGTGGAAGGTAAGTTTAAAACGGCGTCACGTCATTCAAACTTTGATAGCTCTCATCATTGGGGTCTATAGAGATGCTATCCGCATTGAGCTGGGATCTGTTTCGGGGACTGTGCGTCTGTTGTCATTTTCTCTTTAGTTTCAGCTTTAAAGAAGGCAAGTGGTTCGCCTCAAAAACAAAAAAAAAAGGGGCAGTGTTTGACTTCATTGAGGATCCCTTCCGGGTTCTATCGTGTCCATGGAGAGGTACCCATGGGTTTCACCGTCCTCACCTGCATGCTGTCCTACAGCAAACCAGAGGACTAGAATGATGTCACCATCTTTGAGTTCATATGACGTGTGCGATTTCTGCGATGCATCTTGTTGTAATTCAGCTTTTAAAAACAAAAACATTGAAGATGACTGTCGAATCAACAAGAGTGTGACTTAAGTCACGGAAGTGACTTTTAAACGTTTCTCCATTACAATATGACAATCCTTTTACTCGTGCGGAAAGAGACAGACAATGTAGTGTTGAAGACAACCCTAACGAGTTGTTGTTACTCTTGATGATCATGTTTGAAGAACTTACTTTTTTTACGTTTACCGATAATCCAAGTGCAACCTACAAAGCAATGGCTTTTTATGTTTTCCAAGTTGATAAAAGTATCTTTTTTAATGGGAACCTTGTTTTTTCTTTTTATGACAAAAAACGTTAGTAATTCTCAATCTTGCCAAATTTCTGATGCGTAATAAATATGGACACCATTTTCTGTTTGTCTTACATGTAAGATTTCTGCTAGTTTTAGGGTCAAATGAATGGATTAGTCCAAATTTGATGCTTATTTTTTTCATTTTGTGTGCGAATGTGTGTTAACAGTTAATTTCGTAAAAATGTGATTTGTTCAAATTTCCTAAAGCCAGCTTTGGAAAGACCGTGGAATCGACTTACGAAGTCCTCTCCTACCGAGTAACTTTTGATGTACATACTACCATGCATTCTTAATTGTAGGAAGATGTGACTGAAGACTTCTTGTATTCAAATTTTTGACCGATTTCTTTAATATCTAATTATGGTAGCTCTTAATTATTATTCGTTGAGTTCTTCCAAGATTTTTTTTTTCCCATTAGGAATGCTTGAACTTAGCTTGTTCATACATATAAATATATATATTTTTCTTTTTTTTTCTTTTTTTTTGTGCTTTCATGTAAGTTTGTGGAATATTTATGAGAAGTGATTTTTATGTATTTTTAAACCTATCCTTAGTATTAATTTCACTTAGTTACTTAAGTAATGTTAAATATGTTAATATCTTAACAAGTGATATTTGCAACTAAGCAGATAAAAAGAGAAAACTTTTCAGTTGCACCTTCATCCTAGGCAACTTTTTATGAGATAAACCGGGTTGAGTTGGGGGGGGGTGTTCACTTTTGAACAGTTTGTGGTGGAACTTGACAAACGCCATGGATGAAGCATCTTGAGATTGTGCGACCCTCAATGAGATGGAAGCACAAATCTTCGGTCTGATTTGTGGAGGCTTGGGAGAGGGTGGTAAGGAGAAACAAATTTTTGACAGTGTATGATATGTAGAAATGACAAGAAGGCCTTACTATCTGTGAATAACAAGTAAATAAAAGAATCAAATCATGATAGAGATTAAAATCCACAGAAATCTGTTTTGTAGGTTGCAGTTTTGTGCACTGTGAAAGTTTGTAAACAAGAGAGAACTTCCACTAATTTCAATGGTCATTTCTTGTCTGTCTCTTTCCGAGTTGTCATATCGTGAGAATGGTATTTATCGATTGTATCGTACGTGCTACTTGTTTTGACCATAAAATGGAGTTGTCATTATTTTCCTCTGGTTTGCTTCCAGCATTCTGCATAAGATAATTCTTTGCCTGCATGGACTATTGTTTATTGTCTGTGAAACAATAACTTCCGGCAGGCTACATCAATAACTTGAATACTTTTAATGTATGCCATTGCAAGAGGTTTATGGAAATCTGGTGTCTTGACTGTACAAAATCATCTTGTTTGTATGTAATGCACAAGAAACCATACGTATCTCCTTGATTCTTGCTGAAAGATAACCGACACACTTTGTATCAGAACACGGCACTTCTATGGCACAAGGTTGGCGTTTGAGAAGGAAAGTACAATTCGAATTGTTCATTCACTCAAATGAAAGTGTGTTTAATTTGGATTTTGAAGTCATCTGCATATGTTAAAAAAAAACAAAACAAACAAACTGTAGAGGTACAGGTGTAGATTGTTGCATCCTTAGCCTCACAACATTTTGAAATTGCCAAAATGGTAGAACGACGAGCGCATCAGACATGAACATGTGGCTCGATGCTACCAGTACCAATGAAGGGGATGGTTGGAATTATCAAACCAATGTACCCGGCTGCTTTTATATGCCGCATAATATTGGTTCACGTATGTGGTATGAAGGTACTTTCAAAACTCCAGTTATGGAGGAGGATTGATCTATCTCCTCTTCTCACAAGCAGTCAAGGACCATGCAAATGAAAGTGCTTTAGTGCAAAAACGATTGTTTTCTGACATATATGGTAATTGCTCCCATAAACTGTGCAGTTTATCGAGGTAGCTTTTGGACAACTCCTTTTCAGGTCAAAGCAAGTTACATGTCTGCTGTAACATCTTGGTGAGTAAACCCTCCTGGGCCTCTTACATGTAATCCTCACTCAAAATAATTCACCAAGAAATCTTCCTGCTACCGACCATCTACAGACTCGGTAATCGTCAAACTGGAGTTCTAATGACTTACTCTATTTCGACTATCCTCGCCGTTTCCTTGTGATTCCAACCTAAAATCTGCCCAGTATTTGGTATTCAATAATGTCCACCCAAATTGTGCCATCATCAAAATCACCCATTGTGAGAGCCAACGTATAGGACAACTTCTCCCCTGTCCGTATACTATGTTATCTTTGTCCTGGCTTTGCCTATCCATGTTTAGAAACTTATTGCAGAGGTCAAAATCGTCAAAGGATTACCTTGATAGCTTTCTCAAAGTTTTATCGGTGGAATTTTCACCATGTCTCGTGGCCTCCTTGCCAGCCAAGTAGTCATGTGTGAAAGTATTGTTACACCTTATAACAAGGAGGAAAAGAAATTATGGCTTTGTAAGAAAGGGACTACCAAACTTAATTAAGGAGAAAAAGAGTGATAGCCTCAGAGCAGAATCTGAAATAGGTTGCATTGTTGGATGGCGTACTGCTTATTACCCTGTCGTTCCCACTTTTCATATGATGAACCATTCCTCTCAACATCCTCACCCATTTCTTTCTGAAAGTCATGAGAGGATGTTGCCAAAGATGAATGAAGCTACATAAACATCTCTATGCACAGGACCAAATACAGAAGATGATTTTGCTGACATTTTTCACTCTTACATGATGTGAAGAAAAAGTTCTTATGAACTGCATCCTTCTTGTTAAAAATGTTACTGTCACCACTGTGATGTTAGACTTACCACAGTTTTAAATGTGCCACTGTGCCCTTCTCAAGACACATTCAGTGAAAGATAGTGAATCCACAGAAAGTAGTAAAACGTAGTAAAAGCCTATGTTTTTAGTGCTGCTATAAGAAAAGACTGTCATTTAGTCCCAGTCAAACGTTTTGAACTTTGGCATTTTGAAAGTGGGGGAGGGGGATCAGGGTACTGGATGAAGGAAGCACACAATCACAACTTCAATTGTAAATACCCTGGGAGTACAGATCAAGGCTGCTGTCGGTTGAAACTATGCAGTACTATTTGCAGTCTCACAAGTCATACAAGCAATGGTTCAGAATATTGTATCAACTTATCACAAAAGTATGGTACAAAGCAATAGTGCTACTTTGGTAAGCGCTTTCACTTCGCATAGGTTAAGCTGAAATTTGTCCCAATTTTGACTCGCATGATGTGGGACCAGAGGCGCTGTTGTAGCCAGGTCCACCTAACGGGACTTTTCTCTAGCTCTGATTCCGGTGCCTCCATTCCAAGCTTGGTAGCCATGAGTCCAAGTCTAGAGGACCCGAGGGAGAACCCTTTCTGAGGTCAAAATCAAATATGAAGCATAAACCATGGACAGGGGGTATGGGGATGAGTAGGATTTAAAATTGTTTTGAGCAACTACATTTGAAGCTAATAATGGTACAGGAAAAGAATACAACCAACATACTGGCAGTGACCCATTCATTGTCACAATAAGTCAGTCCCTTCATGCCTTTTGAATGTTAGACAAGTCACAAACTGAAACCTATTTCATCTAATTTTCATTTAAGAGAACTCTGAGTCCGGTTGTAGTCAATTCTGGTACAAATTTTAGCCCAGGGAAAACTTGACTCAGGGTTCAGAATTGAGTCCAAGTGTATTCTTGCATGTTGCAGCCCCTTCCAGAGGCAGAACCATGTGTGAAAGTGCCGATGTAGGCCTGGTCTTCCCACTATCAACATTGAAATTCATATCCCTGTGGGTGGATTCATGGCCTTCATGCTGGAGGACAACAGTTGGGCAGGCAAGTTTTCCTGCATCTGTGCATGAAGGTCTGCTTCACCAAGCAGTTGGCAGATTTACCGTGACGGCCAATTTCGTATGCTAAGGTTAAACATGATCAGTCTATTGGGAATGCCATCCTCATCAACATATGTATATTATTGATAATGCATGACTGTTGAACTTTAGTGTCCCTTTAGCCCTATGAAGATGAAAGGTCTAATGAAAATGTCCCCGATTTGCAAAAGTGTCCCTGAATTTTTAACTTTAGTAAGATGTTTATCAAACTGTTCTAAGACAGTATGTTGTCGAATGTGTAGCCGACTGTACCATGGCAACTTTTGGATGGAAGCTGAAGAGCCCGCCAGAGAGCTCACAGTATAGACCTAGTATATGTACTACCTCGACATCATTGAGGTATGTGCATCGCATCACACACGAACAAGGTGCACAGGCTAACAACAGTTACCTGCAGTAACAGAGATCAAAAGTCATTCATTCTCTTTTACTGCTGTGATCACACATATCGTGACAATAGTGTCTCAGATTTATATCCCAAAGCTTTGCTCACCTTAATCTTGGATTACTTTCAGTTTCGTATTTACTTGTACATCTAGGGCCACTTTTTGTCTGGTTCCTGGTTACCATATTCCTCTAAGCTGAAAGTGTAACATAGCGTTTTAAGGCTCATTTTGGGAGGGGTCACCTGTGTTATGTCCCTAAAATTTTTGGGGGGACCTAGTGTGGACCATATTACAGTAGGGTAAGGACTTAAAGGCAGTAACTCACCCTAAGCTATAGTTTTGCCTTCCAGAAAGCAAAATTCTCAACTGATTCTTAGTTTCAGTACTCTTTAATTGACAGCAAAGTTGAAAGATGCAGAGTGGCTGATATTACACAGTGTACACAGGGATCCATTGTTTTGATTACACGTGGAGGAATTTTAGACAGGCTGAAGGAGGAAGTAGATGCAAGTGATCGGGAGAATGAAACTGTCTAGGGTAATGAGTTTTGTCTTTAATATGTGATACAGATATGGTAAACAGTATTAAAACAAATGAATTTTACTGCAAGTGTATGCACAATACATGCTTTTAGAATGTAACATCTAGACCTATACTTGTGTTTGAGAAAATCGGGACAATTTGTCTTGCCAGTTAGGACACACACTTTCAAAAATGGGACAAACACGATTAATCGTAACAGATGGTAATCCCAGCAGGTACGCTCACTTTTCCTTTGAAGAAGGGGATGATCCTGATTAATTGGGACATCTGGTAACCCTGAGGGTGACGTTCAGTCAAATATCCATGCACATCATCCTTGATTTTCAGTCTGGCACCCACACATCTGAAGTCCCTCTCAGTCGGTCTGATTTCTGTACATTGAGGGTGATGTCTAGGGTCACTTTCAGTCTGGTGCTCATGAATCAAAGGTGACTCAGTTTCAGCCTAGAACTGATCCATCTCGGGTGAGTTTGGAGGAGCAGCATTCAGTTAGGACAAATTGACCTGAAGACATGAATGACCTGAAATTTGGATGAGTCAAGTTTGAAGCTCTTCACCAACGAGCATTGTAACACAAGCAAAGGCTCGGGCACAGCCATGGCGATGATAGTAGGGGTAATAGTTTTATGTTTCCTATACAGTCGTGCAGTTTGTAGCTACCAAGGTTCAACTCTGTGCATTGTGTGTGTGCAGTGCTTCGCAGAACATGTGCGTGCGTATTACCACAATAGAAGCAGCCTGCAGTTTGACCGTGCACTGAATTATGGAGGGAAATTTAGTGAGCCAGCCTAGCAGTACCTGGTGGTAGTGTGGTAGTGGTGTTCGAAGAAATCTGAGAACTTGACATGTTCGCAGCATTTTCTGTGAAAAGATGTTCTTTACGTTTGCCAAAGCTTTCAATCCAGAATTCATCAAGTGTGGAGTAATTTTGAGGGATGATTTGTTTGGTGGTCAGTCACAGTGCATAATCAATCATTTTTGGCTAGCCTAATTAGGCCTGCCAAAGTATGAAGTTGTATTTTCATTCATCTTTATTACTGTCGGCCTATGAGCAGTTAGTGTAATCGGCATAAGGAGAATCGCAGTTAGTAGGAGTAGGACACATTGGCCATCTTGTCACAATACAAAGCCATGGAGTTGAGTATTACAGTATGAGAGGACCCTAACTTGCCTAAGTGACAGAACATATTCAACTGGCTAGGAAGTAGGATAACACAATACTATGACTAAGCATCCTAGCCTAATGTAGTGATGTTCTCAGATCTGTATACATTTTGTACCACTGGCCTTAGGCTGTTAACAACCTGGCTAGAAACAAAACGAATGTGGCTCGTGACACCACTGTGCCGGTTTACTGTTGTAACTTGAAACTCGTCTTCCCCCAAGAAAGTAAGATTCTAGTTCACCTCCAATGATTCACCACTTTAGCTTCAAAGGCTCCCAGTCATAGGGTGTTGTTGTCGAGTGCTGGCCAAGTGGCAAACTGAGAGGCTAAACTTGAACAAGGGGAAATGTAATACTAGATGTACGGTATGGAAGCTGTTTGAGGCCTGAGAATATTTCAGGACTGTGGCCACTACTGCAGAAATATTCTTGCCAGTTTAACCCCATGTACAGACGAATTTGCGTTGGCGGCGTACCCTTTCAAGGAACTGTGGTTGTTTGAAAGGTGTTCAAATTCAAATTGTCATTAATTTTGTTTCTAGGTATAACCTAGAATTTGAGATGATTCAAACGTACACAGTTGTATTATAAGGTAGCCATCTACTGCACGTCGAACGTGCCTCTACCGTAGCCTTACATTCACAAATCACAACTTTTGAAAGCTTAGGTTATGGCAGATTGAAATAGTGAAGCATGCCACCATTTTTTGTCATTTCTACACCAAGTCAACGGCAGGCGCACTCGACGGGCCCTTAAGGAAAGTTAATTTTGTTTGGATTGTAGTAAAGAAGGTGGGAAAATTTCACCTTCGGTGACTCACTTTTTTGTTGCAATGAATATATATTCATTTAAGACAATACTGATTCATAAGAAAACATTCCGATTTTTTGTAGGTGCATGGAACTGTCACAAATATGGAATGATAAATTTCCTTAATAGTGCATTCGACAGTCACCCCTTGATATATTCTGTTTACAAATAACAATGGCCCAGTTTTACGTGTAGGTTGTGTTAGGTAGTACGCATTTCATTTTATGTTATACATTTTGTTCATTGCTCCTTGCAATGAACTGTTTAATTCCCATTTGCTCATAATTTTGCAAGAGCCTTATCATGTATGTGTGGTATAGTACAGACTACCCCTCCAACAGGGATGTGTGTTCCTTTACATGGGACAAGCTGATTGCACTCCACTTCGTAGCCCTCATCCTGATGACGCTTATTTTCCCCTCATTAGCCAACCTGCCCACTGAGTGTCATCTCTCACATTCCAAAATAACAAAATTTCCTCATTAATCATCACGCAAATGATCAATGGCACGGCATCTACCCTTCTGCAAAAGATTTTTGCAAACTTCCAGCAAAGAACAGCTGAATTTTCATTTTTCACTGACTATTTTTACCACAACAGTTAGTCAGTGGGGCATGTTTTTGAGTCCTTGGTAATCGTGAATTTGCGGCACTCGAACAGAGGCTGATGGTTTCCCATTGGTTGACTTCACTGAAAAATTGTGGTAGATATGGTCTACACAATAGACTGTGAAAAACAAAAAAAAAAAGGGCGATACTTGCATACTGTGGCAAATTATGTTTCTCAATTCAGGGAAGAAATGAAGCTACAAGTTGTCATGGTTTGCTCTGTACCTAATTGCTGCTGTTTGTAAAATGACCCCTGATATAATCCAAGTGTACAGCCACCGATTTGCTGTTTCCAACTTAAATAATCTTTGAATTTCCACTGCTCAATAAACGTGAATTCTGTGTTGCTGCTAACCAAATTGATGCTTAAGTTAACACTGACAGTACATTGGACTCGAATAGAACTTTACCATTCGGCCTAGCCTAGGCTTTACTTGTTGTAAGAAAAATCAATGTTTCAAAGAAATGGCAAGGTTTGTCAAAATCATTTGATGTAATGATGAAGTTCTTTGCAAGGTTCTAACATCATTGAGGGTCTGTTTCGAAACAGCGAAGCTGGAAATTCTACAATCTATGGGCATCGCGCACAGTACAACTGTGAGGAGTGACAAAATCTTCAAAAATTTGTGGTTAATAGTAATACTGATGATATTCTCTCCTCCTCTCACAGGTGAGGGTGACGACAAGAGTTCAGTGATATCCAGCAGTACGAATGGAATGAGGGAAAAGAATGGAATAACCAAAAAAGATCATGTTTGCCAGGTAATACTCTTAAAATGACTTTATATCCCAGTAGTTACTATCTTAATTGGATATTCTAGGAATACCAGTGGTACTTTCATGGAGTCCTTAAATTGAAGAGCATATTTTTCTTTAAAATGCAGGCACTACTGTCGTTGCAATATCGTCTGTACACTTAGGGGAAAAAATGTTTCTTACAACAGTTTTGGATCACATACATCTTGTAATTAGGACATGGAATCAAGGATTCAGACCTTACAATTGTATCACACTTTAATGACCTAGTTTGATTAACATGAAAATAAAGCATCATGTCAGAAGGTTTATTACACTTTAAGCTGCACAATGTAACTACTGTAGACAGTCCATAGTTTTGCCTATATTTACTCAGGTGTGTGCATTGGTTCCATTTCACCCCTATATCGTGATACCGTTTGGCAATTGAAAGAAAGGCATTTGTGGTATCGATTATTAACCTTTCATGTCGCAGCAACAGTTGCAGGCACCTTGAAACTTCACATCTGTGTCCAGTTCATGATTCAAAAGATTGATGCTTGAAGAGAGACTTCTCAAGTCAAGATAGATTTTCAGCTAGCCCAAGTCTACAAAGTGTCCTCGACAAGGCTCGACAGTTACTTTGGCAAGTTTCAAACGGTCTTTGTTGTTCCTCGAAATTGAAGTCTGACTTCAGCTGAAAATTAGACTGGTTTCCGTCGTAGACCGAGCGTAAAATGTTGGGGAAAGGGTCGCGACTCTCAAACTTACATGATGTTGCTTTTTGACGCAAGTTAAGATGAACCAAAGATTTATACAAAGGATATTCGATTGATTTGTTTTGACATCCCAGATTTCCTACAATGTAGTGCATCACCGTGAATTGAAAGTCTCCTATGTAAGGATTGAATGTTAATCTCTAGCGATAGGATCTTTGTAGTGTATTCAGAGGCCATCATCGAATTTGTCTTGTTTGCATTTACCAGGTTTGTGAGAGCTGCACTGGAGGAGAGCTTGTACTTTGTGAAGGAGGATGCCATGGGGCATTCCACCTGGATTGCATCGGGGTCCAGAGACATCCGTCAGGAGCGTTCAAATGTGATGAATGCATATCAGGTACTTATTTTAATTTCCCCCTCCAAATTAATTTCTTAGTTTGATAAATTTAGATGGCGCTCGTTGGTATGTATACTTGTCAATTCTGTCACAGTTTGTCAGTTTCATATCACGTTAAAAAGAGAATGGATGGTGGCCAGAATCTTTGTACTGTCAGTCTTGGTGCAGCTTTTTGTATTTACCCTGCTGCATGTCCAAAGGAACCATTTAAGTGGAGACATTGTCACCGGATGTTTCCTACAGCAATAGATTTCTTGCACGTGGTACATGTGTTTGGTACCCAAGTTCAAATTTTGCTTTGAAGACAGAAAACCTTTGTGCATACACGGACCCACATTGCAGTGGCACTGTCAGGCAGAGACTCTCCTCCGCTGTGGTGATCCTTTTCAAGAATGGTCGTAATTTGCAATTGCTCACCATTCTCATAAATACTGTCATTTACAGACACAGCTCATGGAACAAAACTGACGCTTTGGAAAAAAAAAAAATGAGATGAGAGGATGATAAACGTGTTTTCCTTTTCCCTGTAAAATGTAAAGAAGTGCTCATTCAATGATTCAACATCAATTGCACAACCTCCATAGAACTGTTGTCTTTGCTAACGATCAGGGTCGTAGCTGCGGTGGTCGGCTTTAGCCGTTACCTCAGCCGACCACCACAAAGAGACAAAGATTAAAATACCGACCATGACTGGAACATCTGGACGACCAATACTGTTTGTCAAAAAGCGATGAAAAATTCACAGTTTGGGGCTTTCTTTAGTTTCCAGGTTTCACAAATGAGCCTAAGTACTTTTTGGAAAGCAGCCACCACTCTATTCTGTCTAGCTACAACTCCCTTATAATGATCCTTTCCCATTCTCACAAATTTGAGAATTTGTTTGGATTTGTCCTGAGACCCTGTTGGTACGTAGAATATGTGAAAGGAAAAAGTTATTCTGTCTTATTATGGAGGGTCATTCCTTTAACATTTGACTCAGGTTTAACTATTTGCAAGTGTCTCAATATATCCTATTCTCATGTGTGAGCAACATCTCTACCGGTGACCTCTGCCCACAGAGATTCTTGCCTCTGTGATTTTTTTTTGTATGTTGTGCATCATTTTCTAAGATGGGTCCATCGGTCCTTTCCCTGCTTTTCAGGAAATTTCTCCTGTTTCGTCTGCCGGGAGAGTTCTGGAGATTTGAAACGCTGCTCCGTGGTACTCTGCGGGAAACGTTACCACGAGGGCTGCCTCTGGAAGTACCCTCAGCGTAAACTGGAGCATAAAACGTTCCACTGTCCACTCCATTTCTGTCACTCTTGTAATGCGGAGAATCCGAAAGGCAGCAGAGCTACCAGAGGTTTGTAACGTTTGTGGAAATGAAATCAAAAGAGAAGGATGACCAGTGGTTTACACTTTTGATGAATGTAGGCTATCCTAGAAATAAAAAATAGAGGACAATGTGAAGTGAGTTTACTGCAGTAATTACTGACTCTTCATATGTAAACTTGTAACATAACTATTTATGTTTGTTTTGCAATAGTTTTTACCCATTTAGTTAAGACTAGATTGAAGAAAGTAAAATGAACTTCCATTACTTCAATTTCTTTGGATGATTTCACCCTATTAACATTATTGAAGAAGACACCTCTTTCTTCAACAGATAATTTACAATATTTCTTGATATTTTTTTTTTCTCTTTATACAGGTCGACTGATGAGGTGCATTAGGTGTCCCACCGCATACCACTATGGAGATGGATGTATAGCTGCTGGAAGCATGCAACTGAGCTCCACGACCATAGTCTGCAGCAAACACTTCAAACCAATCAAGAGTATGAAACATCACTCTCATGTCAGTGTCAGCTGGTGCTTCATCTGTTCTACGGGTAAGCCATGTAAACCCCAGATAGTGAACTCTGACAGGCCCTTGCAAATTACGAATGTTGGCACCCTGTACTAATTTTGGATATGCCATACCTGGTCGGTTGCTTCCGATCAGTGGGCAAAAATCTTCAGTGCGTGTTTCAGTTTTACATTTCCACATGTAGTGGCACAGTGAACACATTGACACAGACTCACTGGCTTTCCCTCGTAGCGTTTGGTGACACTAATCATCAAATATAATCTTTCAAAAAGTACCTGGAAATGTGCACGCATAATGAACACAATCCTTGGTAATGCCATGAAATTTTCCCCCTCGATAAACTTTCCCCTCCTAAGAGAGTTTATAGCTTCCAATCGATTTTACATGCAACTACTAATACTTCGATGTAAAACGTAATGTACAGGTACTGACACCTTTTTCTATTCGAAGGATGTTAGGCAAGCAAAGGTGTCACTTTCAGTATCTATGCAGTGAGACAGTCGTTTTAGGAAGCAAAGCAACGTAACTCATACACCACATGCATGAGTGTAAACGTGCAACATTAAGAAAATCGTGTTGCTCAGTCTGTCTACATCAGAGACAGACTAGGCTCCCTTCTGTCTATGCTGCTCAACCACGCAATCGTCGCATGTGATTATTCTTGACGTGCTGTGTACAGGTGATTTGTATCATAGCCAGAGATTAAAATCAATGTTTTGCAGGAGTTTCCTAACCAGTTGCTCAAGATTTTGTCCTTCTAGAATCTCTCTTTTGTGTCCGACATTTCTGTTTTTTGGAAGCATGACTTAAAGGAAGTGACTGTTTTCTTTTTCTTGCATGTGTTTATCAGGTGGTAACTTGATATGCTGCGATAACTGCCCAGCCGCTTTCCACCCGAAGTGCATGAATTACGATAGCATACCAGAGGGCTCATGGTACTGTAAGGACTGCAAATCTGGAAGACGCCCAAAGTATGGTGACATCATCTGGGTTAAGATCGGAAATTACAGGTTAGGCTGTTCTTTGCCTCTCCTCACAAAGTGTGTCATGAATATTTACGATTCTATGTACAGCGTGCACAGAAATTTGTGCGCAACATTTTGTGTGTGACAGTGAGCTTTGCGCGTAGCAATGCGCAGTTTGCCAACTGAGTCAGTGTGGCTTGTGCATCTGCCGGGCAAGGCTTGACAACGCATTCCATCATAAACCAATCACAGCCACGGTTTACATTTCGGAGAATAGGCACAGCGCTTTCCTTTCAGAGTGATGTACTGCCTTTTCAAATGTTTTGGCTGCTGCAAAACTTGAACGAATCAGGGGTTTCCCATCCCCCCACCACCAAACATAAACACACTTTATTTCAAAGTTTTCTAAGTTGTGGATGTCACTCTCAGTCAAAATTCAAAATGTATTTCAGTCAATGAGCAGATGTTTTGGTAGAAAGTTTCCACTCGTCTCCTCAGAATGCATGCATGTGGATCACTTTGAAAGAGTGACACAAGCAGTATAATCCACTCTAGCGGCTACGACCGATGCCCCTTCAAGATGGCGAAATCATTGTCAAGTTTCTTGTTTTATTTATCAGAGATTTTTTCCGTCCTTTATCATCTGAACCATAGGTGAATGTGACTTGGTGACTTCTTCCCTAGGCATGGAACAAATTCACAGCCATAATTGTACACAAATTTATCCTGTAATATAGCCATGTATTAACAAGATATGTCATTGTCATATTCCCACATTCCTTGATGAACTGCTGGCTTTCATGATATGGAATTCATGCACCCCCCCCTTTCATTTTCCGTAATTCTGCGTTCCATTTCACCTTTTCGGGTGGAATTTTCCACAATCTTGACATTTCCAGATGGTGGCCAGGTGAAGTGTGCAATCCAAAATGTGTGCCCCATAACATCCAGGATAAGGATCATCAGGTGGGAGAATTCCCAGTGCTATTCTTTGGGTCACATGACTATTACTGGATGCACCAGGGCAGAGTATTTCTCTTCCAGGAGGGGGACAAGGGAAGCAAAGACAAGGCAACCAAAGGAATAGCTCAGGTCTTCCAAGCAGGTCAGTCTTCTTCATCGGTAAATTTATCCAGCTGGGTGCTTTTCTCCTCACATTTCGTTCAGAATCTCCCTCGCAAGAACAATCATCTGTTTTTCCGTAGCGGAGTATGGGTCTCGCCCCATCACTGCAGCATTAATCAATCGTAATTCATAACGATGTGTAACCTGCAGTGAAATGAGTGGTACCATCTGGTGTAAAGGTGACAGTGATTTCATGTTGATAATATGTGTAATTTAAGTGGTTGTTTTTAATAAACATGCAACCAATAGCCTTGTAACAAGCAGATATAGTAAGGGTAAATGTAGGAATGCAAAGTAGGCCAATGGGTATCAAGTACCGAGAGATGCTTGTATACTATTATTAGTACAGCTGCGAAGAATGTAAGTTGGAAAAATAACACATAAAGAATGTAACATCATTAAAGTAGTAAGTGGGCCAGATTAGGTGTCACATAAGGATATACAATCACCTACAAGTAGTCATGCCCACAATTTTAGATTCTGAACTACAGAACAATGTATCCTCTGAAGACAGATTGCACGAGCATTGTATCAATACTTTATTGGCAACTACTGTCGTTAATTTTACTGTGACGTAGTAGGTCCTACCCTAACACATGTAACTCAGAATCAGTCACCAAGCTATTTTGTATTTGCACATGGTTATGTTAGGCTCACAGCTGTCATTACACTTCAATTTTTAAAAACTATGGTTTTCTTATTGAAACTTTCGAAGTGTGATTCATACAAATTGTTTTTGCAGTGCTTTAGTGGGTGGTAGGGCTGTGAGTGCTGTGTGCAATGTTTTAAACAGTGGTCTCACAAACTAGTCACAATGAATTTCAAAGACAGTTGTCATAGTTACCCATAGTCTGCATAAGTTTTTGCCTTGCCTTTCCATGCTTTGGCAACATAGTTAACGTAGAGCTAGTGATGATGAAATCATGCTCAAAGACTAATTTGCCATTTGATGACAGCGGCAAAACATAAGTATTTCTCGTGAACATAATTAGAACAAGCCATTGTTTCCTGGAGTGAAAAGAGAGTGGTTTGAAATCATTAGAATGTGTCATACAAAATAGTTGAAATGCCAACCTTTGGGAGAGAATAGGATTTGTGCTCTTATTAAGTGAATTGCAAGATAAGTAATTTTTTTGTTGGTGAAACGAACTATCAATTGAGATCGTGAAAATCTGAAAAGTCTTCAAAAGAACCAATGGTACTGTCTTTTGCACCTGGCAGGGTGATGTACTTCTCTCAATGTACCTCGACAGGCATTCGTAGTCACTGGATAGTTACAGTGGCTCACCGTAAACCGAAGCCTCTCATTATGTTAAGGCAGGACGAAAGATTTAAGAACGGGATTGTGAGCCTACTCAGTTAAAACCTCATCATTTTGGTAGTTCTTATCAATTATGCCGCTGCCATATGTCTCCATTATCGCTGCTACTTATCCTATTTTGTAGTCGATCTCTCTTCTCGTAGTTTCTTCAAGTAGTCAAGCACACAGTGTCGGTGTCATTTTTGTCATTCATTCACGGATGAAATATAATTTGAGCAGTAAGATACTGTTAGTTGAATCTTATTTGAATTGACCAACTATTAACTTTTATTGCCTCATCCCACATAGCTCTCAAGGAAGCGTCAGAAAACTTCAAAGCACGGCAGGCGTTACGTGAATTGAAGGAGGCTAAAGAGCAAGAAAACAACAGCAAGAAGCCAACAGGTTTTAAATTTATTAAGGTAAGTATGAAGCTATGGTCCCTGCTTTACAAAAATTGCAAACTGTGATCGATGGCTGATACTATTCCTCAAAATCTGAGAAGCTTTTTGTTTGTCTGAAATCAGTTTTTCTCAGACTGTAGTACATACAATGAAGTAACCAGATTGTCAGAAAGTTATACTTTCAAAGGATTCCCAACAGCTGTGGGCTTGTCATTTTATTTCCCTTGAAAGGCTGGATTGAAATTGATTTAACATGAAAAAGATTATCAAGAAGTGTGGCGATAAGAAAAAGAAGTTCTCATTTTAAAGTACAGCCACCAAGGGTTTCATGTAGAGAAACTGTAAATTGTAGATCTTTGAGATTGTGTCGTCGCTTTTTGGATACTGTGTACATGCAACAGTCAGTAGTTCATTTATGTGGCCTTTTTCATTTTTTAAGGAGCACATCCTGTTTCCTACCCGGCATTGAGCGCACGATGATGAAACGTTCAGAATTGTTTTCTTTTGATTTCTCAGTCCAACAAACCGGTAGGTAACGTTCAGATGCCAGTCTTCGATATCTCATCTTGCCCGGCCTGTGACTGTAAGGTAACGATGGAACATCCTTGTAAATCAGACACTGAATGTTTCAACAGACTCGTTATGGTAGAGTGTCATCCTCAGGTGAGAGCAGTCATCTTTTTTACGTCATGTGACCTTGTCGTATATGGGGGGGGGGATTGGTTGAATTTGTGACTCTGAGCAAGAAAGCGAAAGGAGGGGGAAGGGTGGAGGACAATATAAGGAAGAACAAGGGCATAATTGTGTTAGCATCTAGGAGGGTTTGGGCAGTCAAGCACCTTGTTTGAGGTGTGATGTAACGTACTGTTCAACATATTATTGTAGTGCAATGCCAGTTGTGTTGTACTGAACATTAACAATATATTGGAGAACGGTGAATGCGGACAATTTTTGCATGCCCCGTTCAGTATTGTCATTGACTAAACTGAACACCAGTGCTAGATTTTGTTCTACTGATTGTTCAAAAAACATCAAAGGAGGATATAACCCTGCTGATGACTACATTACCTTCTTCATTTGTGCCGGGCTTTTTTTCCGCTTACTAAGCTCTCATGTTTTTTAAAGTCTCAATACTCAACTATTTTTTAGAGTGGTCATTTTCTCGACGGCAGTTTAACGTGTGCAGAGTGAGGACATTCTTTTCTCCTTGTAACATACAATGCACACTTTCGGCCAACTGTCAATTGGCACGGTATGAAATAACCTCCATGTCAAAATGAAACATAAAGAAAGTTGTCGTGATTGCTTGCTCAAGTTAAATGAAGTAGTGCACTACGGCCCAGCCTGCTCACAGTGATGTCGTAGATCTTGGTAGTGCTGCATCAGTGGGTTGTAATGATAATAACATACAAAGGTGTCACTGTACACTTTGGTACCAGCGGTCTGTGATGGAATGTCCTCTATTGAACAATTTTACAAGCATATCCATTTTAAATTTTCTTCATTAGCGACAAAATGACGTACCTATGAGTTGTAGACGATACCAATTTCTTTATGTTGCATGAAAAAATATGTAAGCTGTAGATTAACTTACATCTTCGATGAAAGTTTCATTATTCATGAGACACTTTCAGTCTAAGGAAATGGTTTTAGTGTTAATAATCAATTGCAGGTTGTAATTGTGTAACACGTAGGGAATGGCATAGTGTTACCCATTAACTATTTAGGGAATACCCGATAATCAGCCACTTGTGTCAGATTGTTGATATGTTTACTATTCTCTCTTTGGCCAGGTTTGCCCAGCAGGAGAAAAATGTGAAAACCAGAGATTTCAAAAGCGATTGTATGCTCCAGCAGTTCCAAAGAGGACCAAAGGAAGAGGTTGGGGGCTATTTAGTACAGCAGATATCAAGAAGGTAAAGAAAAATACATTATTTGATAAACTTTAAGAGGAATCTGTTGATGCTTTTCAATTTACACGACGTATGCTTTCAAACTTTGCAGTGTTTTGGGCGTAAAAGTAGACCAAATGTGTTGAGATTTCACATCAAGAGAGAAAAGATCAGTTGGTTTCTTTTCATTGCTTTTAAGGCAAATGTTCAATCAAAAATTTAGGACTCACTGTTTTCAGTGATCTATGGTAGAAGAATGCTTTGTTCAAGTTTATGTTTGTGATTTTTTGGGGTTTTTTTTAGGGGGGGATTGTTTAATTTGTTCTATTTGTCAGTCAGTTTTGTGGAAGGTTGGGGACAATTAGTGATAGTACAAGGGGGATGTTTCAAAATGTTTTTTTTTTTTTGAATAATGGCAACAGCAATGCTTTTTTTTTTTATGAAGATGCTGCTGTTTGTATTTAGAAAATGACCCATGTGAGTCAGTTTCGTGGTGGGGTAGGGACAATCAGTGATTAGTATTGTTGCAAGGGGGAGGAATATTTTCAAAATGATTATTTTTTTTTTTGTGGAAAATGATGGCAGCAGCAATGATTTTTTTTTATGAAGATGCTGTTCCTTTCTAGAAAACGCCCCTTCATCAGATGTGTGCAACTGAGTGTGAAGCTAAGGCAAGCTTGGTTATTTCCTGGGGATGTGTTCATTAGCCGCTCAATGTGAAAGGTGTACATACTCTATAGTATTACACATTCAGGGCATGGAAGATGTACCTTCAAAACATTGGAAGAAAATAGGGGAAATGTTTTATTAATCAACTTGAAAAAAAAAAAGCATTTACAGGGAATGACATTTCAGTCTTTATTTTAGCATTCTTTTAGCAATTATTTCAAGAGATCCATCATTTCAGGAAGCTGAACTTACTGTGACGGCAAATCGATGCTTAAAAGTTTCTTATTTTTACACTTCAGCTTGCAAAAAAGTCTCTTGCAGTCAGCATGATGTGATTTGACCCCCTTTTTCCCCTCTGTATGAATTTGGAAATTCAAAGAAATCTGATTCACGTTTAATTTCGTATTCTTATCAGGGTGACTTCGTCAACGAGTACGTCGGTGAACTCGTCGACGAGGACGAGTGCCGGAGGAGGATCGAAGAGGCTCACG
Source organism: Stichopus chloronotus (assembly GCA_021234535.1). Classification (NCBI taxonomy): domain Eukaryota; kingdom Metazoa; phylum Echinodermata; class Holothuroidea; order Aspidochirotida; family Stichopodidae; genus Stichopus; species Stichopus chloronotus. The sequence goes on along the minus strand of CM037841.1, from coordinate 20,036,626 downwards.
TCAACAACATCACCGACTTCTACTTCTTGACGATAGACAAAGACAGGATCATAGACGCCGGACCGAAGGGAAACATGTCTCGGTTCATGAACCACTCGTGCCAGCCAAATTGCGAGACCCAAAAATGGACGGTGAACGGTGACACCAGGGTTGGACTGTTCGCCATCAATGATATCCCTGCAGGTCAGTGGCATGCAGATCACTTTTAAAAGGGTCTAAAGTGCAAGCAATCTTCCCAGTTTTAGGGTTTTTTTTTTTTTAGGGGGGGGGCATTCAAGTAGTCTTTCTATTGCAGAGTCTGCCACTTAAATTTTGTTGACCGATTGAAGGTCGATCAATGGATCGGTTGATGGAATATTAGAGAGACGTGCCGCTGAAGAAGATTGAAATATATGCAAATTCAGGAAACTTTGTCTCTCTTTGTTGATGACAACCATATATATCAAAAGCATGTTCCATGTGGAATATTGAAAGACTGATCTATGTCACATGGTGCATTGTGTTATGGGAAATGTTTGATGACATGCAGACACAAACTTCTTGAACATCCTTTGTAATTTTTTTTATATTCTTGACTGTCTTAAATGAAGCAACATGATAGTTTAAGAAACTGTAACCGTGATGTTCCTCAAAATATATTTTCCATCTTAACTTTTTGCCGGTGTCAAACTCAAGTTTAAATGAGCACTTGAATTTTAAAGAACATCAGGGACATGCTTCGGTTACCTGCTGATGTCACATGACGTCTTGGATACTTGAGGCAACTGGAAAGCTGAAAACTGGAAAGCAAGATGTCAGTGTGGCCTTGAAAGGGCCAGCTGTGAAAGAGACAATCACTTTCGTTTAAAGATTTCTTAATTGTTGCTGGAATGTTGCTTCAAGATTCTCATTCTGTGTCCAAAATTTGATCCAGATCTGTTTGGACCAAAGTTAAGAATGATGTCCGACCTCAATCTTCTCCTTCGTCGTTGACGTCAATTGATCGTATTGAGCCACCACAACACCGGCACTGTAGTTTCATCATCTTTTATCATAACCTCCCCCCTCACTTCCTTTGCATGTTACAATCAGAGTTAAGGGTTGTCCAGTTGTTTTAGTCACTGCAAGCTTACTTACCCTGGCAGTTACCCCCCCTCCCCTCCTTTATTCATAACTGTATGTTAATCGCATATCACTGTTCTTGGAGTGACTCCCACTCTGATTTATTAGTTTCGCGATCCGACGATCAATCTTCTTTTTGTTTTTCTCTCTTGCTGTTGCTAGGATCGGAACTCAACTTTAACTATAACCTTGAAAGTTTGGGGAATGAAAAAAAGGAATGTCACTGTGGCGCCCCCAATTGCAGTGGTTTCATTGGCGTACGCCCGAAGGTGAGTCTCACCATCATAAGATTGTGTTTGCAGTATTTACAAATCTGTTTCTGACATTTGTCATTTGACTGCTCATTGATGGCTGTTTATTAAAAATTTCAGTCAGATGATTCAGATATAATTATTATTTTTTTTGGGGGGGGGGTAAAAAGACTTGCAAATATGTCAGGGTTAAATTTCTTATGAAAAATGCTTAGTGTAAAGTGTGAAACTCATTTGCTTCAATGAAGGGTAGTTCACAGAACTCAAAGATTATATCAATATAGTAAACCTTTACAGATTTAAGTCTTGTATTTGAGAGAAATGTGGATGGTCTAATTTATTTCTACAGAGACTGTATGAGAGAAGAGTCAAATGCCAAAGTTTCTCATACATGCCAACAGTTTCTTTTCAAGTGGAACCGTTCCCTTTCTGAACTTAAAAGCACATAAAACTGTCAGTTACCATGTACTCACATCTACTGTGTTCTAGCGCCAGACACAAGTGCCTCGTCATCAGTATCCATGCTCTCAAAAAGTATATCAGAATTTTTAAAGGGGCTCATTGAGTTGATATCAGTAAAGATTGCGGTGATTTTGAAGTATACAAACACACGACAATACTCACAATTAGCATAATTAATCAAGTTTCACATCCAATAGTTATATGAAAACTGTCAATTTTTTCGAATTTTTGACCGTTACTTGCTCTGATTGTGTGCATGTGAATGTACTAATGTGAAAATGTCTGGTCACAAAGTTTCAAAAACCAAATTTAATCGTTGGTTACTCACTCATTAATGTTCCAACGTATGTAAAACTTTGGGATCCTTTTAGTTTGACTGTTTGTCATTAGTATGTGAAGGAAACTTGACCCGTTTAGAAAAATTGAGTTAATTTCACAAAACAACTCAATGAGCCTCTTTAAACTTTTCTTGGAAGTCTTGTATCTTGTTAGAAGTGGCCGTGTCATGTTTCATTTCTTCAGAGACTGTATGAGAGGAAGAGAGTACAATGTTTTTGGAATGCACTCAATGTTACAGCTGTGGAGTGCAGTCGTGGTTTCTGTGACATGCAATTTATCATAGTATCTGGATGTCATCCCAACATTTCTTGTTGCCGTAACCGATGCAACTTAGTCACGTTTGTCTTGTCCCCATCACAGACTGCTGCTGCGGAGGCTCAAGAAGAAAAGGCAAAGAAAGCTAAGGAGAGAAAGAAGAGGAGAAGGAAAAAGCAAGGGCCAGACCAGAAACAGCTCCACGAGGACGATTGTTTCCGTTGTGGCATCGGCGGCGAACTCATCATGTGTGACCGTAAGACTTGCCCGAAGTCATACCATCTCAAGTGCCTCAAACTGCAGAAGAAACCTTATGGTAAGTCCCAGAAACTGTAGTGTTGAACTTTATTTTGAATACATTGGGACAGGAAGCAAAGCCTTCTGTTGATCCATGAGATGAGCATCCCTACTGATCAATGGGATCAGTACCTGTGGTTATCAGTTGGATCAGTACACCATTTAAATCGGTATGATCAGTCCATCTGATGATATACGAAATTGCGTCAGTGAGAAATAAAACATGCAACACTCACGGAAGCTGAGAGTTGAAATCCCCATCTCAAACTCCTGTTACCGACCAGTCTTGGCTGAGATGTAATTTTCGTTCTCTATCATATTTCCTCACTTGGTGCTTTTAGTCAATCCATCATGCTGCTACTCTAAGAGCACCCTGTTTGTGAGCTGTTTACATGTGAGCTCTGTATTGTAACCTAATAGAGTTATGCATTTCCGAGGGTCTGTTCGTCACAAACGTCTCAGACTTTTGTCAAAAATTGGGTGTAACCATGTTCAAAGCACTTTTTTTAATTCATGTGATACAGTTGCCCATGTATGGAGCACTCACACAGTTGCTGCAAAGTTGCTTGTTCACTGTTCACCCTGATTAGTTGTCCTCTCTGAAGAAATAGTGAATAATCATAATTATTGCAGGTATGAAGTTATGAACTAAATGACCAATCTGATTGGTTTCTTCACATTTTTGAAGCAAATATCTCCATGAAATAAAGAGAATATTGAGATAGTTAAGAACAAATGCACAAGACCCTTGTATCAAGTAATTGGCAAGGACCAGCAGAGGGCGCAGTAAGCTCTGTGCGAAAGAAGCGCAGTACGTCTGATACTACATTACTATGGTCTTTGCAAGACTAGTCACTGATTTGAAGGTGTAACAAACCCATCAATGGGGGTGTACTTTTTGTAGCCTTCCTTTTGATAGAGTAGATCTAGCTTGTTGCTTTCCCATGATATGATCTGGTCAAACAGGGTGATGTAGTGGTTAGTCTAAGCTTGTTCCATTGTGTAATCTAGTCATCCATCTTCATTTTGTGTGAGTGTTCTCTGCTACCATATGGTAAGGAGTTTGGAAGTTTATCTTTACCTTTGTTCTGCCTTGACTCTGTTCTTTTTGACAAACTTCCTTAAGCCTCAGAGTCAATAAGCCTATTGAGTCAGGAATACTGTCAACAGCTTTATTCCCTTTCCACCAATCTTCCCTACTCTCTCTTATTGATCCCCCAAGGATCGTCATACTTGCTCCAGTCGCATTCGTCTCATAGCAATTATTGTTTGAGATTACTCAGAATACTCTCCCGCATTTGCACCCCTTTGCTGTGCAACCTGTTAATTGTGTAAATTTGGAAGAAAGTTTACCCATTAGCACAGTGGCTTGGTCCATGATCTTAAACTAGTGACAGAAGGTGCCCTCCATGTCTGACACTGCAAAATTTTGACATTGATATGCTGTGCACATATTTCAGACCTTCCTTTTCTACTTTGTCATTTTCCCAGGCAAATGGGATTGCCCTTGGCACCATTGTGATGAGTGTGGCAAAGCTTCTGTGACATTTTGCTCAGAATGTCCCAACTCTTACTGCAAAGTCCATGAAAAGGATAAATTTGAAATAATCGTCGACAAATTATTCTGCAAGGAACATAATTTGGTTCAGATTAGAAAGGATGAAGAGAGCAAACAGATTGAGGCAGAGGCAAAGATGATTCAGGAGGCGACGGCGGCAGCCAACGTGAGGGAGAATGGCAGCGAGGAGAAACCCCAGGAGGCAGCCGCGGGGGAGATGGAGAAACCAAAAAGGAAGAGGAAACAGACAGTGAAGGCAAGAGAGGACGCCAAGGAGGAACCCACGGAGAAACGAAGAAGAGTGTCTCCATCGAAGAGAGGAGGAAAACGAAAACAGGATGGCAAGGGGAAGAAGAGGAAGAGGGATTCATCTCAGGGAAAGGCCAAGAGGAAGAAAGTAGTAAAGGAGGAAAAACCCAATGTCTCCTCAGAGATGAAGGAGACCATCCCCAATGGAGACATCACAGAGAGGGATAACCCAGGGAGTTTGGAGGTGGAGGAGGACGCCAGCGACGGGGAGCTCGTGATCGTGGAAGACACGGCGGAGGTGAGCAAACGAAAGAAGGGTGAGAAGAAAAGTGGAGACATCAAGGCGAAGAGGAAGAGTGGCAGTCCGAAGCACAAGAAGAAGAAGAAAGGGAAGAAAGAGGGTAAGAAGCACAAGAAACATAGCAAGAAAAAGACCTGAAGCCCCTGGGACATATTTTAACTTGCTGCCGAATCAGAGTACGAATGAAGGTCCCGAACAGACCGAGGACCCTCCCTCCAAAAGTGGCTCCCTGGAGACGTCACATCTGGCCACGTCGGTACGTGTGCAGACAAAGGACCTCGCTCGTTCGTCTGTCAGGACAGGTGTGTAGATGAATTCTATGAATAAAATGAGTAATTGATTGAATAAAGGAATACATTAATGGGATTCATAAAGGGCAAGAATTTTTGTACCACCCGTTTTGTAGTATTATTTAGATGTATTATGTTTTTTGTTTTTTTTCATAGCTGAGTAAAATATGTCAAATTTGGTTTTTGCATTCATTGAGGAGTGATAGGTTGATGTTGTCCATTTTAAATCCCTTGTTTGGGTTTTGTTCTTTTAATTTCTTTAAGTTTGTGATATCTGTTTTATTGGTGTCCCCAGTTCATATTCCATAACTTATCTAAATTACACACACAAACACACTGACACACAATATGTACAAAATTGTGCAAAACATTTGAAATGGACAAACTGGACCTACCTGAAAGACTTTTTCGACCAAGGCCGAAGGACATTCATAACCTCCTTTTCCCCCTTTCACTGTAGGCCATTGGGCTGCTTGTCTCCCTTGGTCCATGTTTTATGGTCAAATATTTATGATTTAAAATTTTTCATGATGATAATTTGGTGGTACTTCCCAGGGGATGATAACATCGACCAGTTGTGTCTCTGTCGTGAAATCACTCTCGACGGATGAAAGGTCGGAGGAGTTGCTCTATAGGGTGTTGAAAGTTGCTTGCATTGCATTCCGACCCATGTCGGCCGCGTCACTGTTTTCCCCAAGAGTGAAAGATGGCACGAGCGACGTATAGTCCCCATCAAAGGTAAATCAATGAGAGGTTCCCTTGAGGTAACTTCGCCTGATTTGTGTAGCCGCTCAAAATGCGATCCACGAATCATAGCACAAATTATAAATCAAAACTTCTAGAAAGATCCAGCCAAAGTCTGGTCATTCACCCAAATGATGACGACAGGTCCTGAATCCACTTTATGTAGTTCGTAGAAGTGCCATAATCATAGCCCAAAAATTTCCTCTCCTAACTTCATCTCTTTCTTAGCTCAGTCGCAACAGAGAGTCACGGTTGTGTCTCTCGTCTGTGATGTTTGGTTAAGACGATCATGTCGGAGTTGTTATTCTGACTCAAGAATTTAAAAAAAAATGATGATGAAGAAAAGGCAATCATAGCCTGAAAATTCTGACTGAAAATAGCCTAAAAATCGTCACTGTATCACCACATCACAGTCCTATTCATGGTGGAATTTCCTGGATTTGTGGATTTTACAAATTTGGAACATGCAGCTTTGTAGGAAATCCAGTTATCGCTTGTGGTCGGCTATACCTTTCGTGGGAAAGATGAAATTTGTGTTGACTATACAGGGATAGTATTATCGAGGCCCCTGAAGTTTTCTCTACATGTTGTGCGTATATCCCTGGGGAAAAAAAGGCCGCCTCTCCCCCAGCACTGGCCTATGTCAACCCTTAAAGTGGGATCCGAGTTCCTCAAGAGTTACCAAAATACCGTAGATAACACACACACACACACAAAAAAAACTACTCTCATTGCTTTCACTGGTTGTTATATCTAATATTTAATAGACCCTGCCCTGACCATTTTTGTGTTCAAATCGGTATTTCCATGCAGTTTGTAAATTCTTCAGCTATGGAGGACTTGGTGAATGTAAGTCTTCCAATAATTTTAGGTAGCGAGGATCATTCCCAGTTATGTTCTGTTATTGAGGTTATGTGAGGTGCCTCTGACCCCTTAAATTAAAAAAAAACCTTAATGGTCAGATGCCAAGAAGTTGATCAGTTGTAATACCAACAACTCTTTACATCGCGATATGTTATCAGTTGTCAGATCAATTAATTTGTGCCTCAGATTCTGTTCTTTTTGTTCCCTCTTTTTTTTTCATTTTATTTGTAAATATTACGATTATTTAGGATAATGTTTTGGCATTTTAAACTGTCTGTACAAATGGTTTCAATAAATCTTGTTTCAAACTACTATAAATTCTAACTTACCTTGTTGCTGTTACACACGATATAGTTTGTTGCATTTTTTAATATGGAAGTTTGATTTATAATGAACTCTAGGGATCTAGAGAACAGCGTAATCGGGGGGGGGGGGGGGGGGAATGCCTTGAAAGCCTCTGAAACAAAATTGCTATGTAATTGTCAGTTGTGAGGTGGGGTGTGGTGGGGCGTATTTTAAGGGTCACTCATTGGCGGACTGTACTATGTGTATGTCAGACAAAGTTTTTCAAACCCATCGCCCAGCCCCATTGTATTTTGTATTTTTAGTCAGTCACTGTATGGAGGAGAAAGTGGGACCAGGAGATAACATAGATACAAATCATTAGCACCTGAAGTCCAAAAGGTTTGAAGTCACATACTTAGATGGGAATGAGGGCACCACTGCAGTGCACCGCACTCCCCATATTCGCACTGGAAATTTTCTTCCTCACTCTAAGCTAGCGCAAATTATAAGTTTATCTCATTTTAGTGACCATGAATTGATTTCAAAATATTCTTGAATTTTTTTTGTGTGTGCATTGTGCCCTGAAATTCTTCAAAATTCGCCCAACCGATCGTCCGGATCATCATTCGCCTAGAGTGGCGTTGTGTCCCTTGGTATACCTCTGCATCATGGAGCAATGTTGACTCTTGACAGACTTTTTAAAGGACTTGCGCTCAAAGATAATCCACAATTCGTATCTCACGGAAACAGGGACTGACCTTTCTGTGGGAATAGGCTGTGGTGGTGGGGGGGGGGGGGGGAGGGCTTAAAGTAAGATACCCTGTCTCTGTTGGTCAAAATTCTTACCTACTAAGCAGCCAAGGGCCTGGCCGACTAACACACTGGACGACAGAATAACCACGAGTTGATGATACAGGTCTTCGAATATTTCCATCTTTAAAGAAATTCAGCCCCCCCTACTCCTCTTCCACCAGGAGAACAATGAAGAATAATAGCTTCGGATGACTGATCCTGGATGATTTAACTCATGCTAGGGAAACAGATGACAACTGTTGGATTGCTCAAATGTTTAATGAGAACTCTTCTAATTAATGCAAGACGGAAATAATATAAAAACGGTCAGATCGTAGTGATGGAATATTTGGACATTAGCGCAAACACAAGAAATATTTTGCCAGAAGTATAGCCGCGCGGTTACAAAAGTTTGAACCCTCTGTTTCATATTGTGTGTACTACCTAAAGTGTTGTTTCTTTAAGTGTAGCGTACTGTATGTCGGTGGTACATAGGAAAGGAACGAAAACCGAAAGACATCTAGGCCTATACCATCCCGCAGAGTGAGCGGCATATGAATCATTAAAAAGTTCTTAGTTTTGTACTGAAAGGGGGAAAAATGCACATATGTTAACATAAATGTTGTATCCATCGGTTTGCTCCAATAACCACCCCGCCCCCTCCTTGCTTTCGACACCAAACAATAAAAGAAAATGAATTGGAAGACATTCTTATCACATCACCTCTGTGCTATTTATAGATCAGCTTCTCAATTAACCGACAATGGATAATGACAACACTTTTGGTTGGGGGGGGGGGGGAGGGCGGGGAACTTCTTATATTGCCATTACTTCCATGACAACTTACTTATTCTGCCTATATTGTCAAATCAAGCTACACTTAGAAAAGGTTTTGCTATTATTCATAGTGTACGGTACGTGGATATTCGTCTTTTTCTCATTAAGAAAATATTGAAAAAGTCAATATGATATTTTTATTTATTTTTTTGATACTTTTCTTCTAGTTTGGGCATGGATGATTGTCCAAACGGTGATTAACTCGGTAATGATATGTATGAAAGACACTTCTAATGTTATTATTTTCTAACAAAGAAAAAAGAAAATATAGTATGAACTTAAGTAAAATGCAATGAGCGTCGATTTGTGACCGAAAACAATTCTCAGTTGCAGTGTGGAGCTCGAACCTTTACTCTAAAAACTAAAACAACCCACTTAGCTGAAATTTACAATGCCAGAGAGAAAAGAAAATGCCATTTCCTGAGTGGAATATAGGATGTATCCTTTATAAAACAGATTTTTCCAACCGACAGTGGTCCTCCGCTAAGGTGGAGTCATTACCGCCCGCCGTCCACTTGAGACCTTTACCTGCTATCCCTCTGCCCCCTCCCCTTCTGGTAAAGTGTGGCTACCTTACTGTTAGGAAAAGAGTTTAGGTCAGATGTCCCCCTCCCCCCCAACTTCCAAAATCAAATCGACGACCACGCACAATGCACATAGGTCCTACGTACTACATGAAGTACATTTGACGGAAACATTCAAAATGCACCTGTGATCAACACATAATTACGATATATTTTCTTCATTGAATAACCTCATTTTGTCAACGAGTCTTCCTACGAGAAAAAGTTACTCAAGTTACTTAATCTCTACTTCGAAAGAAAAACGTTCATAAACGGCGAAAAGGAAGAAAGAAAACAAAGATTTCAATTATTGAGAATTCAATGGATAAATCATGACGTAAATCCCTAAATCAATGGTCTGAACTAGTCAGCACGTGCTGACATGCGTTTAAGTTCAAGCTTAGTAACTACATCAACGTAACCTAGGCAATCAAGGGTAGTCACAAGATGCGCGCAAATACCCACGCACATGTGATATTTTCAAATCGTTGCAGAGTAGCATAATTCGCTGATGAGAGAAGACGTTTAATTACATCTCTTTGGAACAGGCTTGTATAGAATTAATGCGGCGAATATAAACTCTATTTAATGTTCATGAATTCATTGAATATTACTCCTTCACACAAGCAGAACATTTTTTGAAGATAATAATATACATAATATATATATATATATATATATATATATATATATATATATATATATATATATATATATATATATATATATATATATATATATATATGCACGATACTTGAAAAAGATCACAGTAATTTCCTATGCGATTGACCTGCGGTCCTGTCCGTCCACATATTGCTTCGGAGCACTTCAATGCGAACGGTGATTAACCTATATCTAATAGAAACGTAAATAAACAAGTCATTAACACTGCCCCGACAATGACACTGACAATACTAGTGCAAAGAAACGGGAAATTAAAGCTCTGTATAGAAATTATCGTCCCTACTGGACTAGATCACCCACAACATCATATCATGCATTTCGACAAGTCTTAAAACTTGGATTCCGTAACCTTTCTTTAAGTCTCTGACTATAACCTACCTCAAGTTGTACATATATACACGGTATGACTAAGTGGCTACATCTGATTATTCATGAATAATTCACGGAGTAACGCAAAATTATTACCTTATCCTGGCATTTTTTTTTTTTTTGTTTCTTTGTATCACAATCATGTCTCTAAAAGACTTTACCTGTAACAATACGTCACAATGTATCAAATATTACTGCCAGTGATATATGGTATGAAAGCATAACAATGTTTGATATCAAGTTAGCATTATCGGAAAACGTTGCGCTTGGTCTGATATGTTCCCATGTGATTTTCAATGAACCATTTGAATAAGTCGACAATATAGTATAGCCTTTATCATGTGCACATCGATTCCGTGGCACAGACGCAGTTTGATCAATTTGAGCAGAGTTGTATCTCCAAAAACTGGAAAATAGGCCCGTATTTGTTCAGCTCTCGGGTAAATATCATCGAAGTTAATTTAATTTTAGACTTTTGACAATCTGAAATGGGATACTAACATATGGTGAACAACATCACCAAAATTCATTCAAGAATGTTGTTAACTTTCCAAGATATTGCAATTTGAATGTTCATGAAAATTAATCAGGAAGCTACCATTCTGAGATTGTGATGGCATAACCTTACCACATGTAATTGAAAAGCTTTTCTTTGTTTTTTTTTACTTCATGGTCAGTATATTTCTAACAGTTGTGCATGGACTCAAATCAGAGAATTTATGATTTGATTATTGCATGATACACCTCAGCAATTCAACACAAAATATGTACCAGTGTGGGCGGATTTAAGGAAATATAGGTAATGAAAACAAAGGGATACATTAAAATTCCTGCCATCAGTGGTCATGTGACATCATAATTAGACTTTCTCAAGTAGGTTTAATTCAACGTAGGCAAAAAATAGTTGCACCATTCTCTGAATTTTAAAAGTGTGTACCTTGAGTAGGAAACAATATTTCTGAATAAAACTTTGGGAAGATATTCGTCAAACGTTTCTCCCTCGTTTTTGTAAATATGTCCTCAGGTTTTTCTTCTCCTTTAAGCAGCGCCATCGAGTAAGGTCAAATTTTGGAGAGAATGGAACGAGCCAACGAGTAGTAACTATATACAGTGTACTACATATGCGCATGGTTTGACGTTCAATAACTCGCAGAGAAAATAGACAAGCGAGTGTTTTGACGTCAGGGTATGATCTATAATTGCGAGAATACAAATCTCATGGCTCCGTGGTGGGTCCGTCAAATGTCGGATTATCAATCCCATTGTTGTTTACGGTCGTGTTATCCGTCTTTACGTCATCGATGACGTCCGTCGATTTAACGCCATTATTCAATTCGACGTCGATGTTTGTCTTCAATTCTTCGTCGTCGTGGGTTCCTCGAATACGTTGGACGATGAAGTTGACCACTCCGACGACGAAACCGATGACGGTCGTGAATATGACCGCGAGGTAAGCGGTGCGGACCGCTAAGTCTCCCTCCGGTGCCGGGTAAAACACTACCAATATTCCCGCCGCTAGGAGTGCGTTCTGTATTCCCGTCTCCAGGCCAATTGTGAGCGCCGATTTCGTCTCGACGCAGACGACCTTCGCTACGAGTGCCCCGAGAGTTGTACCGATGAGGGGTAGCGCTATTGCCGCCACGAAAATTTCCCAACTGGACAGGAAAACGTACAACCGAAACGGCAAGTCCACCGCTATGAGAATTACGAGAATTATGACGGCTACGCTCTTTAACCACTTGGACGAAAATTCTTTGTATTTGGGAAATTTGTATCCTAAAACTATTCCGAGGAGGAAGGGGACGAGGATTAGACTAAGCTGTATTATCAGCTCGAGGTAAGGCACTTGAAGACTGACGTCATCTCCGGCGACTGGTTTCGTGTAAATGAACATATTCAAAGGCATCATGCCCAATGCCAGTAGGTTGGTTGTGACGGTCATGGTTACGCTCAGGGCGTAATCCAACCCCAGAATGACACTCAGCGTGTTGCTAAGGTTACCTCCGGGGCATGTCCCTATCAGGATCAGTCCCAACGATGTGGCGCTGCCCAGGTTCAGCAGGAAACTTAGCCCGAGTGAAAGCGGGGGCATGATAGTAAATTGTGCTACCACGCCGACGATGACACCCCACGGTTTCTTTATACGTTCTAGAACTTCGTTCAACTCCAACGTAGACCCTAGGACGCAAAACCAAAGAATCAAGACTCCGATCACGCCATATTGTACGATCTCACCTAACAGACTCTCCTGGAGTTTCACCTTGACTACCATGGTTGCAACTACTGTGGGGTTGTCGTCTGTTACCTCCACGACTCCTCCCTGTTCGATCCTCTCTTCTGCCGCCACCATCTCTAGATTCTCGATACCGATACTGTGGGCTTTGACATCGAGTTGGAAGGAAAACGGTAAATCGTTATCGGGTTCCAGGATGTATCCTACTCCACCCTGTACGGTAACGGTGAAAACCGATTCGCTTGCACTTCTTGCTATTATTGCGATTGGTCTCTCTCCGGTGAAAGTTTGGACGGTGACGTTTACCGCTGTGACGTCACCTTCGGTTAAAATCACAGAGCCATTCGAGGAATCGAAGAAAATATCCAACTGATAGTCTGAGAAAGTTTGATCGTTCTGGCAGAAACCTGTGTCCAAAAGTCCGATTAAGCAAACGGCCAATATTATCGAGAGATACTCCATGTTGTTGACAAATTCCGAGTCTTAGGCCAGGGACAGCCCGAAGAGCAAATAACCCAGTGATCTGAAAAACAAGAATAATCAGTGATCAACATTACGTCTTCACATCAAAACCTTCAAAAATTTTAGCGAACACTCTAAACAGAGCTTCTGTGTAACGGTATAAAACGTAAAGAAAACTCACTGAGACCCACTTAACGGTCACCAAGATTTTATTTGGAAACACCCGAACACGTTTCTGTGTCTTTTTTTGTCTTATCACACCTGCGTTTTCCCTTCACAGGAAACTCTCCAAATATTCTGTACGTGTCTGAGTCTGTACGTGTGTAACGGTGTGATAAACACGCTAAATCTGAAGGTAATACACCAAATATTACGATTCTGTGGTTTTGCAATTGACATTGAACTCTTTCCTATCAATTCAACAATTCATTAGCGATGAAAATTCTCTAGAATTACCAACCAAGTCAACAGGTGTAAGCGTCTGATTGCTCAAATCTCTGTAACAGTATGTTAGAAATTTGAAGATGATTTTGTACTGGATCCAGTAAAGCCGCTAAAGTTAAGGCGGAGAGCAATTATAATTTCCGTCTCATACATTTCGGATTTCGTCCCAGCTATAAATATATATTTATACATGGCATACTACAGATGGGGGGGGGGGGGTGGGATCAACCTGTTTGAAACACATGCTCGTCGTTCTAAAAATTTTCATGATTGTTCGCAATCCCGTGGACGCCGATATAGACTTACCGGAAACCGACAATCGTCATACACAGCGTCATGAAACTGGGAACCACCGAATAAGTAAAAGTAACACTGTATAGTATAAGAAATGCTTTCCATTGGCACGGAGTACCTCTATCATGTTCACAAAATGGTTGCTTAACGATTTTAAAGGGAAATAGGGCGTTTGTTCTAGCGAAAACATCCATATTTTCAAATCAATGTTTGTGAACCTATATGATAGATTGTTCAAATAAGGAAGAAGAGTAGCCTTCTTTTCAAGAAATAAGCTTCTCACAGATAGGAATTCAGTTACTTGTTGCTCAAAACAAATTTCTTCACCCAAACTTTTCAAAATTCAAATGATGCACCTTCCGTTACGCATCACATGCATTATGTTTTGAGGAGATGAAGTTTTGGTGTTTATTGATGACACTGAATGGTTTAACAATGATTACCGCTATTTTCTTTTGTATCTAGTTTCCTTTGTATGTCATGTTGGTGTATTCTTAACGCCCTATTTCCCTCTAATATAGGGTTGTTTTGCCCGACAACATGAGTGCAACAACTCTAGTTTTAAGGTGGCTAGCCTTTATCATTATACCAATCTTTTCAATCAAGTTGCATTTCTTGAAAACTCAATGACATTTCCATATTAACTCGTCTCAGCTTTAATTAATCCGTAATATTTAAGAATATTATGTGTATTCAGGAAATCCCCCTCCCCCCCTAGGCCATGATGTTCGTAAGTTTTGAAATATATTTACTTGAAATATAAATCGATAAGAAAGGTTCGAAGTCAAACTTACGCTCAATTCTTCTTTCCTCTGGAATGTATTTGAGCTTCTTCCACCTTCTCTGGTTTTTTGACTGGTTCTGGTAATTAATTTAGTCTTTCCGGCAAAATTCAGAAGTAAAAGTCCTTCCCGTCAGTTTCTCCTTCGCGCAGATTTTGATGATCACGAATAGGTTGTCGCATTCGAGAGGGCATACTTTTTTTTGGCATTCCCTTACAATCTTGTGAGTATAAATAAATCGATTTACCAGTCATCGGCATCGTCATCAGCGTCGTCTTTACTTTTCTTTTTCCCTTTTTTCTTTTCTTTCTCTTTACAGTCGTAGGACAATACCTCAATTTCACCCGCTATTGTTCCTCGTGTTGTTTTTTTCGTCCAGCTCTGTTTACCGAAGGGCCTTTAAACCTATTTGCTTAACTGGGAACCGTCATCTTTATGTTGACGGAACAACAATGAGCCTTATAGTGGTCATATAGCAGTATATCGGGTACACATCAAATGGATTTCTTTGGATGAAATGAACATCAACTTTTATTAGCTCCGAAGGAGTTGAGCAAGAGGAAATAACGGTGGTGGGTTGGAGGGTTTGCGGTCCTGTCACACGAACACAAACAAGCACTTAAGTTGGATTTTGTTTATCAATATATTCGAGTCTTAAATTGTCGTCCGTTTGTTAAAATCTCCCATCTCAGTTCTCTTTCGTCATGCTTCAGAAAAAAAGAAAGGTTTTCTTTTTAAACGGTTTATTTAGATGTTTTCACATGTTCTTGACATGTCATAAAACTATGAATAAGTCGGTCATGATGTTTCGAGGCTTAAAATGGAAGTGATTTTTTTTTAATTTGGTGGTAACTTGATGTGACTTGGTGATAGATGACGTATTGTAAAATAGGTTGGGTATACAACACTCTGCCAGCATTCGTATGACTTTTCTTCCTTTAGTGTTAGCCTATCCTTGAATACCATGCACAATTTATCTTCTCGAGAGCATGCAGGACCTCAAATATCCATTTATCACCGTGCGCGAGTTGTGCTTACACCTTTAGCGGACAGTGGCACACAAGAGTGACATATACAACTGTAGGCCTATACAACAGTACGAAGGTACTAGGTCATTTAAACCTGGAGTAAACCAACAAACAACAAAGGGCGAGTACAACTACAGTGTGTTCAAACTTTGAAAGAGTATTTCTGACATTGAGATGAAAACGTCTCTTATGTCCAAGTCCTTGAAAATGTTCAGGGGAAATTTAGGAAAATTCGAAACATTTGGGAAAATATTATTTCCTTTCCCACTTTTCAATTTTTTTCTTGGGAAAAGACATTGTGAGAAATTTCCATGCACAAACCGAATTTTAATTTCCCCTGACTGGAGCAATGATGACGCATTCCTGAGTAGCGTTCCACTGAGACGCTGCAGCGGGCTGAAAGTGAATGCGCTGGTTTTGGATCTGTGCATTGTAGTGGGACCTTACATGGTTAGTCCGTTCACGGAACTATACGACTAACGCTGGCAGGCACTTTTCGTGACCTAAACTTAAAAAAACTAAGTTACCCCCCTCACAAATAAAAAATACATATAGGTCATCCCGTCATGGAAGATGTCTTTGATTTCAATTGCCAACAGGATTATTACTTCAGAATCATTAGGGGGTTTACTCCGAAGCAATATACAGACATGAGCAGTGGAGGAGCGAGCAGTTTCAGTCAGAGGGCAAAAATGGCTTTTAATGTCTGTGTAATAGAAATACCCACTGCGCTTTATAGGTATTAGGGGTAGGGAAAGGGTGCCGGCATGAGTATTATGGTTGAGTTCCTATATAGAAAGAGTGGTGATTTGCTGGCATGACTATTAGGGTTCCTATATAGAGGGGGTTGCGGATTTAGGCGCCATTTTGCCTCCAACTGCCCCTATCATTATGTTCGTGCATGCAGGTTCAAATTAGTCAAACGGTGATACATGGTAAGAAGAAAACAAGCATGTAAAACGGCAATCTTAGGATAGAAAAGGTCGTGCAGTTGGAGGTGAGTCAATTAACCAGTTGTCGCAACCCTCTCAATATAGCAACCCTGAGGTACTGTCTGAAGCGGAGCGCCATCATCAGTTGACGCCAAGTCGTGAACAAATTTCCCCTTTCCAAACTCCCCAGATGGCCGGAAACGGCATTTCCTGGGTGTCGCTGCATATGCACATTCTTGATACAGGTATCTCATCTTTACAATTTCTCAAATTAATGAAAGCAAACGGTAAATCTATGACAATGCTAATACATGTCAGATCGGTTTAGTTGATGCAAGAATCATAAATTATGCATCCTCTTTCATATGTTCTTTGGAGAACTTGGCAAATATTCGAGTGGGGATGAACATATCTTTAGTCTCACACTTCTTTTCCTCCCCCTCACCCCCCCCCCCTTCCCAGATTACTGGAAATCGCCCTTTCCATGCTCAGTAAGTAGTCTGATCAAATTGGAACATTTCATGTTGAATACGTACTGTACTTGCTTGAATTTGAAGACAGAAAATTATCGACATCATCACCTCTGAAGTACTCAAACTTACATTTTCTTTATCTTTCTTTCACTTTTTCTCATTCTTATCTTTTTCTATCTTTTTGAATTTCCTCTCTTTTTGTAAAAAAAAAACCTGAAAATGGCACCAGTAATCCATTTGAGTCGGTCGGGAAGGTGGGGCGCGGGGGGGGGGGGGCTGGACATGATGACTGCTACTCTGTATGTCTCTGAGTTACTCGGTATTTAACCGGTTACAATTCTTACCAATACTTAGTGTGCTTAGCAAGCAAGCCCGGCTAAATACTATTGAACCGCGGAGATGATTTCAACAATGCTTTTTGCAGTGACAGAGAAGGAAGCATAGGGGGAAATCGCCTGCCAATAATTTCAAAAGCGCACTGTATAATCACATTGTCATTTGGCATTAGGCCTACTGAGATGAAGTCTAAAATGGAATATTTCATCTGCAGTGCAAAGCAGATAGAAAAGAATCTACAAACAATACTTAAAAATAGGAATTCCTGAGAGATATATTCAATTCAACTCTGGCATCAAATATAGCATCATTTTGTATCTAGTCTACCCTACATAATCAAAATGTTTCCACCCCTCCCCTTAGACCCCTCCCCCTGGACGACAATCAGTCATCATATTCATTATATCACAACTTACACAATATACAGGCTCAGACCTGAGTAAGCCCCGTTCATGCCACCCTCACTTTCAAGATCAAGCCACACCCATGTAACCTTGACGTAGTTGATGAAATTTTTTATATCTTTGCTCCCCCTCGTGGAGAAAGTCCTAGCTCCGAAACTGCTTATGTGGGAAAAAGCTACCTGACAAATAAAACTTAGGTTATGACGTTATCATCTGCACTGCAATGTCAGAATAATCCCAACATCGCTCTCACTTCAAACAATGTACCACATATATATTTCTTATAGCTGGACGTCTTATCAAGTCATGGGTGTCATTCCTGTGGGAGGTGAGGGGGGTAGGGGACAGCCCCCTCACATTTCGATGGATGATTCATAATATGAAATGTTCCTCCCCACACCCCTAAAAGAGAAATGTTTGCGGCTCACTTTGGGGAGAGGGGGGAGGAGAGACATTGTAACAAAGGCCCTAGGACAGACCACCCCATACTCGCTAGGGCTGTAAATGCTCATAAAGGAACTCTGCATTACAATTTAGGTGTTCATAATTCCAACGTTAGCGTCATCTTCACATCCCAAGTGCGTGGATTTATGCGCGCTTCTCAGACTACCTTTTCCCGTAATGTTAATGCACAAAAGCAAGTTAATGGGTTGACTGACTTATCTTGCCAGTCCAAAATATTCTTTCAAATTACGAAAATACATCCTTTGATTGTGAACTTGTTGTTCCTTTCGAAGCAGCCGGAAATTAAACGAAGAACATTACCCCTGTAGTCCCCCCCCCCCCCCCCTTTACACCTTACTTAAATGGAGTAACGGTGTCGTTTGAAATGTACAACGATCAAGTTAACGAATTTTAAGTCTGTAAGGTAAAATCTTCTTTTCCTACAAACCCTGACTGATTTTATAACTACTTGCCATCTTCACATTTCTAAATTAACAAAATAACAAATTACCCGAAAAGTGAGAAGTGGGGTCAAAATTCTGTTAATGATTGCATATTTGAATGAATTGTCGATATATACTCACTTGGTTTTTGTTACATATGTGAAAAGTGTTGTCCTGGCTTCTTCGCGGTCAATTGTAAACCTTTTTCGACAATTTCGTGGCGTAGGATTCGTATCATACAACAGCAAACGAGCTTAAGTAGTTACTTCTTTTGACGTGGAGAGTGCAAGAGTGCGGACCAGGGCGGTCATGATCCACGAATCCAATTCCGAAAACTATATACCTATATATAGGTCTTGTCCATGCACACCTGAAGAAAGTGCAAATCCACCACAATCGTTTGCAGAGCTATTTATTACCATTATCATCATTATTTTTTTATTTATTTTTTTTTGCAATGGACAAAACATATTCCGAGATGAAATCAAAGGCGTCTTGAAATATGTAGGGGCCTACGTTTCTATCAAATATGGATGTCAAGATGCTCCGTATGTACCCCCTCTTCTTTGTTTATAACGCCTTTAAATGTTTTTCTTGTTAAATCAGGGATAATTTCGAGATGCAATCATTTTGCAGAGATTCAGGATCACGATTTCACCCGATACCCAAGTCTTTAATAATGCCAGAAAAAATTCATCAATTTGTCTTTATTTTTTTTTTTTAAATCACACGGCTATAGTTCTACCAAAAAGTGGGAATTATGCCAAAATGGACTAGGTTTTAGATTTCAGGGTGTGTTAACACTTCGAAATAGTATTTCTTCTGTTGAGTACAAGCACCCCTTTGTGTCTGAAGAATCTGCGAAAGCCGTGAAACATAGTAAATGACGTCATCGATAGCGTTAAAATGTCACTTCAAATAATGTACCACATTTTGTCTTCAGCTTGAAGTCGCTACGTTACAATCTCCTTGGCGCAAGCAACGTCCAAGCAGACGTCTACTTCGACGGAAGTGTTGAAAATAGATATTTTTGAGATGAAGTCGAGAGAGTCTTAAAATATGTTTTTCTATATATTAAGTTAGGATGCGGATATGTCCCATGCGTTCACCATCCTCTTCCTTCAAAATGTAACAACAATGACATTTCTAAATGTTTTCTTTTCAAGCAGAGAAAATTTCGAGTTGTTTTATTATTTCTTACAGATGAAACCGATTCCCCTGATTTACCCAAGTCTTTAGTAGTGACAGAAAACAAATATCAATTTTATCTTTATTTTCTTTACACCACACGGCTAAAGCTTTACCAAAAGGTCATAATTATGCCAAAATTGAATAGATTTCCGTCAACTTTGAAAAGAATAATACTTGATTTATAAGTGTCCATGAATGAAAAAAAAACCTACCAAAGTCGCGAAATTTAAGTAATGATGCCATCAACAACGTTGACATGTGAGGAATATCCCCAACATAGTTTTTACTGAAACTAGTCCACTGTATCTTATTTTAAACTTGCAGTTTTGTCATATAATAGTCTCTTCGGAGTAATGGTTTAAGCGGCAGACTTCTGAACTTGAGAGAAAGGGTATGAAACCAGTTATAATGATAAAATCAAAGGCGTCTTGAAATATATGATTTTCTCTTAATGTCAGACTCATCTTAACATGGTTAACTCAAAAAGATGTACCATATCCTACTTTCAACTTGGACTATTGTCTACTTTTCTGCCAGTTTGTAAGCAGTAAGTATCCAACCTTTTTACAATACAGGGATGCCGTCATTTTCCATACATTTGTCATTCTCTTCTTTCAGAATGTCAATGTCATATCATTTTTAGATGTTTTCTTTTTATATAGAGGCAATTTCGAGGTCGAAATCCCTTTATATCGATTAACTAATTCGATTTACTCAAATATAAAAGACTTTGGTACTGTTCCAGAAATTCGTCAATTTCAATGACGGCAAAATGCCAGAATAAGCCAAAGATGGTTTACAGCAATGTGGTATATCGTACATTTTAAATTGGCACTATTGTCGGGTAATAATATCCTCCTAAATAACGTTGAAGCAGACGTGTGCCTTGTAGAAAATGTCAAAAATAGTCATTTTGAGATGAAATCAGAGCGTTTTTCTATGACATCATAAAGCAAACATATTCAGTATGTATCCTCACCCCCCCCCCCTTGTTCAGAATGTCAATAAAATGTAATTTTAAATGTTTTCCTTGCTAAATTACAAACAATGTGTGATGGCGAGCGGGATATGACATCACATTTCAAAAGGTCATTCGTGGTAGAAAAACCTCTTGAATGCTTGCTCAGCCCATGATGAAACTGGTGCAATACAAGTTTAGTGATGGTCAGGTGTTCGAGCATGTACACAAACTTGGGAAACATGGTTGTCAACAAAAATTAAATATTGATCAGTTGATGTATGGTTGTCATTGTCATGTAAAATAATGAATAAGTCATATTTGCTGAAAAACGAAAGCCTGACAATTAACTAACTCAAAATTTCGACGTTATTCGTATCGTTGAATGTTACTTGATAGTGTAACACAGTGTATCACACAGGCTACTGTCTGCTACATGTAAAGTTAAAAGACCTAGCTCAGACTGCTACCCAGGAGGCACGTGGTACTTTTTTTTTAAATTCACGAGATTTCTTTTTCATATTTTCTCAGAAGATGAGTTTTCATCAGTTTGAGATTTTGAAAAATGTTTACCACTTCAGAGCAGGTAACCCTACTGGCAAATTCATATTCCTTGGTATAGCTTCTGTGCGACTTGGCTCGAGTCATTTGCGTCAAAAGACTCGATTCGAGTCAGAAGTTTGAGAAAGTTCAAAAGACTGACTCGAATCGAGTCACTATACGCTGGATAAATCCACTTGACTCAAGTCTAGAGTCAAACTTTCAGCAAACAATATTACATTAAGTACTATTTTGGTGTACATTTCAAGAAATGCACTATCAGTTGATTAATCGGAAACGGCAATAGAAACAGCTGACCCGTTGTGATAAAAATTTGTCTAGATTCTCTGTCAATTTTACTCGTATACCTATGGTGTCAATCAGCGTGAAGGCCATAGGTTATGAACGTTAATTTTACATTTGCAGTAGCTTCACAGTTGTGTTTTAATGCTAAATGCGTGCGTAGGATGTTCATGCCTGATGTATATTTTCCCTTTTTTTGTGTGTGTAAGGAGGTGATATATTTACATATTTGGGTATTGTTTGATGAAAATTTGTGGCACTGATGACTGGGGGAAGGACAGATTTTCGAATTTTACTGATTACAAGGGACTATGTATGCTAGTGTGTTGGGGCTATTCTCGTTTAGGGAAGAATGTCGTTTTGTTCAGCCAGTGCCATGATTGATAGTTAGTGAAATGATGGCCCTATTCTGAAGTGATTATCTTGATTACTTTCCATATTTTCTTGAACAACTTGAGTAAATACATTAAACGAAAGTGGAATCAAGCATAATGGCACACATGTCTTACTTCCTTGAACAGCTACAATATTTTTTATATAGATCATATTGCCGTTGTTATTTTCTGGATGTTAGGAACAAACCATTTATTTTAAGTATAATTTTGTTATGCTCACCAAAAAAAAAGAGTACGTCCAGGGGACAAGGGTACATTTTGAATTGTGATTAATAGAAGAAATAATTTTTTTGTGCGGCACTCGGTTTGTACAATGTGTTTGTTTTTACTGATTTTTTTAGTTAATGGTAATATTTTCCAATTGCAGAAAAGGTTTGCTACATGAACACTTTAATTGAAACCTGGTGGTGTGACATTAACACGAGCTTCTGGTAGATTCCTGGATACAGAAATAGAAACGACATGTAATTCTTGAAAAAGGAAAGAAAGAAAACTAGATGACTTATTTAAGTGACATGGAGAGTGAAAGTGAGCGGTGCAAAGTAAAAAGGTTAAAAAACTGTAATGTTAGAATTCTTCTTTTTTTCGATAGTCTTTGACATATGGATGAAAGGAGGAGGAGGCACAATTATCGCTCTAACAATGCTCTCAAGATCTGGAGTAACCAAGTCAGGATGTTTGACGATTGTGTACATAACTTGCTTGTCTGATCTAGTATTATAGGTCAATTGCAGGTCAATATGCTCAATTGACTCGAGATGACTCGAACAGAAAGAGTGACTCGACTCGAGTTCAGTTTATGACTCGGAAATCGACATGACTGGTGAAGGACTCTGACTCGAATCTGACTCGACTAGTGGGAGACTCGACTCGAGACTCGAACTTTACTGACTCGATTACAACACTGAAGTTGGAGGATGACCAATATGCAGAAGGAAGAAGAGGACAAATTAGAACTGTTTTCTTAGGAGTAATTATAATGACATACATTAGGAAGAAATTAACATAATCTAGCTTAAATTATATGGCACAGTATATCTAAATCCTGTTGGGCTTTTCGTATACAGCAACACACCGACAATATATACAACTAACATGTAAAGCCACATTCTGAATAAAAGATACAACCCCTCTGTGAATAACTTTTATCTACAAACCAGCTAGTTCGTACCGTGAATTTTTTAAATAACTGCGTTTGCTCAGTGTTTACGCAGCTATACAGATTCTGTAGTGTCGGTCCCCGGGAACAAACCAGACACATACAAATAAATGAGGCAGGGAAACGCAATAGCAAACGTGTAACTCAGAATGTATTCTTTGTAATGACTTGCCTTGTTTACAGGCTTGACTTTTATATTAAATGAATGGCATAACATTCAAATGAGTGAATTAACATAAGAACAGCAAAAGAACTGTGGCAATTCGAACTCAATACATAGCAGATTCAGTATCAGGTTGAAAACTATTTTACCTAGTAATTTGAATAAGTTGAACTATTCTTTGCAAGTCTCAAAATTTTACAACGGTTGCTTATGTAAATCATTTGACTGAAAACTGCAAGAAACTAACAGCTGATTTGGTCAGCTGTTTGATCAGCTAATATTCGTTTGGTAGGCTTACATGCAGGCATCTGGAATCTATGGAATTCACTCCACCTCTGTGATTTACGAGAATGTAGTGTAACCGGAGAATAATAGTCAACACCCCCTAGACTCTGCAGAGTCTGCTTGGGCTGGAAAGTTTCTGTTCCCAATCTTGGTTACGCCACCTCAGAAGGAACGTCCATATATTTACAGTACTGCTCTTCCGGAAGAGTATTTACTCCCCTCATTGATCGCTGCCCTCGAGACTCTGGACACTCCTTTTAATTACTTTCAACTTTCAACTAAAACCATTGTTTTTCGCTACCAAATTCGGTAGGAGCCAATCACGGCCATCGTGAGAAATGATGGGAGTGATGATGGGGAAAGGACCTATGGCAAGCCATTTTAACATTTACCCCCTATTTCCGCTTAAGTGAAATAAATTCCACTTAAGTGGAATTCAATTCCACTCAAGTAAAATTGTATTCCACTTAAGTGGAATTCAATTTTACTTAAGTGGAATGTATTTTACTTAAGTGGAATTGTATTACACTCAAGTGGAATGCAGATGCGGTATTTTACTTAAGTGAAAATGTATTCCACTTAGGTAAAATTCAATTCTACTTAGGTGGAATTGTATTTTACTTAAGTAGAATTGTATTATACTCAAGTGGAATAGGCAAGCTATCCTACTTAAGTGAAATTGTATTCTACTTAAGTGAAATACAATTCCACTTAAGTAAAATACAATTCTACTTAAGTAGAATTGTATTCCACTTAAGGAAAATACATCACCCATAGGCCCAATTTCAATAGGTGACCAATTCTACTTGAGTGGAATTGTATTCCACTTAAGTGGAATTGTATTTCACTTAAGTGGAATTGAATTTTACTTAAGTAAAATACAATTCCACTTAAGTAAAATTAAAACTTAATGTCGCCTATTTTACTTAAGTGGAATACAATTCCACTTAAGTGGAATACAATTTTACTTAAGTGGAATTGAATTCCACTTAAGTGGAATGTATTTCACTTAAGTGAAAATAGGTGGTAAATGTTAAAATGGCTTGCCATAAGGACCTACTACTGATTAGTTACGTAAATATCTTGGTAATATTCAACTGTTTTAGGTCTCTCTTAGCGATATCCTATTTCTGCCGTAGGTAAACCTGGTCATAGGGTGAAAGTAAGCCTAGGTACCATTATTTTCTCTCATTATTCGATCGCTGCTATTGGCTCATTTTATGAGACCAACGCGTAGTATTTTGCTATATATTAACCGTAACGTCAAACGTGACTATTCATTTGTACATAATCATATCAAGTGTCCAAAGTCTTTTCGGGAGACGGCGATCATATGAAAACGCGATTACTAGATGAGTACATATCCTCGGTTGGGTATAAGAAGGCTGCAGCTCAAATTGTGAGGAATGTATCAAAGGAGGAGAATTCATTTGCCGAGAAAGACTTTGCAAAGTCTACCCCCACCCCCTGGCCCCTCGCCACCTTCAGCGTAAGATTATGCGCAAGGTCTTCTCAATGACAAATCCTTCCCTGCCCGTAAGTTTCTGTTACGACACTTAACTGCCGCCGCACCAGTCGAATTAGAAACCGGAAACCATGCAACCAAATGAATGTTTCCTCGCCATGTTGAACCAACGCGCCCCCATACCTGAAGAAAACTGCAACGTGTCTGTGTAATAACATCAACACACATACGCACGCATTACACGCAGAATTAAGGCACTAACCCATAAAAATGTTTACTAGTTAAGACTAGTGACTATATGCTGAAGGCAATTGACTGTTTTTAATAGTTGTGAGTAATACTTCAGCCAAGCCTGTCAATGAATGCAGAAAGTCAACCAAACAATGTGAAGATTTTGGACACCTTATATAATGAATGGCTCCGCGGTCATACTGAGGAAAGAAATCCCACATAAACCTGTACTTCTGAGAGGTTAAACAAATTGTTAAACCACATACCTTTTACCTCATGTTCAGTAACGGTAATTAAAATTCTCAAAACAAAGTAAGCCTGTGAGTTTGTTCAAAGCAGTGAGAAATAGTTCCTAAAGGGGTAATCGTTTATTTCTTTCCTGTCTTTATTTTGATCAAGGTATTCAGACTCAAAAAAAAAAAAAAAAAAGGGAGAAGATTTGCTAAATATGAAACGAAGGCAAGCACGAATACCATTCTATAGCACCTACTCATATGGTCCCAATTTTTTTTTTTGGGGGGGCGGGGGGAGACCTAAAAGAAAACCTCAAACTCACTGAGGTGAATAGACATCAGGGTGGAAATGAGTCGACTGAATAGACTAGTGTGCTAAAAAGGATTAGCAGGTGTAAATTCAAGTTAGTTGGAGGATGGCTTTTACATGAAGTTTATACCCCAATTTGTTCTATACACTCACAGAATTATTTACCTAAATTATGTAAAATAAGCACTCCGTAAATTTTCTATATAATTTATGTAAGCAGTATATGTAAATCCTACATAATTTTGGTAAATTTTACTACATTTTAGTAAAAAGTGTCATATACATAATGTAAGACTTAAATTGAATGTGCATAAAATTTTACCTAAAACGTAAAAGTTATAGAGTTCTTATTTTACGTTACGTTTTGTGAGTGTAGAGAGAAGAACATCCTCCACATGTGGTTGTTACCAACACTATTACATCAAATGGGTAGGCGTATATGTAACGCGCTATCCAATTTAAAGAGAACTGTGGTAATGGTGAATCATGCGAATGGAAAGGTATGTTTTTAAATAAATTAAAGGTTACGTTCCACTGTTAGGATCATCTGCGCTGACATGCGACGTGAGTATCATTGAGCGACACACACAAGTTAATGTAAACAATGCGAATGCATATACATCTTTTTGTAAAACCGCTATCATAAAAAAAAAAAAATCGAACAGATGCTCTTGAGGAACGGAAATGTTAATTTGAATTTCAGAAACATTATCTGAATGTCAAAGTACAGATTTGACTAGCAGAATTGATGTTTTCTTTACGAAGTTCTTTAAGAAGTTTACTTAATATTCAGTTTAATTACGATAGGAAAATTTAAGACTTCACAGTATTGTTACGTACTTGAATGCTGGTGCTGACATATTTCTCATTTGTCATTCCAACAAATTCTGTAACATTATAAATAATAGCTACGATGAAAGAAGTTGATGGCGCCATTCGAATATGTAACGAAGAAGACTAAAAGGTAATGGTTTTTTACAGACTTCCGTAGTTGTTTCCTTAGAAGAACACGCCACATTGGGCCTCGTGTACAACGTCGCTGATGTCACCCCCCCCCCCCCCCCCCGCTTATCCCCTAAAAAACATGGTAACTGTGCCATCTCTATGCTCTGTCACCGTGCTATGCGCTAGTGCACAGAATGACGCAGGCAGTCGATGGTGCATAAAAGACACAAAACTAGCAATGAAAATTCGAGGTAGTTGGCTTAACACTTTCTAATGTACACGATTGGCGCCAACTGATGTGGCGCTTCGCTTAGAAAGTCCTGCGTCGAAGTGCCCGTGAAAGGGCAATGCGTGATTCAGGCAAGGCCTTCCTTGCCGACAGCCCAGGACACGCGCCCGGTATATGTCCTATCATAAACGTATGACAATATGTGACAAACAGTTATTAGACATTTTTGTGCCGCTAATGGAATGGAATCTACTCGTCTACTCGTGCTCATTGGACTTCAATCCTTCATTTACCCCCCCCCCCCCTCCGCTCCTTTTTTGTTGAATAATCCCGCTTTTATTATTCTCGGTGAGTAAGAACCTTAAAAGTGGCTCTCGGGGAAGTGTTTGCCAGTTTTGGATGAGACAAAATTGTCTCGTCGTTTGATCGATAAAAACAGACCCGCAAAAAAAAAAAAAAAAAAAAACTAGGTGACCGATGACGAAGCAATGGTAGCCACATGTACCTGTATCAATTATTCAATATGTTCGAAGACTTCGGTAAAATCAAGTAACACTGTTCACTCTGTTAACATCTGCCTTTTAAAGTCATGATTATTTGGCGACTTAACTTCGCAATAAATGACATCGTGAGAGCAAGGACCTAGGTGCCAGTCTACCAGAGCGACAAGTTTTGCTTGGCAATGCTAGACAGTGAGAGATACAAGGGAAGCGTCATTTAATTCCTATTTTGAAACCAGTATATATGTCAAGCGTTCACAAATATGAGTACACAAATAATCAGAAATCAAAAAGGTAGAAATATTTCCACAGTGATTGAAAAGATGTACAAGTTGTAACGGTACACATGTATAAAAGTCGAAAAGTTACCGATCAATACTTCATTTTTAAACAACGCCCTCTTCATTGTATCCAACTCTGAGTAAATTTCAAGACTGAACTAGAACTGCATTTGCCTACAAATACGCAGAATTGTAGTGCGTGGTAGGCTAAGTCCTTGTTGTTGGGAATAAGCCAGTCTCTGTGGACCCAATCCTCATAGGAGTTAGCATTTTTTGCGTAAGGCAGTGCCGTTTCCTGTCGAACCCTTTCCCAATCCATTCTTTTTATTTGTATCACGCTGGACGAAACAAAAATTCCATTGGATCTCTCTCGTAATGTGGTAAAGTTGCCGACGCTTATCGTTGCTATATACCGTATGTTGTACAAGCCTGTGCTGCTCTGAGTTTTAAGAGTACTCTAGTACTAGCTAGCTGTACATATGTCAAAACTGTCTTTCTGTTTCACCAATGAAATAGAACATGAGAGCAGTAGGCCGACATGATTCTGTAGAAGGACTCCATGTTGTAACCACTAAAAAGCATTGAAGCAGCACACGATTCTGCGACATCATATTTAAACACAATGGCGGTGTATTGCACACCAATTTTGAAACAACATTGACACTCCACGTTTATCACCTCATTGGGAAAAGGCCGAACCACATTCCACGACGTTTTCTGGAAATTTATCCGCAGGGCTCTCTCATCACTTTAACTCCTTAAATCGTTCTTGTAGTCGTGGCATTTGCTTTTCCTTAGTAGAGTTTGATTTGAAGACGGCCGTAGCTCGCACTTACTGCTATTACTAAAAGATCGCACATGCATATCTGTGTGAACTAAGTTACATCACGCGTAGGTGAGGCGTTATGAGCCATGCAAGGCTCAACAAAAGAAATTGCTGGTCGACCAGTAATGACAAGATTGTAGTGCGGCGCACCACAATAATGACAGGATTGATACAAGCGTAACTTGCATCAATCCTGCCTTTCACGGTACATTGCTTGTGAATACCAGAGGGCGCAAACTCAAAAGAGTGTGCTATTCGTAATGCGACAGTAATACGTCTCAGCTAAAATAGCTGAGACTACACAAGCAATGCACCATCTTGAAATGCAGAGTGCTCAACTTAACATGGTCATACCGTAGCACTACCATGCTAAGGAGCGTAAATAAACTCAATCTGCAGACAGTAATGTTTCGTCCTTGTATATATATATATATACATACATATACACACCAAATCGTCTGAAGAATGTGCACAGGTTGCCCAAAATTTGTTTGGGTTTGCATGTGAGGGGATTCTATTGGTCGAACCTGTTGTTAGGCGCTTCACAGTATTTCCAAAATCGTTCTAAAAAGCTTTTAAGATGATAATGGCAAGAATTCACGTAACAGACCTCACAAAATGTTTGATAAGAGCAAAGTGTTTTTGCCAATAATATCCTTTGATGATCGCTTTGCTTTGTACAACATGTGGCTTTTCACACCGGCAATATGGCGCAGCTTGTGCAGACATGGTTAAAAAATCGTCTCTAAAAGAGGCTGTTCTTCACCACAGACAATGTGACGAATTGCTGAGTGTATAATTTACAACCCGGCACTTACAAGAGGTAAGAAGGACTTCGGTTGCTGAAGGACGAAGAAATGTTTGATAGAGATTCTAGACAGCCAAATCGAAAACTGCAGGCCTATATCCTCCGCTTTTCATGAGTAACAAGAGCAGCCTAAAAACTGCTTTTTGTGCAATTATTGTGTTTTTACACAACTCTCCAAGCGACGGTTTTTTTTTTATCGTGCAGTGGTAGCCGGGTGATCACAGCCATTCCTTACATGATATCATATATGTTTATATCTTCTCGAGAGGAACATAACCTAACCTTTATGGAACATCTGGGACATTTGGGCAAACTGTTTTGGTATTTTATCCTTTAAGATGGGTTCTTTTGTGTATTGAATGTTGAAGTAGGCGAGTTGAGGTATACATGGTGTTAAAATGGTGCCAATTGAAGCAAGTATGGAGAAGTTATGGACTTTTCGCTGAGGGAACATTATCATTCGAGCCGATGTGTGATTTGCCGCAGTGATAAGGTATGGTAACTTAGACGGCCTCTAGCAGAAAAATCCACCCCCTAAGATACGGAAAATTAAAAGTGCCATGAATGGCAAATGTTTAAAGGCTGTAGTGCATCACCCCAGACAGTTTAAATTCTCCCAACCACCGACCTCTAATCCCTCCCTCAGTCTGTCTTACATTCCTCCACATGTGTAATCAAAACAATGGATCCCTGTGTACGCTGTGTAATACGAGCTGCTCTGCATCTTTCGAATTTGCTGGCAATCTTAGAGTACTGTAACTTAGAACCAGTTGAGAATTTTCCTTTCAGGGAGGTAAAAATATAGCTGAGGGTGATGCAATACAGCCTTTAAGCTTTCCAAAGAGTGGTAGCTTATTTAAGTTGGAAACTTCTACAAGGCTTTAGCGACCACGTTACATTTTGGGATTTAGTGTGTAAGTCCATAGGGGAATTAATAGGGGTATGCTACCACAAAGATAGGAACGATTCATCGCACCAAATATCACGGAATTCAGCAACTTATTGACACAAAAACGCTATACCGGCTTTGAGTAAATTAGTATTTCATTATTTAACATATTCTTGGTGATGTGTACAAATACTCATATAGTTGGCAACAGGGGACAATAGTCCACGATTTATGGTGGTATTTCTTGGAATTTATGGTACTATTTATTTGATTTATGCTAACATACATTCACATTTCTGATACCATCAATGCGATTCTACTGTTGTATAGAGATGGTCATTCTACGCCACCGTACTCAAAAGGGCCATACAATGTTCAGTTCTTCGGTGTTTACTAGAGGTTATTAATTAACCTTTTCTTTATTCCCCTCAGACAGTCAAATTAGACGAGGCAATACATTAAAAACAGAAAAGTTAGACACTGTTCTCAGAAAGATTTCGCAATACGTAGCTGATAGGTAGATCACCATTTACATCTGTCTTCATAGACAATCGTTGTTCTATGATTGGTCAAGGTTGTCACGTAGACCTCGTGACCATCTACAGCCCGGGAAGCCACGAGGCCAAGCGTCAGCAACAGGGCCCACACTGGAAAATCTGTCGTTGCACTATCAGCATATCTCTCCACCTCTCTCTCTCTCTCTCTCGTTGTACGCTATGTACAAACCGACTATGTATTCTTTGGCATCGTCATGTAACCTAACTATATACGCCTTTCTCTCTGATTTTAATCATCACCGTCAACTTAATTCATCAAATTCATGTGTCAGTCCAATCATTAATAAATGGAACTCTGATCGACCAAATCAAATCAAACTCTTTCTGGACTTTCTGTCCTGACGTCTCTTTCTGTAATTGGAACTCTCTGTATCGTTTATAATATCCGTCGCTAGGGCAGTCATGTCAAGACTGAAAACCCCAAACCCCCAACTAACACGACACTACCATAAATTCGAACACGATTGTGGTAACAGTTACAGTGAGGTCATGTCCGTTGTGACAAAGAATATAGATTCTATAAAAATATATATACATATTTGATTAAGTGTGTGTCCATAGGCTATTAGATGTAGCACGTGCATATATCAACAAACTAACGCATTTACTACTCATATATTCGATTTCATACGCGTATATATTCCATCTCGTATGCATTAGATTTAATAACGTGTGTAAATTACCATTAACTCGGGAAGCAATTTTGGATGTCCGTTTGCACCCGAAACATGAACTTATCATTATCAGAATCTCTACAAGTTACGTTCATCAGCCTTTTGCTGTCTTTTCCTGAGACACTGTATTTTTTTATTTCCAGAATTCTCTAAAAGCATTCTTGTTAGAAATTGTACGCATCATCAACGACACGTGATGCGAGCACTTTTGAACTATTTATAACATTTGAATATTTGAACATTTTTATGAGTAATCAACGATTTCGGCTTGGTCTATCCAACATGGTCTTTACCAGAATTTACAGACAGCCTTATACCAGCTAGGAAGCTGTTATTATGGATATAACGAAATATGTAATGACTGCAAATACTTTAAGACCCACCAAATCTAGTGAAGACAAACTGTGCAGTGACTGGGAAGTATTCCTTCATGTCTTTTTTTCCAGGTAGTTTTGAGTTGAGTAATGCCATGGCATACACCGAGCAATATAATTTACGTCAACTACAGTAATTAAACAATGAGCTCGCTCAGCACAATGCTTTGACAAACGTAGGTTTGCACCGCCAACAATTGAAGAGCCATAGAGACTCGAAAGGACTGTTTAACTAGATCAATGGAAACATTTATCTGAATGCGTGCAGTTAATGAGCCGTACAGGTAGAACTGCTATATTTGATTTGACAACTGCAAAATCTGAACTTTCCAAACTTTCAGGAAATGTTTTGACTCACAACCTAAATGTTGCATTGTCATACAGGGCGAAAACTAGCATCGACACGCCTGACGAATGGCAATGTTGTGGCGGTCGGTAAAGTTCCTAGTCTGGATGTGACTGTTGCAAACGATAAATAATACGTTGCGTTTACTGTCTAATCCTGTATATAGAACTCGTAGAAACGTCAAGACTGATGCTGAAGACAGATTGCTGCAGTGTAACCTTGGCGGTACAAAGCTTGCATTCAAAGCATTAACCTCCTCCTAGTAACAGTTCACTGGTTCTTGATAAGATTGTATTTAGAGGGAATAGATTCTGTGACGTCAATTGCTGCTTAATTAAGTTTCAGTTGATACTAGTATGCAGATATTTATTTAATATTTGAACAAACACACACCTGATTAACGGCACCTAAGGCAAAATTAATTGATAACAGAAGTAACGTGCATACACGATTTGTGACCAACGAACCGGATACTTACGGGGTTTTCCCTAGTGTAATCCCACCTACATAACGGGTAACAATATCATTTGTGTTGGCCTCACGGTAGATAAGTTTTAGCAAGAAAACTCCAATGCACGATATTTATCTTGGGGACAACAAAGTAAGCACAGATTTCAAGTTCGCGAAAACAAAATGTTGAACATATATATATATGCCTATGAACTAAGTTACGACAACAGTGTAACGATAATCATTGACATTCTATAAATATTGTTGAATAAGTTCAGCTTTACAATCTCTAGACCTCACGTATAGTTAGTTTTGAATGAACCATTTTTTTTCGTTGAGAAGCTACATAGATTACTTCATGAGAATATGCAGGCGGGCAAAAAGTTTATTCAATTGAAATTGTTAGGGTTTTCCATAGTAAAATATAAATGTTCTGTGCTATCTTCCTACATGTGGCTATACACGATATCAAATCAAAAATTTGGCCTACTGCAGACCACGTAGTTTGATATATAAAAGGACCTTGATGGATGCTAAGTCAAGAAAGACTCCTTACCTTCCGTGCGGTTTCCAGGATTGTTTAAAGGTGATGTTGTACCCTTACCTTATTTTGATATCAGAAATGATTGAACAGTATCATTACGCAAAGCAGGATGTTTCTTATGGTCAAGATGAATACTTTATTGATAAAATAGTAAGGGGAGTGGAATGAAGAAAACAAAAGTGAAATAAACAATATTACAAGTAAACTATTGTAATGACTGTAATAACTGTCTTAATGTAGTCATTGATATTGTTGTATATAGTGAATGTCGGTTACGGGCCTCCGTATCTCAGAGTTCAATGTGCGGTGTTTATCCCAGTTCGTTAACCTTTTCTTTATTCCCTTCAGTCAGTTGGTGTAGACTGCACGTTAGAAATGGTAGTAGTGTCGCCCTGACACGAACGGATATTTCGTAATAATTACGGGATTGGCTACCCATGGGTGGTAACGATTTGCACATGCAGGCCTGTGTCCGGGGTGGGGGGTGGGGTTCAACTGGAGTTCCGCTCGGCCTATGATAGAAGGCCTAAGTTAGCAATAAATATATAATGCGTTTCAATTTGTTGGTCATAATTGACGGGTAAAATGTTCCTCTTGTGGTAAAGTCGAACCCTCTCACTGAAGAAGCTGTATTCGGGCTTGGCGTGAGTTTTTATGACTTGCCAACGTCATCACCTCTCTTTTGGTCCTCAGCGTTACGGCGTGGTTTCTAAGAGTCGCCAACCACGAGGCCGTGAATGGTGATCTGACTCTTAAACTGTGAACTTCTGTCTCCCTCTGTACACTATGTAGGCCAGTATCATCGCATCCTTTCTCCTTTTTTTTTTTCTGCGTCATGCAACCTAACTGTATAGGCTACTACTCTCTGATTTTCAACCGTTATCGTCAATTTAATCTATCAAATTTATCTGCCAGTCAAATCATCAGTAAAAGGAACCCTAATCGCCAAAACCAAATTGATATCTCTCTTTCTCTCGAACTTATTTCTCTCTCTCTTTTTCACTGGGCACCGTCCTTCTGTATCATAACGACGGGAATATCCACCGACGGACAGGCCTACAGAGACTGTAAACCCCAAAACATAGCTATTTGACACCATGATAGAGTTACCAAGTCAAGACAAAAAGGAAAACCTACCTCAAACATAATTAAATGTATTTAAATGGAACAATTATCTTTTTATACACTCTGTACACGTTTTTTGGGTGATTCTGTATTATGTTAGCGTTTATTGCCGTCGGTCGTGCAGTGATTTAACAGGATTAAAGTGAAATCGAAGCCAAATAAGGTATCTGTGACATTTAAATGAATGAATGACCTAGTCAATGTTGAAAGTCTATTTAATAAAACTTCAGTTAGTTTCAAAACGTTGGGAAAGTCACTAACAAGCTCGGAATTACGTTAAGACAGATAGACACATTTACAACAAAAAGGTTGTAAGAGTAATTTTGAAAATATTTGAACAGGACCTTAAGTGATTTACTGACAATAAGTCTTATTGGTGCAAAAACAAATGGGGGGGGGGGGGGACACCAAATCAAGTATCACATACAAACGGAAAGATTACAATTAATTTGCTGAAATTCAGATGTATGATTAGTGGCTACTGACATATATACACACCTTAATTCGGGGTCAAGAAAAGTTAGCAGTGTTATTGTGAACTAAAAATTTACGCTCACAGTAATAACGTATCCATCTTGCATCATAAATATGGATTGCTCAAAGGAGCTCATTTGTAAGAATTGACAAAAGGCATTTTAAGGTATTATTCCACTTAAACCGCAGATCTCACTGAGGGTAATAGACAACATTTACATTGCTATATGGTCAGCCTAGATATATAATGCACATGATCATAATTTATCGCTGCCAACGAAAAATCCTCTCATGATATGAATATATCCTCTCATGATATGAATATATCCTAGAAGTAGACAACCCGCCGAAGAAAGAAATAAGCAGTTGGTAACCGGGTGGTTTAAGCGTAAAGTGCAGGAGTACTGATAATAAAAGTATAATCAACGCTGGATCGTGCATCAGTAACAGGATAATGCACTATCGGGCTTAATGCTGGCGATCGCCTTTGGAGCAGCCCTAGCACATGAAGCGATAGCATTAGTCCCCGATTGACAGGCCCCTGAACATGTCCAAAGTTGAATAATCATATTCATACCATGCGATATTGTAATGGAAAAAAAAAGCGAAAACGAAAGAAAATTTGGATTGGCAAGTAACCACATATTTCTCGAAAATAAATCCCCGAGGAAGGGTAAACACGATTCACAACATGTCAACGATGTTCGTACGCCTTTGACAAAATTAAAGTACCATCATTGTTTTTTGTAACACAGCAGGTGACAAAACATTGTCGATTTTTTCTTTTCAATTTTTTTTCCCATAGTCGATTTTTATTGTATTCATCCGTTGGTGATTTTGCTCAATTGACCGTTTATTATCCATAAAAATGCCCGGTCGTCTGACTGTAATATGCCAATAGGGGTATGAATACGGTACGTTGTAGAACAGTCACCATTTTGAACAGTTTAAAGTTTGTGTGATATGCATCTAGAAAAGGGCCGACTTTGATCCAAAGTTGCAGAAGGAACCCTTGAATGAACATCCGTTGGAATTGTGTTTTTATCCACTGTCGTTTTTGAGATATGGTTTTTTTTTCAAAAAATTATGAAAATGCAAAAGTGATGACCTGGAGTTGCACAGTGTCAATATTTCCTTTGTTTGGCATATTTATTATCTCTTTCTTACTTAATTACTGTGTTCCACATTGGTAAGGGATATCACTATTTGTAAAGAATAAAACTTATTTCTTTCAAAACAAAATCCTAGGGGGGGGGGTAAACAATTCTCATTTGCCCTTGAAGGTTAAATAAACAAAGGATAACATAAGATATATCACTTGAGTCCGTCTCCTGACGCCATAAATGTGCATACTTAACAATGTTTACTAATGATTCATGTTTAAGAGGATGATCGAAGCACAAATCTAGCTTGGATATGTTGAAGAGTAAGTTAATTTAACCATTCTGGTGGAATTATCATCCAATTCCCATGTGTGGTCCTCGAGATACCATCAATTGAAGTTATCCCATTTGCTACAGAATGTGAACTTAGAGCAAGCAGATGTGACATCATCTCCTCACATTGATAAAGAGTCTTTTGTTTTCTTCATTATTGAATTTATTGTTTTGACCCTGAAATCAATAGGTGGTCAGCGTATTTACTGGTTATGCGAGGGTCACAAAACTCTCATAGCCCTCATACATTCACCTTATGATAGCACCAGATATTGAAGTATTAATTTTGGTGTAAAGTTTAAAGAAAACAAAAAATGCTTTATCGATGTGGAATAAAGGTATGGTATCTCGAGAACCACATATTGGAACTGGATGAAAATTCTACCAGAATGGTTAAATTAACTTACTCTTAAACATATCCAATGTGTATCAGAATGTGAACTTAGAGCAAGCAGATGTGACATCATCTCCTCACATTGATAAAGAGTCTTTTGTTTTCTTCATTATTGAATCTATTGTTTTGACCTTGAAATCAATAAGTGGTCAGCGTAAGCACTGGTTATGTGAGGGGCACAAAACTCTCATAGCCCTCATACATTCACCTTATGATAGCAGCAGATATTGAAGTATTAAATTTGGTGTAAAGTTTAAAGAAAAAAAAAGCTTTATCAATGTGGGGAGATGACATTACTCCTGCTTGCTTCAGGTTAACCTTGGGTGACAATTGTAGCAACTTCAACTGCTCATGTCTCAGGAACCACACAGGGGAACTGAATGGAAGTTTCATCAGAATGGTCAGATTTACTTACTCTTCAACATATCAAAGCTATATGTATGGCTGGACTATCCTTGTAAGACATGAATTTCGTCCATAAAATTGTCGATATGTGATGAATTTTGATGAAATTTGTGGCTGTGTTTAGTGTTTTTAATAATTAATACAGCCAGTGTATCAAAATGTCACTTGTATGCCATACAAGGCTGTATGGGAGAGTTAGTAGGCCGCTGATGTGACACGTTGAATGGTGTAACTAAAAATTAACATACAATGCTCTGAAAGTCATATCGAACCTGCTATCGACACCCTCCTTTTTTTCAGATGACGCACAAACCTTATTTCAAAGTAGCAGTGACCAGGAAGCCCTCTGGAGAACAAGTGATGGTTACGATGTCATTAGCATTTTCAACTGCAATTGTTGCTAGCGATTCCATATCTTCTACACGATACTCCATAACGATACCTCTTTGGTCGTCCATGTCTCGCCATAGGGCGAACAACTTCCCCCTCTGGTTGCAACATAGGCTGACCGGATGGCATCGCTCTCTGGCAAACCCGGAAGGAGGGCTGATACATCTCACCCTCTGAAGGTAACTTTCTGAATCCAAACCCTTGTAACAGGTGACGTTTCCGTCCATACATTCTTCGTTCGCGTGTGCAATTACCAGTATATCTCCACTAGCAGCTATGTCAAGGTACACTCCGCCATGAAATAGCTGGTCGGATTCCATATCTTTCTTTGTAAAATCTCCACCTGTCGCAGATATAAGGCCAATCCTGTAAACATCGTTGACGTAGACGAAATGGCCTCTTTTGTGCGACGTTGCGCACAGGATCGAAGTTCCATCGAGTTGATGTTCTACCTTCGTGCAGCCGTGATAGTCGAACACAAGGAGAACACTCTTAAATAGCATGCACCAACCTTCGTGTTCGGAAAGCGAAGTTATGGCAACGATGCCAGTGGGCGTTGTCTCTGACATTGTGGAACGCAACCGATGTCGGGGTCGAATGGTATTTGTGTTACTGAACACTTGCATTTCGGTCTTATTTTCCACTTCGCCAGCTATGCAGGTGGAGTCATCATCCACGTGTATCCGTACAGAAGCGTCTTCCGGAGGTCCTTTTGAGACTCTCATAGACATTTTTAAGCCCTCCTCGTCTACGGATCGCAACTTGGATCTACTAGCACAAGCCGCCCCTTGAATGCTCGGGGATTCTGGTCGATACGCCGATCCATCGCCATCGATCCAGCGTTGTACGTTTACATCAAACGCAGTCCTATTTTCTTCGAAAGGGCATGTGGTTTTCTCTGAGATGGAGTAGTCTGAAGTACCAAAGACTGAAGTAGGCCTCACAGAAGTATCTGTTGATTTAAGACTTTTGGGTGCGTCTTCTGTGTCACCCACAGTTCCTTGAATCCTATCAACTATGTTGACTCGCTGTGTTAAGTGGCCCTGTTGGTTTACGTCGCTTGATGTGCTCCGTAATGTTCCATCGAAAAGGCAAGCGGTTTTTTCTGAGATGGAGTCGTCTGAAGTACCAAAGCCTAAAGTAGGCCTCATAGAAGTATCTCTTGATTTTAGATCTTTGGGTCCGTCTTCTGTGTCACCTTCAATTTCTTGCTTTCCACCAACGTTGTCGTCTTGTTTGTGTCTGTCGCTTGATAGGCCCCGTAACATTCCATCAGGATCCATCGAGTTAAGAATTTCTGCCTCAGAAAACTCACCGTCTAAATCATGGGTCTCCATCGGTAATACATTCATCAGCTTCTCCTTGATCTGAAGCTCTTCGGTTATATTGGCCTTCACCCATGTTTTTACCGCCGAAGGTTCCTCCATTTGCTGTATGTGGCTGGACATGTTGCTTAGTTTGAGCTCGTGTGTACGATTGACGTTTCTTAGTAAGCTCTCTTTCCGTAAAATTAGAGCCTCTTTGACCCGCTTTAAGAGGTCCGAATGGACTTCGTCGATCTTTTGTTCGATCCTCCTTTTTTCTTTGCCTAGTGAGTTTTTTAAATTGGCCTCCTCTTGCTTTTTCATGTCTTCTCTTTTCTTCATCAAGACGAAAATTATGTCGATCATTCTTTCAGTGTCGCAATCATTGGCTCTCATATGTGGGAGATGGTCCATCATCTGTATCGCCATGTAAGCGTTGGGAAAGCTCCTGGCTTTCACACCTTGGCTTGGAGGCTCTCGACAGAGTGGACAACTTGCCAAGAATCCGTTATCTTGCATTTGCTCCAACTTCTCCAGGCAGTTCAGACAAAAGACGTGACCACACTGAAGCGTCTTGGGGATCGTGAGGATTTCGAAGCAAATTTTACATTGGAATAATTCATTTATGCTATCACTCTTGATTCTGGACCTAACGTCAGCCATGATCGTTTTGAAGATAGCAGAAAACTAAAACAGTGTTGGCAATTTCCCCTTTGTGTCTTTCTCTGTCGTTGAGATCAGTAGTTGCTTGCTCTGAGAATAAAAAAAAGGAAAGAAAGGAGCATAGCGACATATGAGAGACTGAAGAGAGCACCTAAAAGCAGTCAAATGATTACTAAAGCAATTTCTTGTGTTGGTTTCGGTCTTCTTGCTACTCCCATTTGGTTATGACTTTTGTTCATAATGTAGAGTAGAAGAACGATTCGTTAAACTTTGCGAATTTGATTACTTTCGTTGAAAATACGTGATTGGAAAAGTAACATGTAGCGGTAAAATGTACGTTCAGAGTCTCATGCTTAGATGCATTTGTTAGTTGTTGTGAAGTGCAAGAACCCTATTTTTATGTAGGAATAACGTTTAAGTGGGATCAGCAGAGGTCACGCTGACCACCTTTTAATAGCAATATCTCAAGAAGGCAAGGCTGGAATGATCTCACATATGCTATATTGATAAACAACATTAAGTTAAAGAACATTCGTCTACTTGATGAAGATTAAATGTGATGTTAGGTAAGCAATAAGCGGATTCTGGCCTTTAAATACCGTAAACATTACTTCATAAATCATAAACAGACCTCCTATTTGTTATGTGCAATGGCAACGTCTTTTCCATCATAGTCCAAGCTTATGCATGAATTACTATGAGCAGGAAGGCTATTGTAACATACATCATCAAAACCACAATGCACTCTTTGTTTCTGGTTTCATTCATTTTGTATTCTTCGCAATTGAATTAGCCGTGAAGGCATGTTCTACACATATTACCCAACGTTGTAATCACTGAATGGAAACCGCAATTTTCTCCAAACCACACTTACTCGGAACCTTATACTGAGTGTCAAGTTAGATGAAGATGACGTAAGAATAATGCCGTGTGCAAAAGTGTCAGGTGACCTAACGTGAGGCATTAGTACAGCCAGAAGGTTATGGCAACCCTTACATTTGCAAAACAAAGTGAAATGACTTTTCCTCAGTATAAGTGCATCCTCTCAAAACACCAGAAAATTATCCAGAAATTATTAATATTCTTCCATATTTGTAACTGCTTGCATGCATGCATGTATACGTACGTAATGAAATAATAATCCTATTGGCATATTACACTCCGAATGAAAAAAAAAAAATGCTCTCAGATCATACTGCACGTGGTGTGCCATTGCAAAGACGGAACTGATGTATTTCAGACACTGATGTGCTGTTTTGGCATCATCAAAAAATTAGAATGTATTTGAGTGACTGATACATATGCTGTTTTACTGAATACCGTTCTTGACTGCGTACGTCAATTTCGTCAATTTTGCTGTGTTACAGTTCAAGGTTGTAGCCATGCGGTGACCATCTGTTTTCTGTTGACGAATGGACTGAAGAATGGGGTATGATATTTGTCTTTAAAGCGTTCCTTGTAGCTGATGACACGTTTCTTTTTCTGCCACTATACAGGTCTCCTATCGCGCATAGTCAAACGTACTTACGAAAGGATAAGCATGTCCTATACTGCAGTAAAGTATCTCCGTAAAAGCTCTTATCCGAATAATTGATAGGCCTAAGCCACTTATCGTTCGTTCGTGCAATTACTAATCTGTTAGTATATTATTCTTTCAAATCAATATTGCCAAGCGCATTTTTTTTTCTCATTTTGGTAGAATTTACATTTTTTTTTTCGATCAGCGAACTATTTAAGCTCGGATGAAAAAACCTAGATGGCCCATATGTGTTAGGTTAATGTAACACAGAAAAAAGAAACGATGATTTTGTTCTCTTTTTTGTGAACAATTAATGATCGCACGTGTTCTGGATACTTACTGTACATCAGCTGATACAATATCTAATTCTGGATTGAGATATAGGGCGATGAGAGGATTCCAGCTTTTACGTAATAGGTGTAGCAGTATAACACAGACTGCGAAATAGACAGTACATTTCAAAAGCTAAAGTTTGACCAAATATTGCCTCATTTGACACTTAGACACATTCGATTTTTTTCAAAGAAAAGAGGCACACCCCTCCCTTAGACCTCTCCACCAGGACGGCGATTCTACGTAATGAAAATAGTCTCCTCACGTTTGGAGATGTATCCACGCCCTTGCCTGTGTGTAAGATTTCGAGATGGGTTATATGGGTCTCAAAATAGGGAGAAATGTCAGCCAGCTGGGACAATTTCCTGCACCTGTGGTTTTCATATACTGCAGTACCATATACACATTCCATATACTGTAATACCATAGCTTCGAAGAACTTAAATCTAACAACACAATTTCTAACCTACTGTATATCTCAAAGAAACGTGGCTATGTCATTCACAGTGCTCGTATTCACTGTACTTCATGAACGATAAGGTGAACTTATGCTATACATAAAATACACGAAGGAAACTGGGTTTTGCGAAATCGATGCATATACAGCAATGTTTGCCAAAGGGTCAGAAATTCAGTTTCTGATTCAAAATTCAAAGTTCACTCAAGTACATTATGGTAAAATTCAGCATGCTTGTCTAAGCAAGCTTCATTGTCATGCTTGTACGTAGATACAAAGTGTTTTTTTTTTTTTTTTCTGGAACATGCAAATCAACATGTCGTATCACCATGACTTAAAATAGAGCTCGTGGCAAAAGGGAAGTTATACTTCCGGTGGCCACCAACCGACTATGGACTACGGGTACCCTAGTCCGAATAAGCAGGTGGAGTAAACACTATTTTAACAGTAACTGACAGGGAAAACGAAGGAAAACACCTTCATTTAGTAGCAGGAAAGACTACTATTATTCTCCAAGCATTTTATTACTTTAAAAGCAACGATTCGGTATTACACGAAAAGGGTTCAAAGTGCTCTTCATTAATTTCATATTTACATTTGTTTGCATTGACAATGTTACATTTCAATCGGTAACGGGGGGGGGGGGGCAGGGGGAACCATCCCTTCTCTTCACAAATGACTCAAATGGAATATACATTATTAAAGTCCAACTGCGAATAAGATCGAGGGCTGTTAATTGTCATATAACTAGACAAATAGAGGGCTTCATTTATAAAAGCGATATTGACTATATCAACCATAGGCGGGCGGCCTTTTGACATAGACTGTCACTGCTGCTGCTGTTGCAATCACCTCTATGGTCCGATATGACCGGATGGCGCACCTGCAGGGCAAGTTGCTTGCCACTTAAATCCCTTTCTACAAATAGTAGAAACAGGCGGGTTGTCATTAAATATGATTATTAAATACATGACAATATTGATTGGGACGTCAAAAATACATTTACATCACAAGGAGATAAGATGTGACGTGTGACGGTGTGCGTTTATACCAACTTATTCTTGATATCTGAAGCGTTATAAATAAACATTTGTTTACACCCCAGAAATCATAGGATGGAATCATGGTTAAGTTTGCAACAAGGACAATTAAATAATTGTTGGGAATGTAAAAAATGGTTAAGTTGTCAGTTTGATATATTTATTATTCACCTTTACGGTCTATCATAAAGCAGGAACAATGCATGTGTGAAATGTAATTTTTACCCGGAAGTTCCTAGTTCCATAGTTTGACAATAGTTCAATTCGCACAATGGTCGAAGTTACCTCTTACGTAAAGTAAAACGTCCTGGAAATTACATTAATGACCAAAAATAAAAGACGGAAGGAATCCCTACAAGCCAAGGTGTTTAAAGATTTCATTGTTACGTATCTTGTCTATCGAGGGTGTTCCTCTTTGAAAGCAGAATTCCAGACGGTGAAGTGTTTCATAAGTTTCTTGCATGCCTATATGTTCACTGCAAATATATGAAAGCAAAAAATAATTTCCAGTTTACAGCTGACTCCTCCCAACACTGTCAGAGGAGCAGATCTGATGATGGCATAATAGGTCTGCCGTCAGTCTAGTGCTGCTCCACACCACTACCATAGAGTCCAATGTAAGCATTGTATTGTTAAAACCTAGTTGTCAGATTGTCAAATTGTTGTCAAAGGCTTATTCATTCAAATCAAACTGCCTTCTTAGAAGCGCACCCATTCATCACCGAAGTTTGCTTAGTTATAGGGGAAAAAAAACCCATTGTAAATCGACTCTTGTCATGAATGCAGTTAAAGTAATTCTCTTTTCAGTTACCTCGAAGTTCCTGTTTTATTGTAATATTATCAGCCTGGGTGAAGAAAAAACCCTGTCGTGCTTGACAGACTGAATATGACCGACTGACGTTTACGCGATTCATCATTCTAAAAGTAGGATGACGTGTATTGTTTCCACTGAGACATGAGCCAGTGAGCCCCTTTCATGGACGCGTGACACCAAGGAGGTTCTTCCTTGTAGAACCTCCTTGGTGACACCTACGTTGTCTGTAACCTGTAACACACATGTTGACTGACTGTTCCATACATATATGAGGAACTTAATCTTAAATCTAATCTAAAATATGTTTGTCTTGCAGGATAGTTACAT
Organism: Stichopus chloronotus; assembly: GCA_021234535.1. Classification (NCBI taxonomy): domain Eukaryota; kingdom Metazoa; phylum Echinodermata; class Holothuroidea; order Aspidochirotida; family Stichopodidae; genus Stichopus; species Stichopus chloronotus. The sequence goes on along the minus strand of CM037841.1, from coordinate 19,992,773 downwards.
AAACATAAAATTAACGGTTTACTGAACGAAGAAACGTAACAGAACATAACACAGCATCTTACTATATATCTTGCGGTACAGGGGAAAGTACCATAATCAGTGAGAACAGACAAATGGTATTTCCCTGTACATGATATGTCACTGATGGATTTGTTAGTTTTTGTGAACATATTTGTCATCTTTAGAGGAAGCTATTACACTCGCAGACGCGCAAAACAAAAAGAAATTTCATGCAGTGAATCCGTGTTGGGTTAAAGCCTTTGACGGGCAAGTAGTCGGTCTATTCGTAAGAGTGGTAAAGTTCGCATGTGAGTGGCGGCACCAAGGGGGTGGGGGCATGGGAAATTTCCCCCAGTCAGAACCTTTGCCCCCATCAACTCAGCTGAAAAGAACTGACAAATAAGTACATTCACATATATGTCCTCTGTACGTTCATAATTTTGTGTTTACCTTTCCTTTCTAGGAAGTTTTGAGACTTACTTTTTCACACAGCGTCCGGGGATTTGCCCCCTGGACCCCCAACAGACTTTGCTAAAACCTCAGAGATCCAGGGGTTTCGCCCCCCTGGACCCCCACCGGGCCTTGGCTCTTGGTTCCGAGCAGGGGTTCTAAGACGGACCCCACTCGCTAAGCTCGAGTTTCACACTCGGTTTTGGGCGAAATTTCTGCCTCCTGCCGACACTTTCTCCATTTCCCCTCCTCCCAAATCTAAAGATGGTGCCGCCACTGCCCATTTAACTAGATACAGCCATCAGCATGTGATTCATTACTGGGGTACGTGCGGTTGATTGAAAATTCAGTGCCAGGTCAAAATTCGTTTAAAAGACCATCTCCGCCCACCCCCCTTCCAAATTGGGATGGTCCACGCACGAGCTAGTATTAGAGGCGGGCTCATACGTACAATGGCAGAGGTTGAGGGCTTGACGCAATCTTGTAAAAAGTCGGAGTTGATAAGAAGGAAACAACACCCTAGGCTTCTAAAGTACTAGATCGAAATACTTCCTCAGTTCTCATATATGTACTTCCCACCCACAAAAACACCGTCACTGTTTACCCGCGGTGGGACATGAAAGCAACGTATTGAGGTGAATTTAGGGTAAAATTTATTTGTGAGAAATATGAAGTGCAGTAATACCTAAATATAACAACCACAGTTTCTCATATGTGCATGATCACTGTTAGGGAAACTCTCATGTGATATTTCTGTTTAATTTGATGAAGGTCAGAGCGATCTAGTAAAGGTCACAATGGGGCAAAACCGGAAAACGTTAAGCACAATGAAAGTTCATTAGCTCTCATATTTCACATGTCTTTAGCACGCGTAACGAGATATACGTTCCTCTAATGTAACGAGATACAGGCCTACGATCCAAAATGCAATATGCCATTTTCCAATACTCTTTTCTTTTTTTTTAAATTTCCAACAGTGACGTAACTCCTGTGTGACCCTGGACGAACACCGGACGCTTAATACTTTTTATTTTCCCAGGACGAATGAGGCAAATCAAATTTTCAAAACATTTAAAATTTGTTTCAAAATCATGGTTAGGGTTAGAAACAGAAAGCCAAAAGGTTTTGTGATTCCTTGCAACATGGTTATATTATAACAAACATAAATTACCCACATGACAAGTATGAGATCACCAACAATTATTGTGCTTGAAACACCAAATTAATGAGCCTTTTAACCCCAAATGACCTATTTTTTGGTGTCCTCAAATGACATTTGACTTCCACCAAAAGCAATAGGGATCATCTACCCAGAATGGCCAACCCACATATCAAGTATGACATCAGTTATCATCACTCTTCTGGAGATAATGTGTTTGCAAGGTTTTCATTTTGACCTCGGGTGACCTCAAACGACCTTTGACCTCCACCAAAAACAAAAGAATTCTTCTAGTCAGTATATACAATCCACACATCAAGTATGGCATCAGTCAAGGTTAGATTCCTGGAGATGGGTCATTCCATAAATAAGGGTACCAATGGTGTGTGGTGTCCCATTTACGTTGTGACATTTTCTTACAACAAATTTTGTAAGAAGATTTACAGTTAACTTACCAATATTACTTCAGATACATCTATCTGTTGGTACATTTCAAACAATATACAACAAAACATTTTTACTTCTTGCATTCGGACTATATGTCACAATAGACTGTCATGTTTCACATGTAAACGGGACACCAAAGCCGTGACATTAAAAAAAAAATCAAACGGCACTGTGTTTTTTCTTTTCAAGTAAATGGAAAGCTTTATTATGCTTGTGTCAATGTTCTGCATTATCATAATGTAGGATAATTTTGTCATTTTCTTGTGTTAAGATTGACTGTTAAAATGCTTAGCTGAGCAAGTATTTTGGAGCAGAGTTCATGTGTTTCACGTGTAAATGTAAACCAAAATTTTGGTGTCCCCTTTTTATTGTATACATTGTAACATGTTGTGAATGTACGGCCAACTGAAAAAAAAAAAGTAGCAAATGAAATTGTGTTGCTACACTTAACCTTTGCAATACCTATTATGTGTCTGGATTTGGAAAAGAATGAACAACTTAAACATAATAATTTTTGGAAAGTCTTGGTGTCACAATGTAAATATTTTACCTGGGGACACCAAAAGGTGTCCCCTTTAACACAAGACTGTAAAAATTGCAATGTCCCAAATACACGTAATTTTTGCAACTGATTGAAGTGTGTGAATGGGAAGGAACAAAATATTAGCTTAGATGGGCATGTATCCCATAAACTGTATGATATATGGCATAAAATTCTAAAAAATGGGCATTGATGTCCCATTTACATTGTGACACAAAATGCCATAAAAAAGAAAAAAAACATAACATCTTTATTTTCAAGATGCAATTATGCTTTAGTTTCAGTGTATTTACTGAGGAATGTTATTATCTTTCAGTTAGCATATTACTTTTTTTACCTTCCCTTATCCAATTTTTGTCCAAAATGTCATACACTGGACCCCTTATTTATGGAATGACCCAGACATTGTGTTTACAGTTTGATCTCTGGTGACCTCAAGTGACCTTTGACCTCGATTCAAGACAATAGGGAACATCTACTCAATATGACGAACCTACACACAAAGTATGACATTCGTCACAGTTACCCTTCTGGAGATATTGTGTTACAAGGTTTTTACAGTTTGACCTCGGGTGACCTCAAACGACCTTTGACCTCAACCAAAAACAATAGGGACCTTCTACTCATTATTACCAACCCACACACCAAGTATTACATCAGTTATGGTTACTCTTTTGGAGATACTGTGTTAACAAGGTTTTTACAGTTTGACCTCTGGTGACCTCAAATGACCTTTGACCACCACCAAAAACAATGGGGATCATCAACTCAATATGACCAACCCACACACTAAGTATGACATCAGTCACAGTTACCCTTCTTGAGATATCGTGTTTACAAGGTTATCACAGTTTGATCTCTTGTGACCTCAAATGACCTTTAACCTCAACCAAAAACAATAGGGATCATCTACTTAATATGACCAACCCATACACCAAGTATGACATCAGTGACAGTTACCGTTCTTGAGATATCGTGTTTACAAGGTTTTCGCATTTTGACCTCTGGTGACCTCAAGTGACGTTTGACCTCCACCAAAAACAATAGGGATCATCTACTCAGTGTGACCAACCCACACACCCAAGTATGAGATCAGTCATGGTTACACATCTTGAGATATCGTGTCTACAAGCAAGGCGTCACATACACACGCACACACATACACCCTCACGCACACGACATCACCGGCCATCCCATAGATTCCTTGCCTGCCTTCGGCAAGGAATCAAAAAGGGCTAGGATTAAGTGGATTGATGTCATTTTGCCTGTTCTAACATAATCTGGTGACACAATTACGGAAAATGGTCAAAATGCTGTCATTTGGAACTAGAAGTGTGGCCTATTTTCAAGAATCTGATTGGTCCATTGGCATGATTTACCCTCATTGTTCCAGGTTGCCGCTGGCCGTTGCGGGGGGCGGGGGGGGGGGGGTTAGCATTCACAGATAGTCACGATAATCGTACGAGGGTCAATACTGCTACATTGGAAGGAAATTTTAGGGCCAAGTTTCCTAATTTTTGTTACACGCTGTGTAGGCTGTCATAATAAATCGTTGAATATGCTGAACATTTGATCAGCTGACCAAAACAAAGAAGAAAAATTCTGACTAACTGCAGTTCAACATTTTCAGAAAAAGAAATGGATTCTCGTCCATCCCCCCCCCCCCCCGCTTCCTTCGAGCGGCACATGTACACCCTCTAGCTTACGCACTTCCTTACCTGAGAGGGTGTAATCAAGCCCCCCCCCCCCCTAAAAAAAATGCAAAATTTTCTTAGCTGTCCATTTGATCGAATTGATCGACTGCTTTTGCCCGAAGTGGGAGAGCATTATCACAATCCCCAAGCCCCCCGCCTCGCACGCTCATGTCGATAACGAAAAAAAAAAAAAAAACGTGCTCTGGGCTCAGTAGTGAGTTGTCTTTCACAAGTTAGTGGCAGTACATACTTACACTGTATAACACCTCAGACCTAAACTTACCTATGCATACGAGCCTGATACACGGATCGCGTCTTCAAAATGTTTACTAGCACAGTGACAAACCAATTGCCTTTTATACACTTTGTTACAATTTTGGACTATACATGCTAGCTAAATTGTAAAATATACTTACGTGGAAAGGTTTTTCCTCTCTCGATACCTATGTAGTCAACATCGAAAAATTCTAAAGAAGAAGAGACCTGGCTCGTTTACCACATGAACTTCATCTAATCAGTGTAGTTTCGTTTTGCATGTGTTGCACCAACACATAATTGTAGCAAGATTTAACATCACCTTTTGTGTTAACCCATGCATTCACGAAGCTGTGTGATGAGTATTTACTTCCATACACGTCAGTTGTACCGCTCTATATGCGGTAGTGATATGAGATTACTATAATTACAATATGCACATTCCTGCCCATTGAAAGAAAAAAAACCTTATAAATAGGTTTTGTTTACTTTCCTTTTTCTGTTTTTCTGTTCAATCATACGGAGAGAATCTTTTCTTTTCCTACGGTAGACATAAGGTGACATGTAACATGTCGGGGAGATTGCACATAGCCTAATAGCCATAGGTAGAAACGTAAAATTTTTAAGACAAAAACTCGTCACCTCAGACAGTTTCAATTCCCCCAACCACCTACCTCTAGTCCCTCCCTCCGCCTGTCTAATTCCTCCACATGTGTTATCAAAACAATGGATCCCTGTGTATGCTGTGTATTACGAGCTACTCTGCATCTTTCGAATTTGCTGTCAATCAAAGAGTACTGAAACTTAAAACCAGTTGAGAATTTTGCTTTCCAGAGGATAAAAATATAGCTTAAGGTGACGAGTTACGGCCTTTAAAATTACACGGCTTTCAACAAGCGTTCGTCCTATTTTATTCTTACTTAAAACAATGATATTTTTAACAAAGTTTCTACCTTCTCATTGTTTAAAAATGGCAAAATTCATTAATATGCATGACTGCACTGCCAATGCCCTTTAAATTTCCCGTGCAAAGGACTGGTGGTAGGCTTCTTCAACGAGTAAAATGGAGCGCTGTCATGTAGGCCTATGAGAGATATCTAAGTTACAACAGTCATGTTGAAATGATCTCTGTTGCTCGGGTGCTAGTTTGATGGAATATGCATGAGGTTTAAGCTAAGCGGATTAAAAAAAACCGATCCAAAAAGAAGTTCACGTGTTTTTGTCAAACCTAAAGCAGGCAAGTATCTTAGAACCGGGGGAGGGGGGTCCAGACGGAACTAAAATCAGAGACATTCAGAATGAATAAAAGTGCCTTTTTTCTTCGATCATTTAATCTACAGTGGTTTAGTTACAGTAATAAATACATAAGCAATAGGAATTGAACTAGGCCTATGATAAACAATGCCTATACATTGAAATTGCAAGTAAGTACATATAACACTTTAAGCCCTAACGTTTTCTGACCTTTGACCTCCACAAAAAGCACTGAAGTGCAATATGATTGATACAGAACTATACACACCACAAGTATGAGATCAGTCCAAGTTTGCATTTTTGTTATATCGTGTTCACAATTTTTCGACACTTTGACCTCGAACTGATGACCTTACAAAACATTTCACCTCCACCAAAAAGAGCGGGGTTCTTGTATTCAGTACGGTACAGCACAGACCAAAGTATGAATTCAGTACAAGCTTCCTTTATCAAGATATCGTTGTTACAAACACAACATACATATGTCATCATGACTATTAAGGTTACGATTTTAATCAAAGACCAAAATAAAGGTGTCACCAAATGTGGTACGAACACCACAGTGAGACTGATGACGGACGCCACTTGAGGCTCCTCGCGGCCCCTCCAGTAGGGATGTACGGTTCTCTTTATGTAACTGATGGTACGTGGCGCTCCTCCGAGAGAGTCCTGTCTGCGCTCATCCAGCCCTAATATGTTTTTCGTTCACTGCCGTTTCTGATCTACATCCTTGACAGCGAAAACATTTCGAAAGAAGAAATGTTCCTCTTCCCCCTTAAATCCCAGGGCAGCGATCAAGAATGTTGACGATGAGTGGACTCTTTCCCTCACACCAAAAACCTGCCTACGCCTATGGTCATACTAGTATATATGGATAAGTTTTCGGAAATTTCCTGAAATAGCCAGATACACATCCTGTTTTCTCATCCCTATACGTACTGTAGTATACAGGGAAGAGATACTTGTATTCACTTGAGCGGTTGAAGTCGCCAAAAATGACACCTAAATGGTAGCCCACCTTACACCCCTTGTAGTATTTAACCGAAACTTGGTGGGCCAGTAGCCCTTATGGTATAAAATGACATGGATCGCGATAACCCGACGCCACTGGGGTTAGGGAGATGAGATGGTCCAAATGTGAGTGTGTGTGTGTGTGTGTGTGCGTGAGGTCCTCGGAATGAATGGAAAACAAAGCTGGATGCATGTGTGTACAACCGAACTTGTTTCTCGATCTACTCTTACACGGTACGTCGGATGAATCTCAAACTTTGTGGATACGTGCCGAAGTATAAGGTATAGAGTCCGTTCGAGAGAGGTCATGAAATCGGAAAACACATTTTTAGCATTATCTCAATGTGTGAATACCCTCGAGTTATAAAACTACCACTAGAAAGTAGACAATAGGGGGATTGTTTTTTTTAAATATTGATGACGTCACCAGGTCAAAGGTCACGTGATTAAAGGTCAAATCGATAAAAATGCTACAGAAAGTGTGTCACGATCTCCTCTTAGACGGTAAGTCGGATAACCTCCAAACTTGGTGGGTAGGTGCCGGGGTATGTCATATTGAGTCCTCTGGAGCTATGACGTCATAGGTCAAAGGTCATGAAAACGAGAACAATGATTTAGCTTTATCTCAATGTATGAAAATCCTAGAGTTATAAAACTAACATATATGAAAGGAAGACAATACTAGGAATTTAGGTTATCAGGAAGTTTATTTATTTAAGAAGTTGATTTCAAAACAATATATACATTTAAAAGTCACTATATTTACACATTTCAAACTCTTTCACGTGATTGTTGGGAATATTCAAATATCTTAAACAATAGGACATGTGTCTGATTGTAGAGCATTACGAAGCAATGATCCACGATCTCAATGTGAAACACTGGGTGCAAAAAGCTTTCAGTTTTTGACCTCTCTTGAGGTCAGGTGACCTTTGACCTCCACCAAAAAGGACAAGGCACTCCCACTCAAGGTGAAAAACTAAAATTTCAAGTATGAAAAGGATCCATAATTTCTATCTTAGGATATCACATGCACAAGCTCAGCATCACAAACACACACACAAACAAGTTAAGCGTCACAAACATCATGACCGCATAGATTTCTCTTATCATCGAAACTAAAAAGTATTGGAGCTGACTGAGTTTCGACAGGACTATTTAACCAGAGAACCCCCATCAGTGGAGAAAATTTCTGGCTTTTCAAACCCTCCAGATGGCCGGAAACAGCCCTTCCAAGGTGTTCCAAGCTGCATGTACCCAGCCTTGAAATAGGCATCTCATGCCTTCAATTTCTCAATTAATGAGATAAAAGTCAATGTATGAAAAAAGGTGATACGTATTAGATGGGTTGAGATGACACAAGGATCATGATGAAGTGTGCATCCTGTTTCATGTATTTTCAGAAAAGTTGGCAAATAGTAGGCTGGTCCTGAACAAACCTTTAGACCCCACTTTTATAGTGGTTGATAATGGCCCATTTTTGGTTTGAAAATAAGTGAAAAATGGGTTGGAAATTATCTAACACAACAAAGCAACACATAACCCAATTGGAATTTTTTTTTTTGGGGGGGAGGGGAGAGGCCCAGGTACAACATGAGCTTGTTGCACGTAACTGTGGTGAAACATTTCCAACCTTTTATAAAAAATGAAAATGACATACTTTTAAGTATTAGAATTGACATACCTTTAAGGTTTGGAATTGACATACCTTAACATAGAAATATGACAGAATATTGGTTCGTACTGGCAATAGCTTTAGTTGGCATTGAAAAACCAATACTTTTTTGGGATTTTTACATTTCATTCAGTGTTAGGGTTTGAAAAAATACATCCAAGGTTTTGATTGATTGTTCTGGGATTCGTATTGCCAGTTGCTCCCTGAGTGAAATAAATATGCTGACAGTTCTGCTGCGGATTCCATCCCCTAGCCGCGTACTTGCATACTGCGTATAAGCTACAGGCGCATGTTTTGCCGATCGAAACCTCAAATCTACAATTTCATACGTTTATGGACACCTTGTTTCAATTGTGTTCTTAATAGTTTTTTAGTTTTTAATGTCTAAAAAGATCACACTTGATAACCCTGGCATATTCTCAGTCCCTCTCTTCCCGCCATTTCCCTCCAAATCCATCAACTTATCGTCCCTCAATCCACTCTTCCTTTTTTAAATTTGTATGCTCACCTTCATTTTTCAACATCATCCATTACTTCCCCAAAATTTCTGTGCGGGAACTCTCCCCCCTGCCTGCACCACTGTTTGATCCGCATAGGACTTTGTTTGGTATGCAGGCAGCATGGCCTTGTGACTGGTCTTATTTGAAGCAATTTAGGATTCATCACAACTTTTAACAATGCAGGTATACTGTAAATATTTCAATCATTGTTACATTTTGGGAAGTTTTTTCTTAGTCCCTGCTGCCAGCAGATATTTACTTTGTAAGTCTCATCAAACAGGCTGGAATGTTGAACAGGGATCTGTCCAAACAATAGCAACAATAACGTACTACTAAACACGTAAAATGCTACATGGATTCATTGTACCAAAGGGGAGTCTCTAAGGCCTCACAAAATGTTACAATACCTGACATGTTTAGATTAAATATCTGACTTTGAAGGCAAATAGTTCCCTACAGTCTACACAGGTACTATAGCTGATCAACATTAATTGACAATTTGCCAATTGTCAGGTTGTTATAGTCTGGCAGTTTTGTGTCAAGCTGGTCACTTCTGCTATAAATGATATTGCTCTGTGTATGCCCACAACCTCATCAGTCACATCAATTTGTTACACAAGTTACGGGGTACACAGACTGACGCAAGTCAACACCATACAGCATGTTGAAAATCCATGGGCACCCAAAGACATCCTGCACTGGTATACCGGAGAACACTGTCGACATCAAGATCAACGCAAACAAAGTGACCACACTTTATTACATCGTTGTACTAGCTAACACCACTCAACATAGGCATGCGTAGAAACACCAACACATGTGCAAACAAAGTGACCACATCTTTGTAGCACCAAAGATGCACACCACCTGACAGCACCAACACCAGACTGCATATACACAGAGACACCTATGCAGACAGAGTGATGCAAACCATGTTACACCAAAGAACACTGACACTGCCCCAACACCAGAATGTGTGTATACACCAATGTCCTCACAAGCACAGTGACCACATCTTGTTATGCAGACTCTCTGACACCTGCTTGACACCTAATGATGTGTGTTCAAACAGTCACACAAATTCAGCAAACACATATTATGCTGGAGCACACTGAACTGACACCTACTAAACACTAGACTTACAATATATAACCATCCACAGAAACCCACCAGCCATATTTTCGTCGCCATTTAGCATGAGTATACCAATATTCATGTCAATTGCCACTGTCACTGTGTGTAAGGCATAAAAAGTGTCCCGGTTAAAGTAATAGCAATTTTTCTTTACATTAAAGTAGAATTGTATGAAGGTTAATGTAAACTACATCTTCCTGAACGAAAGTCTTTGACTTTCTACAAAGATTCACCTTCTGTGAAAGTTGTCAAAGGGCACAAAGCAGCTCACTGGCCTATGCAGCCTAACTAAATATACATTTGTACATATCTACCTAGTTAACTATATGGAATATATATCAATGGTAGACAAAAACCAGGACCTCTAAGGCTCTCCAGAGGGCCACTTTCAAGGCACGATGGCAGGCTCTCACAAACCCTCAACTCCGGCATGCATGTACTCTCTGTTCTTCAACAGGTTCTCCTCTTGACCTATGTGAGTTTCACCGTTAATGTCGCACGTCTTCCAGTTGGTCTCCGCTTTGGCATGGAAGTTCACAGAAAGGCAGCTAGAGTCTGAGGTACAAATGTTGGTACAATGGTTCAAGGTCAGGGCTGAGACGGTGTACAGGGCGCTACCCTGTAAACGGTAACCTTCGTATATCAGGTAAACCTTATACCTGTCCTGGTCGGTCATCGTCACTGCGGAACAAGACAAAAACCAGCATGCAGTGCTGTAAGCTCAAATGATTTCATCAGTGCCCCATCGGAGATGTTTTGATGCTGGGAAAGCTACCTCACAGGGTCGACATAGGTGTTTTCACAGGTAGCCCGGGTTACCCCACACCAACATTTGCTATCCGGTTCAACACTTACCACTACAAAGTTCATATGCATATATTAAGAAATAAAGCCCTGGATAATATGGAGAACAACCTAAAGACAAGGCTAGGAGTACACACTACACTAGTATGTTAGAACTCTCCACACTCACTATGAGGTATGATACTGTCAAAACGCCTATAATAATAATAGATCTCATATTTTTGTCTGGTACCCAGGTCTGACACATGCTTGACACCTAAATGATATATATTCAGATGGTAAAGGTCCGAAATTACCCAACTCCAGTTTAGATACTGAAGTACGTCACGTTTCAAGGGATTCGACATAAAATGCATTTGACTCGTAGAGAAGGTGAGGCAAAGATTAAATTCAAATAAGACACAGATGCATCGATCAACGATATGATGCCTCGTTCTGACCAGATAAGAATACAGTGACATAAAACTCATTTTGACAAGTTGCACTCTTTGAATATGGGAAAGAGCTGTTGAGGTACATCATCTGGACATGTTGACTCATTCAAGTACAATATCAACATGGTGAAATAATGACCCATTTTTTTGTTGAAAAAGCAAGTCGACTACTACAGCATTAAAATGTCTTGACTCTGCCAGGAGAGCTCCAGGAACGAACGAACAAGAGACGAAACAGTGACATTTCAGGAAACTTAGTTTCGTCAGAGTACTTAATTTGTGGAAAACCCCCAATGACTTGTTACCTCATACTTCAAACAGGAGGACCTTTGCTCATACAAGTACAACTTGATGGGTGAGTTACAGTGCAGTGAAGAGCCCTTTGTTCAATCCTTTCCATTCAAAAAGTAAACAATCTTAATGGATTAGTGTTGACAGGTGATAGGGAGAACATCATACTGCTTTTGTAGTTACAGAATACCATATCGTTCACCTTCATTGAAGCTACCACATATAGTAAACATGTATGCATATGGAGTACAATATGGCAGACAGGGGAACAAATGTAAACAGGGGTCTCTCTCTCCATCTTGCAATTTTTCCTATCTTCATCTTTCACATTTTATCAAATGATGCTACAAAATACAGCACTACCCCACTACTAAAATATTTATTACCAGAGGGCTGACCTCAATATTTCACTACATATGTACCCATTGCTGAGGTCATACCTCACAAAATAAAATTTTCATATCAAAGAGGAGGTGAACAGGAGGCTAACTTCTATTGCCTCCCTGGCCATCTCCGGCAAAAAAGATGGCAGCCTTATTCGTGAGAGATTTTTATGCAAGATTCTCGTAAGAACTGTCGAAAAAATACCTGACGGAAGCATGGTGACGTTGATGGGGGCCACCATCACCGGACCTTCACCATAGTCACTGTATGCGAGGATGTTAAACTGATAGGAAGCACTGGGTGAAAGTTCGGTGGCTTCATAGAAAAGAATCGCAGAGTCACTGACGTCTCCTGTGGTCACATTGCTGTTGCCATCTACTTGCCAGTAAAGCACCTGTAAGGTTACAATGCCAGAGTTGTAAAATTGAATGAAAATTCAGTTAAGATGGTGATCATCAAAATTTCAAATATCCTTCTGCAACTGAGTTGCCCATGCCTTTGAAGGCTGGACGGTGTTATTTTTATCAATCGTTTTCATCAAAGCTGTGACTTAAATGTAAATACATCAGCGAGTAACTGTGAATAAGAACATCGAATTTGAAAAACTATCAACACCATGTTTTTACATAAAATACTCGGCAAAAACAACATAGATATAAAATTTAAAAGAAGTAGATGGATGCATACTCTAAGGGTGGAAATAAAAATATTGTGTACTCTGAGGAGAGAAATAAAAAAATACGTGAATGTGTGGACCAATGAGGAAAATAAGTCAGATACACAAAGCTGGTCTTTAAAGAGTAAACATTCTGTCTGAAAAGTGCAATAATTAACAAAAATAGCACAAATGGAGTAACACTATATTCAAACAACAAAAACTGATCAGTGTATATATCACGTTTCAACAAACTTGGCTCAAAATCTGTGAGGGTATTTGCTTTTACTTGGTCTGCAAGAACTTCAGCGACAAGACGTAGATGAGGATTTCCCTCATCATCGTCACAAACGACAACTGCTTAAGGGATGAGCTTTTGATCTGCTATCAGGATATCACTTAAAACTCTGATTTTTAAGTACAACGACTGATTCGACTTTTTTTTTAGTTACCCTGTAGCCGACAACGTCCGAGTTCTGATGGCTGGCTTGGGGCGGAGGTTCCCAGGTAACCAGTGCACTCACAGGAGTCCTTGGTTCCACAGACAAATTGTTCGGCGGTGCTGTTGGATCTGGGTTAACAAAGGATGTAAGAGACTGAAATCAAGCTAAAACCATGATTTATTTATGAGATCAGTTTTAGAGTGATAACACACCAAGTACTGAAAGGCCACAAAATTTTTATGTATTTATCATTTTTTTTTTGTATGTTTCTTTTTCCTTTTTAGACTCCTTAGTCATGGTGGAAAAGACTCTTATCTGATTCATATTGAAGTGGCCAAAAGCTGTCTTATTTGAAAAGGCAAGTATTCTACCCTTTGGCGATGTTGACTTATCTGCAGTTTCCTATAAATTTGTAATTGATTTTCGTTTTGGAAGAGATACTTTCCATTTTACAAAGCTAGAAATACCTAACAAAATCCAATGGGACATGGAAATTGCATGGACTGTTTACATTTTTAATGGGGTTGTAGAGGTTGGACCACATTTTAATGACATGATCTTTGTTTAAAAATGATGGGAAAATACAGAAATTTGCTACTACATTTGGACACTTCAAATTTTTGACAAAATGTTTTTGTCTTCTCAAATTTACATGTCCTCTGTGTTGTACCATGATTTCCGTGAATTATTTTTTTCTTTTCCACTGAATGATAAACTCCGGTATTCATTAATGTGTGGCTATCTGGCAGATGCAGTTCACACTATACAGACTTTTTCTGTGATCACTGAGTTGCTAAACACGGAGAGTGCTTTTCCAAAGACTATGTTTGGAGGAAAATTAACAGTTCCATTTTTTCGCACTCATTCATTACAGAGCAGTGTGTAATAGAGCAAAGTTGTCATTGTTTAGAATTAAAGAGTGATACACCTGGAGCTAGTTTGGTATGCAACTTGAGTATCTCTTTCACTTCTTGACTTCCTGTTGTGCTTCATCTTGACGTTTCCTGCCAATTTATACTTACACAAATCCTGTTCGCAGATGTAATAATACGACGTGCTGCAGGCAACATCGTTCAGCAACTGCGACGTCGTGAAGGCTACGCAGTCTTCCCCGCTCCCAGAGTTACTGGGCTGGTTGGATCCCCAATAGGGGCTGTCGCTGGACAGGTATGAGACATCGTTGACGTACTTGTAAACACCTGTGGGGGGGGGGGGAGAAAATAAGCACAAAGTCAAACGGTTTTCTCAATCTCCTTTATAGCATCAGCATACTGTCTTCCCGGTGTCATTCTGGTGGCTATGAGCTGGTGATAACACTGATTGAGCTGAACTGATGTCAGGATTAGCAAATTGGTGAGTACCGTCCATGAGTTATGCATTAGTTTGGGAAGTCTAGCAGTGCAAGTGTGAAAATTTCTCCCCCCACTTCATCACCTAATTAATTTTCTATGATTGATTTTGCAATCTACATGAGTTTAACAAGCAAAGGGTAAAAAGCATTTCTTCCTTAGGATAAGGATCGATACACGGCAATACGCTGGCAGAATAGAGAAGCAGATGAATGGTCACACTCTAAATGAGAAGAGGAGAAATGGTTAGTATGGGCAGAATTGAAGGGAGGATGGATGGATGGAAAGATGAAAGTATCTGTAGGATGAAGAGATGGAAGAAAGGTAGGATGACAAGGAGAACACATTAGGATGATGAAAGGGGGGTGGATAAGGAAAAAGATGGAAGACAGAATGGATGGGAGCCCAGATGGATGAATGGATAGAAGGGAGGATGGCAGGGAGAGTAATGGATTATGAATGAGGATGATGAAAAGAGGGAGGATAAATGGGCAGGAAGGATGGATGGAAGGCAGAATGGAATAAAAGATGGATGGGAGCAAAGATGGAAGGATGAATGAAAGGGCAGGACAGATTGGAGGATGACAGGGAGGATGGACTGCGGGGACAGAGGATGGAAAGAAGGACGGAGGGAATAACGACAAGATAAAAGAGAGAATGGATAAGCGGATAGTGGATGGAAGAGAGGTGGATGGGAAACTAGATGAATAGATGGGAGAATGGCTTAATGGATCAATACACAGAGAGAAAGACAGATGAACATACAAACAAATGGTGACATTTTTTGGGGGGAAATGAAGGAATGATGAAACTAATAATGAAACAAATCACCAACCATGTTATGACTATTTACCTTCTTGATCAGCGTCTGAGAGTCCAATCCAGAAGTTCCGAGTGGAGTATCTGTACCTGTAATAATTTATCAGGTACTCCCATTCCGCATCGCTCTGAATCACCACCAGGTCTGCGTCCTGCGACTGACAGGCCGTGCGGGCATCGTCGAACGTTGCAGTGGAGGAGCTGAACGAGTAACAGCTGTGTAAGTCACTGTTGTAGGCCCAGCTCGACACACAGGCACTGTGGGCCGATGGCTGAGGTATTGCTGAAGCCCCTGTACCATGGGGGGAAGGGGGAAGAGGTGTATGAGGAAAGATTCAGACTGCGATATCATCTGTATACGGGAACATTTGATGGACAATCAAATGAAAGCTCTAATACACACTTTTCTATGATAAAAAGACAACAATGAATTTGTTTGCAAGGTACAACCGTCTACATGCTCCACCCCCATGAAACTCAATTTATTCAGATTGAATTGTAGTAAAAAGTTCTGTTCAGCATAGGTCTTAAGGTTGTTAACCATGGTTGCAGATGAAGTTTGGTCGGCTACCTTTACGAGAGATATTTTTTTTATTCTGAACGTTCTATGGCAAGTGGTTTTAGTGTAATGCAGATATCACAAGTGGAAGAAAAGCAATTTAACACTTGATTGCCATTGTACCGTGATATGTGTGCGGTAGAATCACTATAATCAACCACACATTGCATCATGGATCAGTTGTACTACCAACTGAACATACTCTTCACATGTCTTCACAGTTCTTGTAAACAGAATGCATAGATTTCATTGGCATATATTCTGCACAGTGGGACTTTCGAGCTTTGAATCATGACTGAAGAATCTAGGAAGTCATTGAAAATATAGAAAGGAAATGCTTACACAACTGTAAAATTCCACCCAATCATGTCAAGTTAACGATATATTTTATGCATTTATCCCGAGTGGTGAGGGCAGTCCTTGCAAGTTTTACTGCCATCATCCTTAAGTTTGGCGACTAAGTTACACCAGGATGCCCACAGCCATAAGTATCTTTGTGAGAGTTTATGAATATTGTATTGCTATTGCTGTGAGCAACAACTGTACTTAGCTTCATTTGGTCCCTGTGCTACTTGAAATGGGTGTGGCAATAGTCCTAACTTTGAAAACGAGGGGTTAAATTCGTGAAACTTCCCTGAAGCTAGCCTACTCACCGATGGCTATTTTACACATGAAATACTGTGAGTTTTCCACCGTGACATCGATGTAATCATCATAGGTGTACGCGTACATCAGCACCCCGTTCTCCGTTATTCCTCCATTGGGCTCTCCATTGCGCCAACGAGTGTACGAGGCGCTGTTCCCTGCCGGGTCGGTCCAGACACCTGACGTTGAAATGATTTTTACAACGATCACAGACAGTGAGAATTCAAAGCAGCATGTCACTTGTAAAAATTAAGTGATGAACGACAGTTGCAGAAAATGTTACATGTTCAAAGCAGCTCTAACAAAAAAGCACGTCTGAGCAAGTTGCTTCTCGGTGAAATGCCCTTTGAAAGAACCATTAGGTGAAACTCTCACGAGTGCCTGAATTGCCTTCAAATGTAAAGCTCTGCCTTTAATGATCAATTAGATTTGGTTTTTATCATAGATAGAGTTTTAAAATGAAGTTATCAACTTTTTTACTGAAGTGTCAAAATGTTTCTTTTGAGGCAGTCAAGATTGCAAAGAAATACAAAAAATGCTCAAATGACAATTGCCATGTCTGGTGTGACATCACAGATTCTATGATGCAATGTACTGCTTTTAACCAGAAAGTTTTTGAATTTCACAACTCCCAGAGAGAACACGATGTCGAGGTGACGCTTCACCAATACAGCTGTGAGAGCAGCTTCCCTGATTTCTTAAATTGTTTTGTTTTTTTCGTTTTTTCACAGATGAATTTCTTTTATGCGATAGTCCATCAGCATTTCACGGTACAGAGAAATATTTCAGACATTCAAAGGGACATAAAAATACACGACATGATAAAAAGTGACAAAATAAAGGAATCTGCGTGCAAATTTTACAATAAAGATAGCAAACTAATGCTGGAAAATGCAAAAAAAAAACCATTTATAGGTTGAATTTGGGACAATGGTTAAGTAAAAAAAAACCTTTCAACTGAGGGATCTAATCAGACATGCTGCTAAAAATGGATAAGCTCATTTAGCCAAATTTTGACTGGGGAATGCTGAATTGTCTGGTGAAATCTGCCCACGTCTTATCCTCTAATGCATCCATTGCGTGATGAGCACACCATGAATCCAGCATTAACTCTAAGGTGGCTCAGAACCAGGGACATCATCACCCCACGTCAAATGGGGGACGTCGGGCATCTCAAATACCTTTGCAATTTCTCGTTCCAACACTCTCAATTAAAACCTGGCAAGGAAGTTGTTTCACGGTTAACTACACCGGAGATATGAGTCTGCAAGCTCTTTGTACACCTGCTGTATTGAACCACACTGACATGGGTAGTATTGTAGTGCAGGGATATCTTTGTTTACACCAGGAGTTAATGAACCATATGTTCAGGGGAGCTGCAGGCAGCTCAGATACTACCTCTGGGTATGAAATTACAAAATACTAAACCACTTGAAGGTCTCTACATACTGTCTAAGCAGGAGAGTGAATAATGTTTTATGTAGAAAAGTATCTTGTGCGGTGCTATGTTTGGCTTGTACATGTCACATTTTCTCATTAAACTGCATGTGTGTGATAATTCTCTGTAATACGCGAATACCCCGATGAAAAACTACGGCTAAATCGAGCTATCCAATTCTGGCCTCCTCATGGCACCGTTAATTATACCTTCAGTTTCAATATCATTGAGACCGATCCAGAATTCAGCTGATGATGCTCCTGCCCAACGAGCTGTCTCGATCAGGAACTCATATTCATCTTCGTTTTGTGGTGTCGCCAGATGACCTGGATCACGAGACAAAGTAAAGAACAGAAGTTGTTGGCGGAAACATTGGGGGTCTCAAAGGTGGACTATCTAAAGTTCCTTCATACTTTGGAAGAATCCTCAATTCCTATTGGTCCATAACAGTCAGGTGGGAGTATCTTATCCTAGGATAAAGGCATGGTAATTAAGGAGTAAAACTGCCAGCAGATAAATACAATAAACCCATAGATCGACAGCATTTTGTCGTCTTCTGTCTAGGTTTGTGCGGTACCAGAAAGAACCGGTACTGATACCGACTTCAGTACCAGTATCGGTACCAGAACCGGCACAGTCGCCCATGCACACATACATGTCTAAAATGATAACTTGGAAAATAGGTCATAAATTGATCCACTTAAACATGTATCCAAAATCACCCATCCACCTTCAATCTTTAGCGAAAGTTGAGGTAAAGTTATTCATGTTGCTAAACTTGCCCGTATTTCTTACGTAAGCTCGATTTTTTAAGTTCTGTTTTAAGAAACTGAAAAGCTGGTCTACTGGACTAATAAACTTAGTTTATCTGCGGACAAATCTGTTTTTATTTTACTTGATAAGCCAGGTTTATCTGTTGAGTGGTGATAAGCTAGGTCTATGGAATTGATAAACCTGGTTTTGATTTGGTTAAACTTGCCTATCAAAAACTTGGCTCATCGTTTGATAAATTAGGTTTGTAGACAGATTTAAAAAAAAAAACAGATTTATCGGTCCATAAACCAAGTTTCTCAAACTATTGAGCATTTGACTTGCCATGGACGTTTCTATGACATAAGCAACAGAATGCAGTGATCTGTCAAGTTTCCAGTGTTGTAATCATTTTGCAACCTGGATATTTAATAGCACACACACCATTCGATAGTATCTGAAGAAACTGAAGGTTTGTGTCCCTTGCCCTCTGAATTTAGTGAGGAGGGGTGGCACTTTTCCACCCTTTCAAGATCAAATTCTTGGCAGTAGTGATATGTAAACTTGGAAGTGCCATCATACAAGATAGGTCAAATCATCAGACATTACATGATAGCTAGGAAATGCCTGACAAAACATAGTATCTACACCAGTCTTCCTCAATTCAATTTGATGAAGTTTCCACGAGGGAAAAAAATGTCCCTTTCCCCTTATGCCAAATGACTTTCTTTGTGTTTCCTAAGGAGAACACAAAGAAAGTCAAAAGCAAAACACTTGTGCAAAGTTTGCTCGATTTTCGAAGCCAAACTTTTTCCCAAAATTGTGAAACTTCTGAATTGACGTTGCTCTCACTTTTTTTTGTGCGACAAGGTAAATTGTTGGTAGACAGCTAGTGACCTGTGAGTTTTGAGATGTAACAGATTTATTTACCTAATTCTAAGCCCACCATGTAGTCCTTGTTAGCACTTTTTTGGTGCAACCCCAAACCATGTTGCATGCCACAAGTGATGTGCCCTACAAATGATCTACACAACAGAGGCCCTTGGAGGTGACTGGTTTAGTAATTGATGAGACATTCTAAGCTAACTACACTGAAACTAATTGATTTTTGTTCCCTGATCAATAAGGAGACATGTCACAACCCTGGTCATTGAGCAAAGACAGATTAAGTATCAGGTGTCAAACGTTGAAGTCCACACGGAACACAAAACCAGTGATGTGAGGTATCCATTCTATCACAAAATTACCACACGGATGACAGTTCCTTCAGGACTCCGGTAAACATATATGCGCCAAACTGGAAAATTTTGGATGCAGGATCGATTAATGTCACCTGTTGTGATAGAGTTATTCAAGCGTAAACACGGACTATAGCACTGCCAACTAATTCAACTCTGAGCTTGTTGAAGTAACTGCACTGACAGCTAAAGTAAACAATCTTCCGGATCACTTAAAGGAGGAAGTAGGTGATTGCAGGGGACTATCGTTTTGATTGCGGTCTGGGGCATAGATGATTGGAAAACTTATGTTTCCTTCTTCCTTTAAGGAACACACTGAAGGGCTTGACTACCTTATAGACCTTATCGCAGATAGCCTTTACAAAGCACAATGGAACTGAAAAGAGATCAATTGAACATGAAGCGAACAACACGAGCAAATTATTTTGAGTCCCACAATACTTTGAGCGCAGCACATTTCCGCTTTCTGTGACAAGTGATAAGGTCTATGCATATGACAGTAATTGCTGGGGGGTGTCAAGACTTCAAATGTCTGTGAACATTAAAAGACATCGATGATTTATGATTGATGTCACGTGTGTAATACCTGAAACCCGCATGCAATGACTGTTGTTTGACACGGAGCCTACCATGCACCGATGAGCAACATCACACACTGTAAATCACGTGAACGTCTGTTTCACATTGCAAGACGTACATGGAACCATATGATAGAGTCTGTTAGTCCTAATAAGACCCACTTTCTGATATGAGACCAAAACATGAAAAATGTTTCACTGACCTCCTTGGTTTTGACAGTACACCTCTGCATCATTCCAGGTGTAATGGGATTCCAGGTACCTGTAGCAGTCAGAATTATATTGAGCCCAACCGGAAGGACAACTATCAGAAGCTGTGAGAAATACAACAGAGTAAAAAAAAAAAACATTTTAAAAAAAGGGGAAAAAAAAGAACGTGAAAATCCCTTCCAACGGAAGATGACGTTGCAGTGACCAATGTCTGCAACTTTATCCTAACACTACTGAGCCATAATAAACATCAGATGTCATAATCTGGTGAGAAAAGTAACAGAACAAACTAAAGGGAGGTGTTGAGCATTAAAACACATTGATAATCTGATGTCATACTGCCTTAAGGCTTTGACGTATAAAAGTGAGAAACGAATTTATACGTTTGGCTATTGCCTGTTCGTCAGAACAATACACAGGGCTCTTCAAGAGGGGCTGGGAGGGGGGCCTGCAGCGAGTGAAAATTGCCACACCTCTGAAATAGCGATATCCGAACTCCAAAATATATTCACTTTCCAGTGTGCCTCAGAGACACTAGGCTTATACTCCTTCAAATGTAAACCTGGACCTAATTAAGGTAAATGTTCCATTAAGATGTCTCAAAACCTAATGCAAAAACAAAATTGCACAAAAACATGACTTAAATTCAAACAAAGCAAAGTTCCACATCATGATTTCCATCAGCAATACGTTTTTACCAAATTTTTATTGGTAGGCGCTAACTTTGCACATGGCCAACTCCCAACACACTTGAAAATCTGTGGTGAACACTCGGATGGAGTGTCCAAAACTTTAACGTCTTAAAAGGGCCTGCTTTCAACTGCATGCCCTTCCCTGCTTGACAAGGTTGGGAATGCTTACCACGAGCTTGATTCTCTTGTCTGGTCACTGGGAAAGTAAATGAAAAAAAGAAGAATCTAGTCAATGTCTCCGACCAAAGAAGGATACATCTGACAATTTTGACGATATCAAACAGTGGCTCATAACGTTGTCTAAAATGACCACTGACAGCCAAATCACACACGTTCACATTGTCAATAATGCTGTTCGGGTGCCTGTCATCTTCACTGATTTTACCTGACCAGTGAAAAAACAGTTCACTTTTTTCACTGAAAAAATGTGAACCAGTGAACCATCGTTACTTAAAGATGTTTGATAAGAGTATACCCCCTTGCCTAATGGACTCTAACCCCCTCCCTCCCCCATTCCTAATTGAATTGAGCAGCAACACAGCCTTCATTTCAAACGGCTCCTCTGTACCCATGTTTACAAACTGAATACCGGCAAAGTGACATGCTCTTTGTAAAGACTGGTGCAGCGCTTGCAAAAATGCCTGCCATTGTGGAGTATACCACACTTGAATGTGAAACCATAAACAGACACAGTACACTTCAAAGTTAAACTGGTAAGTTTCAAGTGCATGCATCTTTTTGTGTAAGTTTTACGAGCTAGTGACCCATATGGAGGCGACAACATCCTTAGAGAGCGTAATGCCAGTTTCCACACGCAGTTCCATGATCTTCTTTTCTTCACATATTCGTCGTTTCACGTGCTTACACTTTCGAATGTAGAGGTGGTACGACGGACTTGATGACTTCGATGTGGTCTTGTCATCCTCTTCGCTCAGCCAGCATTCCCCGGTGGAGGGATTGTAATCGAAGGATCTGCAGGTGAACTCAGTCGAAGAGGCGCAGGTCGCCGCACAGGAGTTCTGGTCCGATCCTGATATGTAGAGGTTGTTGTAGCCGCTGATGTGAGCGCCCTTGAGGAATATGAAATCTGTCCTGGTTGTCACCATGACTGGTTTTGATGGGAAAGAAAATCACTCAAAGGGTTAAAAAGGAGGTTGATGTCACAGTGATGGGAAAGATGTGGGTGTGGCAATGGGGTTCCAAAAACGGTGCATGGTGGGTGAGGCAATAATCCCACTGAATGGCACCAACAGTTACAATATCATGCTAATTACAACAATGATGAAAGATAAATACATACATTTTTAACAGTGGATGACCGGAGTTTAAATTGACTCAACTGGCATGTATTTTTTAAAATTCATGTGCTTTTCACATGCATTAATTTCCAACTTCATAATAATATCTCTTTGATTATTCAAAATATTGACGTTTGAGATCAATCCACAACGAACCCAATCTAACTTCTTTTTTTTTCAGTGGTGTAAAATTTTTCAAGATTAATGACCACTTCAATGTCAAAGAACAGCAAAGATTAATTTTATTTAATTTGCCAGCATTTTCAGGGAATTTCCTAACCTAAGTTGAAGCACTGGGAAATCCTTCAGTGCTGTCTTTCTTCGAAGAGCAGTGTCTTGAGTAATGAAGGAGACACTGAAGGGGAGATTGAAGTGCCTTCAGTGGAAGCATTTGTTATTTCATTAAAGAATCTTCTAATATCACTGGCTATTTATTTACCTCGGCAGCGGAACTGCGAAAATGCTCGCTATCGTTACAATTCTCTTCTTGAAGTCTAGAAGAATTCTCTCCTTAAATTTGTGTGTCCATTGCACTCACATGCCACATACAAGAAACGGCTAACCATCTTACTGACACTAGAGGATTAGCTTTCATTGTAGTGGAAACTTTGCTGACAATTGTTCAATTGCCATGCTTAGGGGAGTTCATGAGATAAACCTGCCGTCACAGGGCCCAGGGTTAACAACACTTTCACTCTGATATCAAAATTATTATCAAATTCATCATCAAATTACCCATGTGAGTTGATAATTAAGATCACCGATGCTTTGATAAACCTAAAAATCTTGAATGTGAAGTTTGTTGGCTTTCACCTGTGAATAAGGACGGGTGAATGCAGACTTGTGAGCACATGGGGAAGTGGGGCAGACTCACATGACTCATCTCCTTTGCAGTAGAGCGACCCCAATGTGATGTACCCTTCCTCTGAGCTATCTCCGGTGTCACCGAAGGCAAGTCTCGTGACGGGAAGGTCATCCTTGTAATTTAGATATCCTTCATCAGTCCTCCAAGTATTATCGTTGTTGCTGCAGTGGCAAATTTTCCCATTTGCACAGTTTCCTGCGAGAAAGACATACACGGCGGAAGGTGAGAAACATTGAGACAATCAACTCTGATAATCCATTGAAGTGATGACAAACTATACCTTCCTGTAATATAAAACTTAAAGGCTGTATTGCATCACCCTAAGCTACATTTTTACCTCCCGGAAAGCAAAATTCTCAACT
Organism: Stichopus chloronotus; assembly: GCA_021234535.1. Taxonomy (NCBI): domain Eukaryota; kingdom Metazoa; phylum Echinodermata; class Holothuroidea; order Aspidochirotida; family Stichopodidae; genus Stichopus; species Stichopus chloronotus. Next base: position 19,968,839 of record CM037841.1, on the reverse strand, counting down.
GGTTCTAAGTTACAGTACTCTTAGATTGACAGCAAATTCAAAAGGTGCAGAGCAGCTCGTATTACACTGTGTACACAGGGATCCATTGTTTTGATTACACATGTGGAGGAATTTAAGACAGGCTGAGGGAGGGACTATAGGTAGGTGGTTGGGAGAATTGAAACTGTCTGGGGTGATGAGTTTTTGTCTTTAAGGTGGAAAGGGTGATTAACAATTTACCATTTGGGTTTGATCTCATCCATACATCACTGGTATTTGTCAGCCCCATTTGCCTTGGGGGATCATTGATGGCAGTTTTACGACAAATGAGTTTACACTTCTATCCCAGTAAAGCACTCACAAAGACGATTTGCTTTGCTTAATTTACAATCAGTTTTGATGGTCAAAGATCTGGTTTATATTGATGACAAACAAGATAACATATTACTCTTATTGCTCTTGATGAGGTACCCTCTTGAAAGCCTCCTATTTTTAATCGATGAATAACGTTTACGGTTTGCTCAAAATGACACACTGAACTTGTCACCTGTCACTGTAACTTGTCGAGCATGCAGTGCTCTATTAAAGGAGTTTGAACACTAGGTACTACAGTAAGGTCAAGCAGAGAGGTGGCAAGGATGCTGCGCTCTCTTCAAGGTGTTTGAAAACAAAAGAGGCAAAGGGTGGGGGTGCAAGGCTGCAGCACTTTCTTCAACAAGTTTGAGAGGAGGCAACCCTGTAGCACTTTCTCAGAGATGTTACATCAATACCTGTATGATCTAACATAAAGGAAGCAATACAATGCAGTGTTCTCTACAAGATGTACAAACACCACATATGGTCAACCGTTGAAGTTGTAAGGCTCTCGTGCTCTCTCCAAAATGTTGATTTGATTACTATCTACGTTCAAGGATAGAGGAGGAAAGGCGCACTGTAGTGTTTGTAATTGGGTTCCATACATCAGGTCTTTATATGAACCAAACTAATGTTTGTACTCTATTATCTACATCACTATTAAAATGTGCTCATTAAGCTTTTCAAAAGATTTCCTGCAGTCGTTTTTTGGTCCTTGCTGTTCACTGATTCCATCCAAAACTATTGGTCAATCTGGCTACCAAACTACCTTCACACCCTCAACTTCTTCCCTCTCTGAAAGTTTTGAGGATTGCTGAAAGTTTTGAGGATTGTACGGTGAAAACAAGAGATGAGGAAAAACAGAACTCATAACAGTGTTGCTGACCAGTCGCTGTCTATAACTGAATCCGAACGTTGCATGCTCTCACCGTGTGCACCGCACTGGCAGTAATCAGTGCCCTGTGTTCCTCCACCCCAGTAAGACACCAAGGCACCATCTCTGTCATACCAAACACTGTAATCGCTGTCCATGGTGCTGCCATGACATTCCCACTGTACAAGATAACAAAAAAAAAAAAAAAACAAAAAAATGAGAAATGAGAGGCAAGCACATTTGTGCTAATTTTTTTTTAACTTTTGATGATTGACTTGTATACTAAAAATGAAAAACTTCTGTATGAAATGTTACCACTTTGTGCACTTTTGTGTCTACCACCGAATCATGTTGTCTGATCTTACCGGAGGGAAGTCTGTGTTTGTCAGTGTCTGTGTTAATCAATACTCCGGGCCATAAATTGAAATCATCAGAAAAGTATGAAGGAGAAAGTAATGTATTAAAGTGATTGCGTGTGTACTGAAAAACCAAAAAGATTTGAGTTGGTAACTGAATATTTAATACTAGTATACTTCCCATTGGCTTGCTCAAAGAAGCACACCCTTGATTTGAGTGAAAACTGTCAACCACTACATTATCGTATTCTACACTTTTTGTCGTTATGGTAGAAGAATTTGAAATCATATGGCAAAATTAACCAACTGAAACCTATTTATTTTCCCAGATTGTCTGAATGGTGTAGTTAAAAGTCTTACCAAAATTTTGGAGATGAAATTTCAATGTTTTTTACTTTTTGCCTACGCACGCAATCACTTTAATGATGATGAAGAGGACAGCAATTGAAATAGCAAGCAATATTTACTGTCAAATACCAATACTAAGAAAACAATGCCTTTCATTGTTTAAATCACTAATTATCATTTACATGTTGACTAAAAATTACTGAAGCTGATCAGTATAGGGAGATATGGCACAAGATGTGTTCACTTCTTACAAATTGAGTGCACACCAACTGAGAAAAAGTTTCATGAAACACTTTGGGGTTGAATTAGTTCGTGTAGGACCGCATGTTTTCTTTTTAAACATCACTCATATGGTTTCCTTGAAGCGAATTCGCCATGGACTTTTCCACGAGTCCACGGATCCATCGATGCGCCATGCACACTGAGGGATCAGAGCATGTCATATTTTTCAAAATACACAGACTTTGATTCCAACAGATGTTGTTTTTATCTAGAGGGGCTAGAGGTTTTTGACGGACTGGAATACCTTTGTAGGATAAAGTTGCTGTCAATGCTGTAGTAACTAAAGGTACATTCATGTATAGACATGTTACCCAACAAAGTATTGTCATTCTTTCTTTTCACTTGAATAAATGCATTTTTTTTGGGACCCTATCTTAGAAGGCCAGGTTACATGCCCAAGACGTGACATGGCAGCGACTGACATACGCGTATCCTAAACATTTACAAACATCCCATCCCATCAAACCTCTCAGCTATGGTTATGCAAATAAATCTGGGTTTCCGATCTCACAGACGCTTGGCTGCAGCATTCACCTTGATGTACTGGTAGCATTCACTGCTGACATCCGCCAAAGCAGAGGCCTGTGTGTAGCTCACTTCAGTGTAGAGAATGTCGAAGGCATAGGACCGAGCACTCTCGTATCCTGAGACTTTTGTACGTATCTCTTGGTTGTGTTGCATCCTGGCAATGCCTGTGTGTGTGGATGTGCAGAGAAGAGGAAATTTACCAGAACATGTGATGGGAAAACAATTTGTTTCTCCTTCTAAATATATTGAATGTATCACAACATATCTTAACAATTGTGACTAACAAAATATGACATGTGATGTTGTCCATGATATACTGCAAACGGAACAGTTAACACTGCGATATTGTGTCTCTCACCACCACAAAAACAGACATCTTGATTCTTAGATGTAATGTGCTACGTTATTGGCGTCAGGCACAACCACAAGCTGAGGACACAGATGTGCAACCGGAACATTGTGTAGAGGGCCAAATTGCATGCATGACGGCGATGGTTGACTATTTCAACAAACGAACCACCTGAGAAGGTTAGCAGAAATTTTGCTTTAAATCTGAGACAACTCACAGCCTAACAGAGGTTATGTTTTCAGCTACCTGAACGACTGTGGACTTACTGATACCGGAGTCCCAATTTTGGATCTGGAGCAAACACTGACTCTAATAATGCAACGTGCTGCCCATGCTAAGGTTTCAAACTTGCCTCTCATTCTCCAATGTATCGATGAGTACATATTACTTATCAACCAGATTTATACACACCTGTGTTTCCATCGGATGACATGTCACAGTAGACTCTGAAGGGGTCCTGGCCGTTGTCTCTGCCGTCAGGGTCGATGGTGTACCAAGTGCTGCTCGTGTATCCCTTTCTCTTCCACTCGGCGCAAGAAGCTGTTAAATTATCAGACCCTTGTTTTTACCTTGCATTTTTTGGGGGATGGTGTGTCAAAATACAATGCAATCCCCGCCAAGTCAACGAAAACAAACATTGTTACAAGATGTTGATGGAAACAAACTTAGGTGCACAAACTGTGCACCAGAGAGTAAGGATAATACGCACAGCTCAATAACAGTAAATGACTGAAAAATCATTGAAGAAAAAAATGCATTCTTTAAACAAATACTTGGGAACACAGAATGATTGACTATTTAAAAATAAGAATGGTGGTCTTTTCTCAAGAAATAGTTTCTCACAAATAGAAATTCAGTTGTTTGTTGCTCAAGGAATAATTTCTCCACCCAACCTTCAGAAATTTCAAATGACGCATCTTCTGCAACTCACCTCATGCATACTGCTTGGAGGAGATGTTTAATTGATGAGTCTAAATGGTTTCACAATGATTAAAGATAAAATTTAAAATGGCCAACCCCCCAAAAATGACATGGTTGAGGAAGAGCAATTCCTCCTACAATTACAGGATAATGTCTTGCTCCTTAATCCTCCTCACATCCGTGGGGGGGGGGGGGGGAAGGAAAGTGATGATGCTAATTGCCTAAATTTTCACGGACTGGAAAAAATGGTGGCTTGGGTCTCAATTAAGTCTTTTAAAATGAACTGGAAAAACGTTGACTTTCTGGTCAGGTTGGCATAAGAGAAAATCTAGCTACAAGCAGAGTTTTCTAGAACTTTATTTGGAGAGCTATGACACCTTTGAAAAAACTTTATAAACAACAAACATTGACAGCACCTACCTGTGATTAGAGGATATTTGCACATAAAGTAGTACGAGTTATCGCAGTTTGCATCATTCCAAGTCCCTCCCTCACTCCATGTTAGTACTCCACAATTTTCATTGTTGTTTGCTGGAGGAAAAAAAGAGAAATGAATTTAAACAATACAAAGTATACGTCACTCTGAAGTTATGTTTGTTCATTTGCTACCAGCCAACTTGAGCCTAACAACCTTTGCATGGTCTTACTTACTCTGTGCAGTTTTCATTGCCCTAAAAATATGACACAGGATAATTTCTGTGAAACTTTTCTGCCAATTTGTGCAACTGCTGACTTTCAACAGTTGCTTATTAAGCCTGTTTAATACACACTGGCCTAATGTATGAAAAACAGGTGTGATTTTTAGATGCATCAATGTCTGCTACATAAAGGTTCCATTTTTGGTGCATGTCCAGCGATATTCAGTACGTCACAGACAGTTCGGTAAACAGATTGTAGGGGACACTACCAAAGGAAATAGATAGATTTATGTCTGTGAAATGTTCATTTTAGCTAGCATGCATCCTGTTTTTATTTGTCATTGATCCATTCATACAGTGTATGTTTCATTACGCTTTCCGTGGTGTCTGTTGGTGGTGTCAATGGGTTGATTAAACGTAAGTCATATGTGAGGTACATGGCAGTTGCAGATATTACCCAGCAGGAATCCAATCCTGATTTCTCCAATGAACTTCATTTGAGCTCATTTTGCAACCAGATAGAAACAACCATTGTTCAATGGTGGATATTTATTGGCGATCCAGTAAAGTGTGACAGGGCTATTTAGCTTCTTATCTTCGTTTACTCACAGTTATTTGGTTCACTGCTGCCCCAGTTGGTATAACTATCGGTAGAGCCATCTGACCACTCCCATGTGCCCTCTAAGGTCAAGTCATTAATTCCAATCCAGTAGTTGTTCTCCGTGTGGGTCCGTCTGGCAAAATACAGGAACAAACTAGAACTGCATTTGGCTTGCATATACGGAGCACTTGTGGTGCATGCTGGATGTCTACAGCACTAGCAAAAGTTACAGAATGGAGAAGCGACAGCCAGCAGGTTAAAGGCAGTCAATCATCACCACAGGCTTTATTTTTGGCTAGTGGAATGCAAAATTCTCAGTTGGTTCTGCTCTTTGATTAACAGCAAATTTGAAAGATGCAGATCGAGTGGCTCATTTTGCAAAGCATACACAGGGCCCAATGTTCTGATTACGTACGTGGAGGAGTTCCAGACAGGCTGTGGAAGGGACTAGGAGTAAATGGCTGGAAGAAGTGGAACTGTCTGGGATGATGAATCTCTGCCTTTAAATCTACAGTTCAAAACCTTTGCAAATGCTGACGTTTTCCAGACACCATCAGCTGCACAATAAGTATCTTAACTACTGCCCAGTCTACTCCACACTACATACACACAGCTGGATAGTCGCAAGCTCAATTAAAGTGACGACTTATTGTCTGAAATAGGAAATGCGTCATGCCCCCTCTTTAATCTGCATTATTTTTTAAGCCTTTTTTGCAATTAATTTTCTCCATTTTTTGTGGTTCACTCCAAGCTGAGTGCGTTTCCAGCAGGCTACGGTAAGCTCGGCATGTGCGTTAGTGCTATGAATAATACCTGCAGTGGACTTAAGCTGTAATGTAAAATGTGTGTGTGTATTATGGTTTGAATATTTTTCCTAATTTGATGATCACGAAGCTCAAAATGAGATTCACTTGATGAGTTGTGAACATAATTCAGGGTCAAATGGTTATGTTCTTACTTGCGAGTTATAAACTGTGATTTATTATAAGTACCTTCTTTCTACAGTGGATAACTTTGGGCAGGTTGGACAACAGCAAAGTTTAGGCTCTGGTCAGGCCGACTTCCCCTTATACAGAACAATGCACATGCTGTAAAAATAGGCTTCATTTCAAAATTGATCTCATATTTAAAGGTTGAATGAAAGTTTTTCACTTCGCCTGAACTATTCACCATAAACTATTGTGATGTAATTGGCCAATCAATTTTTTGTGACCAGTAAAACATCTGGCAACAATAGTTTATAGGAAATCCGTACATATGGTTCCTCACATACAGTTAAGTCAACAAATGTCTTAACTGGAGTGCTGCATAAATTGGCAAAATTATCCCGTTGAAGCTGAAACATAATTACAATGCACTAGTACAATGGATGAATTTATACACAGCATTATTGTTTCTTCAAGATCTACCTCTGAAACAACGACTGACTGACCCTGCTCCCTTGCTGTAGTCCTATCGGATAGCAGTAATTCCTCAGTCTTAACAGAACTGACAATGCAGTCACTTGAAAATTTGGGTGCAAACATCAACACTTCTACAGTTCTCTCTGTGTGTAACCAAAGCTGCTGCAAGGCTAGAATCGCTGCTGATATTTGACACCATATGAAGTGATAGCAAGTTTCAAGATTATGGCAAGTAATGCCAAAATTCTATCACCTACATAAAATGTCATACGAAAATAGTATTGTTACATCACTCTGACTGTTACAATAATCAGCATCAATTAATGCGTACTCGAGAGTTTCTTCTAGACACCACCAACCACAAGGAAAATGCACTTCCTATGATGTCGTCACCACAGTTAGGTTTAGGAATGCATCTCCATCAGTTTTGTAGCTTCTAAGCTGGAAGGGCATGTGTGGAATTGCCCATCGATATATTTTTTGGTAATGATTATTCATGTATCTTGAATTCCATGAATATTTAGCACTTTTCACCATTATTACCAACATCATAACTATCAGTATCATCATTATCTTCATCATACCGTGTCACTACCACCAAAGTCATCACCTTAAATGCTATCATCATTGACATCATTTACCATCACAGTCATTTTTTTCAGCCATGCATATTCGTGCCGCTTTTAAACACCATTAATGTTCCTTTCAGTAGCCGTGATACGATTACCTAGACGTGGCTAAGACGTGAGTGTTCTCGTCGGTGTCAAGAATGCTCGCAAGATCTGCATCAGCCCTCAAGTTCCTGCAATGATCCAAAGCGTCAAACCATGTCTTGTGCTGGAGGACAGCCTGGTAACATCCATTGCCCATGGGCGTCCAACCGCTGTCACAGAGGTTCATGTCTGTGTTTTCTGCGACTGAAATCACAAGATGCCCGCATAAAAATATTCATTACAGAATGACCGAAATGCTGCGTTTATTCGGATTGAAAAGCTTTTGCAATATATTTTTTAGGTTTTTCGGTTTTTGTTCCAAATATGCTAACATTTTAACATCATGGTCTTTGATGAAGATGCTCATACCAGTTTTTAGCACCACTAAAAGGGTCATTCAGTATCACTGAACGGGACACTTAAAATTGCTACCCAAGACATTATTATCAGTACAGTGAACATTAATTCTCACTACAGGAGACATTTAATATCACTACATACAGGGGACAGTATGCTCCACAAAACTTCTGCAGCACATTTCTTTTGTTTTTATTTTTTTAGTTTGAACATCACCTTAAAATAACTTAACACAAACTACCTCCGAATAGGCTGTCCTCGATCTGGAAGTAAACACTACCCGAGAAGGGTTTGGCTCAGTCTGGAGGGGATCACTAAGCCAAAAAAATATATCAAAAAAAAAGAGATAAGTTAGTCCTAATCAAGACAAACTTCGACAGAAATCTTCGAAACCCAATGGTTTAACATATCCTCCTGGGTTTGGCACCTCATAAAGTTCAGAGTGCGAATTTTTGTCAGGTAAAGTTGGTCATCCTTGTTTAACAAATGTTGCTTGGTCTCCTTAATCCTCTGTGACTGGGGATACTAAATTTGCAGCAATGGCCAGAATAATCGGTTGATCAAGCTAGACAATCTGATAACATTCAGCTACTCACCTTCGTAGTTGTACAATATGGCAAAGATGTCCGCGTAATGCACACTACCTGTGAAGTATGACAAGAGTAGAAAGGCAGTGATAACAGAGTCAATCAACACATGCAAAATCTTCTTCGAGTTTTCTTACAAGATTAAATTGTAACATTTGGGGTGATGCAACCTAACATGGTTGAACAGAGGGCTGGTTAATTTCTTACCGTTAGTGGAGGTGAAACTCTTACACTGCCTCAACTACCTCTGAATTAAAACTGTAGCTTCAGTTCATCACCAGGTAGAGAGTATGAGGGTAAAGAATGTTCACAGTCTCACTTTTACCAACTCTGACAAAGGATAACGACACTGGTTGGGTACAAATTTGATATTAAGAGCTTTGGTAGGGGGCACTGAACAGAGTATATCAGATTCCATCAAACTTTAAATTCATCTTAATGATCGAGACACAGACGGAGGGTGACGTGATAGGTCTTCGGAAGGTGTTCCTCTTCTCACCTGAATTCCAAGTCTGGTAAGTAGATGCAGCAGACGCAAGGAAGAAGGGTCTGGTCCACCAAGTGTCCCAGCTGCAACCGGCGTTGTTCCCGTAGTCAATCACGACCACCCATCCAGAATCTACATTGCAGCCCCCGTAGGCCCTACTCACGAAGAAGTGCCTGCTGATGCTGTCATGTCTGCACCGGAAAACAATGCAATGACAACGACATAATTTCTCTTGATTTTGATGATGCAAGCAGAGTCATAACATTGCCAAAGATGTCAGAAGTGCAAGGTACAAGGCCGGTCCATACTTCCTCCTTGAATTTATTGCTTTAAAACTTCCAGAATTTGCTGAATATTATGACCTTAGAAATCTATCAAACAATAGGCTGGCTAATTAAAAAGGTACACCAACAAACCACATATGAAGTGGGCAGGACCTTGAGTTTTCAATTTCCCTGGTGTGATACAAATCACACTCCTCAGGAAATTAAGGAATGTGTAAGGTATGGTAATACCTTTATCTGATTTTCCATTCTTTATCTAGGTGTGCAAAAAAATCCCCACTCCTCACAGAAACTTGAGGTGAGCGGTGGTGTGCGATCGCACTTGCACGACTCAAAAATTCAAGGCCTGAGTCAGTCCAAGCTTCTCTTCTTCAGAATATGACATAAACAATGTTCTTCCAATTTGACCCTGTAGACTCCAAATGACTTTCTACCCCCTATCACACATGATGCATTTCTAGAAAACGGTAAACCAAAAATTGAGCCTGAAGCATTTTCTTGTTCGTCTTTTCATATGTCTTTGTAAGTTGACCACAAAGGACCTTTTAAACTTCACCAAAGAGTTTTAAGAGTTAACTTTAACTGGAACATTGACTTGGAGCTAGATGCATGCACCTTAAATAATGCAGTCAATTGAAGATTGCTCACTACATCAGTGTGGTCTATCTACAGGATATCAGGCAACAGCTCTCTTGATAAGTTCCAAAAACATTTTTTACCACATAGAAGATAACTTGTTTAATGTATCCATTATCATTCATGAGTTCACATGGCATGAGGTCTATCTGCTCACTGTACAATTGGAGTTCATGACCTACGGTGCTTACCCAGCCATGGAGAAGTAGTTCAAGTTGGCTGTGCAAAGGTCGGAATATGGGGCATACATCACCAAAAGATTACCCACTACGTACATCAGTGTAATCTGTATAGGCCGGGTATCACACAACAATTCTATTGATAGGTTCCAAAAACGTTTTTGTGTTATTAAATGAAAGTCAAATATAATACAGTACATATAACTTGTCCAATAATGTAGCCTTCATTGTTCTCATTTTTATGAATTCACATGGCAGGAGGCAAATTAAGCTGCTCATGGTACCCTCGGAATTAACTTTCGTACATACCCAGCCATGGAGAAGTAGTTCATGCTGGTACTGTAGATGTCTGAATATGGGGCGTATATCAACTGACCAGAGGTGAAAAAGCCAGTGCGTGAAGTCCCGGCCGAGTCAAACGTCAAACTCTTCAGTTCGTATCCGCTTTGGAAGAAAGATACTTTCACCTGTAGTGCATAAATAAGAGTGAGACACACACAAAAAAAAAAATTGGAAAAATCAGGCAATTTAACCGGGCTTGTGGAATGCTCATCATGAGATAATTTGTAGACACCTAAAATGGTTTTGAGATGTGTAGTACAGCCGTAAGGAATTTAAAAACTAGTTGAATGATGCTAAGTTAAAAACTTTTCAGAATAAGAATCAAATGAGCAACAACAGTCAGTCCTCACAGCAATGCACAAAAAGAGACCTGGGAGGGATAAAAAGCAATTCTACATCGGTGAAGTACGTGATCTAATGGTCACTAGGGCCTTGTTCACATTTAAGAGCACGCCCCTACTTGACAAGTCTTACTTGATAAGTCCACAAGGAGGATCATCTAGTTAAGGATGAGACGCAATCACAGTTAAGAACGAGTGAGTTTCTTAATAAGTAAACTTGTGGAACTAATAAACCGGGCAGGGTGCTGAAGTCACCATCATTAACTATAACCTACCTGCTTAACGCTGTTTGTGTCAAAACTGTTCGCAGCTGACGTTTTATAGTTGGAGGATGTTGAGCCAAGGCATGCGGCAGAGGCACTCCCATCGTTGGTGGTACCTGACCCCTCCCACAGACTCCTGACATTGGTAGAACTGCTCTTCACTACCTTCATCATCAGAGTCCAGTCTGCGGGATAATTAAAGTGGACAAAGACCTGCCTTACCAACCACATCAACTTCAGCAACATGCACACTGCTAGGTTGCTAGGAGACCTTCCTCGGCATGCAGCCGACCTCAACCACTTACGACTGTGCCACAATACGTTTGCAACAATTAATCCATTGATAATAGAAAGAGCTTTCTGCTGATACAATATCGTTGGTTGAGGCATCACTGTGATTCACAAAATGCTGATGTTCTCTTGTAAACAATCGATTGTTGCTAGCATTCCTTGGCACCATCCTAGCAGTGGTCATAGCACCTATGGTTTAAATTCATTTCAAGACAGCACTTTTTCCTGGAGAGGAGTCAGATATAGGCTATGTGGCTTAAGGACAGATCTGCATGACATCTCTTTCCTAAATTCCTTGTCACTTCCCATTTCTATGATGAGAACGCACAAAACAGAGACTCATCAAGGGAAAACTTTTTAGTCTAGCAGAGGGGTTCCAAAACTCTCTTCTTGATGACCACAGCTTTTCAGGTAGCAGTACTGTCAGAGCACAACTACTTGCTAGTCCCCAGAGTGTATCAAGACCGCGGTCAGTACTGTAACCTACTGCTGTGGTTGCACAGCTGTTGCAAACAATATGCAAAGTACTGTGGGCCTATACATTTTCTGAGATGTGTCTTCTTTCAAAGCTTTTTTCAAGCTTAGCCTCTAACCCCATGAGAGTTGCAATCACAACCCCAGGTTTCGGAAACCATAGTCTTGCAGAATTCTGAGGCTAACACATCAGCGGAACTTTTCATGACCAACTAGGTTTAAAATGATGCCAAATTAATCTGTTAATACCATGCAGAAGAAGCATTTTGCAAGATGTCATAAATGGTCCATTTCAGACCTTGGACCAAGTAATCCTGAACATTCTGAATGTACCACGCTACCACAGTAATTATGTGACACAACTTCAACTTAGTACCATACAATCTCTCGAAGTTTGCTTTTGGCATTATTTCATAAAAAGGTTCTTATAGTCCATTTAGACTTTGGACCCCAAAATACTGCTCACCGCTTAGGTGCCAAAACATGTGTACAGCAACAACATCATACTTCAACTTAATTGTAAAATCTGATGAGAAGCAATTGGTGTACTTTCAAACATTGGGCCACTCATGGCCCATGTGTGACACCTCACACCCACATTTTGCACACTCACAAAGGGCTCATAACCCAAGGATCATCCTCCTCAAGTTTCAAGAAAATGCATCAAACGTTGTTCAAGAGAGAGCAACTCATAGCGATTGTTACCAGATAAGGTTGATACACAGAGGGCTGAAAGCCTCATCACAATTACAGTTCATACAGGCTAGAAGGTTTGAGTCACAAATGTTTAGTTACCTGTCATTTTGTCCTACTATATAGAACCGCCATTATTTTTACACTTAGGCAAAATTCAATGATTACATTAATGGACCACATAAGCATCCACACAATGAGAGTGGGAGCAGTAAAATTGCCTGTCTGAAATCACCTAAATATATACAGTGTACTGAGGATCTCCCCTAGGGAATTTCCCTTACACTGATGATTCACAATGTAGCAAATAGGAGTTTTAAACTGTCACAAAAGGTTTCTCTGTTCGTCGAGAAGATTAAAAAGCAGATTAAAAAATACAAAATCAGTCATGGCTAAGGAAACATTTATGGGGTAAAGCACAAACACGACCTGCACTTAGCTCGGAAAGAACTTACTGTCCACGGGCTCTGCGGAGGCACATTCACTGGAACTAGATATGTAGCATCGATCGATGTAGTCAATTCCACAGTGGGTTCCTCCACTGACACAGCAGGCACAATCGGTGCGCGTAGAATCGAAGGGACAATAACAGCCAGTTGCCGTGGCTGTGTACTGTATGGGAGCTGAAGGATTATAAACGATACTGTGAGGGTGAAATGATCTCTTATATCACATGAGATAAGCTACTGAGAAGGAGTGTTCCGGGTGACGACTCAAGGGGCTCTCTAATGAAGGAGCATATTTTTACTGCAGGTTCTTTAAACACACGCCAATATCTAGGCATATTTTACTGAAGATTTAAGATGTTCTTCAATGACAGACAATAATTTTTCATTCAAGGCATTTCAAACCCCATATCATAGGCCTATGTTATTCTTAACTGAAGATACAGATCTTGGGAGAAAGACTCCTCTATTCAAGAAAGATTTCCAGTTGCCTCAAGGTAACCAGAATGGAATGGAACAGTGGCAAAATTATTGGCAAGAAGTTTTTGTTTTTCTTTGAAATTAAAACTCTCACTTAACCTTAAAATTTGACACTGATATTGCAGATTGACCTCAAAATATTGTGGAAATTAAGGCCACATCTCTCAAAACTATTGTCATGTTTTTCTTTCTTTAGGAGAATCAAGATTATCGTGCCAGGGTAATATCACCAAGTTCCCATAATGCAATGTACCAGAGATTTCTCTAAAAATTTATAACCTCCAAACATACTGTAACATGCTATTGAGATATGGTTTTACTAATAGTGGAAAATATTCCTAATTTGTAAGGAATATTAATTTTCTTTAGAGGGCAATTTCTTTAACTTAGGATACTGCTGATTGAAGAAAGACTGCTGTGGTAAAAAAAGACAGTTTCCAGTTGCCTCATGGCTACAAAACCCTAGGCCTACACAGGCAAATTACTCTATGAAATGGAAGTGCATATATTCAATGATCAAAATTGATACAAACTGCAAAATTAAAGAAAGATGTATTAGATTGAGCATGAAATGTGAAAATAGGGTCAAAGGTCGTAAAGGTATCAAAATGTGTCTTTCAGGGCAGTTGGGATTTACCACCACCAGTGATATGCAACTTCAGTTGTCATGTTATATGACACCACAGAATTCCAAAAAGGCAATTGCACACCATTTCAAAAGAAAATTTCTTCAAAAACCACGCTTTTTTATGATATGGTTTTCACAAATTCAGAAAGAAAAATGTAACTAATTTTATGAAATTCAACAACATGATTTTATTGCTGGTACATGATGACCAAACACAACCTCATTTCTGGGGCATATATACGACTAACCTTTGCAAACGCTGACGCGAGAGTCACTGCAGCGGTAGTCTTCCCATCCACCATCAGTCCGGATACCTGCGCAGTTGTACCGATAATCTGAAGACGGCTCACCGCTAGCCCAGGAGGTGTACGTCACAGAGGTGCCATCTGACCACACCCAGGATCCTTCACTGTCTTGGTCAGTAAATCCTACCAGTTTCAATGTTAGATTAGGAAGGAAGGGAAAAGCAGCTATGTCAAGCAAACTGCATCTAAGTTACGAGTCAAGTACACACCTTAATATAGTCATACCTCGTGAACACCAAGTGCATTGCATAATGAGCCGGGCAGACACTTCTGAGGATATATAATAAAGAATAAGATCTGTGGTACAGTCACAATTGTTATCAGCAGCAGTTGTTCATGGAAAATACTGTCCCTGTAACTTAATACAGTGGGTTAATCTGCATAAACTCAGGTTAACCATCATATGCACTGTCATGTTAGTAAGTTGTCTCAACCATATGCATATGTACTGTAGGTAAGGCAAGTTTCTTACTCTATTCTTACTGTCACCATCATGTGTTAACTGCAGTACTAGTGTGACTGCAATAGTGCATAAAGTTGAATCCAGCTACAGCACTACAGACTCTCTCATTCACAGTCATTTCGCACCAATATGGTTTGAAAAAAGGAAGCTGCAGGACATTTCATGGCTGGCTTCCAAAGTTTACTGTAAATTGACTTTATGTATTCTGCAAGCAATCAAACTGAACTATCTTACAGTACATAGTACAGCACTGTAAATCACATCTCCATGATGTATAAAGACAACATTATTTACTTTTTTTTGCAGACATAATAGATGTATAAAAAATGTTTAAGGAATAGTCCAGACATTATTCGAAACACTTTTGTCAAATTCGTGCAAACAACTCTCAATCTTGCCTGAGTACATCTACGAGCATGGATCATTTAATAGTGCCAAAATTTTTGAATCGCCTGACCTAGCCTATGACATGGGCAGGGCACTTGCAATGTAATGAGACATTCTGACAAGGAGGCCTTCATCAAGTTGTATACACGTCAGGAATGGTGGTTTAATAGTCTTTATTACTCCAACAGGAATGATGATAAATCATTTCATAGGACTATAATTTGATTACCAATGTGTGCCGTAGTGGATATCATGTTTCTGATGGTATCCCTGGCTCCTGAGCTGATGATACTTGCAAGGTTTGCACCTTGTGTCTCACAATATGCCTGGGCATCATTGATGTTGAGGCTGTTTGTGTTATAGTAGAAGCACTCGTATCCGTACTGCACCCAGTTCTTTTTACACGAAGAAGCTCCATCTGATGATTCAAATTTAAATGACATACCAATTTTCATTTCTAAATTTTCAAACATTTCAAATTTCTGTAAAAAAAAGATTTTGCAAAGAATATTTAAATGGCTTAGCAATGTTGGAAGGCACTGCACGCTTGGTGAATCATTAGTTGATCATGACCATAAAAATGAGGAAACAATATACTAAAATCAGTGAAACTTAATATTATTATATATTAATTTAAAGGGGAATTCCAGTCAAGGAACATGTCTCCTGACTTATTTAGGCATTTTCAAACCATTTTCTTTCATATTCTTGACGTTTTGAAATGAACTTCTCATGGGCAACATGATATGTTCAAACTTCCCGCTCAGCTGAGTTTCTATCACTATGCATGTATACGAAGGGCGCAGCTATTATGAACGTGATCTCTGTGGCTTGTGACGTGGTCGACGACCAACGATGATCAACCTGATTAACCTACATAATTAGTAATTAGACACACTGTGTATTCAATGTGGCTATCACAAGATAGAATTAGTAATCGATAAAATCGAGATAAAACAAATGAGAAGAGAAATTTCTCATCAAAAGGCCAAATAACGCAGGTTAAGGCGGTGGGAACAATACATTGAATATTAGGAAAACGTAATCTTTAGTAAGTGCGAAGGAAATCTTTTCAGAGACAGGGGAATAAGTCATCTAATCACTATTTATGAAGGACAATCAGGTTGGTCGTCGTGGATCAGAGTTGGTCATCGACTACGTCACAAGCCACAGAGATCACAGTCCATTACATTGTAATGGCCGCGCTCTTCATATACATGCATAGTGATAGAAACTCAGTTGAGCGGGAAGTTTGAACACATCACGTTGCCCATGAGAAGTTCATTTCAAAACGCCAAGAATATGAATGAAAATGGTTTGAAATGGCTTAAATAAGTCAGAAGACATGTTTCTTGACTGGAATTCCCCTTTAAATTTTGAGAATAGTATGGGTCTACATCAGGTGAAATTCCTGCACTAAACTGGGACACTCTGAATGTACTCTCCAGTATACACATGCATGCGTCAACTATGCTTACAACCAATCAGGTGAAATAGCAGGAGAAAAAAGAAAGGGACGAGAAAACACATGAATAACACAGTGAACACAAGAGACCAAAACATGACATGTAATGAAAAGTCCCATAACACTATTACCTTACCTACCACTAATGTAACAACATAGCCTAAATTTACATTTAGGCCTAACAAGGTACAGATTATTAGGGCAGGTGAACTACTGTAGGTCTGCACTAGGGGTGAACTGGTATGTCGTTGGTGGCGAACTGGTCTACAGTGTGGGGCAAACTGGTGAATTGGGGGCGAAGTAGTTAACTGGGGGCGAACTTGCATGGGGACGAAACGCCGGGTTACACGTAGGCCTAGATCACGCTTATATTGGAATTGCATCGCGTCTTCACAGGGTGATCCCGCGACTCACGACACTGATTGACCCATGATTACTGCCATACTGGTAATACTGGCTAATTACTATTGTAGGCCTACTAGGGCCCTATATATGAATTGTTTTTGCTGCAATTTTGACGGCATTTTGTAGCAAAGCTTAAATGGGTTAAAAATTTGTTTAAGTGCAAGCTAAGGCTGTGATGTGGAGTGTAATGTAACGCGCGGTCCTGTCCAAGGGCTCGGCCTAGCTTCGGCCTATGCAGTAACACTATTGGCCTAACATAGCAGTTGAAGCCTAACGTTAGGCTAGGCCTAAGGTAGACCAAACCTTGCACATACATCTGTACATGTAAAGCAAATTTCTAGCAAAATGTAACTCAACTGGAGCAATGCAAACTTGAAGAGGCCTTATGTCTCAGCTACACTAAACCGAGCAAGAGTAGCTTAATGCCAGTACATCTCGGTCTATCCTCCTTTGGGGATAGAAACTACCGACTACAACACAACGGACATTACCTTACCACAATGTGCTGGCCATGGCCAGACATGCAGTGCAGAAACGTACGTACACAAACACCGTACCACAGATCTGGAATACTCACAAATGCCAACACATATAGTCCTAAGTACACATAAATCTGATGTACTGTACATACATTATCCTCTATGGCGGGCCGTTTAAGCAGAGTAATTTACAATTACCGTCAGTGCAGAGTTGAAACGACTCGAGTCATTGACTATAGGACTTGACTTGGACTCTAGTCAGAGTCCGGATTGACTTGACTCGAATTTTTGGTATTTGACTCTAGTCAAAATTTCAGCTCGCTGCTAAGTTGTTTTTCACTATTCGATGTTTGCAACTTCAACCATCGAAACTCGTAAGTTCAAATATTGTCCTCATACTTTATTAAATCTGGAAAAATAAAAAAGGTCAAGTTACATTTAACTTACACATTTATCAGTACCCCCCAACAATCTTTCAGGAGATTACCTCACTATGAAGCTAATTGTCTTACCTGCTATAAAGAAACACCTGTCCAAGATAACAAGAAAAAGACCTGTAAGAGAGGTAAGGTATACTATTAATAAAGTCGATGTTAGGTTCCACCGATAACTGCGGTTAAAATGCCGGGAACAACTTTGGCAGGATGTACACAATGGCACAGGTGTTTTCACAAGTCGACACAAGTCGTATACAAAGTTAAGAGATCATTGGCAATATATCCCCTTAGTACAAGTAATTTCTATAAAATGCAGTCTCTGATTTTATTTTGCAACATTTGAGGACCACCAAATGCATGATCACAGAGGGAGGGAGGGAGGGAGTGAGGGAGGAGACCTCTGCATAGTCGAGGGGACAAACGTTACACTGAGTGGTACGATGAAAACAAACTGACAAATCAATTGAATCTCGCTAGCTGTCTTTTCTGTGTCCGTTTTACGTTCGTTGCGTGTTACTCAGAACATCGTTAGCTCACGATCAAACCATATATGTCAAATGCAGCTTGGACCTTGCATTATATTACGATTATGGAAGAAATATAAGTGGATCCGATGAGAGTTAAATTGCACTTCGGTTCCTTACAGGTATCATTGCTAAAGAAATAGCATTTTTACGTAACATAGACCTAAAGTTTAAGTCAAATTCTACATAAAGTACTATTCTTGATATGTTTCTTGCTGACGATTTTCATATATCTTTAAAGTTGTATAGAGAATTCAAAATGTGGTATGATCTTTTCTCCTATTTTTGGAAGAGGGAGTGGGGAGGAGGACTTACACTTGATCAGTTAATGTAAATAAATAATGAACAACAACAGCAACACTTGTTTTGCCAACGATCATTATCAACATCATACCTTTTTAACGAGAAACACACATATCCTACTAATGAAGGACCGGCAATATTATGGGAAACTGGGTTCAGACTGATTCGTCTGGTCCATTTGTTGAATTGACCTTTTGACAAAAGTATTGCTAAATGGCTCTTTACATATTGCACAGCAACGATACACTGCATCTATGGTGTACGGAAAAGAGACGAATTTACACTACTTACAAACCACGAACGGCAAACTGGTGTGAAAATTCAGTTACAAAGGCTAGTCTTCTCTGACTTGACCCAACCCTATTGCTAGATGCCACTTAGTCATGAGATAAAATTGAATATAGGTATTATATTTGTGTATATATGAAAAATGAAGGAAATAACATAACAGAATAAAATCTACGCATGCCAAAAAATAACTGCATGTGTTGAATATGCACGAGCTTATACATAACTGCAGTAATGTGTGTGTCCGCGTTACATCGAGGCCAAAATGCAACACATAGAATGTCGCTTCACTCATTGTAATTTTACAACATAACCAGGGAAAATGGGTACTGTGCTTGGTCTGAGGTGTTGGGTTCGGGGGAGGCTTTGTTTTGTTTTTCATTATGTGTTTTTTCTCTCTCTTTGTTTTTTTTTTGGGGGGGGAGGGGGCTGTCCTTGTCTTTAGTCCATTTTTTTAAAAGCACTTGCTTCCCCACGAAGAGTCTTAAGGCGTGTTTTCTTACAACTTTTCTGTATTATAATTCTTCTACAGTTGTGGAAAGCCAGTAAATGAAATGAAATTAGTCTAATTAGCAACTGAAATCTTATTTCAGAGGTGACTGTACAGGATGTATCTGTACATGGCGATACACATATTTCTCTCCCCGAAAGCATGCAACAGACGGAGTCTCAATAAAGCGGTGCAACACCAACTGTGCCAACTGCTTGGATCAAGCTTGGAATTGGACTAAGATGAAAGATGGATTGAAAATGACAGTACCCATTTCATCGCAAGGTGTACTCTGACATTACAATATACAGAGAGACTACTTAGATATACCTCGGTTTTTTACTTCCACCTCATAATATTAGGATCCATATCCCGTGATAGTAATTTTGCCAGTATAAGGTCGTAAACAATACATTGTTGTGCACTGGGCACTAAAGTTGGGGTATGCTGCTTTCACATAAATTGTGACATACATTTACTCTGTAACGATCTACGCAGGTACCCCAACTCATTGACATCGAAAACACAATGTTCTATTTAACGAGTTGTGCGATTTACAATCGTAAATCGAACGCAGAGCCAAGGTTTTTTTTTCTATCACTTAATCAAACTGTTAAACTGTATGTACTGTAATCTTCAAAATGACTTCTGAAGAGTCTACAAAATAGGCCGCACGGCTTTCTCCGTGATATGAGCGTCTGTGATAGTAAAAAATCTGTGACAACATGGAATCATTGAAGCCTGCGTAACCAGCAACCAGTGTTATACTTATTTTAATTTTCTTCAACATTCTGTCGTTGAGAGAACACTTTGCATTGAAGCATGCTATGATTCAAGTAGAAACTAGGCTCGGATATAACCCCATCCCCATTTTGTTTCCATGTGTAAACAGTTAGTTCGTACCATCAGGAACTTTCACAATATCTTATCAGAGCAGGGGGATCCAGGGAAGTCAGGCCAACTTACTACGTTTACGGTGAGGTTTACTTTAGACATACCCAAAGAAAAATATTTTCAGACTCACCAAGATAAATTCGTCGATTCATTTTGAGTTTAGTCCTCCTGCCATGTATTTCCAAGTTTTGGTCCAACGGACGTAAAAATTTCACCCAGGAATTGTTTTTCTGGACTTAAGATGTAAGTATGTGCAAGTATATTAAGGGCTTAGACATAAATGCAGTACCAGGTTGCACGTAGACAAAACAATGACTGTAATATAGATTGCACAGTGACTTCAATAGAACGATGCTGGATTTTAGTTGTTGGGTGGGAACAATGGCATTTAGTGGCATGTACACTAGAGATCGATAGATCAATATAAGGAGTACTATTTTCGATCAGGGGACAAAGGCCTATTTCAGGATGATAAGAGGGCCTAATTCTATCCTCTCCACCAGGCCCTTAAGTTCTGTCAACCCCTTTAGTATAGAATTTTCACTTGGATCATCGGTTAAAAATTTCTTCAAATTGTTGATATTGTTAAAAGAATTAAGTAATCTACAATCTTCAACAAAAATACATGTGATACAATTCCCCTGCTCCCCCACTTCAGTGTTAAAAGTTGGGATATTTGTTGGTTGATGAGTGAATTTATCCTGTGTACACTGTCATGTATACATATTATACTTTGCCTAGTTATGACGTCATCCTTAGAGAAAAAAATCGACAAAATATACGGTGCATCATGTGGTTCACCATAGTTTCGGTAAGAAGAACAACTCCTCCTTAATAAAGTAATAATAATGAACATTTACAGCTACAGTATCGTTGACTCCTCCCATCCCAGCCCCCCCCCCTCCCTAAAAAAAAAAATCGAATTTTAAATTATCGAATTTTGGGAAATCGAAATTCGACGGACGGAGGCAAAAATCTTAGGGTGGCCTCCCTTTACTATCAAGCGAAGGGCCACCATCGCTTGGGGCAGAGCGTAAAAGAAACTTTAAGGCCTCACGGCCCCTCCCTCCTCCCCGCAGAGGGTAAAAAATGGCATTCCATCGTCTCCAATAAGCTGCATCATACCCAGCCTTGAAAATAGGAATCTCATGTCTGGAAACTGTTCATTAATGAAAAAAACATCAATCTGTAAAAATTACAATAATCTGGATTGTTTTTGTCTGGAACGTTTCCAATTTTCACATACTGAATCGTGTACGGAAACAGCCGTTATCCTGCAATAAGTCTGAAGGTACTACAGATACGTACATATACTACCTCAGCCGAGGGCCACCGTGATCGGATGGCGTGGAGGGCACCAAAAACTATTTAATGCCTCACCATACCCCTATGAATAAATGTAGCTTTAATTCGTTTTCAAGTAACTTTATTTTAGGTGTCAAAATTTGGTTGGGGGCCCTTCCCAAGGCCCATGCTCTTGCCATATTCACTTTCCTGTTGAACCAATTACTTGAAAGTTTATGAAGTGACGATTTCATTTTACAGGTGAATGGCAATCGGAGTGTTTAAATCAGAAAAGACGTTTGAGGTTTTCAACAGAGGGGGAACAGGGGAAATTTGGAAAAATTCGAAAAATCTCAGTAAATAATATTTTCCTTTCCAATGTCTCAAAATACTCATTAGGATAAAAAATTGTGAGACATTTCCATGCATAATTCGAATTTTAATGCAACATAGATCCCCACATTTCTGAGGACTCTGGTAAAGTATGTGCATGCCTGGGTAGCGTTCCACAGAAATAACCTCTTGGTGCAGGATGAAAGTGAATGCGATGGTGTCATTATGGGTCAAACCCAAAAGTGGTCAAACTCAGTGCTTGAAAATGACTTTCATTGATCAGTGGAAACGTTTACATGAATGTATAGGACACATCCTGAAGTTCATTTTTTCGTATTTGAAAATTCCACATTTCCATATATTACATGTAAAATTTGGGGAAAAAAGTGAGGAAATTGCTATTTCAGTGCGACGGGACGGAAATAGCTTCATTCGGTAGGATGGTATCGATGTCACAAAGCTTCTTCTCCCCAAATAATTTTAAATATCAGGAGGTTTATGAAATTGCATGAAATGATTTTCTAGCTCTAAAGTATGTAACATCAATCAATCACTTTTGCGGTACAGAATTCCGTCCCATCGCATTTTGGGACGATTTTTTTTTATTTATCTGCATAAAAGGTGGCAGGATGAGAAATAATTATTATGATCTATCAATAATGAGTTGAGCCAAATCAAGCCATTTGCCTCTGTTAACCTCAGCTCATTCAATTTCAACAAGGAATAGAAAATTTCATGACCGGACGGAATTCGTCTCGTGATGGGACGGACCTTATTGTGAGATGGCACAGATAATGAAGGGGGGGGGGGGTACGATATATCATTTCATTCTGACATACCAATTATGTTTGCTCTCTATCAACAATGATGACATTATGAAAGGCATGGTGTATCTATAACTGTGGTATAAGATTTCATTTTGTCCCGTTTTAGGACCAAGTTTTTTCATTTATCGGCATGAAAGGTGGTAAAATGAGAAATAATCGTTAGGATCTATCAATAATTAATGAGGTGAACTACATAAACTCATTTGCCTCTGTTTAACTCAGCTCATTCAATTTCAAAGAAGGGAGAGAAAATTCCATGATGAGACGGAATTCTTCCCGCGACGGGACGTAACTCCTTTGCGACCTGACGGAACTTCTTGTGTGATCTGACAGAAAAATGAAATGGGAAGATATATCATTTATCATACAGTTACTTATTCTAACATACCAATTATGGTTGCTCTCTATTAACAGTGATGACACTATGGATGTCATATTGAATCATTTTATCCCCCCAAAAATTTCTCTTGCCTTCCTGAGGCACATTTTGTTTTATTCTGGACTTACATGAGGCACTGTTGGCCTAATTCTTGGAAAAATTCCTAAATACTGTACAATTTAAAAACCACTTCACATGCAGGTACCACTCCTCTTTGTGTGACATCATTTTCCACTAAAATAGCCACGGTTTACTTGTCGTATTATTTGGGTTTTTCTTTTGGGGGGGGGGGGGGTACAGACGTGGTATGACTGTCCCAGCGACAGATGTTTCAGTTGTTGACAACACAGAACGTTCCCGTTTCAACTTATACATAGAGATGTCAGAACAGGAAAAAGTTGACATAGATTCCAATTTCACAATCGGAGTTCCATTTATTTGATGATTGATTCGACTGGCACACACAAATTAGATAAATTAGAGTGATAATTTAAATCGATAACAGAGTTACAATGACGATGACATGTCATAACTCGCATAAACAAAGGCAGCTTGAGCTGCCCTTGATACTGTAGCCCACAACAGGGTCTTTTTTAACATACAAACTGGGGGGATGGACTAGGCCCCTCCAATTTACTTATTTTGCCCCCCCCCCCCCGCCAGTATGGTCCCTTTTTTCTTTAAATTTTTGTTTTCACATGTGATAAAAAAATTTATGCAGACAGGGGAAAGTACTAACTACTTCACTCTCAGTGACTAGCTTAGAATATACACTGTAAAAAATTTCTATATATGTACAACATGTCTGCAACATTTTTAACAGTGTATACCTGGCCTAATTTCCTGAAACTAGGCCTACGATCTCGCCGTTCATCCTTTTCCCGGATATTATTGTGTATATGCACATGTGCGATGTATAGCGTGCGAGCAGTCAGCGGCGTAATGCCTTTGGTCTCGGGTGGGGCAAACCGAGGGCCCCCGAACAAAGTGGGCCCCTCTGTAATGATGTACAGAACAGAACTTAGAACAAGGGTATTTTTTATTTATTTATTTTTTTTTGAAGCGACACGTTTTCGTTGGAAAAATAAATTAGTAAACGAGTCAATGGACATATTTGTCTGTGTGCGAATACGTTCGTCATAAATCATATGCCCCTGCAACTGCAAATCTTTTCCTCACGAGTGACTCAGGTGCCTGAGGTACACACTGGAACTTGATAAGCTACGCCGGTACATATTATAGTGAAATACTGCCTCTAATTTCAGTGAATTCGCTCCATAGAATTAGATTTTATTGATTCACTCTCGGTGAGAGTTGCCACATGACATTAGCCAATAACTGGGCAAATTTAGCATGTTTTGAATCCTTTGGCTGATGTTTTCCATAGCTATCGGCCAAATAGCCGACGCCTAAGAATTGTATGTGAATATGTTTCCGTATCAGACAGTAAATCGAATTTGGTATATTTTACACCGTTTTGCCGATATTTTGCCTAGATCATTCTCCAAGTTGAAGCTAATCAAAACATACCTACGTTCAACCATCGGCTGGATTCGCTGGCTGTCGAGAGCGAGGAAGCATGATCACTTGATGTAGATGGACCAATCGATATGTTCGCTGACAAGAAGATCAGGCTCAGTAAAGTCAAGCTCTAGCCTTTCCGAGTTTTAGGGAAGTTGGATACTATTTGTTCTTATGGCACGGGATTTACACCACGGGTGAAAATTTCAGTGCTGGGAAATATACATCTTTCATGTTAATTGGACGTTGGTCATTTGTTCTTATTGTCCTTTCAAGCTTTTAATGTATTCTAGCTTTGTAACATTTTTTTTGTTCCCACTTCAGTAGTCTAGTTTAGTTTAGTAGAAAAAAGGATCAGGAGGGACAATTAAGTTCCCATCTAGGACCCTGGAAAGAAATACAAAAATCAAACCCGGTCACAAAGCCTAAAGTACTTGTCTAGTGCATTCTTAGACCCATTTACACTTCTTGCCATAACTACATCCTCAGGCAACCCATCCAACTCATTCACTATCCTCTGAGAAAAGAAGTAACGACGAATATTGATCCTACTTTGAACCTTATGGAGTTTAAGACCTCTAGTAATTTAATTTAAGACCTCTAGTAAGTTTACTATTTGCAAACTTGAAAAAAATCAGAAAACGATAAATTATCAAAACCATGAAAATCTTGTAGAATTGTATCAAATCTCCACGTAATCTTCTCAGCTCAAGTGAAGTGAGATTTAAGAGACGTAACCTGCCGTTATAGGGGACACCCTTGAAGGCTCTAATCAATCTAGTAGCCCTGCGCTGACCTTTCTCAAGTAACTCCTTATCTTTGGAAAAATATGGGTTCCACGCTTGAACAGCATACTTTAAATGAGGCCTAACTAACTGCTTATAGAGTCTAACAACAATGTCTTGTTTAAGGAAACTAAAATTTCTTTTAATCATACCTAAAATCCTATTTGCTCTTTTAGCTGCTTTAACACACTGCTTAGCTGGCTGTAAAAAAGAATCTATATGAACACAGAACACCTAAGTTCCTTTCAAGACAAACCTCTTGCAGTGACTGTCCATTTAATGTGTATGAATACCTAGGATTATTATTGCCAATGTGCATTACCTTGCATTTATCAATATTGAACAGCATTTGCTACTCCTGAGACCAAGCGAAAACCCCGAGGCCTGTCTAAATCCTTCTGAAAACGTTTTGGATCAACTTCAGAGGAGACCTCAGAGTACAGTTCTGTGTCATCAGCAAATTTCTTGGCTCTACACACAATAATCACCATCAATGTCATTAATGAAAACAATAAACAGGAGAGGACCCAACACAGACCCCTGGGGGACCCCACTAGTTACCCCCTGCCAAGAAGAAGAGCAACCATTTAAAACCACCCTCTGTTTCCTATTACATAGCCATTCTGAATCCAGGTCAGTAAATTACCACAGATGCCCATACTCTGGTGGGGAACCTTATCAAAAGCTTTCTGAAAGTATGACAGACAAGGCTGACCAAAAATATGTCTATGAACACAGATTGCCCCCAAATCTCAGCCGATAAAATTACCATGAAATGTTCCATACACGACTTAGATTGCGTCAGAGAGCTAAATTGTAGAACCCCAGAGCCACGCCTTTGCGACTTCTCGCTCGGCGCTCGTGATGTGCACTTCTCCGCAGCAGCCACTTCCTTCGCTGGACCCAGGGACCACCAGATTCATTACGCCTCTGCGAGCAGTTTGTCTTTTTACCAGTTATGTCAGTGACGAGATTGCTGACCTAGTTCGAACACCTCCCTGGTTCGGGAAGCACAAGGCGACCAGATTTCCGCCGACCTAAGAAGCTTAGGGATGGGCTAGTAGCCTTTAGGTTCCTACACCGTATAAACTTTGATCGACGGAGAAATTTGACCAAAAAAATGAAAAAGTAAGGATGATTTGATAAATTTACTTGTAAGGTAAGGGAAACTCATTTTTGGCAATCTGGAGAGCATTTTTCGAAAGAAAATCTTCATAAAATACTTGGTGACTTACGGTGGCTCCGTTTAGACGGTCCCTTTTTTCAAATGGCCCTCCTCCAATAAAAATGTCTTAAAACAAGGCCCTGCTCTCTCTTCCCTGAAACACTGACAAAAAAACAAACGTATAGATGACCAGGCGATTGGCTGTACAACTCGTGTTCTAGCTACTTGCCTTTATTTTCATGATGTCTTCGATTTATTAAAGATATCTGTAATTTTTCAAGATATTTCCTGACAGCAATAAATCGACTTGCTTCTTCTGTGTTGCCTTCCGAGCAGGTGTTGTGTTATGCAAGGTCAGTATACGCGTGTTATTAATGAATGTAGTCAAAGATGCATCAGTCAGTAATACCTGTCTGTTGTGTGGACTCTGAGCACAGTTCTGTGAGCTGTAGTTCAGTGCATTACGTCACAACCTGATGACGTAATCGAGGGGATTTTTAAACCACGTACAGTACGTACGTCACAGGCTTGTTGCATACGACTGGCAAGTGCTGCTCAATACTGAAGTTAAATTCTTCGGCTGTTTTCAATGTTCTTGTTCGAATAATGTGTGCTTCCCCTCTCTTATTGTCTACATTGAGGTAATCCAACGATGGAGGTCAAACTCTGTGGGCAACATAGTAAGTGGAATCGCGATTTTGGGCTCAAAATTGTAAAATTTGATATCGAGGTATTCACGGACCCAGTTTAAAGTGTAGCCTAACAGGCTAACGTTAGGCTAGGCTGATGACATATCACCTAGGCTGGGCCTAGCCTAGATTTGCAGTTAACTTGCAGCCCAAGCCATCTGAAGTCAGTCATTGCAACCACGTAATTCAGGCCGTAAGTTGTGCAAAGTAATACTTTAGTTAGGCTGAACCGTTGTACATAGGCCTAGTCTATTGTTATTAGAAAAGTACTCAAAGTTCCCTCCCTCTCCTGAAAAAAAACGTTCAACTTCAACATTTGAATTTGTATCACACACTAATAATACACAGCTGATGAACGAACTTGGTCACATTAAACTTCACATAGACCTTTTCCAAACTATGCCTAGCCTCTACATTTAAATGCTTGTACCGTTCAGCCTATGCTGGCCTATTCACTTGAAGGTACCCTAAAACTGTTTTTGGACTAGGACTAGCAGTAGGTAAGGAGAGTCATAGCATCTACACTAAACAGGATGCAATAAGACAGTTTAAGACAGATTGCACTAGATGTTTCAAGGAAACTATGCATGAATTCTACCCTTATTCTTATCTTTAATGTGGTGGTTCATTTGAATAATTTTTTTATACTTTAACAATGTTTTCTGTTACAGAACAACCATGTTTCCTGAAAACTGGCACCAAAGAAGGACCAAATAAGGGTAGAAGTTACTACATTTGTGGTAAAGGTGCTGGCAAGCAGTGTGACTTTGTAGAGCCAACAGAGTAAGTATTGTATATTATACAAGGTACATAAAATCCTGACTTTTTTGCATCTCATGATGGATTGGACACAATATTAGAATGGTAGCAGTGGCACTGCACACACTTTATATGAACCACTTAATTTGGCATGCATTTTTGTTAAAATGCAAATTATGAACAATGTAAAATGAAGAGCTAAAAAGAAAAAAAAACCAAAGCTCAGTTGTCACAGTTTGCACACAGCCTTGGGCAGTGATTCAAACTGGAGTTTCCCAAAAGCTAAAAGAGCTACAGTACAGCACCTACATCGGGGTGTGTACTGATTGTCTAATATTTATGGGTAATTGTTTGGATTGAAAAAGTCCTATCAAATCCAGTTAGTATGAACCCTTTTTTGTTCCGTTTTGACAAATTCTCACCTTTCAGAGGGTTACAGCACTTGCTGATGTACTGTAATGTACATACTGAAAAGCCAAGCAACAGCTTGCTCTCTTGAATTCTGAAATCAGAAAAAGATAATAGCACAAACATTCATGGATGTGAGAAGGGACACCAAGCTATCACAAACTGTCCCATTCATAAAAAGAAAATTACTGTGCCTATCATTTAACTTCTCTTTACCAAAGAAAAAGCAGAAAAGAAATACATTTTACTTGCTTACAGCATGGACTTGAAATTTTCTTCTTACAGTTTGCTTGAACCCCATTTTCCAGAGGGGTATGCTTTCTGGCATACTGTGCTGTACAGTATTCCAGCGACTGTTGAACAAAATTCTTTCTAGTGTTACCACAGCTGAGTGAAAGCAACATTTTTGTGTTTTTATATATTATACAATGTTTCTTCTTCAGCATCCCTGCTTCATACTGTTTAAATCATCCTGGTGCTCTGGTTGAACTTCAGGCTCTGTCATCCAAGGTTTCTTCATCAGCTGAAATGAGGTTTGAACCCAACTGTACTCAATTTCTTCTGTTATTATTAGGGCATTGCTTGAAATAAGACTGTACTGTAGCTTCAGTAGTATTTCACATTTCTGTATATGCTCTAGCCTCACTGTTGAAGTCTTGCAACTCTGAGAAAACTGCATTACAAATTGGAAGCAATTTAAAGAGGCACATTGAACTGTTTTGTGAAATTTACATATTTTCTCCCAAACCTGGTAAGATTCATTCACATACTGTACTAATTGACAACTGGTCAAACTGGGAGTATCCCTATGAATCAAATAGTCATTAGTGAATTAATAACAGTAGTAATTAAAGCGATTTATCTGGTATCACATTTCATTTTCCTAGAGATATGGAATATTGTGTAGTGGTTTTTGTACATACAACATTAGAACTTCCCCTGATTTTTCAACAATATATATCTCCAAGAAACATGAAAACTGTTATGCAAATTTCGAACACTCAATTATTCCCTGAATTAACAATTCAGTTTGGGAAAATTCACAAACTAGACAATTTTTTTTTTATTTATATAAGAGTACTAGTGCATATGCATACAGCCCAGCACAAGCCAAGGTAAAAAGTGCAAAAAAACAAAAAAAAATACAGTGTTCATAACTATCAGATGTGAAATTTAACCAGTGATGTGAATTACATGCATTGTCAAATGGTTCCACCCTTTAAGCTCCTTTCAAACTTATCGATATCATGTCCAGTTGCCGCTTTAAGCGATATGGACTTCCATCTCACACCTGTCTCTAGCATTCAGGATGATTGTTTCATGCAGAGGATCTTTGAAAAAATGAATATTACCGTAATAAAGAAAAGCTGTCGGAAGCAATTTTACTTTTGGTTCATCCAAATGGCTGATTCTCCCGTAGCAGTACTGCCACGACCCCTCTTAACATATTGTGCTGCATCAACATAGATCAGCTTCTCAGCATCATGGGAAGCATTGCTTACCATTCTTTCTCTGTGAAATCTTAAAAGGAAAAAAATGGCAAATACAGACCATGCAGGGTTCCCTTTGCTCGGAAAAGTCAGAGAATTTTATTTTCACTTTCCAGGCACGGATTCATGTAATTTTATGATAAATGACAGAAATCATAATTCATAACAGAACTCATTATGAAATTTAGAACAGATTGCAGAGTTTAAAAAATTTACTATCTGTCCCAATGCTGATGGTGGTACCATTATCCATATTCTGGGATGTTTATCAGTGATATGGTCACGTGATGGTCGACCAGATGTCCTGATACATCCATGGAAAAGTTATGAAACATTAAGATGCATTGACCCTGTTCATGTTAACCACCTTTAACCATTGAAATGGGTCCTCTTAGTGAGGTTGAATATTAAACGTTGTCGACATAAACTTGATAAGAAAGGTATCATATTAACCAAGTGTTTTTCGAAAATCATCCTGAGTGGTGCTCGTACATTTCACTGCAAAAACAAGTGATGGGATTTGTAAGAGACTGATGGTTCTATTTCTTCATGCCAAGAGTAACTGTTAGACTTTGAAGTGACGCAGCGGTTGACTGTAAATAAATCCACTGGATTTTCTTTAGTAGTATGAATCACTGCTGGTATCATATGGATTTCCCACAGACAATTTTCATGCAAGCTTCACAAAAAACGCTAATCGGATTTCCAAAAGTCACGTTCCTTATCGGCTAATAGTGTAACTTCTTTTCGATCAATGTGTTGTCTTACATTATCCAATGTATGAAGTGAAACAAACTCTGAGCACGTAAGCTAAGAAGACAGGTACTTTTGTTGCCCTTGTATTCATGCAAATCGGGTGAGTTTGAAGTCTGGGGGATATGCACTAGTGAAAGAAATTTTTTGTTCATGAATTGCAACGTGCCCACTTTCCATCCTTTGCACAGGTTGTATTATCGTTGCCAAACTGCCAAGAAAGAGGGCAAAGAAGGATGGTGTGGTCATACAATCATAAAAGCAAGACAAGTGAGTGTCAATGTGCGCTTTTAATGTAGTATAATGTATAGTATAATGTATAGTATATAAAAGTATAATGCGCTTTTAATGTACATTATATGTTTTACATGCTATGTGAAATTAAATGATGAGACTTGGTGTGATTGAATAGGGCTCAAAATTTCTCTATATTTACAGCTATCCTGAACCGCTTTTTGACAGTCACAATCCACTCATTTGAATGATATTTGAATGAACCTCAGTTCATCATACTGTGTCATACTAATGTTACAACTTAGTATGAAAATTTTACTAGAAGCTCGTTGGACTTTTAATTCCAAACTTGCACTACTGCACAGTACTGCAGCTCAAGCATGTTTTAAAATAGCCCCGGGCCGGTAGGCTTACGCATTTGTTGAGCCCTGCATTTTGCTCATATTTCATCAATATATTTGGGCTGTTTCATTTCTTCACAACAAACCTTGGATGCTTAGTTTATACATCGGTGAAAAGGCTGTCAACTATTCTAAGAAGCAAGTAAAATTTTCTTCACCTTTCGAGCTGTGGTAGAGTTGACAGTTTTGTAAACAGTAAACAAATTTTACCTGTAGCATTGATAACATTAACATGCAGACGCAGCTTAATGTCTGCGTTTTTGCTTGATTACAAGACAACATGCACTGTAGTTACTATTGGATATTTGTGCATAGTAAATAAGAGATACTAACTCTGTGTTGTTTCTAGGGACCTCTCTCAAGAAAGCCGTTATCATCATTGAATGGCACCCAGTCACATCGCTACCAGAGCAAGGACAAACGCAACCCATTTGCTGCAACAGAAGGTACTTCATCATCAGCAGTCCCCAGAGATAATCATAATCATCCCAAACATGATGGAGACAAGGAGGATGAGATTAACATGATAGGTGCCACCATGGAGAAAATAGGAGAGAAAATACAGGAGCGACACTCTGCCGAGGAGAGTGGCAGGTATGAAATTTCGACCAACAGCAGCGAAGCTGTCAAAAAGTCTGAGATAGTGAACAGAGGTGAAAGTGGAAGGGAGGAGAAAATGCCCCAAGAAGGAGGAGGAGGGTGTAAAAACCTCACTGGAGAAGTGGATAGACTGCAGTCACAGCTTGAGAAACAACACCTCACCGACGATGCAGAGGGAAAAAAAGCCAATGTCACTGATGCGTCAGAAACCCTCAGAGAGATCAAAGACACACAAGTAGTTATAAATGAAGAAAAACCTGAGAAGACGTCGCTCACAGGTGAAGCAATCACTGGAATGAAATCGCAAGTCACTAATTTTAGTTGTGCCCACGACAATCAAGAAAGTTCTGTCAGATCACAACACAGACATGTTACTGTGGCATCACAAGTAACCCAAGGAGTCAATGCTGCAACATTGTTCACCGAGCCAAATCAGCAACGCCATCACTTGGCCCCATCTCATTCGACTTTGAGCAATGGCACGTATGAAACTGGTCGCCACCATGGCACGTCAGTGTTAGGCAAGAGTAATTATAGTGTTCAGCAGCAGGGACCGCACTTGCCAGTGACTGCATCCGGTAGTCTGCATCATACGAATCAACTGTGGAAGCAACATCAAACGATGTCAATGGAACTAGCAAGACACAAGGTAACTGTGTTAGTGAAAGATGTACAGTATTCATGCCGTATGAATGAATGAACTGTGCAAGAACCTGTAATTGAGACTTGAAATATTCCTATTGTGTTTGATTGTGTGAAATGCTCCCCTGAAAGATTTGAAGTGGGCTGAACTTGACTCTAAAAAAATCCAATCTGATGTTCTTAAAGTTTCTGCTTTAGAGATAATTTTCAAGAAGTTTTCAGCATGAATGCTTGGCTTCGTACTAGTTGAGTCTTTTTCGTGACCCTACCCGGTACTGTAGGGTTGAATGTACAGGCATTTATTTAAAGGTGCAACTTAAATATGAAATAAAGGTCAAGTACTGGATTTTCAGGCTCATTATTATGACACTGCTCCTTTTTGTTATAATATTTGAAGTTGATAACTGACAACTCCTCTCTCCAATTTCATTTTTTTTTTTTCCTTTTCCTGTTGAAGCAAACCATGAAGAGTGTACCACTTTCCCTTCTACCAGACAAAGGCGAAAAGTTACAGAGGCGGATCAGAGAACTTGAACATCAGTTGAGTTTATTAAAGAAGGAGATCTCTTCTTCACAAGGTAATGTCAGTCATTATAGCAAGTCTTCTCATCAATTGCAATAATGATGGCTAATTTATTCCAGTAAATATCTTTAATTAAAAGATTTACCACCTTGCTGGTTGTATTTCTTTTCAATTGTGATTGGGTGGGTACAGTATCTGTACTGTAGAGTATGCTCGAGTTTTTCCGATTCACTTGCCTGAATAGTAGCGGTTCTTTCTCATCGATTGGTGGAAACAAAAAACTTTTCCATCTTTTCAGCACACTTAGACCTTGTATTTTTAGTCCAAACATTCCTTTGAAGATGTGCATAATGAATGGTTCAAAATGAAATATTCGTCTCCCTACAATGACAATAGATAATGAGTTTAATGAGGTTTCCTGCTTTTCAACATTTTGGCTTATTCATGAAATCAGATTGTAAGGAAAGCAGTAAGAGTGGACCTTCTCTACATGCAGGCACCAATTAAATCATTAAAAAAAATGAAAACATGGTTCCACCATGTAAACACGGATATCTGCTGTCTTTGCTGTGTGTTGTGGGACTTGTATTTATTCAGAGCTTTTGAACAGTAGGAACATTGAATGTGAACATCGAATGTGTGACATACGTCGTGCTCCTATTGGTAACAGTGCGTTCACAGGTTACCCAGGTAACGAACCTGGGTACCTGCTCGATCAACATTCACCACCTGGTTTCAAAATTACTGCTGCATTCTTTTAGAATGTGAACGACAACATTTCTGTAGGTGTCAACATTGGATGTTAAATGCTGTATCTGATATATTTATGCTGGTTTATTCAAGTGTGAAGAATCAGATCTCTTTTGAAATGAAATTTCAAGTGAATTGAAGTACAAGATATTTACTGTAAGATTGCAATTAATTGATCTGTTGAGAATTAACAGAAAGTGTATATTTTACGCCGATAATCGCCACTCCACACCCACTATGAAGTTAAGTTGCCGTTGAAATACCAGCATGGAAGATTGATGTCCGTAATTACGTTGGGCTCCTCGGTCACCCTTTGAGTAGGAGACAAAACTTACCCATATCCTATTTTAGCATATTGATGGAAACACTAATCAGTAAGAGAGGAAACAACTCAACACTTCTGAAGTTCGTGAATGTCAAATGCGTGATCAGACTTTTAAAATGGTCAACTTTGACAACAATTACCATTAAACTGGTTCACCGAAAATTTGTGGCTGTTTATGGAATTGCCTGTTTTATGTTAATGTTTCTTGTTTACAATTTCAATGTTTCACAGCTGCCGTCAGTCAACCAACTTCATCTCACCCTTCCCAGATGACCATTAGAGATCACTTGATGAAGGCCATGCAGACCACGACGCACCCTGACCTCATGGCATACCAATACGCTGGTCAGTATCAAAAAGAAATCTCTTTGGAATTATTTTTCACCTGTTACAAAATGGATACCTTTGATTGGAGATCCGTTCAAGTTCTCATTGCTCTTCTTTCACAAGTAATTAATATTTTTATTTAGTAAGTCATCTCAGTTAAAACTTTAGGAAAAATTACATTATACATTACAAATTGAATGTTATGCCTAGCAATGAATTTCAAAGGTAGCAGTGAATTTCAAAGGATTGACGTTTACTTTGATATCAGAAGTCAGAATCAAAAGTCAGAATCAAGTGAACGAGATCCCAGGATAATATTTTTTCACTTGTCTCAGCCAACAATTTTTATTTTTATTCATGGTTGATTGGTGGGGGTGTATTCTGAAGACATTGCAGATTTTATTACGTTAATCAACTCTGTACTCATTATGCTCATCTTTCTTTTTGCATTAGGAGTGCAACTTTTTTTTTTTTCATTTTCTCGGCAGCTAATCCTCAGATGCAGACATTGTATGGTGGGCGGATGACCACTGCAAGGCTTAGAGAAGTCGGTTCTATCACAAATGATGCCATCAAAAAATTGCACGAGTGAGTACTCATAAAATATATCCAAGTTTTGATTGAGTTTTTATTACATAAAGAAGAATTGCTGGTTCTACTGTGGGAAGTTTCCTTGGCTCATCTTCCAGCTCAAATCATTGCATCTTGTTTGGTTTTTATGGTAATTGTAACCTTTGCTTTCATGATGGTGCATGCCTGTGTGGATGTAGGTGTGAATGTATGTTTCAAAGTGTGTTATGCACCTTGTAATCATCATATCTATGAAATGGCAGCTGGGATGGATCTCACATTTGTCATGTAGGTGCACCACATTTGGCACAAGCAAAAATTATGTTCATGAAAGTTAAACTCAGCAGAGGTTCAATAGTGAAAAGTGTTAACACCACATCTCTGTAGGAGAACCTTAGCTGAATCTCATATTATGTATTGCATTAGACTTATCACATCGGTGCGACGATCTCGTTGTGTCATGTGGTGGTCAAATCATTTATGATCCATGCGGATCAGAATGTGAAAACATTGCACACAGAATATCCCAACTGGGAAAGCTAGGATGGTTCTCATATCTAGCATGTAGTTGTAGCACATTGAATGTAAGACATGATTTTAATGTACTAATCATTGTAAAATTCCTTGTAAGCTCAGTACTTGGCAAATTTTAAAGGTCTCATAATTTCAGTAACTCACGAAGGGAAGCTTGGACCTATGTTTGGTACCCAACTGTATGTGGATATACATACCAAATTGTGGGCAAGAAATCCATTGCATTTAGTTAAAGCCAAATTTCATTTGAGGTCAAGGGGGCCCCAGGAGTGAAAGCCCTGTAAACGTGTATCTCAGAAGATTATCTGTTTGTTGTGTTAGTCTGCGATAGTGAGTACAACAAGCCATGATGTTTTTGAAAGAGGTCAAAGTTTATTTGGAGTTGACAAAATTGTAAAAAACTTCTTAAAAACAATACTGTATGCTGTATCAATGAAGGAACCTTTGACAGTTAACCTATGCAATGTTATATATTGAGTTGACAAAACATTTTGATCTTAGCGAAAGTTACTTGGGAACAATTGGGGTCCAAGGCAGTTGTACGCTTGTTTGTATTAAGCACTAGAAGCCTTCCAGTTGTCATTTTAGGTCAACAGCTGTTGGTATGATTGTATTATTTGATACTAAGGCTTTTAACCTGCATTTTCAGAAGAGAGATACCATCACCCTATATCAAATAATCAATCACTTGTCTATTATCACACCATAATGCATTACTGTAATTTTGCTTCTCTTCTTATTGTTGTTGCAGATCATTGGAAAGCTGTCCTACACAGGATGATATGATGTCTGACCCCAAGGGATTGAAAGTTAGCCTCATGCAGCATCAACGGCAAGGTCTGGCTTGGTTGCTCTGGAGAGAAAAGCAGCATCCCTGTGGCGGCATACTGGGTGAGGTCATTCGTTTAATATTGCTTCGTCCATTTGCTTAGAAAGAGTCCTCAATGTCTACTGGCCCATTACAATCAGGTGATCATGTTTTTATCCTTGGATAAGTGCATGGTAATTTAAGGGTAAAATCACCAGTGGACGATTACAATATGCTATCTTACATCACGATAACAAAACAATGGTGGAATTATGTCAATCCTAAACGAACGGTGCTGCCAGATAATTAATCGTGTTAGCAGTACTTGGGGTTCATTTTGAAAAAAAAAAGTGGTTACTTATAAACCTAAATTTGCTGTCATTTTCATCTTTTTCATCAAAATCTTGCTGTCTATGAATGAACAAGGTTTATCAACACTGGACCTGTGCATTAAGAGGGAAATGCACTCTCGGGGGCTACTGCTATCGCCGGATGAACTCAGGCTGAGCCCTCATGCGTGGTTGCGTTAACCCCCAATCATGCATTAACCTGTACTTAATGCACGGTCTAGCTGTGATGAACCTTTAAGGAAATGGTGATAATGTAACAAGCTCAAATGTAGGACCTTCTTTTAGTCAATAATCAAACCTCTGTCCTCATCTTCTTCCACTTTCGTGGCTTAAGTAAATGTTGTTCTCTTCTCTCCTCTTTACATTCCCTGACCTATCATATAAAGTGTGCATGAACATCACCTGTAGCGATGTACTACAACCATCTCCCTCTTTTGTTGCTGTACTGCAGACAACTGAAGCTTGTCACGGTGTTGTCTCATCAGTTTCATAGTTGCCATTATTACATCACTGACATTAAATCTTGTGCTGCATACATCTATTTTGTGAATCCTTGTTTTTTATCTTTATCAGCTGATGATATGGGTCTAGGTAAAACCCTTACAATGATTGCTTTGGTGATGAAGCAGAAGGAGACAAGGTTTGGTCTAGAAGAGGCAAAGACAGATGATGCCGAGAAAAGTGGAGATGGAGAGAAAGTGAAAACAGAGGCCACATTAGAATCTAATGATGAAACCAGTGGTATGTATTTTTTTGTATGAAAGGGCTCTAATTTGGCCATTGACTAAATTATGTGCTTGATAGATGACTATCACTTGTTGGTTTGTAGACATGGTTTAAACTGCCTGGCAGAGGCAAAGAAAGATTAGACTAGTAGACATTCTCAGGTATTACAACTTGCCAGGTAAGGACAAAGAAAGAGTAAACTAGTAGACACACTTGGATAAACTCCCCACAAACTAACAACATAGCACAAAGAAAGAGTAGACTAGTAGACAGGAAGTGTAAGTTGTTAGTGAGGAAGAAACATTAAGTATAATGTTCACTTCAAGTCTTTACCAGTTTATTTTCTGTCCCTTATTTTCTGCCCAAAATTTGATACGATAATTTCTTTTTTTGACCATGCTTCGGAATTTTGAGACGCTACTCTGAGTTTGATTAAATCAACGAATGATTTACCGGACTTAGAGAATTTCTTTTCCAGAGCACAACGATTTCATCAAATGCAACAGCACTCTGATCGTCTGCCCGGCGTCCCTCATGGACCACTGGGCGTTAGAGGTGGAGCGCCGTTGTGAGAGGGGGAGATTGAGGGTCCATAAGTATCACGGGCCAAACCGTACCAAGAGAGCCAAGGACCTGGTCCGGTATGACATTGTCATCACCACCTACCAGATCATCTCCAGAGAACTGGAAGAAGTTATCAAAGGCGACGACGGAAATGAAGCCACGACCGTGAGTCACCATCATCGATCTTTCGGGACCGGGTAGTAAATGTCTGTGGGTACCAAGGTATCTCTGATCTCCCTGGTCACCTGGGTTACCGGTGGACACACTACCACCGTTCACCCCCTCTGAGATGAGCTCATTTGCTTTTTTTTGAAAATTGTGCCTCAGGTTGCTTTCTACTTTTATAGCTTTTTTTGTCTTGATTATGTGTTTGTGAAATTGTATAATTATCTTTAAAACGTGTATACTTTAAGTACCATTTTATTCAAATGAGCATTCCACTTTCTACAATTTATTAATAGTGATTTAATGTCTTGATTACTAAAGAGCAATCATGATGGTTCCTGGGTACAGTTCTTTTGTTATACCCAACATACAGAAATGCTTTACTTTCTTTCAGGATGTGAAGGACACTAAGTTGTCTGACCAACCAGTTCCCCTCCAGATAGGCTGGGAGAGGATAATCCTAGATGAAGCCCACAACATCAAGAACCCGAAAAGCAAATCGGCCATCGCGATATGCAAACTGAGGGCCAGGGCCCGCTGGGCCATCACAGGGACACCTATACAGAATAATCTGCTGGACATGTATGCATTACTGAGGTAATTTCAAAATATGATGGCAAAGCGTGTTTTCATGTCCTGGAGAGGAGGTCGCTAATTTTCTGTACAAAAGCAGGAGTCACTTTTGATGGTCAGATTCTGAGGAATTTTTCCATTTCTGGAGATTTGACAGAGTATGTTTTACCTAATAATGCTTAAATTGTTGATTTTGTTAATTCTCCATCTGTTGACCGTGTTTGAGATGGGTTTGTACTCAGAGGCTGCGTTAAAATAAACTGGCCTTTGGAATTAATGACATAAGAGGGAAAAAAAATGTAACAATGTGTCCAATTTGTGACATTTTTTTGCTGTACGTGTGTTTAGGAAGGATGATGATCATGTTCTGGGCAAAGCACTAGACTTAAAGGGGAATAGGGTGTTTAGAATACA
Source organism: Stichopus chloronotus (assembly GCA_021234535.1). Lineage (NCBI taxonomy): Eukaryota > Metazoa > Echinodermata > Holothuroidea > Aspidochirotida > Stichopodidae > Stichopus > Stichopus chloronotus. The sequence continues at coordinate 19,929,666 of CM037841.1, read as the reverse complement.
CCAACATGACATACAAAAAAAATATCTTTAATAATCATTGTTAAGCGATTCAGTCTCTTCGATCAGTAATCATCTGACAACGCTCCATCTCCTCAAAACATCATGTATGTGATGGGTAATGGAAGATGCATCATTTGAATTTTGAAAAGTTTGGGTGAACAAATTAGTGTTGAGCACCAAATAACTGAATTTCTACCTTTGAGAAACTAATTCCTTGAAAAGGTGGCTACTGTCCTTCCTCACTTTGAATAACCTATCATTCTATGTTCACAAACATTGGATTTAAAAATATAGTTGTTTTCTGTAAAACAAATGGCCTACCGTATTTCCCTTTAAAAGTGACTGAAACAAGAAAATGTGGAATGCAAAAGAAAATGTGACAGGTAGAAAAGGAGTTTGGTGGGGTTGATTTTAGGGAGGATGACATCCAAAATCTAGCAAGGAGGCAAGATGTGTGAGGGTGATTTCTGTAAGAGTTAGGTAAAGCCATCCCACCCTCCACTGTTATGGGGGAACGAAACTGGATTGATGATTAATAGTAGCTACAGGTTGCATTGAGAGTGTCCTCCATGTGCAAGAAAGCGGCGTCGCTTGAATCGGTAGCTGCTGTGCCAGTCTACATATGGCGTGTCCATGAACTGTGGTGATCACAGCTTGGGGTGTAGAGATTATCAGCTTGGGTATTTTGACAAAGATCAAATTGTCGTCTAATATCGAGACACGGAGTATAGTCTGAATTGCTATCTCGACAATACTTCAAATTCTTCTTAGTGGTAATTGTAGGTTAAGGTAGGCTGAAATATGTTAGAAAGGTTGAATTTTAGTTCATTGACATTATGACATATAACATGGTACCCTAAATGCATTTGAAACCATTTGCCCGAACAATGGGCAAAATGTGGGCTAATAAACCCAATTTTGTCAATGTTAATTACTGCAAATTGTTGTTCACCGCTGCAGGTTCTTGAGGTTCTCCCCATTCGATGAATACAAGGTATGGAAGAGACAAGTTGACAATCAAAAGAGTAAGTCTCATTGTTTTCAGAATGGTACACTGACACACAACTGTATATGAAAGCATATATGCTGGGTGCTAAAAATAGACCCTCGTCATATGTATAAGACCAGTCCACCATTTGATTGTAAGTGGAAAATTACATCAATTTATGAGATTAAGTTGGGACATTATGGCTTCTCCAGTTACAGGGCATGACTCAATTTGTCCAGTTTAGGTCCCTGTGCAATTTTTAAATGAGAATTTTTCCTGCAAAAGCTTAGTCCTCAAACATCAGTAAATTTGTCAAAGATATGTACAGTAGTTGAGTTTGTGAGGAACAGGACACACACATGAAAATGAATGTGATTGAAATAAATACTACTCAGGTGTACACTTGTTGACATTAAATTGTGAATGGTTGGAGAGACCCAATAAATCTGTTCCATTACTGATAGGTGACCAATAATTACACTTTCTAAAAGATAAACTCCTCTGTCTGAGTCTGAAAAATCTGGAGCAAGTTCAAATGGTAAGCCAGAAGCATTTAATACCTCTTTTAGGCCTGGAATACTCTAGATATTCCTGCTTTGTATTTCAATTTTGTTTTGCATTCTGTTTGGAAAGAAAAATAACTCACCTCCTCTCTTCATCTAAAGTTTGAATATGCTGGTCTCTCCAAATTTGGGAGAATAGAGTATTTCTTTCACATTTCGGTGCTGACTGGAGGTAATTTGAAGATCAATATCTATTCCTTCATTTTGCCATTTTATAGGAAGTGGAAACAAGTGGCTGGCGACTCTGATGAAGGCACTGCTACTACGACGGACGAAGGACCAGATGAATAGCCAGGGTAAACCCTTGGTGAGTATTATCCTTCTCTGGGTAAAATTTAGGATGGTAATCATGAATGTAGGTATCAAGTTAGCTTGATTAGGTGGGTCTGTGGGTCATGGAGGGGGGGGGCCTGGGTTGAGAACGGTTTGGCTGGGGATATTTGATGTACACTCCATGATAGATTTTTGTAATCAAATGATCGTTGTTGTTACTGTTTGATAGAGGTGTTCATGTATGCCCATTTCCTAACCAGCTCCCACCATCTTTCACCACTGTGGTTCACATATAACCAAACTGATGTATAAGTCTTTGGTACCCTTTGAAGAAAGTGTTGGTTTGAAAATGTTCAGATTAAATTATGTATGTGCCGGATCCAACATGTTTGGAGTATAATGTAAAGGGAAGCATTTAATGTTTGGGTCTGCTCTTCAATCTTTGAGGACCATTGTTCAGAACGAGAAAACAAAATGGAAAGAAAACAAAGAAAAATGTACTTTCAAGCCTTTTTTAGCTGATCCTCTCCAGATGACAATTGTGCTTTTAATCTAAACACAAAATATCTTGTTACTCGATGTTGAGGAATTATGTTTTCAGTTAGTTTTTCCACAATGCTACCAGGCACAGTTTCTACTTTAGGAATCAAGTATTGCAGGGATTTTGTTAAGACTGTGAGTCACTCAGTAAAGTTAGTGTTTTACATCAGAATTTTTGTGTGGGCAGTAGTTGATGTCATTCTTCATAGAGTTCTGGTAAATCTCATCTTGACAATATCCCTGAATCGTTCTGTGGGGTGATCTGCACTTACTTGCGTTTTATCTTTTTTCAGGTCAGACTACCAGAGAAAAACACCAAAACCCACGAAATCAAGCTCTCCGAGCAGGAACAGAAAGTTTATGACAAACTCTTCCAAACTTCCAGGTGCTGAGAATACTTTCTTATTTATTGTGTTGATGTTTATATACGGTGGTCAGGTTTAACTGAGTGATGTTGTGATAAAACAGTTTTGTTCCACTGCAGGAAGCCTCAGTGCTCATCGTTGACAAAACTTCAGATTTCACGTCTCTCAAATGTCGGATATTTTGGCCTGCCGCAGAGCGAATAGGCCATGTAAATACTCTGCTGGGATGGAAATAAATAGTTTCTTCCTTTGGTATTATCATCTAGGGAACTAAATTTCCAAATTGGGTGCATTGTACTACCAAAATAGTAAAGTTAATTCAGTTGAAATATGTATGTATTAATACAACAGCTAAGTCTCAAAAAGTGTATGAGCAACACGCAAGGTTAAGATAATGATGGAACCAACAGAGTTGATCATAAGAGTCAGAGACGTCTCATTTGCAATCGATCGCAGATTTAAACATCCAATGAATTTTTCTTTTATTTTCTCCTTAGAGGGAAAGTGCAGGAGTATATCAACCACCAGGAAGACAAACGAGATGGCTTCGTCCTCCAGGCATCCTCAAACAGTCTCCAAGCTAACACATTTGCCAGTCACGGCACTGATGCAGCGCATCTCGCAGGTCCCGGAGTTGCGGATGGTGCGATCGCTGCTCCGAGTGGGAAGATGAATGCCAGTCATATATTGGTCATGTTGCTACGGTTACGGCAGTGCTGCACTCACCTGAGTCTACTGAAGGAGGTAATTTAGGTTGTAGTTTGAGATGTTGTCTTTGATCGGGTGGACCGTGAGCAGATTGAAATTTTCAAACTTTGCTTGAAATGCTTTTTGTAGAGGGAGCCACCAATTTCTAGTTGTACTCACATGGCACACTAGTACACGTAAAACACCAGAACACGTCGGTGCCAAGACAGTCACTGTGAAGTTAAGCCAATTTTTGTCGAAAGATAAATATCCAGGCAAGAGAATCGTTCCGGAAGAAAACATTCTCAATTTGAGACCTATGCCTTTCATGAGTGGAGATTTTTGAATAGATATCCTCCTTGTAATTGAAGTGAAATACTAAGGACAGTGGGATGAGTCCAGGGTCAGTAAAACTTTCAGATTGTATCTCAGTCACAAGGAAAATTATTTGCTAGTTTTAAGTTCATGTGTCATGAAAAACACATTTTGGAGTATTGACAGAATCAACCTTGAAAAACATTAAAAATAACCACAATTTCCATCAAAATCCATCCAGCAGTGACTATTTTACAAACAAACGTGAGCCAAATATGCTAAATTTGTGACATCAAGTGAGGGTTGTGCATGATATGCTTCATGTTGTCCTCTGTTTACTCGACCTTTATTTCAAGGAAAACTGAGAATTTGGTACGGCCAGAGGGTTTATTTTGGAAGTATGTATCGCCATAAAATATTGATACCACTTAGCAACGAATAACCCAGTCATCAAGAGACAATCTAAATTGGCCTGACAATAGGAATACCGACAAATGTGCAGCACTCCACATCGTCGGGGTTGCATTTTCATCAAACTTTGAAAAAGCTGCATCTCAGAAACGGTAATGGCTATGAACATAATTCCAATGAACTGTCATTCGGCCTCAGGTTTCCACTCTGCGACTTCTGAATGAAGCCAGCACTTTTTAGATGTTTGTTACTTGGTCTTTAGAAGCAAAGCTTTTATCCTTTGGTTTCATGCATTCAAAAAATTTATTTGCCAAAAGTACTGTATGCAGTCACATAAGCATGTTACATTGGTAGGGTCATTGATTTCCAACATTCAAGGTTAATTGTGTCACAAGGTTTAAGAGATTGCCTCTTGGAGGTGATTGACATGTATTAAAAATTGTGGAAAGTCTCTCTTTTTGGTAAAAGTCATATGTCAATAGCATCTTCTGTTTGGAAGTCATGGATATTTAAAGAAATTTCCATTTCAGATGGTATATCGCATCATGGGAAGCATGTGATGTCACAAAGACATAAATACTTGAATATCCTCTGTATTTCTACACCATCATCTTGTCTGTCTCATCAGAAGCATTATGATACTTTAAGAGATGTGACCTTAATTTCTTAACTAATTGAAGGTAAAGTGAACTTTTCACATGTGTCAGATTTCCGTGGCAAATGAGCACTTTCATTTCAGAGAACAACAGAATCCTGTCGTCGTAATTTGCCACTGTTACAGGCCATTTTGTTACCTTGAGGCACCTGTACATCTTTCTTGGCCAAAGAAGTGCTTCTCCAAACAGCAATAGTCTTTGATCTATTCACAAGGCATTGATGTGGGGTTCGAAGTGCCCGTCGTTCAAAATTCTCTTTCATTTTTGGAAACCCTTAACCTGCCAATGGTACATTCCTTGAATGATTTGTCTCACCCAGATACCGGAGGAAGAGGCTCTGAAAGACGATGGCATAGAGCTCTCTCTGATCGGAAAGATGAAAGACTTGGGATTGTCAGATGATAAACTGGATGTAGGTGGCACAGAGGGCAGCAAACAGGAAATTGGTAGCCCTTTAAATAACAGCTCAAAGGTAAAGTAGTCAAAACTTGCTGCCTGTTTTTTTTTTTCTCACTTTCATTCAAATTTTATTACACAGAGTGTAAAAGAAAACTGACGTTTGTCATACAGTATAATCTTTCATTTCATGATATTAATTTCAGAGAACATTTCCTCTGATTTTCTACTCTCATATCCCTAGTAGCTATTGCTTCTTTTGCTAGGTTTGGAGTGTTACTGTGAAACATAAATTGTTTCCATAGATTTGTATTAGTTCACTAAGAGAGTAGGATCCAACACAGCAGTTAATAGAAAATGACAAACATCCCGCCTAGAATTTTGCAACTCGATTAAATTTCATTCCAAGGCAAATTCAAGCAAACATGGATATTATATCTTATCATGGTGTTGCTGGCAATCACATTTTTTGGGCTCTAACTCTGTTCATGAATAGCAGTACAATGTTCAAATTGTCACTTTGGCTTATAATTTGGTTCTCTCAGTGAGCTGGCATGCTGTTACCTTCATGACTGTACATTTATTTAAGGTAATCCATCATATATCATTCTAACCGTGCGGGAGCTTTGTAGATGACCTTGTTCTTCGTTGAACATCTGAAAGCAGTGGTTACCCTATATTTCATGTTACCTTTCTATAATCATTCCCCATTTTAATGTGTTGGAAGCTTTGCAGTTCGAAGGGTGACATGCCCTAATCTTTTCCTTCTTATTGATAAGGTCAAGATGGTGTTGGATGCCATCCGCAGGGTCGAGGAGGACGACTCCGTGGACGGAGGACGTTCAAAGTGCGTGATCGTCTCACAGTGGACCCAAATGCTGGACGTAATGGACCTCCACTTGCAGAGAGCAAATATAAGGACCCTCAAAATCAGTGGAACGGTCCCCCAGAAGAAAAGAAGTGAAGCCGTGGAGGATTTTAACAATAATCCGAGGGGACCTCGGGTCATGCTCCTCTCTCTCAAAGCTGGTGGAGTTGGTCTGAATCTGATCGGTGGAAATCATCTTTTTATGATGGATATGCATTGGTACGATCAATAAAAACTTTTCTTTTGTTTTTTGGTAAGGAAGGGGAAGAGAACGGGGGCAAATAACAGTGTGTCTTATAGTCAAAAAATTAAAAAATAGTGCAGATGCTTCCCATGAATTTGTTCAGTGTGCTTGAATGCCTTGTTGCATTCGATTTTATGAAGAAAGTAGGATAGAAGTGTGCTCAATAATGAACTGATTAACAGTAAAACTGGGTGGGGGCTGTATAATTTTGTCAAACTGTCTTCCACATTTAATCTCAAATTGCAGGTAATGGCAGTGGTTTTAACTTCTTGTTTTGTGGTTCAGATGGGCTAACAACAGCCAATTGCAGGATATAGAAAATGATGATGTTGCTGTAGAGCACTTGGCACTGTTGTCTTAGTTTACAAAAATTAGGTCAAGAGACAAGAGTTAACTGTTTGAAAAAAAAAGGAATAAAGTCTCCGAGAATCATAGTACAACACTATGCAACCGGAAAATCGAGACTTCCTATAAACATTAGGTGGAAAAAAAGGTTTAAATGTTATGGCAATTTCAGTATTTTCTCATCATTATTGAAAAATTTCATGTCATTTTCATGTGATTCAAGACTTCAAAATACCACCAAAAATGTAAACAGTTGACGTGACCTTAGTGTCCCACGGGAATTCTACCCTCTGCAAAATTTCTTTCGCAAATCGGAAATCACTTTAAATTTCAAAATGGTATATTTAGAAGATGATAAAATCTTGTTCTTAGTCATTACTCATAAGGTGTTGAAGTTTAGAGACATTAACAGTTCATTCAGTTCACCTCTGAAACTCCAAGAGGTTAATCAATAGATACTTGGTTTAATTTTTTGGTCTTTGAGAACAGATGTCGGTTTTCATCGCCCAAATGTTTTCATTTTCTGGTGGGTGCTTTTTTGCAGCTGACATATTCCTTTCGGAAAATACTGCATTTCTACTGAAACAAGAATGTTAACTTTCAAAAAGCTGATTCACTTCCCCGATGCATTTTGTCTTATCTCCGCGCAGTACCGTTTGTAACACAAATCAGAGCTCAAGTTCTTAGCGCAAGTCACAGCTCAAGTTTTTTTTAATGTGTTGCTTTATTTATAAGTAGTCAATTGTCTCTATGTGTGTTTTCTTTCCTTTTCCTCTCTGTGAAGGAACCCTGCTCTGGAGGACCAAGCCTGCGATCGCATTTACCGAGTCGGTCAGACGAGAAATGTCAAAATTCACAAATTTGTCTGCAAGGATACGATAGAGGAGAGGATACTGATGTTACAGAGCAAGAAGACTCAACTGGCCAAGGATGTCTTATCTGGGTGAGCCATCTGTTAAAAATTGTCATCGGATTATTGCACCTCTGCTTGGTTTGATAAAATGCTGTCAAGATGAACTATGGTAACAGGAATGTAAGAACAAAGGTGTTTTGTTTGTGGTAAGGTTTTATTAGTTCTAAGTATGCTACCACAAAGCTATCAATGCTAAAAAATATCTTGCTTGAAACAAGTTTGGTTTTATAAAACCTTTTTGTATTAATAGAACAGATTTTGTGGTCTGCTGACTACCATACATGCTGTTGTTGTCCCAATAGCTCAAATTAATGTGATATGAATAAACTTAGTCAAAGTAACCCAAGCATTTTGTGTTAGTATTTTTTTTTTGGAGGGAGGAAAGTGGAGTAAATGTAATGATATTAGTATACTGCAGTGCTCTTTATAATACAGTACAGTACTTTACAACTGGGATCAGAGACACATTATTAGAACCAAATGTCCCATATTCCAGTATTCAGTGGAGTAAATGTAATGTGAGATTTGTAAGTTTTCGAGGCAGGGCTGAAATTCTAGTCAAAGAACAGCTTTATGAGGAGTTAAAGGTTTGAAAATAGTTGAAAGTTAACTACCAGTGTCACTTGTTCTTTTTTTTCCAGCTCAAAGGAAAGGAGAGGAAACAAGCTGACGTTGGATGATCTCAAGATGCTCTTTAAGATTTGCTAACGGAGATGTCTTTGCATTTGGTCTGTGCCTTTAGAATACAGCCTGTATGACGTACTTGGGTGCCTGCCATATGGACAGTGTGTACACATTGTACATAGTGTGTCAGAGATGCTGCAGAACTTTTCTTTCAGAAAGTTTATTCCACGAAAAGCTTAATGAGAGTGTTTCATGTAGATGTAACACCCATTTGGTTGAGGGCTGGGAAATATTTTCTGCATCCATGTTTGACAAATTTGATGGCAGTTGAAAGTAAAACTCAAATCGTGGTATTTACTGTTGAAATCATGTAAGTTCATAATTTATGTGGATTCCACAATCGCGTTTATCTCTGTGCATTTATGGGAAGAGGTAAAAATTGAGACAGTCATGCTGTTTAATTTCCCATCACTGTTATGCTACACTAAAACTGAAAAACCGACCCTGTGCCTGTCTCAGTGGGTTTTGGGGACTTAGTGGATCAGAGCATGTGTCATCCTCTACCATCTTGCTGTGCCTGAGTGTTGCATTGTCCAAGGCTAATCTTTGACTTGGACTTGGCATTTGCTTTCACTCAGTGTAATGTCAAAACAGTGTGGCCATTCAAGTGAGTTTCCTATTCCACGTCACACTCTATACACTTGGCGTACGAGAAAGGGGCTGTTATTACCACTACATCCTCTTTAAAGGAACTGAAAAAGCAACAACAGTGTGAAAACTTCACTGATATGTTTCCCCATTTCTTTTGCTTTGTTTTTGTAAGAAACATTGAAAAATACAGAAGGGGAACTATTCTCAGCTATCAAGGTAACTTGGATTTCTGTTCAAGGTGATGTGCTAGGGAGTGGGGATCTATGCCTCTGGATTCACAGCGACGCTTGTTCAACATACCCAAATTTTCAAGAACTTCCAGAAACATAAGCTGAATTACATATTTCAGTTGGTAACTTTATTTTCATTAATTTCTTAAAGTTGATAGCTTAAAAATCCACCTTTCCCCTAGAGAGAATGCTTAATGCACTATATGTCTGCGTACCCGTGACATTCACACACACTAGGTTAAGCACGCTTCCATATCCATTGACGAAACGACATACACCTACTGTACCATTCCACATCATCCAAATGTGATTCCCCTAGGAGCAAGAAGAAATGCAAATGGATACTCTTTTCAGAGTAGTGAAACTGTTTGGCACAAAGAGTTAATAAATGAAAGCTGGTATAAATTGATATGACTGATCAATCTATGACGGTCATTGCATGTTGATTGTCGCAATGAAGTATGTTTAAACACAGAATATGTGCACAAATGTGACATATTTATTGGCTTTGAATAAATCATGTGAAGCTTATCAATCCTGTTCAATGTTTTTTTTTCTTTTACTTCTTCCACCTCCATGGCATTCTTTCCATGTATTTGACCGGTTTTTCTGGTTATAGGACTGAATGTTTCTTCTCCACAGAATGTCATTGCATTATGTTCTTATCATTCCTTTGAGCCATTTTCTTTTTCTGTACCAGTGGCTCATAGCCAATGGGTAATTACCGCCTGTGAAGTAATTTTGGTATGTCATGTGGGTACTGATAGCCGATCCTGTCCAGTATCTCTTTTCTTCAATCCTCGTACAGTAGTTCTGTAAGACTGGTCCCGAATCCGACCATCTGCTACTGTAGCACACTAACTGTCCTAAAACATAACATAATAAAGTATCAGCCACATGTTATTGTACTCACATATTTGCATAAAATGAGGAAACCCCCAAGTGCTGTACTGTGATCAAGACTCCAGCTGTAACTTTTGATATATTTTAGGGGGGGGGGGGGGAATCCTACATTGGATGGTTGGGAGGGAGAAATGTGCCAAACATGGTTATAAACCACAGTTCTATGCAGTAGGGATAGCACCCTCATAGAAATGTAGCAATACATTCACCAAGGTAGCCAACACGCTCATCGAACTAGACAATAACAAAGGCCAACATTTGAGTATCACCCACTGGGTAGGGGTCCAGAATTTATTAGTTGAACTCTTGACAGCAAAAAACATTTCATTACGGATATACAAAACTAGACCTCCACCGATCGAAAGCAACTTCCACTCAAAATGGACTGGTTAGATTACCCTAGAGTGGCTATTGCCTTACGAACATAATCACTTCTTCTTCTTCAGTCTTGTGCTTAAACTGGCACATTACACACATTCAATCATTGGCAGATAATATTGCATTTTAAGGTTAAAAAGTAATGGAATGATGAAACTCACAGTTCAGGGAAAAAATTGGGAAAAAAACATGAACAATTTCGGAATGAATCATGTCTTACGGCACTTACAGAAATTCAACAAACATGGGCAAAACTTCAGCTGTACATGGGAAAGACTTGCCCTTGAAAAGACATGCCCTTGAAAGGACTTAAAAGTCATGTCATGTAAATAACATGTTCACTAAATATAATTTGCAACATATAATTTTTATGAGATAAATGGTAATGTAATACCTTAAATAAATTTCTCATTTATTTTGTTAGGCTTCATGAATATCATTAAAAACTTCAAAATAGGAAAATATCTCTCTTTAAAGCAACAATTGTTTCATCATTCTGACATTTCCATATTGCAATTTCTGTTGGTGGAATTCAAAGGGGGCACTCACACACTGAGTGCCAAAATCACATCTGATGTCTTTTGTAATGTCTGTATTGAAGATCGTCATACCACGTTGACCGTCATCTCCGAAGACGAACATGGGACATGAATATCACAATATAGGAAATGCTTTGATGACTAACTACGATACCACTGCAAGCTGCCAGGCATGTGGATTGGCTCATAATTTAGTGCTACCCTGTAGAAAATAATCAGTTCAAAAACAACTGATTGTCTCGTGAATTAGGAACCTCAGAATTTGTGAACAAAGTAAACAAAAAGTAAACAAACTATGTGGAATTACACAGTGAAATTCATCGCAATGCTACCCTCTGTTGTTCACACGGTTCATGAGATGATCTGTTGTCTGTGGGTTCTGATGTTTTTTTTTTTGTAATAAAATGAAAAATATGGAGGAAAATAAAGGCCAACAGATAAAACATGACAGCAGATGATCCACAATAAAAAAATTTGTGATATTTCTTGAGAGATCAAATAGACTTGCCACATCAAAATTTGCTTGGCACTTTTGGAGCGACTGTCCTTAAATCTCATAGCAGAAGCAGCTGTGACTTCATGTTATTTAGTTTGCCAATGTTCAACATCACATCAGAGGTAAATTGTAACATAACAAAAGTAAAAAAAAAGTCATTTATTTACAAAAGTGTCTACATTACATGAATCACACTCAAACATTGCAGTTTTTTAATTAAACCAAATTTTACAGACGTCAAAGAAACTAAACAAATTTAAAAGACATGGGCAAAATGTAATCAAAATTGGCAGTGCATGCCTGTCAAGAAAATAAAAATAGATAAACACCACCAATGACAACATTAAACGACACCAGGCTGCTACTGTAGGTAAAAAAAATGATTGAACAAAGATCAAAGTTCATGGAAAAATATCCTTTTTTAACCATATAAAAGAGATTTAACAAGTCCGTATGTCCTACGTAGATGCAGAAGTTAAGTTAAAATTATCAAACATCATGGGACTGTTGTAGCTGAAATCTGCTGCCCCAACCGCTAGAAATCCGCTGGAAGGAACGTCTGCAGGGAGTTTGGTCAGCTGAAATACTTGCTTGCCATCAACCTTACCAACAGTGACCTGAAGAAAAGCAAAATAGTGGAATTGTTAGCTAATTCAGATAAATCTCTCTGTTTCTGAAGGTCTCAATGAGTTGAAAGAAAAAAATCACATAGAAATATCTATTGATGGCAGAAAACCTCTCTGGATTATGACTAAAAGCATTTTGAGGCACCTTGTAAAAACCATGATTGCTCCAGTGACTCAGCTTGTGCATTAGCTTAAACTATTAAAATGACAAACTACTACCAAGATCAGCAATCTTAAACTTTGCGGACATATGATCGAGACAATCTCATTTTTGTGGCAAAGTTTCAGTAACTTTGAGAAGGAATCAAACCAATATTACTTGATTTGTCACAAACATCTGTCTGTTGACAGATTTTAATTTAGGAATGTACCACTCATACTGCCTAATGATGTGGTAATGTTTGTTTGATTCACAATTTTCCACAGGACCGTACAAAAAATTCTGACATTTTGAAACGAGGAAGACCATTTTATCATTTGAAATCATTTGCCAATTTCAAGCTTTACAAACTGGCTCTGGTTCTGCTACAGTCTTGACTCAATTTTCATCATTTCTTTGTGTAAAGTAGGACAATAGGCTATAATAAGAAATAATGGAGACTGGTAAATATGGCAATATGAACATGAATGGGATATGAAGGGCTTTAATTCACTTATGACAAAGGAGGTTACTTAAAAGACCACAATTCATAATTTGATTCTTCTGGTAACTAACGATGTTTTTTTTTGTCTTTTAGAGAAGTTATACCTAAGAGTTTAATCATTCCTCTAAGTTCACTGACACAAAAGGATGGAAGTGATTCATCCACAGCTCAACAAAAACTTGCAAGTAATAATTTCAAGAACAGGAAATTATCAAGTCCACTTTTTTAATGTATGGATAATTTGAAAAATTTTTAATAGAAAAAATTAATAGTTATAAATAGCATATAACCATACTGTTATAGTACAGTAAACAAAAAAAAAACAAAACTGAAGGTTCTTTGTTTCCAATGATGCTATTTTAATGTGGGGGTATAAAATAATAGAAACAAGAAATTAGGACTCCCTGAGGACCTTAGGTGCAAAGAGCAGTAAATGTGTGTTTTCATTGCAGGTACATACAATCGCATTCTGCCCTACGGAAATACTCACAGATTCACTCGTTACAGATAATTCTAAAGTAAACCATTCGCCTGATGATACATCAACCTGACCGGAAGCCAAATTGTCAAGTTGCACTAAAAGAACAGAGTAAATATCATAAACATGATAAAAAACAGTACAGTTATTGAGTCACCACAAAATAGAAAATGAAAAAATGTACCAAGCGGGAAAATAATACCACTATGATAAAAATATCAAAATGCTGCATTTCCGATAGGAAAAATCCGACGACTTGCTTCATTAACTCAAATAACAGAATGCCACAGACAGTTTTTTTTTTATCACCTACTAACCTGTCACAGGATGTGACAGGAAAATCCTGGTCACTATTTTCAATCTGTCACAGGACATGACAGGTCTCATGCTCACATAAGTCATAAACCTGCTATGTACAGCTGCTTGACACTGAACATTTTTGTGTAAACAATTTGACCTGTATTGTGTCTGTAGAGTAGTGTGTGTGTATCTGTCTATCTGTCTGTCTGTTTCAATGAAGAGAAACTATCAGCAATAATCACCCACTGGTAGAGAGTAAAGAGCATGGCAGATCTCAATGAGGTCAAACCTTTTATATTGTGGCACTGACTGTAATGCAAATATTATCTATCATAACATTCCCGTATAAATCTCACATTTTAGAATAACAAGACTTCCAGAAGATGTCCAAAAGTCATCCTCTAGACTTTCTGTTAAAACAGTATCTTTACAAATTGAAAGAAAAAACATCTTACTTTGTGAACATTTCGTAGAAATATAGTGAATTAATCCAAATATGGAAGAGAAAAAAGTGTGGAAACTTATAATATATGGTGAGAAGGAAGGGGGTCACAGAAGAAGGCATATTTTCAGTGAAGGTGAAGTCAAACCTTAGTGTCCGTTATGAGTAACATAAGATGGAGAAATATAAAGTTGACAAAAATCAACAGGATATTTACTTTACCTACTAGTATATACTGTTAAAGCTTCAATGTCCTAAAGCTGTCAAACTGTATAATAATAATAATTCAGACATAATAAGTCAGGCAATGAAGGGTAGTCATTTCACAAAGCTAAGCAACCACAGAAGTGCAGAGGAAGCCTGTGGCTTATATATTACAACTTCACGCCGGGTGTTAACCAACTTAAAAAAATTTGGATCACATTTGGCACCTTATTTTTCAGGTTAGTTCATATGGTTCGTTCAGATGGGAAAACCTTAAATTACCCTTAGACGATCCCCATCCTAACGTGACTCGATCAGGGATCGAACCCAAAACCTTTCAATTGCTATGCTCCATTGTAGCTTCAAATGTCACCACCTTTTAATATCCACTCAGCCACAACGCCAGTTCAACCGATTACCAGGTAATCGCAAGCCAATCCGACTGCCATACAGTGAACAGGTTTTGAAGACTGGAGATCAAACATTGAGATAAATTTGCTTAAAAAAAAATGCCAGATGACAACAGTTGTAGCCGTTGCTACGAATAATAGTGACTACTACACAAGGTAACAGTAAAAGTACGTCACATGAATCTAGCGAGGCTTCATTCTTTCCCCAGTAATTTCCGCATTGCATATGAAAGGACTCACAGTAGCCAATAGGACTTTCCTAAACTACTTTTTCTTTATTGTTTACTTGTTCATCAGAATTTTAATTGGAAGAGGCACACACAAACTTTGAAGTGGTAAAGGTTGATCCTCTCCACTGAACAAATACAGCAACACAAAGTGCTAACAACAATTTCACCAAAAAAAAAAGAATGATCAGAGTTCCAAGCTTTGATATTACATACAGCTCAAGATATTAATCTCATTACTCTTATTAAGCATATTAATCAATATGTATCTTACTTTTCTACTCAGGATGTTATTAAACTCACAGGGTTACTTACTAATATTAGATGTGACCAAAAAGGTTCCATTAGTAAAGACGAAGAAGTAGACACCAGCTGAATTGTGCGTTCTACAACCACCTTGCTGGACTCTGGCTGCAATGACGGCGCCCCCAGAGACCGAACTGACCATGACGTTGATGCCAAAGGACGCTGACGTCCTAAAGGAGAGGTTTTTCAGATATTGCTGTTAAATCCACATGCAAACAAAAATTCCACCTCTTTGGTGGAAATGAAAAAAAAAACATTACACACCAAATTTTGGCTGGTCTTGAAGTGAGATCATAGGAATTTTCAAGACCACAACATTTCAAGGCCAAGCAAGACTGAGACCAGGAAACGACTGACCGGGCCTTGAGACTAGGTCTCGAGACTGGTACAACACTGATTAACAGCCTGAAAAAGAAGGAAAGTTGTAACCTTAGACACCAGGGTAGACTACTGCGCTGGTTGGGTGATTCACCGGGAGTCTTTTAATGCAATGATCATCTCATTATTACATTGAGAATCAATGGCTGTATTAACTTCTCTGTTATTCATAACAAGAGCCCAATGGACACCGTGGTTCCTTGGAAAGAAATTAGGGCAAGTGAAAAGTTGGGTCCTCAAAACTGGGGACCCAAAAATTGGACTATCAACAATGGGGCCCAAAAATGGAGTCCAAATCAGGTCCAAAAATGTAGGCCCATCTGTACAGTGTCCCCATTGAATTAAGAAATATACCACATGTTTAGATAATGAATTAAAACAAGAGCCCAATGGGCACTGTGGTTCCTTGCAAAGAAATTAGGGCGAGTGAAAAGTTGGGTCCTCAAAACTGGGGACCCAAAACTTGGGCTTTCAAGACTGGGGCCCAAAAATGGAGTCCAAATCAGGTCTAAAAATGTAGGCCCATCTGTACAGTGTCCCCATTGAATTAAGAAACATACCACATGTTTAGATAATGAATTAAAAAAATTGGGGCCCAAAAATTGAGCTCACAATGGGTCCCAAACATTTTGGGACCATGTATAACCATTAACTTAACAAACAACTAAACATGTTAAAATATAATGAAGTAAACAGTTTCCCATTTTTTCAAATTTAAGGATAATGCAAATTCAATTGGTACACACATTGCTTATGATGGTTACCATACTGTAGTTGTGTACCAACTACTAAACTAACAACTCACTATACCATGTTTAGACACAGTGACTGAAACTGTTCCCCAACCCATTTTAATCTATAAAGATAATGCAAATTCAACCATTACATACATCAGCTGATGGTCTTCTACCATAGCTACCATAGCACTAAAACAGCAACAATTTTCCAATGACCAAAACATAAAACCACAAAATCTTCCCCCCTTTATCAATAAATTTCACAGGGATGTGAATCTGTCAATATCAGACAACCATATCAAGTTTTCAACAAATCTGAACCACAATTATGGAAATATGGCAGTTTTAAGATTTTTACGTTTGACCCCCATAACCCCATTAAGATGCAAGATATGGACACCATAAACAATAGGGCACTTATACCTACTATGATGGATCAGTGCACCAACATGACATACATTCCCTGATGGTCCTCCTAGGCTACCATAGCCTTAAAACAAGAAAAAGTTTCCAGTGACCAAAATCCCATTGAGTTAACTGTGTCACTAAAACCACAAACTGCCAATGGCAATTTTACACACTGTATCCCTTAAGCTTTTCAAATAATTTGTACAGTAGCTTATAATAACCACAATAATGGTGTTAAGGCTATTATTATTGTTTTAGATTGAAAAATTATCCCTTCCTCTCCATTAATAAGCATTAAATTTCACAGGTTGTGAACCTGTCAGTGACAGACATTGCCTTATCAAGTTTAAAACATCTCTGACCAACGGTTATGGAAATATGGCAGTTTTAAGATTTTTATGTTTGACCCCATGACCTCATTAATATGCAAGATTTGGACACCAAAAACAATAGGGCACTTCTATACACTATGATGAAACTGTACACCAAGTATAAGTTTTATCCAACATGCCCATATTGAGTTAGAACGTACCCAAGCTGCGTCACAGACACACACACACACGCACACCCGCCAAGTTAAATGCATAGGTTCCTCTTGCTAACGCAAGGAACCAAAAATCACTCATGTGGACAATGCACTGTCTCTACAGATCACTATAAATGACTGCTTATAGTGATGTGCTGCCCATAAATACTCAAACCCAATACTGACACTGAAACAATCTGCCTACGCTATGTACATTTGACTATCCTCTGTGACAATGCTAGCAAACTAGTGACATGCACAGCTTACCAGTTCTGGCTTCCGATGTATGTTATGGGTAGCGCTGCCTCTAAGCACCATTTTACTGGAGGGGCTGTCGCGACCTGCTTCATGACCTTCCCATGGCTGCTGTCCCCGGAATCTCGAATTTCAAAGGTACCGGCTTGATCTGCAAACCCAAATGCCTCACCGTATATGTCATAACCTGCGACAGAAATGCACCACGACAACATTTACCATGGACTGGAAGTGACGGAAACTGTCACAAGTAGCATTTTGGCTGGACAAATTGCTCAGGATTAAATGGAACACAACATGAAGCAACAGAACATTGGTTTAAAAGCAGCACAGTCATCAATGACAATGATTTATGAGTTACTATGACATTTTTGACAGAACGTTTTCAAGATATAAATTTGCAATTACTTTGTGAACGGTTGATTTCACAAAGGGCTGCCTAGATAGGTTGGTAGATTCATAGGGGTGCCTTGCTTAGTTGGTAACTAATTCACAGGCCTGATTACCTTGGTAGCTTCAAAGAGCTCTTCAACTCAGCTGTACTACGCAAAACTGAAGAGCTCAATTAAACCATAGTTTTCCTACTGAGCATACACTACTACGAAGATCTGCCGAGCATGCCCAGTTTTATAGTATGATGTAATGTGTACAAGCCAAGCAAAACACCCGACAAAATATTCTGCATATACATGTGTAACAGACATGATGGTTCGTTTATCACAGAACGGATGCAATAGATTATGACAAGACACAGAGAGACTTTACCCTATAATTCAGTGCTTTCCTGGAGAACTTTGGTTAAATGAGATTATTTAATTCAGCTTTGTTGTTAGATTCACAGGTATGTCCAGCTTTAATAATAGTTTATAGAAGCTAGGGGAGCTGCATAGCATAAATTGTAGAATCACATTACTTCCTAGCATAGTTGGTATATTCAGAGGGCTGCTATCTTAAAAATTCACAGGCCGGGACGACCTACTAGCTTAGAGTAGTTGGTAGATTACAGGACTTGTGGTTCTCATGGCATTACAGATCTAAATTCTGCAATTGTCCTGCATTTATTTACACCTTGCCGTTTTGATTGTCCAGTCCCTTTATTCCTCATACATGCCCACATTTCATTTCCTAACCACAAAAAAAAATTGCATTAAGAAGCTGTCACACAGTTCTTTCTAAAAATTCTTAACACACTATGGCCATTTCATCATGTTAACATCACCAATTTAATGCATTAAGCACTAAGCAATTGAAGTGTTTCAGATATGCTACAGTTGCAACTGATCCTGAGGAAGTCCAAAGAATGAGTTTAGAATGGCACACTTAATTAAGATCGTATGTAGGAATTGTTAGAGGAGAATGATAGGCTAATTGTCACAGGGGACTCCACAAGCTTGCATACAAGTCCTCAGATGTCACATGCTTGTCCCCCATAAGGGCAATTACGGTTTACATGGAGGTCACTTCAGATTTAAAATAAGTATTAAAGCTGGCAACTGTGGCCATTCCTGACAGTCACTTTATGGCAAATCTGAATGATCACTTACCCTCAAAATTGTCAAACCGTTTCACAGGGAATGGTGCGGACGGTGGTGGCGCATCGTGTGAGCCTTTCTTGCCAGAGGTCAATGTCGTGAGGGTGTAGACTTCATCGACAGCAAGAGGCAGACTAAAGGATCCATTCACAACCTGTGAAGAGAAGGAACAAAACGGCAACTTTTCAGTACGCAGTCTGCACTGCCAAGAGTTTGCGTGCATCAGTAACTCTGTGATAAAGT
This sequence comes from Stichopus chloronotus, assembly GCA_021234535.1. Taxonomy (NCBI): domain Eukaryota; kingdom Metazoa; phylum Echinodermata; class Holothuroidea; order Aspidochirotida; family Stichopodidae; genus Stichopus; species Stichopus chloronotus. The sequence continues at coordinate 19,910,565 of CM037841.1, read as the reverse complement.
TTCATAATTTCTAACATGTTTCAGATAACAGACACAAGCACCAAGCATCAGCCATATTTGCAAGCACCTTATGTATCACATACATACTTGCATCTGCTACAATTCCAGTATCCTCTTACTAACTCCATCTTCTCTATCAATCTCCATTCAAAAGTTCTTTTCAGCCCCCCTCCCAACAAAAATATAGAAAAAAAAATCTCACTTAAAAAATCTGTCACAAGTATTCCACCCAAAAATTATTTACAAGAAGTGTGAAGCTTCACAAATCCAGAACTAATACTGATATCAGACTGTGGGAATCTGACCAATTTGGGAAACACGTTTACATCCACACAGATTTAAAAAGAAGTGATGTAGTAAAACCTTTCATCAACTTAAGTTTGAAAATGCAAGACATGCAAGATTGCTACACTGTGAAAGGAGAAATAAGAAAAGAGGCTGCCAGTAACTTACGGTGATGGAACCTTTCGGAATGAAGAGAGTTGACTCATCACCACCAAACCCCAGCTTTGAATACCAGATGAAGAGTTTGCTTATCTTAGCCTAGTGAGGATGAACAGTGACAGGAAAAGTGAACAGAAATGAAATCTCGGTCTTGCTGCCGGAAGTACGTGATCTTAAAGTAAGTCTCAAATTGACAGGATATTCAATGGGCCTCACTGGTGGGAGAATCACCGGTCGGTGATGACTTGTGATGACGTGCAAGGAACTTTTACGAAGACTGAAACAATTCCACAAATGGCTGTAGTCTTGGCATGGATCTTTCTGCCATCAAGAAGCGGCACTGTGGTAGTATTGTTGATGTCATCCCTTCTCTAAATTAATCTGGCCTATGGTGCTTATGCCCCCCTCCCCAAGGAAGCATCTTCTGTGACACACAATTGGCAACAGCAATACATTCTTGAGGTTTAGGAGTATAGACTGGAAAACAGACAGTGTCATTTATTGTTTAGTTGCAACTTCATGTCCTTGACTAGCCACTACTGATGTAAGCATACTGTTCTGGCCAATACTCTATACATTTAACCATTCAAGAATACTTTGCAATTGTGCAGACTGAATTTCTTAATATGGCATGCGCAATTGTTTAACAACATTTTTCAACAGCTTGTGGGGAATGTAAACACTAGTCTTCTGGAGTAATCCACCTCTGGGGCCATCTTAATGCTCGTGTACTGAAATCAGACAGAAAAGTCTGCAGTGCACATGAACCTGCTTACATAATGAACGTAGGACACGGCTGGTCAAAATGGACTTAGTACTGACAGCAAAGCAATATGTTCTTAATAATGACAGTTTTACATTTCTAATATCCATTTAAAATACAGAATGTCAAAAAAAAAATAAAACACTGAAGTAGTCTGTGTTAGTCTTCATTATGTAAAAGGCCCAAAATCAATACAAACCTAGTCATCACAGCTGTAGATCCAAGTAGGATGTAATATATGGTAATGTCCCTAATAAATGTTGTATGCTCTTAGAGAACAGTTCATATTTTCTGACTGTGGTATGTATCAATCCAAAACCTTTATCACAAGGAGAACATACTGGTCTTTTAATGTTCCAAGGACTTACACTGTTTAAAAAGTGACTGAATAATCTGAAATGCTCAAATGAGGTGTCAAGGCTCACACCTAGCTTTTAGGGATGTATCAGCTCTGCTAAAAAGTGCTTTAAGAGAGAGAGTAAAGCTGCCTGTACATAGGGTGTACTTAAAAAGTCCATGAAGCCTGAGGAAAATTTAACCATGGCAGGTGATCACTCAATCATAAACTTCCCTAGAAACACAGCATGTCATTTTTTCATTAAACTGCAAAAGAAAATGTAAAAAAATGCAATTCAGCGGTTTCTACATTAATGGTGAATCTTCTAGCAATGAACTTCATATTTTTATTTTATTTGAACTTTATTTACAGTTTGCCATGGATTAATTCTTACATGTGGCCCTCATAAACATTATAAAAGAAACAATCAGAGAAAAAGAAACATGGAGTCATAAGTATGAATACGCAGACACATTTAACAGTTCTAAGTGTCAATAAGAAATTCATTGATATCTTTAAAGAAAAGGAAAACAAACTGACTGCATGTATACTCACAAATGAACCCTTGAGGCTGAAACTTGCTGTTTGGTGAGAAATGTTATACGGTACAAGGGGTGGGCGGATACACTTGGAATGTTTGTGGCTCTGTGAAATAGAAACTGAGACATAGGAGTTGACTTTCTGGACAATTCATGAAACCAAAATGCACAATTGCATTGTGGTTTCCGTGATTTCATAATGGGGATTCTTTTTCATCAATCTGACATACTACAGTCTACTGTAAGTGTAATAAAGTTGTAAGAGGCTTGATTACAAAGTTACAGTAATTAATCATATCACCATTTGAGGAGTACAATGACATCTGCTGACCTATGTTGATGACTGATACTGTAGGTATTCATTTAAACATACACAGCTGCATAGTACGGAGATATATCCAAGAGCTTCCCTACATACCAAATAACAAATCTGTGCAAGCTTCCCTCCTTGAGATATCATGTTTACAAGGTTGTTTTGACTTGACCCCTGTTGACCTCAAATAACCTTTGACCTTCATAAAAACAAAAGGCTTATTTGTACTCCATAAGGTACCTCTTCACACCAGAAAAGACACCTCTACAAGCAGTAGCTTTCTTGAGATACCATGTTTACAAGTTTTTTACTATTTAATCCCTGTTGACCAAAGCTGACCATTGACCTCCACCAAACACAATAGCCTTCTTGTGCTGAATAAGGTACACCCACCCACATATGAAATATTAGATCTGTACAAGCTTCTTTTCTTGAGATATACAGTGTTATCATTATTTGACCACTGGTGATCCCAATTGACCTTTGACCTCCGCAAAAATACTAGGCTTCTTTTTCTCAACAAGAAACACCCTCAGTCTAAATATGAGATATGTGCCAGCTTCCCTTCTTGAGGTAATGTGTTAAATTTACAATGTTTTCACTATGTGACTCCTGTTGACCCCAAATGAAATTTGACCTTCATCAAAAACATTAGGCGCGCTTCTTAAGCTCCATAAGGTTCTCCCACTGACAAAATATGACATGTGCAAGTTTCCCCTCTTAAGATATCGTACTTGCATTGTTTTCTCTCTCTGACCTCTACTGATCCCCAAATGACCTTTGACCTCCACCAAAACAATAGGCTTTGTGTACTCAATAAGATACACCCTCAGTTCAAATATGACATTTATGCAAGCTTCCCTTCTTGAGATAACATGCTCCTAAGGTTTCCACTATCTGACCCCTACTAAAACCCAAAGGACCTTTCACCTCCACCAAAAACAATAGGCTTCTTGTACTTAGTAAGGTGCACAAATCAAATATGAGATCTGTACAAGTTTCCATTCTTGAGATATCATGTTTACAATATCTTCACTATTTGACCCTTGTTGATCCCACATGACCTTTGACCTCCACCACAAAACAAAAGGCTTTTTGTACTTAATATGGTTCACCGACATATCAAATATGAGATCGGTGCAAGCTTCCCTTCTAAAGATACCAGTTTACAAGGTAGGCATCACAAACACACATACACACGTGCACGCACACCCACACTTGCATGATCACAAAGGTTCCCAATTTCATCAAAACCAAAAATGCAATAAATGATCAGAAATGTGTAAAGATGAAGACTAATTTGGACACTTGAAGGAGAAAGCACTTTCGAAAGACTCCTTACTTTTGATGCCCTAGATACAGCATTCTGTTGAATAAAAATACTTCATGCGGGTTTGGTTTAGAAATGAAATAAATACTACTCATGACAGCTCCTTAATGACATCTCACACAAAATGATACAAACACCACTTCCCTATGTTTTAGATTATAAGCACATGTGCAACATCTTTTAGAGGGAGAGAACAGACACTGTTTATCACATAAACAACTGTGGTCAATCTAGAAGAACCCAATTCCCTTACATCACTGTGTGAGAGAATAAGTTACCTAAATTTTATGAAGAGCTGAATTTATAAAGAGAAATGCTATGAAAATAGAAAATAATACCCGTAAATGAAATGAGTTGGTGCAAAGAAGGCAAGAAAATTATCTGCAGTAGTCTTTAGCATACATTGGATCTTAAATCTATCACACTGTACTGTTTATACTATTGCAAGGTATGTAGAGCTCTATGGTGGGCCATCCACACATATCAACATAACAGAAGTTAAAGTAAAACGTTGCCAGAATGATACAAGGATCAAAAAGAGGTCATGATTAAGGCATTATGTAGTGCTAAATTAAATGCAAATTACATACAACTTAATTGGAACATATCATTGCACGTTCCATTTATGTCCAGTAAATCTCACTGTAAACCACTTTGCACTGATGTACAAAAATGTGAGAATGAGTTAAGAAATAAAATATACACTTGCTAATTAGATTACCATTGTTTCTATGACGATAGTGAGGTCGCTTCCATTGGTGAAGGAAACGTAACTACCTCCGCTGTCCAGGTGACCGACTCCGGCACCATGGTGGAGGTACTTCCAACCAGGCCAAGTAAACTGGGTAGTATGAGCTACAGTATCAAGAAAACGGTATTTAACTTTTGGATGTTCATCTAACCAATATTTGCAAACTTATGGATGCGGTAAACAGGCTGTCGTACAGAAAGTTTGGATATGCAGGTGACAGTTTGGAAGCATCTGACCATTAGTGAGAAGAGAGCAGAATTTTGAATTGGACTATTGAGAAACTCTTCCATTTAGGAGCAACAAACCTGATTTTACCTTTCGAAGTTTATTTCCAGCATTCATGAAAGCTGGTCATATTTGAACCTCGCAGCATGTGTTTAGGTTTGGTGACTGCTAACCTAACAAGACCACCAAAGCCACAAGCTGGCCAGCTTTAACCATCATGAACAGAAGCAACTAACATCTGCCAGTCAAGATCTTTAGAATGACAAATCTATATATATTTTTTTGTACTGCCCATCAGCAACATGACAATGAAACTATAAATAATGTATTGATCTGATTTAAATTTATATTCATGGATGTAAACTTCACCGCGATGCCTTGAATGTTAATAGTTTTACCAAGTCATGCTAAGAGCTTACATTCAGTTTTGCACTGTAATGATCATTGTGTCAGGTTCAAATGTGACAATTTTCTTAAATCGATGGCATCTATTGCACTTTGGTCTACAGCTTAATTTCAGCAATGTTTGGAATCCTTTTTCATTCTTATGTAAACTAATGTACCACTTTCATCAAGTTTTGTAAATGATAGTTTTTGGATGAATTTTCTTTGTAAACCTTGGTTTAACTGCTCTCTTTTAATGACTGATTGAAAATATTACAAAAAAAAGTAATGAATCAAACATATTATCTATGTCAGCCTAAATAATGCAATGTAAGCAAACATAAACCCAAGAAACTCTGCTATACAGCCTTAAATGTAACATAGAATGTAGCCTGGTCCAACATGCTTGCAATAATTATTTATCATTCACCTTTCTGATATCACATAACGATGTTGAAGTTTCAGCATTTTCATCTGCTAGTCCAAAGGACAACAAATGAGTTACATGAGGTTGAACTTTTTAAAAATTATTGTCCTGCCAAAAATCATGTCATGACCTACAGTATATATTTTAAGATGGTGTACAGGTAACACTCTCGCATTGTGCTGTCAACAGTTTGTCACATTTCATCACATGACATACCAGGTAAACAGTCAACTATTAATTTTTAACTAAGGGCAGACTAAATTCGGCTGTCCAAAGGACAACAACCTTGTACCAAAATCTGGTTATCCTGAAGGGCATTTTGGCCACTTGGATGCCAGGCCAACTTCTAAACTTCATCACCGAAAAATACCTGTGATCCAGATTGGACTCTCCACTACATAGTGACCAGACCACGGCTCAATCGCAGTCATGAAACCGTCCCTGAAAAACGGTAGGTTGTAGTAGTAACTGGCGATTAGGTTCCATGATATTGTACTGGTCATGTTTCCATTCACATAGTTTTGATTCAATATCTGCAGAGTGAGGGGCAGACAGACGATGCAGCATCAATTTTTGAAACAACGAAACAACTGTCCTTCTTCTTCTCCATTGCACCTTCGATTTTTTCTCGTTGAACAAAAGAAAAACAAAAATGAACAAAAGAGAGGACAAAGAGAACTCTGATGCCCACAGATCTAGTCGATAAGATGAAAGCAGACCACACCTGAGAATCCACTGGTCAGAGGATAGTTTAACAGGTTTTCCTTTTTTTCTTCTTTTTGCAAATAGAATAGGCTGAGATGGCAAATAATGCATTTTTCCCTTATTTTTTAGCTAAATTTTGCAATATCATGTATTTCCATGAACTTTCAGACACTTCCTGGGGAATTTTCATTGAATTTGGTGGATATGAAGCTTACGTCATTCAGTTTGGAAAAGCGCAGGTTTAGACGTACGGCTGTAAGGTAAGGGTCAAAATCCTTTACAATCACATTCAGTTGTGTGCATTTGCTGTAGCTACAGTAAGATTTGGCATTTTCCACACAAGAGTATTTCCACAAAAACTTCTTAAGCGACTCACCCTTGCCCAGCATCCAGCTCCTACATTATCGTTGAATGTGCTGTAATCCTCGCTCGCCCAGAGAGTTTTGTTCGTCTGAAGGCAGTCGGGGGTAGTCACCGTACCGGGATAGTGAAATCTAAAACAAAGAAACAACATGTCAACCCATGGACAGACTACTGGCGCGACCTCACACTGAGTAAATGATGAGGATATCAACAAAGTTCAGAGCTGCATCACAAGCCATCACAGCCAATCATGGGCAAGAACTGAATGACGTCAGCGACCCTCAGTCATACTGTCACTATCATCAGTGAACAATATGTAACCATAAAACTGACTGCAGGCATAAACCTAATCACAACCTCTGCACATTTGACTAAAGAATTCAACTTTCTGTTCTTCATCAGTCACTGACTACATCTGGCCCTTTGAATGCACTATCAGAGATGAAGTACAGCGGGACTCCTGGTGTCCGAGATCTCTGCGGGACAGCCGACGTTTGTCACATGATTGCCTTTCAGATAAATCCAGTTGGGTTAGTGCTTGAATTAAATTAAGATTGCATGTGCATGCAATGTCTGAAACGATGAAATAAAAAATGGTAATGAATTTGCTGGAAGAGCACAATGCATTAAGTGTTTTCATGGTTACACCAACCTAGAAATAAGTCACAAAAATAAGTTTTGGTTAGGAAAACTAACATTTGTAAAGAAAACCACATCTTACACATTGCCTAGTTGAATCTTAAACCACCGGATAAAGCTGCTAACAGTACAAATTTCTTCTCACATAGATAAAATTACATGACATCCTCATTTCGGCCAAATACAGGGGAGGCTAAATATCAAGCCATGTTCATAGTGCTATTTCATAGTGCCCTTTCATAGTGCCCTTCTGCTGCATGGTTAAGTGAAAAAAAAAATTGGTTCAAAAGTGATGGCCAAAAATCTTTGCTGTACAGCAAGGTATTACGCTTCTTTGTTCTGGCACTGCAGTGATTGTGTGACATGCTTCTAGAAAAGAACTGAGTGAAAATCTGCTGGAATTTCCTTCATATCTTTTGAGATACGACCTCTCAATTTTTCACGTTTGAGAAAACTACGAAACAGATGATGTGGAGTTTTGCCCTGAGTCAGTATTTCTTTTGTTAAGCCTATATATTTTGCCTCTCAATCACTGAGTTTCACATTGGTCAGTGATATCCATATTTTTGAAGACGAAAATACATGCTTCTAGATAAAACCCTCCAGCCATTTAAAATTCTTAAATCTCCTTGAAATAAGGGTTACATAAACAAAGGATTAACAAAGGATTTACATAAGACATATCATAGGAGCCCATCTCTTGACATCACAAATTTGCATACTTAGCCAATGTTTATTCATGATGCAACTGTGAGATATTAATTTACCTGTAAATTGGTCAATCCTTGATGGATTTTGATGGAATTTGTGATTATTTTTAACATTTTCAATGATGAATGCACCCAATACTCCAAAAGGTCATTTCCATGTCTCAAGACCTTTAAAGCATCCAAAGGGTGTTGAAAAAGAGTAACTTAACACATTTAAAGCTGTGAACCCCCTACATTATTTGCATCTAACAAGGTCAAAAGCCTTCATTGTTGAAACAAAATGTTTTTGTTAGTGTCTATATTCTTAACTTTCCTAGAATTTGACTAACCCTAATATTGAAACAGCAGCAGCCAAGCCCTTATCTTTCAGGACATCAGATACAATCGCAAATTTCCCATCAGCGGCTACTATCTCAACGTTCTGGAAACCTCGAGAGTCTAGGGCCGCTCTTAACTTCTTTATGTACTCAACAGAATAAGACTTTTCATTCCATATCTGTTAACATGAAAAAATGAAAAAGAAAAAAATCATTAACTTGATGCATGAGGAGTGGGAGTAATGAGAAACATGCTGCATGCAACCTGTTGACTTGTATGAACATAGGACATGGGCCCACATAAGTTCACAGCAGCTGGGGTAATTGCCCAAATCTGAACTGGGCATATATGATAAATTGAAGGCCCCTTTTTGTTCATTTTCTTGTTAATCTTACAACCTCTCAGCCTGAATGCTTTGACTGGCAACTGGGGTAAGGGGCATTGCACTGTATTTCGACTCAACTTGGAGAAGCTTTCTCTTTCACTGAAGCAACTTTTTGATCATGCATGAAGATGGAAGACTGCTTTCCTTTCACCCATCCTGTCTGCATGTGCATTACAAAAAAAAAGGGCAGGTAATAATCGAAATACTCTCATAAAGTCCATAATAATATGAAACTACATGTCAACAACTTTCAGTCTGCTCCACGTCTTCATGTATGGATACGGATCATTTCAAACCACAAAAATTTTTTAATGGGCCGACCAAGCCTGTGACGAAGGAGTCGCACAGAAGCAAGGGAAAACAAAACTATTGTGGGACTTTTATCATCATCATGCCGTGATTACGAACTACTCATGAGACTGTCTCAAACCTTATTTTATTGTTTAGTGCATCACTATTTCAATGTCTTTGCGGAACAATTGGGGGTCACTTTCATTATTGAATATCCTCCATTTGCAATAGGAGTTTGGGATGGTCTGGAATGTTGTTTTAATGCAACACATCTTCAGCCAGCAAAAATCTGTTGATTGGGTTGAATGTACCAAATAATTTGCAAACACTGCCCACTGCGGTTTCTGCGGCCATTTTTCCACAACTAAGCTACGACCTCAGTAGATGAAGAACTTGTGACACTCCTACCAGAAATCTTTTTTTTTTCACTGTTTCTCATCACAATACACATACCCCATGGTAGAATATTGTTGAATAATTAAATGCTTCAGACTGTGGTAAAATATATCTTCTAATATTAAGAAATCTATCTCATCAAACATGTTCCAAGACAGAATCAATCGTTACGATAGAGGAAACTTGTAATTTGTACAGTGAAACCTTGCTCTATACTCTGGTATATGTTCCTCCTGGACTGTGCTTCTTTCTGCCTTGCTTTTTTTTTTCTTTGTTTCTGTCTTTTGCTACTCAGGTCACTACTTTCATAAAAACTGTTTTTCCCACAGTCTTGGACAAAACTGTCAGGACACTTTGCTATAGTTTGTGATTATAATCCTAAATCTTAGTTCAGAGGATTACAAGAACTCTGTGCACCGGTCAATGTTGAGCTAAAGGAGTGATCATGTGCAACAGTATTTCTGTAGCCAACACTGAGAAGAGGAGCAGGGTGTCCCAAAAAGTTTTGTCCAAGGTTTCAGTGTTCCTCACGTGAATACTCGCTACATTATATGGACCAATGTCCTTTATGTGTTGATATCGCTTGTAAAATAAAATTAAATTGAATTACAATTAAAAGAGAATCTTATTCAATATGTCACAAAACTTCATGCTGAACTGTTAGAATAGTGGCAATTACGGCGCATGAAAGGGGATGGATAGCAACTGGGCTGTGACAGCATTGCATTCCACAACAAATGTACTCTCTAGAGGTGATATGTGCTGCAAGGCTGCCATTAAGTAAATGTAAAAACACTGAAGAACAATTAAGAACACAAAGAGCTTACACCAATGTAATCAATGACAAGATTATGGTATTTCTTGGCTCCGGCAATCCAGTTAATGGTATAATTCACTGTGACGTCAGGGTGAATGAAAGGATTGCTTGTTCCGTTGCCGACCCATCCAGGCCAGCCCCAAGGGAGACCATACAGTTTGATAGCTGGATTTCTCTGTCGATTCAAACAGACAACAAAATGTGACCTGAACACATTTTCAAACTGTGGACTATGTGTAATATTTCATACCATTCCAGAAACCTAAAAAAAGAGGACAGAATAGAAATATTATTACATTACATATTATACATTCCCTAACAAGTGCACAAAATCTGTGGACAAATTTGCCGGTTTTATAAGCAAACACCAAAATTAAAAATAACGTAGCCTAGTCCTACCCACTTTTGTGAAAACTAATGAGCCTCATCCTAAAACATGATGAATGCATAATGAAAGGAAGCATTTTGTCTCCAGATGTTGATGATACGCACCAGGTTGCCATACATTGGGAGGGAGGGGGAAGAAATGGGACAATTTGCCAAAATGCGAATTAAGGGGATACCATAGGGGCTTTGTTTCTTGTCTGTTAGTTGCATACAGTACAATGTCACATTTGTATTACAAAATCGTGATGGAATTTTGTCTGCCTAAGGCAAGTGCTTCACTAGCTAACATAAAAAAGAGTGTTAAGGTTGCACTGAACTCTGATTCAAGATTTTGGTTTTACTTGAATGTACAGGATGTCTCTACATCACAACCTTCTCCCCCCCCCCCCCCATGATGGAGAAAACTACCTGAGTCTGAACATCAATCTAAGTTGGCAATGCTACCTTGACTGAATGGCCAATGCACAAGTTCGTTCTCAAAATTAATGATTATGCCAAAAACAAATTGTTTGAATACAAGAAAATATAGGTCTGATGCAAATGTTTTTAAAATCATACATTGGTTGGTCAGTTTAAATAGGTGTCACTGTTCCAGTGTTCATGCTAGGATCAAGCTACAAGGCCGGGGGAATTATCAAAATTTAAAAAATTTAGAGAGGATTTTCCATGGCTTTTTTGCTGGAATGTGATACAAATAGGGGAAGCTTTTACATGAACATAAAAGCACCTTAATCTAACATAATACCACAATAGTTTCTTTGATGTCAAAGATTTCAGTTTGCCAATGTAATTTTGGATATTTTGATGACGAAATATCTGATATTTATTCTTGCAAGCACAAGCTTGTTACAGTTAAAGATCTAACATATGCATGCTATTAGACAGGTCTCCCAATACACAGGCACCAAAAATTTGCACACATTTTTCGGCAGGAAATTCCCACAAAGGCCTGGAAACAAGAGTGCAGAAGGACCCGATGAAGTGGCAGCTAGGAATCCTGCAATTGTGTGCTCTGATATAAGTACTGTTGCACTCAGGTACTTAAAGCAGAATGTTATGTTATTCCTACATTCTCAAAAGTACTTCAAATGACTGGGTATACTTTTTACAGTTGTACATAGCTACAAAAACAGACCGTACCATGGTCTGTTTATCCAAGTACAGTCCAATTTTCAAAAGGAATGTGTCTGCAAAGCAGCTTTGTTGTAGTAGTATTTGCAAGGAAGTGCCACACATTCACCACAAAATCCGGTTCTGCTTTTTTAGCTGAAAAAGCTAAATTTCTCAACTTTATACCTCCATTAATACTCTCATTAATGAAATTTCTTTTGACAGAAACATGACCTAGATATTTTTTTTTCCACATTATCAAATGGAAGACAATGGTGGAAGGTTAACATCAACAGCTACAGTAATTGTTTTACTTGAAACAGCAGATCCTGCGCCTATCCAGGGGCACTGATTGTGGCATATTAATGCTATCAAGGAACAAAATTTTCAATCTTCTACACATGTACAGTACTTGGCTGGTGCTCTATGTCAATTCATTTGCAGATACATAGCAGTTGCTGTGAGTCTTTGCAGAAACAGGACACTGCAATGCAATATGTCAAGTGCAGAAGCATAGTTTAGCAAATTTTACTTCCCTGCCTAGAACTAATTAAACCTGCCATGTACAACCCACGCTATAGTGCATACCGTCTCTCAATGTTGAACTGAAGTGACGAGTGCACTGTACGGGGTGTAGTCTGTTTACATTCCCTATTGTGTGGCACGTGTGTCTTGATCTTCAGACATCTCTGTTAAATAGGCTAGACAGACATCTTTTAATCATTCCAGTCACTATATCAAAGCTGCACTGCTGCAGTGGGTCTGTTGATGACCAGTGATTAAGTAAATAATAGAAATTTACACCAGGAGCCACCAGCGTATGAACCTAACCCTTCTGCACAGGTTGGCATGATTGACTGCATATATGCAGTATATTCAAGAGAGTATACTGTCAATTGAACCAAATCTAGTCCTCGCAAAATTCTCACACCTCCAGTCGGGGCTGAAGTATTCCATATGATTTGGAACTATCAGAAAGGAAAAAAAAAACAAGTTGGTACTGAGATAATCCTTACTATTTTTGACTCTATACAATATAACTCTTAGCCACTAAATTCATGGGAAGCAAGGTGAAGCTAGAGACCTCATTCAATTGCTACAGATTTTACAATCTCTATGGACTCCGATTACCCCTTTAGCATTGTGTCATACCTTTAAAATACTTGACACAGGGTAGCAAGGCCTCTACCTCATGACAATATGGAAGACATTTTACATTTTGAAAAAAATAATTTTCCACAGAACATCATGGAACCATAAAACCAACAATTTCACCATCAGTTTGCAGCTTTCCTAACTCCACACACATCACCATGTAACCATCGAGAGGGTAAGATGAACAAAAGATGTCGACCACTCCACTCACCTTTTTAGCTTCTTTCATTAGATACCACTCATATCCTCTCTGGTAATTCTCATCGTCGGGGCCGTGCATGTGCGAGGATTCAGTGCCGTCGGTGCTCTGGGCATCACCACCGATCTCTACTTTGAAGATGTGTAGGGAAGCACCAAAGTTAGGCTGAAAATGCAAACAAGCATTGATACAATAGACAAGAAAAAAAAACACCTAATTCAGTCACATACGATGAAACAATTACATAATTGCATTTAATTAGGCTATCATTCTTTCCATTCTGCCAACCTTCCCCTACCTTGCCTTTGGCACTTAAAATCTGCCTTTTGATTTTCATCCAAAACCAGCCGTTTCACAAAAAGCCAGCAGGTTATGGAAGGCTGAATATGTTCTTTTCACTTACAGGGATTGAAAAAGAGAGAGTCAACTTATACATTACCACTCTGAGGATTTACTTACCAAAAAATATCCATTTAAAGCAAGACCTGGGTAAAGGCGTAACTTACCAGGAACAGAAAATCCAAAATTTGTTGCTGATATTTGGGGTCGTAGTCAACCAGAAGCCTGGACGTAGCCTGAGGAAAGGGGAGAAGTGGACACGTACATACCATTAAATTGTCAAACAGCTTAGCAATGCATTGTAAAAGGCCTCCAAAATGTCATAGAACATGTACATTCACTACATGATTGAGAAGTAGCAATAGATGATATGAAATTACTCAACTGTAACAGGCTTAAGATAAAGTCCCCAAAACCATGCCATCCTGCAGCTGGGCATCTTGGCTGCTACAGTGGTTAAACTCAAGTTTAAGTTTTTAGGATAATGCTAAGGATCTACTGCAAGATCATCTTTTATAATACTCACAAACTTTCAATTTATATAATGGAAGATAACGCTGCCACAGAGAGACTTCAGCAACAATGTCAGGCACCACTTAGTCCAACAAACTTACGTGTACCACCACCACCACTATTCACTAGTGGTTCTTCTAGTTGGTTGATGATGCAAAGCAATTTATTTACAACTGATGTACGATTACAAGTTCCATTATGATTCCAAAGTGTCTGGATATCTGATAGAGCAGCTTTAAACTAGAAGCTAAAGTACTGTATATGTTGGTGTATTTCTTTGAAATGCTGCCACATAAAACACATCACGTACTGTAACAGTGCAGAATGTACTGGCTGGCCAACTTGGGGCTAGAGACTTTTATAATGTATGGCAAAGACCCTTTTCTGTGGTATCACAATTTCCAACGCTAAATCTCCACTTGTACATATTTCAGATGGTGGTGACTGGTGCCTCAACATGCAGTATATTTGACCGGTGCAATAGGAGATACACAGTAAAGACGTTATGTATGGCACGCTTAATGTGCAGAATCAGAAAACAAGGTTTATCACTGATAAAATCAATTTTTTCTGCAAAAGTTTCCTGTCTGGAATCCAGCAAACTACTGATGGTACCATTTCCATGTAGTTATTGACAGAACACGGGGAGAGCAACATCTGGCAATCCAGGGATTTTTCTCCAAAAACTTTCTGGTATGCTCTGTACCGACTGATTAGTGATGCTCTTCTTAGATATTGTCATAGTGCTTAATCCTGTAGGTTGATGCTTTGCCTAGGGCAGTGCCCCTCCCCACTTACAAGCTATTCGGGGGGAGGACAATCGGAGTAATTCTCTTAATAAAAGAGGTTAACAATCTAGTTTTCCAAACATGGGATTTGTCAGTGAAAACTGAGAACATTCTACCATGGATTCTGTACAATCAAAAAAAAATAAAAGATTGCACCATTTTGCATCTCAGTATTATTTAATTCAAAGCATTTTCTTATTTAGACCCCCCCCCCGATGTCAGTAGGGGGTAATGGATATGCTAATGGATAATGGATATGAAATTTTGGCCTGTAATGGAATTTGTTTTTTTATTTTTCCTATACATTGGTAAAACACCTGCTTTGCAGAGATTCACTTAACTCGCATTTTAAGTGAACACTTTGGTAATTCAACTGCACAAACCCTGCAGTTTAAATTGAGAAACTAAGTTCCTAAGCATACCATATCATACACACTGTGTGGCAACTTGACCATCATAACAGATCTTGGACACTTGCAATGAGAAAAAAAGTTTGCATGATAGAACTGAAGATTGATGGGTGATCAGCTAAGGCAGGATGTGCTGTTACTCGTGAGTTTTCAAAAGCACACTAAAGTACTGGCTATGCTTCTAACAGTTGTAAAAAAAGCTATAGAAACTACCATACCAAGGTCTGTTTGTACAAAAGATTCTACTTTCCAGAAGAAACTCATTCCTATAGGAGTTCCGTTGTAGGTTATTTTCACGGAAGTACTGCACATCCATCAGTCACAGATTATGCTAATTTTTTAGTGGAGAAAACTAAATCACTCTTCCTGCTAAAGAAATTAACTCTCTAATGAATGAAATTTCTCCTGAGAGAAATGTGGCATAGATGCTGTTTTCGAGCCTGGTATCAAATGGAAGAGAATGAGAGAAGATTAATGATAAAGGCTCTTTCTCACATTCAAACAGCACGTCCTGCTTTAAGATATGACTCACCCCACCACCGCTGATGGCTCCGATACCATCGAACCTTCTCCCCAGACCAGCGGAGTCATCTACTGTGTAACCACACCTCACATGATTAAAGAATTGGATTAAGAGTAAACAGCACAGGGAGGTTCCCAGGTTAAGCTTCTGCATAGCTGCTGTGGTTATTGCTAATGCTGCTTGGACACTTGATGATCCTGAAAGAAAAATGATGCATTATATGAACTGTGTCAATGTAAACAAAATTGAAATCTTCAATTGAAATGTATTGCTAATGAGGGAACAGATACTTGAGCTTCTTTGAGAACAGAGACAATACTCAATCAGCGAGTACACACGACAGAAGCGCTAAGGTCTTGTTCGTTACTAGAACTCATCATCACTGACATAGTGCCTCGTCTTGATGAATAAATGCATGTAGTTTTTGAGAAAATTCACATCAAGGAGGGACTAGCTGACACACTCACAAGCTCGACTTTTGCACTGACCGCAGGCAACCCATTCTCAAACTTCCGACAAAAAATGCTCCTGCAGTTGGCAATGTGACCAACAAAGAACTTAGGCTAAACTCAGGCTAGCTGTGCCTTCAATTTTCACAGTTTCTTGATTTTGATGGTAAATCCACACAAATTGCCCAGGGATGGGGGGGGGGGGGAGGCTGTTGTCATGTGGTCCTTTATTCCACCAGTACTAACTTTAGATGTAATTATCTAGTAACTGCTTAAAGGATAACACATTCGAGGCATTTTTGAGCTCTGGTGGAAGTTCCACATGGGGATGGTTCATGGATTAAGGGAATGTGTCATTTGATACACTTTGTCACAAAGGTGTCCACTTTATTGGTTTGATTGTACAGTTGAGCTGGCCACAGTAAATCTGCACCATCTACTGTACAGTGATAAAAACAAAGGACACACAGTCCTAGTGCTTGGTCAGTGGACGCATAAATCATGTTATTAACTGTGACCATCATAAGCTGAATTGGGAGATAAGAGGGCTATTGATTACAATTTACATCAGTCTGGAAGAACCTTTGCCCCATAAATCTTAGTGCCAGAAAAAAACCCAATGTCAAAATTCGTATGGTGGCAAGTAGCCTGTACTAGACCTAGCTTATTTATGATTAATGAGGTCGCGGTTTTACAGTTCCTTCCAACTTCCACATCATCACACCATATAATTTCTTGGACAATTGAGCGAAAGTGCAGTGACTTTCGAGAGAATAGAGGGGCGGAAACGCACGTGAGCGGAAATGGACTCGTAAGTACCTATGCCGAAGTGTTTGTTAATACTGTTGTTAGGCTTCTCAAACTGCAATTTTCGTTAGGCCTACAAGGCACTTAAGAGTTTCCAAGAAGGCCTAGGCTAATTGGAAGTCTCACAGATGCCTCACTCTTCGATTTTAATTTACATTGAAAACTGAAAAACGTCAGTGTCACACTTTCGGCTCACCGAAGATAACCGTTCCGGTCACTTTCCCAATGGAATGATAGCAGATCGTTCACCACCTAGCAAATCAATCCAGGTCAACGCCTCGTTGCAGACGACGCAAAATTGCAAATGCCCCTGAAAAGTATTGATCGGGGGCGCACTGGCATCAGATTGTTCATATAGGATATTACGTACAATAGAACCTTTGACATGTTCGGATATAGAAGGGCGAGCGCGGCGTCCCTCACCAGGGGGGTGGGCTGGTCTGCCAGCCTGAGGGTATATTGGATAGGTCCAATAGGCTTTTCCCTGGGATCTGGGGTGACGTCCATTAAAGCGATCAGAAGAAAAAGCCACGAAGCTATGAGGTATTTGCAGAATTGTGAGAATTTGGGTGACGAGTTCTGTAACTTCGAAGGATTATGTATCTTCGAATGGTACTGAAGTGGCAAAACTGTTTAGACATTGCATATGTTAACACAATTGATAATTTTAGTGATTGACTGACAGGTGGAGGCCGGCAGGGTCTAGTGATTGAAGGCACTTGTGTCATCAAATTCTATAAAAAGACCAATCAGGGGCCCGTGTCCAGGGGTTTTGACCGGGGGGGGGGCGGACGGAGGCTGGCCTGAGGGTATGTGAGACAGAACTATCTCATAGGAACCCCATCCTCGGTTGGCGCGGAGCGCAAAAGAAAATTTTGGGCTTTTCAAACCTGCCAGATGCCCGGAAATGGCATTTCCCGATAGTTGCAAGCTGCATATATAGCCACACAGCAAGTAAACGCAATCATTTCGTTGTGTGTAGGTTAGGTTAGATAAGATGGGGTTTTACCGCCCAGTTTCCAACCTATTGGTTCAAGTCGGCCAGACCACGGCCTTTTTTCCAGTTGTGGCTCACTGGATTGTTTTCCCTACTCCATTGCTTATCGTTGCGTATTGAAAAAGTCAGATAAATTCAAATTTTGCCGACTTGAATACTCTTCGTGTAGACAAAATTAATTGTGTGTGATTGGGGTGGAGGTCAGGGACAAAAGGCAGGTATTCTTGTCTTGTTGAGCTTTTTCCGTGTACTCTTTTTAAGGAACTTTTTATCTCGAGTCATTTTGAGCGGAACTCCACCTGGTATGGGGAGATGCGTCTGCACCCCCAGCCTACGCCCTCGCTCCCCATCCTATTAAAATTAAAAAAATGGGGGGGGGGGAAGCAAAAAACACAGAAGTTAAGGAGAAGAGATAGAGATCTAGAAGGAGAGAGAGGGGTGATAGAGAATAAAGCTGCAATTAACAACCTCGCAGCATGAGGGTTATAGCTCATAGTCAGTGGGGAAGCTACAATATACCGTCTGGGGGCGGTTGCCCGCTCTCCCGATCGACGGACTCAAATGGACCGATGCCTTTTTCAGCTTTTCACGAAATAGGAAAAATAAAGGAAAAGGCAATAAGACAGGTAGGGTAACCTAAAGAAAATGCAAGCTCAGTACTTCAGTGAGTTCCTCATTCAGAAAATGATGATGATCTACTTGCCATTCAAGCAAGTTTAATAAGTATTCATCATGAAATGCAAAAAAAAAAAAAAAAAAGAACAAATGAACGGCAAAAGAAGAAAGAAAAAATAGATAGGGGAAGAGATAGAGAGAAGGACAGAGAGTAGAGTGATAGATAATTAATGAAGCTGCAATTAACAACTTCGAAGCGTGGGAGTAGTAGAGGACACTAGTCATCAGTGGAGGAGCTGTGAGTAGACAAGGGAACGGTCGCCCCTCACCCGTCCGACTCAAATGGAAGCGAGTTTCAGCATTTCACGGGAAGGGGAAACAATAAAGAAACTTAGAAAGACATGGCAATGAGAAACAAAAATGAAAGAGAAGGTAAAAGAAAATGCAAGCTGTTCCCTATTGCCCATATTCAGTCTTCAGAATCCTAGCAAGTTCAGTATTAATCATCAAATGTGCAAATTTTATCACTGAGACTTTTTCAGAACTTTGTCAGAACTTCAAATAATGTAAGGTGATGGAGTTTCCAACCAAGAACATCATGACTAAATGGGTGTGAACTTAGAGAGGGTGGTGGCGAGGGTTGGGGGGGGGGGTGCAAGGAATTGTGGCAAGACTGTTTAAGTGGAAGGTCATCATGACTTGGCGCAAGGCGAGAACAAAAGAGTAAAAAGTACCCCCTTGATCGTCAGAGATCAAACTTCACAGACTCCGCGAGTAAGGTTCTGGGAATGGTGCGATCAATTTCCTTTGATGGAAATCTGTTGTCCTTAATATCATTTGATTTTTTATGCAGTTTTTTCTGCAGTATTCAGGCTAGTGGCGTCACAATGGCTGCTTGTGAGGGGTAAAGAAACTTCAACGTGTGACGTGTTTCCAAATGGCCATGGGAGCTGTGGAACATAAATAATGAAGTCATGGCGGAAAATTTAAAGGCGCCAGTCACTCCTATTACCACCCAAAGCTGCATAGGCCTATTTGGAAAGCCTTGGGATTAAGTAAATTCTGCTTCTGCAGTTTGATTGACAGCAAATTCGAAAGACGCAAAGGAGTTCACACAACACAGCATACACAGGGACGGAGTGTTTTGATGTGGTCCTTGTATGCTCACCAGGATATGCAGCACAGGGCTGTGGGAGGGGCTAGAAGTGTTAAGCTTAAAGAACCTTCCAGATCACCCAAATGGTATTACCGAGCCTAATTTTGCTATTTATTTTACGCTGCATCCCACCCTTACCAATAAATGTAACTTAAATATTCGTTTTCAACTTGAGTAAATTTATTTTTAGGGGACAAAATGTGATGCGAGGGGGGGGGGGGGGGTGGCGGGGACGTACCCTGCCATACAAATCAACGCGAGGTTCAGTTTTGTGTAGGCCTGTCAGCCAGTGCTGGAGTCGAGACCACCAAATCCAAGTCCTTATACCTTTCGAGTCCGAGTCGTTGGTGTCGAGACGGAGTTCGAGTCACAGTATTCGAGTGCTCGACTATTTGTGCAAACTTGGCATGTACTGTTTTATGTAAATTATGACCATATAATATGCCATGAAAATACCCCTTACCATTATGGCACTATTAATATTTCCTTGTAAACCCATTCTGGACTATTAGAAGATCATGTACTGATGCAAACATTTTTTTTCATAGAACAGAATTTTCTTGACAGCTTTTAGGTGCATGGTAGTAAACAGTGAGCAGGCAGGCAACTTCGCCCTGTGGACTGGTAAGTGAGATAAATTCCAAGAATACTGTAGTCTAGCACTTCAATGTGATATAATGCCTCGATTTAACTGTATATAAGTTATTCAAAACATGAACGAAAAGAAGAGATTAAAGAGGGAGTGCTGTACGAAAAAGTACGAAAAAACTCAAGATTACGCAACGAGTCATATGAGTCTTTGTCGATTGATATCATGCAACCTCTCCCCCCTACTCTCCATCAACTAACCGCCAGTCCAATGTTCTGTACGTGTGCACGACATTGACTGAGGACATTGTTTCTATCTGTACATCAGTCCTGTACAGGACCACTAACACCCCTTCTACCGCCGGGTCGTGGCGCATGACAGATACACCGTACCAAGTGTAACGTACGTGGCTCTGCAAAACATGTTCTTCAGTTAGTTACATTTCAGGAGACATTAGTGTTTCAATCATCTTTGTTGACGAACTGGATGGTCTCATCAGGATACTCCTCTGGTAAATCAGAAGGGACCTTGCTGGCTGGAACTTTCGAGAATCTCCATGCCAAAGAGGACCGCGAACAAAGGTATTCTAATCTGGCGTGTTTGAATTAGCCAGAATTCACATGCACCCGCCTCCATCATTGCCGTCTCCTCCAGATATTTACCCCTCCGTAGTGGACGAGTTTTTTTTTTTCGTTCAGCTACTTTCTACGAAATGTGTTAAGGGTTGCCGCCAAAGAGGCGTTGACACAGGCAACCAAATATTTGACCAGCTGCACCGTGGGAGGTTGTCCGTGGCCCCACTCCCCGCTCTATTTTACAGTGCTGTGATATTTTACAGCAAGTTGGACACCTGTGAGGGCACATCTTCCTCATTGCTGGTACTCTATGCCTACACATAAACATATTTGAGTAATCTTTGAGTAAGTGATTTTAATATGTTCACAAGGATACATTGTCCGAATACTTTAACTGACGCTAGCTTAGACAGGATCATTCACAGAGAGAGAGAGAGGGAGAGAGAGAGAGGGGGGGAGAGAGAGAGAGGGGGGGGTACAAGAAAACTTTTGGTCTGTAAAACGTCCCCGATTGCGGGAAATGGCACTTTCAGGATGTTCTAAGCACTTGGTACGCAGCCTTGCCATAGGTATCTTGTGTCTGCAATTTTCAGTCAGTGAGAAAAAAGATCTATGAAAACAGTATTTCATATCAGATTGGGTGAGATGATTTAAGGATGGTAAGTAACTAAGCTTCCTCTCTCTTTTATCATTGAAGGACTTGACAAACAATAAAGGGAATTGGAGGGGAGGGGGAGGTGGGTAGGCTAAGCATAAATTATACCCCTCATATAAATATATATATACATATACATATACATATACATATATATATATATATATATATATATATATATATATATATATATATATATATATATATATATATATATATATATATATATATAAGGTTATAGGGAATATGATCCAAAGAAAAATGCTCAATTTTACAAAGAGCATAATATTATATATTGATGAGTCGAACCAGAAATACATCGAAAACACTACAAATTTGTTTCGTGCAGACCTATGTGGTGCACTCTTCAGGTGTTGTGTAGCGACTGGTCGGTGTTTGAGTTACTTGTATTTGTTGAGAAGGAATTTGCTGGCATGTCGGCATGTGGTTATGAATTCGGTTTTTTTGTTTAAGGTGCACTGTTGTGGGTTGAATATAAGGAAAAACATTTCAAAAAGACAGAGATTGCATTTCTTCGTTTTGTTGTTGTATGGTTGAGTTCGTTTGAGAATTTGCCATTTGATTTGGAATTCAATGTCCTTTTTCTTTAGCGACCAAATATACTTACTGAGCTCGGTATCGTTCTTTTTGTGTTCGTTGTTGAAAGAGCTTTTATGATTGTTGTAGCGCGCTTTAAATTCTGTTGCACAGATTCCGACGTATGTTTCTGATTTGGCGCTTTTATTTCACAACGCAGCTTAAGAATACCAGGAAGCGCTCAACACAAGTGGCCATAACTTCAAATTAGAACATGCCCAGTACGTCCAAAACACATCCGAAAAGGAAAAGGGAAGCAGAAATATTATTTGGTTCAATCCCCCCTTCAGTAACCATGTTCAAACCAACCTTGGAAAAGCTTTTTTTAAAATCATCGATGAGGAATTCCCAGCAACGCACAAATTACATAAAATAATTAATAGAAACAATGTCAAACTTAGTTACAGCTGTATGCCTAACATTAAAAACATAATCGACTCCCACAACAAAAGCATCACCAGCGCACCAAGGGAAGAACAAAAGCAATGCAACTGTCGGAACAAAGAACAATGCCCGCTTAATGGACATTGTAGAAGCAAGTCCATTGTCTACCAAGCGATGGTCACGGAATATGCAGAAGGATTAGAGGCAGCCATGTTGATTGCGATGAGCTCGCTGCAACAGTCTGTTAGGATCGTTAACAATATACTGGTCACTGTTTGTAAAAGGTTCAGTTCACTTTTCATTAAAGACATATATGGTGGTTCTGCCCTCGGAAGTTTCACTTCTCAACAATACTTTAACTTTAAACCTTGATGTAGCGTGTTTAGTCAAGTGAATAAATGTTTAGAGTACTCCAGAAAACGAGACTCATATTTTTATATGTGAACATGTAAAAGTAGAATCTGTATTTATCGGTGTAACTGGTGCTCCGGATAACTGCACCCGATTCCGAAATTGCTGTCAAAGTTTCACTAACTTATTCTGCATGTGTGACAAAATTCAGTAGGATATATGCGACTATGCTCACAGTTCACTGTCATGCTTGCAAGTGAGATGCATTGTGTTGCAACATGCAAAAGGAAACCGTTGTAGGCATTACCTGACGACGCACGAGCAGCTTGACAGGCAGAGGTGCACCCGAAGGAGTAGAGACGGAAGATACCGGGGTATGAATTTTGGATCCTGTGCAAAGGGTTTACTGCAGCGACATGTCGGCATCAAAAGCTTTGTAAAACTGTCATCATTCACACTAGATGTGGAGCATCCGTTGACACACATCTTAAACACAAATGCTCCCACACACATACATTTAACATGTACACGTCAGAGGGAGCATCATCTAAATTACGACGATTTTATGAGGCAATCCTATGAGGCAATCCCATCCCACAGCCAATCCATACTTTTGGGAAGTTTCACATTCATCCGTCTCTCGAGACATGAGTATCATAACTGATAAGACATGACGAGGTTAGGCTATGTTCAGAGACTACATTAGGAAAGGTTAGGGAGGTTACAAGACCTGACAAAATGCATTATATCATGTTCTAGACTCGGTGCATTCCAAATCGGTTATGATGCACTTGAATTAGGGGGCGTTCGTCCTTGCTTGACACTGACAGTCGCACACTATATAAATGACTTAAAGCAGGGGGATTGAAGTACATGCACATCAAAAAAAGAGGCGAATTCATGTGATTTTGACGATGTTATGGGATTTTACCAAGTTTGAACTTCTCGGTGGAAACAATCTGCACAGTACCTCTGCACCCACGATTGAAAAGTTTAACCTCTAGATCAAAATCGTATTACCTAAGGTACGAAACATTGAAAGTGGCGTGAATGGTCAAAATGTCAGCTTTCCACAGAGGGGTGGATCATAGATTGAGCCAAAACTTCTACTCGGCTTCGCAGACAGCATTTCTTTCATGATTCAGGTACTCAATAGAGCGATTAATGTGTGTATGCTACCTTAAAGTCTCACTGTAGCTAAACTTAAAAGTCTCTATTTGGTATTTTTATGCAAAGCATGCACAAAACACACATGCCTGCATAGGTTACGATTTTAATCGAAACCAAAAATGACAAAAACAAAATTTAATGATGGAAATCAATTCCCACTGTAAGTTTAATATTGATATTCTTGCAACTACATTTAAAAAAAAAAAACACCTACATATTAAAACAACACAACTGCTACCTTAAAGCTGTACAACAGCTGGCACCCGTACTGCAAACTAACGTGATAAAAGCATTTTGTGACCCTTTTTTTTTTTTGACAGCTGCTCAAAATAAATCAGAAATGTAAACATTATGCAATGTGTTAGAATGGAAAGATTCCCGTTTCAAGAATGCTAACAGTTTGTTGAAACTCAAAGTATAGTTGCATTCAACAGCACCTTACAAACATAGCAGTTATATTTTGAATGATAATTTAAAACGTAAAATAAAGATAATATGAGACAAAAAAGATAATCAGAATAAAAGAATGGAATAGAAGTAACCAAATCCTTGCTTTACAACGACGATACCAACAGTGTCCAATAAGAAACGAATCTGGTAGTGATGCACACATCCATCTCAGTATATATTTGCCGTTCATCCAGTTATAAAAATATATCCTCTCAAAATACCACCCTTTTGACTTGCTGCTCACACATTAAAGGGACTTCATAAAATTATCCTATTAATCCATTATCCTAGTTGTAATAGATATCCTCCAAAAATACCATCTTTTCTTTGATCTGCTGCTAATACATTCCCAGGAATTTCATAAAATTTGAAGTTTAATTGGCATGTTAGGTTATGTTTGACTAATAAAGAGTCATATATATACAAGACAAACCTCATCATCTTAATGGTTTCCACGAGCGTCCCAAAAAGTTTTAAAACATCCAACAAAAAAAAAAAAAAAAATTACAACATATACATCATATAATTATCAGCTGTGTATCTTATCACACTGGTTTGCACAACTTTCAATTGAAAATACATTAAGGGCTAAGCATTCCGTTAAAATCAGCCACGTTTTCAGGTGCAACCAGAAGAATTTACAAACATACGGTAATGCTTATCGGGTGACCGTGACAATTCGGCCGTTCAAACAATTTAATATTGCATGGATCTTGCCAAGTGCCCACAAAGATTACCCACAGACTGGTAGCCATGCGTTCAGATTGATGGACTTGTACAAAGCATGCACGCTGGAACATTTTGGTCTAAGAATTGTAACATACTTGGAAGTACTGTAGATGAGAACCATACACTCAACAGGAACAAAGAAAAAGAGTTAAAAAAAAAATACTACAGCAAACAATGGTGGTGCAAAAACAACACCATTGGTGCTGTTTTTTTTATAATGACGGCATTGAAATTTTGTGAATCAAAAGTATTGTCAATAGTAGCAGAAAGGGGAAGAGAGGTTTGATAAAGACGTGAGAAGAAATAAAAAAAACCCCTCAAATACCAATTAAAAGTCACTGTAATATTTGGTAGCATGTAGTTACTGAATAAACCCAATGGAGGAATTGACTGGTGTGTTCAAACCAATCAATAAGAGTTATACAAGGCGACTGTAGCGAGATGGCATCCGCAGGATTCCATGGGAGGGGCAGATTTTGGAGTATTCATTCCCCATCACTGAGATGGAGGAAGCATCTAAAGGGGAGGAGTGTCCTCCCCCCTTTTGGAATATATTAAGATGCTTACCTCCATTACGTAAACTGAACTTTTCAACCCTGCCTAAAACTGTAAATTTCCTAACAACTTATCTCCCCCCAACCATCCACGTAGGTGGGGGGATGCATAGCCACCGTCCCCTTTGCACATGCCACAGTGTAGCAGTCAGAGATTCTCACACACAAGAGGACATTGTTGAGATAACCATGGGACCAAAATCACAAACATAACAAACAACATCAACACTAAACGATTTACTTGACCAATTTCAGAGTTCGTCCATTTCTCTAGATTACGTTTGAAAGAAACCATTAAATTTATCGGCAAGTAATGATATTAATTGAGACCTGACTGACCTCAACCCCTAACGAGTGGTAAGAGGGCAACCATGGTAGCGCATGCAGGTAGGCCATCATGAAATGCCGATGAGAACCAGCATCTCAAAAACTTTTGTAAAACTTCTTCTTACCATCATATAAGCATAGACCTCACAGGCCTACGATGGGATAGAGTCGGATGCATTAACTCACAAGTTGATCCATTCCGACGCAAATGGACATGTATGAGCAGGAGAGAAAATTTTATGACTCATATCAGCATAATGTGCATATATATATATATATGACAAAATAGTACTCTTAGCAATATTTACAAATATCCACAAACCTGATGTATTTCAAATGGCATAGAAAAAGAAAAAGAACCAATAGTTGAAGATAAAAAGCTGTCAAATACAATGAAAAGAGATAAAAGAAAACCCTTGTAAAATAGAAAATAATAAAGCATAATCTGCCTTTACCCCTCCTCATAGTCTTCTTTGGGGTTTTCTTGGTAAGATAGTGTCAACACAATAACTTGACAATCTGTGAAAACCTCCGTTTAATAAAATTTGTGAGAGAGGAAGAGGCTTTTGACTTCACCTGGAAGCATTAAACAGATCTGCTGTAAAGAGACAAAATCTTTGGTTCAGCCTAAAGTAAAACCTGCTGCAAATAAAGGAGTTAATAATCTTCAAGGTATCATAAAGGTTGAAGATAGCAAAACAAAAAGAGACCTAACCTGCAAGACCACAAGCACACTGACAGCGCTGTATATTTCAACTCTGAAACCGCTAGTGTCCAGACATTCAAGGTTGTGTTTGGCAACAATTTTCAAGAACCCCTTCCCTTGTTTTGTTTTAAAGACTTACAAAAATATTCCACTGACAAGTTGGTTCACAAATGGAAGAAAATATTTCATGGCAGTCACTTCAAACCTCACACAAATATCTTGTTCATATCTCAACTTATTGTTTGAAGAAAGGCTCCTATGGTCAAGAGAGATTTCCACTTGCCTCAGTGTTAAAAATTGCCATGTAACAGCGGCAAATTATTGAATTAAGGCTTTCTTGTTCTCAGTCTTAAATTGAAGTGCTTACTTCAATCCTTGACATTTGACACCAGTAGAAAAATTAGATGGATAGATTGCAGATTGCCATTAAAATGTCATGGAAATAATGGTCTCTCCTCTTAAAGCAGAATGAACTGTCTGATGAAAAAAAAACTTACTTTTCTGGTTAATATTCCATTATTCTCAACCCATTTAATACCGATCTTGAAAGCAACATCTATGCTGCATTTTTTTTCCTGGGGGAGGGGGGGAAATTTCATTAACTGGAGTGTTTATTACGGTAGAAAGAAAGAAATAAGTTTTGGGGCTACAAAGTCAGTGAAACCAGACCCAGTGGTAAATTTGCGGCACTTCTGTGTGGATGCTACAATAACAAAACTCCCATGCAAATGCAGTCTTTTGGAACATAGGCTATATTTGGAAAACAGACATCGGTACTGGAGTTTTTTGCAGCTTTTTACAACTGTAAGAAGTATAGCCAGTCCTTTGGTATACTTGGGAAAACACACAGGAATAAAAGCACATCCTGCTTTGAAATATCACAATGCTTCTTTCAAGGCAGTCGAGATCATAAAGATATACAAAGAGCTGTATCTGTTAGACATATCAGATTTCCCTCACTGTTG
This sequence comes from Stichopus chloronotus, assembly GCA_021234535.1. Lineage (NCBI taxonomy): Eukaryota > Metazoa > Echinodermata > Holothuroidea > Aspidochirotida > Stichopodidae > Stichopus > Stichopus chloronotus. The sequence continues at coordinate 19,882,928 of CM037841.1, read as the reverse complement.
TATACCATTTTGGAAAAAAAAAATATTTACTTCAAAATCTATAACTTCCAAACAGAACAAACTACTGAGATATGGTTTTAGCCAAAAGAGAGAAATATTTCCACACGTTTAATCAGTAGCCAATCCCTTTAACTGTTCAGAAGTTGTAAGTCGCCACCGACAAAATATTTCAGCAAATAAAGACATCCTCTTAATAGACGATGAAGACAAACTGATTCACTTAATCGAAGCTAATTTGACATAATTTCCGCAGGTACAGTGGGTGGTGGAAAATAAGACTCAAATAAGAGTCTGTACAATCTCAACATACCTTATGTTGAAATGAAACCGTGAAAGACTAGTTTCTTTTTGAGATACTGACTACTTTTCGTAACTATTCAAATTATCAATAATTTTATCTACAGAGGAATACACTCCCGTCAACATTCCAACCAGACCAAAGAAAACCAGGAGGACATCTTTCACGATGATCAGCACCGGCCGAGATCTTCCTCCGAGGCGGAGATGGATTAAGCAAGGAAGGATGTAGGCTAACATGGTACTCCCTACCGCACCTGTCAACATATGACGGAATAAAAAAAAAACAAAAACAATTAGTCAATTTGACATGCAATGCTGCATGTCGGTACATTACTCGGTATATTACAGAAATGTACGCTTCTAGAATCCTTTGGTTGTCAGTAAAAACAAGTATTTGTCCACCAAAGTAATCAAATCTAAACTATCCGGTCACTGCAAATTGAATTACTCTGGATTTTGGGCACCAAGATTGTTTCAACTGTTATGCTGTTACCACTTTAGTTCTGTTCACTGTCTGAAACTGAAATAGATGCAGGTGAATAGCTTGTATTTTATTCATTTGTTTTGATGGGAAGCATTATTACTACAGCTTCATTTGCAAATGAATGAAAATTGGCGATCGCAATGACCACGGGGAATAACAGTAAATTACAACGATGTATGGATGGAACTTAGAAGTTTGAAATCAATGATGTTTCTTTTGGCACAGTTCCCGAATTGTGTTTGGCTGTAATTGTGACTTGTAAATTTCAATTATTGCAATTTGATTTTATTCTCTCTTTTGAAAAGTAAAGTCAAACTCATGTGATCAGTTCAAGACCACTAAGGGCGTCGCCACAAATGCAACCATGGCTATAAGGACTGTTGTCCAGGGTCTCTAGAAGAATTTTTTTATGACACTCTGTAAGGATCCAAACTTACATAAGAGGCTAGAATTGAATAGCCTTAAGCCGTAGTTTCCAACCAGCCATTCACGTTGTATGGGGATCTGTCACAAGTACACAGTTAAGTGACACAGAGTGACACTGTTCTCCATGTGTGACAGGCACCATCACAGTTTGTGTATTGTACAATACATGCAACAGATTATATCTGTCACAAGATGCATGTACCGTAGATTCCAAAGGACCAATTCAGCATTTTCCAGGGGCACTTCCTCTTAACGAGGCTATTTGATTGATTCTAAAGGGCATGAGGGGGCATGTGTCGAATGGAGACATTACCACTGTCCAGTACATTACTTAGTAACATTACTGTCGATGGTGAATTTGGATTTGTTAAGACTCACCAATTAAGGCACTAAAATATGCATAGCTATCCTTCAAGAAAAAGGCCATTCCAAACTGTACTATGACCATAGCAGCTCGTACTAAGAAGCGTTTGTAGAAGGGAATCTGCAAATGGAAAAGGATAACAGCATTAGCATTGCACTAAAAGCTTACCCATAAAATCTTCATGAAAAATATTTCAAACAACAATTGCAGATGACTGGAGGCTATCACGACATACGAACTAAACCAAAAGTTCAACAATGGCTTCCCTGTTCATCAGATATCACTCTGATCAGAGAGCAGAACTAAAAAGAATGAACAAAACGTGGGACCTTTTCGCTTTCATACGCTGTTTCGCCAAACTCTATTTGGGGCTAACAAACTGATCTGCTTTCGCTTTCTTAACTCCTACTACGACAACCATCTTGGGAAGGATTTGAAATTATAGCAATGAACCATCCTGAATACTTCAATCTCACAAGGTTACACCATTCCAAAGAAAAGTGTCATGAGACTGCACCTTGATATGTTTAAGTAAGAATTTGCTTCCTCAACTTCCAGATGGTCAATGTCATATTTTGGAGAGTAGAAACTCTCATTTTTTCAGAAAGAAACAGAAATTGGCAGAATGATGGGGATCCAATGTCAAGTTACAGTAATGTTTCTTTAAATCATTCATGGCTGACATAAATAAAGTGCTGATCCAAGCAGTAAAATAGCTTTGACAGAGGTCAACATTTCAATAGAAAAATAAAGTCACTGGCTGTTGCACTTGTTCCTTGTGCTATAGGCCAAATTTATGTACAGGCATGTTCCTAATCTATCACCCAAACATTTGATTAGTGCATATATTTTATTCTCAGGACACCCTCCCACCTGATTTCAGAGTTTTATCAAAACGAAGACACACAGGAAGGGCAATAAATTGTTAGAATGCCATTAGCTTTGAAGATGCGTAAATTTACGATGATTTATGAAATGGAAATGTTCCTAAAATTCTAAAATAAGTGTGATCAGTATAAAAAAGGAAATTTCAGCTACAGAGAACAAAACTCATGAACTTTTGTCCATGCATGATGACACTGACCGTAGCATGTGGTTGGAGAGTGACTATCTCCTCATCTTCACTCTGGACAGTTTCATTGGCAATACCGCTTGAGAGCAAAGGGCTCCTTGCTTCTCCGTTACCTGTGTGTTCTGGAAAGGTCTCACTACTTTCATGTATTGCTGCGAACAAAGGGAAAGTACTAGCGTGGCCATGACAACAAACAATAGCAGTGTCAAGCGCCATCTAATGACTGATGTCAAAGCAGATAGGATCAAAAGTCTCTCGTTCTGCACAGGAGGATAGAGAATTTGGAAGGGAGACGAAGTGAGAGGCACTGAAGTCATACAATTTTAAGTAAGAATAGTAGTGTAAGCACTGTGTATACCCAGGTATCAACAATGTCGAGACCCGGTTCTGACATTGCTACCCAAAGCCTAAGTTTTCACTGACATACATATGTGTGACAAAATTCATCAAGCATGCCTAAGAACACTTAATTGTCATGTCTGTGCATAAGAAACGTGGTGTTAGGTTGATATGCAAAGCAAAAGTCTTCAGAATGAATTTGTAGTCTAACAAACTCCTAGTTTATAAAGGGAACATACATTTGGGGTTCCAGGATTACAGACCGATTATGGACCGTGAGTTCGCAAGTCCAGATGACAGTGCAAATGCGAAAGAATAGCTCAGTCTACCTTTGTGTTGATGGTTCACATAGGGGTCAATTGTACCTTCTGGTGTTGATAGCATTGATAATTCTTTGCAATATTCTAGCAGGAATCAGTCGAGCAGGGATCAGTTGAGCAGGAATCAGTCCAGCTGGAAATCGGTCAAGCAGGAAATTAGTCGAGCAGGAAGCAGTCAAACAGGAGATCAGTCAAGCTGGAATCAGTCGCGCAGAAATCAGTCGAGAAGGAATCAATCCAACAGGAATCAGTCATGCAGACAGGGTCGAGCAGGAATCACTTTTTATTTGCAGTGTGTTTGTTTTTGTCAGAAAAAAACCCTGGCCACAGTGCTCTAAATAATGTGAAAATGCACGACAGATGTGAAATATGTGACAAATAATGTGAAAATGTATGCACAAATCACGACTACAGTTACTGATAATCGTCCAACAGATGAAAATTGTATTACTTTACGTTTTCTATTGCAACAATGATCATAATACAATAAACAGTTCTGTTTGGCAACGACATTCAAAATTATCACAGTTATGGTCTAAATTCTTCTCAAATAGGACAATAAGCAATCGGGAAATAACGCATGTGATGCATGAGGCCACAGCATGAGTGCACCCAGCGACAGTCATCGATCCCCCACAGTGCATGGCCTATGGCTCTATTTGATGCATAACTCCAGCATTGATTCATCTTGCTCATTCATACACAGTGACATTTTGAGGAAAAAGAAAAATTGGGGCTTGTAAGTAACCACATTTTCGCTGAAAATGGATCCCAAGAAAAGGAAAAAATGATAAACAATGGGGCAACAATTACCATGCAGTTGAGGATCCTTATTTACTATGAATCAACTTTCACATCAATGTGTGGAGAGGTAAAGCAAAATTAGAATGTCTGGCACTTACAACTCTATGAAATCGTAATTCATACCAGTATTATTCACTGGGTGTCACATGACACAGATTTTGCCAAGGACAACACAATTATGAATGAATCTGACGATGGATGAAGTATTATTTGACCTTACTTCCTGACTACTTTATATTGATATGTATAAAGAGGATGTTACTACAGCTGGCAAAGGATGTTACTACTGTTTAGCCCCAATACTGTCTGTGCACACTAAATGCTGACACGTTTTAAGAGAGAAAGTGAAATAACGCTATGTGCAGTTTGCTATTGCCCCTTGGCAATATTTATTATTATTATTGGTCATAACGCATATCGCATAATAGCAGCCTCCATACGTAGTGGGCTACTACAAGTTATTGTTAAGCATCAAGACTTTAAAGGTAAACTCGCCTTCTTTATCTGACCACATTTCGTTACTATTTCCTTCAGGGCTGACAGCAATTACTATACAGTATGATCACTTTCATGTTCTCATCTGAATGCAATACTGAGGTATGAATTGTTATAGTCCATCTCTAGTTATAATATACAAAGAGCAAAGGTGAATATGAGAGACAAATATTGAAACAGACTTCTTTCAGAGTAAGAAAAGAAAGTTAGACTACCTACCACTACCAAAAATGAGTCCCTCCACGATTTCCACCGCGACAAAGTTTTGAAGTGGATACGTAAAGAGCACCCCAATGCAGATAGTTACGTTGATCAACAACACCATGACTGGACTAGCATCCTCCACCAGACTCCATATAAGGACTTGGCTGACTTCATTACCATAGTTGAGGTACCCTAACACACCCATGAAACAATAGATACTGGTGAACAATAGCAGGGCCAAGTACAAAAGGATTGGGTAAAGCTTTCTGTTCCCTTCCATGCTTGTCTCGATGGGAATAATCTGGGAAAGGAAAAGGAGAAGCCAATATGTGTCAACGTATGTATCTAAAACAGGTTGCTCTAATACAGCATACAAATTCATAATGACAGCCAGCTGTTTTGAGTTTTGGTAGATGCAAAAAATTTCTTTAACAAAGTAGGAGACAATGTGGAGAAACACAAAATTAGCAAACACAATATTTATTCAAAATGGTAAATCTCAGGTAGCACAGAATCCAGAGCTACATCTCTTCAATGCACTGACGAACAACAGGGCAGAAGAGATTTTCTACTATGTTATAAGTGAATGATTTAAAAAAAAATGTGGTCTTTGGGTGTTCCTTAAAAGTTTGTTGTGATGTTGAAGATCAAAGGACTACTGGTGGGTCATCCCAGGTGACTGGTCCATTGTGGGAGTGGGCACTGTCTCTGCACATCAGTGCTCAAGAATCTGGTATGGGAGACCATGAGATGTTGGTTTTCAGACCATGGACCCAATAGTCCGGAACAACACAAAGATACAGAGTACCAAAATAGTTATGAGACACTTCAACTTTATAGCGCATACCATTCAATCTGTGGGAGGGAGTAGAATTTCATATGATTTAATAAAATGGAACACTTGGACAGTGGACTCAAAAATCTTGAACACCCCAAAGGCAGCACTACAGTAGTACTGATATGATACAACTTAAGCACTGTACACTGTCTGTAAGAGAAGATGCATTTGGCATGCTTGCAAAAATTCCGCACTTTGGGTCCTCTATGGGTCACATGTGACCTTTGATGGCCAAATTTTGTACACTTGCCAATGGCTCATAACCTAGGGATCATTGCCCCCCCCAAGTTTAAAAAAAATGCATTAAGCATTGTTTGAGACAGATCGATAGATAGCGACCGTGAACAGATACTGTACACTCAATACTGAAAAACTCATCAGAATAATGGCTCACACATAGAAATAGATAAACTACAATAATATCAGGGACCAAGTCAAGGAGCAATATGTGCAGCCAAGAAATATAGTGGGCCTTGTAGTTTTGCTAGGCAGAGAGTTTTGTGACTTACATAGCAGAACTACTACTAACACTAACGCCCCGGCAAAGGTTAGGAAGCTGTAACTTGCAAGCAGTTTAATGTCAGAAAGCTGTATTGTTTGGCTTCATTTGTTCAGTGTTTGAGTGGTTAGTCTGATGTCATTCTTGTTTATCTATTTTTATGGGCTCAGGCAAGTTACATGGTGTGAGCTATAAGTTATCTGTTTCTTATCTGTTTCAAAACTACAAAGAACCCTCACTTTATCACAACAAATTCATTGATTACAACTGATGGACCATATAGGCATCCATAACACAAAAAATGGAGCAACCCTCTCTGTCAGCAAAAATTCCATACTTACAGTGTGCCACAACAAATCAAAATTTCAGACCTAAACTGCTGCACACAGTATAGCATATGGAACTTTCAGGTGAGCTGTGTATGGTAGCCCAAAATTACCATAATATTACTGTTTACAGATGAAATAGGCCCTACCCTTTGCCTGTGGCTTGACCCCCAACAAAACAAATCAAATCTTCTCACCACACTGCATCCAGGTACCAACTATAAATTTGTCGAAGCTTTCTGCCTTGAGATATCATGTAAAAAAGATATTCAGAATTCTGTCCCCAGTGCCCCCAGATGAACTTTGACCTCCACTAAAAACAAGAGGGCACGCATTCTCAATATAGCGGGTCCACATACCAAATATGACTTTCATCTGGCTTTCCATTACTGAGTTAGAGCAAGGAGGTTGGTTAGAGCATACCCAAGCAACTGTCACAGACACACATACATTTACACACATCAGTTTTACATACAATCTGAGGACCTCATTGTGTTTTCTATTGTGTTTTCTTCCTTAATCCTAACCTTAACAATACTCTGTATTGTTCAAACAAATAGAGGACTCAAGAAATCTATTGAATTTCCTTTGAACAGAGAACCTGAAAATCCATTGTCTAGGTCTTCACTCTGGATTCAAAACAATGCATGCCCAACCTGACTGCATAGGTTTCTTTGCTGACACAAAGAATCAAAAACCAAAAGTGTTACAGTAACAACTGGATTGTCTTAACTTGCTCAGTTGGTTCTTCTGAGGATGTCTTTATACAACCAAAGTGTCGAAGAGATTGCATGTATCATCACTGACTCCATGATGTAGAGAAAAGTGAGAGAGGGGGTTGAGGAGGAAATATGTAAGGATGGATGGCAAAATGAATAGAACGAATGGATGGATAGATGGATGAACTGCTCAATGGGTGAGTAGAAGAATGAAAAGAGAGGAGATCAAAAGACAGTCAAACAAACTGACAGACGTATAGATAGGCAGATGGTAGGCAATTGCAGCTAGTACTGATAGCACTGAATCTCTTTTGATGAAAGTTTACCACTACTATAAATCATGATCTCTGACTGAATTAACAAAATTGTGAAGTGAAATTCACAAATTACTTTGGAGGATTCATTATGGTTTAGCATGAACGCCCTATTGTAGGCTGTCATCAAATGGATACTGTATGACCTATCGAACTTACGGTTCCTATGCCCTCGTAAGCTGATGTCACTTGGCCGAAAAATATGGGGAAGTCAACAAAGTCGGCAAACCACGTGACATCGTCGTTTATGTGGAAATCTACATAGGAAGAGAAGCATGAAGACATTTCCAAATGAAAGAGCATTAAAAGTTTATGACAGCATGAGATACGAAGTACACATTTATTACATAACTTACGCATTTTCTTATTTGCCTGTCCCCCACATGCATCCTTACTTTTTACTTATTGTAGAGTTTGCCATACATTTGTTTATCCCACCTACAGTGGACTTACCTTGGCATGCTTTTTATTGCTTGGCAGTTAGAGTGAATAGTCTCAATTAGTTTACAAGTAGGGAACTGATGGTACTGTACCACAATGCCTTCCCACAAAGAAAAAAAAAGAAAATAGACTAGAATAGACTAGATTTATACATTTAGAGGACAGCAGATAGCAGACAGAATTTGGTTTGTTGGGCTACAAATTTCCCTTTTTGTGCCACTTTTAATGCTCTTGGACATTTTCTTGAGTTTTAAAGTAAACTTGAATCAATGCAAAGGGAAAAAAAAACCATGCACAACATTCTCTCAATTTGCAGATGATACAACTGCAGAATAACATGGCCTTCTCACAACCTCTTTATGTCTTTCAGATGAAAGCAGACTGAAGTCTGTGAGCTTTTTATGAAATGAATTTCTGCTGAATTACTGCAAGGAAAAAGATCATTCTCTTCCCATATGATGAAGTGAGGTAAAGCTCAATGTGTTTTCTGATACAGTACTAGCCAGTGAAGGGTTGTCAAACCCTTTGTGATTTGAGTGACCTTAGACTCATAACTCTGTCTCTCTCGTTCATCATTTACAAAAGTACGGCAAAAGTGCCCATCTCACCTCTTCTATTCAACATTGCAGGAGGAGTGACTAGGCTAGACGAGACTCACCTTTCGCAATGATCACCGTGATCGACAGGAATCCGATGAATACGGCAAAGTTGGCGAAAGCACTCAGGGGACCCATGTCACGGATACGTCTCATCATCGCAAAAGCCATGAAAAATGGGAATGGAATCAGGAGAAGAAGATGGTAGTCTACCACATCTTTGGTATTGCCATCCATCTTGGGGCCAGATGCCATTAATTGTGAGAATGACCAATCATTGAGCTTGTCTGGCAGGGCTGAGTGGTGTATACTGTCATCTTCCATCATGGCCACAGAGTTGTTGGTGGAGTTGCTGTGGGCAAATTTTTCGATGGCTTGTTCCATCGTATCTGCGATGAATATGAAGTAACTTACACAAAATCCAAACTGGGTGACAAACAGGCCCAGATTTGTGAGTATGGAACCCAACCTTCCCAGGACTGCCCTAGCAACATCTCCGTAGGTTATCGTTCGTTCTAAATCTGTCACAGATATGGACAACAGCCTGGAAGATACCTGACCTTGTAGAGTGTTTGGGTTGGCAATGATGCGCCTCACCACTTCCTTCTTGCATTTTACAATTAGATGACAACAATGGGCTGTTGCTAATACGATGAAGACAATACCAATGAGTCCAAGCTGTGCATGTGCAAAAATGAAACAAAAAGGGAGGGATTAAAATATGTTTATTTTCATGGTCATTATGGGAGTATACCAGCAACGTCATAAAAAGTTCTTTAAATAAAATAACTTTTTGCTCTGCCTTTCTCCAAATTGAGTAGAAACATATCTATGTAACAGATTTAAGATAAGAAATGATCTGTCAATGAAAAATTTTTGTTAGAGAGCACCCCAGTAGCAAGAAAAAATGTTAATTTTTTTAATTTTTCTAATGTTGTGGCCCACAAGGTGATTTTCATGAGTATGTATTTTGTGCCTCTCCTTAACTTTGCTGGAGGAACATTGTTGATTGAAGGCCACCAACATCTACCTGCAGAGTCCAGGTAAAACCTCCGACCAAACATTTCCATGTTCAAGCTACAGGGAGGTACAAAAAACATACTATGAATATCATCTTGTGAGCCATAACATACGAAAAATTCAAATATTAATCTTTTTCTCTCTACTGGGGCCCTCTCTTACAAAATTTGTTACTGGCAGATCATTTTCTACCAAAAATTTAGATCGACTCATTTTCAGAATCATGGAAACACCTGCTGATATACATGCCATGTCTTTGTTACGAGAACAAAGTGTGTCACTTGGGAAAGTATTTGCTGCAAGAACCAGAACACAGCGCCCTCTCGTTGGAATGTTTCGTACAGTATGTACGTAGGATAATACTATATACTGTCAGGTTGACAACTTGCAATTATACAAATCCCTGCACTGTGTCACACTGAACTTACTGTAGTCAACAAACTACAGATTGTTTTAGGCTCTTCTGAACAAACAGTAATTGATTTCTCTGTTAAGAGATACCAAGATACTGCACAGTAAAACTACCTAACAATACATCATTACAAAGGATGTATCTTCTCTCCTGCCTTCCTTTTTTTTTAAATCTAATTTTTCAAAATGATGGACGGGACACATAGAACTTCTGTTTGTGCGAAAGACAATTCGCACTTTCATCTCAAGAGCAGACATCCCTCTAGCAGAGATCTTATTCCACTCATAACACTGCCATAATTAACCAACATTCCAGAAAATGTATTATTTAGAATATGTGTTCCATGAGGCTTGTTTTCTATGAAGTATAGTTTTCTGCCTGACCCAGAAAAAAAAAATTGCATGCGTGTTTGATAGTAGTTTGCTAAATTTTATGTTGAAGATCAAACAGTGATATTGAATGTGAGAGTTATAGAGGCCCTGAAAATAGAACCAAAACAGTTCTTAGCTTACTCAAGGAAGTAATCTTCAACAAACGTAGCCATTCCTCTTTCATTTTCAAATGGTTGTACATTTTACGCTTATCTGGCCAATTTCTCTTAGAAACAGTGAAAGTCAAAAAAGTACAACATTGTGCTTTGCATTCTGGGAAGCTAATGTCCTTTACAAAGTCATTGTAAATTCTACCAATATTACAAACATCCAAAGTCATTTCATTGAGTAAAAGAGCTTCGAGGTTCTAACATCGCGATGGCTGCTCGCCAATTTCTCTCGTTTATACACGAGAGTGTCATATACACGCACGCATGCACGCAATTTTACCCACATGACACGTGGGAGAATTATTTGCGAATGATTCTTCATTTAACACTGGTCATAAATAACATCACACCAGTGATTGGTTGAATTTGGTGGAAAAACAAAGAAGTGTCGAAATTTTCTAGTGGACATTTCGTTAAGAATCAACCTTAATTACTCCCACAAAGAGAAAGTGAAAGTCTCGGCCTGACAGTTCAGAGCCAGTGTTGTACCGAAAACTGCAAGGATGAGGCTAAAAGCTGTGAAATTAAGTGTTCCAATGCAAAAAACTGCTGAAAGTTCTGTAATGCAATGGATGATGTAAACAGCTGAATAGCTACAGTACTATACCACATGGCTACTCACTCTACATAATCCCTCTCAGTTCTGACGCTGCCACAGAGTTTTAAGGTGCTCTACAACTTAACAATCTTCTATAAAATGTAATCTTGTACTTCCATGATATACAAACCTGGAGGAAAGTATCAAGAAACTGAGGGCAGATTGATTCCTATAATTTGTACAACATCCTGAGTTGATAGCACAAAGTTCATGATCAAATGATCTAAGTTTATACATACCACCAATCCACTTTCCCTAAATGCAAAAGATACAGTCAGGTAGTTTGTGCCAATGAAAGCCTTAAATATATTGGCAAAGTCTTGCAGGACAACAAGGCCACTGAAAAAGGAAAACAAGCATTTGTAGATAAATATCTGACTGAAATTATTATTTGTTTTTTACATGTTACTCAAGGTGTACCCAGTGCTACACAGCACAGATTTTGCAGACATGCAAGAAAATCTTTGGTATACTTGAATGGAAATGTTTACAGTGTAAAAGCATCATGGTTTTGTACCATGGAAGCATTGCCACAGATCCACAAAACTACCATGCACATAATTCTTGTAGTACTTCCTGTACTATAAACTTCAATGAACAAGTGCAAGGTACTGCATACAAAACAAGATTGAGCTCATGGGCATTTACTGTACAAACCGGGTTCCTGGCCTGGGCATTTCAAACAGACATCCCTCCTGCTTAAAATTTCATTTCCCTAATGATTGCACCTGGTTTGAAAATTTAACTCCTGGTTTGAAAATTTAACTCCTGGTTTGAAAATTGAGCTCATGGTTTAAAAAAAAAAAAGAAGACACCTGGTTTGGCGACGGAAAACTGCCTGCAATGGACAATCCATAAAATTGAAAAAAAAAACCGAAATTGTAAGCTGAATAATTTATCAATGATACGATCAGTCTCAGAAGATTACCCTACCATGTTCCCAAGTAAAGGTATCATTACGTTTCTGACACTGGTAAAATAGCGACAATATGTGGCAGTTATTGCTGTCAGTACTATACTGTATGTATAGCTCAGTACCAAGGCAACAGTAAATGCATCTTTTCCCTCTTAAGTCCACCCAACAGTCTGACAGCATATGCCCTGGAGGGAACTCCGGGAGTCTAGTTTCCACTGGTAAGAACACCAACTGAATTTTTTTCTTTCATTGTGTCTTGCCCACCTCACTAATAAAAAGCCATTTACATGAATACAAACATCAGCACTGGAGCACAAGGACGTAAACTGATCCAAATAAAACTTGTCTGGTGTGACCACGTACAGTGCTTCCAACAGCACTGCTGGTTCTTCAGTTGATCATGAAACTGCTAACTCAAGCAGTACTTCCATGATTTACTACCTAGAGGGGACTGATTAAACATACAAGCATCCATAGCATAACAAGGTTTCCAGAGTTTCAGAAGTTTGCCCCCCCCCCCGTGGCCCCATATGACCTTTGACCAAAAACAACAGGGCATACCTTCTGAATGCGGCGAACCTACATATTAAGTTTGACTGACATCCGACTTTTCTCTATTGAGTTAGAGCGTACCCAAACAATATAAGTATAAAGACACTGTCAACAGAGGCATATAAGGTGCTGACAACAAGGTAGTCTCAACAGAACTGCTCACTAAAAGGCACTGTCAACAGATGGCATGTTTCACAGTAATGGGGTCCATTTACTCCCACAAGGCACCAAAATTTAGAAATAAGCTTTGTCAGAATTTTTTTGCTGGTGATAATCTTTACTGTGTCCAGTATAAAAAATCTGCATCCTTCAAGATAACTTTGACTGCAGTTATTTTTTAAGCACAATGTTTCTATTGTAACTTTTGGACAAACAAGGTGTTGCTAATGTAACTTGTGGACAGACAAAATCTAACATTATCATCCCTTGAATGTTTGAAATTTCCAAATTATTTTCCATGACAGATCCTAAATTTGCCTTAATCCATTCACACTTTGCAAAGAGACCACATATAAAGTGTGAAAATAAAAAGCAACACATTTTCAGATTAGTATAATGTGAAACTTATAGATATTGCTATTGTAACTCTTGGACGGACAAAAAAATCAGGACTATAAATTTGGATAAATAATGTTATTTTGCTGTTGCATGCACTACTACAAGTGTGAAAAAGGCATAATTTCAGCAGGACTATACTCATGCTGTACAGTACTTTACCTTCACTTTTCTTCTATGCTGGTTTTCAGTTGCCAAAGTACCGAAATATTGCTACTTCATGTGTTGCAGTAATATAATGTAGAGTTACATTAGCAACATTATGTCTACCTTTATTACTCTATTCACTTAAAGGAAAAACATTTCCAAACTTTCATTACTATATCAGATTAGTGTTATTGGTAAAACATAATAGCATGATACAAATGATAAAAATATATGATGTATGCCTCAACATTGATGATAACTCAATTTGGACGGACAATGCAGCACTGCTGTTGCTAATGTAACTTGTCCGTCCAAAATTGTAAGTCTTATATAAAATATTTGAACATGAATGGCAATTTCTGTTTTGATGATATGGCAATGTTATGACCTAAACATTATTACCAAAGCAATGAAAAAGGTCTAAAATATTTCTTGTGCAATTACTGCAGAATTGTTTGTTGCTAATGTAACTTTTTGCTAACATAACCACTAGGGGACAGACATCACTAAAAGTTCAGTTTTATAGCGAAGGTAAAGAGTGAAGCTGCTAAGTCTCAGTCAAGTTACTAAACCGTAGGTAAGATGTGCAATTATATAAAGATATTCAAGTGAATCACTATATCTGGAGAATAATGGATAACATTAATTGTTGCTAATGTAACACTCAAATTGGACGGACGTTACATTAGCATTAGCAACATTTGATGTAGCTTATTTTAACAAACAACTGCACATCATTTGAGATCTGTAGGCTGGTATTGAATATTTCACTCCTAGTTCATAACCAACCAAGAGTAATCATTACAGATCACCACATCTAGGAAATATTCCAACTTGTAATTTTTCTGTTTACTGGACGGGCACGTATGCCAAAAATGGGCACTTTAATTCAGATTGTCAGTACAGACAATAAAATTATTAGACTGATGAATGGTATTAATTGTATTTATTACATGTCCAAATTAATAAATATGATGTATAAACTCAACCACTTATTTCCATTCTTTGGTTTTTCCTTGGTTACATCATTCACATAAGTTGTTGGGAGCTACTGTCCGTCCAAATTTGTCACATTTTGGTTATGATTACCCCCATATTTTCATAATCTTGAATGCAAATAAGATATATTCTTATCATGAAGCATGGTATTGATCAGCATAATGTGTTTGACAATGTAGCCCTTTCCTTCAAACACATTTTATTTGATACTTATTTTCTAATCTATGTTTGGACCCCATTACTGTGAAACATGCCAGATGCATACGGCACTATCAACAGATGCTATTAAGGCACTGTCAACAGAAGTACAAGGAGCTGACAATATAGCCACTGTCAAAAGAATTCTGAAGGTTGCAAGGCACTTGTCAACAGAAGCAAGTAATGCATTGTCAACAGAAGCGTTACATGTTGACAAAAGAAGCATAAGGTGCTGACAATCAGGCACAGTCAGCAGATTTCTTAACACAGTGAGGCACTCGTCAATAGAAGCATAAACACTGTCAACAGAAGCATAAGGTTTTGACAACAGAAGCATGCTGTATTTTGCTGACAGTGAGTGAGTCACTGTCAACAGAATTCTAAACATTGTTCTGTAGGGCAGTTGTCAACAAAAGCATTGACCTGTTCAGGCTAAACAACATGACTTTGTTATGGAAGTGATATCATTCCATACACATACAGTATTGCTAACCGAGGGCAAGTCACATGGCATTTTCTTCGTCCCTGTCTATCGGGAACAGAGGTACATTACCAAACATGTCGCTCACTTGGAACATTTGTTATCATGTCGTAATGAAGAAGACACAGTTGAAATGATTAGTCTGCATTCACCAAATAATGTGAACACGTAGGTTTTCACTCTAGGAACATTTTCAGGAATATTATGGGTTAATCATCATGCACCAGAAGAGACATACAGAAATTTTGTGTGATCATTTAGAGACTGTAAGGTTTTAAAAGAGATAAGCGATACTTAAACATGCATTTTTTAATTTTATCATATACAGTAATATACTTTCTCACAGTAATTTATCCAAGTTACAAATAATAAGACATCAATATCGCTTATGTAGTAGAGGAGGCATGCACTTAACGTCGATAACAGAATGCCAAACATTTACATACAAGTGTGTAATTGAATGCATTAAGCATTGAGTGTATGAACTCCTTAGTATGGTCATTGAGCTTTCACATACATACTGTAAGGCACTGCACAGTGAAACACATGAACTGTAGGCGCCTGACAATAATAGTTCTGTGCTAGGTAGTTGTTTGTGAGCGGGTTTTGTTTCTCCTTTTGTAAAGTGTTGTTTGGGGGAGACGTTTTGGTTTCTCAGTGTTAAGCGGATTAAGTAAAATGCAATGTGTCTACTGCAAGTTGACTGAGAGAATGAAGGCCAGGCTTAGCCCTCAAACACGCTGTGTGCTTCGTTACGTGGCCTACACTCACTAGTCCCGCACTCCGCTTCAAATGGAGTGTAAAGCGCTTAGGCCATGTTACAGAGCACACAAACCCTGGAGGGGTAAGATACTTCTTAGGCTAATGGGTCATTGACTAATGAGAATGGCAGATATATGGGAATCAGCTTCACAATCCAACGCTTCCATAAACAGTGGTTACGGTGTCCATAAAAACATTTTTCCAGTTTAATATGGTTGGTAACAACATTTTTCTAGTTTAGTATGGTACCCCTTCTCCACATGAATTATTGTGAACAGCTGATAACAGTGCTCTTGAATTTTAGTCTTTGTTTAGCTGTACTGTAGGTCTCTCTCCCTCTCTTAGAAGTCACCAACCAACCAATTGGACCAACCAATCTGCAAATATAAACAGCCAGTTTGCATTCTGTGCACTCTCTGAACCAGATTCTAAATACTGTACAACAGCAATTTAAAAACAAAAAAAAACATGTTACTTGGAATACCAACATAGGATTTAAAAGTCTTCCTTGGAGCAAGCGCAAAACTTGTAGGCCTACTTGTAGGTTTAACATGCAACATTTTTCAAAGTTGGTGTGACACAATAAATTTAATCTCTAGGCAATGGCTCGATTTTCTCTTGGTGCAGAAAATCAAATTCCTATCATACTGTAAACCTTTGGCATGTGTATGCAGCCTGGGCAAATAGTTAGTGCAATAGGCAGAGCTGCAATTCCACATCAAACATAAACACTGAGCAAAATATGTTTGTCAATGACATGTTAGTCATTTGCATGATGGACAAACTCACAAAAAGTTTGACCAGATTTTACATCACAAATGTATCGATGTGTCCTCTAGAATGCAAAAAATCTCTTGGATTTTTATTTCAACAGATCATTTACTGTGGTCCTCTGTCCTCTGGTCACAGGTGCAAAGCCTCCCTGCAAGTAAATTAACACATCTCCCCCCCCCCCCCATGGTGGTTTGTAAAATTTTACAAAGTAATGGTTGATTAAGTTACGGCAGATAGAGAAAATAAAACATCAGAAGACAAATGAGAAAAACTTGAAAGAGAAGGTGAAGGAAAATGAAAGCTTGTGTACTTTTAGTGACCTCAGTGGCCAGAGGACGATTCAAGCATAACAATTCAAGCATGTATTTTATTATAATTGGAAAGTAGACCTTTCAGATTTTTGAAGCAAAAACTTTCAATAATGTTAAGAAGGGACTTCCTTCCAAGAGAATACTGTCGGCACCATTTACTAGAGCTTACTTGAAGAACATCGGAAGGGCAATTTCCAGCAACATTTGTGGTCTTTTTATCCTAAACTTTCTGCTAAACTCTGTGCCAACCAATAGTGCTGCTCTGCAAGTTACTATACAGTACAAGTTAATAAGTACTCCTGTAACACTGTTACACATGAAACTCTATGAGTTCTGGTTGAAGCTTTCTCACTATCTACCCCAAGAAAAAAAAAAAAACTTCTACAGTATAGTTACAGTATGCCCCTAGACCCAAATCATGTCTCTTACCCTCCTAGTGCTACTTCCAAACAACACTTGTTGTGGCATCAACACCCCAAGTGGCTGATCACAGTCCCTGAGCAAAACCATTATTCATTAAGACTAAGAGTTGTGAAGTTCGTACAGTACGTTAGTACAGTTCGTACTGGCGGGACCTACTGTCACTAAGTGATGTCTAAATTAGTTACAATGCCTTATTGCAGTAAGCCTAGACATAACAATGGTTGGGACTGGTAAGTGGTATTAAAGCTACTATACTAAATAGACGTGACGTAGGCCTAGCCCTAGGTCTACTCTACACTGTGTACAGTGTCCACAATAACTACGGGCACAACAACTTCTTACAGTAGCCAGTACTGTCTGCAGTACATCTGCTCTCGTTAGCAATATAGCAGTCAGCACTTGCCCATAAATAAACTTACGGCATGTTGATTTGTAAACAAATAGGCCAGAGCAATGACAGGATAATTCACAATCTTTGATCATTCTTCCGACAACCATAAGTTTACTGTGACCGCATGGTGGCAATCCACGGGATGAATAGAGAATGTAAGTTGGCTTTGACGTTGCCGGAACTTAACACCGGTACAGTCCCATGATGACTAGCCCAACTTTTGTTTTGGAATTGCAGACCGTGCTGTGTACAGTATACTACGCATACGATGGGGTAAAAAGTCATTGATCAAATCTCATCCGCATATACGATGTGTGTGCATCGCTCTTTGAAATCACATACCGTATCTTTAGTGTGCACACGTTGCTACCAACACACAGTAAAAGTTCATAACTGCGCAAGCTGAGAACAGCTCATTGCTAGGGTCTTTCCTAAAGCTGGTTCCCTACCCCACCTGAAAAAGTTTTGCTAGATCACCTCTAACTTCTCTTCACCCCTCCCACTCCAACGAGTTTTCATTTCAAATTTTTGGGTCCTTGTCCCCGGAGTAAAGAAGGGAAATCCCAGTGTCCTGCAATAGGGTTTTTTTTCAGTGGCGCTATTCAGCTAAGATATTGTTACGAAAATAAAAATTTATTTACAAGAAAAAAAAAAAGACACACTGGACAAACATTGCTCCTATGAACAACTATTGCTTCATTTTTCAGACAGTCAACATCATGATGAAGTACATAAGTTCTTCCAGTAATAATGAAAAATTTCCCATAATTGAATATATTACTCTGAAGTGTATATTTCTTTCAAGGTTAACTGTCAGGGCTGAAGGAACTGAGTCCAGACTCGATCTCGACTCGAGTGACATGACTTTGGACTCGAACTTGGCTCCTTTGAACTTGGACTCGGTCTCTCTTCCTTGGACTTTTGTTTGGACTTGAATTTAAATATATTGAATTGGACTTGAATTTAAATATGTTGTTTACTTTTCAAGATATTGCAATTATAATGCTGATAAAAAATAATCATGGAGCTGGCATTGTGATGATGTCACTGGACCACATGTAATTGTAAAGCTTTTGTTTTTCTTAATATTTCATTGTCAATATATTTTTAACAGTTATGCATAGATTAAAATCAGAGTATTAATAATTTGATAATTGCATGACATACCTCAGAAATTCAACACAAAATGTGCACAAGAGTGTACGTATTTACAGAAATTATAGGTAAAGAAAACAAAAGAAATACATTAAAATTCCTTCTATTAGTGGTTATGTGACATCAGTATTCGACTTACTCAAGTGTGCTTTACGCCCAGCTGAGGCCAAAATGGCAGCATCTTTCTCTGAATTTCAAACACTTCTGCTTCATTTTGATAAATATATTCCCTTGGTTGACTAATTCTCCTTCAGCTACAGCAGCTAGTCCTTTGTTAGAGGAGTTCGGTGAGGCAAAGTTAGAAGACTTTCATTTCACAGAGACAATCGTCACAAGTTGGCATTTTACTTGGACATCCTATGAGCAACATGTAAGCCTACACAGTCTTTGTAAACTCCTTCCATCCCAAGGGTAGTTATCCAATTTTGAGTGTTCTATTGCTTAAAATTGACTTTTTCCCCCCTAAATTGAAAATATTTAAAGTGCATTAATTGATAAAAGGAACGTATGCAAGAGATGTTGGCGCTGCTGCTGGAGCTTCTGAAGTACCTGAAATGGACTTTAATCTTTCCATTTTGAGGACATTATCCCGGAAAAACCTATGCAATCAAGATGGTGTGTATGCATGGGCATATTACGCCTAGCACGTGAACACCATAAGTCAAAGAGCTTAGTCCTTTCAGTCGAAAGGGGTGATAGTTTTTAAGTCTTTCACAACTCCACTGAAAAATTTGGGGCAGCAGATCATTTGGGCTTGTGTGGCTATATCTCTATTAATGTCTGAATACAGTAGTTTTTCAAATTTGTTTGATGACGGTTCAGTAATAAAAAGCTTTTGGTTGCAAGAGCAAGGGCATTGCTTTTGCATTATAATGAGATTAGGCGTTTGGCCAGCTAAACTAATCCTTCCTCATAGAAATGTGTTTGAGAACAAAACAAAATTGCACACCTTGTGGCTCCTATTAAGCCTTCCAAGTACGTTTTCGTCTACCTTAGATGATAAATCTCAAATTTTCTCGGTACACTCCGTGCCAATCAAGGCGACTCTCCCCTTAGATAGTAAACGTGAGCCCCTCCCTTCACTAAAATCATCAGCCGCCCTTCGCCCCTCAAACAAAAACATCCTAGCTACTCTGTATATATGGCGAGTATGTGGTACTGAATGGTATGGAACGGAAATTGAAATTTGGTTGTCTATATTGAAAATGGAACAAATATTTGGGCACAATTTAGCTTTTTAAAAAGTATTGTCAGTTCGAAGTCTATACGTTGTATTATTTACTGCGTTCACATAGCCTATACCAAGGCTGAATGACTGCCTAACATGTGCTGTTTACTAGTGCTCGTAAAATTGACTTCTCGCTGGTTGAATTTTCAAGGGGCCATTGAAAATTGTACAAGAGCCCATGCATGAACATCTCAAATACACATGAAGTTAGCATGCGATGGCCGAAACCATTCAGCCTGAGTTTTAGGCAGAGGGGCTGCGGGTCTGGAGCACTGATCGAGCCGCAACCCAATTGAAAATTCGTTTTGCAATAGATTGGCAATATATACGGTATATCTATGGAAAATACCTTAAGGTCTGGTAACTTCAATTCTCACGATATCGTTCAAACAGTGCTGCTCGACTGCAGTTCTGTGTACGCAAATTGGGTGCCGCTAAATTTTCGCAATTCGCACACATATTCCCCAGTGTTTATATGTCAAATTAAGAAGGCGCAATTGAGAAAGGAGATACAACGGGGATGGTTAATTTATATTAATCCTATTAGATTTTCTCAGGCGTGATAACTTTCAGTTTGTAAAGGGATGAGAACAGCTTAGATTAGCGTTTTACTTTTGTATGAGTAATCTTCATTCACACCTGCTTATAATCTTAGAAAAGGATTGTGTAGGAAAACGCTTTGATGTGAGGTTCGTTGCCGACAGTCTAGTCAGAACCGCTGTCTCAAAAAATCAAAACAACTGGTTATCTCTTTGGAATCAAGACAGACTAGCTTACAAGAATGAGACGTAGACCTTTGCCACATGTAAATTAAAAAAAAAAAAAAAAACGGTCATGAGACTATCTTTTACTGTAGTCTTTTACGAAATTTCGCTAACTTTCGCAAGTTTGCTGAGGATGTATCCATGTTCAAAAAGTAATACAACAGTAAATTTGCAAACTGATTTTCCAAAAGTAACGCCTGGCAGTGTTCTAGCTATGGACAAAAATTTTCCGATCGATGATTTACAATAATTTACGGAGTAGACGACATGGACCTTTTATGTTAAGTTCCTAAAACATTTCAAGCCTATCGAATCTGTAAGTGGTGTACAAAGGAGGTGGAAAGTATAGGCTACTTCAAAGGAAGTGTTCGTTGTATCTCCTCGATTACACCTCCCTGCATGGTCACACGAGGACGATTGCAGCATGATTTGTCGGTAACGGTATGGAAGCCCGCAGGGGACAAGTTCCTTCTCTATTTGTCACAAATATCCACAATAATTTCACAAAATATTTACTTATGCTTTCTTAAGTATCCACTTTAAATTCCTTAAAATATACATTAACTTTCTGAAATATCCACTTTGACTCTCTCAAATATCGACTCTAACTTCTTTAAATATCCACTTCAGTTTTTGTAAATATACAATTGATATTCCTTAAATGTCCACTTCAAAGTCCTTACATAAATTAGAAAGTTAAAGTAGATATTTTTAGTAAATGTCAGTTACTGTGAATATTTTAGAAAGTTATAGTGACTATTTAAAGAAGTTAAAGTAAACATTTTGTGAAATTAATTGGTTATCTAAGACAGAAAAAGTCACTTATCCCTTCTAGACTTCCGTAAGTCACCCATCATTGTTTACAAGGGCGTTGATCCATCTGTCGGTGGAGAACTTTTTAGCATTTACAAGTCGCCGTCTAGGGGGGATAACAGTGGACGGTCACCCTCCCATTTAAGGAAAACAATGGAAATTGGATGGTTTCTGTATTGCAAATCTTGCAATATTTGCGCACATTTCATCTTTTAAAATGTAGTGGCAATTCGCAAACTATTTTCTATTATAATATAACTAAACCTTTTACATGCCTGTTAATTAGCATCGTCACAACTACGATTATAATAAAGTCTCGTAAAAATAATGCTTTTTTTCGGCTGTGTATAAGCTATTAGATACCATGTTTTTGTTTCCATATGCACTGGCCATAAATATATCCTGGCTCACATACATGACTAGCCGGCGCATAGGAACTGATCACAAATCTATACACTCTAAATTCACTATGGTCAAAACTGACCATAGAATGGTCAACTATGCACCGACCCAAAATATGGTCAACCTGGTCAACGTAAATTACGTCTAACAATTTGACCATATTTTGGGTCGGTGCGTAGTTGACCAATCTATGGTCAATCTTGACCATAGTGAATTTAGAGAATACACTTTTTTTGTAATATTACAGCAGAAGTCAATTCATTGATCTTTTCTAAATACCCCAAAAGTGATAGTCTTGGTTTTGTGAGTAATATGTATTGCGGATACACAAAGGAAACACTCATTACTGAAGGTAGTAACCTAGTGTAGGATGAGAACAAAAGGTTAAATTGGTCCTCATCATAAGGTCCAGATTCAGGCATTGCTTTGCTAAACAGTCAAATTTTTCTATTGTAATCATATTGATAACAAAGTTGTACGTCATTTCTGATGCTAAGATAAATGTAAAATTACTACATGGTGTTATAAAGAATGGAATATGGATACCTTACACAGTCAGTAACACAATACTTTTACAGTTTAGGACTCACAGGAATATTTTGACCCACACTCAAGACAAAGGGTCTTGATGATAAAAATGTCTTTGAAATTAACTACCCAACTAACTTTTGACATACTAAATTTTTGTATGGTTGAGGGAACTTTCCTTTTGGTTCATGAGATAAGAGAAAAAAATTAACCAAGAAAGTACTTTGCATAAATTCTGCACAAAATAAAGGCTGCATAAATCACAGACAGTGACTGAAATAAGTGATGGCTCCAAATGGTGCCTTAGGCCAAACATTTCCCAGTACGCTTAGCGCTAACTGATAGTGTCACTGGGCTTAGAACGTCTGTGATGACGACCTTTATATAGGTTTGCTCAAGCGATCTTAAAATTCTTTGAAGGTAAGCCAAGAACAACTTCCGATGTAAATGGGGGAAATAAGCCTATATTAGGCAATCTAAATTATTACCATTTATTCATAGATTGAGGTTTTTGCCTACTGATTTGGAAATGGCAGGCACGAGAGCCAATTCTCATAAGCTGGGTACATGCAGCTTTGGACACCCAGAAAGTACCGTTCGAGCCCTCTTGGGGCTTTGTAAAAACAAAAACAAAAAATTTCTACCCTCCACCCCTACCGCTTAGAAAGCCCATTCCACACGGCGCCCACAAATTCGTTCCACTAATGAAAAAAAAAAATAAGCTGAAAGTCCTGAAAAACAGGCACTTCTCGGCCACTGTAGATGACGCACGATAGACGTTTGGTGTCGCTGCATGCGATAGCTAGACGCAGGATCTGACTGATAAGTCTGTTCGCGTGCAACACTTATGTCCTGACTGACAGCATATGCGGGCATAGAGTCATGCAGACATCTGGATGAATGCAATTAGTATATACATATCGCACTGTATTGGAGTATACATCGTGTAGGCGAGGCCGCAACTGCACGAATTCGATTGCACGGTAGTGGCAAAACGTATGGATTGGTGTTCACACATAATGAGCTTATACATGAAACAGTCATGGCCGCTTCGTTATCGCAACTCTCTGTTTTGAGCCAAATCAGCGAAGAATTTTTGCTTTGTCAAGTTTGTTTCGAGAGATTTAACACACCGAAAGTTTTACCGTGCTTACACAGTTTTTGCGAGGGCTGTTTGTTGAGGTACGCACCCGACGGTAGCAAAACAGTTCGGTGTCCCTTGTGTCGGCAAGAATCGGAACTTCCCGAAAATGGCGTACAGGGATTGAAAGATAACTTCTTCATTCTAAATTTATCGGACGTGTTTTCTCCTCGGAAGGATGAAGGTCCAAGGAGAAAAGCTGTTTGTACCATATGTGTTGGTGGAGATGCAAACGAAGCCCATTTTAGGTAAGAACTGAATTCTGGAAAGTAGTGAAATTGACTTTGAAAAATCAATAATCTATATCAGATGAGGCTAAAATGTAATCAATATGATTCTTTTGTCCAGTACATAAGACGGGATAGAAGTGTTTGATGTGAATCAATAATACTATTTGCAAAAAAATTAAAATGAAAAGAAATCTAGAGAAATCTGGTAAAAACAACACGTAATCATATATTTACAGTGGTTTTTATTTTAAATAAATTTATCGAAGTCGGTCAATACCTGGTAACTATATTGGCACTTAAGATATTAGCAGCAAGCAGGCTAGTGTAACAATTAGGTTAATCGTCAAGTCCAGACTAAATGGTTGTTTAAGCATATCAGTCTTCGTCAATCGAAACTTTGACTTCATTGGAACTGCTAATCTGACATTTTTGAAGGAAGTAAACTCTCGCCACGTCTCTCGATTAAAAACCATCAAGTCATCTTTCCGATATATCTTACAAATTTTGAAGAAATAAATATAGTCAAGTAGACTACTCATTGTTTTACACCATTCCAGAATTTTCTTCTTTTACTATCGAATGATTTTTGTAACTTTCATAGGGCTGCAGTTTGTATAGGCCTGTATACAGTATCGCGTTAGTATTCAGTATGCGGTCACTAGGCGTACTCGGTTGATTGATTACACGCATGAAGTCACAGGTACGTCACATTTACATGAAAACGAATTTGCTTCATATAGGCCTACGTCAACACCTTTTCAATACACGGTTAGGTTATTTCTATGACTCAGAGTGCCACTGATTGTGTTAATTTTTTTTTTCACAAAGATAGAAGGTGATTCATCAAGTACTGTGTTGGTGATACGCTTTGTAAAAATGTAAGGAATTTTGCATTGTTTTGATTGTTTGTTCATAAATACTGTACAATAATCTCCACCACTTTCACATTCAAAGTTTCACCGTGTATAGTGAAGTCCGTCAAATAGCCTATGTATGAGTAATATACCACGAAATGTATGGGTGTGTGTGCATATGACAAGCAGCCACAAGGAGCAGCCACACAGAAAAAATTCATGGCAAAATCATTCATGCATTCATTTTTAATAAGTTCTAACTCACTTAAAGGGGTTGTTTCAATATACTTTTTGTATTCCCCACGTACTGTTTTCTAACGCTGCCATAAACCATCGGGCTATGCATGAACTAGGCTCGAACAACTTGTTATTAAATGTGAAAGAAAGCGAAGTTCAGGGCCTGGGGGACAGTTTAAAAGGTGGGGTGGGGGAGTGGTGTGAGACATAAGATTTGAGTTAAGTGGCATAAATATGAAAGCTAAACTAATGAATGCTTCTTTCTTTCTATTTTTGTGGAAGGGGAGAAGGAGTGACAAGAAACAAAGCCTTTTACTTTTTTATTTTCTCTCAAAATAGGTCCCTTTTGATTAGTGAGGTAAATTGTTCAGCCACTGCAGTTCATCGCTTTTGACAGTGTGATAGACTTTTTTTTAAGTGATGGTTCAAATGTTACTTTGTATTTTAGATTTAACCACTAGGTAGTTTATCGTTGATGAGGTGATATCTGTCTTGTATATGAGAAGGGGGGGGGGGGGTAACATTTGTGAAACATTCACAAAATGAATAAAATGTGCGATGGACATACATGTAACTTTTGCCTGCGGCAAACGTCTCAGTGAGATAGAAAGGGGTGTGGGTGTGATGACAAAATTTCATGTACCCTTTTTCAAGTACACAGACAGAAAGCATTCTCCGAGGAGTAATCGAGCAAGCAGGAGTAATACCTTGGCAAAATGGTAAGGTGGAGGGGTGATGGGGGAGAAATTAAACAGTTGCACAAGCATGCGAAGAGGATTTGTTGCATTTTCTTCAAAATGCCAGAACCATACAGATAGTCCTACTCTTGCTACTGTTGTTGCATGCAAATTTTGCGTTGCTATGACGAAACTTAGCCGTTATTTTCAAACGATTGCCTAATCACATTAAGTTAGGGCACTACAGTAGAGATATAAATGACGTCATTTTGTCGTTGTTGTTTTTTTGTGAGTTCGTGTGCCACTGGAATAGAGCATTCTTGAATAACGACGATAGAAAGATACAGAATGTCGGTCTATATACGTAACCAGAGTCTCTACTGATGTGATTTGCAAGTCAGTATACGGTTTACCAGAGTATATTAAATAAGTCAACGCTATATATTTTGCACTGCTTAAACTTCTTGATTAATATAGTATGAAACCCAACTTTAACTTTTTTAAAAAAGTTGATAATTACAGTAAGAAAAGAGAAAATTTAATAAGACAGTGATTTAAGACTAGAATTGTGACGAAGGAAGTACATGCATCACAGTAGAATAGAGACATGGCGCATCCACGCTATAATTAAAGTTAAGGACATATTGTGAACAAATCCAATCCCAGAAAGTAACTAAGATTTCATTTTAAGCTTCTTTTGAAAGATAGATTGTCACCCATCCAAAATTGTAAACACACCGTCGCACGACTGGTAGGATATCGTAAGTCATATACAGTCTCAAGCAGGAGTGGCCAACCTGCCGCTTGCCAATTGCGGCCAAATGCCAAAGATACATCAGGCATTACATTTTGAACAGAAATAAAACTGAAAGAGAATAAGAAGAGAAAGTAACGTTAATAGGAACAATATATTATCCACATAAAAGCTTAGAAAAGCACGTACTATTTTGTCGTCACATCTTACAATTCTTACATATTCCGATAAATTACCAATTTTTCACATTCTTTTTAGCATTCGCCTTGCCATCGATGTGTCTGTGGGCACCTTAGTACTTCATTAATACAATTCTATTGTCTTACTCGTTACGCGTTTTCCAGTCTGCGGCATTTGTTTTTTGCCGTACATAGCAAAATGAGAAGGAGAATCGAGGGCGGGCTTGCAACCCATACGTTAGGGTTCGTAGAGTTACTACTGCTGGTAACCGTCGCTACGAAGTACAGAGGTGGCAAAATGTTTAAAAAAAGTTGGTCCCCAATGCTCTAATGCATGTGCGTAGATCATGAACGGACTGGGAGGGGGGGGGGGAGGGGCGTTTCCCCCTCATTTTGTGGGGGTGAACATCTTAAAAAAGTCCCCTTCCCTTTTCAAATAATGAAACCGAAAACTGCTATGAATAATTAAAATATAGAATACTGAACAAAAGTAGCCTAATATGTATCTATAGAGCGAGACCGTGAATTGACATAACATTTGAAAAGCTAATTAAATTGTGCCCAAATATTGCACCATTGTCCATGTAGACGTAGTCAGATTTCATTTTTTTCTCAAAGGGAAGACCTCTTTTCCCTGCAGGATGGCGATTCACAATTGGTAAAAAGTATCCCCGCATGTTTGGAGATGGATCCAAGCTCTTGGTCTATATCACGCACGCAAGGAAAACTGCAGTATATCTCAACTACTTCATTTAAATTTGCCCGAAGAAAGAAAGCACGCTCACACACTTTGTTGTAATTTTGCAGCTAATACGTCATTGCTAACTGTTCATGCATGATTTGCCTGCAGTACAGGAAGAAAATCAGATGAACGAAAATGCTATTTACGACTACCATTCTGTAAAATCCACCTCTTTCTTTAAGACACGGTGTAAGCGTTGTCAAATAGCAACTCCGGATGAGAAATGGATAAGAAATCTTGTCTAAAATGTCAATGGAGCAGGAAATGAAACAGCTGACTGAATCGAAAATAAAATACAAGTAAGGGTAAGGTTTACAATAATGTGAAGATGAGAATGAGGAGATAAGTAGATGAGGATCCAGTAAATACACCACTGAGAAGTTTGTCTACCTATAGAGTCACTGTGTAATGACATCACAGCTTGTAATCAGATCTGTATTGAGTTCGCGATGCATGCACTCTGGCATATTCACCTAACTGTGACGTAACCTATATTCCCCTGGGTAGTAATATGAACTGAAAGTACGATTCAGAAGTCTCTCGGTAGGAATGGTGGTAATCTTCGTTTCGATGTCTATTTCAACCTTTAAAATTAATGATGGAGAGTGTATAGGGCGTATGTTGTAAGGGTGTGCGTACACCTGTTTCTGTGCGTGTGACTGTTTGGGACGCCTTTGCTTGTAAACACGGTATCTCAAGAATGCAAGCGTAGACTGATATCGTGATTGGTACGTTTACTAACCGCGTTGAATACATGGTTTAAAACCCTATTGTTTTGGTGGTGTGAGCGGGCATATGAGGTCAGCAAAAGTCAAAATGAAAATAATGTGCAATACATTGTCTCAAGAATGGAAGTTTCGACATATGTCATATTTAGTAATCGGGGTTGATGTGTCACATTTTGTACACTCACAAAACTCCATAACTGTTGGGTAAAATTTTACACACAGTTAATGTAAGTCTTTTACCTAAATTATGTAAAATAAGAAATCCATAAATTTTACATATAATTAATGTAAACAGTATATGCAAATTCGACATAATTTTGGTAAATTTACTACATTTTAGTAAAATTGTTATATACACAATGTAAGACTGACATTAACTGAGTGTAAAATTTTACCTAAAAGTTATGGAGTTCTTATTTTACCGTTACGTTTCGTGAGTGTATGAGAAACCAAATAATTTTGATCAAATTATAGTGATGTCAGTTTTAGAGTTAAAGAAATTTGGGTGGATTGAGGCCATCACTATGCTAGTAATATCGAATAGAGCACGTGAATAACAGCTCTTCGTAGAAGGGAACGTAGTGTCACTCGACAATTGTATATTGCAGAAGATTTGTTCAGTTTGCATTGGGTCACTATTCATCTGCTAGAGTGATGATTGTTACAAACATTTGTTGAAAACAATGAATCCGTCATACACTGGCTCATTAAAGTTCATCGAGACGAGATCTGATGAGAAATTAGAAAACATAAACATTGATTCTTGCTTTATTTACGAATTTTTTTTATTGACGATGCATTGCCGGACAAAGACCTCATGTTTGGTATATGCTAAGCTAATGTACTGCTTTCCTTACTCCAAATACTTTTGTATTTACTATGATCAGCATCAGGTGAAATGCATTCTTGCCTTTTGTTTATACTTTCAGTTAGTTCTAATGTTAAATAAGTTGAAATCTGATTTTCAGTCTGAATTCGGTTTCATCGGAGTACAAAATGAGACAAATAGCCTACTAGCAAGAGCCTAACAACTTTCAAATTTCCAACATGTGAGTTTGTCTGTTCAAACGAACCAAATATTTCTACTAAGGAATGTTTGCAGCTTTATTGACAAAGGGAGTTGTTAGTTTTTATATTTTGTAGTTATCTGTGATTGTTTTGTAACTTACTGTTTTTATAGACTGTGATGGAGTCATCCAGCACTAACCAGCACAGGGCAACTTAAACATATTCAAAACCCCGGGCTGGTACGCTCTGAATCGCTCTAAAATCTCTAAGTTACCCACCCTAATCATGCGCGCAATTAGAATTTTATCGTTCATTCCTTATCTTGTAGAATGAAAGAGCTTCAGCGGAATGGGAGACTATGTTTGCTGGAGATTCTTCGACCTGTTGTTCATTAGTCTCAGCATTTTATGAAAAAACTTTTCATGATGCCAATTGATACAGAATTACTAACGATCTGTGACTAAATGTAGCTCGTAATTTTCTCTGTGGAGTGAAATAAAGGGAGTGCAGGCATACAAACATCAACCTTATCATCAGTCCGTCTCCACAGACTTCCTTTTTAACTTACAAACGTCAGCTGTTTAATCTGTCAAATAAAAAACTCGCAAAGTGGAACTTGAAATGTGAGTACGCTGCCACAGCCAAACATTGACTACGCTGAACTGTTGACGTTTGTTATCATCACGGTGCACGGTAACCGTAGTGAGGACATTTTACGATGTCACGTCTTCCCGTACCCATGCATGCAGACGCATAAGGACCCTTTAAATTTAATTAGCAGACCGGAACTTTGGCAAACTTCACGACGGACATCTCGTTGCCTGCACAGGTTATCAATGCGGAATCTTTAAATTGAATTGTAGAGAGCACTTGGAAATGCTTTATGTTGTTGGTAACAATGGCACGCAAAATTAATTACAATCGAGATCAATAAGTACTTGAATGGAGGTAAAAATCATAAGTGAAGGTAATAAAAAAAAATCACCCAACAATTTCATTTACGATTGCTATCCAAATTTTGAATCTGTGTATGTAAATACAAAGTTCTGTGTTAATAACAACGTATCTAGTATGACTGCTGTGATTGGTGTATTTATTTTACAGAACGCCGAGGTCTCTATCCCGGTTTTGTTTTCTGGTCAACAGAACTTGTCTAAATCAGCATGGGAAAAATTGTAAAACTGTTTAAAAAAATATAGCTGAAAATTAGATTCAGAAAGTTCATCGTATTTTGATCGCATACTTGCAAATTATGAGCAGGAGAGGATTATTCTTTGGAGCCTCTTCTTCAGAGATCAGTAGTCATCACATAACCGTTTGGTATAATCTTTGCTCTGTTTCAATTATGTGTCAAAGAATTGTTCATTCAACGAAATCTACCTTTTTAAAATAAATCTTTTAAGGGTTTTCTTTGAATCACTCTTTGGGGTTGTTTTTTGGATTTTATAACCGCTTGATTATTACATGAAGTATGTTATGATGTTATGATATGTTAACTAGACACGATCACATTGACTTTGGTATTTACGTTCTCCGCTCAATTCGCAATTTTCATCGAGATTGTCTATCTGTTTTTTTTTTTTTTGTGCAGGTGTCTAGAATGCGTCGATTTTCTCTGCGATGAATGCGCGCCTCTCCACGATCACCGAATAGCGAGATTCACCCGTCAGCACCACATCATATCGGTGCCGTCCTCTGAAAACAAGAAGCTTCTCAAGCCGGATCTAAGATGCGAGAAACATCAGCGGGAGAACATGCGATTTTACTGCGAGACTTGTCGCTCACCCATTTGTCGGGAGTGCATCCTGATAGAGCACAAAGATCACTCCCACACGTTCCTGCAGGACGAAGTAGCGAGACACAAAGAGACCATAGAGAACCTGATGGCGGGCGTGACGGATCGAATCGCGTCCTTTGAAGAGGCGCTGGGAGGCGTCGATGAGGCGGAGGCTATGCTGGAAGCAAATCGAGGTCAAGCCGAGTACATCATCGAAAAAACTGTGCAGGATTACATAGTCATCTTACGTAGACAACAGGAGGACTTGGTCAGGAAGCTGATGCGAGTGTGTCAAAGCAGACGACAACGCTTGAACGCCCTTCGAAGGTCCCTTCAAACGGGATTAGATAACCTGCTAAGCGGGTTTGACTTTACCGAAAAGGTCATGGGACATGGCAACGAACTAGACATACTGTCTATAAAAGACGAAGTCATAGATCGACTGCAAGGGTTAGCTGCGGTATCTCCACAACAGGATGTCACCTTGGAGCAACTGAGCCAGCTCTTCTTTGTCGCTGCAGAAAACCTGGTGACAACTGACGGTGCTGGTCCTTCCTTGGGAGAGATCAGGTGCGGTGATAGGAACCTCAGCGATATGTCAGAGGCTACCGACTCTCGATCAGTCTGCTCCATCGAGTCGTCTTCCGAGTTTGGAGATAGCATAATGTCGGAGCCGTTGCCACGATCACCCAAAAGACTGATGAAGGAGACGACACTGACCAAGCCTCAGTTGCTCTTCCATCTTAAAGATGAGACCGATGAAGCTGGTGAATTCGACTGGCCGAGCGGCGTTGCTGCCACAAACGAGGGCGAATATATTGCGATCGTAGACAGAGACAATGATCGGATACAGGTATACAACCGAAAGGGGAAGTACGAATGTAAATTTGGTTCACGCGGGAGGCATCCGTGTGGTTTTGAACTGCCGTTAGATATAGCAATTACCGACGGTGATGATCCATGTGTGTACGTATCTGACGAGTACAATCACCGTGTACAGAAACTTACCCTGTATGGGCAACACATACTACATTTCGGAGACAATGGACTATTTAAACAACCGTACGGCATCGCCCTGAGCAAGGACGGTAAAGTTGTGGTGACCGACATCGGTAAGCATCGCATTACTATACACGATCAAGACGGATCGGTCTTGAAAACAATAGGATCACATGGGGACGGTGACAATGAGTTCAACGAACCGCGGTATGTCACGGTCCACGAAGACCGAGTTGTGGTCTCAGATCATTGCAATCATTGTGTCAAGGTGTTTAATTTCGAGGGAACCCATCTGCACACATTTGGGTCGTGTGGGTCAGGGCAGGGACAATTCATTGGCCCAACCGGTGTGTGTGTGGATCACGACGGCAATATCATCGTCGCTGACTGTGCAGACAGGATACAACTCTTCTCCGCAGATGGGTTATTCATGAAGTTATTACTGAACGAGAGCGACGGCATCAGCGGGCCGCTGGGAATGTCTTTGACCGCAGGTGGGGAATTAGTTATCACGAATTTGGGCACCCACTGCGTTAACGTATTCAAGTACTCAAACTGGATTTGAAAAGTGTTTGCATATTGCTCAGACAGGTGTTTGAAAAGATCAGTTTATTTTGACATACAACGAATTGAATTCATTTTGCTAGAGATTGCTCAGGTAGTATCGGGCCCATCTTCTGGTCATAAGAGGTTGCATCCGTGTATGTCTGTGGGTGTTGTGGTTGAAGTGCATCGGTAGAGATGCCCAATGCAATATTCTGTAAGTCTAAAGGACTGAGTTTGAATGAAGCCGGTTATTATCGTTATTGAGTTTCGTCAATTTAAAAATTAAAAAAAAAGAAAACAAAAACTAAAGTAAATATTAGTTTCATATGTATATAATGCAAATTTAAAATACTACTTTACGATTATGTATCATTAATGTAACCCAGGCCCGTATGCAGCTTTTTCAGTGGGGAGGGGTTCGATTTTACCACAAGTGGAACAATTTACCCGACAATTATGACCAACAAATTAAAATTCATTACA
Organism: Stichopus chloronotus; assembly: GCA_021234535.1. Lineage (NCBI taxonomy): Eukaryota > Metazoa > Echinodermata > Holothuroidea > Aspidochirotida > Stichopodidae > Stichopus > Stichopus chloronotus. Next base: position 19,850,062 of record CM037841.1, on the reverse strand, counting down.
TATTGTTGTTAATGTAAACCTACTATCATAGGCTGAGTGGAACTCCGGGTCTTGTGAGGGGTTCGTCCGAACCCCTAACCCCCCTCCCTGTACGGGCCTGTAACCTAACTTCTTAACTATCATTCCATCTGCGCTCTGAAATGCTCTCATACTTTTGTTAGTACAACTGTCATCACTGACGCATACTTAGAATTTGAAAACCAAAATTCACACTAGATATTTACATCATTCAAAAGCCCTTAACCGTCTCTATTAAGTGCAATCAGAGGAATTCCAAATTTTATTTTAAATACAATTGCTTCTGATTGCATTTACTTGGTAAATGTTCAAATACACTCACGAAATTTGTAATTATTGAAAGAGCATATCTTTACGTAATTCCTCTCACTGATCTCTGCAAAACTCTCACGTAGAGCAACGGTATACAACGGAATACCTCAATTAAGTAGAACGTTTCACGTATGCAAGTGTCTCATAACTCACAGCGTGTTCAATCAATACCAAGAAAACGTCCGATTCGACATTATGCAAGCAGACACGGCATAATGTATATCAGCTTTCTAACGTTAGCCGTATTCATCCAATCAAGATGAACGTGAGTCGCGTGCATGCACCATAAACGTGTCAACGGAAAGTTGGCGCCATGCGGATTGGAAAAATCATTCAAATACTGTGTGTGAGATTTATATATCGAGAAGGATATTAATTATATACCAGTGAGAAATTAAAAACTTCGCCATGAAGACTATGAAATTGCAATCGCCGATAGCTGACGTCTGTGATAACATGATAAGAATCGACTAAATTGATTCACTAACGTTAAGTGATGCACTTTGCATGGTTATAAATAAAAAAAAAAAGAATATGTTAAGTACCGGAAGGTTTATACATAAATCAGACTGTCTGTGGCATTAGATAGCAGACAGGGATGATACTATAAGCACACAAGATCGGCATTTGAGTAGAATCTAAAACTTAGGCCTACAGTGTAAAATCTTCACATAAAAACGTAACTAAAATTTTTCCATCTCAAATTTCAGATTTTTAGCAAAATCGTGATCAAGTTCCATTTAGTTTTTAAAGCATTGAGTTGGAAATATCGCAAATTAAAAAGAAAAGATCAATTAAATTAATTAATGCCAGAAATTTTCACACACATAGTACGTAGATGCGTGATATATCACGTAGCACATTCACAGCAGCATGTTTAAGGCAACAAAACGGGTTCGGTCTAGACACAATAATGTTATTCACTAGCACGAGACCGAGTCTCACGCAGAAGGGGGGAAAATGAATGCAAGAACACATACACAGTGATGAGTCATACGCAGGATGAATCCATGCGTACACGTGAAGCATAATGAAGGTTTCTCAAGTTGATGGAAAACATTGATTCATGTGAGAATTCTGACTCCTTTCATGTGACTGGATGTTAGCTCTTGATGTGACGTCGAGGACGTGACATGCTGCTTCGATGTAACTGTAATGTTAAAGTTAATGTTGGAGCTGGCGTGCGCTGTAAACGTCCAAATATATGAATGAACAAAATATTCTGGCGGTAATGAAACTTGCAGAACACGTAGACTTCCTGTAGAGTGAGATGTATAAATAAAACAGCTAATATGACACATAAAGAAGGGCATATTTGAGCAAAAGTCAACTAAACCCTCATATAATAAGATGACACGAGCAGAAACTTTTGAGGTTAGATTAGCACTATAAATACTTAGAAACTCTCATTAGATCACATTACTGATACAGTTGTGCAATTTTTGTCTTCACCTTATTGTCTAGGCTTGACTGAAATTTACGTATAGATATTTATTTTAGGTATCCACGTTTCCGTCAATTTCCATATCGACGTTTGGCTGATTTTTGCATTACTTCCGGCCACTTTTGATAATCGTGCATCGTGCATTTTGGATTGCGGGCTACCAGCAATTTCAATATCCTAGATTAAAAAAAAAAAACGCTTGCCAAATGGAAATAATAATTAGCACATTTATTACATTTTGAAATTAGATCGAAAAACTATCTGTTAGTACAAAAAATGAATGATTGTTAATAGTGTCAGTATCCAAGAGGTAGAATTTTGCCATTGACAAACAAGCATACATTTATCAAACTGCCTATTATTTGCATCACACATTGGTCTTTTACGTCACTTTCCACTTAATTTTCCTCCCACTGAAAATTGAGATGATATGATGAGTACACAGATTTGGAATCGAGTAGACAAACTCAAAGTAAATATACCAGAACATTTTGGATCTTTTTCTGGATTTGACTGTAAGTTAAAATTTTCCTTAAGATGTTGACGAAGTATTAGTTAGTACAATGGCAGGATCTATTTTTATGGAAGTAGAAAGGAATGAGCTAATTTCGTGGATCCGTAATTTGCTGTAACTTTTCTGCTAATTGTAAAACTTGCAAATTATTTTGTGTTTTAAAAATTGGAATCAATATTAGAAATTTATTTTCTTGATATTAATTTAAAAAGTAGCTATGCGTTGTCCGTTAGGTTTGACCGAATTTCTTTCAGTCAGTGTCGGCGTTAATACCTAATCGTTCCATTGACTTGAGCTCATGGTGAAAACCATATATAGTTTAATCACTGATTTGTATGCATACATGGCGTGTTATTATGTGAATTCGTGCTCATAAACTCGAAAGTCTATAGTTGAATGTTCGTTACTCCATACGTGTGCTTACTATGCGAAGGAGGAAAAATAGAGGCAAATAGGGATTACTGAACGCAATCGTTAAATTCACCTTGTTTATTTTGCTGTTTCGATTGCAATTACCTGTGACTTTTCCTCAAAATATGTAGAATTTCATTTTTAACATCATGTTTACCTTTAAGCAAAATATATTATATCACAAAAGAAAATTCTAAAATGCTTTACTTATGAGAAAAATTACGTGTATGTAGCCGTATTTATGTCACCATTGTTTTCGAATGTTCTTGTTTTTTCGTCCAAACATGAGACATCTTTTTTAAGCGGTCAAGGGAAGATACCATAATACATAGTTATAGTTAAGAATGTCATATATAATACGTAAGAAAATCTGATCCGTAATCTGTAGCAACAATTTTAAAATTATGAGTCACATAAAAACGAAAATGAAAACAGCTAAAATTGGAATATTGAAGAAAGATAATCGTGATGAAAATTGAAATACATGTGCATTTTTCTAATGTAAAACATTCATTGTTCATTGCGTATGTGTTTAAAATACATTATTTTGATGTAGTTTGATGGAAAATACATCCCTTGAATTTCTGTAAATTTGGAAACTTTGGCGTTCACCTAGTCCTAGTGTTGTCTGGCCTTGAAAACAGTATGGTAGGCTAATAATTTATGCCGACGATGCAACATCAAGTCAGTCAGTGTAATGAATATTTATAATTCAATTTGTGTATTCAATCATACCATTTAAATTGATTCTCTGATGTATCACGCGAACAAATTTTCTTCAATGTGATTTCATGTGCAAATTTACCTTGTTACGTCTTTATTTTGAACCAAACATCTAAGTTACAGAGTTTGTTTTCTTTATTTTATGAACGTTACATAATTTTACGCAAATGTAAAACCCTTCAGTAAAAGAAAATGCAACGACAATTCAATGGTTTACGTTAAAATTATTATTTACGTATGTAAATATTACATTGAAGAAAACTATTTATTTATGACGATTAAATAATAAAAAGTGATGTGCTTGCTCTAGGTTATTAACTTCATCAATAGAACGAGTTTCCCCTTTCAAATCCACCTCTGTTGTCTAGTGTTTTTTTTTCTTTTTGTAGACTTTATTCTTGGAAATTTCCATCATGATGACGTCGGTGGAGGTTCGTTCAATGCGATGTCTCTGCTTCTCTACTACTTTAGCATTCTCTTCGTTACGCATATCCCTCGTTACCGTGCCTAAAAATTATGCAAAACAGATAGATGCTTTTTTGCAAGTAATCCCTCTTATACGCTCCCCTTTCAATCCCCACGACAGCAATAAACGTGATTGTACATTGTTTTTACTCAATGTGCAACATATTTACAAACGTAGCATTTTCAATTGCTATATTTTTCATCTACAGTTGGAGGGGAGAAATGTTTTAATAATAATAATAATAATCATCATCATCATCATAATAATAATAATTATATTCTTAATAATAATAATACTAATAATAATAATAATAACACCTCCTAAATTAAAAAAGGCTTAAAACAAAGCCTAGATCAAACTGTCATTTGATAATAATTATTGACGCAAATTTGTCAAGGAGGGAATTTTTAAATCACAGGTCAACCTGCTTCGAAATGAAGATCGCCTCTAAATTACAATCTATAAATTATAAATTGAAGTTACTATCAAACTGAAAAAAAAAACAGAAAAAAGACATCTATCGGCGTAGATTATCTGTGATAATACGTTTCGTATTCTCCTAGAACATTGACCTCTATGAGACCAGTGTTTTGTCTGTATTGGGAATTGCTTAGTGTGATAACCACACCACCAGATTACCACCAAAATAACTACCAGATTACCACCATAATCATGGTGGTCATCATCATCTGATAAAAGATACTTTTTATTCGTATTATTCCTCGCTTGCTTCGCCGTTTTCAATACGTCTTCCGAACATACTTCAAAGGTCAGCATGCATGGTTATATGCGTATACATCGTGCTGTTAAAAAAGTAACGAGATTCTGACGTCAGTTGAAAAGGGAAACGTTGCTGTGGCAACTGCGCCAGAGCAGTGATTGAGGATGCGTTGATAAGGTAAGATACTTGAGAGACAGAAATGTCATCCTCGTCCTTAAAGAGGATGGGAGCCAAGTTTCGACAGTCACGATTACACCTAAAAATACTATTCGTATCTTTTCACCTTCTGACTTTGTGTGGATGAGGAAATTTAAAAGACCCGAAATGATGAAACAATTTACGAGTTCAAAATATCAATTAGGCTACAGATTCATTCATGTGTACCAATCACTACATGACCAATCACTGATACATTTTTACAGATCAATGAATAAATTATATTTTATTCCATTGTCAATGTTTTTTTTATGCCATTATGATTTTATTTCCGTCATTTTGATGTCAAAGTTTGCGTATCACATGATTTATTTGACGAAGGTCATAAGGTCATGTTCAATGTCTACACACTGCCGTTTACACTCATAATACATGCAGACGGTACATGTTAGAAAGCTGATGTAAAGTTAATGTGATAGTTGAAAAGAAGAAGAAGAGAAGAAAATAAAAGCCAAACAATTTAACATGTCGAAATTTGACCAAGCTACATTGAGATGGATGCAACATTTTCTGAACACATATTAGGTTGTCTTAATTGTTTCAAGACGTTTTTCACAGACCTCCGAAATTTCTTTTTCAGTGAGTATTGTCTCAGCAAATGCACTGTATTTAATCAATAAAATAAATTTATCACTCACATCGATTCATCCGAATTCAAGATATAACTCAGAAGAAAAAACAGAGACAGTAAAAAGAATACGATTCTGATAGCTTCGTTTCTATCTGACATTTTCTGCTTCTCTTTTCTGGTCTGTTGAGAAGAAAGAAATCCCGTGCAATAACATGAGTAAGCTGAACTGCTTAATAAGATTCTCTGCCTCTTTAAGTAAGAAAGTGTTTCGATGTCTCCAACAGTCAAATCGTATTAAATTGCCACCTTCTGCATGCACCCAGCATCCTCTGTGACGTAAACGTGCGTGAGAACAGTTGTTTGTGGGGTAGAAAGGGATGCCAAAGAGAGGGATGATGTAAACAAGTTACAACGACAGGACGAAAAGAAAAAAGGAAGAAGGCGAAGAAAAAGAGAGATAGAGAGAAAAAAAAAAAACAAATTTTGATTACAAGAATAGGTGTAGAAAATTAGTCGTCACGTATGGTATAATTTTGGCGCAGATGGCCTGGAGCAGTGACGTGGTGTAATATGGATCGCTTTCACAGTTCGAAATAGGTCTCTCAAAATATACATATCGTGACACACCTTCGGAATGTTTTTTTGGTTGCGATATTCTTAGAAATACTGGAGATAAATTAAATTGCATAGTTTAAATACAAATTAGATAGAGGAGAATATGTATAACATGCAAGGCATTGTCTCATTTAAAAAAGTCTATTGTTTACCTCGATTACGTTTACGTAGGCATGTTAGGTAACTATTCCATCAAGGTATAATTACCCTAGAAAGCGAATACTCAAAGCAGTTTGAATGGGTTCTTAAATGAATACACACTAGTACTTTCAACGACCAAACAACTGGATGCTTGGATACTTGGATTCATTGCCCTCTCTGTGCACGAACCCTCACTTTATTACATTGATGAGAAGGTTTGTCAAAGATTACCTTTGAATTCGTATTCCTAAATTCCGGTCTGATAATCCGACGTTTGTGAGAAAATCTGCAATATTCACGTAGGTCAGTCTTATTTGTACGCCCAGCCATGGACGGATCCAGGATTTTGTTTTTTGCTGCATAAGATTCACCATCCGTGGGAGATTGTCTTATATCTGAAAAGAGTTACAGAAGGTAGATTTTCCCTACTGATACAGCATTGCAAGTGGTCCGGGAGGTTAATAACATTCTTGGTCCTTCGACGCACGCAAAGGACTCTGACAGCATAACCTTTGAATTGTACGTCAAAACATAGAAAAGAATCTATATCTCGCTATTCAGGAAACTAAAAGGGATATGAGGCGTTCGTTTTACAGAAAACAATCATGTTTTTAAAACCAAAGTTTGTGGACATAGAATGATAGATCATTCAGAAAAAGCACGTAAAGTGGCCATCGTTTCCAGAAAGAAGTTTCGCACAGTGTCCTAATAAGTGTCCTATCACCAAGAAGTGAGTTTTCATAATTTGCAACAGAATACAGAAAAGGTATGCCAACTGGACTAAGGTCTGGACTATCCCTCTTAATTTCTCCATTTGCGTTGCAAACGAAATCGTCTCAAAAAGCCCTGTAAAAGTTTTCTGGAAACCTGACACATCAGCCATTCAAGCCTTTTCATTTTTTTCATGCGTTAGATGGCTAGCATTTGAACTAGATATCACCATCATTTTGTGACGTTTTACAAAATTCGTGAAAGGGCCTTTTAGTCAAAATCTCTCCTCCCCAAGCCCGACAGGCCATAACATCGTCAAAATCACATAAATTCCCTTCATTTTCAAACCGCATATATTTTACCATTGTCCATTAGTAAAAAAAATGTTCTTGCGAATAGAATATATTTATTGTCACATTGGCACATTTTATGATTAGTTTTACCATTTGGGTTAGGTTAGTGAGAATAACAGAGGTTATCCGCCCGCTTTTCGTGGAAAAGATTCAACTTAGTAAGTGTTACGAAACAAATACAAAAGCACTCTAGACGATATCTGTGACTCTACGGGTTGCAACCTCCTGTTACCATGGCACTGTCGCTTCATACGTCTCTTGCTCAGCATTTTGTCAACGAGCGTGTTACATTAACTCAACATTCAAAGGCGCTCTTTCAATTTTGGATTTAGTCAGCAGACTGAACAAGGTGCTATTGATAAATGTCTGCAGGAGAAAAGTTGGCTGTAAACCTACCGCAATACAAGGAAAAAAACGAGACGTCTCATAGTTTTCTTCTTTTAAGCTTCAATATTTCTTCCAACTTTTTCCATTGCAAAGTAGTTGTTAATTTTGTCTTTAATTACGAATGAAATGTCCCGGCAAAGTAAAGAGAGGAACCTTCATCATTGTTGTATTCAAAGGTAAATGATATCAAAGATTATTATTCCGCAAATGATCTATTTTTTTGATCCGATTACAATTTAATTCTGAGCATAATGTTGACAGAAACAATGCCACGTGTGTGGTAGGTTCGACAAGATTACGATGGCACACGTAAAATTCATATTATCCCCTCAGACACCAGATATACGGCCGAATTGTGATTTCTTTAATAGTCACGTCCATCCGTAGTGATTTACCGATGTACAGACCCCCTATTTTTTTCTGTCACCCTCACTTGCCATGCTCGTCACCAAGTGTACAGATTAGTTGGAGTAGCCATCGTCTTGCGCCGTAGCCATCGTAGCCCCTTCTACTCATTTTATAGCAGTGAACCAATACATTCTGTCAAAGCCTTTAAATATATTACACATACATTACCATATGATGGTAATGTAGCAGGGTGCTAATCCTGGCACACATCCTTAACTCTATTGCTGGGCCAGTGATGCCAATTCCAAACTATCTAAATAAAGGAACAAATGTACTTTATGATTGTCACTCGCCTAGACTGAACCATAGTTGTACGGAAAAAGATGCATGCTCAATCACAGAGAACTCAAAATTATAGAGCAGACTTACACATAATTTCATAATAGACAGTAACGAACACTATATTCATTTTTTCATCTATTAGGCGTTCTTTTTTCGAATGTGCTCCTGGTGTATTTCCCTACAAGGAATTTGTTCGAAACTTTACAACTTAAGCGGACTGTCTTATCCCAACTATAGTGGTTGGTTACAGAAGAACCGTTTCTTAAAATTCTGGTATTTTTTGTCTTATTGTTGACTTGTCATCCCAAACAATGAATGAATAGGACAACTGATGACAACAGACCTATTTCTATTTTACCTTGTCTTTCTAAGGTTCTCGAAAAAAATATATCCTCTGCTTATGCATTTCTTGTTACGAACAATTAAATTTAGGATTGTCAATTCTGCTTTCTGCTTTCTGTCTTTCCCCGACACATGCTATTTTACATTTCACCAATAAGGTAGTAGAGTCTTTGGACAACAACCGTTATGCGTCTGGGATATTCCGAGGCATTTGATACTCTTATTCATGATATATTACTTATTAAATTAGATCAGTGCGGGGTCAGGGGCATTGCTCTGTAATGGTTTAGGAGTTATCTCGCTAACAAACAACAGTTCGTATTCATTAATAATGTTAATTCTGACATTAAGCCTATTACTTTTGGTGTCCCCCCAGGGATCAATACTTGGCCCGATTCTATTCATTATTTATGTAAACGATCTAAATATTGCAAGTACTACATTTCATACTATTCCGTATGCTGATTATACGACCCTGTTTTTTCCTAGTCCTGACAATTCTCTCCTCCTTAGCACTATTCAGGGCGGTTTTACTCATATTCATAACTAGTTTTGTGTACACAAATCATCTCTTAATGTTAAGAAAACCACTTTTATTATATTCAGTTCATCTTCCATCTAATTTGAGGTGAATGGCAACAGTATTCAACTTTGTGGGGAAACTATTAAAATTTCTACCGCTGCAAAATTTTTTGGGTTTTTATTGATAAACATCTTTCATGGCATGTTCATATCCAGTACACCAGTGGTCTCTCTTTAAAGGTGTAGCAATACTAAATCGGCTCTGCCAAGTCCTTCCTATAGACGCATCATGGTCTCAGTGTAAAATTCACTCATTCTTCCTTATCTACGTTATTGTAATAATGTGTGGGGCAGCACTTATGCCTCCAGGTTACAAACTCTTTTCATTTTACAAAAACGTTCAATTCGTTGCATGTATAATGTAGATTATACTTTCACCATATGCATGTCAATTTGTCAATCTCAATGAACTCAATTTATATGACTTAAGCCTTACTATGTGGTCCTTTTCATTTTCAACTGTTTAAACAATACTTCTCCGTCCACCTTCAGCAATTACTTCCAATTTCACAGCAGCATACACCCCTACCCTAGTCGCTCTTAGAATAACTTACATTTAACATATTTCCGACTTCGCAGCTTGCCATCCGTTTCGTTGGAACCAAAGTCTGGAACACCGTGCCCACCCATATTGAGGATTGTAAAACACTTTATACATTCAAAACACATATCAAAAATTATTTCATTGTGAACTATCATAATTAAGTGTAATTCTTTTGTTTCTATTTTTTGTGCTTACTTTTTATGTTTTTATTTTGTTTTGTGTAACCTCTTTTGCATATATTTCTGCATTTGTTTTGTGCATGTGTGTCGAAGGGGGGGGGGGGGAACGTAAACAAGCTCTCGCAAGCTTCTTGTTGTCACTCCACAATGTCTTTTATGTTATATATGATAACAATTGTATACAAAATTTTTGAAATAAAGTCCGTTGAGTTGAATTGAATTGATGGACGAAATGTGCCTATGGTAAAACATTTTGGACAAGCGCCCCCATAAAGAAAATAATCATTCCATGTCGTCTAACAGGTCTACCTTATTGGAATGTTTTGTTGCTATTGTTGTTATTTGAAAGTGTAACGAGTTGTCTTATCCACAATTAGGAATTCCGTCCTCGAAATTCTTGCATTTTTGTGTTTCTGCTTTTTCATCATCCGTGACGATGTGGATGTGATCGACCGTTTCTGAGACATGCCTGTATATGATAACATATTTTGGACGAGCGCCACCACTTAGTTTCCTACTTAATTACTCAGCGTCAACCGAAATTGTTACTTACTACAAATAAATAACGTATACACCAGATGAAGATGGGTAGATATCGTTGTAGTACTTATGCAGATACGATTTCCTCTGAAGGGGTCACTTGCCAATGGAACTAGCGGTTATCCTGTGTTTCATCGTTGTGTGGCTTTTCAGGTGCCAACTAACATTGGATGATTTGACATAGACTTGTGACATTGTGGTTTCAAACGGTTTTCTTTTCAAAGGTGTATTACACACACATACATACACGCCGCGCCCGCGCACGCGCACACCCACAAATTTGGTCACTCATGCCTAAATCATTACTTAATGATTAAAGCCACGGCCACAAAAACTGTGCCTTTCACAAAGTGTTCACTTTTGATTTTGTGATTTCCTTTATGCCCTTAATACTGTTCCAGTCTCTTGGTAATCATTTGTGAAAACGGATGTTCTATCGAGTTACAGTTGCAATGTGACAAAATCTTACATTTTACAAGTCAGGCTCTAAAGATATGTAAAAGGAATCAAACTTTTTTTGTTTACGAGTGCAGCTATAATTTTTATAATTTACTCCGAAATTTTCGAAAAATGGTAAAATGATGTATACTTGCTACCGAACATTGTATACTTTGTACCAAAACATTTCGTTGATCCATAAAGACAGAGACTCATTGTCCCAGACATTTCCAATCCTCCCAAACCACTTACGCCTCGTCCCTCCCACAACCTGTTTAAAATTCTGCCACATGTTTAGTAAAAACCATGTGTATGCCGATCTATTCTCCATCTGTCGAATATGCCGGCAATCAAAGAGCAAAAACAATTGAGGATTTTCATTTTTCCCAGCCAAAATGTAGCTCTGGTTTATGAGAGACTGCCGTCAACTCCTTTCCTTGTCTTGTCTTCGTTTCAAAGCGTGCATCAAAACAACACAGCAACTGATGATATACGTTTGGTATGACATAAAAAAATATGAATTTCAGCCAAAAAGAGGGCAACCACCCAAACAACCTTGTGGTTTGTCACGAGTCATCACCCCTGGATGAGCAGTTTGTCCCCTTTATATTCCCTGAACGGTTGAATGTTTTTTTTTGATTCATAATTAAATTATATTTTTAGCCTTACTGGCCATGTTTTCAGAAACTAAATGAAGCGAAGTAAAATTTTAAACTTTGCCGAATATGATCATTACATACTGCGTTTCATCATCATTCTGACATTAGCTTCCAAATATCTTTGAGCTATTTTCAACTTTTCCTTCACTGATAGCCAAGCGTAGCGAGTTTAAAGCTAAGATACGGAACAACCGAAAGATACGACGAGGCTGCAACAGTAAAAATCGCATGGTTCAGTGACCACGAGAATATAGTATTATGCCTAATATTTAAGTGCCTTCACCATTGAATAATGCACGGCGGAGATAAGGTGATATGAAGTAAAGTTATTATATGCGAGTAACTTGTTCCCTCTACAAAACTTTGAAAATTGTAGAGATACCGAGTTACAAATGATTTGTTATCTCGACAGAATTTTGCAACGAGTTACCGACTTACGTCACCTCGACAACTGTTTAGAGTTGTTTGCAACTCGGTATCTCGACAATTTGCAATACTTTTCCGAGAATTTGCAATACTTTCCCGAGATGTCGACTAAGCGTAAGTCGATTACTACGACAGTTGCAAGTTATTCGTACACGATAACTTTACGTTTAGCATGGCACCTCATGTCCTCCGTACTTATGAATTCAAAATTTTCCATTCATACAAAATGAAAATTTATCATGAGTTCCATGAAGCTTAGTGGAAGAGAAAGGGGATGTTTTGTCCTATAACTAATCCCATGAGTCTAAAAACATGAGAACTTAGAAATCTAAAAGGCCAGTTGTACGAAAAAACTACTCTGCTCGAACGGCAAATACGTACTGTGGGTAATCACAGAGCACACAGGCGATATTAATATGAGAACACAGAGTATCCGGAGTAACATGATAGCTGGCGTCACTGTAAATTATCATGTAGGACCCTCTCTATTATCTGATTATAGATACATGTGTATAGACAGACAGTGTACCCTCATATGGAATACTTCCTACATGACAGGTTGCAGGAACACCCGTCACGAGGGACGTTGGCAATCTATTGGACCTACACTAAACCAATGAACCTAAATTACACAATAGTTCCCCCCCCCCCCCCCCCCGTCCATACGGCTGTGAGCATCCCTTCCAGTTCTTCCTTGTATATCCTTAGCAACTGAATAGATTGCGGTAAACGATGCCCAATTCTAACAATTCATATGAACTTTCCCGCATTTGAAAACTTCCATTTCCAATTTTGTCCCGAAATAACTGAAGCGGGTTCTTACACGTAACAGAGCCAAAGCCTGCAAAAGACTTTACTTTTGAAGAAAGGTTTCAAAAGGAGAACCATTCGAGAATCAATATGAAGTTAGTTTAGTGCACTTCAAAGGCAATTACTACTGACCACGCGACAACTTTAGAAAAATGTTCAGCTTTTTTTCCCCTTTTCTTTGCGATAGATAATGCATTGACCATTGGCTATACCCTCCTTTAAAATTTCCATAAGCCCCGGCTAGGTGAGACCACATTAATCCATGCCAAACTACCTGCGTGAGCACTGTTACACCAACTAACTTGTACATCCATTTTGGATAAGTTGGAAATAGACTAGTACACTGCAGTTAAACCATTTTCTGTCTTTATGTTGGCAGACGGGTCTGCACTTCAGTTCCAAGCAATGTCGACTATTCAACGCCAGGTGTAACGGGTAAAGAACCTTCATTTTTGGCCTCCACATTTGTATACAAACATGACAAGTTCCAACGTTATGAATTTTCAGTTCCTTTATTATCTCATCGCCCTATAGGGGCTAGATGAGATATTGTAGCCACTTGGCTAGTGGAGTGATATATTGTACTGTGCACCCATGGGAGAATGGTTCCCATGGAAACGCTTGGAGTGGGTGAGTGGCGACACCCTAGGGGTACCCCATGGTAGAGTGACCATGGATGCAGGAGGGTCCCGTTGGGTGGTATAAATGAAAACGTGTCCTTGCCAATGTGTGTGCGTGTGTGTGTGGGTGCATGCGTGTGCGTGTGGGTGTGTGCATGGGTGTGCGTGTGTGTGTGTGTGCGTCCGGAACTGTCCAAAGTGTAGTTTTTCCAGAATAGTTTGAAAAGCACATGAGCGATTACGTTGAAACTTGGTAAGGTTGTGCATGATGCCAATACGTGCAAGATGTATTAGTTGTATGGTAAATCGAGTCAAATTTGCTGATTTTTGAGAAAGAAAGACTATTCTGCCCCCAAATTGCTATTTCCTGCATATCTTGAGAAGTATTTAAGCATTTAATGCAAAATTTTGCAAAAACTTACCTGAGAATGAAAAATTTCAAGGTATATCACTTTTGTTGTAAAGAGAGTGAAATTGGCTGATTTTTGAAAAAAAAAGAAGAAGCCAATTTTGCCCCAAAATTTGTATTTCCAGCATATCTTGAGAACTATTAGATCAATTAACTTACAGTTTTGTAAATACTTACCTGAGAACACATTGTTCATTATAATATTACTTTTATGGTAAATCGAGTCAAATTTGCTGATTTTTGGAAAAAAAGTCAATTTTGCCCAAAAGTTGCTATTTCCAGCATTTCTTGAAAACTATTAAACCAATTAACGTCAAGTTTTGTAAGTACTTAGCAATAAACTATTACAAATTCCCATGTGCAGGCACTGTATTGAAATCAATGTGCATGTTGGCGATGAGATATGCCACTCCGTGGATTGCCCTCTTGTTATATTTGAGAGTACTTGAGGTGTCACTGCTTTGTCAGATCTAATACATGCTTCAAGTCTGGCCTCTGCTCAGCCATTGAGGGGGGGGGGGGGTAACTCATTTTCACCAACGAATGTAAATGACAGGATTACCTAACGAAAGTCCAGCTATAGTTTAGTTGGACTTTAGTCATCAACTCCCAGGTGATGACTAAATCTAGGTTTGCTTCGATGGAGATTTCCTTAAAGAATCGGTTTACGTTCCTCAGATCAGATATGATACATGCCCTAATTCTCTTCATATTACTTTGTTATCCGTACATGTTGCTTCATATCATCAGCCGGACATTGCGGCACACTTTCTCAGGCTTGGAGCCTGCGGTGGTTTTATTTGTAAGCTTCATCAATATTGCCTCTTCAAATATTCTCAAAGAACATCTCAAGGGTGCTTGAACTAGCTCTTCCTTTTACGTTTTCTCTTTCTCCTGTTTTCGTTTTATTAACTTCCTTTCCTTTGAAACCTCAGATATCTTAAAATAGCTTCATGTTTTACATGAGCCACATATCGCTTTCGGACGTACATATCGTTTTGTATTTTTCTTCTTCAGCTGTAAAACTTCTTTAACAACTTAAAACCATAGTCTGAAAATAAGGTCAATAGTATCATCTTGTTTGTCCCTAAAGAGGTCATGTAATGCTTCAAGTGGCTGGAAACTGTGTTTCTTAACTTCGACAATGTTACAATGGATTCATATACTGGAGGGGGCTTGTATACAGGACTATGAATATGGAAAGAGGCACCAATTCTTGAGTATACGGGTACGGATACCCGGAAGTCATAAGCACGGATACGGGTACAAATACATTAGTACGGGCGCTGGTACGAATACAGATAGTGGAACAACAACGATAGATTCAATATATTGGAGAAATTAGCTTTTGAAATTCCTGTTGTAATGAAACCCTACCTTGCATACAAAAGTAGGGAACCAGTTCATTACTGAAAAGGTGACAATGTGATGAATTTCAAAGTGTCACGTATGATGAATAATAGATAATCCTTTCCTTTCTCTTTTTTCTCTTTCCTTAAAAAACAAGTTTGTGTCAGGAAAGCCAAAGAACATGGAGGCCGAGAGCTGGGTATTGTTGTTACTATAAGGGACGTCCTAAAATCGTGTACTGATATCTAGTTGTACGCCTGTAAGATCCCAGGTCGCTAGCAAAATCTCAGCTGCATTTTCATGGCCTTCAATCAGTTTCGTTCTCTTCGATTTTAAGTAATATTAACTTCTCTAGCACTTTCAATATGATAATATGATGTCACAACTATGTATTTTCGATATCACACGAAGGTCTTGGCATTTTACGATGTTTCGGATATATTTGATGTTATTCAGTGCAACGATCAAACGAAACCATCGCACAGAATATCGGTTTCAGCAACAAAATTCATGTAAACACGTTCAATCTTGCTGAGATGTATTTCTTAAGCTTAGCATTACAGTCTTTTAAAATTGTACTCCGTCATTGATGTTTCATGTTTATCTTCCATGCTCAATTGCTGCGTGTAAGAATATTTTTTGATTAAAATATGGCTTCCTCACAAGTGTATGAGGAAGGGGGAGGGGCTTATTTCCAACGCCAAATTTACGTTTTCTCCTCAATGTCACTATCACTAACATACTATCACTTTCTAGGAGTATTGATTCTGTCTGATCAACGAATTTGTTTGAGTAAAAGTTTGTTTGAGTAAAAGTGAAGTGTACATTCATTTTTGTCATATCGATGTACATATACGTAGATATAACTATTTATTTTGGCTTGTTAATGGTGCATTTCTTCCTTCCCCTTTTTTCCGTTTCAGTAATTAAGTTAACGTCGAAGAATTCTCAGTTGTGTCTGTCCTCCGTTAGGATCAAAGAGCAAGACAATACCAAAGTTATTCCAAAAATCGAAACTCCATTGGTTGCATTTTTGTTATTGTATAAAGTCTAAAGCTTCCTCTCACCATTTGTCTTCAACGTTGTCAGTCTGAACCTACTGTTACAATGCTTCGTTCACAAGCCTTTAGAGAGCCGTTTGTGAAAACGTTTTCACTTTCAAATGTACTGCAGTGGCACGGACAGCGAAACGACGCGGTTGAAGTAATAAATGAATGTGGCGAGATAGGACGACTTTCGTTATTTGATCAGATGAACAAATGATCTTGGTGGTTAATATCCCATTCATTCCTATGAAAATCACAAAAGGAAAGGTTGGTAAGAGAGACCCGCCTCATTTGAGGCCATACTTCCTCTGAACGTTGAACGCCAACCCCCACCAGCTAATCGACTGGTCGCAATTGCAACTCAGCTAGCCCACTTCTGGCTTCGATCTCGGGCCGGCCCATCAACGAGCTCTCTAGATTGCTTTTGCGGAGCTAAGGGAGGAATTGTGGCACGGATCCTAGGCCATATGCACCACTACCTAAGCGAAACCATTACGGGCATAAAAATATGCACGCGCGAACGCACCGACGCTTACCTTGCAATCTCGACACGCCTTAAATGACAGTCCACACGCAAGCACTGCTTCTGGCGCGTTGCTCGATCGACCACTGCGTCTGTCTGAGTTTCACTTTGAAAAAAATAATACTTGATATTCAAGTGAAACTAAAAATCGCTTTCCATGGCCAAATAACTAGTCTATTCACAATTACGTTATTTCTTGACACTTTTTCTCCACATCAGCAGCCCATATGCACACATGCAACGCATTAAACGAACGACTGGGCAAAATGGTTGCTATGCGCCCTCTAATGCTCTATGTATGGATCGATAGGATTCAGAGTCGGCATGACCCTCTCAAAGTCTCATTAGTAAGAGCACTTTTTGTCGAAAGGGGCATGGCATCTAAAGATAGGGTGGTGTAAATACTCCTTCCATCCCGGCACCGTGGGCCCTGAGATTACGGAGTACTATCAAGTCTTCAGTCATTGCGATGCCTACTACTACTACTACCACTAATATTACTACTACAAAAAAAAGAAAAGATAAAACGATCTCCTTCTTGTTCAAATTCAAAGGCATAAATTTAAAGACCTATCATTCTTACTGGTGACACTACAAGAACGGTACCGTTTATCGAACCAAATGTTGGATAGCGACCGAGACCGGCATTCCGAAAAAAAAAAAACAATTTCTCCAAAGTACGTAACCCAATGGCCTGTGTCAAGAGGAAGAGAAAAGTCAACTTCAGGAGGGAAATAAGACAAATACTGAAGAGGAACACGACGTTTCAGACCATGTTGACGAAGAAAACACAGCATCAGTAAATCCGTTTCCAAATGCATGCAAACTTCAACATTATTTAATTAGTAAATCAATTAGAGAAAAAGTGAAATGAGACGGATTTTGAATGGGAAAGTAAAGACGATATATCACGGAAAAATAATGAAGTTATGTGAGAAGATATTAGCAACATTCTGTTACATGATATAAAGCATTCAACTTTTATTAGACAAAAGTTATTCACAAACATATATACGTAAACTGGTATTAAAAATATACCAAGTTGATGGAAATTTCTTGTTAAACTAGGGGTAAAGTTACTTGGATAGTGCTGAATTAAAGAATTTAAAGATAAGAAGAGGTGTTTGAGTAACCCGCAACATTGTGATAGAGCAACTATGGTAGAATAAGTCCCCTTGCATGTGATTTTACAGTGATACTGTGAAGCGCCTTCCTCTAGAGCAAGCTACTAAATTAAAGTGCCTTAAAGGCAAGGAGCATCTTTTCTGACTTACTTACGTCATTTTAAACCATTTTCATTCAAATTCTTGACATTTTGAAATGAATTTCTCATGAGCAACATGATATGTCCAAACTTTCCAACGAATTGAGTACTAACACTATGCATGAATACAAACGGCGGATACTGGATGCTACTGGATACGTGGACTATATAAAACTAGACAATGATTATGAGACCGTCATGAACAATTACATTTCTTATATGTTACTTTCATTCATACTTGGAATGATTCCGCAACTCCTGTTGGCCCATTACAGTCAGGTAAACTTGCAATTCCCAATTAAAGTAAAATCGTGGGAGGATGAATACAATACGAAATTAGATCGACAGTATTTCGTTGTTTGTTATTTTAGTCAAACAATAGTGGTACTTTGTACATCGAGCAAGAACATTGTTGACATGTTGTGCATAGTGTCAACATTTTCTTGTTTTTTTTTCAATGAAATTGCCGTTATTTACCAACAGAAATGGTCTTTCTTTTTCATCAAAATTCGCATACATTGAACACGATTAATCAACACTGGACCATGTATTAATCAGGGCATAATGCACGATTAGCGGTTAATGCAAGAGATGGGGGGGGGGGGGGATAACACATTTAATTAAACAGACGTGTTGCTTATAATATGAATGAGCATCATCAGCATCATCATCATTATCATCTTTATCGTTGCCATCGTCCTCATCGTTACTATCATATAATTATCACCAATATTATATATCATTATCCTTGTCGTCAGCATCATCGTCGTCATCATCATTGCCATTATTACAGCAATTATTGTCAGTGCCATTATCATCGTCGCTGTCGTCGCCGTCATCATCATCTCCATCGTCGACATCATCATCATCACTCTTTCACTGATCAAAAAGTTCACATGCCATTCAGTCACAAAAAGGTATACATTCTTCAACATTCTTCAACAACTTAGGCCCATCTCACCAGACATAAAATGAAATTTCAAACGGTTCCTCGAACGTAATGGAGAACTTAGTAATCACACGGACTGTATAATGACTCTTTACAGTAGCAAACCGGTTATATAACCGAACCGGTAATACCCGGTTTCCATTCGGTTTCATAATTGCATTGAAGAAAAATGAAACAAGGTAATATAGTTAATTCGAAGATAATTGTGAAGCATCGGAAATGACGGTGAAATGTTGAGAGTACTTCGACATAATTGTGGGAATGAGAAAATCATTTATTTAAAAAATGAGGTGAAACAAACACTCTCCACAAAGTTTCTTTCCTACTTCAAAGAGAGATGGATTCACTAGACGCGATCAGACTTGCAAAATATTTTCTAATGCTCTGACCAACCAGCATACCGGCAAATACTCCAGAGTAAGTAGCCAAACTGGAGTCAGATCCTTCGACGGGATCCTTGAGATTTTCAGTATTACCTGGATGGAAAATCAATTTAACGATATCAAGCAACCCGGCCGTGGGGGGGGGGGGTAAGATGTTCAGTCTTAATGGAATTATTCTTAAAGGGGAATAAGGTGTTCATTGCTGCACAGAAAAAACTAATACTATTGAAACCAATGTTTGGGGACATAGAATGATAGATTATTCATAATAACTAATCTTATGCATAATGGTTTGAGGAGATGATGTTTTCAAGTTGAAGGTGTTTATCGATGAGCCGGAGTGGTTTGAGAATGATTAAAGCTTTTTGTTTCCTTGTATATCATGTTGGTGTGCATTGTAAATGCACTATTTCCCTTAATCCTGGATGTTTCTATTCACTTCCTTTCAAAACGTAGAACAATCGGCGAATTTCTCACCGTTTAGAATGATAGGCATAGTTCAATGGACATGATTTAAATCTCTTTTGAGAATATCAAATAAAAGTGACATAATTATTATAATACATAAAGTAAAAGGGATCGTGGAGTGAAGAGAAAAACTGCGTGAGAACCTGTTCATGTCGCCATCCCTTCGCATCTGTACAAAACAAAATACAAACACAAAAGAAAAAAAAACATACAAGAAAAAGAAAACACGTAAGAGAATAAAAAAAGAAACAAGGGAGGCAAAGTGAACACGTAAAAACTCCCTGGATATGAGCATACGTTTTTCACGGTGTAATGATCATGTCAACAAAGTGAGAAAAAAAAAAAGAAGAGTAAAGAAACCACCGGCAAAAAGAAAAAGATTATTTGAACCATTTGGATCATGCGTACTTTTAGTTGGTTCGACGATGCCGACGACAATAAGGATGCCTAGCCCCACCATTTTTATCAGACCTGCATTAGGCTGGTTGCTTTAACACTGACCACATTGGCAGCTGAGACGAAAAACTGCGTTATAGAAGAGGGAAGGAGAGACAAGGCCTTCAAGAGGCTCATTGAGCTGTTTCATGAAACTTACTAACTTGTCCTAAACCTGTCACGTTTCCTTCACATACTATTGACGAATGGTCAATCTTTGAGGATCCCCATGTGTCACATGCAGAGGAGCATTAATGAGTGGGTACTTAACGATTCAGTTTGCTTTTGGAGAGTTTGTGACCAGGCACTCTTCACCTCAGTACTTATTCATATGCAGACAGCCGGTACAAGTCAATGTTAAAAATTCAAAGCTTTTGACAGATTTTCGTAACTATTGAACGTGAAACTGGACTAATTATGCTAATAATAAGCATTGTTATGTGCTTGTACCCTTCATAAACCTCACAAACTTATCAATATCAACTCAATGAGCCCCAGGCTGTAAATAAAATACAGACATAAGACTTAATTATGTAGTATGTAATACAATCAAACACAAACTTATCTAGTATATTTGTCCATAGTGCATGCAGTCGAAAGGACTTTAAAACTCGACCTTTGTCACCCACCTCATTTTCAAACCTTACTCTAAAATATGCAATGTGCAAAATGTGGGATCGTCCAGATTTGCTAATGCTAATAATTATGAACCGTTTTGTGATTAAGTTTGGCCCTCCCCTGAGATGGGTCGTAAAAACTAACGAAAAGAAGTCCATCCCCGATAGCTTATATACATTTCCCGTGGTAATTAAGCCATTGTTGCCTCCGACACATTCCACAGGGATCCCTGGAACGTGATCTTGGTTACGTTGTTGCCATTACGAAGGCTAGCTAACTCGTTATCAGGTGTCGGTAAAATTTGTAATGATAGTGTGGTAACAAATACCGGTAATAAATTCGACTTGCGCGTAGGGCATTATTACTTTATGGATGAACAAATCCTGTATGTATAAAATCTTCACATGCAATAACTTGTAGTTTGTAATTTGCAATAATTTGATTCCCTTTATCCCAATGACGCGCTCAGTTGACGAATGACACAAGACAGTGCAAACCATCTTTTCGTCAACAATTAAGTCGTCTACTATATTTTTTTACCGACTAATTTGTCTCTATCACACAATGGCTAGGTCACATTTAAGCTGACGCCGATTTGCTCGAAGGCATCGGCCGGCGTTTACTGATGGGAGAAAGAAGAAAGTCGGTGGCTAACACTTACACGGTCACATTAAGAAGAGGCCCCCATGTGGTTGGCACGAGACCCTTGCAGTGACCTATCGGTGATCGGCCGATTTTCTGGATACTTGCCCAATCTGTTGAACGATCCACGGCCGGTCTCCGGCACTCGACCGACTCTCTTTCGATGCCGCTGCGATATTTGCAGACCGATTCTTGAAGACCAGACTGTGTACGGCATCGGTAAGACGCCGGACGATAACCGGCCAAACAACGGCCAGAACCACCCGGCATGAATCAGTTTGTGGGTATGAGCAATCATTACTTACAGGAACTCTGCGCAACGCCATTCGCTTACCAAAGAACTCCATGAGAAGAAACGAGATGAAAATGGCCCCCATTTCCCTAAGAGCCAAGAGAAGTGCACAGAAAAGTATTGGCTCTTGCTTTAATCGAGGACTGGTATTTTTTTTAAATTTAACAGGTATCGTTATGCTTTGGTGACAGTGGAAGAGAGGCAGGCGCAATGAAAGACCCAATCCCAGAAGAATGTGACGGCTGACGAGGCGACACTAGAGAAGGGCTGGCGACCCGGCACAACCCTAAAGGAAAGAGACTGCATATACTCCAGACAAGTCCAACGGTGATGATGAGATTGTTCGACCACGGCAACAGCGAGTAATTGTGTAATAGACTGTCATTGCATTGTATGTGTTGTACAAATCAAATGTAAAATTTTAGGATGAGAGGACAGCTGTTGGCAATTACGATGCTCTTGTTGGTTTATTTGAAGGTGTAAGTACATTGCACCAATTTATTCCATAGACTAACTATCAGAGGCTTATGGGATGTCTCTTCTAAAAAAGAAGTAAAACATAACATTCCCATGCAAAAAATATGCTGCGTTCTACAGTGACTGTACATCCGCTAATTATGTTTATGGCTTAATTATACCATAACGTGGAAATCACGGTATATCATGAATTCGAGTAAATGGTATCGTAAGTTTTCGACTTTCTCTGTAGACATCACACCAATCAGTGCTCATGGATCGAGCAGATCGTCCTGCCAGGACCCAAAGGAACAGCAAAACGGGAGACGGAGTCTGGCTTTGTGTGTGCCGAAACGTAGGCTGCTTGTATTGTACAAAGTGCATGGTGAGGGTTTATATTACGTAGCTTAATAATTTATAGAAAAATCAACTTGTTACAAGGATACGAAATCAGCACAGTACATTTAACTAGAAATCGACGATGCAGGTACTAGCTTTCCCTTAAGAGACCATGGAATATTTATTACTATTATTTCTGCTCTCACACAACTACTCGGTTGGAGTATCGTATCCCTCCGTCAGACCTCGGGATTCTACCAGGAACCTGGGAGGTTGAGCAACCGTCTTAGAATGTGGGCATGCACTACCCAGTAAAGCTGTCTTTATCTGCAGTCTAACTTTTGATTGCCTGGTATCTGTCCCATGTATGACTCAAGGCTGTGATGGCTCCTAGTGCTTCAACCACTACGGGGACAACTTTCTTGTTGCTATTATAATTTCGCTCCCCGCTGTCTGATATAACAGTAACTTGCGGGAAGTGTTGTGGCATTAGTACAATGTAACCAAGGAATACTTTCTCTTAATACTGACTTCAGCCTTCAAAGAGACATTATGTTAATACAATGACATGTATATTTGGGAGAACATTTATGGAAATATAGTACAAAACATTCTACAACATCAAGGATTTCCTAAACACATATAACAAAAACTAAGGTAAAAAAAAACAAAAGTACTAAAGACACTGGAGAAAAGAAAGACGTAGATCAATGAGGGGGTAACCTAAAGTGGGAGACTAAAGGAGCAAAGATTAGCGTTACATGTATATGTTCACCCTGAACCGGGAAAATAAAGTAGGAAAATAAACATGCTGATGACTCATTATATACTTATATATACATTCATGTTAGGACACAAAAGTCTCAATTACCGTAATACATTCTCCAAAAACTACAACGGAATGAGTTGCATATCAAAAGATTAAGTGACCTATAAACTACTAAGAACTACAGTCTGACTTGTTGCATACTGCTTCCAAACAAAAGCACTCAGGCATAAACATTGAATAAACATCACACATTGGTTATATTGCCATACTGTAGATTTTGCGTTTTTACATCACAATTACAGTTTACCACTGAAGGCTCAGTCCTTCTGTAACCTTACATGCTGCGATGCCTTCAGATTAAGAGTGGAGATTTGGAACCTTTAGTAAAAGTCATATTAAATAAGAATTTCAGCTATTTTAGAGGTTCTTTGTCGTTATCACTTAGAAGTTTGTTTTGTCGATAATGATTTGATTGACGCTGTACACGGGGAAGGTGATGTGAATAAGACTTGCCTCTCAGGTTGGTTCACAGATTCTATGGTTCTATTAAGCTGGGTTTTTCAAACAGCGACATGCAGCAGGTTTTGTGCACTGCATGCTGTAGGTTTGCTGTTCTTGTTCCACAGGGCTAATGGTCATGAAAATTGCCATTATTTCATAGATGTGCACTATGTGTAATAAACGCTACCCTACCCTGTAAATAGAGGTTGGTGACTTGAAAAAAATTATCGATCCCGTTAAATATGATACTATGGTCTGATGCAGGTTTATGGGCTATGCTTCAAACCAGTTTGAATGTCATGAATGTTCTAAATTCCGGAGATATCAACTGGGTCATGCAGGTGCTTTCGAAATGCATTCAAGAGGAAAGTGAAGCAATACATTATCTTTCCCAAATAAAGGGTGGTCTAACAAGACCTCAGCATGTCTTTCTTTTGAAAATGGTAGATCAAGATATTTTTCTTTGGAATCATGCGTCGACCCAAACAGGAAGTTGTCTTTAATTTTTAGAAGGATTTAGGAGGTCACATGTTGCTCCATCAATTCCATTATTTTAGACAAGACAACAACAACGAAAGATAATTCTAATGGCCCTTATTCGTATTACCGGGAATGCATTTCCGTCCGAAATTGCCTTAATTGGTTATCTATTTACCTACTTGACATCGGTTTGAAGTATGAAATTTCGGACAGCACCACCGTGGACCTATAATCGTTTTATGGTGGGTAGAGATGCTATGAAGATAGCTCAATATCCTCGCAGTTTTAAGTACACCCCGACTTCTCGTTGCAGTAGTCACTATCTAACGAAACCGATTGGTTTATTGCGTTTCGTCGTTGAGGAGCTTATTCAAGGGCATCGACAGGAAACAAACCAGCATATCGATTTGTCATATAGAGGCTGACCTTGTGGGATTTGATGGAGAGCTTATTAGTCAGAATATCGTTGTGATTGCTGTAAACAATCAATTTACTATTCATCTTTGTCTGGTTCAAGTACATTGAACAATCTCTGCGTTCCAACTGCCAATGTTTCTGATGAAACAGAGAAAAAGAAAGAAGATATGTTTAAGTTAACAGGAATACAGTAAAGACAGAAATGGACATATAATGCAATTAAATAAACAAAACGGATCAGAAAAAAGAAAAAAAAAACAAATTGATTCAATCTAAGTCTTTGTAAAAGTAGCAATTGTTGACGGAAAATTTCCACGTTATAATTTTTTTCATGTTGTAACTCTGTTTACCTATGCTCTTATTTATTCAATACTTACTGTCTATTTTATAAACCCACTGTGGATGGGTCTTCGGTCTGACAAGAAGGAAATAGACTGGTACACCAGAGCAGACGACAGCTATACCTATTCCTGTTTCTTTGGGTGCTGCCATCGTACCGGCCACAACCAAAAAGATACACGCAATAAGAAAAAGTATCGGCAGTAGTAAGTTTACCTGTATGAGAACAAAGAACGCATAAGAAGGCAATAATCTCTATAAAGAATGCGCAGACATTTATTATGTATGTATTTGAGAAAATACTGCTTGGCGCCAAACTCCATCTGCATGGAAATGAGATCATCTTTTCTGTTACTTGTCGACAGATGGTAGACTCTCTAGCTGTCAGACGGTCATGAAATTTAGCTCAAAACAATCTCCTGCCTGTTCAGATGTTTAAATCCTTGTGTCACCAAGAACCTTGGTTTGGTCTTCACATATGTAAAAGATGTTTGAGATTTACCGTATAGAAGTACACCGGATGTCTAATATGTATAAAATTCAGTTATGTTATGACGTTAAGCGACCACGCAAGCGTAGACGAAGCCTGTGGCTTTGATATTACTTCACATCAGGTGACAATTTTGGATCAAATGTGGGCCGGTACCGGTTTTCACAAGGCAAGTTTAGATAGAAAAAGATAACCTTATATCTCTTGAACGAAAAACCCATCTTACTGTGACGCGACCAGTACCACCCGGTTGCTTAACTTTATTACTTTAAATGCCACAACCTTTATCCTCCCGGCCACATGTATGGCTGGTATGATGCCATACATTTCCCATAAAGTAATGCAATACTGTGAGAAGAAACTTGCTTAAACTCCATAATTTCCGATGAAAACATGATACTGTGATGTCGTTGCTACCAAATTATGGAAGAAAACATTCTTAATATGATCAATTTTCAATCTTTTGTACTGGTTAATCACTTTCCAATCTTACACCCAGAGATCGCAAGAACATAATCGAAACTTAACAAAATCACATGAAGTTGAGCTCACACCTTGTAGGGTCGAGGTGTCTCTGGTTCCTTCCAACGTAAATACAACAGACCGCCTATAGAAAATCCCATTGTAGTCCACGTGATGAAACTGAAGTAGTTGATAATGGTGAATACGTCATCAACAAAAGTGTATATCGTTGTCAGGAGCAACTGAAATGTAATCAACATATTTGTAAGAAAGAACGTCGTGTAGCAGTTCAGTGTCAAACCTATGAAAATGTAACAACAACCATTATCGAACAGAATGATGATCTTGCATTGACGTTGTAATTGCCAAGCCTTTATGGCCTGTAGCCATTTGTTTGAAAGTCCAAGCGATTCCAGCTCAGGTCAAATACCCGTATTAGCTTAACCAGTTGCTTTTTCAGTAATTAATGGTTATGCAGCACCAAAGTCATCAATATAAACATATCTTGCAATGTTGTTCTCCATACAGCTGTTGTCAATATATTGATGGGGCATCCCATCCCTCTTCATCCCTTTTCCAACAGGATGGTGTCCAATGATCAGGGCCATGCGTGTACATTTTGCATCATGTTCCCGTCTCTCATTAAAAAAGAAAAAAACCCAGACAAGCTGAAAGCACATTATGAGAAAGGTTGCTAATGTAAATTTCCACTTTAAGTAACATACCAAAAAGACGGATCAACAGGCCCTGTCAGGAGGACTATACCTCCCATGTAAATAACAATAACAATGACGGTGTTAATTTTTTACCAATACACCTACCGCTATAACGATGGATGGTATAGGTGTTCTGTAGGTGGGGTGGAGAAACGATAGGGAACGTGGAAGTTGTCCATCACGTGCTCCGGCAAAGAACAATCTTAACCAAAATATAATAAAAGTATAAAGAAGTTCAATCAGGCAATTGTTGAATACGGATAAGATTAACGTTTTATCTTTAACCGTAAATTATTGCAAATCTTTTTATGTTGTCCTACCACCACCACGTTCTTCCTTTCCACTTGTGGAAATCATTGGACCCGGTTGTTTTCATCACGTGTCTCTTCTAGCGTCCTTAGGATAAAGTCTAAGACACTCAAATTTGACAAAACCTTAAACACAAAACAAGTTTTGAGAACTTTTAGGATTTTTAGATAGTTGACGTGGCTTGGGTGAGGACGGGATGACCAGAGTAAGGAGAAGAGATCGTGGCGGAGCTACCATATGGTCAGGGGGCGGTGCCCCCCTCCCGACTGAAATGGATCACCGACGCCCTTTTTAGTTTTTCACAAAGGAAAGAAAGTAAACAGAAACTAAGCAGGAAAAAATGAAAGAGAAGGCAACAAATTTGAGAACTTCAGCGCCACATCCAGGAAATGGTTATTTTGTTGACAATTTTCTTCCTTCAAATTCAAGCAAGTACAGTAGTCATATTGAAATGTGCAAATTTGTATTACACATTTTTATGATTAATTTTTGATCCAAGGAAATATTAACAATATTGGTGCTTACTTCGTGAGCCTGGGAAGGGCGATTTTGAGCAATTTAGGGGTCGGAGTTACGTTTTTTCTGTTATGCATTTCTGTTTTTGGTACGCTCCAGATGATGCTAGCGCCCCTCTTACATAGTCTTCAAACAATCCCCAGACTCAATTCGCCCCTAATAAAAAAAATTCTGGCTGCGCCTATGCAACAGGGGCATCACACTGCATCAGCCTCGTTGATATATATCCCCTCATCCATGTCCTAGGGCCAGTAGAAATCTAGCTACACCCATAGCACTTAGAGTCTCTTGAGACCCTGCAAATAATCACTGTGAATCCACTGTCCAATGAAAAAAGCGTGGGACTAAAGACATGTTTATCACAATCCAAATATTTGCCAAGTGATCCGATATCAGAATATATGAAAGAAGATGCCTAATTTATGATTCATTCATCATCTCAACCCATCTGATCTGTATTAACATGTTAGATTTACTTTTGCACTTATTGATTTGAGAAATTGCAAACTTGGAGATCCCTGTTTCAAGACTGTGCATATGCAGCTTATAACACCGAGGGAGTGCCGTTACCGGCCATCTAGGGAGTTTGAAAAGCCAACATGCTCTTGCACGCTCCGGGCCAAACGAGGTTGCGACTCCGCTTAGTCCTGAACCGTTCCTATACAGAGAGGGCTGTGACAACTGGTTGTCTGACGCCATTCACTCCAAATGTACGACCCTATTGATCCTTTCTGAGATATGATAACCAATCAAATTGCCGTTATACATGATTGTTTTCCCTCGATAAGTTCAGATGATGTACCACCGTTAGACTAAATTGCGTGAACGTACATAAGCCTACAACCATCCCGCAGGTAGAGGGTTACTAGGGTTAGTTGCGCATATTTTAAAAATGCACTCTTTCGTTAGGTGTCTTGCGGAAGCGACCATTGATTTTGAAAGTCGCAATTGAAGGTAATTAATTAAGGACCTTGAAGACCCTTGACTACATAATTGATTCTTCGAAGAAACGAAAGAGGGTGAGCTGTACGATAGCCCTATAGTAAAATAACTCATCCAGTCTATACTTAAAAATGACCGTGATAATTTCTGAATATGTTTTAGTATTCGTCCTTTTTGCACTCTCACTGTTAAATGCACATTGTCCAATTTCCCATATTCCAAGGTTACCAAATAAAAAACGATATCTTTTGTATTTCGTAACCATATCTGATAATAGCAATTCTCGAACCACCTCAACCTTTCAAGCATAGCAAGAATAGATTTTATTTGAAATATATTTTTTAAATTGGTTTATCAATGGCTTATTTGTTTTTGCAACTGTGTAATGTTACACAATATTCGCCCAAACATTCTGCATTTGTATGTATGTAAGGCCAGAAAACTGACATTTCATGCAGATGAAAGGAGGGTAAGAACTCGCGGGAATGTCCAATAAATAAGACTGTGTCTCTGGTAATTTAATTTGTGATTTGGGCTATGGGACAGCGGAAGAAAGAGTTTTGGATCGTGATAGTCTGATGATAAGTTAACATATTTTCAATAATAAAGACAGTGCAGATACTACACACACAGAGATGTCTTCAACACTGATAATTGATAGGGATGAACGATATATTGATACCACAATAGCCAGTGAGAATGACTTAAAAAGTTAATCCCTCAAACAACATTAGCATATTTTTGATACCGGCTGGATTGTAATTCTAATTTTAAGTCTAGAGTGTTCCCAAACAGATTCTAGAAAAACTTACCTTGATACTGTGAGGATGTTACCATTCAATGAACCAAATGTTGAAATAGCGACCGAGAGCGGCATAATAAATGCGAACTTGCCCAAAGTGCGCAACCCGAATGTCTGTGCAAAACCAAGAGAAATACCTAAAAACTTACGAACAAATTAAGAACAGAAATACTATAAAAGAAACTTTCTCGTTAAAATCATGTTGACGAACTAAACAGAAAGGAAAAAAATACTTCTGAATATGTAAAGTTAGAGAATTCATATAAACTGTCATCATTACATTTTTGTATTGTTTTTGAGATATAATATGGAAGTAAAATATCACTACGACGTAATTATGACAAATATTTTGAGTTGATCAGCAGTACTTGGGGGCATGATGGTCAATATGTTCAATATGATTTCCATTCTGTTTATGTCATCGAGTGAGAATACAAAGGGAAGGATTATAGCAGAAAATAAAATATCCACACATGTATAGAGATTGTGTAGAAAGGTAATATATACAGCCTGATAAATGAATTGAGACTCAACTACTTCACATGGACTTCTATCCATGGCGTCTACCTTAAAGCACAGCGATATGCACTGGGCCGATAGAACAAACGTTTGATGAGTTGTTGTAACAGGTCAGACTCGTTGGTAATTGTTACACAGAGATTCACGCGCTTGGGATTATCAGGCAACTGATTTCATATTGCATCTCCTAAAGCATACAGTACAAACATATGAACGCTTCGAGGGGGGATATGTGGTCCCTCTCGCCCAGGAGCTTCTTGTAGCTCCTTTGAGTTTACACAGAATTAGGCCTCCCGACAGTTATTTGATATAAGTTCGGGACCCTTGTTGAGAAGGATTTACTTATTGTTGATGCTGGCTTTAGTCCTTTTTGGTCTGCCAAAGGTTCTACCGTGTTTTCTTGTTGATTAATGTTTGGACGTGTTGAAGATAGAACAGTTGATGCTGAACTGATTGTTCAACAGTCAGATGCAGAGTTTTGTGGTACTTTGGTGTTTGAAGGAATGGCTATAGTAGTCATATCTCAGTTGGCAGTGGATGGGGACTCAGTTAACCCTATGCATCCTTTGGAGTTGTTGTTGTTGTCTGTAACTTCGGCCTTGTAACAGCTTTTTGTTGGCTGGCAGTTCTCTTTCAGAGGGCACAGGTCCCTTTTGTCCCAGTTGCAAGATTCCTTCTTGGTTCCGTTGTTACTGCTTGTGTTGTGTTCTTTGATGACGTAGGATATGTTTTGCAGCTGTGACTGATCCTCGTGGTGTTTATAGTACATTCTTGTTGAATTCTTTGGAACGTGTTTGTTGATGAGTTGCAGGAATATACTGCTACGTTTATTGTTCCTTTGGTTTTGTTGTGCGGTGAACCAGATGTCTGTTACGTTTTTTTTTTTTTTTTGCTGTTTGGGTAGCCCGCCGACGGTGTAGGGGATGCCGTGGTGAATCCCCTGGACTTGAAGACTTTTCTGTAAACAGGTGAACCTTTCTTGTACCTGGAAAACTCGTTGACTTTTGAGATTTAGGTGTTCTTAACGATGTCAGGAGGGTGGTTGGGCTGTTTGTGGATCGTCTGAGCTTTCTGTAGGCCTATTGGAAGTGTTCACCGGTGGACGATGGTCAGGTTGTGGTAACATCGAGGAAGTTGGTAACTTTAAAGTAGCAGATAATTATCTTTCAGTCCATGCAGTTAGTTGTCCAAAGATTACTCTACTTCACGTATTATTCACCTGAAAACTATTGTACAGTAGAAGCAGTGTAGAACGGGCATGATGAGGGAATTTCTCTCAAAAGTTAATCTTTCTCTTTAATGGAGTTTGCAAACTATACTTACCGCTGCCACTGCATTTGATGTCAATATTTCATCGGTGGTCAAAACAGTAAAGTATGCGACGTTGACAAACACGTACAGCACTGTCACCGTTAATACAGAGATGACGATGCAGCGAGGAAGATTTCTGACAAAAATTACATTAAACAAGTAATTGAAAATATTCATGTCTTGTCCTGGTAATAGGCTGGAGAAGAGTGGTGAGGGAAGTTAATAAAATCGAAGGGAAACTTGCGATATTCATCAGAATTATTTTATGGCCCAGATATCTTTTAGAATTAACAGTATCTCTGTCGATAAAGCATATCCGTTTGATCAAGTGGGACATTGAATGGAGCTATTTCAATAAAAAGCTAACTACAGCAAAGAGTTTCTTTAACATTATTCCTCTGAGTGGAGTTAAAAACGTCAATACCTCGTCGTTGTTATTTGACCAAAGTTATCTGAGTCAGACGGTATGGTGTTGGATACTGGCTTGCTGTGCAAGGTGTATGCATAGGTATGCATTGTGCTGTATTTACATATGAAAAGCACAGTTGGCCATTGTAGTTGCTATACTTACTTGTAGGGATCTTTCAGTTCTTCTAGTACAATATTAAGACTGTTCCTGCAGCCGAAGAATCAAATAGCTACAATCAAATGACTAATTAAGAAAGTAATCTTTTACATTCTACAGTGTAGGCAATGTAGGTACCAATGTTCACCACCACCATCGTTATTGTAATCACCATCACCATTATCATCATCGTTTCCATCGTCATCATCGTCTTAATTCTATCAAACTATCTGAAAGAAAACTTGGAACAGAAGATCTTTGAATTCTCTCTTCATTTTTAGAAGATATTCAAGTAAAAAGAGAAGCAAATGCATAATAATTTCATATTCTTGGTATGTGACGAAATTGTCAATATCTTACATATTTGTCATGGACTTACCAACCAGCATAGGCATATAGACCAGAGTAGAGCGCCAACCCAATCCCGCTGGCGTCAGATCCTTCGAAGGGAGCCTTCAGATTCTCCGTGTTACCTAGACGGTAAATGAGTAATTAATGTAAAATATATCAAGCCTCCTCACCAAATTGACGATTGCGGGGTAGGAGATATTTGATGCTGATGGAAGTATTCTGAAGTTCTAAGCTTCGTTTACAGTTCAGGAGTCACTTAAATCTTCCAAACCGCGACCAATCAAAAAATTACTCTCAT
Organism: Stichopus chloronotus; assembly: GCA_021234535.1. Classification (NCBI taxonomy): domain Eukaryota; kingdom Metazoa; phylum Echinodermata; class Holothuroidea; order Aspidochirotida; family Stichopodidae; genus Stichopus; species Stichopus chloronotus. The sequence goes on along the minus strand of CM037841.1, from coordinate 19,817,668 downwards.
AAGTAAAATGATAAACTGTGTGAAAATGAACATATCTAAACCATGGAATAGTAATTATAATTAAAATTAAAAAGGAAAAAAAATTAAAAACATGACAAAGGAAACATAAACTAGTGGGATGCGTACCTGTAGCCAGTTCCACTATGCCGACGACAATAATGATGCCTAGCGCCACCACTTTCATGATAGTGAAAGTATCCTGTACTATGCTGGCTGCTTTAACACTGATCACATTTACAGAACAGACAAATACTGCATCAGAGACGAAAGGGAGAGAGAATGTGAGAGAACAAAATCCACTACAGACGAAACGTCATGTTATCTGCAATGAAATCGAACACATAGTACATATCGAATCTGTGAGACTGACGTGCCAGGTAATAATTATGCTCCAGTTGTACACATACCCACAACACAGATACTCGAACAGAAGCTGGAAGAACACCCGGAGAAATGAACCATCGCTCTTTACATTGACAGTGTAAAATATTACGCAGTAAGTGTAATCAAGACATTAATTTTCTCACCCAATTTGGCTTAACCTACAAGCTACCTTGTTAAAGATGACATTTTCTTTAAAGTCTCTACCGACACTTGTACCACGGAATCTGTAATAACCTCCATGTTTGCACTCCTGTGAGAAGCTACAACTACACTACCAGAATATCATAAATTGGTCTTTCATTGCTATCTTGCCACCTAATTTATACTTGGATGTGCATATGTACGCATACATTAACATTTCCGCCACTGCTATTTTCTTTATCTAATGTTCATATATCAACTATTGATGTGCTTTCTCAACCTCTTCATAGGACGAAAAGCTACGATCGAAACGACATCATCAAGACGCCAGTAGTGGTGAGATAGAGCGATACTAGATTATCCAAAGACCAACCGTTCACCACCACCACCACCATCTTTCTGCGTGACAGCAGGATCCGAGCGTGCTAAACTCACCAAAAAGCAAGAAGCTATCACAGGACTTACCAAAGAGTCTCTTTCTCCGACGCAAGTTTAAATCCTAATAAAAGGACTTGTCTGATTTAGAAAAACCAATTGATGACATTTATTTATGGAAAAATTCTTACATTTCCTCCTTTTCTTACACCTGTAAGGTATAGTTACATTGGTGATATTCACTCACTTGTACATGCCAATGCCAGCATCCGTATAACAATTGGCGGAGGTGGACAGTCCAAATCGGGGTAAAACGGCTGAATGGCGTACGTAGCGAACGTGATAGATGTAATGGCCAAAGCGCCCGGTTGAATCATTGTTATACCGATCCATTGGAAACTGAGGAACGACCATAGGGGTCCATAGATGTAATTTACGTAAGCGTATATACCGCCGTCGACGGGTATCATAGTGCCCAATTCTGCGAGACACAGGGCACCGATTAGCGAAAAAAGACCGCTGAAAAACCACAAGACTAAAGCTAAACCGACGCTGCCGGCTCCTGCGAGTACACCTTTAGGAGTGATGAAAATACCGGATCCTATCATGATTCCAACATTGACGGCGATTCCTCCAAATAAACCTATTTCCCGTCTTAGTCTGACGGTCTCTGTCTCAGCCATTTTCTTTTCGTAGTATTTAGTACGCCTTCTGGAAACTTGACATACAAGCTATGGTGAACTTGATATCTCAAAGTGTGTTTCGTTCAGACTTTCAAAGACGGGTTGGAAGTTCTTCTTGGGAAATCTTCTCTGAAGCTTTTTGTTCCATAGTATATCTTGAACAAACATATAGCTGTTCCTTACATTAAACACTGGCTTTGTTACCATCGCTGCACAACAGTATTTTATAGCCCCGCCGATTGTTTCAAAGGTCATCCAGCAATAATTTGACAAACTTCTAAATCAAACACTACTACCTGAAAGGTTCAATAGTTCCTACTCAATCATTGTCAATTTTATGTCAATTTAATCGTAGACTTTGATTTTCAGGTTCAAATTTAGATGTATACTCGTTGGAGGTCTATCCTACCTATTTCGTTCCACCAATTCCTTTGTCATAATTCCTACGTCAACGATTTTGTAAAATACACAAATGTAAAACAGTTTGTTATCTAAATTTCTGACGTTTGCCATAAATTCTGGTTGGTGCTGCTTAAATGGCAAGCTCTTTCCCTCTACCTCCCCTCCATCCTACCGTGGGTACTGGTACCAGTTGGGTCTACCAGCGAACACCAGAGAGGGTATCTGGAAAGCCTCTTACACGATTAAAAAATAATGCTATATAAAAATCAAATGTGACGAAGGGGTAATAGCTTTTTAGAGTGAATGTGGGTTATAAATTGGGTAAACAAATTATTTAGGGGAAAAAATAATACACTTCCTTGCCTTCGTCTTCTAACAACCCAGACTGCAAAATGTGAAAAACAAATCGTCAGTGCATGATGTAAGAATGAAAAAAAAAGTAAAAAAAAAAGTAAAAAAAAAATGAAATGAAAACAAAAATAGAGAAATGAAATAAAATGGAGAAACACTCTTCTTGAAACAGGATGGCAGAATAGAGATTACGTGAACATCTTTTTTACATTTTCACCAAATGAAAGAAGTAAATCTGTTGATGATTTTTAGCACATTGTTTCTTTCGAAAGAAACTTTGAAAACTTTTCAAAAACACAGAAAAAAAAAAGAATGAGTGCTTCTTGTTTGTTTCTTAGAAAAGGTTTCGTAATGTATGGCATTGCTAGCCAACCCACATTCCACCCTTCATATACACCCATTGTGCAGTGGCCTCCCTGTCATTTCATTCTTGCCAGGTGGATTGTTGTTCCACATTGTTGATAATTATAGTAGAAAGGGATCACGTGATAAGTGTAGATTGCCTTTTACTGTTGCTCTTTTTTTTGTATAGCAGGCGTTACACAGATATGTGTGAATGAAAACTGATATCGTTCAAGTGTGTAATATGTTACTCATATTTGTCTGATTCCATGATGTTTTTTAAAGGTCGTGTGACGTGCGTCCAGGAAGAGCAAGCTTTATTCAAAAGTTGCAGAGTGAAACCCGAGTGAAAGTCCACTGGAAATGTGTTTCTATCTACTATAGACCACTCTTTTAGATAAGACTTTTCGAAGTGTAATGAAAATGCAAAATGATGACGTGGAGTGTTAAAGGCTTAAGCACGGCTCTACCTTGATGACAAGGCGTGCACAGTCGTGTTGAAAACAATATAAAGGTCTTAAATGATAAGAAACAAAACAGAAGAACTCTACAGACATGCAAATGCAATTACTTAACATTGAGTTTCATTACAAAAGTATGTGCGTTTGAAAAGAGAAAACGTTTGAGGTGTTTCTTGAAACTATGGATACTGTCAATATTCCGGAAATCAACAGGGAGGGTATCCCACAATTTAGGACCACAAATTATAAAGGATCTATCAGAAAGAGTTGACGTAGTATTAGGTAGGACAATGGCGTTAGAAAGAGTTACGGTGGTGAAGAGATAGGATAGGTAAACTTGATCTCAGCCATGCAGACATTTATAAACCATTGAAATTACTTTAAAAAGATTCTTTCGCGCATACGCAACCAGTGGAGCTGAACAAAGAGACATATTCTCCTTTCTTTCTACCTTAAATCCAGCTTGCTGCTCAATTTTGAGCAAGTATAGTTTACTCAAGGAACTCTGATTAAGACCATAATACAAGCAATTGCAAAAATCGATCTTAGAAATAATGCCGTAACAAGAGTCTTAAGCTGTTAAGAATTTAAGTACGGTTTGAGCTTAGAAAGTTTTAGAGGGGTAGCCCCAGAAAAGCAAAAGGATGCGGTAGCAGAGATTTGTTTGCCAAACGTAAGCTTTGTTATCTTGGCAAACACCAAGACTTTAAACACAACTGGCGAATCTTACACAATTAGTGGAGTTAATAAAGGTGCAAAGTGTCGGTAATTTTTTTTCTTTGTTAGACATTGGTAGCTGATATCAGCTGTAAGAACGTGCTTGCAAAAAAAAAAAAAAATTTCGGCATATAAAATTGCTCAATTCACCTTGAAATAAAGGTTAAATTTAGCAAAAGATTACAAAGGATATATCATGCGAATCCCTCTCATGACGTTGTCAATAGTTACAGAATTTTGACGAAATCTGTGACTATTTTCAACATTTTCAATAATTAATACCACCAATATTCCAAAACTTCATATTCCTTTCACATACCCTTACAGTTTATACAATAATGCACGGATATCTTTGGGATGCAAGAGTGTTAAACGTGGATCATAAACTTCTTTTAAAGAGGCTCCCTATTGCTATCACTACTTTAAATTATTTTGAATATTTGTTAGTTAAAGTTATTATTTGCTATTGGTATGGATGTAGGCATAGTATTTCATGTTAATTTTGGTGGTAGTCACAAGATTCATCATGAGGGTGAGAGGGAGAAATATTGTTACTAACAATTCATTATTATTGATAGAATTGTTAGTATTTGAGAAAAATAAGGCACTGTATATATACACACTGTAAATTATACCGACTGATCACCTCATTACCTCAGCGATCAGCTGTTTCGATAAACTGGAAACAGCATACTGTCCACTGGCTTATTAAAAAAATTTAAGATTAACGAAAATTAAAATTGGCAATCACTGAATAATCGAATGTTACACTTTTGTCGTAATGCTATGACAATTTGAAATAATATGGCAGAATTTAGTACCTGAAACTTAATATCTTCCAAACGTGTCTGAATGGTGGAATTAAAATACATGAATAACAATTTGACATCAAACTTTAGTATTGCTAATCTTTGCCTGCTTACGCAATCACTTAAATGATTTTTCCTAGCAACATTTATGACTATTGTAGATGGAGTAGTCGAGGGGATTACATTTACCTATTTTGTGTAATTTGATTGTTGAATATTTTGTAATTTTCAATCAGTATACTTCATATGGATAATACCTGTTTTTTTTTCCTCCTTTCGTTCGTTAATTTTTCTTATTATCTTTCAAATTTATTTCTGTTCAAAATGGGTTTGGGACCGTGTGATGCCTCTCCGTTGGCCCCATGTGGCCCTCGGGCAGCAGGATGGCCACCCCAGTCAATACCCTTCTTCTTTACCAATCCTTTAAAAAATAGTCGAATGGCAGTCTTCGTATAAGCGTGTGGGGGGGGGGGGGGCAGTATACCCATAAGATAAGATCTCACACTGCATGTTACGCAACTGAACTTGTCAGATTGCTTGTCATGTAACTGGTGGCTTAAACAGAAAGCAAAAACTGAATGAAAGGTTGTCATTTCAATCCCTTTGTTAGACAGGAACCATTAGCAATCTGTTTATTGTCTGCAGAATTCGTGACAGCTCATTTCCATGTTTTGGCATACATGGCCTCTGGCAAACTTCCTGCTGACTGGAATGTTATGATTTCTACAGAAGACAAACTCTGCATACACTCTTACTGTTTGAATTTTAATGACACATATTGGAAAACAACTTTCCCTATCCAAATAAATCAGAAGCTGAACTATATAAATAAACATCATACTATATATACATTTAGATAAATATTTTTATTTGTAAATTTATAATCACGCCATGAATGTTAACATCATGATCAAAACAGAGCTTCCGTCTTCATGTGTGATCGGTATTGATACGGTGAATGACCTGCTATTTTATCCCATACTCCTCGTCTTAACGGGGCTGGCAGCTGAAGAAAATAGGTATTTCATAAAACTTAGGAATATTTTTCTCTCTTTCGTGGATCAAGTCATATCTCAATATCCTGTTCGGTTTAGAAGTTATGAATTTTTAAAGAATTATTTATTTCGAAAAGATACATTGTGTAATCGGGAACTTGTGATGTCAACCAGGCACAACCACATGAATATCTCTTGCATTTCTTTATAATCTTGACCGTCTTAAAAGAAACATTACGATAGTTAAACAGATCTCATCTCAATCTCCACCATATTTTAAGGCAAATCTAAAATATAAGGAATCTGTATTTTTAGTCGTGTCAAGTTTCAAGGTTGGAAGAGGGGCTTCTGTTTAAAACTGTTTAAAAGAAAAACAAAGACATGGACTTTGCGATAGCTTTCCTCATTTATATGGTATTTTGGTAACCTTGAGACAACTGGAAATCTTCAAGTTTTTGACCAGAGAAGCCTTTCTTCAAAACAGCAATAACTTGAGTCAGAGTTATTGACACGGGCTTCGCAATGTCTGAAAAGCAAAAATTATTTCTTTTCATTTAGGTGCCCCATAAAATGTCAGTAAATGCCTTTAATGCCTTTAATTTGATTAAATCGGAATGTTTGTATCCACAAAGAAACGAATTCTTTACAGCGGACGCCTTGGAAATGTCTGCCAGCTATGCCGTTATAGTATACGTCAGGTGACGCCGAACTCGTCGGGGATACGGCTGTCACATCGAATGGAAGGATATGCTGTTTAGCTGTCACGTCATCAGGATCTTTTCCAACTTTTTTTTTTCTTTCTTGCTGCATCAGAGGGAACAACCTTGAGGAAATAGGGGGGTCTATAGGCTTACCAATATGTGAAATCATACTCTGCACTGACTTATGACATTATTATTAAAAATTACAACGCGGGTGTCAAAGTGGTGGAGTCGGCCGTGAGGTTTTCTTAAAGGTTAACAAGCGAACGGGATTTGAAAGGTAAGAAAATCTAGATTCAAGCTATCTAATTATTTACCATGTTTGCTTAGACTGATGTTTTTCTCATTAATTGAGAAACTGCAGACACGAGAGATTCCTATTTCAAGGGTGGATACACAGCAGCTTAGGACACCCGGGATGTGCCGTTTCCCGCCATATGCAGGGGGAGTTGCTTGTATACAGCCAAAACTTTATCGTGGCCCTCCGCTTAGATAATACTTCTAGACCCTCAGATCAACCTCTACCATCTGCTGAAAATTCTGAACAGGCGCTAAATTACCCCAGATAAGATCTACTTCTTTTCACCAAGCAAGATGAGAAAATGTCATTATTAAGAATTAGGAATTGCTGAAGATTCAGTTTAAATCTAGCATCAAAGCCTGGCACAATTTTGGATCTAGTCACCCTGCATAAGCAAAAATTTCCCTCCCTCAGGCCTTTCCCCCAGGGCAACCAGTCATCAATTGAACTTTATCACCATACAGACAAGCTCCCCACCCCTTCACCCATCATTCAAAATCAGTCTCACACTCATATGTCCCTGAGAAGCTTTGGGGGCGTTTTGAAATTTGTCCCCCCACCCCTGGAAAAGGCCACTGGTTACGTGTAAGCCCTATGTTTGTAACATTAAGGCAACGGATCTTCTCATAATCTTTAATGTACCGTATTGTTCACTGCGAATCGTGGGATTAAATTTGTCGCTCGCATTTGACTTGTGTACGAACGTAACGTACACACGGCACCTGAAACTACAGGGTACACACGCTCAGGCGATTCGTGAAACGATCCTTTGTGTTTAAGGAAAACCGTACAGCCTTCCTGTACAGCCTTCCTGTACAGCCTTCCTGTACAGCCTTCCTGTACAGCCTTCCTGTACAGCCTTCCTGTACGGCCTTCCTGTACAGCCTTCCTGTACGGCCTTCCTGGACGGCCTTCCTGTACAGCCTTCCTGTACAGCGTTCCTGTACAGCCTTCCTGTACAGCGTTCCTGTACAGCCTTCCTGTACAGCCTTCCTGTACAGCCTTCCTGTACAGCGTTCCTGTACAGCGTTCCAAATAGTCCTGATTATTATAGTTTTTCAAATAAAAAGACGAATTCACGTCCAAGAAAATGTGAAGCTTTTTATGAATATACTTTTTGTCCTCATGTCGTTGTATACTTTTCGCCATGTTGTTGAGATATTACGTGATCGTGACGTCACACATGCACCTGCACATACCACGTAGATTTTCCGGTGCATGGGATACGTCATACATTCTCGAAATAGCTATACGCTGAAGAACAACGGCGGAAAGTTTGACGTTATATTTAGAGAGAAGTAATTACGAAAACAACACCAATTGGTAAATTAAGGTAGAAAGTGTTCCATAGTAGACAGGACCATTCGTTTTTTTTTTTTTTTAATTTCTGTATGTCCTTTATGTTTCATCAGCTGACACAACATGTCAGAAGTGGGTCTATCATAGACGAACTGTCATGACAGATAACTGCATGTGCCAATCCCGATTTTTTTTTCAGTAGCAACCGTCTTTGAACAATATGAAAGAAATGTGATTCATGTTAAGTAGAATTCCATATTCATTTACGCATCTGCCAATGTCATAAAGAGCTTATTATTTTCATTAAAATTTATATCTCTCTAAGTTGAGCTTGAATCAAGACTGTAGTTTATATGCAGTCACCCATATACAAGCACTTATATATCTATGAATATGACTTTGGACTCTCATTAAATTTTGCTCATACATACATCAATTTTCAAATCTTATTTCTGGCACCGTGACAGATTTGGCCTCAAGATTTAATAACATTGCTACTCAATCTGCAAAAATAAACACTAATAATAACAGATGCGGGGCCACAACAATAATGGTTTTTTGACAGATTTTAACGTTTTACTTTGTGATTTTCTTACTCTCACCTCGTTACTTCGAAAGGGATGGGATAATTCAATGGCTTTAATATTTATGTGGTTATAAATGCAATACGACTGATTGACATTAAACGAAAATTGAATTATACAAGTAATGCCCTAAAAGTATGGAAAAGAAATCAGCATGTAAGTTACAGGAAATTATGCGGAACCACCCATATATATATATATATATATATATATATATATATATATATATATATATATATATATATATATATATATATATATATATATATATATTGGAGAGGTCCATATACTAATAATAAAACTGAAAATAGCGATGAGTTTGAAATTCATGATGAATAAAATATATTACGCCAATATTTCGTAAAAATACACCTTACATCGTCAAGACGAAATAGCAAACTGATAATACAAGTCGGTACATTACAAAAACAGCTGTAACAGAAGCAAGTGAGTAATACCAGCTCAAAATAGCTGAAGATTAAAACTCTGGACGTTTCTATTCAGGGTAGGTTGTAAGTCCTGAATGCAAAGAGACTCCATGATCTTGCGTCTATACCAGGCATTCTCTACATGGAGAACTTTAATATCACCTGGGTTTGGAAGTTTATGGGACACCGTTTTACAGTGATCGTGTATGGAACTGAATTCTTTGAAATAGTCAGCATTTACATGTTTTTTAAATCTATCACAAAGCCTGAGTTTGGACTCCCCAATATAATTATCTTTACAAGTTTTGTCTCCACAAGGAATATGATAAATACAACCACTTCTTTTAAGATCAGGAATTTTGTCTTTAACCTTGAAAAATGAACCAATTTTAGAACATCTGAAAGAGATCTGTAGTTCTGCATTAGTGCAACCTTTGAAAGACTTAGAGATAAATCTAGCAATTTGATTAGATATATTACCACAGTATGGTAACTTAAGATATAATTTAGATAAGACTTTATTCTCGTCCACACTGCAGGGGACAGGGCCCATTAGTAATCTAGATCTTAAATTACAGGTATATCTCTCAAAGCTCTTGATGAGTTTAAGAGGATAAGCGTTAAGAAGAAGGCAATTACGAATATGAATATATATATATATATATATATATATATATATATATATATATATATATATATATATATATATATATATATATATATATATATATATATATATATATATATATATATATACAAAGATTGGAGAGGTCCATATACTAATAATAAAACTGAAAATAGCGATGAGTTTGAAATTCATGATGAATCAAATATATTACGCCAATATTTCGTAAGAATACACCTTACATCGTCAAGGCCTTGACAATGTAAGGTGTATTCTTACGAAATATTGGCGTAATATATTTGATTCATCATGAATTCAAACTCATCGCTATTTTCAGTTTATTATATATATATATATATATATATATATATATATATATATATATATATATATATATATATATATATATATATATATATATATATATATATATATATATATATATATATATATATATATATATCAAACGGGTAAACGGTTGAAGTTAAGTCAAAAGCAACAGTTTTTTTTTTCACTGTCACGTGGTCATCATTGCGTCATAATTTGTCGACCACATAAAATAACCCAGTATGTGCAGTCATCTTTTCGAGAGCACTTTGCGAGGAGACTCAAGTTACAGAGATCAAGTGCGGCATATGCTTCTTAACTCATTTCATATGTGATGTCAAGTCCCTCATATCGTCCCTTCTCTTCGTATAACATTTCTACCCGACAGACATTCCGACAGACATTCCGACAGACATTCCTACAGACATTCCGACATCCATCGAGGAGCCTGCATTGGTTTCAGTTTATGTCTTTGTATGTTGCCTTAAATATTCTCAAGGGTGCTTGATCTACCTCTTCGTCCTCGTTTTTCTCTTTGTTTTCTACGTTACTGACTACTTTTTTTGGAACACTATAAAACCGGCCCTCAAAAAGTTAATGTTAAACTTGCCATCCTTCACACTGCTGTCGGTTGTAAAATACCGACATGACCTGCTACAAGCTGTCCATGGCTGGGTCTAGTCATTTCTGGGATGTTACAAACACAAATGCATTCACTACATTGGAGAAATTGGTCATTGAAATGCATGCAAAGTATCCCCAATGTTATGAACCACATTTTGCATATATGTAATATATATAATTCACTCTCAAGAAATATCTCGCTAAAAAAGTTTACGCATGGAAAAAAAAAATCAGCATTATGCAAAGAGTCAAAAGATCGCTGAACATCTCCAAACATTTTTTAATCAATTCATGGTCCTCAGTTATGAATGGAGCTAAAAATGAGGGGTCTCTGTCGTTAACCTGATTTGACCCCTATGATATAAACGTTGTCACATAGCTAGCGGACCTCAGCCTTCTTTATGACGTCATCATCGGTTTCAAAATCAAATTAATGACCTGGCACCCTGGTAGGCTAATTATTACACCTTAAACCTCTAAGCACAAGAATAGATAAGTTATGATTCAAAGGCTCTGTTTATTAATTCCTTACATGGAATGAAGTTGCTCTAGTACCAAACTCCCCGTTACAATCTTAAAGTTAAAGTAAATTACAAGAATAAAAAATAACGAAACCATTCACAGTGGTAAAAGGTAGGAGTGGTAGTGGCACCCAGGCAGGCCGTTAACACCCAATCATATTTTTCAGATATTTTTATTTTATTTTTAAATTTAATAAATGTTATCGGATTGAGCGAACGTCATTTAGTATGTGGAAATATTCTAGATAAAAACAATCAAACGTACCACAATTTTCCATGGATAGCTGTTTTTCGTCTTAATTGAGAAATTTGCAGGTATGAGATACCTATTTCAAGGCTGGGTACTTGCGGCTTATCACACCGGGAGAGTGTTGTGTGCTGACGTCTTGGGATTTGTATAGCCAGAAATTGACAAGTCAGACCAACCGATGATGCCGCCGAAATAACCCTGCCGGCTCGCTGCCCACAAACGAGCTTCACCATCAGGCGAGACCTCCCCCGGAAAATGCTGGGCACACGCCTGAAATGTCCTATCATCAACTTGTATCTCCCACAATCATTAGATCCTGGCGGCTCCTCTAATCCTGCACCTCAACGCCATTATTTGTATTGTTATTAAACCATAAAGTAAAGATACATACAAAAGTGTAAAATTGGAAACCGAAACATTAGTTGCAAACATAGTAACTGCAATAACATTTTGTCTTATTTCAGATACAGAGAGACAATCGTTCCTCATAGTTTTTGTTTCTCTGTAGAGCTTTTTTTCCTCAGCAGTGTTTGGTATGAACCCAGACCGATGGAGAGTGGGATAGAAACTTTATTTTGATGAGCACCCAAGGGACACAACCCTATAATCGAAGACCGGTGCATCCGCTTCCGCAGGATGCGAAAAAAAAAACGAAATAAAGAAATAAAAAAAAGAAAAACAACTCAACGCCAGTCAAAGTCCCTACTACAAGCTGAATGAAACACTCAACAGCGGTTGCACTTGGTTCAAAAGAAAAGACCATCACTTTATAAGTGTAACATCTTATAACTGATGAAAGTTTCGTTCTGTTTCATAGAGTCCTACTGTCATATCCAGAATTGCATCTATATATGAATGATGACATTTCGCCTCTCGATATCCTCTCTTACGTAAATGATGTTTCGTTTGCATTTAAGCAAAACATAATTGAAAAAAAAAAAAACATATGCAAGCGACTGACATATCGCATTGGGAATTTTTGTCTTTAAATATTTCAATCACAACAATTACCACTCTAATGTTTTAAGCCTCTTTCTATCTTTGCAGCAGGAATGTTTTTTTGTTGAAGGCCATCAATGTCTAAATGCATAGTTCAAGTAAACATTGATAACCTCCGATCAAACAAAATTCCATGTTCAACCTTAGGGGGGCATGAAAGACATACCCATGAATATTATCTTGCCGACCACAATATAAGTAAAGCTCAACAATTACCGGTTTTATCTCTCTACTGGGGCGTTCTCTAACAAAATTTGTCATTTGCAGATCATTTGTTTTACTAAGAATCTGTTACATAGTTACGCTTTTACTCGACTTGGCGAAAGAAAGTGCAAGAGGTTATGTAAGATGTATTTTACAACTCCCTCTCCTCCTTTAAAACTCGATCTTTCATAGCCATACTATACGGTGTTAGAAAGGACACTAACCATTTGGTCATTTTGTCATTTTCCAAGATACTCTGCAAGACGACAATGCAAAGTCTGTATATAGTGACTAGTTTCACCAGAATGTAACATCTATTCAGTATTTCAAAATCACCAGCTTGTCGTTAAAAGGTTACTTCAACAATGTGTCCAATGAGTGTCTATAAACATTTCATTTTTGTTTTTTATCCTCACAAAAATTAATGGAAAATGTTAGATTTACAACCAAACAACTAGTAAATAGAACACTCCTAAGCCCGGTGAAAAGTCGAATCCCCCGTTTGAATTCAACTCAACCGTCACTGAACGTAATAAGCAGGATAACGTCAGATGTCAGTACCTCTGAAGGGCAATTTTCAGAATGTAGAGCTTTTTGACTTAAATTACAGAGATATGTGTGTAAGGAGATCCCAGAATTGGGTAATGTTGCATCATGAGTGTTTTGAAAGTATCATCATTTTTCATTTACTTCGATGACGTCTTCGTTCGCAACCCTCGCATTAACGTCACACTTTTCACGATGGTATTTTATTCTTCTTTATCGGGCTCAACAACTTGACAAAGTCTCTGTGTACCGATGGTGAATATATCTAAAGAGGATATAACAGACAACAATAAAGAGAGAGATAATGACAGAGCCTTATCCATCATAACATGTTTGGTAGCAGTCCATACCAGGCTCTTTCCCCACCGACTCTTTAGATAAACAAGAGTTCGTTTGCGTAACAGTCTCAGTCGTTATCAATTTTAGTTTAGATTTCCCAGTAATAGTTTAATACTTAGGCCTACGGTTCAAAACGTGTGACCAAAGAAAACACTTTTTATGGACTCAAGATTAATAAAAAGTTTCAGATCCGTTAAATTGTGAACGGTAAAACCCAGTAATGATTCGTTTTCAAACAATAATCAGGCTTTGGTGATTAGAAGTGACTCTTTTCGTACACAAAATTGCTTCTTACTATTCGTTTGTCATATCAGATATGTTCAAATCTCTTTGTTATTTCTTTCACAACATAAATCGTCATCTCAAAGCCATGTACAGGGTCATCTGACTCTCCGTGGGAATGGAGTGGGTCCGTGATTACCATCTCTGCAATGGAGTCAACTGATAATGAGAAGAGAGTCATCTAAGTACGATGGAACCGTCAAATGACGCTCTAATGGACGAGACTCTCGGCCACATCAGCTCCGTGGGCAATTCTACCGAAACGTACCTGTAATCCCCCACTGAATATTTCAAGTTAGACTTTACGCAAGAGTCACTGGACCCTGTATTAAGAGTCACGATGAATCCATTTTGGATTTCAGGGTTCAAGGACCACGTGGAAAAAAAAAAAAACAGTGCATGTGGTAATACTGAATATGGTAGATAGTGATTGCACCGGTGTTCAAACTTTGGTCTTGCACACATGGTACGCGATCATAAAACATCCGTCAGGCTACAAGTTCGTTGTGGTGATACTGAATACATATTGTTTTGCACGTTAAATATAAGTGTACCTTACCTTCAGTGTACCTTAAAATACGGCCATGATGATGAAGTATTCTTAGGCATGAATGATGAATTTTGTTATATACACGACATACGCTAGTGAAACTTTGAATTCTGGTAGGAAGTTCAGAACAGTGTCCTAACATCCTCGTTCGATTATCGGGGTGCAAACACAGACCTTTTTCGCACAAGTGGTACATCGTACTATGATATATCACTTTGCATCTTTCAGAAGTAACTGTCGTCGCATCTGTCATAAAGTGACACATACTGGTACCAAGATGAGGCATTCTGCCGGCAAAAGTGTTCAAAATAAACACAGATTCCAACTTTTGATTAACTTATTGTCAAGTCAATCTTGTGATATCACATTCTCAAACTATTTTCTAGTAGACTAGGGGGTTTGCCACCAGCTTACCGTTAATTTTGTTCAACCATCTTAGTTGTTTGTTTCTTCTTCTCACCAGCAGGAAGTAAGTCGGTACACCGGTGGCGGCAACCGCCACCCCAATGGCCGTCTCTACTGGAGCAGCAATGGTCCCCGTAATGACCAAAAATATGCTGGCTAAGAGAAACAGTATAGGCAGGCTTATGTTGACCTGTAATGGTGACAAAACGTACAAGTAGAGATGAAATTGGTAATCAAGTCACAAGTCATAACATCCAAGCCACTAGTCACACGTCAAGTGATGAGTCACAATATCTAAGACACAGGTCATTCATTACAAGTCACTTTTCCAATGACATGTCATACTCTGTATTAGTCATATGTCATTCCCAAATACGGTTCTGTCCAAATTTAAAAGTCGTCCTCTATAAGTTTCATGTCAAGTCACATATCTCATATTTTGTAAACAAATTCACAAATCTTCCTGTTTACACGACAAATCAAAATTAGTACCACTGTCTCAAATTCACTTGTTATAAACACAACAGTTTAACCGGCATGTCTTTATGCACTGTTTTAGAGCTCAGCGTGCGTTTCACTGACTCAGCACAATGAACGTCAACGGTGACGTGTTGGTAACTTAATATGCGTTACAAAATCTCGCTCTGATCAGGTCGGAATCTCCTCACTTTGAGTTAACATTTCATTAAATTGATTAAACATTAATGACATTGTTGCTTGTACACTTACTTTTGAATACTTTAAACAGAGCCAAATAAAAACGAAACAAAAACAGAAGAAACAAAAGAAATAAATAAATTAAGAAACAAAGAAACAAACAAATAAACAAACAAAGATATGAAAACTTTCTTTAAGGATGTTTGTTACATGCAGGGAAACTGGACTTCACTGAACTATTGTTTCATATGATAGGTATCACCAGGACACTCGATGTTTGCAGTTTATGTAAGATATTTTTCCAATTTATGTGACTTATATTTGTAGGGTATTTTAAGCTATTAAAACAAGGTATTTTTCAAATTTAAATAAAGCATTTGCCAATTTTTTTTTATAACTTTCTTCATTAGTGGGGAAACCCATAGCATAATGCCCACGCTTAATAATGGCTCGAGGGGGGGGGGGGAGGGGTGAGGTGATGAGGGAGAGGTGATGAGGGGTGATGGAGGAGGAGTGATGGGGAAGAGGACTGTTGTCACAATTAGTGTATGATCATGTCGTCGTTACCTTCATTTTTTGACTGGCTATTGAGAACACCATTAGAAAAATTTTGACGTGGTGCCTTTGACGTGGTGTGACGTGCACGGATTATATTTTTTGATGTAAAATTAAATACCACATACACACATTTTGATAAATGATATAGAATGTCCAATTGGGTTTGTCCTTCTATATTTTCCTGGGCTTTTTTTATTCACGAACTGCTTAAATAAAGATCAAATAAATACTGTGACAGGTTAATTATACGGAACTTTTTGTACTGTAATCGCTAAATTTGTTCTTAATTTAGTTAATGTCAAAGTCCGAGGACGAAACAGAAACGAAATATAAATCAAATCATCAAAGATATACAAACTAATACCATGAGTAGTTTCTTTGTAACCTTGACCAAATACTCAAACATTTGACATAAAATCATGCCAGGAACTCTGGGGATTTGCTGGAATTTTACTCCTTGCAAATTTAGAATCGAGAGGTTAAAGAGACCCTGCCTTCAAATAGGAAAACGTGTTTAAAAAACGTTTTGTAAAGTTCTGCAACATTCATTCTGATCTGTATTTCACTCAACCTCTAAATATAAGCCTGTGATATTTGGTAATTATATTTTTTGTTTTAATTCGACGAACACAGAGACTGATACGTCCATTTTCATTTTATTCAGCAATTGTAGAATTGTTTGTTTACTTGTTGAGTGATAGATTTTTGGCAGCTTACATAATGTGGTTATTTTTATTTTTTTACTCGCATGCTATGAGTTTATTCTAAGGGCATTAAATCATACCTTACAAGCATTAAGTCAACGTTCTACCCAGTCAGATGCAAAACGATTACGAAATATTCCTTCCAAAATATGAATTGAGCTGACTAACACTTTCAAATTGCATTATACATAGCATGTCATTCAAAAATAACACACACTTGGGCCAAAAATTAATAGACATAGTAACAAAAATTGAAGTTTTATTTCTTACACAACCGCAAATGAGTTGTTTTTTACATTGAACGCCCTATTTAACAAGCAGCAGAAAATTTCAAAGAAATAGCAAATAAAAAAAAAAACAAATCAACATTTTTCACAGATAGGTGAATGAAAACAGAGGATATATAAGTACCTATGGAACTATTACAAGACGGTAAATGTTTGATACTTTTTAAAGGAAATTAAACTTAATGCAAAAGTTTATTATTTGTACTATTTTTGTGTAAAACGTCTAAGGCTCTCCTTACGGCACCACTGGCTCATGAACAACAAACCATACCACATGTTTAAATTACAAACAACCCATCAGCCCACTCCACACCACTAATGGCAACTCTCTTTAAAGACGTGTTATCCTCTTCGGGATGGCTTTCCTACACTTGAGTGTAACTAATACCCACCATTAGGCTATCACTGTCACGGCCATTTGCACTACACGGCAAGAACACTGACAGCAAAATTTTGAGAAAACAAGTTTTTCTTACAAATACGTTGAGTTTCATATTAAATTCGTTTATCACAGTTTTATAAAAACCTGTTCTGTGAATTGCATCTTTAGATTCTAAAAACAACTCAAAATGTTCCAAGGGGTTTAAAAAAAAACGTTTTAAAATTGGCAGGAAACCAAATGGTAAACAGACTAAAAATACATAGGCCTATCAATAATTAATGGGTGAGCGTTGTTTTTACTAAGAAAATCCTTCTTAACATATTAAATATGCGCAAGGAACGTTTGTTTTACAGGAATAAGTCATACTTTGAAGACCACTATTTACTGACACAAAATGACAAGATTATTCACAATAAGGAAGAATGGTGGTCATCTAACAAGAAATAAGTTTTTCACAGACAGAGGCTTAGATATTTGTTGCTAAAGAATAACTTGCGTGAACATTCAAATGATGCATTTTCTTTTGTTCATCTTGTGCATAATGCTTTGAGGAATTTAAGCTGTTTCTTTGGTCAGGCCTGAAAGGTTTAACAATGACTAAAGTGATTTTGTCTGTAATCCGTGTTGGCTCATGGAAGCGTCACAAACTAAGACAATGAGTGAGGCTTTGTGACACTCTCAAAACAAATGTTGTAATGCTCAACGGCTATACTTTCGTTTCGCTTTTCGACGAGCACTTGTACTTGTTGTTTAAAGTTCGTCAATTATTATTTTTACTGGCAGAGCATTTTTGCCAGGGTAATCTAATGCGAGAGAGAGAGAGACACAAATGTAACGCAGACCTGAATAAAAATGAATATTCATTACCTTGTATGGTCGATCCCGATCTGGTTCTTTCCAACGTAGGTACAACAGACAAGCAATACCTAACGCAATGGAAGACCACGTGACAAAACTGAAATAGTTGATTATCGTAAATACATCGTCAACGAATGTATAAATAGATGTCAACACCATCTGAAAGTCAACAAGAACGAAATTGTGGAAAATATACCATCTGTCGAAGTTTGATCTAAAACTAAGTGACCAGATGTGTGAATTAGAAATTGCTAAAATGTATACTTGGTTCGTATATCAATCATCCAGTCTGCAGCTCTAATATGTATCTGTTCGTTTGGATAACGAAAAAAGTGGTTACTTGAAATTCTGCATTACAGTGTTGAAGCTACTGATGTAGTTATATGTCATTTCAAGACTAGTTTCAGACTTCGAATATTAATGAACACGTTTCCCTTCCAAAGACGGATGTCTTTGAGCATGTGATTTTTGAAGATTATTTGCTGCAAACTTCTTCGCCATCGCTTGTTTAAAATTTTTAATTATCTTTTATATAAGACTTACATGTGACTACTACGTGCACTGAGTCTTAACTGTTCAATATTTTTAACTTAAATATATTCAACGCCAACCGTTTTAGGAGACGCTTAAAGACTGTGAGTTAACATGACCTATATTTCAGTCGTTTAGCAATTTATCCACTTGTAAGTTTAAGTCTTAATAATGAAGTATCATTTTGAGTATTCGAGGTTTCTCTGTAACTTTATCATATTAATTTCAATTAAAAGAGCAGATTGTGGTAGAGATTTGATTGTAATTTATATGCGTGAAATACACTTCGTACCCTCTAAAGTTCATTTCCAGCACCAAACTTCCCTCTATAAAAGGGGAATTCGATAATAGGTAATGTTAATGAAACTGGTGCAAATTCGTGGTATGCTGTCATCTGTCTCTGTTTCCACTTACCCATCTGTTCATAAAAATGATTTTCGTATAGTAGTTTACTTAATGTCATTGAAGCTGTTATATAACAGACATTTTGTCTACGGAGAGTTTGCTTCAAGGGGCTTTTTCTATCTGGGATATTCAAAATAATTCATTAAATGCAATCACTTAAACGTATGTAGGATAAAATATGTAAGACACATTAAAACAAACAAATGAAAAGAAAACCTAACGTGGACTTTAAAGCTGTCATAAATGAGTTCTAAAACTCTATTAATTTCGTAACAAGAGTTGACATTTTACCAAAGCTAACATGTAATTGCTCAAAAGTTCAATTAAACTACGGTACCAGAAGAAAATTAAGGAAGAGTTTATTGTACTGTCGTTTACAAGTAAAACAAAGGATGCAACAAATAAACTAAATAGTTACCACAAGAATAATAGCTGGTACTGGTGTTCTAGTTGTAGGGTGAATATAAGAGAAAGCTATCGGTAGTAGACGATCACGGGCACCAGCGAAGAGCAATCTAAATATATATGAATAGCAACATGATAAAGAATCATTAATTACTGGTCAATACAACGTTGTATAGATGCTTGTGCCCATACGTTGCTTTACTCCTAAATAGATTATAGTCTAATGGATTTCATGACTTCGTCACTTTGTATTTCATATGTAATTGACATTGTCTTTTCTTAGTTAACTCTATCTTTCTTCATATTTAATTTTATGAGTTTCTATGTCATTGTCTTTTCTGACTTTTCTTATCTAAACTTTTTTTTACTTTTCTTCTTTTAACTTTCAGGAGATTTCAGTGTTATTCTTTGTTATGCTTTAGTTTGCTTGTGTACTTTGCTATCTTGTTTACTTTTTTCTTTCCCTTTGTTGTCTTTTAATTCATAAGTTTACTACATTTGTGTTGTATGCTTTTTACTGTCATACAAACGCTAAATAAATTCTACAAATAATAGTAATAATAATAACGGAAGTTCTTAAAGTATACTTCATTTTGTTATTCTTCATTTTATTATTGGATTTACAAACGCTTTTATCTATAATTATAATTTAGAAAAGTTTAGAGAGTTTTTTTTTAGAGAGTTTTAGAGAAGTTCATGGAGTCAACCATTTGTGTTCGAGTAATGGACATTTAGAGAAAAGTAGCTTTTTGAAGACTAAACAATTAACTTAAACTTTCAACTTTCATACTACAGTGATAGCCACATGTTGATCTTAATAAAGCCACATGTTGATCTTAATAAAGATGCCTGAATAATCTTTTTCGTTTTGTCGACATGTGCGACCTGTTCTTACCATACAAGTAAAAATATGATATTTGTTTTTTCTTGATCTATATATAATCCATTTCTAAGCGGCATCTCTTTTAACGACTCAGTTCAGTTCAGTTTATTTACTCTCTATACCTCCTAAGAGGTGTTAGAGTCAAAACATACAGGAAATTAAAAAAAGACAGAATATTATACAAAAAAAAAACAGGAATATCAAAAGAAACAAGTAATACAAACAAATTATA
Source organism: Stichopus chloronotus (assembly GCA_021234535.1). Taxonomy (NCBI): domain Eukaryota; kingdom Metazoa; phylum Echinodermata; class Holothuroidea; order Aspidochirotida; family Stichopodidae; genus Stichopus; species Stichopus chloronotus. The sequence goes on along the minus strand of CM037841.1, from coordinate 19,797,121 downwards.
CATTCAAATACACACAAATATAAACTTAGTCACCAGACCCCTACTGGAAACAATGTAACCAAAATACGAGAAAAAAAATATGGATGGATATATATGAACCACGAAGCTACTTATGCACAAACACCAACGTACAAACCTAATGAGTCATACACATTCTCACCCCCATACAATGAAAAATACCTATTTAAAGCCATTAGATATAATACCACAGAAAGTGGGTAGATTCCCTTTTACCCTCTTATTTCTTGTTTCGAAAGGATAAACCATTTTCAAAGTGTTTGGACCCACCCAATAGTAACGTTTCAAAAAATGCTTCCCCCCATCAAATGAACTGAGAGTCTCAGTTGTTTACTGCTTCGCAACGTTTATTTAAGATAAGGCCTCTTTTACAAAAGGTTTGTTGTACACAAAGATTACAAATTCAGTACAAGCATTTAACAGCGAAAAGTGAACAAGGGGCAGGAGCCTGGTACTGTGGGTAGGGGGAGAAGAAAAGGGGTGGATAAAGAATATTCGACAAACATATGTTTTTGTGTCTTTACATGAAATAATAATTAACAATTTCTTATTCATATTTTGATGTGTTTTTTTTTTTAATATTATTTGGCGGACGGTATCATCTTTATGTGCATGGAGTTAAAATTTCATCTTCACTATTACTTTGTAGAAAACCCTTTAACATAGATGCAGTTTTCAGCATGTGCACATATGCATTCTAAATATTATATCGATTACACTTGGCAGAATATCAGCAAACGCTTTCCAAAATAAAAAAAAAATACATTTGTGTTATTACAGATAGTAATTTCCATAAATCATAACACGTTGGACAGCTTGCAAGCTTTATCGATATTCGATCTCATTCTCGCCATCTTCATATCATTCCCAGCCGTAAAACAAAAAGAACACGAAGAAGAAAAAGAAAACAAAAGGAAAAAGACTCAGCAATAAGCAGGCATAAATAAGATGACATTTTATTTCTTATCTTTTCTCACCGTGAAGTAGTTAGGATATTACCGTTGACTGAACCGAAGGTTGATATAGCGACCGACAGAGGCATTATAAACGCAAAGTTACCCAACGTACGTAAACCAAACGTCTAAAAAGAGATACAAACAGGGAAAAAAAAAACGTTATAATGTAGGTCACATTTTCTGCTTTTTTTTTCTCAGTGCGAGATGATATTTAAATGTATCGGTTAAAGCACATGATTCAGTAGCCGATGCCAGAGTAGACATCTGAAATGAAATGCCTGAGTGAAATACCATCTTTAAAAGGAAAACGAGTGCCAAGTGATTTAAGAGATGCGATTTTGGCGAAGTAAAAAGGAAAAATCCTTGAAAGAATTATCTCTTTCTTCCGATTGACAAACATAGTGATTTTTTTTTTTTGAGTCTTGCCTTAACATACTTACAGCCGCCACGGCGTCGGACGCCAAGATCTCTTCTTTGGTCAAGACCGTAAAGTATGCCACGTTTGTAAATACATACAACACAGTTACAACCAGAACAGAGATGATAATGCACCGAGGAAGATTCCTGGAGAGAAAAAAAAAAAAACGAAAAGGTAACAAAATAAAACGAAGAAAGTTTGCAAACTTAGGTTCTTCATTTTCCCGTTTCAACCTCGTCACACTTTCCCTCACAGGGCTGTCGCCTTCATCGTCCGGAGGTTGTAATACTAAATTGATGCGTATATTATACTCTGGCCTTTTCGGTTGTATGCCGAGCTCTATACGACAGGATTATTTAATAGATTATTCAGGTTAATCGGTCGCAAATCCAGGTTTATCGACCGAGGATCTAATAAATCTTTTAATTGAGGAGCTTTGTCTGCTAGATAAATTTCAGCTCCGGAAACTACGCTAAATACATTCAGTTTTTTTTGTGTGTGTAGGCTTAAGTGCTTTATAAGTATATCGTCAGGTCCCATGTTGATATTTTCACATTCATGAAGTACGAAAATATATAAGCAGTGGTTGCTGTAACCTTTGCTATTGGCTTTATTTTGTTAAAGCATTTTCCTCTTTTGGAATGAGGAAAAGAAGCAGAAAATGCATACTACAGATCCAAATCTGATGTGTTGTAGTCACTTCAGTATTTTTGAGAAACATTGCAAACCCGTGAAATAGGTTAATTACTGATAGTTAAGGGCTGAAGCCACGACACTGGAAACAAAAGAGAGAACAGTGTTTTAACTTTTATCAATAATCTAGTTCACCGTGTCTCTGAATCAATTTAGTTGCGAAGTTAAAATCTACACTTTTCACAGACGCCGAAAAGACATTTCGAGGTTGTTCAATGACATATTGATATGGTTGCAATACTTAATCGATTCGTGTCGGTAATACGTTTAAGTAACATATTTAGATGTTTAAGCTGGAAAATGAGTTGCACTGACAACCGCCTGGTTATCTAACATTGCTCTTCGTCACTGTTTCGGAGAAGAGAAAGTAGGGGAAAAGATCACCTATCACAAAATCTGAAAGAGAACTATATGCATTCATTCTCCAGATATTTGAATATGAAAATTGTCTCGACATTTTCGTTGGCACTCTAAACTTCAGACTTTCCAGGAAAGCCTATTGCTGTCACTCACTGTTACTTGAAATGAAACAGACTTATGGGAATGAAATGGAATATTCATGTATGCCAACATTAGGCTTAAACACTGTTTTTTTTTTTTTTTTTTTTGTAGTGACTATAACACTTTTGACTTTCAGTGGCAAAATGCGACCAATTTTCAACTCTACGCGACTGACATGTAGATATGCATATGTTGCTTGGACCAGGGTTTGCTCCGCTCGTATAAGACGGAATATAAGTAAAATGTCATCTTGGTCATAAACATAATGAATTGTATTGAGAACTAAGTCCATATTTACTAAACAATTATCAAAAGACATTTTCTGATGTCATTTTATCAGTAAAAAGTACAGCCGTACACATTTCGTCTTCATCCTTGATAATTTCTGAGATTTTGGAGATTATTGTTTTTCCGGGGAAAAATTCGTCTGACACTTTCCCATACAACTTGTGCAAGAAATGCTGATAGGGCAAATTTTGGTGACCCCTACATGATGTGCTACCGATAGCAGTAAAAATCGATATTTGGCAAAACTCAGATGGACTAGATGGATACTCCTACATTAAGTACAGTGATAGCACTACAATGAACTGAAGTGGCCTGAGGATTGGGATCCAAGAGGTCATACATAGCGGTATGACCGGGGAGTTGTTATTCAACTCCCTGGTTTCACCATGGCAACTACTTCTGAGACACCCGATACCGCATAACAACGCAAAATACACGCCGATGCACGGTATTCCTGAAAGACCAAATACCTCTAAGATACAGCTGAAGTTTCTGTTTGGAAAAATAGACAATTTTAATGCAATGTCATAAAAAAAGAAAGAACGTAGTAAAGCTGGAGATGCTGCTCTTCAATGTTCATTATAATTTTATTTTGCAACTCTATTTAAAAGAAAAAACAAACAAAATAAGACTTAGCAGTACTATTCTGAACATATCTGCAACCGAGTGTCATACAGGGTCTAACAAAATTTGCCCATGTTTGCAAAGTCATAAAACCTAGAGAGGACACCTTCTTGAGTTTTATTGTTTCTTAATTGATATTTGTTTGTTTTATATTTTTTAGTTCCAGTTTTTTAGTTTCGCAAAGTATGTAGTGGGGGGGGGGGGGTAAAAGTTGCCATTGTCCTACCCAAAGTTGGAATTAATTTTGCGTATAGAATCATATTTAGGAAGATTTTTTCTTTTTTTTAAAAAAAATAACTTCATAATTGCAGACTTTTGTTCCATCAAATCGCATTTGGTGACAGGAATTTTCCAAAGGGGGAAGGGTGTCCAAAGGCGAGAGGTCCCTTCGCTTAAAGCTCCCCTCCATGTAAGTGTTTCATCAGTTTGGTCCCTCCCACGCAAGGGAGGGACTTGCAATAGGCAGATGTATACGTGTAGTGCATCAGAGACAAATATAATTGAGTATAAATGGAATGTTACACTTACTTGTAGGGATCTCTCAATTCTTCTATCACCATATTCAGACTATACCTGTATAATTAGACAAAGATACAAAATGTTTCTTTTTAAAACAGAAAATTCAGGGAAAGATCAACAACGAATTATCATCGGCAGCTCCGTTGAATTAAAAAAAAAAGGTGTAACTCTGGTTATCTTGCGACACAGGTCAATTCCTAATAGCGTCAAACGTTTCGTTTTGGTCTTACAGACATGCGCATATGGTTACACTGAAAGTATTGTACTTCCCCGTGTTCTTGGAATCAGACGAGCCATTCTTTAGCAATTTAAAACATCAGAAGCTTGAATAAACAACAAGTATACCAAGTTGGTTCAACACCATCAGATGAAGGCCACACAATTTCTAGAATTAGACTGAAAGTGTAGGGACAAACGCGTCGCGTACTGCAACATGTATGGTGTACATGGAGGTCATTATCGGGTCATTTCGATTTCGTAATTTTAAAAGAAAAAAAAAACCTAAGTTCTCTTATGAAGGCTATCTATGTCACTCGAAGAACCGAAATTTGAGTAATGTAAGAGCATATGTTATGCCTTTGGGAGTTTGCATGATATTAAGGTTTCTTTCCTTATTTATGGTGACAGCAGAAGGTTTTAAAGTCATTCCAGAAGGGATGCTATAGAGTCTCCAGTTAAGCAAAGATAATCTGAAAATCAGACGTGAAATCCATCTGGGAATGTCTCACGGTCGTCTGACGTGAAAGATTCGATGACAATTTGCGGGGAAAAAAAATAAAAAAAAAATTGGTGCAAAAGGTTACGTTCAGTCTCTCTTCGAATCCGCTGTCCAAATTTATTATGCGTTTACTACGTTCAGAAGTTGAATTCTTCACCCAGGGACGGACCCAAGGGGGCTACCGTGTGTGTACGTTCACGCCCTTACTTCTAATTTCCATGAATAAAATTGTCATTTTAAGATAGACCCTGCTGAACCACGAATCTGTGCCTTTCATATTTTATCGCAGCCATCTCACTGCTGTTCTCATCGGGCTTTTGACATACAAACTGGTACACCATATTGAGGGCAGGCTTTTATGTACGTCTTTCCATTGTGGGAAAAAACAATTTTCCACAATGTCCACAAAAGTCCTGTAAGATTCCTGTATCGATGCAAATATCTGTCCAAATTATCCGAGTCCCCAAACGACAGTTTTAGCTTGCAGCGATGTATGGACAGTTGCTTCAACAGCAAGCGTGGTTGGTCCAAGGAAACAAGGAGTTGTCCAAAAGTCATGATTTTTGCACGTTCTTCAACATGGCTTTCTAAGCAGCGTATTGTTAAAGTGACATATTTTCAATCGGTGACCCCTCCCTCTCCCCGCAGACTGTCATGTTATATACTCGATCTCTCACGCTTTTCGAGTATACCTTCCAGAACATTGGTTATTAAAAAGAAGATGTTTTAAGGCATTTAGCAGCATATTTAACAAATCCATTCCCCCTATTGTATGCTGCCCTAGATAAAATGCCCCTTGTTTTAATCAGTACCACCACTGTGTACTTTGGCAATGTTTCATCCAAATATTCCTGTAGTTCCGATCCAGGGCCCCCATTTTTTCTTGTGGAGTACATGAGAGAAGGGTATCATTGTCTCAAAATATTGTTATCACTGACCATCCCGCGTAGGCATAAAGACCAGAGTAGAAGGCCAGGCCGATACCTTTGGCGTCGGATCCCTCGAATGGATCCCTCAGATTTTCTGTGTTACCTAGAAACAGAGGAGATGAACGTTATTTATATTTTAAAGAGAGTCTTATCTTTCACAGAAATACAAATAAAAAGAGATTGACTTTAATGCGATCTTTACTGAAGGAGCAAATCTTACAGTTGGTGGGTCCTGGGGGTGACAGTATGTAACATCTATACGACTGATTATGTTCCAAAACCAGCTTGTTCTAGTTAATAGGTTTAATCTACTTGTCAAAAATGTAATACACATACGTTAATTTCATGTGTAATTTTAAGCATTACTACGGTACAAACGTTACACACCTTCCGGTTACAATTCACTTTCAAAGTTGTCAAATGGACACTGTGAAGACACACACACACATCGCGTTGAAGTTTCCCACACAGTACCCCCGGAAAATCCTTCCAGACAATTCTTCTTCTTTTAAACCCTAACCTTTCCTTGAAGGAATTGCAAGGGGTCACTTGTGCGAGGAGAAATCCTCCAGAATGGGAATCGGGGGTGGAAATTATCGGCAGTATGTTGTCCGAAGGGGAAATTCCGGGGTACTCGGGGGGGGGGGGAGTTGTTACGTCACTGTCGTACAGCAGAAGTTACGTCACATTTTCCTCGGCTCCTCTGAATAACACACAGCGATTCTCGAATTTTAAGTTCCTCCATGCTTCCATCTCAGAGAGTATGTCAACTCAACCGCCAACCCCTCATTCCCACGCGATGGGGAATTTGTAACTGTACCGCTTAGATGTAACAACCCTTGAGAAGGAAGGACCATTATTAGGCTATATCCATAAAGGTAAACCTATAGTGTACACCGTGGATATGGTAAACCTATGGTTTAACTGTAAAAGAATGACAAGCAACATATAGAAATATACTTAACCAGAATTCTCTGATCACTCTGTCTATCTATATCAAAATAAAATTTTTCTAAGATTTTAGTTATTTTAGATGTCGTCATCAAATCTAACAGATTAATGTGATTAACGAATGATCAGGATGCAACGTGTATTCTCTAATTATCAAAATGTCGTGCACGAAAATGTGTCAGTTGTATTAATATTATGCAAACAAGTGTTTGTATATTATGATGATTACTTTCATCTCATATCGAGGACCTTATGATGATGAATTTTATGACCTTTCTTCACTGGTTGTTGAAAAATTGTTATTTCGACATGTCTCAATGGAAGCGACACCCCATGACTTGATTGTAGGTGTCGACGCGACCTTGCACGTGCCTGGTTTTCTTTTATACTATTACAGCGATGTATTAACAAGGATATAAAATGTCAAGGATGAAGGAAATCGATGGCTTATAAGCATCTTCAACATCGCAATTTCATTTCTTGGATCTTCCTTTTTGCCACAATACCCAAACTCGATGGAAAAGACCAAAAGACCCAAAAGATGGGAAATGAGTTTATCCAGCTGAGTGAACTGTTTGTTGGTGATATTAGCGCTGCTTGTACTTTCTAGGATGCCTCACCCCACCACCTCGCTCGCCATCATAACTTCTGCACGGTCTTTGGCATCCTCTGAGAAGACTTGTTTTTTGTATATACTGTGCAATTGCGGACGATGGCTACTTTATGTATCAACAGCTGACTATTGGCAGGTGGCCACCATGGGGCAGTTACTGCAAAGGAGACTCTCAACCAGGCCAATCAAAGTGGTTCGCTGCAGTTCAAAAATGGTTCGCTGCGCATCTGAACCAAGTCTCAGCATGCATCTGCTAGACTTGAAGCAAAATAAAGCATCTTGAAGCTGGAATACAACTCAGTTTTTCAGGGAAGAGAAAGTAGGAGGAAAGATCACCTGTTGCAAAATCTGAAAGACAACTATGGACTCATCTTCCAGATATTTGAATAATAAAAATTGTCTCGACATTTTTGTTGGTCCCACAAAATTCAAACTAAGAAAGTGTAGCAGTCAATCAAACATGTCAATTGGAATGGATATGATATTAATGTGAAAAAATGGGACTTAAAATTTTTTTTCTTAGTGATAGCTACGACAAATTCCGTGGAATTTGATGTTCACTGACAAATTTTCAACTTATATTTTAGCTTTAAGATGCACCAACATTTCATACAGGGAGAATAACTTGACGTCATGATGATTGTTAAACCGCACGGTCTCACCGATGAACATCTCATGTAAAAGCTGTATCCCCGCAAAGCATTTTGCATACGATGAGTTACGGAAGAGGTTGTGAAAATTTGGGTGAACAAATAATTCTCAACTTGAGCAACAAATAACAGGGATTTCAATCTTTGAAACCCTTATTTCTTAAAAAGGAGACAATGGTCTTTTTCTCATTTTGAGTATTCCATCACTCTGTGCCCATGACTATTGGCTGTAAATGTATGATTTCTCTCTGTAAAACAAAAACCTTTGTTTTAAGGGTTACGAGAAAGTTATGCCGTTGTTATGGCAGTACGATCCTGTCATTACTTTGTCATGACGGTTTGCCTATACAGCTGCTAGTAGAAAGTAACCGTTTGATGCAAATTATTTTACCACAAACATAAGGTGATATACTAGCCTACATCAAATGTCAGCACGGAATAGCCTAACACCTCTCACAAACGTCGTACCTATAGTTTGGGAGAAATGTTTAAATCGTCCCCTAAATTTTGCAAATGACTGCATCTTTGGTGAGACAAACAAGCGTGAGGTAATCGTTGAAGATAGCGCGACGGACCAGAGGTAATATACGCCAAATAGTCCTATGGCATTGCTGCTCTGTTGTATGCATAGTAGGCATATCAGTGAAAAAGTGCCACTTACAGTTGAGTAACCTGCAAAAACACCAGCAGCATGTATTGGTGTTGTTAGAATTGTTGAAGATGATTCACCCCCAACCCGGCCTTGGATTAAAACCTGCAGAATTATCCAAAATTGCTCAATGGCGGACCTAAGTCCTTTGTTTTGGAAGGGCTAAAATTGTTGAAACAGTCAGTAGAAAATCTTTCTGTAACTGACTGCCCTCAGATGCAATTTGATGCAACAGAAGTTTGCAATTGTGATGTTAATTTTCCTCACAAAAACATTCGTTTTCCTAGGTGTATGAAAAAGAAACAGTTGTTAGGGTCCACGTCAGGGTGGAACCACCACCACCCTCACCCCCATGTGTCAGTTGTAACACTTAAGTCCTGCTGCAGTAATTCAAGAGAGACATTTAATTGATGACTTCACTGTCACTGTTACTATTTTTTACTGTTACTGTTTTTTTTTTTCATAGACGATTGCAAAGTTCTGCTGGTCTCTGCAGATGATTAGGTAAGGACATTACAATGCATATCCAGTGAATATTGGTAGAATGTGAAAATTTCAACCAAATTTCATTGGATGAATTTTGAAATGTACCGTAACCTAATAACCCATTAGAGTGGTAAGTGGTAAAGAAGGTTAAGATCTGCAGTAGTTAAGAGATTTGCTATTGCGTAGTTGGTATATTTGTGCAAATGTTGCATGTTACAATTTCTCGTATAGAGAGTACTACAACGCTCCCTATGTGCATGCAACTACATATCTATAGTTGACGTATTATTATTGCAGTGCCCCGCCCTACAATCTCGTCATTACCGGGCGAATGTCAAATTCTTTTGTTGAGCCTTGTAGGGCTCATAACGTCTATTCTGAGCCTACCGAAGTTATTTCATACAAGGATGCCTGCTCGACCTTTTAACGATAACAGTAAGTGCAAGCTACGGCCGTCTTCAAATTAAAATCTACTGAAGAAAAGTAAATGCCACAACTACAAGAACGATCTTAGGAGATAAAGTAATGAGAGAGCCCTGCGGATAAATTTCCAGAATACGCCATGAAATGTGATTCTACCTTTTTTTTTCCAATGAGGTGTTAAACCTGGACTATCAATCGTAAATTGAATAAGACGCCATTGTGTTTAATATGGTTGCACAGAATCATGCACTGCTTCACTGCCTCGAAGTGGGTACAACATGGCGTCCTTGTACAGGATCATGTACTGCGTGAATGCGAATGGCTTCATTTCACTTGATTCATAAGAGAGTTGTGCTGTACTTCCATTCAGTGGTGTACTAGAGAACCACTTTTGACAAATAAACAGCTGGTACTAGAGTACTCGATATAGCTCTATCAATACAGGCTTGTGCGAAACATGAAGTAACGAGAAGCGTCAGCAGTTTTACAACGTTATGAGAAAGATCCAATGGGATTTTTGTTTCGTACAGTGGATATCAAAACATTGGATTGCCAAAGGGGGCAACAGGAAACAGCAATCCTTTCCACAAAAAGGCAACTCTTATGAGGCTATGAGAAGCAGATCCACGAAGACTGGCTTACTCCCAACAACAAGGACCTGTCTACCACGCACTACAATTCTGCAGGCAAATGCAGTTCTAGTTGTCCTTACCTTTGCCCAGTTCGACAATTCCAACGACGATAATGATGGCTAGCGCCACCATTTTCATAATTGTGAAGGTATCTTGCACCAGACTTGCCGTGCGGACACTGATGACATTAACCGCAGACACGAAGACTGTATAAGAAGGAAAGACAATGAAGTTGTAATAATTTGTCATATTGCTGACTTCACACTTTGAATTAAAATTAAATCAATTAGCACGATACACTTTTTTGTCTCTGAGAATTGTCTAACTCCGTATAAAAACATCTACATTTTTTTCTTTTATTATAAGTCTTCACCTAAGAGTAGTGGTTCCCAAACATTTGGATTCCTCGTATCCCTATTTCGGAAATGCTATCTACTGGTAAACGTTTGCCCACCATTAGAAAACTTAAGAATCAACCAATAACCCATAATTAACCTAAACGTGTCACCCACATACACTTACACACACACGTGTGGGTTTGTTTAGGACGTCGAACGGGGACACACATACAGGAACTTTGAGCTTGCAACTGGGAAAATACCACTGACTGGGGACATCATCTGCAAAGTGGGGATATCCCCGTTTACGTGTGGAAAAGTTCATGTCCCCGATCTGCGCTCTAAACGTGTACACATACACCCACACACATATCCCCGCCTAGGGGGCCGATCGGGTATATGAACTTTTCCACAGGTAAAGGGAGATATCCCCACGTTGCAGAAGATGTTATTGGTCGTATTTTGTCTTGCATGTATCCCCGATTCACACCAGATACAGGATTGTGTGTATAGTTTTTACACACATACACCCCTGTACAGGTATATATCCCTAAAATAATAAAGTAATTGGTGAAAAGTTACATTGACCTGTAAAGTTAAGGGCGCATATCCGATACCCCAGTTTGCAGTATGTTAAATCGCCGTAATCCCGGTTGCAAGCTCGAAGTTCTTGTGTGTGTTCGGCGCCCTAAACAAACCCACCCACCCACCCACACACACGCACGCAACCTCACATTTCATTGTTACATATGCACTAGTTCAAGTTATTAAACACTCTCAAAGACTTCCCAGGTACAGTCTGTAATCAGTGCTTGTTGATACTCCTACTGCTTGTACCCCTCCCCCACCACACACACACACACACACACACGCACACACACACTTTCACCCGCTGAGTGCCAAGGTTGTAGAGTTGAAGTTTACACCAAAACGAGAGAGGTTTATTTAAAATGATGCTTTTATCTTATTTAAAGTTAAAGTAGTACTCTATGCAGGGTAAATATAATTATGTCAATATCATGGTTGGCCTAGCTGGCGACCACTGTGTATTACGACAATATGCTGTGCCAATGATTCCTAAGACGGTCATCGGTTATTTTTATTGTCATCGACTTACTGACGCAGACCAGGGATAACATTCGTATGAGAGCCTGCGGAGGTGGACAATCCAAGTCCGGATAAAACGGCTGGACTGAGTATGTAGCAAACGTGATAGCCGATATCGCCAGGGCTCCAGGTTGCAACATGACGATACTGACCCACTGAAGAAGAAACGACCACAAAGGACCGAAGGCGTAATGAACGTAAGCGTACACTCCGCCGTGTTGCGGAATCATGGTGCCCAGTTCCGCGAGACATAACGCACCGAGGAGTGAAAAAATGCCACTCAAGAACCAAATAATCAAAGCGAGACCTATGCTTCCGGAGCCGTACAATACACCTTTCGGTGTGATGAAGATGCCGGATCCGATGACAATGCCTACATTGACGGCAACTCCTCCAAAAACACCAATTTCTCTTTTTAATTTCACCTCGTCATTAGTTGGTTCGTCCTTCTCCATGGTGTCGATTAACTTTAAAAGAGTATTTCTACAAACGAGGCAGCAAAATTTTATCGGTACGGTTTATTTCAACTGTTTAGTCAGAGGGTTAAAGTCTTAAGGTATCTCTGAAAAACAAATAAATTCTGATTAACTAATCTTCGTCAACGATCAGTGGAGTGTCACAACTTTAGAATAGAAACGCATTGTGTAAACTGGTGGCCTTTCAGAACAGAAAAAGGAGAGAGAACAAAGCAAAAAATAAATGAAAGACCTTTCAAGGATGATAACTAATAGTCTTGCAAAAATGTCGTTTGGAAAATGTACTCTTTTACCACAATATACAAATTTGCAGATTTTGTTTCTCATTTTGATATATATATATATATACAATCTTCTGGCACCCCAAAGATCGGATAATGTTAGTGAAATATACATGTTAACTTTTTTTTCAAGTTTTCTACATATCGAAAGGTCGAACATTTATGATTCATACACTTTTTCATCTATTTTTTTCACACCGGCCCTGCTGTTCGCGTAGTATGGCAACTGTCGTCATATCATGGTTTACACGGTTTGGATATTTGGCACGATGGATCCATACAATTTAGAAAATAAAAATTAGATACAATGTAGAGTTGCAGACAAAATTAAAAAAAAACATCAACAATAACGTCACACCAATTTTTTCCAGTAACAGCCTCAGCTTTCCCGTATTGGAAAAAATTAAACTAAATTCACCCTGTATTTTAGATTGGAGAGATGTTGATTAGCACATCTCAATTTAGTTTTGTATAAAGTTTGGAAAGGGTGGGATTTCTGTCTATTCAGTTTTTCTATCTTTTTTGTCTTCTATTCTTATAAATATGGAAGGAACAGAAAAGAAACACAGAAACAATTGGTGCTATACTAAAGTTGCAAAAACAAATATTCTTGTGACTTCAATAACAAAGATGATTGTTTAAATTTCAACTTTGTTGAACTATAAAAACCGTAAGATAAACTTTAGCCTGGATCGTGGTCTATTGTATAATCAGGTCAAACAAACATTTAATCTGATAGTCACGTACTACTCCGAATCAAAGGTTACTGATGAAAAGTTTCACAAATGTTTTGTTACGAATTATGATAACAGAATATTACAATATAAACATACGAACAAAAAATAACGAATTGTCGGATTCATGTGATGAGGTACGATGTGTCACGTCGGCAACATTATTGAAACTAAGACCATGTCATTTGCCATGCCGATGTGAGGATGCAATTTGATACATTTTGTAAATGCAAGCATTTGGTTTCTTAAATGCGTTCATGGAAACTGCATGGTCAGTGTCCTAGAATTACGGAAAATTTGGAAGAAAAGTGATATCTTTGTTGAACATGGTACATTTCTGGTAAGATTTTAACAGACATCTAACAAGAAAAATGAAACGTTGAGCTTTTTAGAAATACATACAGTACAATTGTCACCACTGCCTTATTCATAGCCATTCAAGATGTTCATTAATGTCAATATTTGCAAATGTATTACGTGGATAAATCATGAAGGCAAAAGGTATGTTGGAACAGTGATAAAAAAATTGTGTTACTTCTCTTTTGCACTAAGTAAGACTTATAGCCTTATAGGCTCTCTTTATTTAAAACAAAAACATAGCTCAATCTGTTCAGCATTTTCTGTTTGGAAGTTACTGAATTTAAAAAAAACTCTCTACTGATGAAAGTCACTTACAGCAAATCTGTGACGTCATACCAAATTGCTAATTCAACGTCTTCATAATCTCAACTACCTTAAAAATAAGATACTTTTGTGACCTTTATTCTCACAAGCTTTTGAGCTATACTCAACAAAATTTAATCTCAGTTTTTGCTGGTGTCAAAATCCCTTATCAAAAATGAAATGCAATTACTGTAGAACCACTAACACTTTTCTTATAAATTTGGTCCTGTTAAATACCCTTTTGCAACCTTGAAGCGACTGGGAGCTTTTCTTGAGCAAAATTTACATCCGTTCTTCAAATACTTCCTTTGACTTAAGACCTTTTACCGGGTATTCCTCTAACGGAAGGATTTTCAGTATGACCATGGAGCTCTGTGATAGCTCCATGGTATGACATCACGATTGTCTTTGTCAAACAACCGAGGTCGAAACTAAAGAGCTGTCATAGAAGGTTTTCAACATGTGGGAATGGTGAAAACATACTTCATAGGCTCAGTAATGAAAGTGGGTGTTATTGGCACGGCACAATTGTGAAATATGCCCGGTGCTTTTATACTATTCACTGCATGGTCGTTGATGAAAGTCTTAAATCCTAACATAAACTGTGCCCTCTAAACCTAACCTCAGAGGCTAAACACCAACAGCCTTGTGACTGGACCCTGCGACTAGAATTTTTTCAGCCAAATAATAATAAAAGAACTGGGATAAGTTGGGGGGAGGGGGATTTTCCGACATGTTAGCCCTGGACATGAACCCTGGAGAGTATCAGTCCCGGAAAGGATTCAGAAATCCCTTCTCAGGAACACGTACACAGGAACATGTACACACATGAAAGCAATCACACACACAAACACATGAACACAAAATACAAAGTTACATGATTGTTCACAACCGTTAGCTTTCTTTCCATTTTATTATCCGCTTAGATTTTCTTTTTCTTTCAGATTGACAATCTATGAAGTAATCAAGTACACTGAAAGTTGGATAAAAGAAAAAAAAAATGCGTTTTTCATGAAGGACGTCGGTGGGATGTCTGCCCTAAAAATGGGAGTGGGACATGTCTACGAAACTACTACAGACTCGGGCAGAGCCGTTTGCAGAGATGCTACGGTGAGTGAGTGACTGACATAATTAATTGAAAGTGACTCACTACGAGCGCGAAGCGCGAAGCCGTCTCGACCGGGGTCCACCTTTAGGACCCTGGAGGTTCTCAGCTTCCAGAGGGCCTCTGGTGCAATGCGGAGCTTATGTAACACATTCCTCTGCTAAATTTGATGACCAACATTTTCGGAAAATTACTTGTGTTCATAGTTCAAATTTTACAAATTCATGCATCGCTTTCCCTTTTTGAAAATGAAAATTGGGGATAGGTCCTAAGGATGATCATGCTCTACCGTAGCAGAGAAAATGCCCTAGGGGAAGAGGCCTGGGTAAACAAGAACAGTTGTTTTAGGTGAAAATGACTTAATTTCATGTGGTGAACTTTATCTATTTTTAAGTAGTAATGTAACAGTATATTAGTTGTATCCGTCTTACAAGAAAGCGCATAAGTACAGGCTTCCTCATGCACAGGGTTGTTGATTTTTTATTTTTTTTAATTCATGATTACTCTCAGTGATTTAAATCAAACTCAGTGATTTACATCAAAATAATCCATTGCATCATGATTTTAATTAGAATATCAATCAACCATGTCCATGCAAGTCAAGGCACCCAGACCTTTGTGTAATCTTCCATACACACTTACAAAAATCATGTTTACGCGTATTTTTTTTTAGGGAATGTACGTCAGATATATGTTCACTGTTGCTGAATTGTTATACAAACAGTAACTAATAAACTTCACATGATTTATTTAATGTTCATGACAAATACTACAATTATTATCGACCTCCTCGTAAAATCATGGGGACTACATTATAGCCTAATCTAATTCATTTAAAAGGGAATTCAGTGCAAGGAACATGTCTTCTGACTTATTTAAGCCATTTCAAACCATTTTCGTTCATATTATTGACATTTAGAAATGAACTTTTCACGGAAACACGACATTTTTATATTTCCCGCCCAACAAGGTTTTTAACATTGTGCATGTAAACGGAGGGTGCGGCCATTATTATGTAATTGACCTTGAGCTCTGTGATTTGTGACGCAGTCGATTCACGGCGACCAACCTGAAGGATTGACGCCTCTGCCAATATCGATAGCGGATAGTGAATGTGTTACACACTCTTCAGGAGAGCCCGTCTTTGTATAGTTACCAGTGGCGTATCTACGGGGGGAGGGAGCACTTGTCCCCACAACAATGTCGTGACCCCCAAGTGCCTCCACAGAATTTTTTGTATTTTCAGATTCTATATATATATATATATGTATATATATGTATATAAAGAATATTCACAGTAGATAGATCGAATATGACATTTCTCATTTCGTTTTATTTCTAAGCCTTCCCCTGTAAAGGTCGTGGACCATATATAGGAGGAGAAATGTAGTGAATACGAAAAGGTTATCCGTTATCACACATACTTCTTACACTGTAAGTCCGGCATATGCGCATTGTCAGCAACCAATAACACAAAAGACATATTTCTGTGTCTTTGTAATAATGTGACTTATCACATGATTTCTTTCACGGACATACATAATTTTAATGTTCAGTAAGACTTAATTCCACAGGTATCTTCTGTATGCGTTTTTGAAGAATGATAGCTCAGTCTCGCTCTCTCTGTCTCTGTTGTTTTTGTTTTTGAGAGGCAGTACCATTTATCTCTCTGCTGTTCTATTGCTCCTCCTACTGTCAATGACCTGTTTTGCCGATAGCTGGATACAGAAAAAATAGCAAACAGTATAGTCGTAGAGGAAGCATGCGGGGGGCTTTTATCGATCTGAAGGAGCAAAAACGGGGGCATACCACTCACAAAAAGGCAACTTAACAACAAAAAGCATCCTAAGAGATGAGAACATTGGGTCATATAATAAGAGGAAATATAAAAAGCCCCCCAAAAGGTTGCCCCCTTTCTGCCTGGCTGTTCCATCAACAAGAGAGGTCACTGAAACCGCTTTACTCTAATCATAAATAGGCCTTGGCGATTTTCTTCTAAAATCTGCTCGGTGTTCGAACTACTGTACTCCGGCCGATTACTACCGTATAAACCATAATATTGAAAAAAAGTAAATGATTGGATGATTGCATCATCAGCAGTACCTTTACAAAAGCAAAGAAAAAAAAAAGAAAGAAACAGACAGACAGACAGACAGACAGTCAGAAATTTTTGGAGAAAGGTTAATTAATCAGGGAACGGAAACTTAGCTGTGTTGTTGTAGGAGCCCACATCAAGAAAGAAAAAAGAAAAAAATGTGTTAGAAGACGAGAATTCATATTAAATCTATAACGATTCTCCTCGTCTGTATGGTTTCTACTGTGTATAAATGAAGACCAATAATCAGCAAGGAAGGCTTTGTGTTAGGACCACGCAACACGAGATGTCAAAAGTTCTGCAGTTAAAATTGACTGTATGTTGAATAGATTGCCGGACATATTGTCCCCATATACTACCACCAGGTGAAAAAAATCTCCACGTCCAATTATTTTACATGCATTAAAGTAGCTGGTATCAACCAACGGCTGGTAGATGAAGTCTACGGGAAGAGATGTCACAGACCAATTATACTCTGAACCCGAAGACGAAGGTACGAACTCGAGCTATCCCTTTTTTTTTTTCTTCGAGTACTTCCTAATCTAGACGTTAGACCATGCGATAGTTATTTATGTATGGTAATTGTGAGAAGTTGTTCCTTGCCTATTAAAATGCCTCCTGCTCTCACACAACTGAGAAAGGTGTGCTTAGCCTAGATGCAAATCCTGCCGTTTTTATAAACATATTTGCAGTTACTAGGAACTGGATGGACCTCATGAAAAAATGGACACAAAGTTGAGAATTTACCCTTTCAATGGACAGTGTTTTGTATCATTCTATGTATTGTCAAGGAAGGGGCAGCAACCATTACAATGACAGGATGCTACGTAACACCATACGTCATCAAATAATGACTGCAGTACATTGGACATTACGTAATTAACGTCAAAAGTGACATTAACGACGGTAATTAATTGTATTGCGACGAACTAAGTTTTTTTTTTTTGGGGGGGGGGGGGAGTGTGTGGAGTGAAGGATTATACTGTCTGACAGAAGTAAACATGGGTGGGGCCTATCGAAGGCGCGTCACAAGAATCTTCCGTTTTAGCAGGTCAAAATGGACAGATGTCAAAAACACCTATTTTGGGCATTTTAGGAGATAAAGGGTTAGCTTCCATTTGCATTTGCAACTGGGAAGAAAAGCACACGAGTAGTGCATAAGTACGTTTGTTTCAGCATAATCTTTGAAGAACGCTGTAACAAACAGCGTGATCCCGAAACGCCAACCCCACGGTGCCTCACAAGATTGTAGACGCCAAAAAAAAAAAAATTATATTTGCCAGGAGTTGCACATGCACTGACCTCTGGCAATTATTCCAATATACAATCGATAATATGGGATAAGGTTACCTATTGCGCCTTAGTTTTCTTAAATGTTTGACCTAATAACTGTGAGTCTTGTTTTCTGGCATAGCCAAAGATAGAACCAGATTTCCAATTTCTATGAATAAGTTAAAAAAAAATAAAAATAAAAACGAAGAAAAGAGTGAAGAGACGATTACCTGGGTATCCTGTGGTCAGCAATCCCATGTGATTTGATGTGAATTCTGCACTTGAAAAAAAAACCCATTTTATTACATTATTACACTATTGTTTGTTACTAATAATAGCTTAGCAGGAAACGTGAAAATGAAATCAACGTCGAGGTAGCTGTTACGACACGTACACGTACAGGCCCTCAGGTGATTGTGCAATTAGTGTGACTTAAACTAATGGGAAAGATAATTAATGGAGATCACACAGATATCGTAATCAGCCTGAAAGTAAACGTACTTTTATCGCTGTACTGCGAAGAACTAACTTTTCTAGCCCCCATGAAACTGCCAAACGATAAACTGTGTCGGACCTCAAGAAATGGTCCACAGAAGCTTAGAGTGAAATAGTCATACGAAGTAAATCCCTTAGATCCCTACAGGCGAATTAGCAGAGAATAAAAGGGTTAGGTGTTACAAAAAATCGTTCATTTCAGACGTCTTGAGGGTCATTATGACATTAGACCTATAGCCGTAACGGGGTAACCGGGAATATAAAGTAATAAACCCAGTTGTGTAAACGGTTAACCGAAGATATTAAGCAGAATTCGAGCAACCACCTTTCACGTATCCAAATCGAAATAGTACACGGAGAATGTCATGCTACAATATTGCAGGCACATTGTGTTTCTGTTGGTTATCGATAATACGACTGAACAGACAAAAATGTCCATCAATCAGCCTCGCCTTAGCTGCGCTTATAGTAAATGTACACGTAAGCCTCACGTGATAGTGTTAGATCTACCTGTCTAATTAACGGACCAGCAGACCCTTAGTATGGAATAATCACGTGGCATAAATTAAAGGGAACAAGCAGTCACCCCAACTTTATTTTGAAGCATCACCTAAATTTTTCACATCTTCTCTTTTGTAGCTTACAAGTATTTATCTTTCAGCATATTTCAATCTAATTTCAATCGTATTCAAAGTAAACAAGTAACTTGTATAAATTTAGCAATCCAGTAACAAACATATTATCACTTTGATGCAAAGAGCTTTCCATGAATTAGCATAGGGGACTATGTACTAATACAAATCGGTATGACTGCATTTGTCCTTTAATAAGAAGACAGAGAATACTCGCATAGGCATAGATCCTATGGAAGCTGAAAATGAAAAGTAACCGCACTGGCTATGTCAGATATTAGGCTATAGATCTACCCGATAGGGTAACCGACGGTAAAGTGATCAAAAGAAATAAGCCCAATAAAGTTACGTAACAATGTCTACAGGAGCGATTAACCGAAGACAGAACTAAAGTACTAAAGACCTCATGCAACGCGCGTTCACACATACCAGTTACGAATACTAAACTATAGAAATCGAAACTTTGAGGAGAATGACGTCCTGCGATCTGTATGACAGACAGACATAAGTAGCTGAATATTCACTCCATAAACAGCGATGTCTTACTACTCCATGTGAATGTAATATCCCTCCATTTGGAATGGATTTTCACTCCATTCTGGCAGAAATTTACTCTGGAGAATGACGTCATATGTGGCAAACATATGCGACATATATGGCAAACGGGCACATGTAGCTGTAAGTAGGACAAGATACTGGCGGCGCTTACTAAACAACATAAATGTAAGTCGCTTCTAATGGAATGATATCCCAAGTGGGCTGTACTCACACATGTAAGTTCAGTTTTCAATTGATGATATTTGACTGCACTCGCGAGGTAAATGGGTACACATCTCATCCCGATTTAGATGGAAGCGCCCTCACATTTTACTTGGCTTCACTTGACAAATTAAAAGGGTGAAATCCCCTCAAGATAGAGTGTGTACATGACCCACTAATAGTTAGAGTGAATTGTTTCACTCTTTGTATTAGTCGGTGATGCACACACTCTTTTTTGAGTACATTCCGCTGATTTGTTTTTAGAGAAGAAAGACAAAGTTCCTGCTTACTCTCATTTTTGTGAAATAATGGAATGCGACCATAGAAAGTTTATCGACGGATAAACGTAGTCAGACGAAACTGGAAATTCTTGATGTACGGCTAATTTGCCTAATTTGAGAAAGGATTTACATCAGAGAGTGAAGTTAATACTCAAGAGACGGAGAAGACAGAAGACGCATAGGCCTATTTACATTACAATGCAGTAAAAAAAAAAAAATCAAACTATTTTATCATCACGGCCTGCACTTACACCTTATGAAGTGGTTATTCACGAACATACTGTTAGTGCTTCTTTAAGTTGCATTTTTTGTTGAGAAAAATATCTTTTGGCTGTTATGCCAAAATACATATTCAGTCTAGGTCAGATGATTGAACATTTATATTCATGCAGTTCCTGTAGGAGAGAATGTTTCATTGGTTTTTCCCTTGACTGCCTAAGTTTATGTATGTGAAAGATTATCTTATATCGTAAAATGAAGGTTTTGTTCCTTAATTGTTTAATTATCTAAGAAGACCAAACATAGAAAAATAAAAAAAACAAAAGAATTATTTCTTCCACGATTGGCTTCATTAAACTCTTATCACCATTTGAACAGTATATTCGATAAAATTGCAACGGTCTGTCTTAATTGAAATAAACACCGTCCACAGGCCAGTAGTCAAAGAAGAGAGGGGCAGGGGCACCGCCCTAATTTATTTTAAATTAGATGGAGAAGAGTATTATTAAATATTACCTGACATGTGCCGGTTTGCCAGCACTCTAACTTCTATTTTGAAACCATTACTTTCAGTCAGACCTCTAGTATAACCGTGATTTTAGATAAAACGTGATTCTTATAACTGTTTAATATGTCACGTAGCTATGCATATTGCATGAAAAACAGCTTGCAGAGAAAAAAAAAAACATGCAATGTTTTGAAAGTGACAAGTTGAAACATTTTACTGCATGTTTTTTTTTCATTAAAACCTCCATGTAACAATTTATCATGCACCCAAATATATCATAAATGTAAATCAAGTAATGTGATTCTATAGTTTTTCTGTTCTTTCCACTTATCATTAAAATCTGATTGTTTTGGTGCAGTTCTTAATCTTCATTAAAAACCATTGTATTTATCTTCATAAATGTCACTCATAACCATTTTATTCCAATGAGATGAGTAATAGATCAGCCACGCCAAGGTTAAAGAACAAAATAGCGACGACATTTTACACATTCACCTCAAATCACTAAGTCGTGAAGATTCTTTCCACGCGTAACATTTTATTGTCTCACAACATTATGGCGATCATGCAGGAAGTACATTTATTTCAAGTCGGGAGAACATTTAATTTTGATCACATTATGGGGCCACAGGCTTATACGCCATTTATATACATAACGTATACGCTTGGGATTTAAGCCAACCCTGGCACAGATTCGGGAGTAGCTGCAAGCAATCAGTTGAGTAAATTCACTGCAATTATATCAACCGTCCGGAACCCACGACCGGTGCGTATCATCTTGTTTCCGGTAGTAACATGTAACTAAGTACTAAGTGCTATACATATATATATATATATATATATATATATATATATATATATATATATATATATATATATATATATATATATATATATATATATACGTACCGATATTTTTTTTTTTTTTTTGCATAATGTAAGTTTTACCACTGCACAGCAGCATAACATTCCTCGATAGTTTACAAATATAGAGGCTCGTAAATGCACTTACTCTTATTAAATTACACGTAATACTATCTTCTCAGTGTCCCGTCAGACTTAAACCACCAACTGTAAGGTGGGGGCCCCCTTTTAAACATTTACCCTGATCACTGCCCCCCCCCCCCACACACACACACACTCTCGTTTTGTTTTCTCTTCTTGTATAGTCAGTGTCTTTGTTCAAACATTATTAACTTTATAGAACATTTCCTTTTACTTATGTTTTCGTACTTTCTACTTGTCGTTTCCTTAATATATTCATCTTCGTCCTATTCCATTAACCTGTGTTGTAATAAAACAAATAATTTCAAAACAAAGAAATAAAACAAAACCTATAAGTCCGGCCTACCCCTCAGGAAGAAAATAGCAATTAAATGAGAAGTAAATTTACTACCAGACTGTCGCAACAAACAGCATGTAGAGACATGGAATTGTGTACAGTGATAATCGCAGTGAATTATATATTTGATGTGAACTACTTTAATTAACATGTTCACAACATTAATCACTAACTCTGAACCGCTACTCGGCTGATTGTACTGGCGAAACTGCCATTAAAACACAAAAATATCAGCTGTTGAATAAGCTCTAGTGACATTACAGTATTCCTCTAGGGTTTTGGCCCATTATTGGTAAAAAAAATATGCATGGTATAGTTATTTACTAAAATTTCTAAATGTCAAGGTTGTTATCGGAGAAACAGTTGCGTAATTAGATTCACTTAAAGTGTAGTATGCTGTTTTGACATAACACATCCTGGTAAATTTTATCGTTCTCTTACCAAGTAAAAGGTAAGCCTACTCCCCATCTGATTATCTTAATTGCAATCGGAATGCTAGTGATAGTTGGAAACCAATCACGAGGGTAATTGGAACATTTGGGATCAGATGATATATAATTAAAGGGGGCACAAATACTGAGGTTTACAGTGACCTCATACCAGAGACAATACTCTTATACCCTTTGCGAAATAAGTAAGCAAATCTATATAGCTTTCTCAGAATTTTCGAATACCTTTTTTTTTTAATTGTGTAACCTGCCCATTTTCAGCCTTGCAAAGAGAAAGCGTTTCGAAAGTCACGTCTCATCTCCACCTCAAAAGTACAAAATGTATGTGAACATGGTGGTTGTTGGGTGTTATATTGTGACGTTTAATTGACCAAAGCTTAACAATCACACTTAATACTACAAGGGTGATACCTGGTGAGCTGGTAACTGGTTTCATGTCCGGACGTCGGACTGGACATCTGGACTTCCAAGTTACAGTGCTGTGGTAGGCTAGGAGCTTTGCAGGACGAAAGTCGAAAGTAAAAAGTATAAATCCCAGTAAAATTGCATCTTTGTAAGGAATGAAATACGTATAACTAAACCTTTTCCCGATGCAAATGTATTCAACACCATCGCATTTGTGTACGAAAGATTCCTGTTGTACTTTGAAATGAAGTAACGCGAGTGTAATTCACGTTACGGCGATCCAGACACAGAAAAGGGAGCCGGCATCTCAGTTTTCCGTGAAGAGGCGGTATGTGCCATCGTTCTGCATAAAGCTACATCCATATTGCCACACATATGCATTCTCGAGAAAGATATATCCATAAATGAAATATTTATAGTCTGAGTGAAATAAATTTGTCATGTATCTGAGCACATAGCCTCCTAAAATGTGAGCAATCTATACAATAGATTTACCTTTTTATGAAATGGAAAGTGGCCTGAATTTTCCAAGCAAACGCAATCTTCTAACCCTCTCTTCTTTTTTTGTTTGATAATAATCAGCATACACTTACCTTTTCACAATTTTCTCCTACATCGGTTCCAAACTCTTAACCAGTTCAGATTCTCAGTACAACTAACGGTGTCAAACCAAGCTTTTTTTTTGGGGGGGGGGGAGGGTGGGATGGGTGTGGATGGGAGGTCTGGGAGAATGCAATTCAAGATTCAGTTCACAGGTCCTTTAAATATTCAATTTGCTTGTACATCAATACGTTACACATTAGACATTTCTTTATCGGTGCATATTATCATATACACACAATTAGTTTCTCTTGCATTTTATCGGCGACAGATTTTTTTTCTTAACTTTTCGTTTTTCCTCGACTTCCTCTCCTACCTTCGACTCAGAAGTATCATTTCAAACTTAAACAAAAAAAAAAAAGAACCAAGATTTATTTCATTTCTTTCAGATGGGTGATTTTCTCATGGAGATATCATTTTACTCTTTAACTTCTCATAAGAACTTACTTTAAAAGAATGGCAGTGTTGTTAAATAATGAACTCTTTCTATCCACATATACTAACGTTTTGAAATTTTCTAATTACCTGCTGGGGATGAAACACGTACGCAAACTAATTAACGTTTTGTATATACATATACATATATATACACACGAAAGAGAACAGTGTCTAGAGGAAAATGACTCGAATCCAGCCATTTACTGCAGAAGTGACTAACTCCTCTACCCCTCGGGATTTGATTGCTGACAACACCATTACGACGTACCGTTGATTAGAGCCACCAGTCACAATTAACAAATGGCAAAACGTTATGTAACTTGTTCCCCCTCTCATGAATCCTCCTCTTTCGCCCTCGAACTATATACCGTGCGAAAGGAGTTAAGAAATATGATTATATATACATATATATATATTTATTTATTAATATTTATCGCATAAATGTCCTGTATTGGCTGAGTGGAGTCGGTGTACCGTGCACAGTGGATGGGTGGCACCGTCTATGAAAAGGATGTGTGGGAGGCATTACAGCCTCAGGACAACAAAAACTAGGAGGAAAAGGAGAAAATTCATCACAGTGAATAATAATTCATCTCAAAAATCGTTTTATTATAGAAACAAGCAAATAGTCAGAAAAAAAAGAAGGAAGAAGAAAGAAAGAAGCACTCAGACTAAAGGACGCCCTTCACTAAAAATCTTGCAATATTTATCTATTCACGGACTGTTCTTGGTCCTCCGCAAATATATTCCGAATATCTGATTCTCTTTCTTGGGAATATGGACGCGGTCATGGTGGTGACGGAATATTTAATCTGTCCTTAGAATTCTTTTAACCTTATCCTTATTCTGAATATATGTCAATTTCTAGTGATATGTCATATAGTCCTATGCAGAGAATAAAGTAGAGAATAAAGTTGTTCGAGTTTCAGGGAATCCAGTTTACCTCTATGAAACTTCGCTGATGACAAGGTCAATTTTAATCCGAGGGTGAGGGGGTGGGGAAGAGGAGGGGGCGGAGGGGCGAGAAGGGGGAGGGTGTGGAGTCGTTGTTGGTTGGCAGACATCAGGACCCACTATTTACCCATCCACACTTGACATTGACGTGGTGAACTTGCGATAGTAAAGTCATGACTATCACCCTCTTTTGAACTGACTACAATGTTTTCAAGAATTGATGAAATAACACTCATTGAAATGAGAAAGGGTGTTCGGTTACTCCGCATGATGGGGAAAAAAGCTTCGACGTCAATGTTGCCGTTTTCGTTTATTTCAAAGTCGGCTCTCAATTGGTGGAGGATATATTTAAAATAATATGTATGAATATTTTAATGTGCCGTTATTCTCTAACAAAAGAATCACTCGTTGAATAGAAATAATTTCCACTGTCACAGTGATCGCCTGTATGCTGAAAACCATATTTATCTTAAGTTTTACTTTGTTTTTAGAGGTGCACAGGAGGTTGTACATGAACGGACTACGTCTTTCAATCAACAAACATGACAGTACTTTGAAAAGCAACGGCATTGGCATAAAAACAGGAAAAAAAAACAGAAATCATATTTGAAATTACTGGTGTCATTGGTATATCAAAGAAAAAAAAGCTACTCAATTCGTCTCTCCTTGGTCGGTATGGGGAATTGTAGTATTTGGTGAAAACAAGCATTGTGTTTACAAATAAGCTACAAACTGATCACCTCATTCGGGCGTTAGTGATTGTTTGACTAACTGAATATTCAACACAACTAAACTTCCCATTGGTTTGTTCAAAGAAGCACACCGTTGATTTGCACGATATTTGCCAACAACTACATTAAAACCTTTTTGTCCTTATGTTATAAAAGTTGAAATCACACGGAAGGATTAACCACCTGAAATCTATTTATTCGCCAAATTGTCCAAATGTTGCAATCAAAAGCCTTACCAAACTTTTGGACATGACATTTCAATGTTTCTACTTTTTGCCTACGCACACACTCACTGTTAAGTGAGGACAGTGAAAGTGTTTTCCATGTCAACTCTCACTGTTGTCAGTACCCCACTTAGATTCCCAATTAGAATTTCATCCTAAAGAAAAGTGAAGATCCATCCTCCAAATTATTATCGAGAGTCAGTGGCGACGTGGGTGCATCCGTCCAGAAGTCGGGGTGGGGGGGGGGGGGGAGCTCAAGAGCACCCATCATCACCTACTGCATGCTTAAAATTGTGGGAAGATTCTTTTAAGGGGAGAGTCACCAGCCGTTGGCGCTGAGCGTAGCCGGGAAAAGATGTGCATAAAAATGTTAGTCGCGCGCCGAAAATAACATGCAGGGCCGGCAACTTTTCACTTTTCCGGCGTCTCCTGCCCTCCCCCCCCCCAAAAAAAAAAAAAAAAAACGTTGCTGAGGTGTTCCTCACACAGCCGCAAAAGAAACAAAACAATAGAATGACACACTTACGAGAAAGTGTTCCTAACTTTAACCTGTTCGTGTATTGTTTAAGTCGGTAATTAAATGATATCGAATGATCCAAAGAAGTAAGGAAACCCCTCCCCCCCCAAAAAAAAAACATGAAAAAAAAACACCTACACATAAAGATACAAAATGAACCGTCAGCGCTGCCGACTGTTGCAAAACAAAGCAAATCCGACACATTTTTGGCTTTTAATATATTCGTAAAGTGAAATAAACACCGAAAATTCGAAGAATGGGGAATCCGCTTCCCGCGATACACAGAGACTCGAAATAAGATCGCATAATACAACGAAGTACATATATAAATAACCAACTCAAAAATGAAAACATGAAACAAAAAAAAAGAAGAAGAAAAAAAAAGATGTGTTGCATTATAGGTTCAAATGACTGCTCATCAGCGACTGGCCTGGACTAGTTGTCTCCTTTGATGTCAGAAATTTGTCTCCTCGGTATGTCATATTACACAAATGCGTTAATTTGTACATGGCCTGTCGCGTCACAAATGCTCTGCCTATTGCACTGTTGTTTTGAGAACAATATACTAGCTCTCTACCAAGTGTAGCCCTCACAACGGAGTGAATCGTTTTGATTTTTTTCATTTTGAACCGTAAATATATATATATATATATGGGTATGTAACAGCGTATACTTAACGCTAGGACGACCTGTGAATCTACATACCAAATATGACATTTGCCCAAGCTTCGATCCTTCAGATATCGTGTTTACAGCGTTTTCACAGTTTGGCCCTGTAGACCCTAAATGACTTTTTCACCTCCACCCAAATCAATATGGTTCTTGTACTTAACAAGATACATGTACATACTAAATAGGATATTGATATGATTGATTGATATGAGGTATCATGTTTGCATGTTAGGCATGACAAACATACACAAACATACATACACACGCACACACACACACACACACACACGCCATGTATGATTACAAAGGTTGCGAATATTATCGAAACCAATACAGTACATACCAACACCTGCTTGGAGGGTTAAGTCAGATGCTGCTATAGATGTCATCGCTTTGCTCTAATGCATGGTGCACGCTCTTGCCCACGTATCGCCCGACATAGATTTGATTCCAATCAACATCTAAACTTTGATCTAGGTATTATCAACAAATTTGATCTTGCGTTTAATCTATCCCTTCATAGTCATCTCTTTGATAATTGCTTACAGATTTTTTTGCTCTCCCTTGTCTTCTTTTGTTTAAATTTATTGAAAACCTTCAAGCTAAGTTCTCCTTGTATATTTGCGTGACTCTTTTATCATTGCACGTGCGTACTTCAGTGAAATAAAATAAGGAGCACTCTACGTAAATTCATATGCCATAAATGTTTAACGTAATTAGAGATTAGCCACTGCTTTGACCACGATTTGTTTGAAACTCGCTTACTTAACGGTATGTAATTATTGTAAACAAAAATGGATCATGTTTTTGATACATAAACTGACTTTGCTGATGAAACTTCTTAAAGTGATTGCGTGCCTTGGCAAAAAGTATAAAGCAATCAAATTTCATGTTCAAAAGTTTAATATGCCTTTTAATTTCACCGTTCCCGCAAGTTGGGACAGTAAGAAGGTTTTTGGTTATAAATTCTGCCAAAGTCTTCTAGCAGAAAAACAAAAACCAACCCCCTATAAAAGAAAGCAAGCTGCAAATACGATAATGTAGTGGTTGACAGTTTTGATATAACTTAACGGTGGGTTTTTTGTTTTCTTGGGGGGGGGGGGGTGGGCGGGAACTAGCTTTCGGAAATATACGGACAGACGTTTGATTACTGACGTCGTAATGAAGCTATCACTTTGTAGGTTATTGTGTCACGCTTCACTAAATACTACAATTCCCGAAACCAATCAAGGAGCGACGACTTGAGTATCTATAGTATGTTTCTGATGTACGAGTTAGGTCCTGCGCTGTTGAATAGTCATCATGTAGGCGCGTAAAATAAGAACGGTTAATTTTCAAGATATGTTTTCCGTCTTTCACTGTTTTCCTGCCGTTTACTTTTCTTTCAAAGTTGCTACTGTCTTGTTTATTCATTGAACGACGTATTCTGTCCATGAACAACCTGGTGTGTGTGTGTGTGTTCATTTAAAAAAAAAAAATGAATGAATGAATGAATGCATGAAAGGTCTAAGCACCGCATCTACCTTGACAACAAGGCTTGCACAGTCTTGCTGAAAACAATATAAACATCAAAGATGATAAGAAACAGAACAGAAAGAATATCAAATATATGCAAAAGACAATTACGTTACATTTTCATAAACAGTTTCATTACGAAATTATGCTCAATTGAAAAGAGAAAATGTTTTAGGTGTTTCTCAAAACTATGGATACTGTGAATATTCCGGAGATAAACAGGAAAGGTATTCCATAATTTAGGACCACAAGTTACAAATGACTTATCAAAAAAGTCTGAAGTAGTATTTGGTAAAAAAATGGCGTTAGAAAGAGTAGAGTTGGTGAAGAGATCGGACAAGTATACTGGAGCTAAGCCGAGCAGGCATTTGTAAGTGGTACCATTAAAATGACTTTGCAAAGGATTCTTTCGCGAACACGTAACCAGCGGAGCTGAACAAAGAGGTCAGAAACATGTTCTGTTCTCTTTCTATACCATAAATTAACTAAGCGGCACAATTTGAACAATCTGTAGTTTACACAAGAAACTCTGAATAATACCAGAATACAAACAATTGCAATGATCGATCTTAGAGAAAACTAATTCTGTAATCAAAGTCTTAAGGTGATCAAAATTTAAATAAGGTTTGAGCTTAGAAAGTTAAGGGTAGAAAAGCGAAGAGAAGCGGTTGCAGATATTTGTTTGCCAAAACATAATCTATTCATAATCCATTATCTAGCCACGAGCCAAGACTTTTTGACAGAATTGGAAAACCAATATGTTTTAATAAAACTTTGCGTCATCAACCTGCAAATCAGACCGTTTCGATTTTTCTCAGCTTTTCTACCAGCACGACGTTTAAGGCGATACTCACCGTCAAATCAAGGCGGAGGGGAGGTGGGGGGGGGGGCGGCGAGCATTATTAGGCATTTTAATGCTCTTAGATTTCATCGGAGCATGCTTGCCAAAAATAGAAGTGAGAGAAGTATTATTATTACTCTTTCTTGCTGAAGATTTCTCATTTTAAACGATTTCAGAGACGCAGTGACGGAGGTGATTAGAAAAATCAATGACGTTGACACCATCAAACTGACGGTATTGAATAACTTTACGTATCTAAACATCTTTTTTTTTAATTTCGACACCAAACGTGATAGGATAGTGATCACTGAGATGAACATCGTTGACAAGAGGAGATGAGGTAATAACAGACTCGCTGGTGCAAATTACTAACACCAAGAATATGCCCACACTTGTGAGTGGAATCAGCAACATGTTGAATAAGATTGAAGCAAGAGGGTACATCATAAAATCTGTTTCCAAGATTGTCAGTAATGTTATCGCAGTGGATGTTACTATCACCGGAGATTATAATGAAGTTACTCATTAACACAAAATGTTTAAGGAGACAGGAGAATTTTTAAATTACGAAACACGGTAGAAGAGACCTCTTTGCAGTCGATAAAAAGGAAAGTAGCACAAGTTTGACAGAGTAGAAACCGTGAGGAATTGAAGAATGTATTCAAAAGAGGCAGAAAACTGCCTATTTACGAGATAAAAACTGGAGAAAATTGAGAGCGCATTATAATACCGACGCCGCCACCCCTTTTGTGTAGTCTTGGACGATGAGGAAAAAAAAAAACGGTAGCCATAAGGCTTAACCTTGGCAGTGACGTCGTTGAATTCGGACTGTAACCAAGTTTCCGTGACGAAAACAATATCGGAATCATGGCCAATGAGATGTTCCATACCTTCATCGCACTTGTTGACAATTGACTGGATATTCCTAGAGAAACATGTCATAGGTTTTCACGTAATTTGAATTTCTTGGTTAAACTATGAATCAGGAGGGGATCCCTCCCCCGTGGTCGCTGATTATAAGTGAGAAATCCCTTAAAATAACAATTAAATTTGTATGCTGCTACAACGTCTAGCCATGCAAAGAAGGGTGTGATGTAATAAAATGTAAATTTGGGTCAAAAATGAGGCGCATACATATTTTTCTGGAGTGTGAAGAGTAACTGGATCCTTGTTGGGAGGGCACTGTCTTACTTATTAATGTTACAAGGAGACATGCATTTGTGTGCTTTTAAGGAAAAAATGTGTTGCATTTTCATTTAACTGGCACCTCGTTCTTTTGACCCCAGTGACTTGTCTTGTCAACTACTTCTCCTGAGAAATTGAACGTCACCTGCTAGTTAAGCAGTTGTTGTCCTCGGTGGTAAAAGAGAGGCAAAAATGAACATTTATGTTGCATTTCGGAGCCAGCCCCTACCTCACTTGCCGTTAACCAACAACCCTTATCTCCATCCAATCCATAGCTACACTATGTGCATTAATTTTTGTTATGTGTAGTGTAAACAATGGGATTTTTTTCAATACAACAGGAGACTATAACTGTCAATTACCTTTTCTTTACTTTGATTCAAAATGCGATAACGATGTGCGGGACCTTCCCAATTGCTAGGAATTTCTTTGGCAATCAAACTATCGTTGCGCCAAATCGATACCTGATAAATGCTCTTGTCTTCAAAAATGGCGCCGTGCGCTGACAAGACAGGGTCCACGACGTCAGTCGAAAAATTACAAAGAGAGGTTGACGACGGATATAATTAAAAGTCTCTTCATTGCCGATTATGGGACATCTGGAAAAACATCCGCTCTCGCCTGTTTTGGAAACATTCCATCGATCCCCTTTAACCCGTTTCTGTTGCGAATACTGTTCAATATTAATTTTAATCCATCGGCTGGATTGTTGTTATTCCATGCGGTCTTACAAGCGTATTAAATAAGACCGCTGTAAAAACACCAGATCATCTCGCGGTTGACATCAACGTCTGCATCCAAATGAAAGTGACATGCAGGTGTATAGGGTAAATTTCTTGCGAGGTGGACATCTCTCTGTCAATCTCGAGATTGTTACCCGCTAACAAGAAGCGAGAAGGGTTTCTTTTTGGTACGTACACCCGCCCGTTCACCTACACAAACACACACGTACACGCACAGACACGTACATGGAGGTGGGTTTACCTACCGTGGATCTGTAACAGCTCCGTGGTCTGACTCTCTACCCCCTCTCCCATTATAATACCAACCCATGTACTCAGAACCAACTGACCCATCACACTTCACTTGACTACCAAAAGAGATCTAAGGATACAGTTTGACGGTTAGTTACGGCAATATCGCTCGGTGGACCCACTTGTGTAAACGGAATGGGGTAACCAAGGAGGTTCTAGTAGAACCTCCTTGGGGTAATCAATCAAGACGACATTCCTACAGTGTGACAAATCTCACCTCCCCCCCCCCCCTCCCACAGTATCGCTTCCACGATCATTCGCTCTCTCACACACTTGTCATTATTCTTTTATTCATATACGTTCCATATGTCAGGCAATGAATATAACAAATGCGGAAGTGTGTAGGCTGCACTACCATTCTTAACTAGCTGTTTTACTTCTTCCATTCTTTGGTTACATACACACTGTGGACGGACACCATTAATTTTCAGTGGCACCGTTATCTGTTAAGTGTACGGCAGTATCAGGATACAAGAGACGAAATAGAGTGAACAAATTAATTAGACATTTTCTCCAATCGATGTTTGAACTGGTAAGGAAGTCCACTACATTTTGATTGGCAGATGTTAAACAAATATTGTGATGTGATTAAGTTGAAAACTTGAAGTAGCTGAAACATGTGACATAAGTAAAGTTGTGGCTTTAACTTCAGATGATTCGAAAAAAAAAATTCATCGTTCCAGGTAGAACCAGTTAAAATATTGATTCGCAACTATTGCGGAAGCTTATATGATATTGGATCTTATTCTAGAAATACAGTCTGAGATTTACATGATTCAATTTCATATCCCCTGATGATAAGATCGTATGTGAAGAACTTTGACGAACGTTACCGTCATCTCTGTGACACTTGAATCAGGGTTAGTGTTAGGAACTGTATCTCCAATAACTTAGTATCCTTAGATATGCAAAATTTTTGTTGCTAATGAGCGAGAACGATATGCTGCTGACTGGCCTTAAAATAGATAGAAGTACTAAATATTCAAAAGTAGTCGATCGAATGTCACCGGCGAAAAGAGCACATCTTTGGATTTTTAAGAAAGAAATCTGCTGTTCCTCATATCCTCTCTTATGCACACGTGCCGCTACTCTGGGCGCCTTTCAGGGAGTGCGTCATATTGGTGAGTTCGAATTCCTTCGAAAACACATATTAGGCAAACATACTGGAATCGTATATAACAAAACAAAGCAATACAGGGCAAATCAAAGCTAATCTTTTTTCCGGTAGACAGAATATATCTGATGTACTATTTATGGCTGTGACATAAAATGAGTGACGATTCAACAGACATATGGAAACGATTGCTATCATACATAACAGCTCACTCATATTCATGTTTTGCATAGGTTGATTACTGCGTCAAATCTGATGGGACATAGAGATGACATTAAATTGATATCATGTCGATTTATTTTATTATGTTTGTGTAAATCATTACTACTGTCTGGTAACTAAGACATGAATTACCATACTGTAGTATGTGCTTTTATCCAAAACTGTAATGTGGAGAATAAGTACAACAGATAAAAGTTGAACTTCGAGATCATTACATGGTTTACAAAGGAGCGTTTTTTTTTTTTTTGTTGCTTTTGATGTTGTGACCCTTGACCTCTGACTAAAGGCAGTTAACCTTTTTCCCAAAAGGTAAAATTTGAGAGTCTTTCAAACATGCAGGTAATGTTAAAAATGGGTTTGAGGTTATGCGACAATTGATCCTTCACCTATCATGAATGGTGTATATATATATATATATATATATATATATATATATATATATATATATATATATATATATATATATATATATACTAAAATAAAAGAGTAAAAATAACCGCCATCACGTATATATATGTATATATTCTCCTATAATAATCTATATATTCCCCTATAATCTACCATACGCTCGGCGTGCGGGTGTGCATATTTCATGATGTAATGAAGTGTGGAATTGAAACTGGGCAGGTTTATATTTCATTGAAAATTTTTAAAAGTCCGACAGACAAGAACGATCAGTTGAAGATTGTGACTGTCCTCCAACGCCAAGGATTTCTTGAAGATTTATTAAGACTAAAATAAAATAAAAGAGTAAAAATAACAGCCATCACGTAAACCGGTAACGAAAGCCACGTGATGTATCGGTGGAGATCATCCTTTTAAAGTCTCCGAAGGGACAGTCGCGTAAACGAATATTCAAAAGGAAATCGAAGGACGAAAAGACCAAAAGCGTAGGTGTCCTACATTTCATAGTGGACAGTGAATTGGATTATTTGCAGCGATCCGTGTATAACCAATTAACATCCGTCTGTAAAGAATGCGAAGAGACAGTACAAGGAGGTCCTGTGATATATATACGTATCAAATATCTTTAGACTGAGATGTAATGTTGCAATATTTCGGAGTGGCGACCATTCAGGCAAATGAGAGGAAGTATGTGAACACTAGTAGCATTATAAGAATTAAAGGGAAATAGGGCGTTTAGAATACACCAACATGACAAACAAAGAAATAGGGTTAGTCATTGTTAAATTATTCAGTCTCATCAGTAAACATCTGTCAAAACCTCATCTCCTCAAAATATTATGCATGTGATGAGTAACGGAAGATGCATCATTTAAATTTTGAAAAGTTTGAGTGAACAAATTAGTGTTGAGCAACCAATAACTGAGTTTCTATCGGTGAGAAACTTATTTCTTGAAAACGCCACTGTCCTTCCTTATTTTGAATAATCTATCATTCTGCGTCCACAAACATTGGTTTTAAAAGTATGGATGTTTCCTGTGAAACAAACGCCCTATTTCCCTTTAAAGGTTATGTTATATGTACCTAAACAACACCCTTCTCGATTTAACTGTGTACTAACTATTACGGTTCTTAAGATGTAAGATTTAAATGTTTGGAGATTTTTGACAGGCCTGATTTGCTTATTCATGATTCGGTGTGTTGCACAGCGTTAATATTTCTTTTGTTAACCGTTCATATGTCCTCTTACATGCTTGCCTTCTTTACACATTGGCAACTTCACATCAACATTTTTGAAAGAAAATAACATTCACTTCCAAAACAAATACATGGGTGATTATCGAATTTTAAATTGTCTTTGAAATGAAACAAATAATAAGAAACGATATACTATTTGAGTTCCTCTCTTAATGTCACACATTTGCATACTCAGCCAATGTTTATTCATGATGCACGTGTAGGACAGGAATTTGCGGGTTAAATTGTCAATATGTGATGGATTTTTAAGGAATTTGTGTTGATTTTTTTAAATATTAAAACAGGCAGTACTCCAAATTGTCATTTTCATGTCACAGGCACCTTTTAAAAGTTTAATTCGGTTGCATAGATAGATTTGGAAAGCTTTACGTACGTAGAACATAAACAAGATAGCATGTAATTTTAAGGTGGACTAAAAAGGCCTTTACCAACACTCATTACGAAGCCCTTTGTATCAGTTTTTCACCTCCTATGTAGCCATGAACTTAGCATGACCTTTTAATCCCCCAAAACCTTGATCTGCGATTACTATCAGTCAAACAGCTTTTTATGAAACGTTGGAAGCAGTTAAGAAAATTTTGTATAAAAAAAAAGTTTTGTTGTCTCAGGGCAGGTAAGTTCCCGGTTTTAGAAGAAGACGGGAGATAGAAAACGTCAACTTTAAATTTGCAAACTTGTAAAAGTGAACTAAAATATTTTTGATGTGATTCGTAAAATAAGTGACAATTAATTGTGCAATGTCACCGAAACCTTCATAAAAAAAACGTAATAAAAATGACCATTTCCCTCGAGATTCAGAGTCAACCACAACAAATCTTTGGACCAAGTAAATGAATCTCATTTCAATTCTCAGCGTCAAACTTTCCCTCCAGTCTTCCCGAGAAGGTGCGCACCCCCTTTGTAGATTATTTTATTTTATACATGTAAACACTAATGTTTCGTATTTGTAACTCCCCCAAAACTATTTTGTAAACATATGTTTCACACTTGATGAAAAACTCCTCGGGGTGGTCAGAAAATGCATTTCATTTATTCATTTTATTAGAAATAATTTAGCTGAACCTATATGTGAAAAATCTTTGCTTTCCTCAACGGAAACGTGCTTTCGGCGTCCATATCCTTCTTAAATTGAAGAGTCAGTGCACGTGATCAGAGTAAGCAGCGTACAAATAATTAAATAACAAAATGTGAACTCAAAGTAGGTAGAAAACTTTGTTTCAGCCTACTTTCTTCTGTGCGTACTCTGTTTAGTTTGTGATTGAAGTTTTGATTGCATTCTCTTCTTCGATACGTGAAAAGGTGAAAATTCACAGTTTTTTATCCTTTTGTAATTAGACCATGCAGCTACACCCTTGTCGAAAAAAGAAGGCCCTTTACACAATCGACGACTTCAGCTCCCATTGTTTGGTACACAATATTATGTAAAGTAGCCATATATCGCATTTCAAAGCTGTCCATAGAAACCCTGCTTTATGAGTTAAACATTTAAGTGTTTCAGTTAGGAAATCACATTTAAGTCAAATCAATACCATATAAGCAAGATTCAGAAAATGGTTTTATCCATTGTGTTAAAATAGTAATAGAAAAAAAGTCTCTTTGCAATATATCTATCAAATTAAAGAGGCGATTCTGATGAATGTAGAAACCATATTCTCAAAAAAGCAAAAATGGTCCCGTAAAAACATGTTCATGGTCAACGCATAGGTCAACGTTCTATCAACGGGTTCAGCTATGACAAAAGTAATGTTTTATTCTAAAGGCTTATTTTATTACCTTTAAAATGGTACCTCACCCCCTTTAAAGTTGGATGCATTCGTTTCTAGTTATGGTCATTTGTATTCTGATGGTTCCGGCCAATTTCGAGACCTTGAGCCATTTGTTTCCTGGAAAGAGGCTCCGATCTTGCCAAAATTTTGTATTTTTCCGTTTAAATTTCATTCAAATCAGAGACGTGTAGGTTTGTTACATGGCCAAAAAAGGAGGGTGATTTGACATGCAGGGAATGATTCGTGTGTTTACACAAGCTCTGTATGGAGTGCAGTTGGCTTTTGCGATAGCCTATACGTGCTACTGCAAAGATGTACTTGCTAAGAGCCAGTGGTAATTGTTTGGATCAACGAAAACCATGAACAACGGCCATTATCACACGAGAAGTTGTACATCACGTTAAGCTTTCAGTTGTTCATAGCTGAACTTTTCCACCAGGGAATTTTCGAAGTTCAGAGAGGAATTTTTGGAATTCAGGATTGGCTATACACTACAGTACGTAGCCATCGTTAGGAGGAGATCGGCGCATACCGCTATGATTACCGTTTAAAAAGATATGTTTGTGTGTGTTCACATCCCTTTAGGTTCACGGCCGCCTTCCTCTTTTTTTTTTCTTTTGGCTTTGTTAAACTGAATACCACCGACTGTAATGGTTATATACGAACTTGGTAACTTTAAAAGGCTTTTATCACAAATAAATTGTACTCGCCATTTTTTATTTAGCACTTTCTGACCAGACGCCGACATATCCTACAAAGTGCATGTACCCCCCCCCCCCCATGACACTTTACTTCCTCTTTCCATCAACAACAATACGAGAGGTTGCCCTTTTTTCCATGGCAACCGAGAGATTTACAACGTTGATAAACTCCCCACTCAGTATACAAGATTGCAATTAAGAAGGCGGTTTTATGACAATAGCTATTCCCAAAAGGTCACTTAACTCGAGTAATTAATGATAATTTACAAGGTAGCTCTTGACGTGTAACTCTGAATCCTATACTGCAAGGGAAAGAAGCGTCTCTCCCTTTGAAAAAAGTTGTGCCATTTCGTTTTCAACTCAACTTGAAGGGAGATAAGGCTTTTCCTCCAAACAAGAAAAAAAAAAACCGAGAAATTTCAAGAGGGAGTTTTTTTTATAGCTTCAATCGTTGAATTATTACTGTCAGATAGTTATCATTGTCAGTCGTTGAAAAAATCGCTTTGAGTTGTTGTTGTTCATTTCATTCGTCATACAAGACATTCAATGACTTCAAGATTCATTGACTTAAAAGAAAAACCCCATTTGTTTCAGTTGTTTACCTGTTCACTTATCGATTTAGTAATGGCAAACAATCCCCTTCACGAAGTAATGGGGGTGTGTCTGAACTGGCAGGAATTATGGATGTAAACGAATATATCAATGCATCAGTATAACCTTTGAAGACTCCTTTCATATAAACCTGTTATTTGAAATGATAAGAAAAGTGTCTCCATACTGAACATTACTCCTTGCTGTCGCTTAAAACGCCTGCAAATTAGTCCATGCGATGTCACCTCTGTTGTCTTTTGTAACACAACTACTTGCACCATACGTAATGGATGTCCTCAACAGGATTTTCAAGTTCATATAAGCGGCGTGACTAGAAATAATCTCCTTAAAACAAAGAGACTTAATTAAAGTAGTGCATTACTTCGTGTCTCTCATTTCTAATAGAGGTAGCCTACGTAATGTTCGTGGTAGGACCTCGATCTCCGAAGTAATTGGTTTGACTACATGTCACTGATAAACATTGCAAAAAATTCAAATTGATCCTGGTCAATATTTCTTTCTTATTCCATTTACAGATTGTTAATCTGTAATAACAGATTGATAATCTGTAGGTGCAGGCTCTTAATTTGTACTTACAGATTATTAATTTGTTATTACAGATTATTAATATGGATTATTTACAATTACAGATTAATAATCTGTAATTACAGAGTATTTATCGGTAATTACAGATTATTAGTTTATCTGCATCTGTATTTATATATATGGCACTAATAGGCTTTCGTACGATTCTCATGCAGTTCAACTCTTATTCCAGTTTTAAAAGGATTTGCCCAAACAGGAAATTGATATTACATCACAAAAAAAAAGGAATATTATTCTCAGTTTTTGGGGTGAAGGCCGTATCTTTAATAGCATGTTCGGTTCCGAAGTTATGAATTTTTTTAAAAAGATATTCATTTCAAAATGGCACATGGCGTAAACGGGAACCTGTGACGGTCACGCAGGCACAAGTACATAAATATCCTTTGAATTTCTTTATAATCTCGACAGTCTTACAAGACTCTTTTGCAAAATTTTAAGAGATGTTCTCATAATTTCCACAATAATTTAAGGTGCATCTACCATATACCCAATCTACTTTTTCACTAGTGTCAAATTACAAGCTTACGTAAGGGCTTCAATTTCAAAGAAATGTAAAGACTTCTTAAAACAATTTGCCAATGTTTCATGGCATTTTGGTAACCTTGAGAAAACTGGAATTCTTTCTTGACCAGGGAAGTCTTTCTTCAAACAGTAATATCTTGAGTTAGGAGAGATATTGTCACGGGGTTTGAAACGCCTGCAGTGGAAAATTATTCTCTTTCATTTAAGAAACTCTTCAGTTGTCAGTGAAATATGTCTTTAGAAGCATCATTTTCGTTGGCAATGTAAATGACACAAAATCTCCTGATATGGCCACACCGTTGGCACTACAACAAACAGTTACCATAAAGCATTAGAATTAGTTCCAGAGCCTTTTGCCATTTAGCAAATTTCACAATAATGGAACCTCTGATCTACGCTGAAGTCCCAGAACTGTCCGCCTCCTTTTACACCTACCCGTTATGATGACCGTAATGGTATCCATCCTTTTCGTTCCGAACTATCTTCAATTATAGTCAGTTCTGAGAAATCAAAAGGCGTCTGTTCTGCAACATCAATTAGTGGATTATCTACTTGATCAGTTTTACGTAAGGTACCCTAAAGGTTCGTTCAGAATGAGCAGGGAGCACATATCTCATCTCCAACTAACTAATCACTGCTAGAATGATATAGCGATTACAAAGCCACTGAACCACACTCAAATACCTCTTAATACAATAAGGTACCTATATCAATACGGAAGAATTCCCATTATTAATGTTTTTATCAACTGATTAAAGCACGTTGGCAATATTTCCATTTTCACGGTACCCTTCGAATTGTGATGATGGGTCCCCCCCCCAGACATGCAGTGCGGTAGCCCTTAAACAGCCCTCAGCTGTGACCTTAGCACTGGTAGTTTAATACTTCTTAACAGGTGGGGTACCGGCACAGGTAATGATATCAGCTGCCGGTGCAACGTGTAAGATGACCGCAGTTTTGACACTGCCCATTGTATTCCCCTCATATATGTCAAGTTATGACCGAGATATATATTAGTTATACATTTCATATGTAAATGTACCAAAGCAAATAATTGCCCCCCGATCACCCTTGTATGCTCATGACTGAATACGAATTTGCAAAATGTGTATATCCTTAGGCGTACGTGTGATGGTACACGTGCTGTATGCAGCCACGCACCGTCGTACAATCATGTAAGAGTCTCTGGGAACTGTTTTGAACACATGTATACCATTGCGCGCCTGAGGATACCGAATTGAAACATCTATAGGTTTTTTACCGAGCAGTGTAATTTCTAAAAAGAAATATTCCGATGCTTTTTAGACCTTTAATGAGAATGAAATGTTATCGCAGATATCTCATTTTTCAGCAAATCAGCCACAAAGAAAATTAGTCTTGCGCAAGAGCTTAATTATGTTCCTCATAGCAAGCAATTAGCCTACCAAATTCCGCCCGTCTCTGATGAAATCATATTCAGTTACGAAACATGATCCCATCTCTTAAACAACTTAGCAGTTAATTGACGAACTTCCGTTTTCATTTTGCTACAGACGCAGGCCTAGTTATAGTCCGTGATTGAAAATCCATTTTTGACAGTGTTAAATAGAAGACAACAAAGTCAACGGAGATAAAAAAAACGAGGCAACATGAAACTCTGGGACAGCAAATTTCAGAGAAACCCAACTTTCTCGACTGTACAAGACTAGTTGCACATTACGTGGTGAATGGCCGCAACAGACTTTCACTCGGCATGTTACTGAAGTAGCCTGGGGTAGTGTGGTCGAAGAAACTGACTTTGAAGTTATTCATTCTTTGTAACTCAAATTTAAGAGCTTTAGGATATCCTAGTCGTTTGTAACTGGGAGCAACATTTTCGCCTACTAGGCGTAGGCTCACTTGGCCATGATGTAAAGTATGTACGTGGGCAGTGGGCAATTTTATTGATTGTGTGACGAACGTGCAGGTCAAAATGATTTCCTCTGCAGAAATCGCGTTTGCGTCAGTGTTCCTTAGCTCAGTGCGTCGTCGCCGTGGACGT
The DNA here is from genome assembly GCA_021234535.1 of Stichopus chloronotus. Classification (NCBI taxonomy): domain Eukaryota; kingdom Metazoa; phylum Echinodermata; class Holothuroidea; order Aspidochirotida; family Stichopodidae; genus Stichopus; species Stichopus chloronotus. Next base: position 19,755,977 of record CM037841.1, on the reverse strand, counting down.
TAGGTTGTTTTCGCAAACACGACGGAAGCGCCGAAAGTACGCGGAATTAATCAGTCGTGACGGTATGTGTACTCGGACACGCGTCGTTCATTTGTACGGTTTCGCACTTTATGAACGGAGCGCTCAGGATGAAACATACCTAATATGTATGTATGTGGTTACTGCCCCCGCGCACCTGTCTAGAACGAACGTTAATTTGCCTGAGAAAAGTTGTAGATTCTCGCCAGGACGGAGGATATTTGCGTGGTCACTATGGTGACTGTCCCATTTTGCACACTGAATTCTACGTCCGCGTCCTGTTTGAGAAAACAGCCTATTGTTCCAAGAAAGAAGCGTTTCTTGTTCGTCTTTCCATTCTTTCCCACAAAACGTACTGTGAACACTTCAGCGTCTTGTTTAGTGTACAGTTGACTGCAAACGCATACAGACTGAGTGCATGGGAAATGACATTTTATCACACGTAGTCACTTAGCCCACTAACATGGTTGCAAAGTTTGATATATACGCATTGCCGCATTGTATCGAAAAGAAAAAATTTCTGGGTATCTGGATCAGAGAAAGGTATCTGGATATCTTGGAACATCCAAACCAATAGAACTGTGTTATGTGCTATCGACTATAACAACCTTTGACCTATGATGTCATTGATAGGGTGAACACTCTCATACTCAGCGCATCAGCATACTCATGCACTTTCTGGCACCTTTTGATCTTTCCCCAGCTTACTGTTTAAAAGGAGATCATGACACAATTTTTACACCATTTTGCTGATTTGACCAAGAACTCTTGACCTTTGACCTCTGACCTTAGATGATGATGATGATGATGATGATGATGATGATGATGATGATGATGATGATGGGATAAACAAACTTCAGACCAATGGGCACCTACGTACCTACCTACTTACCAACTTTGACCTTCATTGACACCGCAGTCTTGTAAAAGCCGGTACACCGGTTATATATTTGAAGGTTCTATTAAAATAGCCACTTTAGATTAAGTAATAAGACTAAAGCTAAAATAATATTTTTACTAATTTGAGCCCTAAGTTGAGGTGTGAACGCTGACTTTTAGCGTAAACTTTTACATTAGACGTCTAACTTTGACTCAAACTACATATCAACATGACTGTAAGATAACGTTTTGTATACTATTGATATATTTGGAGGTAGCATACCTTATATAGACGTTGGAGATTCATCCGCATTTTGTTCATCGTCGGTGAAGGTCCCTATTGGGGACATTTTGCGCAACTTGTTTGGTATTTCATCCTTTGAGTTCTTTTGTGGATTGAATATTAAAGTAGGCGTGTTGAGGTTTACATGGTGTGAAAATGGTGTCAATCAGCAGTACATAAACTGTATAAGACAGTAATGATAATTTCGAAATGACATTTAAAATCTGAACTTTGCATATTAAAGGTGGATGAACGTCTTGTAAATATTTCACGTGACGCCAGTTACTGCTCGATAAGTCTCTCCCGTCGTCACTCGTTGCACGTAGGAAAGGAACATCGGCACATACCGCTTTGGTACCGCGTGCACGTGCAAAGTGTATACCGTACACAAGTAACGTTTGTACTTATTAAAAAGGGACTGACGTCATATTGGATTAAACAAGACGACCAATCAACTTTAAAGTTGTACAGTGTAAGTTCTACGAGCTATCGTTTCATGTATGAACTAATGTTGAAGAGCGCGCCTATACACTGACTCTCAATTGGTAAAACAAAGATCTTACGAGTACTCTGATGATCTTCATCTATAGATACATCCAGCCAACAAAAGCCTCAACAAACAAATAGGTACGTTATTGCTAACCAAAGCGAACTGACTCCATCAAACATTCACTAGCATACACACTCACTCATATGTCAAAAGTGTTTGCTATTCGAGATTTTGGAACAGCTCTGTGGGGGGGGGGGGAGGGGAACGCATTATGACGTACTTTCTGTGTATAATGTTCTATCCCTGAATCATCGAAATGCATGTTTCTGAAAACACGCAAAACACTGTCTGATGTGTCTTTCTTCCTAAAGCATCAAAGAGAACTGTGCTACCAAGGGAACGGATACGCTCCCTTGGCAAACATTCATCACTAGCAACATGATTTCACAGACTGCTTCACTTGTTTACAGCAGAAGACGGATTTATCTTGATCGTGTCAAAATGTGATAGTTTCACAGTTATCACATTATCGCCGTCTGCGTGCAGAAAAAGGTCATGAAGCCTCGACTCTCTCTTTACAAGTTTATATATATATATATATATATATATATATATATATATATATATATATATATATATATGTATATATATACATATATGTATGTATATATATATGTATATATATATTATAACTTATAAGGTGAATGCGTATGCTGTCGACAAGAATAGACGAGACAACGCAAAGGTGAATAACTTGCAACTTTTGCGAAACATGTAATTAACTGTCATGAGTTCCATCAAAACCTAGGAGCAGGGAGAACAGACGACACTTTATTTCAAACATTACTTAAAATTCCTTGCGTAGGTAAAGCCAACGGTTGTCAGGAAATCATTGACAATCCGCTTATTGTGAAAATATAAGTCTGGATGGGCATAGTGCTAAGAATAGCTATGGAGCAGAAAAGTGTAAAACAAAAAGAAAAAAAAACATTTCGTCGACAGTGTCTATGTTTTTGACAGTACGTTTAACAATACTTTGGTGCTTTCGTTTGAAGAAAAGTTGCTTCCAGTATTTATTTCTCTCCTGTCTTTCTTTTCAAAATCATGCCCATCCTCGTAATATTACACAATTGTATCAAGGTTTAGTTATCCCTCGGTCCATAATACATCCACTGTCGATCCGTTATCTACAGTGTGTATAACCTATGTTCAAGTACCAACCTTGAACCGCCTAGAGAGACAACGTTTTCAGTGTACATGGTCTTATTGCGATTTCTCTGTGAAATTAGTATCTGGTAAACGGTAATGTACAATCATCTTGAACAACCAGGACAGATTGGAATAACCTTTCCAATTGAACAAAGGTGAAAAGTAGGCCAAGGGTGTGTAAGTTTCTCACCCGTAACATTCCATTTAAAAAAAAAAAATCAGGAGAAAATTTGAGACCTGAAAATAAAAACGTTTACCACGAAAGTTGCCAAAGTAAATTTTCATGTTAATAATGAATGAATATACATTTTGTATTTACTCCATATCAGGGTCTTTATGATCGTCCTTGGAATTGTTCCATGTGAGTGGTGGTGTTAAATATAATTACCGGTTGTCCTTGCCTGAAGAGGAACGAGTACACACATGGATCGTGTGGTGCCAGCTCAAGGCCGAACATGGATTGTTAAATAGAACAAAGTGACTAGAAGCTATGATGCGAACTTCTGGGCACGACCTATATCCATCGTTTGAAACGTTAGATATGTGGGAGTACTATTTTATTTTCGCAAATGTACAAAGTGCACTGTACAATGAAAGTATTAAGTGACGTTTAGGAAAGGCTCACATATCAGCCACCCTACCTGACGATCACATTGGACACATGGATTTAGCTTTTCCATGTTATAGTACTTATTGATATGAAAAGTACGACGAAGTGGTACTGAAAGATAGCTGAGAACACTGATTTTATGTTGAGCCGATGGATCCGATACCATTATTATACTAGATTATTTGATAAAATGGCTCCAATTGATTAGTCATGACTTGGTTGAATGGTTGATCAATTGATAGATCGATTGATTGATTGATAGTCTGACGTACTGATTGATTGACCGATTGATTAACGTATTGCTTCAAACTTTTTTTTCCAAATATTGTCCAGAATAGCCGTCTGAACAAATAGTGTCTCGCACTACCGGATCGACCATAAATACAACAAACAGATCGTGATTTTTTTATTTGATTTTCTTTAAGGTTTGTCAATGTCCACTACATGTATGTTCAACGTTCGGCGAATGGCCTGCCCATGTCCGGCAACTGTGTTACATGTCACACCTAATCCGGTAAAGATGTTTGTCCAAACACTTGTGACGGATTCTAACGGAGACCAAAAGAGATGACCGTTCAGTTTTAATATGTCGGGTGCATGTGTCCTATGTATTCATCCGTTATTCATCCGTTATTCATCCGTTCATACCTAACCCAGGAAGGTTACCAACCTATGAAAAAGTAACAATCCTTTGAGCATAGTTGTCCAACTTCAGTTGACAGTAAGAAGTGGCATGTAGGCAAATTAAAAGAAAAAAAAAAACAAGTCATGTTTTAGAGACAAACTTCTCGGGAGCAAAGCGGATGTCGCAACCTCCTCGGGGTAAGGAATCTACTTCTGTCATCTCACTCATCTTCACGTCATCTTCTCCAGGATCATAAGTACGTCTAAAAGTAGTAGCACATGTATACATTTATGGTGGAAAAAAAAAGGAAGAAATCTGATGCAAGATAGACTTTCCATATCCTCTCCTTCTACTAGTGGCCTGAATTCACCTCGTGCTTCTATTAGGCATATAGCGTTTTTTTTTTTTCGTTTTGATGGTGTCTGATGGTGATATTAAAAGGAATTGGTTACAATTAAGTCAGGTATAAACACATATTAGGTCGGGTATGAAACACATATTAGTTGCAATATGTTTCTTGGAAAATAAATAAATAAATACTTATAGTACGGTGGTTTACGTTAAGCCGATTCGATCCGGTAATGTGTGACAGAGAATAAACAATAGCAATACTAACTATGAAGAATTCAAAAGAATGTTCTGGAAAGTTGATGAAACTGAAAACAGTCGTAGATGATTAATTTTAAGAGTAATAAATATCTAGATCAAATGTGCTGTATCGCCGTAGTCACCATATATAGCCTGAATTTACAGCTATTCAACTTAAATGCACATGATCCAAGCATAATCCAGCCTTTCCTCGATTTAATCCTCTCTTAATCTTGACTTTCGTGGTATAAACGTCCACCAGTTTATACTGCATAATACGTTGAGAATTTGACAAAAGCGACCCTGCGGCAAGATTTGTTAAAATAAATCCACGTCTCTCAAAGAGTTAAAAGATTCATTTGCACAAACCACATACGTTACTCCCTTAAGACGTACAAAGAAAGCTTATTCATAAATCTATACAATTTGGAATTCGTCACACATTTTCCTGTTGCTTGAGTATCTCTGAGTCTCTCAGATTAATTTTCCTTCCTACTTCCATAGAAACCAGATAACTTAACGTCGCCAAGACTGATTACATTGAAATTAGAAGTACCTTGAGGTGTTAATGAATGCAAAGAGAAGAGTGATCATTTATCAATTGACAACGACTATATAGAAATGTACGGTTCTACACAAAGAGCGGAAAAAACCATCCAACGAAGATGGCCGTCAAGCCGCGCTTACATCATCTCTATCTCTATATACATGCTTCATATAAATAATTAGTGTACTATATGTTATTCATCATATAAAGCTCACCGCTATTTTCAGGTGCTTTATATAGAACCGTCAGACAAGGGTGTCTTCTCAGTCCGTATTTATTTATTATTGCTGTTGAAATCCTGACTCAAAAAATTAATTCCAAGAATATTATCAGAGGTCACCACATTTTAAGTGAGGAGGTTATGATTATGTACAGGACGCTGACGACACTGCTATTTATATAGATAAAAGCTCAAAATTTTACTCGGGCGATTCCTCGTGTTTTGTTGGGCGTTGGGAACTCCTTGGTGCGTTTCCTCATAGGAAACCACATTTCGTAAATGAACTCCCCATCATCATATCAGAAGGTCTCGTTATCCTGCTGGAAATTACATTTTTATCTAAAAGAGATAATCTATGTAACTTAAATCTCTCAACTGAAACGGATTTTAAATTTATGGACTTACAGAGACATTACCCCGATTAGCAGAAATATTTTATTCAGATGCATTATTTAATCTCACAACTTCTCTCCCAAATTCCTTCTGTATTTTATTCTGGAACTGGCGGACTCAATCCCATTCAAGTTTACATGGGCAAACAAGCCTGACAAAGTGAGACGCCGGACAATCATTAACCCTGTTCATTTAGGTGACTTAAATGATATTCATTCGGAAATCAAGGAGTCTAAAACTTGCATAAAACGTACTATTCATATAATCATGAGCAGGCTTTCATAAATAGATTGCTTTGGTCAGAAGAATATTCCGCAATGGGCATATAGCAATGTGATCAAGGATCCTTTTACTCCACCCACAGGATCATAGAAATGGAGTTGTCAATTCAACAAAGAGAAATGGTCACATATTTTGCTATAATGCCTGGTTCCGTGTTAAAAACGTCAAGTTGCCTTACTTCCAATTTTCGATAAAAGCGCCTCTCAGTTTGTTACGCCCTTGGATGATTATTGTTTTCAGAAAAAAATTCGATTTGAAAATTATGCGAACTTAGCTCACAGTAACTTGAACAGCACCGGCATCTAAACTTCCATCGGTCGCAAATGGCGATTATAACTTCTACTCTTACATGATGAGGTCAGTGCATCGCATTCGTGTAGCTCCCTCTTGTCTCTAAAATGAACAAACTTGAGTTCGAATGAGAAGCTGTTTCATAAAATGTTAACCTACATTCAGCGGGTTTCGCCTTTTCGGGAGGGTTTCGTTCCTTGAAATAACATCACCCGGCCCCTAATGGAACTCAGAAAGTATCCCCAATCTATAAAAACAAGTGACCATCCTTTGAACATAGTGGTCCAACTTTGTCAGTAAGACTGAAGTAAAATGTTCGTGAATCAAAGAACAAGTCAATATTTAGACACAAACCTTCCTAGAAGAAAAGTAATTATCACAACCTCCTTGGGCAAGGAATGTATTTGACATCAAACTCACGTCATATTCTCCAGGAAGTAAAAAAATAATGGCACATCTGGATTTAAGGAGAGAAAAGAGAGAAAAAAGAGAGCTGGTACAAGGTAGACTTTGCCCTATCCCCTCCCAGTAGCCTGAATTCACCACATTCATATAACCCATTGTGTAAACCCTCTAGAGACATTAAAAATAAAAACACGTTTTCACTCTGAGCAAAGTTTGTCAATTACATTAGTTATATATTACAAATTAATTAAAGCAAACATCTTCGATTGATTCTAGGGAGCTCTTTTTTTCTGTCCTTAAAGCTTGGCATCGAAAACGATGTTTACTAGGTCGCTTAGTCACATTTTATTTCAAGATTAAAGGCAAAAAAAAAGGATGGAAATGTTAACAAAGACAGAAATGAAGAATTCAACAAGTAGAGCAAACAAAAGAATAGCAAAGGAATCACATGCACAGTCAAAGATAGAACAAACCAAAAGAAAAGAACAAAATAAAACAGAAAACAACGCAACAACACCAAGAACAAAAACATTAAAAGGTTAAATAAATCAACAGTAGATCTATCGAACAAGCAACAAAACGATAAGGATAGCAACAGAGGAACAACAGAAAAAGAACAAAATAAATATAAAAAAGGTGGGAAGAAGGTGAAAATAATAAAATTGTGTAATGTAGCCAATAATAGAGGATAAACCATAGAGAAAAACAAAATGCTTGAAAGATAAAAAAAAAAACAGTAAGGAACAAAAGGAGTCAACAAGGTAACAACGAGTGATTGTGCAACATATCATGTCTGGATGATTTTACCTCCGCCATTTATACAATATATTGTTATTTAGTCGTATTTTTGGCAACTGAAATTTGCTTAAAAACAAAGCTTATTTTTATCTGTGAGGCGGCTGGACCTGTTCCTTTTTTGCTCACTAGAAAGCGGATAAAACTCTTCAACCAGGCCATTGCTCCTCTTACGTAAGATGACTTACATATATCCACCTCACCTCTATATCACCCATTTTTTTTGGGAGGGGGGTGGGTTGGAGTTTACCGTGGGGGGGGGGGGAAGTTGACATGTTTTATCAGAGACACTTTCACTTCTTATTATGTCCGAATAAACTTCTCCTGTTGTCAAGATAAGTGGTTTCTAACATCTTTTGAAGCCATCGTGTGTGGTAACTAATGTGAAGATGGCATACGATATTGCACTTACAGTTTGGGAAGAAATGTATTGCTCGGTGGAAATGAAATGGTGATCTACTTGTGCACTGACACAAGCGATTGCAGAAATCCTCAACCTCAAAATAAAGACAATTAAGAAGGCCTTTTTTATATGATATTTCTGCATGATATCAAGCCATTGACTGTCACCTGAAGATGCCTTAAAAAAAAAAAAAAAAAAAACTTTAAAGAGTTTAAAGCTTTGTGAATGACGATGCAATTAGGATGTGGTCTAGACAACAATAACGCATCACATACACCCACTGCCTCCATCAAACAGACAGCTTTGATTAAAAAGAGAGAGAGAGAGTCAGTAGTCCAGTTGGTCTTGGGCTTCATTTGCAAACCTATGTTGATGTTATGACTCTTTACATTTACGCCAAGGTTGTCCGGACATCGGACATGGTTCCAAGTGACTACTGGAGGTAATCATGAAGCTATTCCATAAGATAACTGTGCTGTCAACGACCATCTGGGGTAACGTTACAAATGAAACCTCGAACTTAGGGTATGACACAAGTTCGTTTCTGACGTTGTAACGAAGGGCTTAGCTACAGGTTCTGACACTTTACTCGCCGTTAACTGGTCAGAGCAGTTGATTTACTCCTTATCTATAATATTCATCCCGATAGCTTTTTCTGTTCTATTTTCTTTGTTTTAGTCACCTTTCTTCATCATCTTCTCAAAGCGACCACCCGTCTCATTCTCTCATTGTCTAACCCGTCTTTACATCTAACCCGTCTTCACGTTTCACATCTCCGTCGGTTTTTCCTTTTCTTCTCGTCACCTCTCATTCACTTCTCATTCATGAATCAATTTGTTCTGTATGAGACATAACACTACAAACAAAAGAAAAGTACACTGAGTTTTGGTCGTTAAAGGGCTAGGGAAGCGAATAATCCCAAAGAGGTCATTTTGTTTAGGCTAGATGTAAACAGCGCCACCACCTTAAAACACATTATGAAAGCACGCTACGTTTATGATCACCTCAAAAACAACTGAAAAGAAAAAACTGAGAGCTGAGGTGACTGTAAACTATTTCCCCCAAAATCAAGGTACTGAACGTCTATAAGGGGAAAAATTCCCTCATTCGTTCGAGTCAATTTCACGGCCATTAAAGTCGCCGAGAGGGGGTAGAATGCATTCTTGTTGTAACTACATTTTATCACATAGTCAATATGGACTAAAATGGGCTCAAAACAATTTGATAACAAAAGGAAATAAGAAAGTAATTCTTTGGAAAGAATATACCTAGCTTGATTTTCCACAAGCCAAAACTACAGCATCAGACAGTGTTCTCTCTGTGTATATTTTCAGAAACCATAGAACTGATAAAACATCAATGCGGCGGGGTGGGGGGGGGGGACTTTCTATGTCATCATCTTGGCAGAATCAGAAACAGGGAATTCACAGACTTGCATCTAGAAAATTATGGACATCCTTATAAATAGTTCGAGTTTGCGTGTTAATTATTTAGATTACCGTTACATCCTCTCAAACACAGAAAAACTGAACAAGCAGGAAAATAGCTACATTGTAAGTTGTGACGATAGCCTAACGTGTTTTGAGACGATGCTGAGATGCAATAGAGAGATAAGCTCAAATTATTGAAGAGAACATGAGGAAAAATCCAAAATGAATACGCTATACAGGGACCAGATTATCCGGTAACATCTCCGGCACGTGCATCCCCATTTACGCGTGATAGAATTATTGTATTTCTGGAAATGCACAACACACATAAAATATCATAAAAATATAATATGAAGATCATAAAAATAAAAACCATAACATGCTAATAATCTCGTTCAGCATCTTTACGTAGAAGAAAACATTTATAAGGGCAAAAAAAAAAAGGAATTTGCAGTCTGTCACACACATGTACATGGGTACACACATAAAAATATGCGATATGCCTTTTTTTTACTGTATTGAGTAAATTTGAAGAGAAAATTCATTCATTTATTCACTACTGTTCCTGAATTCCCTGAAGCCTACGCATGAACTTGTCCGCACACTGATCATTTACTAAAATGAACGAATCACTAGGTGCTCGCTCAAATGAGTTGTAACGACCAAGACACCATCAATACAGGGTTTCGAAGAAAAAAGTACTTTGGTACATATAAGTCGAAACTGATGGTTGTGATTTATTTACGAAGCCTACCGCAAACAAAGAAAGTATTTTACTCACGAAATAAAAAAAAGAAACAATTTAATGCACTGGCTCTTCTTATTTACACTGCCAAATTGTGCTGCAGATCCAAGCGAAAGTAACTGAATAATATATATATGCTTTTTCATCATTTGTTTGCTAGGCATTTTGATGTCTTACATTCCTGATACAAGTTGATCCGTCTCCACGACGCAAAGAAACAGAAATGATGGACTACTACCAATGAAGTAGACGTACCCCTATATTGTCTTTAATTATGTGCTATAGAAGTGCGTGTACATTCATATCCTGCACAATGGCAACCGACAGTAAAATTTGTACATCCATTAAACACAATCCCCTTCTATTGACTTTGTTGGCGACTAGCAGATTCGCGCTATGATACCTTGGTCACTTGGGTTATTGATGTGGCACGCGCCACATTTTTTTTTTTTTTATGTAAGGGTATATAAGCTCAATCGGCGCTCGCCGCCGAACAACTTCATTCTTTAATCAGATACCAAGCAGCGGAGATCTGGTGTAGATGTGCAGCCCACGATGTGACGGATTTGCACGGATGAGAAGCCGTTTGAAAAAGCTTTTCATCACCAACAGAGAGAAAACAAAAACAACAAAACACCAAGGAGGAAAACAAGAATCACTGCTTGGCGAGAGTGAATAACAAAAATTTTGTTAAGTTTTTCAATTTTGGAATGTGTACATGCTTTTTTTTTTTGTTTTGCTCTATTTTGCGACGGTATTCAATGGTGTATTCCTGTCAGTACTTTTTGATAAAGGAGAAATCCACATTACAGTATGGAAGCGTTACACAGTATCGTAATATTGTGAAATAAATGAAATTTAAGTTTGTTTTCAGGAATTTTGACAAATCTTCAACGAAGTTTACAACTTGCAAAATCGGACAAATCGTTAACTTTTTGGCGTCATTGCAAACATCAGCACTCGATCATGTTTCTCTCGTGGAGGGATGGAATACCTCAATCATCGCTTTTTCTGGAGAAACGAATTTCTAACCTTCTGGGTTCTCTGTGTGTTTTATCGATGTCTTATTTCGCTCTGCTCCCTTCGCAACATTAAATCCACGTCCGTTTCATCCCTTTCATCAGTTTAATACCTTCGAAAGAAATTATTCAAACCTTAACAATGGATACCATGTATACTTTAACACAGAATTCTAACTCCATAGAAGCCACGACTTCGATGTTAAACGAATCATTTCCAGAGTGTAAGCTAGTGTCGCTACATCCTGTGAGTAAGGTCTTCTTGATCGGCCTGGTGCTACTGTTGTCTATGCTGGGCATCTTCGGCAATGTCCTCGTTATCATCGTCGTGGCCAGACGGCCGAAAATGCGGACCGTCATAAACTGGTTCATCAGTAACCTGTCGTTGACCGATTTACTGTACTGCACTATCGGCATCCCCGTGACCGTGACGTCACTCTTCGCCCGCCGTTGGCCGCTGGGGATCATCTTCTGCGGGATCGCTCAGATGATCACGTCGTGTTTAGTCCTCGTGTCTTCCTTGACTTTGACTGCTATCGCGGTCGACAGGTTTTGCCTGGTGGTTTACCCATTTCTGAAACCCGTGAACAGGAACAGGTGTTTCGCCATTATTGTGGTAATTTGGATCTTCTGCATAGGTCTCACGTTGCCGTCGGCGTTCTTTGCCTACATCCATGATATAACCCCGTATGTGCACTTCGACCGCCAGGTATGTGTGTCCAGTATGGCGGAGGACCTGTCCACTAAATACTTCACCGCCGTCTTCACCATTCAGTTTTGCTATCCGATGATCCTAGTCACCATAGCGCACGTCAGCATCGCCTGGAAGTTAAAGACCAACGCCAAACCTGGCGTCAGGAGAAAGGATACCGAACAGAGGGAAAATAGTCGACGTCGTAGAATGAATCGGATGCTGTCGGCCGTTGTTATCGTCTTCGCTGTCTGCTGGCTGCCGTTAAATCTCTACGAGATATTTTATGAATACGGCATCATCACTCCGTCAGAGCTATGCGTAGTGCCGTTCGTTTTATTCATTCCGAGCGTCTGCAGTACCTTTTTAAATCCTCTCCTCTACGCTTGGTTGAACGACAATTTCAGGAAGGAATTTTTCAAGTTGCTACCCTTCCTGACCGTGCTGGGAGAGTCCAGCTTCAAAACGTCCGCGGGACCCACGGGTTCACACGCTTCCGGTGCGTTCTCCAATTTTAAGAGACCTAGGACCACCCTCGGGAGCTACCTGCAACCGACAACTGCCGAAAGCACAGTACTAAAGTCGACTCCGAAACCTCAGAGGAAAGGATTCGAAGACACAAAGATATGATCACATGACAGGTCGTAAGTAAAAAAAAAAAAAATGAACGATGATCGTAGAAATTAACAAGTTTTGATCGCATAGAAAATTAAAAGTAAATTCTGGCCTTCAGATCTCGTTTTTTTTTTCTCTCTTCACTTAAACCTTACTTTATTTATGTTTCGTGACAAACTGGTCCATCTTTTTTTCCCTTTGTTATAATCATGACGTTGGATTAAAGACAATGTAATTTACTTCTAACTGATTCTGTTTTTTATCTGTATGACAAGGTTGAAACGTTTGTAGTCAAATTTTGAATCAAATTCTTCTCGTGATTTTACCAGTATTTTTAAGCTCTAAATGTATCGGAAAACGTCATTTTCTTAAAAAAAAAAAAACGTTTTCATCGGTTGGCAGAGAACCAAAGTAAGATCCTGAGGATTCTGATGAGTGAATTAGATTTAATCTCATTAATTATTATGGCGACTTTGTGGTTTGTGAACTATTTTTTCTTGTTTCGGTCCATTGTTTTTCGTTAAAAGAGTGGACTGCTATTGTGATCGCGTGCTGCATGTAAGCGTCTTTTGTGTGCTTTAACTGTGTCACGCCGAACGGCTTTTATTATTATTACTACTATTATTATACTTATGAGTGGAACTTTCAATTTGTCTAAAAATGATAAAATATATGAGTCCTGTTAACTTTCATACATTTAATTCTTGGCTATCAATGATAAATATGAATGATATTTAGTGTCACCAATACCCACGCACCTTATTATTGCCTGTTGAATGGTCAAAAGTCGTGACAGATCCTTTATGAAACAATGATGGACAGAGTTAAGATCACGAATTTCACAATCAAGCATACTTGTGAGTGAATGAATGAATGGATCGTGAATGGAATACTTGAATCATGGATTGATTGATTGATTGATTGATTGATTGAATGAATGAATGAATGAATGAATGAAGGAAAGAAATAAAGGAGGAATGAATGAATCTATGACTGACTGCATGAAAAATGATTGAGTGATTGAATAAAAATTTAATGAACAGATAAATCTATAAATTATGTCAAAAATGAATGAATAAAGAAGGGAAGAAATGGATTCATGGATGAATTCTGATAGTGATTCGTGATAGTGAATGAATGGATGAATTGGTGAGTGAATGAACGAAAACGTCTTTAATGATAAATACGGTTAGGTTTAGGGTATTAAAGGTCGACGTTTTTACAAAAAAAGAAAAAAGAAAACCGTCATCTAATAAGTGTAGTAAGTATAAAGAAGAAGGAAGTCCACGGCTAGATAAGTCCCCCTCTATGTTGTAGACTTCATAGATGGAGAAAAAAATAAAATAAAACGAGAGATTGACAGTTCGTATACTGTCAGAAAGTAATCGGAAGTCCATCTTCAAAAACAGCAACTCTCATGAACGTTAACGTCAAGAGCGATGTAAAAAATTTGAAAGCTCTTCACGAGGTTTAGTTAGATTGTGTTCATTAGCACTTGAATGCTAATTGAGAATTTACCAAGAGAAAAAAATTGATCCCGAGACTGAAATTCTTATGTCAAAAAAAAAAAAAATAGTTATTTGTTTTATTTTGATTTTGTAGGTTTGACGTGATCTGTGTTCCATCATTCCATCTTCCCTGCCCCTGCCTCTTTTGTCCCACCAGTTTAATGTTACATCGGTTTTCTTTCAGAGCCTTCACATCACCAATTTATGTTTGTCAAAAAAAAAAAATGTAGAATTGTCAAACCAGCAGGAAAATAACATCAATACCTCATTTCATTGAAAAAAAAACTGAACATTACATAGGACACATATATGTCGCTGAATAAAACGATTAAGTATCCTTGTGTTAGCATAGTGTTCAAAGCAACTTGTGTCAAAACTAAAGGTTTTGTTTGTCATCGCTACTCAGTTGACGTTACCCGATAAAATATCAACCATTTCCGGAGGAAAAACTTAACAAATGTGTGTATTTTTTTCTGTTTTCATAACGTTTACCTAACAAGCCAAAAATTTACATATGATAGGGAAGATGTATGTGTGTATGGTTTTTACTTATGGAACAGTGTAAAGGATTTTTATCTCTGCTATTTAAATAGATTGGTTAGTTGTGCAGTGGAGTTAAGATAATTTTAGTCTTTCTCTTAACTGATATTTGAACTTGCAAAAATTACAAGGTACGAAATAATGAACGGACTGATTAGCCGTTTTTGCTCTGTAATGTTCGAACTGGATAGCAGTTTTATTAAAAAAAATGCAAACATTTACACTTATGAGTCACAAACAATGCGTTGCTTCAAACGACTAAATTCAACTTTTCAGGTAGGACCATCAGACATTATATTGATTCGCACGTAATGCAAACTAAGCTCACATGAAACTGAATCGTAGCTCGACTTTTATGGGTCGTAAAATTGCAATGCAAACCTTGTATTTATGGGCAGTCTCCCATCGAAAACTAAACTGATCGTGATAAAACGCTTTAAAATAAATAGATTAACGAATAGGAATCAGCTTTAACTTATATTTTCCATGAACTGTTCTGTCGTCAAAAAAGAATTGTTTGGCAAACCTTTTGTTACACCGTTGACTGTTACGTGAATTTGTACACATTAAGTGTATGTTTGCAGAGTTCATGTTCTTTACTAGCGAGAAAGAGAGACTACACAAGTATGTAAATCTTATTGGAAACTTGATACTCTGTCCTTTGTCAATACTGTAGTATAACTCCCTCAACGGAACTGACTGTTGAACATATTGATATTGCCTATAGTTTTAATTATTGGCTGGAGTTGTAAGGTAATGGCTAACATGTAACGGATGTGGAACCAGTAAAAGGCCCGTGGCCAAGGAGGGTGAAGGGATTTGCCAGCCAACCGTTCCTTGGTTTCCCCTATACTTACATGCAAAGGGTAGGGCCTTGTGCGACAGCGAAGTATTTTTAAGATCTGGCATTTCCCTCCATCAATAAAGTTAAAGCAAAAGTTAATAACGCTTCTCCATTTAACCCTGGGGTGACCAACGTGCTGACGGCGGACCAGATGTGGTCCACGGAGAAGCACCTATGCGGCCCCGAAATCCCTTTTTGGCAGAAATAAAAATTAAAGAGAATTGAAAAAAAAAATAAACGAACGAAAGGCGAAAGTAATAAAGATACTATCAATACAAAGATCGACACCTGACATGTTGTTGTCAAATCTTACAGTCACTACGTATACCGTTATCACCGATTTTTCACAATTTTGGCATTCGTCTTGGCATAGATATATGTCTGCATACACACACCACTACACACACACAATTAACTTTTTTTTTTTTATTTTTTTTTTTTGCAAGCACAGTGTAAAGAGAAGGATAACGGAGGTAGGGTTTGCAACTTATACGAAGTTCCAAAGTGGCAATGTGGCTCCTTGATTCCAAAAGGTTGGCTACCCCAGATTTAACCAAAATTTAGCACCCCCAGAGAGTTGGTTCCTCCCTGATTTGCCAATCTGGTCTCAAGTTAAACAAGTATACGATATCATACTAAAGCTTCCTATCAAATGTTCAAAAAGTTGTCAAACAACCTACTAAGATTGAAGATTTAAAACTGACATGACGTCAGAAAATTGTGCAAAAAACATCCCGACAGAAAACGGAGTTTTAATTTGAATTTTTTTCAATTTCCTCATGATAGCTCCATACATACTCTCAGGGAAAATTTGACTTTTAAGTATACTTTTTGCACACATATAGAATTTCTCTTCCACTTCAAACTGCATTAGGTATTCGGACGCTTTATTTTTGTTGCTGTCATTTCTTTCTGGAAAAACGATGAACACTTCCAACTGAGATACTGCATGTGTGAAATGCAACTGGTTTTGACTTTATTAGATATACCCATCTTCTTTAGATGGCACTAAAGCCTATGAAAGCCACGAGACAGAAAACCACATGAAACAGGGTATTGAATAGTATAACGACTGTGTCATGACTGAATGATCCAGTTGTGTTGAAATGTGTTGGATTGTGTGAGGTTTGTTCACAGCAGGTTAACCGTGCTTGTTAATTGTTCGAGGGGCAAGCTTTGCGTAATTGACTCTGAATACTGTTTTCGTTCCTTTTTACCTTACTTCCACTTATAAGTACGTCTTCCAATTCCATTAAAAGGTACCCTCTATTCAGTCTTCTACCTGTTTTAACATTTGAAAGCAATCGTTAGTGACGGGCTGTTGAGCTCAAATGAATGTGCTCTTAGTACCTTTTTGGATGTATGGTTTCTTACCCAAATAAAACTTTTGTACGACTTCATAGTAGGAGAAAGGAATTAAAATGTCACGGTGTATTTGACAGCATGTTGCGTGCAAAGGCCCTTTGGAGGAGATTTGTAACGTATTATTAAACTTCCACTAATTAGAACGCCACACTAATGTGTTGCCTAATCGGGTGGTACGACGAACGAAGAAGTACAGCTCAAACGTCTTATGTGCAATGATCAATACAGTATGTCATGTACTCTCGTTTATGTAATATGTACATGCATACTACAATGATTTTCATAAAGTGCATTTATCAACGGAGATCGATAAGTTAGTTTGTCAAACAAATCATTATGTCCCCGAGAAGATCCGCATATTTTCGTTTTGGCGGCAAGCTGTGACATTATATCGAGATGAACCTGCAAAGTGCATTGCCTTTACAATGAAATGGAAGTAAGGTTTAGACGGTTTAGTCTTGACACTGTGGAATACTAATCATGGTTCGAAACGCTAGCAAGTAGAGCAACAACGGAAGGTTTGTATTACTTAACTTATTGTTGAAACTTTAAATGACTTTACAAGGGATACTACATTCCGATCCAAATATGAAAATGATATGACATTTACTACACTTCTGACAAGCACAAAACATTTTTTTTTAAAGGAAATTGTTTCTTGAAGACTTATCCTAGAGAAAAGAAAAGTTGAAGCGGAAATATGGAAAGTCCTAAATCTAGCTGGAAGCATTTTGAATTCGTTGTGATCACTTTCCGGTAAACTGTGCAGTAGCAAACGCATACTTAAATTATCTGATTATTTTGTTGTTTGCTCGTAATTCAGTTGCCGGTAAAATGCCGTTTGCTGCCGATTGGGTTTCCTTTGTTGATTCCTACTAACCTGTAAAAATCAAACAAGACGGAAAAATTACGGTCAATTTAATGTCAAACTTGAGTGCAACATTTCTACTAAGATTAATCCAACTATTTCTGAAAAAAATTCTGAGTTGCAGACGCTTATTACTTCGAAACAGAGACTATAAATAAAATCCTAAAGTAGGTCGACAGGATTTGGAAGTTAATTAGCCATTTCGTGTCTTTTTGGACGGAAGAAATGATGGCAACTACTCTGGTGTTGAAATTATCTTTAGATAACATTTGACAGAGGCATTCGCAGAGTAGATCATCTGCAGTGTTAACAGATGTCCATGCATTTTAACCTAAGTTTAGTTGTATCACGGGACAGTATGAAGTCGAATTTGTTTACTTGGGCTGGAACCCAACGAGCAGCAGAATAAGTAGGTGGATTAATAGATTGCAAACCTCCTTCGTCTGATCCACACATGGCGAATGTGATCCATACTAGCTTTAATGTTTGTCTGAACACTCACCAAATTAGTAAAATGTTTGAAACAAAAACTCAAATAGCTGTTTCTGTCCTTCTCTGAGAGTATAAAGAGGAATGTTTGCAGAAGATGATTACACGGCCGTTGAGAGGGAGTTTTTTTATCATGCCCACAGCAACGTGTAGGCGCTTTGGCAAAAACAGACCATATCTGGCAATTTACCGTGCACTCTGGTAATAAGACGGGACCATTATTTTTTTTTGTTACGTCTATGTAGGTGGCATTAGAGAAGGTGGGGGGGGGGGGGTGACGTTGCTTGCGTTGTTGCCAGACGACTATTTAAGAGAAGCGGTAAAGCCACAAACTGGGTTATCGGGAAGCGTGAGAAAACTTGGTATGAAAATTCGGTTCCCGGACAACTTGCCCAGGATTATCCTCCCCAAGACAATTTCCAACGCACAGCTCCCTCTCGGACAACTACCCTTTGGACAATTACTACAATTAGGAGAACCTAGGGCAATTTCCCCAAGGACAATTCCCAAACGCCCTAAACTTAATCCTAACTCTTTTCTTGAAGGAATTGTACGGAAGGGGGTTGTCCGAGGGGAAATCCGTCTGGTTGGAAATTGTGTATGCGGAAAGTTGTCCTGTCACTGGAAATACCCCCTAGATGACCGGAAATCGTCTTCCCAGGTTTCACAGGCTCCCTTTCACTCCTTTTGTTTTCACACAAATTGCCGCCTCTAGGCCCCATGCCACCCCGCCACTGTAGATAATAAAGTACACTATCAATCAAATCACGATTGTTGGCGTATAGAGACCTTACTTGGTTAGAGCATATAAGCATCAGGATTGTTTCATCATCGCTGTTTTGAAATGTTTTCATTCTCTCCTCGCATTTAGAAAGTCCTCTTCACGTGTTTCATGTAACTCGACTGAAATGTAGGTGGTGTACTTTAGTTATTTATCAGCGTACATGTGTCCTCCTCATTGTTTTTTTGTCCAGCGAGCAGAAATTGATCACAATGTTGAACATTGCTTGGCGTGTAACAATGAGATCTGTCAAACTCATGTCATGAAACCATTTGCAGACCTGGATTATGTGGAGAGAGAGACTTCAACAATTATTATTAATATTATAAATTACAGACACCTGTCCAATCCAACTTAAAGTGTTTATTTCCTTCTGGCGGCCGGACAGTGGTATAATTCCATTTTACTGATGTAAATAAGCAAATTATTATGAATTTTTAAATGTACAGTACGTGTATTATATTATTTATTGAGTTTCAAGAACGTTAATACAACTGGTTTACTACATTAGTGAAAAAAAAATATTAAAGAATGTAAATTCTATGAACGTATGAGCTGTAAATAGAACGGATATTTTAGTTTGGTTTTCTACAACGTGACTTCGTCAGGCTTTGAAATATACTGTCAGTTCAACGTGTTCTTCGGTTGCTGTAATACAAAAAGGCAACAATCGAAACATCTCGTGTAATATCACTGTGAGTGTGCAAAAAACGTTCTTTTTATATACTTTTGTCTCATTTCATATTTTACATCATGGAAAATAAAACACTTTTAATTGTTTAATATATCTAATATATATCTAATGCAGTAATCAAAGCAGAACTGAGAGATGATAATAATGTGCAAAAGTTTATGCTCTGTACATATCGAAGAAAATAGTATTTATTTCTTTTCTTTTGCTGACCATGCAATTGTTGGTAAGTGTTACTCTTAGTGTCAAACGCAAAGATTACTCTGTTATGTTTTTTTTTTTCTTTTCTGATTCATCAATTCCCACGAAACGGTAACAAACTGACTCTCCGAATCTACCGCTGCTTCAGACAGTGTTACCAGAACAGGTACCTTGTCTCGAATTTGAATTAATTCTATTACGTTTCGTGCTATATCTTTGAATATTTTGTATATATCATTTTCAACCCATACAGCACTACACAAGACA
Organism: Stichopus chloronotus; assembly: GCA_021234535.1. Lineage (NCBI taxonomy): Eukaryota > Metazoa > Echinodermata > Holothuroidea > Aspidochirotida > Stichopodidae > Stichopus > Stichopus chloronotus. The sequence goes on along the minus strand of CM037841.1, from coordinate 19,735,885 downwards.
TATTTACGTCAATGATTCGCAGTTCATTCAAATGTGACTTTTGGTACTTCTTAAAGAAGAAATGGTACATACGTCACTTTTCAATCTCCTTATCCTTTTATCTTCTTTATCTCATTACCTTCCTTAAAGTAATAAATTTTTCCATGTGATTCGACGCAACTTCCATTCTGACTAACTGAAGGTATTGAGACACATTAAGTCATCTCTAGCAGAATTTTCCTTGAAATTTCAGTGAAATCCTTCTGCGTTTTTTGCTCGTCCTGCTTAACTTAATAACGTGGATATGAAAAATAATGTGGTCACATAATCCAATAAAAGAAGTGTTGTTTTCAATCTTTCAGCAAGATGTGTTTAGCAATGATTTTTGACTTGTGTCGTGTGTCAAGTGTTTGTATATATTTGCGAGATGGGAAGACGAACTAGGTTTCAGGCTCTTTGACCTTCGTTTCAAGATTGTATAAAGATCGACGTTCAGCTCGTTCAGCAGTATTCTCAAAGAGTTGTCGAGGATTATCAATATTCCATCTGATTGAAATTAATTCTGAACTACACACCTGACGCTTGAAAGAGGGGATAGTCCAATTCCTTATTGCAATAAAATGTATGTTCCAATATATCACCAAATTTGTCGCTTTATTATCATAATCATCATTACCGTCGTTACCATCGTCACCATCGTTGTAATCGTCATCATCATCAATATCATTGCTATCATCACCATCATTATCATTATCATCAATATCATCATCACCATCATTATTTTTGTCAACATTATTATCATCGTCGTCATCATTACCATCGTCACCATCAATACCATCGTCACCATCATTATCATCGTCACCATCGCTGACATCGTCATCATCATCAATATCGTCACAATCATCATCATTTTATCATTATTATCATCATCATCATCAGCATCACTATCCTTATCATCGTCACAATCGTTGTCATCATTATTCATAGTCATCATCATCGTTATTGTCATCACCATTATCATCGTTATGGTCAGTCATCATCACCATCATCATCATCATCGTCATCATCATCGTCATCATCATCAACATCATCGTCAGCAGCACCAGCAGCACCATCGTCCTAGTAGTCACTTCTATCACTTTTAATGAACCATAATTATGAAACCAAAAATGTGCAGATCGGTCAGGGAAATTCCAAGCCTACATTCGAATCTACCTCGTTCGAGATGCGTTGACGTAATCCCTTTCAAGAGTAATGACCTTTCTCTTCCAGGGATGAATTAAATGCGAGTCACGTATCAAGTCTCTTCTATATGAGATTAACAAACTAATCAATGATGATAATCTCTAATTCTTAAAAATATGGAAGTATCTAAAAAGCTTTTATTTTTCATATCCATCAGACATCTCCGGAGGGGAGATTTCCAATCAACCGTCGAAAAATTCTTTCATATTCCTCTGTAAAAGAAAATCAACAGACATTCGAGTCGCTCGCTCATTTAAACTTAACGTCAAGAAAACAATAAAAAGGCAAATTTGAGTTTTATAGCTTTTCAGACAAGATCGAACCTTCATACCAACAGATGAATTTTAATTAACGAATATTAAAGCTGTAACATTAGAAACAGTTTCCTCTATGTTTATTTTTGTTTCAAGTTTTCTACTTGTATTCTAAAAGAAACGTCAATTCATTAAAACAACTGCATGCATACATACGGACATTTTGTCTTGATTAAACAGTTTTGGACAAAAGTCTACATCTGTACTTGGAAAACGAAAAGTCTTATCAGCGAATGGAGCACGTGTTTTATAAAGTTAATTTTTCTTTTAAATCATATCTGATTGGCATATTAATGTATTTTGTTACGCTTATCTATCCACACTTACACAATCCTTTATTTCAAAACTGAGTTCTAGTTACTGAGTTCTGGTCTATATTCCAGGATTGGGGTACAAGGCATTATTAATGACTATCGCACTTTTGTAATCCTTAATCTTAACTCATCCGTGCAAAAATGTTTAGTGTTACGGGGTGTATCAACACATCCTGTGTTGTAAAGCACACTTTGACAGTTTGACTTTGTAATGAGTCCTATACTAAAGACTGAAAAATCTGGATCAACTTCACGTATATGCTATATATATATATATATATATATATATATATATATATATATATATATATATATATATATATATATATATACATCGCTTGATGTAAAATTTCGTTTAGAGGCCTTTTAGGCCCCTGGTCATTTTCATCAGATTATTGCCGTCGCTCTGATCCAATTTTTCTATTTTGTATGCACGAAAAAATCTAACCGAGGGCTTTATTTTCTTCTATAAAAAGTAATTCTTTCCTTCTTTTGTTCAAGGAAACGTCGACATGTCACTTGGACAGGTTATCTTTTCCTTTTTCTTTACTTTTTGCAATAGAGCAATCTTTACATTTCATATGAAATAACAAGACTGCTCGCCGAGTGAATCCTATAACCGTCTATTTCGATTTTGGCTGAAAGGTTAAAACATTGTTGGCTGGGGCTCTATGAGGGGGGTTTCTTTGTACGGTAGACACTCTAAGTAAACTTATGGCTTCATGGAATATGTATACAGATGCATGAGAGCCAAGAAGAAAAATTGAAATGGACGAGGAAACACATTTTGCAGACGATATATAATATCAAAAATCACTTGAAAGCATAATGTCACATGCCTTGACATTCTGCATCGTAACAAGTATGAGCATGTGCCCTTTCACTCAATTCTCCTCACATATCTTCCATTCCCAATGACGCAATAAAGAAAAGATTGTGAAGACGTTCTCGCAATTATCTGTCCTTTTCTATTGAACGAACGAGAAAAAGAATAACAAATTTTGGCAAATAGTGAATTATCACATGATACATAGCTCTTGGCTATACGTAGACGACAGGACCGAGTCAACCAGTTTGCAATGAGGAAGGGGCAAAAGTGTAAGACCGCACAATCCTCTTGTATTTACCATGAAAATGTCAAACACAGTATATTTGTCAAATATGTATTTGTCAAAAACAGTATACCGTATCCAGAAATTGGGATGGGGTTACAGACGATCTCTTCCTCACTCCCAAACACATGACAGCGCCTGTCCTGTGAGGACCATGACATTCAAAACTACCCTTCGTCCTTTAAAGTACAGCTCACACTTTACATGTAAGTATAATATATATTCATATCTTAAGATGAGAGATAAGAACAAAATATGAAATTCTAGACTAGAGCTGTCTCCATGGCTGTCTGCAAAGTTCAGTTGTAGATTTTGTCTTTTATCTTTGACATGTTATAATATTCTTTGAAAAGAACATACATCTTCTTAATCTATGTCGCCGATCTTGTATTAAAATTTCATGTTTGTATAGCCAGAAGCTAAGGAAGCTAAGATATGTAAGTTACGACCAAAAAAAAAAAAAAAAAGCTGCAATGATAATCATCGGAGAATACGCACATGGCGCTGAGGTTTCTTTCAAAAACACTTTTTCTTCATTCCATACAGTGAATATGTATAAATAAATTCCGCTGTCTACGATAAACAGCTTTGGAGATGTAAGGTGTATCAGAATGGCAGAGGTGAGCCATGGAAACACTTAAAAACACTTCACATACTGAGAACGATAGCAATAGCCAGTTTCTGCACTGGCACTAATCGACTCTGAAGGAGCTATTTAGTCCCTCGGTAAAGGTCAGATATTTTACCGCACTAATTGACCGTGCTAATCTGCGCGCCTTTTGGAGGTTGGCAGTCGTTGATGCAAGGCATTTGTCCACCATCTTGGTAGCGTGCTTCCAGTTAGTACTTGTTGCCAGTCGGATTTATAATTTACGCTTTGAAGACATTTGATTACGATGGTGATAAGTAATAGTTCTGAAATGGTGTCGTAATTCGGTTTCTAATATGGTACCAAAAGAAAACAAAGGATTTCTATTTTGTGCATGTGGGCAAGCACAAGTCGAATCATGTCTCAATATAAGATATCGTAAAACCCCAAGGACACGAATGTGTCGTTGTCAATATTCTGCTAAAAATAAACGAAACAGAAAGATTGCGAGGGTTAACTTGAGTGTTCTTTGCGTGAGGTCCAGTTGCGTTATTGTAATATAGCACGCAACATACTGGACTGAAAAACTGACAGAGATTGAGGAGTTTATGAACTGATGCTTAAGATAGTTTTCATGTAACCTACACAACCAACCCGGCAGTAGATAGACGTTCATACTGCCTTAACTGTGATTACGAAATAACTTAGTTATAAGAAACGAGAATAAACGTCCCCCTTTTTCTCTCGGAATGTCCTATTTTGGTCACTCGAATCTTCCATCATTGCAATCTTAACATTCCGTTCAATCTAATATCGTACAAATCATGGATGTACGTGAGTTCGATATTATTGATTAATTATATATTATTTCATGGATTCAACGAGATTGAAGTCGAATCGAATAGAATATTCAATCTTTCAACGAATGAAATTATCCATATTATATTGCACGAAATGAAAAAAAAGATCATTTTTGTCTGAAAGTCCTTTAATGTAATCTAATGGAAGTGGGATCCGTTGACAATCAGTTGCTTTTATGGATCTGTGAGCAGTCTCGAATTTCTGGGAGTTTATCCAATATCTGCGTTAGTTATATCGAACGTGTGGGCCCACTGTTGCAGTCTTACATTGAGTGGCAGGACGCTAGCACCCACTACAGCAATGATCGCCTACTTCTTGCGGTAGGTCACACTACACCAATATATCGGATCCTTTTCTTTTTCTTTAATTTCAGACCAGTTGTGATCTCATGGCATTTTTGTTTGGATTGGTCTGTCTATAACTCTTCCTATAAATCATCCAAGTTCGACCTACCCTGATGTACGACTCTCGGAGAGGTTCATCTAAGACTTAGTTTCCACATTTTTTCCTCTCCTTTTGACATGACGTCAAGTCATGACTGGTTAACATTCTATTTTAGACTTCGTCAGCAACGCCTCATGTGACTCTGACGTTTCGTCTATTTTCATCTAAGTTTGGAGAAGATTTAAGCTAAATCGTACAAAAATCAAATGGGATCTGACTTCCTACATCGCTGTACCGTTACCGGCGCTAACCGACTGTCGAGGATAAATAGTGATGATAGAGTCGACTCAACCGTGGCAAGTGGCCGAGAGCCATTCATCCAATCAAATGTTTAGGAATTAATAACGTATTATATAAATTGACTAAAATGTCTGCTACCTCAGGAACATTCGTCTCCCTCCCCCCCCCCCCATGTTTCGATTTCCAATTAAAAGTTAGAAAATTCACAGTTGCTTTATTTCACATCTTCTGACCTACAGTATGTGAACTTTTTCCTCTGTCGTTTTCTATCAAACCACCCACGAATTGGTATATAAAAAAAGGAAGCAGAACTTTGTTTCTTATTTCCATATTTCAGATGTCAACATCGCTAAAACCTTTTGTGATAACTGTTCTAGAGTAATTTCCGGTTGACAAATCGCATTATCGACATCGCTTTTATGTTTATTGGTGCCGTTTCTCGAAACAGAAAGAAAATAACGTTCCGAAAGAAGCAAATGTGTGTACAGAAAAAAAAAACAACTAAACAACACAAAAAAGACTGTCCGTGACTTAATGCATTAGACTTTTTTGAGAGCAGATGATTGATGGTCTGTTCTAACGGAATCACACTGTAAATACTTTAAGTCATGCATGACCAAAAAACGTGCTGTATTCTACAAACAGCGACAACTACGCCAAAGGCAATATATATGAATTTACATCCTCGTATATTCAAAACGGTTAGTACGTGGTGAAATTACCACAAAACATCTCTCTCCACGAACACACACTCGGGCGCATACACACCTACACACAAGTATAATACTTATTTTCTGTTTTCAAGAGTAAGGAGCATATAATAAAATAAAAAAAATCAAGATTTGTAGTTAACTCAGCTTTTTCTCCTCTCAGTTACTTATTTATTTCTTGAACTACAATACAGTAGTGTAAGCAAAATACAGGAAAAAGGACCCACTCAGAGGCTATGATACCCTTGCTTGATAGCTACAGCTACAATACAGTGTATTGTAGTATTGTGTATACAGTATATATCTATATATATCTATATGTATATGTATATATATACATATAATGTATGTTGCACTATTTCCCTGCATTTCACCTAAAATGAAAGGAAAGGTAGCATAATGCTGTAATATGCATTTATTACATCATCTGCCCTTCTTGTCATGTTTAGTACCTGGGATCCTCTGTCAAACTTCCCTCTCGGCTATACCAGCACAAATCTTCCTTAAATCTTCCGTATGTTCGTTCTGTAAACATTGCTCTAAGCAACGTAATGATTGCTGGCGTCACATCTCTTCACATTTTCCAAACAATTCAAGTTCACCATTTTAGAGGTCCTCTAGAGCGAATGCGGCCTACACGACAAAGAGACCGGCTGGATTTTGAAGATTAACACAGTCTTTCCAGAGGAGTTTAACATCAATGGCGCGCTTCATGCCCGAGCTCGCAAATCCCGGTTCATCTACAAATACCCGTTTTGTCACTCTTCAGTTGCATTAATGTTCAACTGCTTCTTAGCATACTTCTTTTCATCTACTGTTCTGTGTTTTATGGTTCTTAGTTCATTTGTTGTTCAGTTGCATTTCGTAGAAACTGATGAAGTACGCCTACCCTATGGTTCGAAAATTTAAAGATGGGTTTCACCATTTTCTATTTATGTTATTTGTTTGTTTTGGGTATATGATGCCTCTTTTCCTGAACTAAAATACACAACAAAAATACCTGTCAATGGCGCAATGTCTCATAAACAAATTTAGCTCGTTTAGTTTTTCGGTGTAATTTTAATAATATATTTTGCACTTATCATTGTTCATTTGCAAGGAAGATTACATTTTCTTCGCTCATCATTATCCAACACGATTACTCACCGGAGACATGATCGTTACGTGGAATTATCAATCTGCCCTGCGTCCATCTAACAGCAGACATGTATCTATGTTGGCTACATACTGTGAAACCAACATATTTTTTTTCCTCCCTTGAAGGTTGCAATTCACACATTTGATGAAAATAAAAAAAAAAACAAATATTGATTCCCCTAAAAACAATTACCAGGAGAGCGATAAAACTAACCCAACATGCACCACGACAGGTGAGAAGCAAACACATAAAATCGTGTCTGTTATTCTGTTTCAATGGTACTGCGTATTATTAACCCTCAAGCTGTGTCGGAGATGATTCCGCAACAGATATTGATTTCGAATTGTGACAACTGTTAATCGTTCAGTTCATATGGGAAGCTTTCGGGATCATATGGAAGCTTCACGCACGGCAGGTACAAGTGAAATATACAAATATGTTAGTCGTATGTGTTCCTGCAGATGGCCATGTTACCGACTTAATTGGACTTCCTTTTTGTATTCTGAATACGGCGCACGTAGAATAAATAGTTCAGAGAATAAATAGTTCAGAGAATAAATAGTTCAGATGAACAATGATCCAGGGAACTTGATTCATCCGTTTAATGCCGATTGTATCATCACCTCCACAACGAAATAATGAACTATGTCTGATCTCTAACAAAGTAGATACGCTATAGGCTACACTAATACACTCACAAAACGTAACGGTAAAATAAGAACGCCATAACTTTTAGGTAAAATTTTACACACAGTTAATGTAAGTCTTACATTGTGCATATAACAATTTTACTAAAATGTAGTAAAATTTACAAAATTATGTAGAATTTACATATACTGTTTACCTAACTTATGTAAAATAAGAACTCCATAAATTTTACATATAATTAATTACCGTTATTTTTATATGTATATATATATTATTATATATTACCGTATATATTTTACCCTTACGTTTTATGAGTGTGCATAGATATCACGCAAATACATTATGGCGTATTTTAGTTGTTTTTTTTTGTTTTTTTTTTGAGGTTTTCTTTGTGGAGCCTTTTTAGAGGGATTTGCATTTTCTGAAGTACAGGCTATTTATTTCGTTTCACTATTCAAAATCACAGAAAATCATAAATTTCGATCCCACTTTATAGCAAAATACAACTTTGAAACAATGGCACTTGTCTGTTTTTACACAGTAACACCAATGCCAGCGTGCACTGTGTGCGGCTAGCCCGATAAATTGCAACTGAAAAAAGTAATCATTAGGTGAGGAAACAACCGAGATGTCACTCCGAACGTTCAGAATTGAAACTATACATGACCAGAAACATTTCTTAAGCAAATGACTAGTTCAGTGGTCCCATTATGTGACTGCGCATTTTGCGCGCTTCTTTTCTTCTTTTTCTTGAAAAAATTAGAAAAGCAAAATACATCCGCACTTGTCCATCCCCTACTAGATATAGGAAAACAAGGAATGTTTTTCTTAGTCTATGGAAAAATGAAAAATAAATATCTGACGTTTAAGCCTCCTGAAACTGTGTCCTCTGAAAGTAAGTTGAAATACCTTACATTTCGAACATTGATAGCCACTTCGAAATCCCAATCGTGTGATTAAGCGTTCCTGGAAATGGGAATAGACAATCTAAAAACAATCAATGACGTACGAAAGTTCAGTAGGGCCAACGTATTCTTTGTTTAAGTCGATTAATCAAAATATTACTTGAATTAATCAAATCATTCATTTGATTAATCAAATAAAGAAAATGTTTAATCAAATTATTAAGTTGTTTAATCAAATGGAAAAATGTCCCTCTTTATTGTATTTCATTTGTGTAATAAAACTTGCAAAAAAAAAAAAAAAATGCATGACGCTAACAGCCCTTCGTAAAAATCAACATGTCACGTTGGCATCAAACTAAGAGGCTTTCGTACGCTGATATATACGGTAAGTTACAGTTTCGTAGGTCAGCTCACTCAGCATAAAACACTGCAGTAGAATTTTCGGAATGTCTGTTGACCGATACGATGATAGATCGGTAACATGAGCAAACCGCTTGCGATAACCTAGGGCCTACACATTGTTCGTGCGCTAAGACCACCGTACTGGCACAAGTAGCCTACCAGGAAAGTGCTGTGTCCAATTTGAAGAGACAGTACATCAGACGGAGATGTGTGCTGCATTGACTGAAACTGTCAGATGCTCCCTGTGCATTCTCAATATATTCGGGTCTGTACCATTGACGCACATCCATGCAGCTTAACAGGATGTTGTTCATCTCGATGACCATACGTACACATGTATCTTTAAGAACATCAACTAAATTCGTATATATGTCTTAGGATGAGGCTCAACATCCCGTGATTGGATTTGTTAAATTTACCTGATTACGACAGTATGAAGTTCGTTGGTAAATTGAATTTTTTTCTTTGTTTATGAAATTTAGAAGTTTAATACGACGAGTAGTAAACGTTTTTAATAAAATCCAACCAACAACCAGAAAGATCTCTGACGATATCAATTCAATATAGCAGAGCAGCGTGTGCATCGCTCATATTACCCAGAACACCGATGCCTCCGTCCTGAAACAGTTTTTATATTAACAACCTTTCATCTTACCCATTACCCAATTCTTTCGCCCTATATAGTTTCAATTTCCCTTTCGGCCACGTTTTGTTCTTTTTTTTTTTGAGGATGTAAAGTTTCTGCAAGGTTCCAGTGACATATCCGGGAAGGCGTATTAATTCCTCTAATTAAGACTGACACGCTTGCCTTTGATCACGTTTCCTTGTGCAGTGTTTATTTTCCCCCGACCTGGTGCAAAAAACTTCATTTTGCTTCCTTTCTCGTAAAATGAAACTTCAAAGATCGCCTATCTCAGAATAGAATAAGAAAAAGATAGAGACACAGACAAAATATAAAAACCAAAAATAGAACAGCCAATATCATCATATGACTGCAATGTGTACTACTGTCATCATTTGGGTGGTTGCCTGGGGTGATACAATCTTTCAAACAAAACAGGTAAAAAAAATCCCATCGGCAATTTCAATATATTGTCTCACCGGCGTGGATAGCACAATTATTCGCATATCTCCCTAAGATGATTACAATACTCCACGGGTATTGCTGAGCAAAGTCGCCTCTGTTGGCTTATGCCATGTTCTGTGGCGGGCTGTGAACTAAGCAAAGTATAAAGACTATTAATGAGTAATAGATGGCGAGCTTCCACTAAAAAAAACCCACAATAATTACGAAACACAAACTAAATCTGTAATGTTTATACATCTAATGAATAAAGAGGAGAGTTTACTGAGAAATATACGATGACTGTCAATAAATAAATAATTACTCTTGTACTTTACACGTAACCTCTTTTTTCTCCTGGTATTTTCTTAAATTTTATATTTGTATGCTCACTATTTAAGTATGATCACATTTACAAAAAGCCTTCCACCCATTCCTTTCATCTAGTCTGAACCGAATTATTTTTGGTACAAGTTGACCGGCACGTCTCCGATGACCCCTGTTAGGATATCCAGGTCACCAGGATGACGTTTTGAAAAATGAATTATTCATCCAATCACATTTTTTGCAATTCATGCGGAAAATACTCCTCGGGCAAGTATCCAAAATATTCATTTGGTACTTGAAGAAAGACTTTTCACAGGGCAAAACAGCACATCAATAATCCCAAACAAACACATTTATATTTCTTTTTACAGAACACGTAAACCCATATTCATCCTGGAACGTGAAAGGAAGCTAAAGAAATGTACGTTTTTTCATGTCTTTTAAAAATAGCTTAACATATGTTAGTGCAATCGTTATGTCCAACTGTCAGAACGGTGCCAAACCTCATACACCACGTCCAGTATTCTTACTGGTGTAGAATTATTTTAAAAGTAAACCCCAGACCACTTAATCTTCAAAAATACCTGACAGGTCAGGCACTCACTCAACAAAGATCTACTTTAAGGACGAAAAAAAAATGAAAGAGCAAAAGGAGAGACGACGAAACATACTAATATCTGAATTTACCGAATACGCCTTCACACTTACTTTTCGCCATATTTTTCTTTTTTTGCAATTGGTACAGTATCACACGAATGTTGCCATAGCAATTTTTCGTGCATACTTTTCATATGTGTTTATTATTAACGCTTGTTTTATAGATCCATCTAGATTATACGCTGAAATAACAAGAGGGTTAAAGCCGACAATACTTTTGCTCATTACGGTTTGTGACAAAAGAAATAATAATCCAACAAATCCTCTCAAAAGTTTAATTTTCATCAATACATGGGATACATAGCCATCGTTTTGATGCCAGTCAAGACTATTTGATTTAAGGGAGAGTGCCACGAATCATATATACTTGAAAGTTCGCCATCATGCTGGCTCTTTACGATCTTGACCGCGTCGCCTGTCAATGTCAAAGTGAGGAATCTCCACGTTTATTTCCTCCTACCGACGAAATCGCTGTTACAAGGAGGTAGGAGATAATAACTAATTTACTTTGTTTTGTTGTTTTTTGTGTCCTCCAAGTATAAACCATAACAATGCACCATGCCAGACTTAGAAACAACCAACAGTTTACAAAAACAAAAAAAAACTTTCGTAAGTGTACAAAGATCACAGTATGTTTCAAAGTTCAAGTGTATATGAATGAGTGTCACCATGCTCCGGTACCAATCTGCTCTGTGGCATGTATACGGGAGTTTTTTTTTAACTCAAAGCCGCATGTTGCGTACACTTCTTTCATGCCATTTATCAATGTCTATGCAGTTACAATACTGGCATCAAGCTAAGGAGTTCGATTACTTTCTTGTCCCACTATACATATTACAGTGATACTTATGAGCTTTCTCATGACTTATCATGATACCCTCATGACTAGTCATGATACCCTCCCATAAAATGTTTCTTGTCTGAACCCGTAGGAAGCAGCCAAACTCCAACTTGGCCTTGAGAGTTTCCAAGACCATTACGGAGAAACTTGAGCTAGTTTTACAAATGATAAGGTGAGGGAATTGTGCGAGATATGTTTACACTGATGTCTTTGATGCTGCCCAACCGTCATATGCTGAAACTGAGCCTTTAAAAATCATGTGCAGTATTTCATATCCATCAAAATCCTTTCCTTTAGCTGGAAGTGTTCTTCCACAATAAGAAAATGGCAGACACTGGAGGGTCACGTGCTGCGGGAATGCAATCTTACGGTGAGTATAAAAAGATGTGCAAAGGATTTACAATTTTTACCTTAGCCGTACCACGAGAGAAAAAAGTTATTACAAGACACCACAAATTTGCTGCATTTGAGGTGCAACTCACTGGACAGTTACTCTGCTACAGCTGATGAAATATCTCAGTTCATCAGCACAGTACTGCACAGTGTACGTTGCACGATGTGCGCGTCGCTTGTTCGAACTATGGCTGGTTCTGTTATGAGGGGCGAACGTATGAGACTATTAGACCTACATACCATACCGTCCCCGCGGCATATAACCCTCCATGCTGTATGGTCATACCACGCAAAGACAATATATGAGCGTGGTATGTCTTGTTACCATCATCGTCCCCGTCAAGTTATTTTTATCACCTTATCGTTGTAAGGTAGCAAACGATAAAACGGTCAACTAAACATCAACATAATAGGTTAACTTGAACTGTATTTCATACCATGACAGAGGATTTTTTTTTTTTTTCACTTTTTGTGAAAAGCAAGACTTTTCATAAAGGAAGGTTGGGGTCAGGTTCAAGTTGTGAAAAAGAAATGTCAGCACAGATTACGACAGCAACACTCAGTTTTCTGATGTAAACGGAAGGTACTTCAAACGATGGTATGAAGAAATGCACAATGCTGAACTACTTTAAAAGGTTTATTCTTTTACGTCTACAAATCTTCTCATTTTAGTTAACTTAATAGTTAATGTCATTCCATGTTCGAGCAAAACCCATTGTCATTCAAACGTTTATTGTTCAGTGGTTTGTGATAAACTGAAATACCTTGATAGTCAACCTTGATCAGTGCAAGAACTAATAGAATGTTGTCAGTTTGTCTTGATTTGCTCAATTAATGTGTTCGTGGTCGTAATTAACTTAATCAGTTTTAGGTATTTTTAGCGTATATTATGTGTCGGATCAATGGCTCGAAGAGCCTCAACACTCATCATGAACAGGAAGTCATGAATAATTTTTCTTACGCTTGAGAATATGCCTCTCCCATATACCTTACCCAACAACGTATATTTCAAGAGAAACGGCTCTTGCAGTCAATAAATTTACGCCCTTAGAGGCGCCTGTCACCCACAAAATTTGAAGGGTCTCTATTCTATGTAACCCACTAAATCTGGAAAGGTTTCTGTGTCGTCTAAGCTATCTCTGCAGTAGACTTCCCATAGTACCAATGGCGCTCATGGAAATCTTCCCATTTATAGTTTATTCTCCAAATTCTTTTCCCAAACAGTGCAAAGAATTACCTTCACTACATTCGTAGCATAAAATGAGTTGCTGTTAATGTGAACTATACAACAATGACTTCATAGAAATAAACAAAAAACATCATTCATAGAGTTTTTCTTCTTTTTTTTCTGTTCATTTTTTTTCGTTTCAACGTAATTGATAGTGTGTACACAGCGGCAAGTACACATAACACTTCATTACGCAAGGCCTAGTGTTTAAATGTTCAAGACTCTTAGAGCCTCATGACATGAATCCTATGGGCTGTTGATAAACTGTTAGTCAATATGTAAATTAGACAATTGACACATGTTTGCCATCATGTTTCATGTTCTCCTGCAAAACGTCTCTTGCTTCTTAGCGATTTAAAATTTCTTGAAGCTTAGTTTTGAGTGACGTCCCAGCGGTGGAAGCGTGCGCAATGGTTACACGTATAATTACAGTTGGGAAACTGTATACATGTAGACAGTACAAGTAAAAGCGGCCAAAAAGAAAAAAATGATGATGAAATTTAGATAATGCTAGGTGTAGTTCGGGATTGAAATTAAATTTAATTTCGTTTTCTTCTTTCCTAGAACGATTTTGATGTAACTGTCTGTTATAATTGACCATTTTACCCCAAAACACGGGGGTTCACTGAACGCTCAGTCTTATGGTATTCCTCTCGAAAAAAAACGTCAGATTACTGAGAAGTCAAAAAATGGTATCGCGTAGCCATCGACAAACAACTAAGACGCGTTCGCAGCTGCCTTCCTCGGGCGTATTTCGTCGGGTTAGCTGGAGGGGGGACTTTGAAGGCAGAGAGAAGTGGGAGAGTGAGAGAAAAGTCAATGGGAGAGTAATAGAAACGAATAAAAATAAGCAGACCCCGAGAATGATTCGGTCTATCAAGACAAGGATAACACTTACCCAAGACAACATTTAAAGCTACACACAGCAAGATCAGTGGATTGATAAATTCCTTGATACGAAGATCTTTGCAGGTGCGTCGTTGGCGGCCTACAGAAAGTTATGAAGCTGCAGTGAGGGAATCACAGGTGATGTATTTGTCTTTAAAGAGTATGCCATGTATGCTAAGAACGTCAACTGTGGGCCAGCATGAAGCGTTATTAAGCAAAAATCTGCACACAAAACAAGTAAAAGTACGTAAAGGGTGGGGGGGGGGGGTGTATGTGTGGAGGAGGAAGAGAAGTGGAGGAGGAAGAGAAAGGACTCTACTATCGATAGAGCTCTTTCGGGTGAAGTTAATGGGTATTCTGTTCTTCCGGGCATATCCACTTTTACAGATATGAAGTTATGGATTCAATTTTATGTGCGTTTACCAGCCCGTTTGTTTCATTACGAAACAGTCACTGCATGACTGTCTTTTCTTTTTGGAAACATGACAGGGGCGTCAATGCAAAGAAAAAGAAACAAATAAAGCATACCTGCTTTATTTTTCAACAATTTGGCGTGCATGTAGCCACCACGAACTTCACACACTTACGTTCTCGGATCAGAATACCGAAGTTTGTCACGTTTTGTTTGTTTTTGCCTTCCGACGGCTCTTCCACCCTAATCTCTTAATTCTGATCTTCACACACTGTTTAAGGACGCCTGAGGTATAGTGGCCACCAGTGTGTGTCTATGTGAGTACCTCGGGAGGTCATGCACATTACGAAATTAGTTCGGCGATCCGAATGAACTTCCTGAAAAAGAACAAAATGGTATAATTCATAACTGCAGCTCTAAAAAAAAAAAAAATCTGATATTTTGCAGATGAAAAGCAAAGTCATGAGAATCACGCCTAACCAAGTATTGTGGAACTGTGTAAAGCTACAGATACTTTGGAGTTTTGTTAATCACACAGTGATAACTATTTTATGTCTTTGAAAAGCGTTTTTGCAGATAGTGCATGCCACAATAATACGGTAAAGCAAAAGGGGTGAGTGAAGCTCCGTGGTATATGTACTTGACGTCACAATTTACACACCGTCGAATATCTGCTTCAAGATTTTTTACAGATTCCAAACGAATGGCTCTTCCCCTGGATTCATCTTTCTATTAGGCATTGTGTATATATGGCTAAGTCGCGGAAGTGGAAGTCGAGAATGAAACCTGCGAAAGGAAGGAGGTTTTCTTTATCGAGCCCCCTATCCTCAAGAGAGTGTAAGATTAACTCATATTTACTCACATGGTTCATGTCCACATAACGCGTGTGATAGGTTGTTTCATGTCTGACGTCACGACCGCGTGCACATATTATAGTGTATATGATGAACTTGATCGGTTGAGTTTCATAATTGAAAATCCACACCTCAGACGGGCTCAGTTCATTCTAGCAAATAAGTAGGCCTACAAGGCCGCTGTCTCTATGTGACTGTGAACTGAACAACTGAAGATAGGTTTGTAGGCATTGCGGGTGTATTTACTATTGAACATGTACAGATGAATTACAACGTTAAATGCCAATAACTTTACCTTAGGTTACACTCGTGTTGGTAATGTAAGGATTATTTGTGATATATGTATCTCAAAATAACGTATCCGTCATAAACTGAAAAATGATACGTTCCCTGCAAAATGCCCTTCCAGATGATCCTGAGAAAATTAATGTCTCGAAAGATGGCCGTATATTTACCCTATCGATGAATATATAGTTGGCTCAGTCACTGTCTACCAATGGCATAGTCATCACTGCAAAGCTACAGCATATACTGCAAAGTTGACAACTACAATGCGTGTACTATTTACCATTGAACCATACTTTGGACAAACATTAGCTGGCGATCCTATTAGGAGTGAAAGTATAGCAGATGAACTTCATAGTGATTCACTCAATAGTGATTGCATAGTCACTACATAGTCGCCAAGTGTAATGCATATTCTATCACAGACAGCAGAAATATGTTGGACCAACGTTGGCAAATTACTTTAAAAACCGTTGGTCCAACCATTTGGTGTTCGTTGCTTGAAAGTTGGATCCGACAACATTGGACTAACGCATACCATGATGATGCAAAACGTGCTATCAATAACGCTGTCACAACGCTGGGCCAACTGTTACGTTTCTAACATCCTACCAAATATGGCTCTCCACCAGTATTATAGTACTGTATGTAAAAAGTATGTAGGCCTAACCAATGTTCAACTCACTTTTCAACACCATGTAAAAGTAAGCTGCAAAGTATAACGAACTGCAGTTTTTCCAGACCCACTTGACCATGTGGTCGCCAGGGCCTCCTATTAAAGGACTATTGACATAACTTCATTCATCACCCAAAACTTCAGAGCTTTCTCAAATTACTCTTTCTTATGCGAGCAAATGTGGTCATACTTGATTTCTAGGGCATTTACTGTTACTATACGTCTCACTGCTATAAATACCAAAAAATTATCAAAATATACATACTTTGATCACAACTCCCGTAATTATTTACCAATAGAATCAATGTTGTTTTCACAAAACCTGTTTACTCATGTCACGTGTATAATAAATCAACAATATACTCGGATAACTAGCCGGTTAGTATTTTAATTGTCCTGTAAGTTATTACAGTTAACCCTCTTATATCGCAGATGTAAAGAAAACTATGAACTATTCATGCGCTAAAGATCTCTTACGTTGGTCCAACGTTGTCCCAACGTTGGGCCATAACACTGTTCAACAGTTTGTTGTAGCTGTGTTCGCCCAACGTACACTGGCCAATGATTGGTTGTGTAACTGCTCAATGTTGGGAAGTGGTGAGCTACTCGATTGTTCTATATTGATCCAACGTTACACTAACCAACCGTTGGCTGTCCTACAAAGACCAAACGTTGCATCGATGTAAATTGTCCGGCGTTTGGCTGTGTAACGTTGGCCCAACGTTAATTTAATGTACACTGACCAACAGTTGGTTGTGCTACATTAGCACAACGTTGGGATACTGTTCACTGGCCAATGGTTGGATTTTTCACGTTAGTCCAATGTTGGGCCAATGTTCGTTAAGTCCAACATAACGGGTTGCCAATGATTACCGAGAGATGCCAACGTCGGGACAACGTTTGCCAAACAATATGTCCTATTTGGGTATCACACCGTTGAAACATGATTTGTAATTGTAAACTTGAGATCCACTGGGAGGGGCCTGGCAGGAGAGCAGGCGAACTAATGGCTGATGTATACAGGTAATCGTAACGACTGATATAAACGAATAATATTGCAGAGCTTATAGAAGAAACTAAAACAGTTTCTCTCTCACAGATTAAGTAGAACTAAATCCAATGCAGCCCCAACTGACCGAGTTGAAGGAGGAGAAATCTCTTGATTGACTTGAAATTTCATACAAAAGACTAATTGATTCTACTTATTAATTCAGACAAAAATATCTGGGCCCCGATTTGGTGAAATAATGCACTTGATGAGATTCTGATTAGCGTCGACGTTAAACGAATATTCATGTGACCAATTAAAGTTTACCTAACATCAACAATAGCAATCGCATATGACAAAAAGCTTTAAAAAAAGAATTTAAATCCTATCTTTCCTATCATAAGGTGAGATATTAAATGTTGACTTAAAAACATTCAAATTCCAATGCTGGATTACAATATTATTTATGATGTTACTCTAGCTCTACTCAAATATATTTTCTTCCATGTTCTTTATCTTTTCAGAGAGCCAAAGCACATTGTCAAAAAATGCGATCACTGTCTTACCGTGACATTTAAAAATGTAAACATGTTAATTTCAAAAGGAAGCAAAGGCATGCGGGTAATGTGAGTCAAGTGGTACACGAAGGACATCATAAATTATAATTGCGTTTTCTCACCATTTGGAATTGAGTGAGAATCATTCAAAATTTTACATCCCACGTATGAAACAAGCTGTGAAGATGACTTACTTCGATTAATGGGATTTATCTCCAGCCTTTAAAATATACTGCCTTGTAATTTTAGACTTACGTACACTTTGACGGGATCTCAAATAAGAACCAAGGCTTTTTACACTACAGCCACTGCCACTTCAAAATCTGCACCAATATTTCTTTCAATACTGAAGATATTGCTCTTTGCAAGAAAAAAAGAAAGTCTACTTTTGGCCAGAAAGATTTCCACGTGGCTCAAGGTTACAAAATGTCATGTGCTGCAAAAGTCTTTCTGGAACATCGTTAATTGAAGTGCGTATGTGACCTTGAAATTGACACCAGCGAAAAATTAGATTAGGCTTATTGCAGATTGAGCTGATGAGAATAAAAGGTCACAACTCTTAAAGGTGTTCTAATGTTGCTTCTAAAGCGTGAAATTAATTGAAAAACGGAGTACAAAGAATGTTGAATTAGTTTCCCTGGTATGACGTCACAGACTTCCTATAATGTGATGCACCCGCAATGTAGAAAAACCTATTTTGAAATCTTTCAAAACCGCCAAACAGAACGTGAAATATGGTTTCACCAATAAAGACAGAAAAAAAAAAGAGTCCATGATCATAAATTTCAATTTACCTTGAACTATATGAACCCCACTAAACAGGACGTAAGTGATGGTGAAAATATTGTAACTACTCGAACATACACCTACTCAGGGAGGAAAAATTTCGAAGAAGAAATTTTTGCATCTCTCCAAAGGAAATTTTGCATCTCTTACAAGGTGGAAAAATTGCTATATATCGTCCACCGTGAGTGTGATCATTTAGCTATTGATATGACCTGTGAGACAGACATTTAAAGTAAAAAAAAAAAACACTGGCAAACCATCACTTCTCAAAAAACATATTTTCGGATTTAACACGAATTAATCAATAACGTGACAGAATTTTATTCTTACCATTAAAAAAAAAAGAAACTGAAGTCACGATTTGTGGTGAAAAAGTTCATGTCCACTCACGTTCACTGAGCACTATCAGTTTTCGATTCATTGCAAATGCATATTAGATCAGTTTACCGATTATTTATTGCACTGACAATCCATTCACAGTCAAGTGAATGGATGAAGATATGACGTGCGTAATCATTTTTCTTTTTTGCATATCAGTATCACGCGATGAAAGGAAATTGCAGTCTTTAAATTTACCACTCAAGGAAGGGTATTAGATAAATATTTATTGAGAATCAAGTTGTGTTTCTGTTCAGTCTGTTTCTTACAGGAAGATACAAATGAAAGAATTGAAGAATTATTCAAAGGAGCACCAGAAGAAACTGAAGAATTTGAACCGCATCAGCAGCCGTCCCGATATGCCGTCCCATTCTTGCCTTTTAGAGTGGAACACTTTTTACAAATATTCCATTTTACGCTGTTTTCTGTCAACGTAGATAGTTCCTTTGTCAAACTCCCAAACGGACTCGGGGTACACGTGACTCTCAAAACATAGTACATACAAATCTCTAAATAACTCCCTATCTAAACTATCTCTGATGAGAGTAGCATTGACTCTCATTAAAAAAAGTCTGACTAAGGACTAACGTTCAGAGGAGAATTATGAGGTATTTAATTGTAACATGCATACAGAGGTGGCGTGGAGAGTCGACAGTTAAGTAGGTTCATCTGAGTACGATGAGTCTCTTCTCATTATATGTTAACCTTATTGGAGTGTACTCACCGACGAACTAAATTTTGCGGAGAGTGACTCTGTTTTGGCTTCGAGTGATGCTGTTAGGGCAAGTTTATAAGTGCCTGCAATATTTTGCAGATTGAACATTGAGAGCACATATGGCAACAGACGGCATGGAAAACGATGTTTGTTATTACAACTAAATATCCTATCTGACAGGAATATTCCACTGACAGTCGAAGGGGTTCTTACATGAAAACGAATAATTTTTCACCGAGGACATTTCAAACCCCAGGCCAATATCTTGTTCCTGAATCAAGATATTGCTGTTCGAAGAAAGATTTCTCTGGTGAAGAAAGATTTCCAGTTGCATCAAAGTTACGAAAATACCATGTAACAGAGGCAAATTATTGCAAGAAGTCTTTGCTTTTGTATTGAAGTCCTTACTTAACCTTGTAATTTGACATTAGTGAAAATGTAAAAGGGACATAATTGTAGATTTACCTTAAAATATTTTGGAAATTTAGGAGTTATCTCCTAAACTATCATAACACTTCTTTTAAGACAGTCAAGATTATAAGGAAGTGCATGAGATATTCAAGTATTTGGGCCAGGGTGATATCACAAATTTCCAATAAACTCATTTACCATTTTGAAATAAAATATTACTTTTAAATTCATTTTTTGTTCTAAACAGAACATGCTATTTTTACTAATAAAGAAAAATTATTCCTTCTTTTGTATAAAATATCAATGTACCTCAGTGTCAACTCCCTTTCAAAGTTTAGTTACATTTGTTAAAATTAAGCTAAAATTTGTAAACATTATGTACGTTGACCATTCCAACCTTGAAAAGTTCTCTTTGTACGACTGCAATACTACAAACTGTGCAAGTGTTATTTGATCATGTATCCATCGAAAGCATGAGGCGTGAAAATGTACATGTCACCCTCGAAAAAAAATGATAATAAAACGCAAGTTGTAATATTGATAAAGACAATCCGACGCTGCAAAGTCGATAATATAGATATGTGATATGCAATTGATTATGGAACATGCCACAACGTGTCATCAAATTCATAAATCTAAGAAAAATTCTACAATTCTGTTTTTACCTCTTTTTCCTTTTTTTGTTTTGTTTTCAAACAAGTGAAGAAAAATTTGACTCAAAAAGAAATGGCTCCACAGAAGACGGACATGACAATCATAAATATAAGGAAATGTAAAAAGAAGACAACTAATGAAACGTTCTCCCCTCGCATTTCGAATTTCTTACTTTCTTTTTGTATTTTAGCTTATACTCTAGTCATATTCGATAGAAAACAATTTGCGACATTGTGAATTGAAATGGACAAATTGAGACAAGAGACCGAGACGTACCACGGATTACTGCCAAAAAAAAAAAAAAAACGCCTCCACGAATATAAAAAATGTAAAAAAAAAGTCGAGGCGTAGATGTATGGAAACAAATTCTGAGGGTTTTTTAAAGCAATATATGTTATTCGTGTTTCTCAAATGTCATTCATCAACAGTATCTGATTGTTCACACGACGACGTAAATACAACAACTGAAAAAACTTTTCATAGGCTCTCTTTCCTTATTCAATTTTTTTTTACACTTTTTATTCATCTCTCTTTTTCTGTTCTCAAAACTTGTTTCTCTTCTAATGTGGTTAATCTTTCTCTCTCTCTCTCTCTCTCCTCTTTCTCTGTCTCTCTAAAGACTAATTGCTAAACGAAAAAAAAAAAAAACAACTGTATCCCTTCCCTTTGAACTATTTTATAACTCATTACACTATACTTAATAATTAACACTCGAATATTACATAAGTCAGTTATTACATGACTCAACAGAAATTCCTCCCCACCAAATTCCTCTTTGTGCTCTACTTTTCAGTAGTCATAAATGATTAATGTGAGAGACAAAGGACAATATAATTGCTATTACGATGGCACTGTTTCGAAACGACTGTTTTGTTTTCTTTTTTATTTTTAGCCAGCCATGATCTTCAGAAGAAATGGAATATTTCCAATCAGTGACGTGAAAACGTTGGTGTTACGGACAATCGTCATTATAAAAGGATCAAGGTTATCCTTTCGTATAAGGAGGAAAAGCCACTGGCAGAGTTTAGACATTCTATCCATACATGACGAGTTATTTTGACACTTTAGTATCAGACTATACAAAAAACCCAAATACCAACATTATAATTCACAATCGAACGAGAAAAAAAAAAGACAAATTTTTGCACTCGAGATCTTGGAAAGATGATGAACATGTAACACGTCAGTACGTGTACAACTACAGTGGGTTTAAATTGGCTGAGATTAAAATGTGAGTGGGTATTATTTGACCGAAATGAGTAATTAGGGTGTATTTGCTCCATTATTGAGTATTCTCGTCCACTGTCTTAGTAATCAGAATCGTTCCTTTTTTTTTGGACTTTCGTTCTGTCTCTGCTTTACGCTTAATGCACTTTTATTACGGCTTTGCATGAGGAGAAAATTGCAAACTGATCTTTCAACTTCTAATTGACACATGTGTCAAAGTAGATATATTCCGTTTATCACACGCACTTTTCATTTAAAAAAAAAGATCGCTTTTCCAACAAACCTGTCATTTCAATGGCAGTTCTGTCGATTCGGTCAGGTTTCCATGGGTTCTGCCACGTTCTGCGCGATATCCCGGCAGGAATGAAAGATTTTGCGCTTACCTTCTCGCAAGAGAAAAAAAGGGGCAAGGATTTTCCTTTCACTTGATAGAAGAAACGTTTTGATTGGTGAAAGTTCTATACACCCAAAATTGGTTTACAAAGTTGCCTTCGAATCTGAATTTGTATTACATAGTGCGAATTTTGAATATGTATTATGTGACTATTTTTTCGTCACACAGATTAGGAGCCTTATTTTCCTCTTGGCTGACTCTTCAACTTGAAAAATCGTCTGCCTTCTATCAGTTCTTTACAATTGTTTTTGTTTCCACATCTACATTTAATGTTTATCATTTATTGTGTAGAAAAATACCTGAATTGAATGAATTTTTTAGTTGGATCACCGCATTTCTTGCAGAGGTAATTCCGCGTAGGACTACAGCACTTTGTTTACAGTTGTCGTCCGGTGGGGGGAGGGGGTTGTACTATATGTACGTACTTACAGTACTGTGGTCCCTTGTTTAATAATAACGTGTAATGTAACAATAATGCATACGCACTTGTTTTGGTATTAACATGATGTCAACAGACGAAAAGGAGCAAACTAAAGTTAAGTGCCGACGTCCCTTACATCGGAAGTTTGATCCGATTCACACTAGGTACAGCTTAGTTTACGTCTTGTCAGAGAGAGTTTGATGTGGATTCGAGTTACACAATTCCTTCGAATGAGCTTGCATATGCGTGCGCTCCGTATGTATGCATATCCCGCATTGTTGAGGTACATGTCAATTGTGGACAGTGAATTAAACAATATTTCCCTATCACGGACAATGGATCCGTCGATAATATGGCAAGAGACCGGGTGTGAATACAATGCGTAGAGCTTTGTCCAGACGCGGTAAATCGTTTTAAGCGTCAACAATAGGACTATGTGGTCAAGTTTTCCATATGCTCAACGACTTCGGTACAGTTTGCAATTTGTGATCGAAGTTTAGGTATGGTTTTCACAACATCGAAAGAGTTATTACAGCAGTATAGTTTTTACTAATGACTAAGTTTCATAGCCATCACAACCCACTTCTCGCCATGTTAATCCAACAGTTAAACATTTTATCACGTTTGTGGTCAATATGAACCACATTGTTTTGATCCTGCCAAGAAGTTCCATTCAGGTGATGACAGTAACTGACATTGCTTGTATGACATTAACCAATCATCCACGTTTCAAAAGTTTGACTCAAATCTGTGCAAAGATGTATAGCAAAGACTCTAGTGTTTTTTTCAAACGACCGACTTAAAACACAGATTTTCAAGCAAAGTTTTCAGAGTAATAAAACACATCATGTTATGGCAACAATCAGATATAGACACTACCTCTTCATGATAAACAAAACTCCCTTTCCTTCCTTCGACTGTGAATACAGGCCCGTATGCAGCTTTTTCAGTGGGGGGAGGGGGTTTGTCAAAGCTCTAAGGAGGGACTAAGAAAATTAAAACTCATATATGTCGCTAACGTAATCCTGCTATCATACTGGCAGAGCGGAACCCCAAATTTTGTAAGGGGGGGGGGTTCGTCCGAACCCCTGAATCCCCCTGGATACGGGCCTGGAATAAACGTTTTGATGTGATGTGTTTTCCTTCGATCACGTACCTCCTTAGCTCTGTTGTATTGTGACCCATATAATACGACTACGAATATGCGCACACATATTTAGATAACTAACTCTGTGTTGTTTATATAACATACTTTCGTCTGATGCCAACTGCCAGTTTCTGTTATTTTAAGATGTCGTACAGTTTGAATGTTCCGCAAACGCTTAGGTTAAAAAGACCTTGATCGGTTTATATTAAATCTCTGATAAAATTAAACACCTGTCAATGTTGTTGTCGGCGACAAATAATTCATGTTTTTGTAATTTAGGTTGTAGAAAAGACTTAAACATTGCCATGTCAACGTAAAGAAGTGAACTGTAATAATAAAACTGAACAGAGATGAATTAAAGGAACGGGCTGTATTACCAAACGGAAACTTTCATGTGAAAAATTAATCACGCACATTGGAGGGAATTAGATAAAAGGTATATTTATAGGCGAATCAACTGCACGAAAGTGTAATTTGGTGTCCGTTTAAAAGGGATAGCTTTGGGAGGTATATGTTGCCATTACTTAAAGATTAAATTGTTACCAGAGAGGGTGAAATAATCATAAGGGTGATCTGGTGATAAACATTTAAAACAATAGATGATAACAGCAAACATTGATTAATTAATGGAAAAATGATACCAACTTGATGTCGAACTGAAAGGATCAGTTTTTGAAGCGTGAGCATGTAGAGGTAAGCTCATAATAGTATTTTTAATCTTCGAGTGCATCGTCTACATCATAAATTTTCGTGTGACGTGTATGTCCTAACGACAATACTAAATGCTCGATACCCTTTTGTCGATGAAACAGTAACGCAAATGCAAATTTCAAGTTAATTTGATCACTTTCCACACATAATTTGTGCATTAGAATTTGTGGATTATACCGATAATGTTACAAGTGAATAATAATGTTTTTGCAATGTTATATATATGCAAATCAAATGAAACCGAGGACACAAAAACATTCAAAGTTAAGACGTACTTCACAATTCACATTGATGGTACTGGCAGAAGATCGATACAAATTTATAAAATCCGAGGATAGAATTATTTATAAAATTTTTATGCTACATCATCATGCTCATTTTTAATTGTTCACAACTTAACTCATAAAGTTTTAGCTGATCTTCCACGCATGCGCTGTGAGTGTAAAATCGTCGTCTTGATTATCCTTTTCGAATTTTCAAATTTACAAATTGACATTTTTTTTTTCTTGTGGATTTATTTTCTTTTCTTTTTTTTCATCACAAGCTGGAAAGTAATCAGCAGTACCACTCATTATGATTACTTCTGTTTGCTTGTTTCTGAAAGACGTTCACTCTGTTATGGCCTCAATTTCGGCTTTTCGATTAAATGTTACAAAAGGTACTGTTTTTTCTTTTTTCATTCATTTTATTTTCGGAATCTGTTAGTTTCAGTCTTCTTGGGTGTTGATTTATATTCTGACGACATGCATTTACGTAAACAAACATCCTTTGACATATTCAATGTATTTGAGTAAATATGATGTTGTTTTTAGATAGGTCTCTTTCCTTTTCGATGTTGGCGTTTTTCAGATAGTGGAAAACCATAAAGCTCAATTTCGATACCTGTTATGTTACAATGTTGGTTCATACATATATTTGTGTGATATTAACGTCCATTCCATTTTCGAAATTAACTCTGACAGGAGAACTTGGGCCTTTTTTTCTTTTGTTTTTTTCGACGTCACTGCGGAAGTTTTCTCATTCTTTATTGATTTATTGCTTCGATTCCTCGCATCTAGTAATGTAAGTCTGATTGCAATATCCACAAAACCGTGCAGACGGCGGGCAACTTCACTCATACCTCGGCTAGCATTTCTCAATCCAATTACTTCGGTGGAGAAAGAATTTCACAAAGTTTACTTTTCAACTCGGCACGACATCTGGTGTAGACGTCCTTCTTTTACTTCTTCTAACTTTTTTTTTTAAAAGAGAGAAGAGAAAGAAGACTAAAGGAGAAAGATTCGCCGACCATCATTCGCCAAAATCCCTCGGGTTTAAGGATATATTCCTCCAGCATTTGACTATAGATTGAACGATGACCCATGTAATCGAGCCTTTCAACCTTTCAAGTAGTACTAGAATTTCTATTTTTTTTTTCTTTTCCACGTTCATGAAGCATGATGGGTAATTTGGGTACATTTACTGAACAAACGGTATATGCATGTATGGTGTTGTTGTATTGAAGACAACGTTACATGATTTAACGTTTTGCAACACATTGTATTCCTAGTTGCATTTTTTCCCCAAATAACCCCATCTTTCTTTGTCCATTGTGAACATCATCCGTTGATAACATGAAAAAAAATAGGTTTCTTGAAAGTTATCATCGTTAGACATTGGCAACTTCACCCCACCGCTCGTGTGAAAGAAAGGAAACCAGGATACCAAACTTTCTAGTTTGTGATCACTGCATACCATCAACCCCAAGAGGCAATCATCAATATTTCATAACTTTTCATGTCGTATTCCAAAAATTGCCAATATTTACCGAGGATATATACAACTGTATTAAGCTTAGGATCAATGAGACTTAAGATTCTTCGTAATTACACAACAGAGAAAAAAAAGACTCATATCTATTATTTGCATTTAGTATTTAATATGTGAGCGAAATATGTGAGGATCCCGAGGATTCTGATACTACTACAAGCTTTTGTTGACGTCCCAAGGTTGTCGTTACAATTATCGAAAGTGATTCAATAGAGAAATATGGCATTTTGTTTTTGAGGAGTAGGGCGGGGGGGGGGGGGGAGCTGGCCTTGGCATGAAAATAACATGTAAATGTGTAAATGTACTCCGGCCCAATAGGGACATGCAAAAAGATTCTCCATGAAAAGTAAAAACTTTGACTTTAAAAGTCAAAACTTTGACTTTTCAGAGAGAAATCAAAAGTTTAACTTTTGATATCAAAATAAGTCAAAATTCTGATTTTTAAAGTGAAAAGTTTGACTTTTCAGTGAGCTTTTTTTTTCTTTGCATGTCCCTGTTGAGCTACCGCATAAATGTCTTCTGCTAGCCACTATGGAAAATTGTTCTCTAACACATTCAGTGCCATTTTCATCGAACACAGAAAGACGAAAAAACATGTTTGTGTACGACATCGTCATATGAAGTTTATTGTTCTCTCGAACTCTTAGAGGTGTCAAAAGATTTAACATGTACAATTCTTCACCCACAACAGAGTTACTGAAACTTAGAATGGTGCTGCATACACAATACGACATTTTTTTTAACATACATATAAAGTGATGATATTTTCATTTGCAACCGATAAGGTTATAAGATGTATAGTTACGTCCCATCGATAAGGATAAGATCCCGTTTGTGTTATAATGTTAAAGCGATTTCGATCTGAAATGATAGCATTTAATGCAGAGCAGATAATCAAGTGTCACCGTGCTGCACGTTGATCGAGACAAACTGCGAGGGACATGATGTATTAATATGAAATGTACATGTGCGTAAACACACGTCGGTCCGGTGTTATTGTATAGGGGAATAGCAACATGAAGGAAACATATAACAACATAAATTGAAAATTGCAAAAATAACACGTTTCAAGATTTGCCTCTAAGTCACACTATTGTGAAGGAGTCGCCACTTGCCATGTTGAGTGCCGTTCGAGATTACTTTAGCTCGGTGAGTTAAGTAATTACTTCACTTACGAAACAAAATGATGATTCGTTCGTCGGCAAAGACAAATTATTGTTCTTTTTTTTTCACAAATCCGACTAAGTTTGTCAGCAAGAGGAGAGATGGAAGTAAAGTAAAATATTTTTGTATGAACCGATGCGTTGAACTTTTCTTCGAACAATCACTTGTGTTCTTTCACTTACTGTACACTTTGTATGTGACTATGTTTTTATCACTGAATTTATTCAATTAATATATGGCACATCATAAATAAATTACCGCAGGAAAGGGCACCGAATAGGCCAATTGTCTGTATAGGTCTTGATGACAAGTTTGAAATCACGTCTTGCAAAGACTTGAGTATCATCATTGTATGACACTGTATGAGAGGCAGCACTGACACCCATGCCGAACATGTCAACTTACAGCTTCTGTAGGCTTCAACTGGCTAACATAATAAGCATATAAATGCTCTGTGTTATAAAACACCAACACAGGTTACGATTTGGCCTATAATATATAATATGTATAAGTCTCTTGTGTTAAGTCTTCACGGTAGTTACTATTGTCAATGACTAGATTGGATTACATGTATTGAATGCATTTTCGAACACTCAAAGACAACATGCGCTCCCGTGGCATAGTGGGTTACGCTTAAGACTAATATGATGCGGATGGCATATTGACATCGTACGCTCGAATCCTCCTTTAACCTCTTTCCACAGATTTAACCGTTCTACCTTTCACATAATATCCACAACTCTGAGAGTGTAAGAAGAGAGAGAGGAAAAAAAACACCCAATCTAAAGAAGTAGACATAGACGTTACACATTTGTAACTGTAGCTTTTTAAGCACCTCGGTGTTAACACATATTATTAGACATAAGCATATTAAATCTTATTACAGGGTACGCAAAGATGCATACATATGCTGGGTAAGTGTTCCGATCGGCTGGTATGGTACTGGTCTAACCTTGAGTAGCCTGACACCATTGTGGAAAATTATTTCGATCACAGTATAGACAATAATAACAATAAGCCTACGACAGTGGTGGCAAACTTGCGGTCGGAAGAAGCACTGTGGGGCTCCGAACCCTTCTGAACATACATAAAAAAGTAAAGACTTGAGAGAACTAAACAAACCAATGTTGAAGAATTAATGATGTTATCCATGTAATAATTCGTGTTAACTGATATGTTGGTAAGCATTTGCTCTTATCTATACCACTAGAATTGAGAACCGGTATTGAGAGAAGGTTAACAGGGGACGAGTTTCCAACATTTGAAGTCCACGGAGAAGCTTAAAGGTGGCAATGTGATCCCTCAATTGAAAACGGTTTGCTATTCCCTTTGGCCTAAAGGACTGATGTATTTGGACTGAAGATGAATAGCCCGTTACATTAAGCTACATCCAATCGAAGTTTCGGGTAAAGTACTACTGCATAGTAACTAACAGGGAATTAAAAAACGCAAGAGCGTTGATGGTTACCTGTGGAAATGGATATTCACCTCGCCGTCAGTTCGTAAAATGCGTATATTTCTATCCTAGTCTGTCCTCTGCCAATCCCCCAAGCTCCCGTTGAACAGTAAACCAACTTTAGCATCGCGAAGGGGGTTGGAAGTATAGACTACGTAGAAAATATAAAATAAAAAATAGAATCCCGTAGAAGGTGTTGTGAATTAGAGAAGCGTTTACCGTCAAAAGAGGTGAAAGGTAGACATTCCGTTACTTTGGATATGTCGATATCTACACTGTAGATACTGCCTGAGCCTGTGAAAAGCTAACGTACTTTTTTAACTGAATCATCGAACGAGATGTAAGAATAAAAAAAAAAACCGAGTCAGTACCATCAAATAACAAAATTATCTGTAAACTCGACTCAATACTTTTTTTTATCTCTTTTCATATCTCTTTTCATATCTCTTTTGATGGGTTCTTTGAATTGTTAACCTTGACTGTCGTCTCCATCTCACCTTGAACCTTCATCATCTACTATATTCGAAACGTCCAAATACGATTGGAGAGCAAATCGAGAAACAAAATCATCGAAGTAGACTTAAACTGAAAAGTTGACGAAAAGAACTCCTGGGAGTGTATTTGCTCTCCTTAAAGAGGCTTTTAATTAGCCATAACCGACCTTCGGCCGTGTCATAAATATCAGAACATCGTGTTCTCCCGAGAACCGCATCTATAAACCATGATGTAGTTTTTTTTTTTTTCCGTGTCATTCCCTTTACCCATTGCCTTCTTTTGCTGGTTTTATCAAGTCCCTTGGAGGAATTATAACTCCCAACGTCTCTTCAAAACTGAGTTTTCCTCATTCGGTCCCTAGTCTATTCCTGAGCAAACCCTCTTCTTGATTATCTGTCATCGGCGTCAGATTTGTTAAGCTAACATTGTTTCAAGCATCAGGAAAATGCCAAAACATATCACACCGCGATTTTCATCAATCTCTTGTCACCATCTTTTCTTAGTAAACAGAAGAGCTCCCTCGAGAGGAAGATGTAATTATAAAAAGTGCAAAGCAGTCCTTTTAAAAGTCAAGAAAGCCCTTCTTTCCATACCTTTTGATTTTCTTTTTTCTCCAGTCCATGGAGACTAAAAGCTGATGGGAGTCAATAGTCTCTTACCAACATTGTGTGGTGTGAACGAACGCGACCGGCAGTCTCTTGGAGAAGAACGCACATGCAATGATTTTTAATTAAAGCAACTTACGAAATGCTCTACCAGAGTTCACGCGTGTGGATACTCCGCATATGTAGGATGAGATTCCAATTCCATTCATTGGTATCAAACCACAGCGGTGACCCTTGCGCCTACATAATCTATATATATATATATATATATATATATATATATATATATATATATATATGTATGTATATATATGTATATATATGTATATATATATATATACATTTACTCAAGTCTTCAGCACTAACGATTGAAGGTTGCATTTTTTTTCTTCAAAACAACGGATCCGCGTGCAGTGCTTGCTTGGAGACTGCAAGGACAAACAATTAATGTAGAATGCCTCAAGTTTTGGATACAACGTCGAAATAGAAATGATCACCTACGTTCATACCTAGCAGAATTTGGAGTATGTTGCCTCCCTAACATTTTCATACTTTGGATAGGAATATTTCTGTGCGACAATATCAGATTACATCTGAAAGTTGATGGAATACCACTTGAGGATAATAAGAGGCAGGAACTTTAGACGCCTATATACCCCCTGAAACCCTCTATCAACACAACAACTTGGTTTCTGTCGAGAATGTGTCCCTACGTACTGTAAATAAGTTAGTGACAAACAAAGTATGTTGAGAGAAAGTCATTGTGTTCTTGTGTTGGTTTTTTTCTCTTCCTGCATGCTCCGTGGGTAAGGTGAAAAGAGTAAATAAAATAAATTATTTTTCGTATCGATGTGAAAGGAGTGACATGTGAATTAAAGAAATCGGAAAAAAGCGACAGCTTTAAGGTTCGTTGATTGTAATCTTAGGAGCAAAATCCAGCTGGAAATGTCAAAATTCTGGTACAATGTTTAGACGAAACCCCTAAGGTTTTGTTATTCAAGTGGGTTATGTTGAAATTTGAACTTCATCTTTCTGTGGCATAGAAACTTAACAGTAAATTTGATATTTTGCTAAAAAAAAAGCAGAAAGCAGCAAAATGAGAGAACCGCTCACTGTTTATTTTTTAATGACATGCTCGGTCACGACGTAGAAAAGGTTGCACGAATAGACCTACTTCCCGCGAAAAAAAAAGAATTTAAATTGAAGGATATTCAAAAACAAACACGGCCCGACAAGCAGGCAACAATGACAAAAAATATCACAATTCATGTCAAATTCTTTTAGAAGATAGCAGAGGAAGATAAATCGGCAGAGGTATTGTTGTTTGTGTTACAGGTAAAATAAATAGCAATTAAATTGTCTTATGTTTACCTTTTGTTGTCGGTGGTACAGTGGGTGGAGAATATTACGTATAATTATGTAACCATGTCTGTATTATATGCCGTATTATCAACGTTACACATCTTCGGAAGTTCCTTTTTACTACTACTCTCTTCGAGTTGTGCACTATACATGTTTCGTCTTTAATGTGAGCATTAGGAAAATAACGATCTCGCCGTGACTGAGGCCCTTCAAATTATCTTCTGGAAAATGGCGTATCGCATTAGATTCTTCTTGGTTTTGAAATGTAAATGTGTAGGTTAGCTGATATAAAGTCGTTTTCAAGTAAGTGAAACTGCACATAAAGCTAATGTTTTTTTTTCTTGTTTGTTAAAAGGAAGCAACGACTGACTGATTACCACAATGGCGATACCACAATGAGATGCGATTGTGTACGATTAGGTCACAAACCTTGCGAAAGGTTCACCAACATTGTAAAAAAGATCTGGGACAAATTTCACACATTTCGTAAACACGAAAGCATAAGACAACGCAGTTTCATTAATAAGTATGTGATGATTGTTCTCAATAATCTGAGTCAGATAATTTGCACTGCGAGTATGGTAAGTGGCATCAAACCCAGCTGTAATTACTTGCGATGCGAGAGATATCGGCGTCTTTGGAGTTACGTTGAAAAAAATCAGCTTTTAACCTACTGATGGATTACAATCATCGATTGATATTTTTCCAAGCCATTTTGCAATCATCTCAACAACGTTTCACGAACATTTAGGCGCTTAATGAAACTTACATTGAAGGACCTTTTAAAACTAACAATAATCTTTACTACGGTGGTTATGGAACAATTCATTGACCTTGTATGGCAAGTCACGCCGATGTCGTTGTCTTTAACATTCTAAACACTGTTAGCTACTTTTCGTAAATCAAGATGGTAGAGGTCAATCGCAGTTGCTAGGTTCTGAGTCATTGTTGTTTCATTGTTGTTCATTGCTATTACCTATTATCTATTTCTTTCATGGGCCTGGAAACTTCTTCCTCCTTTTCTGAGACGACGGTTTAACACTGAGCGCCAGTGACGTATTTCGGAGGAAACAGGTACCATCCATGGGCTGATCCAGGTTTTCTCCAAAGGGGAAATTTGACAATGGCTTGTGGATAAGTGATGCTCGTCCTTAGGGTCTAAACGGAGGGTTTGTCGACCTACCCTTTGCAAAATGTTTGCTTATGTAGAGTGGTCTAGATGTCGCCGACCTTACACCGGTGGTTCAGAATTACAATGTGAGAGATATAGTATTGAAAAGATCAACAAGCCACAATGCCCCACTTCTGCAGGCTACCCCTGTCTCAGGAAAAAAAATGCCAGTCGACGTTTCAGCCTGTGCCCCTGTTATGTGCAAGCAGGGCCGTAGCTATGTGCCGTAGCTTACCTTTAGGGGGTGTGAAGACTCCGAATTCTAGCCAAGGCTACTGTATACTTTTCCTTTCCGACGAAAAAAAGAAGACTCTTCACAACTAACAGACCTGCGAACAAGTAGGCTAGGCAGTTGTGAAGTACACTGTCATTCTTAGACGGAGACTCGGGTTTAAATTCTTTTATTATAGTGATAGTGTAATTAATTTAAGTAATATCGTGATGTAAATGGAATACGAATATTTTTCTGTAATGTTAAGTTTTGTGGTGACCGTTCCTTGCAGACGCATGTAAGTAAACACCACATTATAAACACCTCATATCTTCTTCTTCTTCTTCTTATTACTTTGATCACGTTTTAAGTCTGAGGCGTTATCACCAACTTTCCAGCAATACTGTTCTATTAACATTGTACAAAGAAGCCAAATTTCCATTGTACATAGATATAAAATAGGCCTCTTCAGTACTGACTCACTGTACATCTGATAATGTAACGTGACACACGGTTAAATCTATATAGGATAACAACCTTGTTGTAAATAAGAAGTCACTCAGTGAATATAACCAAAGATTCCAGAGGGGCTAAGATAGGAAACTCGTGCCTAATAGTGTAACCGTAAGTACATCTCAGTTTAATAGGTAGAGCTGCCGTTCAGCTTACAGCTGTTCGGTTTAACAATGACGAGCAAATCGAATGTGTGGTGTAAATCGAACGTGTCTTGTTCTACAATAAATTGAACATGCCCACTAAAACCCCGCATAAAGCTTTTTATCGTTATCCAAAAGACAAACAAAGGTAATGTAAAATTTTCAAGGCATATTATTATTCATTAATGTGTTTTTCTTTTCTTTTTTCCTCCTGTAGGCAATGTTTACATGCTTGACCTACCTACCGAGTGAGGGCTCAGTTCCCCCCCCCCCCCCCCGCCCTCCCATAGGTCTTTAATATGAAGTCAGTTCCATTACATCGTCTTCTTAGCGAGTGTTTTATACCTTCAATCTCTAGAATCTTTGCTGTAACACACAAATGAGGACATGGTCCCACGTGATGAGTATGGCAAGTTCACCTTCGGCAAGAGGCACTTGCTTGACCCCAGTTACAAGACAGCTTACAAAATAGGTTGAATAACGGGGTTGAGTGCAACTCAAACAGTATACGTGCATGGGGCCCCTTAATAAAAAGGAAACACCTTTCATGAGGTTCTTTGACTAGAATAACTGGAAAAAAAGTTGCCGATAGCTTTTCACGTTGTCTTCTGACAAACTCTTTCCGATGAGGCTAAGGCGATGGGTTGCGCGAAATAGAAGATGCGGGGACACTCGTTTATATTTGAAGTTCTTTGCGGAATGATACTTGCAAATGAGGCCACATGGTTACATGTAGATATAGGGTGAAAATGGGATCATACTCTTACTAAACTTGACAGATTTCTTGGATGACTTACATGTTTGACTGCAAGAAGTGAAATACGTACTCATTTGGTATCTAGTCCAATTAAGCTGTTAATGTATATAACTAACTGTTTAATTACGATTCAACAGATACTCATAGAGGGTTAAAAATTACCCATTGCTGGGGTAACGTTTGTAATGAGGTGTAGGTAACCATTTTTAGAGTTTACTCCCTTTCAGAATAACAGTCAAACGAACAACTGGTCAAACCGCAAGCTTGGGAACAGATCCAATGAATCCTTATAGAAAGTTGCCGTTCAATGTGCACACAACGTGATGATGCTGCTTTTGTAGGTTACAAAGGACAAGTTGTAAAAGCCTTCAAAATTGCTAATCTAATAATCAATTAGTTGTACTTGAGTACCATTTGAGGTTTTTTTTTACTTTCTCTTTTTACTTTTACGTTTGTAATGGTTGCTAATTCTTGAGATTTACTTTCATAATGAGAAACACTGTGATATTCTTACTCACCGTTTCTAAGGTCCACCCTTTCCGTCCTCTCCCCCCACCTTTACCTCTTCCAATGAGGAAAGTTCAACCATAAGTGTTAGCTGGAGATTAGTGGACATCAATTGGAATTGAACGCTTAATTTCTTTGATAACCTTTGAATGTGACGTCAGAAAGAATACACCGTAAACCTGACAGATGATGAACAAACTCCCCGTAAACTCAGTCACCTTCTATCACGATAAATTGCCGTTGTACCAGAATCTTTCCCTGGGCAACACGCAATTTATGATTCCTAATGTTGGACTAACTTGGTCTTTCCGTAAATGTCCTTTGGTCTTAACATTCCCTACTGAATGCTTTTAAGAGGCGTAACATCAGATAAAGGTGTCTGTTTCGGTCTGGTCATGTTAAGGTGGGGGGGGGGGGGGAGGGATGCTGTTATTGAGAGATTGTTGGCAAGTTCCTCCGGGCGACTTGGGTCCGTTAGGCAGTAACGTTAGTGAGAGAGAGAGTTTGCAGAGGCCAAGACACGAACGAGAGACGTCCGTTTTTCCAGCAATCAAAGTTCATTTATTCTGAGGATCCAATCGCTGATAAAATTAACAATTTTTATGAGAGATGATGAGGTAAGAGAGATATTTTACAAGGCGTTAAAGGCCAAAAGGCAGAAGAACGGATGGGCCCCTTTTCTTTGAGAATAGATTTCGAATCTTATTCCGTATAAATTCCTGCAGCAAAGTCATCAAACTGAGTTATCACATGACGGGCACAACCAATAAGTTGGGTCACCATAGGAACTATCAATAAACTTAGTCATCAAACGATATTACTTGGTGATAGTTCACGGTAAGTTTATTTGAATATTCAACAGCGTCATTTGGATTCCACCAAGTACTGACGTTTTGTAAGAAGAATTTTCATGTATAAATATTACACCTGGTATCATCTCTCAGCCGAAGACCTGAGGAAAGGTAAGGCGATTCCTAATAACTTATTAAAATGCATGATGTCATGTTACGGATTACGTGTAGAATTCGATGAAATTTCAACCCTTTATTGTCTACAGAAAGTATTGCCGTGTAATAAAATGGTTAATGACTTAACGAGGGAAACTGTCAAAGTCTAGTATTACACTTTCTAGAGATGCCTGTTGTTCACATAATTTTTCTGTTGCTAAATTAAAATTATAGCTTCATTTACAAAGCAACATTATGTAGACTGTTTGGTGTCCATTTACTAAATTCATATAAGTTCATGCATGAAACCAAGTCAGTAACATGTCAACTGCTGCACTTTGAATATGTGACTAGAAGCCCACCTGTTCAGTAGTCTACAAGATAAATGCAAATAACTTCTCGGTTAGTATTCATTTGTGTACATGTTACTTTTGAAATGAAAAAGAATCGAACTGAACTGTCCCAGTATACTAGTACTACTACTACTATACTAGTCGGCTACATTGTGTTTACTTTTCTTTTGGCCTTGTAAGGTGGAACACTTCACTAACGTCTTCGTAGCAGTCATTATAACGTTAATCCTTATGAAGTCATATACTGTACATTTGAGAACACGGTGGGATATGCAAGTCGCGATTTTCTCTTCAAGTCGTTTCTATTTCGAAGCTGTCATGAAAAGTGTTCGATTTGTCCGTTTATCTCATCAACTTCTCGATTTATCGTCCATTCCCTTTCATGAAACTATAGACTAGCTGCTTTAACAGCTTTCTTTACCACATGGTCTTTTAGATTACTCGCTATTATGTACTTTGAAAAGTCTTATACATTTAAAAAGTGTTAACAATTGTCATGTTGAAGGAAGCCGTCAATTAAGAGTAAACCCAGGATTAATAACGACGTGATTTTGTTTGTACAAAAATACATGTCTGATTAAGAAGATGCAAGAAAAAAAAAAAACGCACATCATGAAAAACTGAGAGAATATTTTAAAATATCGCTGAATATAGCTCAGTGTCTTGAAATGTAATCGAGCGTGAAAAAAAGAGTGAATGGGGGTGTCTTGTGAGATTTTCTATTACAGTATGAATAATAACTGTCAGACATTCTCGAACATCTTCATAACGGCATAAAACTGGTTTCCAAAAACAATACTTGGTTTTTGACCGGAGGTTAGTGTAGCAAAAGTATTCATAACTAACACTTTCCTTGACGCACTTTATGTATACTTATTCTTCGTAGGTTTCAAATTTTCACCAGCTTCATAATTTCAGATATAGTTTACAGAGTTTATGTTTTTGGCTTTTTTTCTTGTCTCTTGTCATTTTTATTTATTTGTTTATTTATTTTTTGGGGGGGGGCACAGTGTGAGATCTCAAGGCGCGAGATCATCATCACCGGAATTCGTTGACATCTGTATCTATAAAAGTATGACATCTCTAGGCAGCGAGGGACAAAATGACGAAAATCAACGAAAGATACGCAGTTTATGTTTCAATAGTTTTAGACGACTATTTATAGAAACATTATATCAAAGGTAGACTTTACAGTTTAAAGAGACAGTGTCATGTACGGATAACAGAACACATCACTTTGATAATTTCCCATAAACTCTGTGAAGAGCCCATTGGTACGTCCACGTCTTTAAATAAACACTATGCGTGCACACTATGCCCGTAACAATAACATCTTATGGATGCATATAGTCTATTGGTTTAAAAGCAGCCATTGGTTTTAAAATTGCCCATATGTTAAGTACCTCTGAACCCTATTAAACCTGTAGAATATGCTGTACTAATTCCTATTAGGATTCTAAGGCTCCATGTTGTTTCCTCTCTGAGAAAGGGATCTTCAGGGGTGCTCCTTTCACAAGTTAATGATATTTTTCCTTTTTTGTTTTGTTCACTGCATAATCACTTTAAATGTAACTATCGGGCTGTGGCGGCAGGAGTCAGAGAGATGTTTCAGCTTTCAGTCTTGAAATCCTATCGACTTCTTTACGCATGATCGACTAAACGTGAAAGAAAAACAGAAAATGTATTGCCAATGAATTTGACTCAACTTGCATACGGCTGAGACAAACAGTGAACGTTGCAGCAAAAACATGAAAGAAGAAACCAAAACAAAAGTTTGGAGATTTCAGTTGAGCGAATTGGCAAACTGTAAACTTCTGATACAGATATTTTGTTGAAGTATTGTCTTAATTCAATGAAATATATGAAACGTAGATTCGTTAAATCAATAAATCATGATTGTCTATATATCTAGTGTTTAAACAAGGTAGCTGGGTACATGACCGACAATCTCAGGACCCGGTTGCAAAATTGCTACCTAGCTGAATTCAAAGTTTCATTACACTGTACATGGAACAAAATTACAGCATGTGTGCCTAAAGACATCTCATTGTCATACCCCTATGTATGATCTGTAATAGCTCCATGGCTATACTAACGTGTCTTACAAGGCAAAATGTATTATGACTTCACATCAACTCTTAGAGTAACGGGAGTTACATCGTCCGGCAGACCTGTACCCGACCAGGTAACCATTGCTGGTACCCTGGTCCGACTTATGCACCCTGTGCAAACATGTAACAAATCCTGAAAGGGAACTATGCACTCATCTTCTAGATATTTGACTATGTCTCGTCCTTTCTGTTGGCCCTCAAACCCTCCAAGAAAGCATAGCAGTCAATCATCATCACTTGAAATCATACAGACCAAATGAGAATGGATATAAGGTTGAGAGGGGGTTGAGAGATACACAGAACAGTAGGGTGAGAATACGTCTCATTGGAATATTCCACATCGTATTTTTTATGTTGGGTAGTTTTGCCACCTGATGTAAGATTGGTGTTCCAGGTATTCATTGATGTTTACAATAGTGTAACTGTTTTTTACTGAAGTTTTTTGTAGTCTGTCTATCCCACTGCCAAGTTAGTCCGTCTATTCTTTCAGTCCAAGGTCAGAATCGTGTCGATCAGTTGCTGGTCTTTCATTCCCCGTCATCCTGGCCGACATCCTTTCTGTTCTTGTTGAACTAATTGGTATGTGCTCAGGTGTTCGTTGGTCTGGTCAGCAAGTATCCCTGAGAACAGTTTCCATATTGTGGGCAGGCGGGTATTAAGTCTGTAGTTGAGGGGTTAGGTACCTTGCAAGGGGTCTTTCTGTACGTATGGGAGCAGTTCGCTTAGTTGTGAGCCATGTTGGAATGTTTGGTGGGTATTCGAGGATATCTTGAAGTTGTGTTGCTAGTCTGCCATGTAAGCTTGTGAGGTTTGTGAGCAAGTATCCTTGTACCTGGTCAGATCCAGGCGTCTTCCAGGTTAATATTTTATTGTTATTATTATTATTTACACATTGCAAGTGAGTAGGAAAAGGACAAGTGAGAAAAACGCTTGCACATGGCCTCAAATGTGGAGGGTTTTCAAGGTTTATCAAGTGCAGATGGCGTTCGATGTTACCCTTGACTGCTCAAATGGAAGCATACGAGAGCACTTGACTGAACTCTACTTATCAATAAATTCTCTTAATGTAAACATTTACACAGGAGAGCCTACATAATTAACATAGTAATCTAGGAAGAGCTTGTATTAAAGTTTCCATTGTAACGCCTTCCTTTTTACCGAAAGATTTGTATGTGTTTATTTTTAATCGATACATAGTGAAATAGTGACACCCTAGAGGAAGAGGGGTTTCTTTCTCCTGTGAATGAAAAACGTTCCTGCAAGAGACTTTTATCAAGCTGGGAGCATTTTTGATACATGGAAGACGAAAGCGATGAAAAGAAAGAGGTGGCCTTATATTGTTTCTGAGATTTGCTATTTGTCTTTCAAGTGACGAGAAACTGAAAGACATAATGGGGATGTCTGAGGCCAAATTATAAAATATACTTCGTTCAGTTGAGTCGTTATTGATCAAACAATGAAAAATGAATGTCTACAGCAGTATGATAGACTGTACGTCTTTTCTCAGTTGTCGAAACATTCACCCTCTGCTAGATGTATAGCCTTAAAAAGTGGATGTCATTCAAAATGTCTCCTATCCCTGTCAACTTAAGTGACATTGGCTTGGGCCTTACAACTCTTCTACAAATACAGAAATCCAGCAACATATTCCATAGAGAACTTGACTTCACGACAATATTGATGTCTTGAAAAATTGTCATCTAGCCAAAACTTCACGACAGAATGTTGTTTCAAAGGTAGTTGTTCATACGTCAGAGCTAACTAAACAACAGTATAGTTTGT
This sequence comes from Stichopus chloronotus, assembly GCA_021234535.1. NCBI lineage: Eukaryota > Metazoa > Echinodermata > Holothuroidea > Aspidochirotida > Stichopodidae > Stichopus > Stichopus chloronotus. The sequence goes on along the minus strand of CM037841.1, from coordinate 19,695,585 downwards.
GCCTACCTGACTTGCAGTGTATTGGATAATCATGTAGGTCGTGATTCTTATGTTCTCTTTCATTCATATGGTAATGCAACTATATAAAAGTCGACTATTGCTATTCGACGAGCTTCCCCCTTCCATACCAGTGTCTTCATCAAGACAGTAGCTCTGCATTCAACCATTTGGCAGTAATAAATTTACCAATAGCGGAAGATAAGTCCTTTCTTTCATGTGACAAACCGCTACCTTAACTCGCCCCAGTTTCCCTCCATTCACACACACACCCTCACACACACGCCACCTTCGTGATGCCCCTGCAAAGGAAACAAAATGACCAGAGTTTATAGAATATAAATTTTTCATGATATCATATTCTTCTTAATACAAAGAGCTTAATGCAACCCATGCCCCATGTCCTTTAGCTTCTTTTAAACAAAAAGGTCAGGTTATTGAGTCATTTATGTTTAGGCTGTTAATCGCATCAATAAATCATCTTATATAAGTGCGACAATTCAAACTTAATGCGCTTTTGTAAGCTCCGATACAGTATCAGCAAAACCCATCTCAAAAAAACGTTTCCTAGTCAAAAAAAGAGAGAACGAAAACAAGGGAGAAGGAAAGAGAAAGCAAGAAGGATAAAACCTCCCAAGTCAAGATGAAATTTCAAACCATCACCAGCACTCATGCACGGACACAAATCATTTGTCACTCGTGACCTAAAGTAAGCCCCATTTACCAGGCTAGCGTTGTTCGCTCTATGACCGATCGGTTGAGCCCTGGAAGGCCCCTTCTGGCACCGATTCCTGCCTCTTCATACGTCATCTTCAAGGCGTCCCATTGGAGGCTAATGATGGCTTCAATTGTTCACATATAAATCACATCTACCTACGATGAATAGTTTCCCAAGTTTATTAGCACATTGTGAGAGGCCATTTGGGAGCAATTACAATATAGTTTATGTTCCTTATCTTCTGTTTTTATTACCATTGGGCTTAAGATCATGCAGTGCACTTAATTCCTTCTGTCAGATGGAACGACTGTTGTCAGTACGAACTTTAACCAGTTAATCAGTCTTACCTCAGTCAGTATAACAATCGTGGATCATTAAAACTTACATTAGTTTTCTTTTCAGCTTGTAATGTTAAGGCTTTTCTAATAAGCAAACGATTGTGGTATACTGTCGAAAACAGACCACAAATAGAATGATAATCGGTCGGTAGTCTGAGGACATTATGCTAAACCTGAAAAAGAACATGCACACGAAATGTCGTTCAGAAAACTGAAATATTTCCAACTCATCATTCCCTCTTGAGTCGATGGAACTATAAATTTCTACGAGCCTTTCCCGATGATTGGAATGCAAGCATATATTTAGCTGAGGACAGTTGTTTATGCTAATCTTTATCAGTTTTTCGTAAAGGACAGTAACGTATGCTATAAGGAAAAAACACATACACATAGTTTCAGAGAGCGACGTTGGCATTTGAAAGTTTTTTCAACTTTTCATAGAATCATTACAATTTACTAAAGAAAGAGAACTTTAAGAAAGTTAATTGAAAAGTAGGGAGAAACCCGTCTATTAAACAATTGTTGATGCAAGTATAATATAGCGATAATAAAACATAAAAACAAAATACTTTTTGGAGTTATATTGTGAATGAAATAAAAGTATTAAGCATCAAAAATATTTTTGAAAGTTAATTGATGTGTTTTTTTAAATGATAAGTAAATAACGATAGTTGTATTGACACCCTTAAAACATAAAACAAGTAAAACGCATTTACAGAAGGAACGAAAAAAGTAAATAATACGAAAGAGAAAGGTCATGGATTTAATATAATTTAGAAAAATATTACTACCAATGAATCATGATCATTTTCATCATCATTACCATCACCTAATGCGCATTATCTTCATCGCTTCATCGATAACGACGATTACTACCCTGAGGAAGAATCGATTTGGGCACCAGAAGTCAATTTATGAAAATGCATATATATGTAAATGTGGACAAAAATATTATATAAAAAATAACGACACGATAAAAGCAACGTTTGTTTTGATCGCTACCCGAGTTTTCTCTGTTTAGTAATTTCAGATCTCCACCTTCAGAACTTACAGTAATCGAAACAGATGACAAGAATAAAGCTGCCCTTTTTCATAAACCAGAGGCGGCAGAAATATGTAAATGTGGATTTTTAAGGAGGAAGTATTTTAGGTATATCCCCGGGAGCTGAGGAACTGCTCACCTGAGGCTAGTTCATTGAAGTGAACAGGGAGACATTTTAACAAAATACAGAGTTTCGACAGGCTGTAAAGTGGTAACCACTGATGCTAAGTCTGAAAAAAAAAATCGTTAATCGTCAGATTGATATTTCTTGTGACGTCAGTTCTACAAAAGTCACTATTTTACTTTATGCTTACTTTTGACGGAAGCAATGAAACATCGGTAAGGAGTGTGTGTGTACCGCTTTGCTATCATTAAGTTGTTACTCACTGTTCACGAGTGCGTGATGAGAACAATCGCAAACAAATAAAATTTGCAGTGAGTCACCAAAAAAAAGACTGACGTCACATGGTCTTTAATAAGACTGCCAATCACCTATAAGCTTTACTGGTAACATGAAGCGCGTGAACCTTCATTTTTTTATAAATAAAGTTACTTTCAAGTTATTGCTCCACCCCACTCGTGACCCTGCAGTGATATATTAACCATTCCCTGAGTTCGTAATTTCCTGCTTTCTTTTCTCTTTTATGTGTTCAAAATGATACAGTTTGATTCTTAAAGGGAGAGAGGATACCAGGTTGCAGGACGATTGTGAGGGGGTAACGAAGAAGTGTGCGGTCAATGAAAACTGGAAGATACTGGAAGGGAAAACCGGATTTTTATAGAGTTTTGTCATAATTCATCATGGTGTTTAAGTGTAATTTTGCAGTATGTTCCTTACTATCTATCAAAGTTGTAAAATGCTGTAGTAGCATGGAGAATTATTTAAATCTCACACTCTCGGGTGAAAGAGACAAAATCACACGCAGAAACTCAATAGGAAAGGCTTTCTTTCAAAAAAAAAAAAAGGAGTTGACGATACATACTCTTAAATTCACAAGGATGCATCGTCAAAAGCTCAGTGTCAATTGGAAACATGTAAAAGAGGAGGGAGAGAGAGAGAGAGAGATACTTTAAGGAGAATTGTAGAGTATGAACGGGATATTTAGCGATGTGTTTTGAGACTTCTTTCTTTTTTTTTTCCTTTTTTACTTTCATATGATTCTAGATGTCATTCCCATTTTTTCACGAGGATTAAGATGTCAGGATGAGTCGTCGGTGTAGATTCTGTAAATAGTTTTCATCTTAGGATTCCTTCTTGACAAATAATGCAACTTATCTTTGTCAGATTTCAAATGATTCCATCATCATGACAAACTTGTCTCTGGACAGACTGACTCTGTCGATACGTAGCTTACGCGTTCTTCTTTCTGTCATTCTTCCAAAGTTTCCTTATTCTCAATGCAGAAAACAGACAGGACCAATATCTCCACATATCGTGTCAGCCCAGAACGTTACGAATTAAGCAGAATCGAAGAGACATAACGCCGTACGATAAAAGCGACGTTCATTTTTCTTTCCGCTCGAATTTTCTTCTTTTTCTTTCTTCAAAATTGATTTTAGGGTGAGGAACTTTGATTAGGCACCAACGTCTCTTTTCATTTGAAATAGTTTAATTCACCCATGTATCCTTCTACACGGCAGTTAATGATCCTTACAGAATGACATGCAGTGAGTCACGTCTAGGCGTTCCCTCTGTAGTTTTGTCTCTCGCAGTTTTTAAAGCATATTTAGTGTTATTTCCTCTATTGATATATATTTCGATATGACAACGAAGAGCTTTGGAAATAAATTTTGAAGAGTTTTGTTAAGTTTTCCTTTTAGTTTTACTAATTGTGCAAGTAGTTTACATGTCACCATTTTTCAGAGTGTTACGAAGAAAACAAAAATCAAAGGACAAAAATGAATGAAGAGGCAAAAACAGAAGGAAGACTGGGAAAGTATTCATGCATGTGAAAAAAAAAAAATCTTTACATAACAGACGGAGACCGCGTCATCTCGTTACCCTTAAAATTGCATTCTGGTGACAACTGATAATTAAATTATATATTTCCAAAATGACCTTAAATCTGCAAGACTTTTTTTTGCCTTTTATTCAGGGGGCGGAGGCAAAAAGAGATATACCAAAACAACTGAATCAAGGCAAAAATTTAGTTTAATAATGTCTCTTCTGTATTTACTGTCGGCATTTCTAGCACGTTGTAATTGACTATAATGAATCAAGTTTTCTTTGATGGGCGGGAAAAACTGCACATCGGTGATGAACCCATCACGAGTTCGTTAATAGATTGCATGAGTTTGTGTTCTTCTTAAAAACAATCAAAAATGTCAATTTAATTGTATTTCATTTCCTCAGTTATTATTTTTTATACTCACAAACACTGCATCGTGGAATTGATTAAATTTTATGATCACTGTTAGCTGAATGGCGGTCGATTTCGAGTGCGATTTAGTGTGAGATCTTTTTCAGCAATGACGTCAGCGTAACCGAGTGAATTTGTCGATACACGGGAAATGAGAACTTTAATCCATTTTTGAGTCAATCTTTGCAATTGAAAGCGTAATCGGCTTAATTAGAAAGAAAAAAAAGAAAGGTAAAAAAAAAGAGTTACGTTGAAAGAAAAAGACCTGTCATAAATAACGTCGAAATGAAATTACCCTAATTGTTTCTATTCATCTCCGTGGGTTGGGTGGAATTATTAGTATATCTTGAAGGTTGTCTACAGTTTTTGATAAATTGCCGATAATTCTATTGACAATCTTAAGTTCCGTGACATGTTACCACTTCACTCTTTTTATCATTTATTCTGTTTTTCAATTAGATTTTAATTTTACTATTCATTTTGATTTTGAAGTGGCAATTCATAATATCATTAGTCAAATCCTGTTTTTGTACCCCATATTTCAGATTTCACTTATATTTTCCTCTTCAAGTGGATTGATTCGTCATCGTGAAGTCAGAATATACACCATCTGTTCTGAAATATGTTTCGTTGTTTCCTTTTTTTGTCTTCATTTATTCACACAGTATTATTGATTCGATACAATCTGGCCCTGTCAAAACATCCTTTCTTTTGCATTTGAAATGAATTAAACAAACAGAGAGGGGATAAAAGGCGGAAACTGACTCAAAGGGAGATTAACAAAGTATAGCGTTGTACCGATACTTGAATGCGGCATGTAAGAGGCCTTATCATACATTAATGTTGTATATTAACATATATGTAACTATGTATGGCTGCCGTAACGTGACATTCTCATTTGGGGTATCTTTTGCCTACGTCATCATCTCATCACTCAGAATTATCAAAGACACGGTGGATTTGGAGGCAATGGCGTTTACCACAGTTACCATTGCAATAGTTGTCAGGACAACAGTTATTATTAACACAATAGAGAGGTCACATGATTATCCCGGATTGAAACATCGGAAGTTGATTAATGAAGGACCTATCAAAGGGCGTGTCCCTTTACGTTCAGCGCTGCCTTCTTTTAATAATGTCAACTCTGTCAAATGTCCGGGACTTAACTCCCCCGAAAGTATGAAGCGAAGGTCAGAAAGGAGAAGTCCCAAACCAAGGAAACATACATTGGTACAAAGCTTACTCAACGGGTCAAAAGCGTAACCATTTTTCGTGGTACTTCGCTGATCCCCCCCCCCCCCTTCCAGCTTCTGCTTTTCTTCGAGTGTCGTGGTCGAATTGCATGGCTATACTAGCCCACTAGAATTAAAGTATACTATGCAGTGTTAACTACGAATCTTCAGCCAAAAGTCCAGTACAGAGCTGCCACCAGTTACCAGGTACCACCCAGCTTGTGTAGTTTATAAACCTAATTGTTAAGTCTTAGTTAATCAAATTAATTCGTAATCATTAATCACAAAATAGTTTTATATATTGTTATTTGAAAGATCTGGACCTGAAGGAGAAGTTATATCTAATAACTCATGATGAGTTATATCTAAAATTTCAGCTGAAGTTACCTAGCCAATAAATACATGTCTATGTCTATGTTTTGATTCATGACTTTCATTTAACTTTTCATGTTTTAGGAAGTCCGTGAGACTTCTCAGCCAGAAATATGCTTAAACCTCAGAGCTTCCGAGGATTTGGCTCCATGGACCCCTAGCTGGACTTACCTCTGGCCGACTTTCAAGTGTACCTGTCCTGAGACTTAATTTTTCACCCCGAGATATGCTAAAACCTCAGAGTCTCCGACGGTTTTGCCCAAAAAAAAAACACCACGGGGGCTTTGTCCATGGACCCCTTGACGGATCCTAGGTTCTCATGTTGTCACCTTTTAGAGGGATAGCCGAATTAACTAAATCATGTAGAAGTTGTTTGCGTTTATTAAGCCCTTTGAACAAAAATGTACCTATCCTGAGATTATTTTATCCATCCATCAATATGCTAAAACCTCAGAGCTTTCCCCTAGACCCCACTAGGTGCCCTAAGACGGACCCCTGGACTCCTCTCACTAAGCTCGCACTGTGCTCGAATTCGTGATGGTGGGAGAAATTCAATCCCTCCTCCCCCTCAGTATATTTTGCGAACTGCATTCTCAAAAAGCTCACGCAATACCTTTGTAAATTCCTAATTGAGCGCCACATTACAGACACAATATACAAGACCCTTGCTAATGATTTCAAGGCATGCAATAGACAAAGGTCATTTCATCCATCAGAATATATATAAATATTATTACAGTTTTTTTTATAGTTTTGATCCATTTTCTGTACATCTTACAAACTAGAGTGCTTGTCCACTTGCCACAGTACGCATTACATGATTCCCACGACCAATCAGGTTTTTCAAGCAATGACTATCAGCTTATGTATGAGGGTGATGCTCAATTGCAAATATACAACGGGTTGTACGCTTGTAGTTCTTGAGCAGCATGTAAACGACGTTTTTTCCGCCTTGGGATTGTGTTATAAAATGTCAACAAGTTCGGGTATTTTCCCGCTAAGAATAATGAGCGCGATTTGTTTACCCTTCATGCATCCCACAATGCAAAGCGTGAGTACTTCTTTTAATTGCATCGTTAACCAAAACAATAAATTACAAAAATAATGTGGTGTTCAAAGTCCAGTAGAAGAAAATTTTCAACAATTTAATTTACCACTCTTTGGAAAGCTGACACCTTGACCATTCTCATGGTACTTCCAATTTTCCGTACCTTAGGTAGTTAGATATTTATTCAGAGGCCATCAAACTTTACGTACCCTATCCAATGTGACTAATCACACCTCAGTTCAAAATTGTTGCTCCGCCAATTTAAAGTACTCACCCTCTGCAACAAATTGCTTCAGTTGGTTCCATTCTGCACAATAACCTTCAACTCGCACTACACCTTCAACTCGCCTACTTTCAATGTTTAATTTGCAAAAAAAAAAACAACCCACCAGATAAACCCTCGAAAACATTGCATAATGTAAAAATAGGGACGTTCACCGACACGGGTGAACAAGTGCGGAGGAAACTGCAACTTGTAAGATATGCTACCATATGTAAGTTCCCATAGACACAATAAGTATAAGCCGTCTCTGAACAGAGTAAAGAACTATTTAGTTGGACACAGTTTGTGATGAAGCTTGTGTGTTATTTATAGCCTAATATATAGCCGAAAATAGAAAATGGGAATACTGGAGACTGAAGCTGGTCAACCTCTCCGACAATTCCAAATAATCATTTATAATCGTATTTCATCTGAAATAATGTACACATTTAAATGACCCAGAGATGAGTGTGGTCCCCGTATGTTGAGAAAAAGCCTTTAACTTTCGTCACCCATTAATTGAAACAAATAAAACGAGAAAAAAAAAGGAGAAAAAAATTGCAGTTTACTACCAGTCCTTTTTCATTGATCGGGGCCTTGAACTTTTGCAAGAGACAATTATGGGCTGGTGGTTCGCTAAGATCATGATAAAAAAAAAAAAAAAAAACGTCACCGGAGTGATTTGAAAATCACATACACTAACACTCACATTCCACCTCGTTCGCAAATGGTGCTGGTTACCATGGGGACAAAAATATATAAATTAGGAAAACATCGCAAAACAAGCACATATTTACATAGCATTGAACTGTGATGTTAATCTTGTAGTAATTACTGGGAGAGACAAAACTTACCATTATCTGAGACCCTAAACATACAGTCTATAGGGAGACCGGCTTTGATTTTCGTTTTTTTGTAATAAATATTAGATTACCCGAAGATTCATGGGTTTGTCTCAGAATATCCCGATGGTACATTGATTTGGCATGTGCAACATTTCCTTCTCAATGTACCTAACTGCTGGTGATGATTTTCTGTTATATTTCGGAGTGTGTTGTCGGTAGATGCGGAAGTTCACACCCTCACCCTTAAAATGTAATAATATGAGCTTAAGAGAATAATAGAGGAGAAAGGGGGGGGGGGGGCGGAAAGGGAAGGGAGGAGTCTGCATTGAATTGGAGGTGAGGGTGAGGTGTGTGGAAATTACAGAAGGCAATAAAATTCAATTTTCGTTGACATTGAGAAGCTGTTTGAGTCTCTGATATTGAAATTTCAGGGAAGTTTAATCCACAATTATCGAGACTTAACGACAGGGTGAACATTGAACTGCTGGGGAGAGCGGCGATGTACCGAACCCCAGAGACTCTTCCGAGGGAACGCCGCAAGAGGGAATGTACCGAAAATGGTGTCGTTAGGTTGACATTCACCTACAGATATTGTAAGAACGAAAATCAGAGAACTGCTTGGCTGAATTATAAGAAAATGTAAAGGAATATGAAAGGGTTATTGACGCTGAATCAACTTACATAATTGTAGGGCTATCTTGATTTGAATCCCGAAACCAAATACGTTTTGTTGGATTGCGACCTTGCAGGCTCAGTGGATGATTATTCCTCTGTTGGTGGATGAAATTTAGGTCTATGTTCATTTTAGCTATAAAAAGCAAGAGAGATGGCCAATGCCATTGGCGGGGGGGGGGGGGCGGGTTGGGAAATTACTTCCCCTGGGGAAAGATGAATCCACACCAGCAACTAACGGTGAAAGGGAAAGCAGTACGAAAGGAAATTAAGAAAACAAGAAAGAAAAGACACTTCGGTTGTCCTTGTAACAAAAATGTTTAATTTAACGTCTCCCTCACTCGCTACAGATAAGGTAGATTTGCTTTGTATAAGATAATATGGCAGTGATATTACATTCACTTCCACATTACGACATATGACGTAACTGCGTTTAATTTTGTAAAACTGCTACATTTGCTCTCTTTTTTTTCTTTATCATCGACTGACTGCATCATACATTTTTTATACTTGTCAATCTGAATGATCACCATAATTTCAGTTCAACTAATAGAACTTCCGAATTTGATCGTCAATGTAGAGAAATATCAGAAAATCTAATTTCGACACTTAGATCTGGAAACAAAAGCGATGTTACCTTGAACACGAACCGCCCTTGATTAGTAAGTAGTTAATTAAGCCTTGGTATTAGCTTTGAGTTAATGGTCCCCATGATTTCAGTAATATCTTTCCAAGGATATTTTTCGAGATGAGTGTCGACACATATAGCTAAATAATCTATTGTTCTCGATCTTCTCCATCTCCCACTCTCAGTCCTCCTCTCGTGTACCCTTGTTGAGCTTCTTCTTCCCTTACCCATGGACGTAATGCGTTCTTGACTTTGTTTATTGACAAATATTTAATGTCCTCAACTTAGTGTCCAATCACGCACTGGCATGTTCAAGTGATGTATTGATTCCAGCCCATACACTTAATTTTGTTTTCTTACATTGAGTCCACCTTTCCGGTATTCTTTTTTTGCTTCCATCTTGAACAAAACTGACCAGCTCTGAACAGGACATGAGTAGTGTTATACGGGTATGTGTGTGTGTGTGTGTGTGGTGGGGGGGGGGGGGACTCCTTGCTGAAATGGGGAACGGGTGTCCTCTCTGCCACGCTTACATTTGTCGAATGAAATAATACTGAGATGAAAACTGGCGCAATGACAAGTTTTTGATTGTGCAACATGCATTTTCCGTACTGAAAAGTAGATCGTTCGGGTCCCGGGACAATTCACCAAACCCGGACAATCCCCCTGACAATTCCCCTAACTCTTTCCGTACCTTCCTTTCCCTTAACCCCTTTCCTGGAGAAATTGTCTGTGGGAGTTGTCCTTAGGTGGAATTCTCCCGGTTGGAAATTGTTCGCATGGAAATTGGACAGGTAGTTAGTCCCAGGGGGATCAACCGGTCACGGATCGTTCACCCCGATTACTCCAGTTTCCTCAGTGAATGCATAAGTACTCACCCCCATCCCACAACCCCCTCCTCCCTTGCTCACGCCACCGACTCTGAAGTCTCACAAGATATTTAAGAATAATTACGGCTATTGCACGAAACTGATTTGGATATGTGCTTTGAGTTTTGTTTAAAATTAAACAACTCAGACGTGGAATTATTACAATCCCATAGGTCAAGGGAGAAATACAAACCACATTCGGGTTTGTCAATATACCTCATACAACATTGGCAGACGTTGGCAGTCGTTGTTCACAATTGCCATTATTTACTCTTGTCATTCGTTTGTTCACCAATGTAACAGTTATCAATATTTTGCACGTGACAGACAATATGGAATATCAACGTTTTTTAGTTCGAATTTTAAAATCCGGAGGAGGTGCTGCCGTCCTTCCCTTCTTTGGATCTCTATTCATCACTGAAACTACTTATACATATATCATGTCGTTTGATCAACACACCAAATTTAAGAATCTATTGCTTTAACTTGCTTTACATGAGTTTTTTTTTTTTTCAAGCAAAGCAACTTACTTTATGTATCATATCATAATGTCACTGTATATAGATGAAAATGCTTCTCTTTGTACCGTAGTTCTGTATTGCGGCTTTTTTTTTTTTCAGCAGTATCCGATATGATGTCCTATCTTAAAGTATCTGATGTAGCGCTAAAACAAAGACACAATACACGACAGATGGGAATCAGCGTCTCACGACATGGGAGAGAGTGACGGAATAGAAAAAAAAATAGAGAAAAAGCAGCAGGGAATAAAAAAAAACGGTAAAGATTTTTGGCGATATATTACCTCAAAAGAATAATAAGTCGAGGATATGTGGGGGCCCCTAATTTGAATGGGATTTTCGCCTCTCTTTGGTAATCTGTCAAAGTGATAAGTTTGAAGCAACCGGCGAGTATCATTCGAGGGTCTGCGCTCAATCCATGTATAACCAATAAAGATCGCAGATAACGCAAAACAAAAGGGACGCCTATAGATTTAAGAATGAAATTAACGACGGACCATAAACATCGACAAAGAACCATAAAAAGAAACCGAAGAGAGCCTTAAAAAAATAGTTCAGGGGAATTTAGCTGAAGTGCTTAGTTGAGTAAGCAATGAAAACCTTTCTTTGTTTTGTTTTTTTTTCTGTTTTTTTTTTTTTTTTTACTTGAGGAGAATGCAAATTGTTAGTTTAAGATAAATGGATCTCTCTAAATAGACATACTATATTCAACTCGACGAATAAAAGTTGATGGATGAAGACTCGAAAGCCATAAAAGATGGGATTGAAATACGTCTACCTGAAAGACGCGCGCTAACGACGAAAGAGAAAATGAGGAAAATATTCAGGCATTCATGAATTTGAATAAAAACAACATAGCTGAAACCCATGGCAATAATTAAAACAGGTACATGACTGATGTTTCTGTGGGATGGACTTGGGAAGATATTGTTTATCGCAATAGGAGAAAGTTACTACGTCGATAGAAAGTGGTCACGTTCTTTAAAGCAACATCGGCTATAACTTCAAGGTGTCACGCACGTGTTGACTTGTGTGTCGTGTCATAGAATAAACACAATCTGTAATAACCGACTCATTTCAACATGTGTGAAAAAGGGGAATAAAAGTCCGATGGATTAAGTAAGCACCGAAATTACATCCAGCTGGGCAAGATATGCGTATATATATACATATATCATCATCATTATACCAGATATAGGTACATTAACGGAATACATTTCCTCCTAAGTTGACCAATTTTTACCACCATTCTCTTCTATATTCAAAGTAGTACCCATTTTCTCAACAAACTTAACGCTATTTCCAATATAGGCAAATGAGTTAGTCTGATCACCGTGGACGTTTCCACCCTATATTCAAATATCCCTCATAACGACGGCATTCTGGTACGTGATAAGTAAATGGCAGCTAATGGCATCTATCATCATGGAGATATTTTAGAATTCATCAAGTTTATTCTTGAGCATAACAATTTTGTCTTCAATGACCGCCATTACCTTCAAATCAAAGGCACCGAAATGGGGACCAGGATGGCTCCTTCTTATGCTAATATCTTTATACACTACTATCCTTACGATGTCCCCTTACAAGCCATTATTCTATGTCCGTTATATAGACGGCATTTTTATGCTATGGGATAAGGGTGAAATAATACTTAACAACTTCTTCTCATTTGCCAATGAATTTCATGATTCTTTAAAGTTCACCACTGAAAGTTCTGCTGGTCAAATTCTCTTCCTCGACATACTTGTGATGAGTAGAGATGATAAAACAGAGACACCTGTTTATTCTTAGCCCACTGTTAGTATCTCCACTTTGAAAGTTTCCACCCACGGCATACTAAAATCTCTATAGTAAAAAGTCAGCTTCTCTGGTATCGTTGTATCTGTTCCACTGACCACATTTTTTTTTAGATAAGACCGATGAATTTATGTTTTTTTTTTACTCAAAAGGGGATACCCGTATCGTTTACTATGTTCTCAGTTACAAAGGCTTATGATGTTGCGTAGATCTAACCTACTTCTATATCGACACAGGGAAACGTCAGACAGAATACGTTAAGTACCACCCTTCCCTCCTCCTCCTTTTCAAGGATATAAAAAAGTCCTAGGGTGTTCTAGCCTCTGACCCAGCTCTCCAAAAACTCTTTCACGATCCCCCAATGATTACCTATAGACAACCCCGTAATATAAGTTCGGACATCTCTCCCTTCGCGTAATATTGATTCTCTCCAACACCATCTGTAGAAAACTCAGGTGCTTGATATGCTCTCATCTCGACCCCTCCCCTAATTTCTTACACCAGGTCCCAAATATTTCTCTGAGACCTAGGAGGTTTAATGGTGACTGACACAATGTGGTTTATTTACTTTATTGTACAAAATGTCCCTAGGCCACTCACATCGACAAGACTAGCAATAAGTTCAGACTACGGTTCAATAACCACAAAATGAGTATACACCAGAACAAAATAGGATTTCCGGTGGCTTAACCTTTTAATCTCCCAGATCACAATGTATCTGACCTTAAATTTGTCATTTTTTATGGTGACTTCAAAACACCCCAACGAAGAAGCAACAGAGAGTTGAAAAAGATCCTTCGGCTTCACACACACACACACACACCCTCCAAGACCTTAATAGAGATCCCTCGTTCATGCGCTAAAATGGTCGGATGAACCCCAACAGGGTCTGCTCCTTACTCTTGTATTGCTGTTAAGTACAACTGAAGAAGAACTGTGTAATAGTCCCTCGAAATATATTGTTAAATGTTAAAAGAGAGATAGACAGATAGACTGAAAGACAGCTAGACAGCTAGCTAGCTAGCTAGCTAGCTAGCTAGCTAACTAGCTAGCTAGCTAGCTAGCTAGCTAGATAGATAGATAGATAGATAGATAGATAGATAGATAGATAGATAGATAGATAGAAGATAGATAGATAATAGATAGATAGATAGAAGATGGATGGATAGATAGAATGGATAGATAGATGGATAGATAGATGGATAGATAGAGTGGATAGATAGATGGATCGAGGATGGAGATGGATAGATGGATAGATGGATAGAATGGATAGATGGATGGATGGATGATAGATGGATAGATGGATAGATGGATAGATGATAGATAGACAGATAGATAGATAGATAGATAGATAGATAGATAATAGATAGTAGATGATGATGATAGATAGATAGATAGATAGATGAGATCGATAGATGGATATAATGGATAGATAATGGATAGATAGATGGATAGATAGATGGATAGATAGATGGATCGATAGATGGATAGATGGATAGATGGATAGATGGATAGATGGATGGATGGATAGATGGATAGATGGATAGATGGATAGATGGATAGATGGATAGATGGATAGATGGATAGATGGATAGATGGATAGATGGATAGATGGATAGATGGATAGATGGATAGATGGATAGATGGATAGATGGATAGATGGATAGATGGATAGATGGATAGATGGATAGATGGATAGATGGATAGATGGATAGATGGATAGATGGATAGATGGATAGATGGATAGATGGATAGATGGATAGATAGATAGATAGATAGATAGATAGATCATGGAGTCTCTTTCATGACGCACTTACAATCAAACTTGAATTGCACTGTGAATAGTTTTAATCTTCAGCTATTTTTTTTTAATATATTTTTCTCACCATGAATTGCAAGCTCATCGCTATTTTCCTTGGTATATACTTATATATTAGACATATACAAGATTATAGGTGATGTGATACAAAGAAAAGTTCATATTTTATAAAGAACATAATATTACATATTGATGAGTCGAACTAAAAATACATCGAAAACACTCCAAATTTGTTTCGTCCAGACCTATGTGGTGCACTCTTCAGGTGTTGTGTAGCGACTGGCCGGTGCTTGAGTTACATGTATTTGTTGTGAAGGAATTTTGCTGGCATGTCGGCATGTGGATATGAATTCGGTTTTTTGTTTAAGGTGCACTGTTGCGGTTTGAATATAAGGAAATACTTTTCAAAAAGACAGAGATTGCATTTCTTCGTTTTGTTCTTTCCGTGTTTGTTTGAAAAGAACGTTTGTGATTGTTATAGCGTGCTTTAAATTCTGTTGCACAGATTCCGATGTATGTTTCTGTTTTGGTGCTTCTATTTTCCATGACTGTTGCTTGGTACACAGTAGACTTGCTTCTCCCACAAAGTGGACATTGCTCTTTGTCCCGGCAGTTGCATTGCTTTTGTTATTCCCTTAATTGGTGCGCTGGTGATGGGTTTTTTTTGGGAGTCAATTATACTTTTAATGTTAGGCATACAGCTATAACTAAGTTTGATATTGTTTCTATTGATTATTTTATGTAATTTGTGAGTTGTTGGGAATTCCTCATCGATAATCAGTGAAGAAAGCTTTTCCGAGATTGGTTTGAACATGCTTACTAAAGGGAGGATTAAACAAAATAATTTTTTTTTTCTTTTCGGGTGTGGTTTGGACATATGGATTATGTTCTCATTTGAAATTGTGAACACTTGTGTACGTTGAACGCTTAGTGGTATTCTTTAGCTGTGGTGTAGAATACTTCTGCGCTGGATGAAATTTCGCTTAACCTTTTATTGATAGCATGAGGGATGTTCTTGATGATATTTGGTGGGTGGTTTGACTTCACGTGTACGTATTGCAGCGTATTGTTTGGTTTAGTAAGTGGCTGATAAATCCCTGTGGATAGGTCAAAGGTTATATCTAAAAAAATCAACTACTTTTTTATTTGCTTTGATAGTCACTTTTAGTGCATGCTGCTTGCTTATTTCTTACTTCAATTTTTCTGAATCTCTTGGTGAGTCTTTTATCGCAGCCAAAACTTCGTCTCTGTACAGGCCGATGTCTGGTCCTACAATTTCGGTCTGCCGCTCCATATACGTACATATGTGTGTGTGTGTGTGTGTTTGTGGTTATGCCCTTGTTTTCGGGTGGGATCGGGGACCGAAACAATAGATTTTAGGTCCTCTGTAGAAAATTCAATGGATTTCTCCGGTCCTCTCAAGATTAACAATACACTATTGTTAATAGTCTATTGCTAATAGTCTATTCTTAATTGACAATAGTCTATTGTTAAGGTTAGGGTTGAGGAAGAAAAAAAACAAAAGAAAGCACAATGAGGTCCTCGGACTGAATGGAAAACAGAGTTGTATGTGTATGTATGTGTATGTTTGTTGCGTGTGAGTGTTTGTGCACACGTGCTCTCTGTAACTAAAGTAGTTCGAGAAGAGCCCCACTCTCTAATTGCAACTAATCAGACAACGGAAGAAATGCTTCATTGCAGTTGCCAGTTTGTACGGAACAATGAGCTGGCCTTGAAAGCTATTATTTTTGGCGACGTAGATACGACATAACCTTTACTTTCCATCCACAGCTGCATTGAATCCCCCCCCCCCCCCCTCCATCGGATCATCATCGACCTGTGTAGTTAGCAAGATGATTGATAGCAACTGCACAAATTTTAAATGACTTAACCATCCAGCAAAAGATAACTTCTCATCATTTTTATATGTTATACAGTGAGATCGATCATATCATATTAGTTTTTAATCTCACTGTAAATTTTAGTCAAATTTAGACAGCTTGACAGGTAATGCCACATGTGCGTCTAAGTCACGAGGTGATCGATAAAGAAACGAATGATTTGACAAATCATTCGTTTTATATCAATTTGACTAATTGATATCCGAGATTGACGTATCGCTCAGAGAAGATTGTCAAACACTGTACGAAATTACATTTAATAATATGTTTCCTTCGTAGTGATGGCACTTCTTTCATTCAGCCAAAGGGGTGTAACTCTTGTAGATTCAATGCATACATTACCTACAAGGGAGACTGACTCCCGTGGGAGAACAACGTGCATAGATACAAAACAACGTTTTTTTCTTAATGTGAGGAATGAGTTACGGATGCTTTAATATTTCTGCGAGTACTTCAATCTGACAGGTGTTGAAACGATGAAAAAAAAAAGAGAAGAAAATTTCGAATTAAACATTTGAAGTGATCGTGTGCCTTGCTCCATCCCATCCACTTCGAAGCTAAGTTCGATGTACCGCTAATCGAATCTCTTTATAATGCAGTCACACGTGTGTACAAAGAAGACGTGCCTGGCGTTCACGTTTTCTAACTTCTCATAATACTGATTACAGATGACGCTGACTGGCAGGAAGTTTGTCCTCACGTGACCTGTCCACATCTCTAACCCACGTGATCTGTACCAAGTACTGCAACTAAGAGGGAAGCAAACTTAGATGAAAACAAAAAGAGGCTTTGACAATGAGAAGGTTGTGTAATGTAAAACTAAAACATCCCGCTACGCTGATGCTGAGGACTTAGATGGCAGTTGTGGAACGTAATGATCTTCTCAAAAGAAATGTTACAATCTAACAAAAAGTACCAAATTTCTCCAAACAATATCCTCTGAAAACCAGGAAAAACTTATTATTTCCATTGTGTTAAACGTTATCCTATTCAGTAAAGATTATTTCAACAGTAAGTATACCAAGTTTCAGTTTCGTTCTTCAATCAATACGTCAGATATTTCTAATATATTTAATATTGTTGATAGAATGATATCACATCGCATTTTAAATTCAGTTTCAATTTTCGACTCTCACACCGCCGTATGCATGGGGAGCAACTGCTTAGGAGGCTCCTTCAAGTTACAGTACATAAAGAGGAAATCCCATTAAGTTCAACATGTCTATGTAGGTTCATCCGTCATTGCTCCGATAAGGAATGTGCTTTATACTTCAATATTTAAATATTAAACGATGTCCTCAGGTTACAGACTGCAATCTTCGTAATCATTTGACCATAAACAAGTCAATGAAAGTGTTGTTTGTTTTTTGTCTCTTCTTTTTGCTCGTGATACTTATTCAACCATCCATCCTAAAACATACAAACCATACATTTAGCTGTGATGTTACACCTCATTCCAGCAAGTACGTCGCTCAATATTATACTCCTCACCATAGCTCTGTAATTAATGTTACCATACTATTGCTCAAGGTCACTTAAGATATTACGTACATGATGCGAAAACTTAAAAAAAAAAAGCCATTGGTTTGATTAGTTTGCAATAGTAAAGGTCATTCATGTAAATATTTCAGTACTTTCAGTACTTATTACAGATATATATATTACAGATATATATATATATTACAGATATATATATATATATATATATATATATATATATATATATATATATATATTACAGATATATATATATATATATATTACAGATATATATATATATTACAGATATATATATATATATATATTACAGATATATATATATATATATTACAGATATATATATATATATTACATATATATATATATATATACTGAAAGTCGAGAGTATTTAATATTGACGACCTACATTTGGAAGTTGTTTCGATTTTGATGGGTATGATGTTTTATAACCACTTACTTAGTGTTTACGTTATTCAAGAAAGAGGACCACACACAGTGGATGGGAGGCACGAGGCATACACGAACACCGTGTTACATTAAAAATAGAATGAAACTGTCGTAGCGTTAACGTCAGCCACAATTTTGTATTTTAGGGGCACCTATCGGAAGATGAATTTGCAAATCAAAATTCTTTTGTCTATCCCCTTTGCTTTGAAAACGCCGAGCTCTTCAGCTAGTGAGATTTTATTTTACCTCATCTCCAGTTGTCTCTGAATTATCTTTCTTGGAGTGAACATCGATTTAAAAGTGACGGGCATCCATTCAGCATGTCATCAAAAGAATTAATGCCATCGATTCTTGTAACAGTGCGTCATTCCTCGCTTAGTTTTTCATATCGTAGTTTGCTGATTCTATAGATGTGCAGTCCCCCCTTTCGTCTTTCTTCGAATTCAATCTGTCTTTTAAGCCATATTGGATATACACGTACACAATCTTGTCGATGTACACAGTGTGAACATTGAGACGTATACCGATATGACCAACACAATTACATAATTTGACAACAATTTAATAATTCAATGTAAAGTTCAAATACATCATATTCAATCGTATGGCACCATAAATACAAAAAAGAAAAGAAAAGAAAGGAAGACCAAAATCAGGACGGGTAAATATGTACATAATAGGGAGCTATTACCTGAAAGCAAGTAGTTTTGAATAATCGCGTTTGCTAAGAACAGGGCATAACCCACGCAAATTAACACTGACCATGGCTGTCATGTGAACAAGTATAATTTGATAAACAGTTGGTTTTCAGAAGTGATTTGCAGAATTTGTCCAACAGTTCGTGGATATTGATTAAATAGTGTAGGGCATATCAAAATCCTAGGATAACAAGAAAATATATTTTAAGTTCTCAGTCCACATAGCTTGCTCTATTGCTGAGATATAAATGATGCATATGTTAACAGATATTTATCTAATTTATTTCGCATACGTACACTGCTGTAACTTTTGACTTTAGGTACAATTACCTTTTGTATAGGTTGCTCGACAATCATGAGTCCTCATTGTTAATCTCTTCTAAAAATAACAGCTTCTGCCTGATTAATGTGACCGTTTGTGGTTGCTTCAATGTATCAACTTTATAGAATATGTTTAACTATCACCTGGCAACTGGTCAATTACAAAGCAGTGGGAGTCTCAAGTTAAATCATCACATGGATATGCAATTCTTCACTCGGAAATTAATGCCTTAAGGACTGACAAATTTTTTTCACTCTTTTTTATTTTTAAATTTTCATTTCATTACAATACAATGAGGATACAAAGTACTTACACCTAAACATAAATATCAACATACATGCATGTTTGATTCCTCTTGATGAACTTTACCAGAAAATCACTTGAAATAAACTATGAAGCTGAACAAGTGAGTCTTTGGGTCACTTTTCCTGCTTTGTTCCTAACATTTGATTTCTATGCGATGCAGAGATGTTTGTATTTTTTATTAAAGCAAATCTTCCGACTTTTGAATGGCGATGTATCAGTCACATTCTTTCCGCCGCTTCTTCAGTACATATTCTGCCATGTCGGTTTGCCGGCGATGATCTGGAGCCTGAAAAATAGTCCGTAAAAAAAATGTATGCGGAATTTATTTTCCATCTATAGGTGATTCATGGCTTTTATTTTGGTTTTCAAATGAGTCTTATCCCTGACGACGAATATTACTGAGCCTATAATGATTCCGTTGAGACGACAAAACGAAAAAACCCAATTGGATGGAAATGGCAAACATTAAAAAGCCAACAGAGACGATGGCTATAAATGTATAATTGTCTTGATATTGCCATTTCACTTGTGCATATTTAAGGTCTAATAGATTGAAAACCCACATCTATATCGTTGCATGAGCTATATCAATTCGGCTAAATGGTTTCTGTACATAATCCATAGAGGCAAACAAGTACTTAGCGTTTGACTTGCCCCTAATAATATCTTCAGTCAAGTGGCGTCTGTTAAATTTCCGAAGGTTTTTTTTTTCTTTTTGTCAGTGTGTGTACAGATACTGATCCCTCGGAAATTGCGTTTGATATGGAAAGTAAACGAAGCGTTAAAGTCTTTGACGTAAACCAGTTTCTGAGTCGCCAAACATTCTAAACTGCCGTGACACTTTGTCGACGGCCTAGAAATTCTTGCAGGTTGTGATACGAAAGCAAATCCAAGCCGCCATGCTTTTCTTTCGGTGTGGGGGGGGGGGGGAGGGTAACTTATCATTACAAAACTAAATCGCAATTGAAACTGACACAACCAATGTATTTCTTCTCATTCGTTTCGGGAATCTTGAGAATCAATTGTTCAGCATAATAGTAGTGTCCAGAAATGAACAACATCTCTCCCCCCCCCCCCCCCCCGCGGCATAGTCTACGGCATAGCCTACCAATGTTTTTGTTACTAGGTCTTAAAAGACATTTTTGCTATAGGCTAGTACAATTAAATAAGCAACGTATAGGCGACCTGCTTTCGGTATGGTATGTTGCTGTCAATGGTTTGGGAAAAAAGGGGGAGATTGTAAACAATCAAAAGCAAATGCAACCTTAATCCAGCTACTTCTACAAGTAAGAAAAAAAAGTAAAATGAAAAGATATATTTCCTAAGGAGAGAGTGATACAGAGACGAATAAGAAAGGGAGGCAGATTTAGGAGAGGATGAACATCTTGAGGGTGCCGACAGATGTTCACTGACTGACTGGAATGATTAGTAGGTGAGGAGCTTCTTGAAACTATGTTACGAAATGTTCAAAAAAAGATGTGCAACTTTTGAATCAAAAGAAGAATAAAGAAACAGAAGAGACGGAGAGGAATCAATAATATACGTGTTGAAATAATGCCAGCTCGATGTTTATCAGGTCACGACGTGATAGGAATCGTTTGTCCTTGTAACACAGACCGATGGGATTCCTGCGATGCTGCTTGAGAAGTTGGTGTCTCTATGTGACTGCAACCAAACACAGTATTGTTGTAAGCATTATGATCGCGTGACCTGAAGATCACCATCAAATGCAACCCGAAAGATGTCATCAAGCTTCAACATGACCACTGGCAAATATACACAACAGCCATCGATCCCCGTATGTACATCCACAAATAATCCAGACAACCCTCCTGACATCGCAAAAAAAAATTCCAACCTGGAAGGCGCAAACCATATTCACATCTCACACAGCGAGGAAACGTTCAAGAAAGCCTCACCTGTCTACAAGGAAGTCCCGAAATCCAGCGGATTTATCGGGAGCGTGTCTTCCGTCGCCACCCGAGCAAGCCTGGTTGGTCAGTCAGTCAGCTAGCCAGCCAACTAAACAGCCAACAAGAAACAAACATGACAGGCAACATAACTTCGTCACCGTCAGACCCACCGTACCGAAAACAATATGGCCAAAAATTTAGACATAAATTCAACAAGATTTCCGACAGAAACCTCCCAAACTCACCGCAGGCATTACCTCAATCGAACAAGAGGGGATAACCTCTACCTCAAAGGAAAAAATCACGGTGATCAAACGCACACTGAACTGTTAACCGTGACCTGTGAGCTATTACTTTAAATGGAGATACAACGCCTTAAAATCGCCAAGGTCACACGGTTATCGTCTTTTGTATCGTTCCTGACATTTCTATAAAGTACATAGAATAACAGATCCCTGCCGCAACCACCCACTAGTTCGCAAACAACATGATGTCTTGATAACAAACGTTCCAATCTCATATTGCGTGGCATCTTGGGTAATTTCGCAGAACATTGCGACTTGTGAGTGAGTGACTGAGTGGAATTGACGGGAGTGAATTTCTTTTTATTCTGTATTTCTTTTAATTCTGAATGGTGTCTCCTTGGTCTGTTGTATGGTAAAACTGTATTTGAAGTATACCGGGACTATTTGAAAGGCTGTTCAGTGGAGTAAAAGGTATACAATCTACTAAATCGTTGTATTTTTTTTTCTACATTACCTTCAGTCCGTGCGAGATCCTCCTGTGTAACCAAAGATGTGGTCTCAGGGAAGGTTTAATATCTTCATATTCATTTCCCTCCTAATTCAATACTTGCCCGTGTGTGGCCAAGGAATATTTAAACAACGACAGATTGTCCCAAGCAGTATGCACTGTAAGAATGCAGCCGGTAGCTGCAAAGTATCGAATCAAAGATATCGTCATTACCGGGTTTCCCAATTAAACTGTTAGCTGTTCAATGAAATTATTGTAAGCAAGTCGTAACCTATATTTAATTGAGAATCGGTTGAGTTTCATGTTTCAAATTGATTGAGGCATTCGGAGGAAGTTCATCTGTGATCGTATCAAGACTTAGTCAATACTCTCTTTGTATGGCTTCATGATTATTCTTTCTTTCAAAGCGAGCCCGGAATCGTGCAGTAATTATGAACCATTTCACCACGTTTTAAAACTCTGATATCAGCGTATTGGACTAGACACCTTAACAGAGGATTTTTACCTAGTAGATATCGTCACAGTGCGTCGTGACTTTGAAGCACGTCAAGTTAAATTATTACGAACGTAGAGTATTCACATTTTTGCATGAGGCAACATGTATACAACCAGTGGAAAAATGTGTCATGCACACATCGCTGCAAGTTATACCCTCAATCACCACAATGGTGTTTACATGTAGCATGAGACAATTTCAAGGAAATAATGATTTCCGTTCTTTCTTCTGATAGATGGAAATGAGTTATTAACAATGTGGAGTGTTGCCGAAGAACATTTTTTTCGTCCACTTGTGGACTGTTTTGGCGAATACTTGTATTCGACGAGGCATTCCTTCCATCCGCCTCCTCTGCTGAAGACCGTTCGGAGGCAAACGTTTTGAGTGGAAACACGCGTGGGATGTGATAGCACTTGCATCACGTCTCTGTTCGGTTTGTTGGGTAGAATCAAGCACAGTAGGTCACGTGACAGAGACTTACATAGCAAGTGTTGACCATCTAGTCTTGCAGTGACGTGCAGTGACGAAGAGAATATACTGCACACCCTTTGACGAATGTTGCAATTACGATGTGATTTGCATTTTATTACAATCCTACTTTGCGAAGTTTTGTAAAACTTCACTGACGTTGGTTTCCAAAGCAAAAACACTGATTTCATGAAAAAAATTGATTAGGGTTCAATTTCATGTACAGGATATAATTTGACTTGCCATCTTTAATCTTGTTTAAATGTATAGAGTATTACTCTGATACCAAAATCAAAGCTGATATAGAAATAGCCGTCACAAATTTGCCCATGTTAACGCATCAACGTGTGGTGTCACAAACAAGTGATCACCACTTTATGTAAACAAATATTCAGTCGTTGTCACCTTGCATTAACAACACTACGAATGACAGAACCAGTAAGACGCACGTGGAGACTGTCAATGCAACTGTTTCTCTCTCTCTCTGTCTCTATCTGTAAGTTTCTCTGTATTAAAATAATCTTTTTTTGTCCCTGAACTATCCTGCTAAACATAATATACCTTGATCCACGCCAGTGCTGTCTTGTATATAATGCCTCCATGAGTTACGAAATCATTTCTTCAAACGTCACCGTTTTATGTCCACAAGGGACGCACGAATCCTGATCTCAATCACGCTATGTCCCACATAACTGTCGAAATCAATATATAACCAACGAAATTTGTTTGTCGTAATTTGGTGACGGTGTCGTGTTACTTCAAATTAACTGCAAAGCCTCAAGATGACCAAAATTTATAATTAACAGATGCCACCATCATGTCCCGTCTTTTTCTCTTTAATTTTTTTTATCTTTTGTTTTCTTTTTTAACTAAAATTGTCGCTGTCGTCGTTTCTAGGACATCTGAATGCACAGAGAGATTGTAAACAAAATAAGACAACGGAGGAAAAAAAAACAACGAGCTGTAAGGTGTTTTTGTCCTATCTCAAATTTAATTTGATTCGTTGCCTTTTCCATCGATCATAATAGATTAATTGTTTGATTGAAAAACAAAACAGGTTTGAATGTCATTTTCAATTGCATCAGATAATAACGTACTACATAACTGGCACACTTATGCTCGTCAAGTATCTAGCATAACTAGATTTTCTCTTGAATACACAAAGCAAGTATAAAGGCCTGAATGACTCAGTGGTAGAGCGTCCGCCTTGTACTCGGGAGGTCGCTGGTTTGAATCCTGCAGCTTGGGGCAAAGTTTTCCATTCGAATAAGAAACTCCTCTTTCGCCATAAGGCAATTGCCCATCGTTAGAGGTTCAAAATACCTAAGGTCTATATGCGACTGCGTTATACATAGCTTTCATTCACTCATTTGTATAAAGTCGTTACGTCACTCGTAACTCTATAATATATACACATATACAGAGGACAAGATCCTCCTATATACTGTATATATACTGTACATATGCTGTATATATACTGTGTATATGCTGTATATATATGCAGTATAGATATATATATATATACAATATATATATACAGTATTTACATGCAGCGTATATATATATATATATATACAATATATATATATACATTTATATGTAAATATATATAAATATACTGTAAATATAATGTATATATATATATACTGTATATATATACCTTAGCTTTTACAAAACTGATGGAAATATAGTAACACTTTATTATATCAATATTTTTGGAAAACATATGCCTCGTTTCTTTAAAAAAAACAACAACAACAAAGAATCAATCAGTAAGTGCACATTGTAATGTAAATGCGTGACTTGTGTCAGCAAAGTTATTGGCACCTGTGCTTGTTTAACACCTTACTTGAATAGGGACGTCCTTCATGGTGTCCTTCAAGACATGCAGCAATCTAAAATTTACTGCATAATTTGAAAAAAAAATACAGCCATCGAAAATAGGTACATTGTGAGAATGGAATATTTTCGTTTTCAGATGTTAAAATATCATTATTGCAATGAATTCAATTATAAAGTGATTGATGTAAATACTTTGCATGGTATGGCATTTTAAAGTGATATTTGACGACGGAATGCCTCACAAATATACTAAGACTATCATGGACTATACAGGAGATTCAATTTACTGTGATGGATGACAAAAATACCGTTCAAAGTTAAAGTGATAAGACGGTAACTTACTGATTTGGCGGATGAAATGCTATCTTAATCTAAGTCAACCCGAGTCAACTGTTGGGTTTCTGTGGTGTTTTGTCCTATAGTGTGACATAATAATTTTCTCTTAAGATGGAAATAATTATTGTAAACAAGATACAGGTCTTTTAAAGGCCTTTTAAAAACATATGTAAACATATATAACATATATAAACATTTAAGATCACCGAAGCAAAATGTCTGATTGCATCATCTAAATACGATGAATCGATATTGTCGTTAACATGGAGCCAAAGGTATTTTTGCATTACTACGGTCATACGTTACACTGAACAGAAACTCAAAAGATCTTCTGTTAAACGCAGCCAGCTGAATTATCATAACGTCCATCACCATGAATAAAAACACTAATATTAATTCCTTACTCGTGCGAAAAGAAGCATCATTTACACAATCGCGGCCAACATTCCATACAAACCTGAATTCTTAATTCACCAGTGGCAGACCGGACGGGGATATGCCATCAGACAATAAGAGAAATAGTGTATATCCGGATTTTACTTTTCTGATCCGAATTATTCATTACGTGTTACTACTTCAAACTGAATGAACCCACCGAGTTTTTGTGAGTGTTGAAAGTCCACATACAACACACAGGTAGTCGAGGATGCTCCGGAGAGTTTGGCTTGCTAATCAAGAAATCGATTTTTGAGTAGAAATGGAAATAGCCTCTCATAGTCGTGTGTAACCCTGGTTTATGGAAGGAATTAAAGAAGATTAAAGTACGTGTTCGCAGACAACGAGATGTATGAAGCATTGCATGTTGGTAAGCTGTCGACCCAAGTGTAATTTGTCTGTAATGGTAATATACATCCTGAAACAGACTTCCCCCAATTGGCGGCGCCCGAAGTGGCTTATTGTGCAAGACAAAATTTAAAAAGAAAAAAAGAGAAAAGAAATTCAAATTAAGAAGTGTAAAGGAGGGCAACCCCTTATCCCTTCTCACAAGCATGGCATTCAGGGGCGTGTTACATTGATATATTTTCGCCAATTAGTAAATTTAATTGAGGAAGCCTGCCCTAAATATACAAATATCCTGACTTTCTACTTACCTGTGGTACGGCCGGACAGCTAAAACAATTCAATTTTTTATTAGGTCTGTGTTTGGCTTTACACTGATAACATCAATAAATATATTCATTTGTCTGCTATTTGAATAGAATGAATCAAGGATGAAACAATCTGACGAATTGGAGCTGTGATGAAACACCCTCGTCAGAATCATCATTATCACATTTTCTCGTTTTTACCTGTTTAATATTCTTTTTTACAGAACGTTCAGCCATTTAACCACATTTTTGTCCGCAAGGTTAAACAGAGGATAGCCAATATGAACACTTGCCGTTGGTGTTTTCATGACAATCATTTAAATCATAAAACTCTTTTAATCACTATGAAGAACTTTTTTTGCACGTAACGATACATTCCATATGCCTTGCAGCATTTGTGTAATATTTTACGTTTTATGTGCGTTAGAGCTATGTTGAGTAGTCTCACTCGTTCCAAGTCGGGAACGTCGCTTTAACCGCGGTGTATTACCGGGGAGATCGAAATTGCATAAGTTTCGTGGTAAATGACCAACCCTTTGCTTCTGTCATTCTGTTGAGACACCGAAACTGCGAATCACAGGTCGGGATAATTGATCATCAGAATTACCGGCGTAGAAACTGTAAGGGCAGCGTTTTAGGACGTAAGATTTGCTGTCAAAATGTCTTAGGATCTTATAAATTAGAGGTCCAGGTTTCAACTTATCAAAGGGAAATATTCTGGAAACAGGTCACGTCCTCGGAAACTCTGGTAGATGAAATCAATTTGAAGACCTGCCATCATTCTGAAGTGGTCTCCAGCCTAACTGTTCAGACTTTTTTTCTTGAGTGCATCGACGTGTATCATATGGATTCAGGAAAAAAAAAAAAAACGAAGGGACCGTATTCATCTCACCCACGAATTGGATTCAAGCTTTTCCGCAAAATGGTTAGCAGGTTACTTATAAATCCATTTGAAAAAAAGTGTGAATGATGTCATTAACTACTAACAGAATATTATATGTTATAAATACGAACAAAACAAAACTGTTGATGGGTGAAGTACAAAATTTTGGATGACCTTTAATTTGTTACGTATGTGGATTTTCGCGTACAACAAGTGGTAAGATTTGTAATAATGGACAGTGATAAATTTTCTTTCTTCATATCTTTCAGAAACTGCAACTAATGAACCTTGTTAGTAAAAGGGACATAATGAACTTCAGTGCTGGACACAGCAGAGTTCATTTTGCAAACAGTGATTGTGTGCGGGGCAAGGAAGATAGGGGGTCATCATTCTGTTTCTTGAACAGAACAGTCTTTCTTCAACAATATCATAAGTTATGAATAAGACATTGATGTGGGACTTCAAACTGTCCGTTGAGAACTTTCGTTCAAAACCCCTTCACTTGTTGCTGAAAAAAGTCCTTCAGTTCCTTTGTGTGACATAACATGAAAGAGAGTAAATTTTCGGCGTAAACTCACATATCACAGTAGAAAGTTGGGACTGATACAAATATAAGTAAATTTAGCATGTGTTCCGCAGACTAGTTGGAAGTATTTTATTGCACGTTCTTGGCCAATTTCCCCTACAGCAATCCTCATGTTCAATTGGATAAGCATTGACCCCCTCCAAAGTGTAACGGCGCACACTTGAATTCTCCAATTCGCAATCATGTTCGTCCATGTCTTCAAGGGATACAAGTGAAGAATATGTCACTCAAAAATTTTGCTTTGTTTTGCAATGAATAATACACAGTCCTCTATCTGAAAGCAAATATCGACAAATTCGTTCACGATTTCATTTTATGGAAAATATAGCCAAAGGAGAGTAGGTTCCCCTGGTCATACCTCAAAAGGCAAGCACTGTAGATTTTTTCCAAGTGACACATTAAACAGGATTTAGGCGAAAGGATGTCCCTAGAGTACTTTCAACCGAAGAGGAGTAAACAAAAATATCTTCGGGTTGCATAGCTGTGACCGTTGTCCGAAGGGAATGTAAATTCAATACCATTGGTGATCACATAAGTATCTGGATCTATACGTTCGTGAGTCGATAATATTTTTGGACATGTTCTGTGTAGTCGCGGCCTCTTCCAATGAAACAGGTAAAACAATTGTGGCGCTTGAGATCGTGCTTATATTCCCCTTACAGTGTATTACTCTTCAGGGAAAGGTTAAGTCCGTAATTTTTGCAACATCATTTTCCTAATTTATTAGATACAAATATGAAAAAAGGGGTGTTCATTTGAAGCGAAGTTGATGAAAGTTACGTCTCGCTATTTCGTCAAATAGAGAGAAAATAGGGGTAACGTCTTACCATCTTGTGTTGCAAATTATCAATATTATTAATATATTAAACTAATAACATACCAACATTTTAGCTTCCCCTCTCTCCTGAAGTTTGACCGTCAGATTAATTCCTATTACAAGTTAACAATCATTTCACTTTATCACACTTTTGTCTCGTACAACAGTCATTTCAAATGCAACGCGAATGTTATCTTTAGTTCTGCCTCTGATAAAGTGAATGATAACTTTCGAATGTACTCCGAAATCCATTTTTATGATTAGATATGAAATGCACAATGTCAATTTCACATTGGCAATAATTTATTCACATATTTTTAACCCTTTCTGTGAATATGATCTAGTTTCACAATACCAACCTACATTTTTGTTTACATTTAAAACTTAGTTGAGTTGTTCCTTGCAAGCACACATCTTGGTGATCATGCCCTCCATTAGGTGGTATAGTACAGCCTTTTCCGGTTTCATTCAAAGTTTGGGGCTCATGATACCTTAATAAGTGATCATATATGAAAATGTCTTAGAGAGAAGTATATCAGGAACGGACGGATGTGATACATACCGAGAGAGCAACTATTCGGTTGTGTGAACTATGGTTTGATGTATACTTTCAAAAGGGTGTTTATTGTCGACGCTTGTTAAAAAAGTCAAAAGGTTTAATTCGGCGCTGTTTACTTAACTTTAACCAAATAAATTTACCAAGACATTTCCATCAGAAGGATACATAATTATGTAAAAATTACTGCCACATGAGTTTTGATTACTTCTTCGCTTGCAGTTGGTCCTTGGGAATATTCCAGTGGGAGAAAAAGTGTTTATTATTCAGAGTATCACATTCGCAAGAGAATCATTCCGATAACTTTTTTTTTCAAATTCACATTTTGGGTTACATAATCTTTTAGGTCATCAAAGCCAAAGGCTGCTCTCTGACAAAATCAAAAGTGAGACAGGATTTGCTCATGGTATATGTATATATGTATTTTTTAAGTAACCAATGAATAAATAATTGAAAACAAAGTGTTCTTCCTTTGTCCAACGTCAACCATACATGTATATTTTTATTTTGTTGCTGGTAGCACTTCCGTCAAGCTGAGAGTGAATACTTTGCTTCGTGTGCGTGATTGGTCACTGTTCATTAAGATGTTACTGGCAAGCATTGGCTGCTAATTTTTCTCTTTCATAGTTAACCTAT
The DNA here is from genome assembly GCA_021234535.1 of Stichopus chloronotus. Lineage (NCBI taxonomy): Eukaryota > Metazoa > Echinodermata > Holothuroidea > Aspidochirotida > Stichopodidae > Stichopus > Stichopus chloronotus. Next base: position 19,665,517 of record CM037841.1, on the reverse strand, counting down.
TAGTATAATATGATGTTCATATAATGACAATCGTAGCTAAATTTCAGTATTATTTTTATATTTTCTTTTTATTTTATTAAGTAGAAGTGATTAGGATAACTTAATTTTCTCTCACTAAAGGCACGACAGGTAGAACACGTGAGCATTCTAACCACTTACTTTACATGGACGGTATATTGACGATCTTTGTCTAACACCTATACATAGCAATTGCATATTTTTTTTTCGGTGCCGGATATTGAACGGTTGGGAAGGCTGCAATGAAGATAAAATCTGTGGGCCTAACACAGGCAGAGAGGATAAGGGGAAAGATGAAGAGAGCATGAAGAGATGCATTTGACCTGAGTTTGGTCCCTTGTGCCTCTTGGCCAGAATCATCGAAATTTAACGCCTCTATCCATCTTTTTTTCGATAAGCATCTGTTTCCTTTTTTTTTTTTTTTTTCTCCTCCCCATGACAGTATTATCGTTAACTTCATTACTTTTGTGTTTCTATACTTAAATTTAAATATTTATTTATTTTTATCATGACCAGATAAAATCTGAAATAACCAAGTATATTGGACGAAAAAAAAAACTTTTCAGAGGTGAATGACTCCAAATTGGGTATTTGCTATTCTAAAATGTAACATACAAACCAAAGAAAATTACTTATTGAAGATAAATTTGATAAAAGGTTGCCTACATATATTTTCTTTAATAAGTGCGTTCTGAAGTAACATAATGTGCCCCTGTAATTAGGTACAATATTATCACGGAAACGTAACAAATCTGAGAAAAGAAACAAGTAAAATGGATTGAAAAATACCTTCTTTTTGTAATGTCTACCGTAAATCATGGAACTGTGTTAAACATAACATTGCTCTTACTTTGAAGAAAACCATGCGCGAGAAATTGACCTCTGAACTTTTTTTCTCGTCTTAAAATATCTATGCAAAAGTGACAAGCTCACACTTTATCTTCGTCGTCTTGAGATGCGTCATAGGCCTGTAACTAATATGTCATCTTGAGTAATTATGTTTATGTTGAAATGTTTCTGTTGAAAGCATTCAACATGCCAGTAGACTTTAGTACATGAATGTGTATTAAGTGAGGCTAAAAGAAAAAAAAGGTCATGAATAACACATGTCAGGAACTAGTCAAGAAATAAAGTATGGAAGTAAGTAAAGTCCTCATGTAAACCTTCAGTTATATTCAAGCCACAATGATACAATTTGAATTAGCACCCGTTGCCCAATTAGGGTTCGTGTTATCTGAACCATTACAATCCTTACTAACGCATACACTATTTTTGGCTGTATTCACGGGCGTGGATCATGTAGGGACGCTTCTTCAAAATGATGTAACCTTAGACTGCAGTGACTGGAAATTCAGAATTTTGAGCACACGTCCTGATTTCAAACGTCCACATTGTTAATTTTACTGTGTTATAAGTCAAGGCTGGAGCTACGCGGTGACCATATAATATGTGTTTTTTGTTGACATTCAAAGTATGACTCAACTACGTACGCAGACCATTACAAGTGTTTAGTACCCGAAAACCTCTAAGCCTATATGAATATGTATAGTGAACAACTAACCATTTATCCAATCTATTACCTACTATCAGACTAGAGCACACACTAGTAAAATTCCATGATCTTACCAATTAATATTGTCAGCCTCTTAAATTTTGACATTTTGTCATTTTGAGAATAATATTTACAATTGTTTTTCGGAGTCAGAGAAATAGCTAAGGGCATATGCAAACACATATATTATAAATTACGTTGGACACATGCAGACAAAAGAAATGTTTTTTTCATGGAATTGTTCAATGATTGCGCGTTTTCAAAATATCTACTGAAGATCAGCCAGTACAATGATTTTGGACTGTGACACAGCGGATTCCAACTTTACACGTAAAAAGTGTCAACAATGTAACATAGACCGCGAAACTGACATTGCGTTTTAAAAGGTAGATCTTAACTAAATATTGCACCATTTGCCATATAGACACCTTCCAATTTCCTTTTTTCCTTCAAAGGGGGGGGGGGGGTCATCCATCTCCATAGACCCCCTTCCATGGACGGCGATTCATAAATCGTGAAAAGTCACGTCCCCCTCACTTTTGGAGATGGATCCACGCCCGTGGCTGTATCAGTGTGGTTCTCCTCTTTTTTGTCATTAGTATCGGTGAGAATGAACAGAAAAATGAAGATTCTTGTAGTTTGCTCCCCATGCTGTATAGCCTCCTTGCATCTAAACTGTTACCTATGTATCGGTATTTCTACACATGCGAATGATCGGTCTCACCTATACCTTCCAATCCAGTCTCCAGGCATATGTCGTCCTTGTGGCAGCAGCTTGGCATGCGTCGACACTTATGATAACAATACGTTGTATATCTTCCTCGAATTATCTCCACAATCCCGTGGAAGATCTCACCTGCCTCTGTATCTTGTACCTAGCTGTCAAAACAGAAAAAAAAAAAGTGAACTTGAGGGCTTACCGGCAGAAAACATATCCTCATCTGGACAAGTAGAGGATAGTTTTATCTGCTGCCTTTTAAAGTCATTTAAGTTCACACTCGAGTCCCTCAGTTCTGGTGAGTGCCCTAAATTTACCGTGTCATTTGGGATATTGAACCATTTGCTGAATAAATAAACGACATCTTTGAAAATGCCGATGGGATTTCTAATTTCGATCTTCCTTTTTTCATTTGGATTCTTTTCCATTCTCTAACATATATTTTTTTATATTTTTCCCCCAAAAAGAGTAGACTCAAAAAAATACAAAACATACTCAAAGTCAAGCGCCCCGGGGAACAAGAGCGTTATCCGAGTCGAGAAAACTTAGCGGACTAGTAACGATGAGGTATTGGAGAACTTGCGGAGGTAGATAGCGTTGCATGATAAAGTTAACACACCAGTTACGTACATATCATAATGTATCATCATTCACCAAATTGCCACTTTGTTATATCCCTTGGTAATGAAATGATGACTCAGGTAGAAATCAGAACGTTTCCAACCTGCGTGATTTGTACTTGGCATGCCAAGCGCGGTACATCAGAATGACGGCAAACGACGCTGCTCATCAGCCTCTGTTGATAAAGGAATTAAATCTTCGACAAAAAATGATTGCCTGAGCTAGATTAGGGAGTCCCTACTCCGAACGGCAACCCCCTTGCTAGATTTGCTAGATCTGTAATGCATATTACCTAGTAACTATTCAACTAAGTATGTAGTGAACATTCATCATGTACATTAAGTATGTGGTTATACGTGTGCGTCTAATCTTTTCCTACCTGATTTGAAGAATAGGGATTTAACTTTCATCCTTTCTCCCATTACTAATCTCTTCGTTTCAATATTGACCTCGTCAGACGTTATTCTAATGTATTTATCAGGTGTAGTAAACCTTAGGGTGTGGACTACATCGGAAGAAAAGAAAACTTACTAAGATATTGATATGTTTATGCTACAATGCGATACAATTAAGGACATGGAAAGACTCTTTCAGAAGAAGGGAAAATTCATTTAGACGATTCTTGTGACTTATTACACACCATCAACTCATCCTTAATAGTTACTATGTTCAGAATAATACATATACCTTATTTAGAACCGATATGAAAAGGCAGATATTGTACCTCCTGCAATGAAAATTAGATCATTTTTTTCTTTGCAAGCTTTCCATGAAGATTAACGCGTTTTAAGAGAGATATTCTTTATCCATATGTTCTAAACATCATGAAATAAGTAACATTCCGTTTCTAGATTGTGTTATTGGATCTACACAGAGGCCTATGATTGATATAGGGCAATGAACTTTCGACTAATGTGATAGGATTGCAAATTCGGTTAATTTTCTTTCTCCCGTTTTCTATCTCTAAATTTCAAAATGTCAGTGCAAAAAAATCCCCCACATTCTATTTCAATTGATTTCTTTCCCCAATCTGCCGTGATTATCGGCGGATTGATCGTCTTTTTGTAGGGGCCATATTTGTTTAATCCTGTAATGTCTTGAATCAATGCAAAAGTTCAGAGGGTTGAGATTTAAAATGAACCTCCATAAATTACTTACTAAGTACACAATGTATCGTTCTTTGTATTCAACGTGATTTGTTTTCTGACAATCAAAGGTTAGTCATTTCCATAATGACAAAGTATAGTTTGTACATTTGCCATTGCTTCTGAGACACGAACCTCATGCTATAATCATTTTATCTTATTTTTTCATCATTTTTTTTCTATACTCATTTTTATTTGTCCTCCATTGATAGATTATATCCTGCACTATCTGTAACCGATACAGTAATTTATTACGCATAAATTATGATTGCAGAGATAAAACAGGAAAGCAATGTTCATCGATTGTCAAGAGAAGAGTCCTGATGTCATTTATAGCTTAACATAAATCTTCCTCTAGCGAACATGAAATGGAAAAGTAACTAAAAATTCTGGCATTAAATTGCGAAATGTAATCGTTGTGGAAGAATTTTCAACCACCTATAGACATAAGTTATAAAGCTCATTGATAGAAGACATTTTTCGCTGTAACGTCTGTTATATTTATAGTGTCCCTTGAAAACTTTGATTGTTAGAGTGTTTGTCTATTTCCGGAGGTGACATTGCTCCCTCCTCTTGTGATATAAATTTCGATTATCTTTAATTGCGGGACGGATTTGTTACCAAAGAAGTAACACGTCGTACTTGGTATTCTGTGGGCAATATTTATGTGGCTACTATCGACTGCAAGCCATACGATTTTCCGTTCATTTGGAGACATCGCGTTTACGTTTACATTCATCCTATGAAGATGAAGTGGCTGAAAAAGAAAAGGATCTCAGACCAGTATCTGTCTTTTTTTTTTTTTGTACTATAATTTTGAAAGTGTGTTTTCTGTTCAGAATGTTTTCATGGGATTCAAATGGAGAGACAAAAAAAAAAAAAAGCAGATTGTCAATTGTTCTCAGAAGCCTTTGAAATATTCAGTTTCCGTTTTTCTCCCACAGTTATTCCTCAGGAAGATGAGGCCAGTAACACTTTACAACACTTCAGCAACAATTCGACAAAATTCCTTTTTCTTCAATATTTTCTTACAATTGTTCGTGCAAAGTCCTTAGTGCTTTACAACCATGCTATGCGTGTTTTACAGTTTACACGTGCTAAATGACATTCCTATAAATCATTGGATCAATTATGAAACACATACAGGGTACTCTTTTAACTTTCTAACAAGCTCTGGTAACAAATCTACTTATAAAAAAATTAAGAATAATATAACAAAATAATGATATAATAATCCATACCTGTTTTGGGATTGAACAGTCAGGTGGAGTGAACATTTTGTTAAGTTCTTGGAAAACTGCACACTTCATACGACAGAAAGGAATTATTCCTTAAAACCAAAAAAGAGTTATCATTCACAATTTGGAAACCATTTCCTGGAGATGTTCGACTTGCCTTAAAATGCATCCTAGAAGAGATACAATCATTCCAATTGTTTCAATAGCTACTGGTCATACTACATTTGAGAGTGTAAGAGATCTACTATTTCTTTCAAACAACAGAGTATTACATCACCTCCAGAGTAAATCTAAAGGCCGGCGTAATGAACACCGGATGAGCACCCGATACTTTCAAACTAACTAGTACAAATTGAATTGATCATAACTATCTCTTCGGAACATAATAAGTCTCCTTTCAGTCTTTGTTGTCTTTAATTAATGAATCTATTTTCAAGTTAATATTTTGTGCATCCTTTAATGTAGACGCTAATTTCAAGTTTAGCGATTTAAGACAAAAGTTGATTCGTGTGTCTAATCGTGCCTATGTGACTCGGTCTTAATGACCAAGTGACATACATCGAGAAAAGATCTGATTTCATTCAAAAGTGAAACCATTAATGGTAATCAGTGGAAATTGTGTTCCATCATCGTTTCTTTCTTCTTCTTTTTTTGTAAATGGTTTTTCAAAGTTTGTTGAAAATGCAAAACCGATGATGTGGAGTGTTTCACAATGTCAGTATTTTTTTTTTTTTTGAAGTATAGCTCAGTGTTTTGTCTCTTTATTACTTAACTACTAGGTTTCCACATTGGTAAGTGATATCAATATTTTTTTTAAAGAAGACAATGCATGCTTCCAAAATAAACCCTCTGGGCATATAAAATTTTCAATAGTCCTTGAAATAAGGTTTAAGTAAGCAAAGGACAACATGAGGCATACCACGAATCCTTCACTGACGTCACAAACTTGAATATCTGAATATCTTACGTTTATTCATGGTGCGATTGCAAAAGAGAAATTTGTTCTTAAAATGGTCAATGTTTGATGGATTTTAATGACTGCAAAGAAGTACTCACTCTTTTCAACGTTTTTCTTGATTAATTTGATAAAAACTTTCAAAATGTGTTTTTTTTTTTTTCACGTCATGCAGTGTACTTGAGGGATACTTTCCAGCGATTTCGCGACATGCAACCAAATGTTTCCATCGTGATATTATACGTATATCGCTCACTAATTTTGAATACCGCTGCCACAATCATATCGAATTCATCGCGCTTTGTTGAGTTAATGAAACACGCCTGGAATGAAGCATTATCCTAAGCCAAAACTAGTAAGTGTAAAAACACTCTCCGCGACTGGTAATGATGGGGCCTTTCCACATTGCCAGTGTAATAATGCCAATACCTTAATGTGGAAAACTACATCGCGTCACTTAACTTGTGCGTTCGTTACATCGAATGTCCTAAGTGCTGTCCTGTGCAGCGTGAGCGAATTACAATGTACATTAGAACGCGTGTGTGATGGCACAGATGATCAGAGTGATAGGGATAAGATTTGCATTGCAGGTAATACGTCTGGGTGACACCTTAAAGTTTTTCCTACATTCTTTATGCTAATAGAATTGTACCATCTCTCCCCATAATTGGCAGTTACTCGCACACAACAGATGCACCTAGGGAGGCATGAAAAGGGCGTGTGGATTTTGTGACAAAATGTGAAGAAAATTTTTACACTGCAAGTGTCGATGAACGTCTGAAAACTAAAAGATTTAAGAACAGCCCTCACGCTTGATTGTGTGATAACAGTCATATTCTCATACGTTTCACGGTAAGTGAGGATTCGAAAACCTCCATGATTCCATGACGGATGGGTGAGGAATGTAACTAACATTGATATTGAAAACAGATAAAAACATGAAGTCAAGTTCTTGTCTGAGATGCCTTTTTTTTTTGTAAACTACGTGGAACGCAACGCATTGGCAAGTGAGCAAGATCGCGCGACTATCAGTTTATCATTCCTCTCCAAAAAGCTTTTATTAGCGCAATTTGATCGTCCCTAATTGTCTGGACAGAGTTTCGTGGATGGAACAGATCATATCAGTTACAGGTAACGTGTGTTATTTTATGCTGCCTCCTCTGTAGATTCAGATATACGAGTAGAGTGACACGCGGGCGTTGTATATCTTTCTTTGCGTTTTTCTCGGATCGGGGAAAGACTTTTTTTTTTGTCAATTGCATGTGTAGAATTACAACAAGAGTATGTGTATGTTATGTAAGTGACGTCGAGTGAGTGCCGTGGATGTATATATTGGCATCTCGTGGCTGAAACATGTGTGAAACGAACAAAATGGAACTCTGAAACATTTTATGGGATTAAATCTGCATGCAACAGCGTGAATGCCAATGTACGCTTAATATAAATGTACATACACACTATTTATATTGTACACGAGGATTGAAGACGTCCATTGAGACACTACCCTGAATGACGAGACAAGTGTTAAATGTGCTGAAAAGACTCTCTCAATTAATTTTAATGACACTGTATAAGAAATTCTTTTCAGTGCCCAACTCACGTGATCATAGTATTGGAATCATCACATTCAGAGCATTACAAAGAAAACTTTCATTAAGAAAAATTTATCACAAAAAAACTTCGGTTGTCAATATCTTGTTTTTAAAACACGTGTTGCTTTGCACTGTACTTTATTTTTTATCAGTTCTTGTCCTGTATGAGTTTGTGAACAGCTCATACAGCATTTCTCTTTTTTTTAGGATTTATCTCTTTTTAGTTCTTCGAAAGTGAGTTTCTCTCTTAACACTCAATTTCGGGTCTTTCAAAACTTTTTTTATTAGTCAACTAATACAACATTTTCAAATACGTTTGTCTGTTGTCACTCAAAGTTTTCTTTGTGACTCTGTGATATTTGCAGATTCTTCTTCCAGCTTCCATCATGAACTCCACTTTCAACCCAGATGTCGTGTGCGAAGAACTATTTGTTCTCTTGTTGAGACTCACATCTTTCCAGTATTTCATTTACTTCATTGATTCCCATTTTCTGAAACTCTTCCCCTCTCATCTTAATTAATAAAAGTTAAAATACTTTGTACATTTTAAGAAGTCTTTAAAATGGTTTTTATTCGTAGACTACGTTGGCTTTTCTTTTCCCTGTTTGTTTAGGGGGCTTTTTTTTTTTTTTTAGAGTTTTCTCTTTTTGTTTTTGCTACAGAAGGACCCATCATTAAAGCTCTCTAGAGCTTCTTTTGAATTCCTCTTGAGTAGCTTTCCTTTTATTTTTCCTCCTTCCTGATTCTTTCTTTCTTTATAAATGTTGAAATCTAACTGAATTGAGTCTTTTCTAAGCCAAAAACATAAATGAAACTCAAAAAAAAAAAAAAAAGAAACTCAAAAAATTTTGCCCAGACGAGACTACCGACGGTAGAATGATGCTCAGCAAAGAACTTGATGGCTGCCAAAAACTGAAAGCATACTCACCAAACATTAGTTTCTCTCTTTGTAATTAATGAGAAAGATATAGTAATGGACCTAACAGATATGCATAACAGAGTAGTCGGTAGACTGCTTACATTCAAAATGAAATATGAATGTTCTAGACGTTGACTCTCGTAGATTTATGAAACACTGTGAACAGAGCAAAAGTTGGCAAAAGGTCAAGAAATGTCTGACTAAGTTATCCATTTAAGAGCCGAGTTACTGCTCATTTTATTTTTAGTTTAATAGCAGCAATCAGAGCACAGTCTAAACGCAAACTAGAAAATGTATGAATTTTTTCTTTTCTTTTGTACCATTTTAATTACACTAAATTATATGAATAAAATTTAAACAACATTTACTTATATCACAGAAGGTGAAATTTGGAGACACACGACTTTAAACGGTGTAAATAAAGTTAAAAAAAAATCATATTAACAAACATCACAATAAGAATATATTCTCAAATGAAAGTAATAAGAAACACTAGCTTGGTTTGGATAATTTGTCAATGTTTGACAAAATCTTCAGGTTCTTATCTCTTAACATAATCCTAAACCCTCTCTCGTCTTGTCAACTGAGTTCACAAGTCAATATCTGGAAACATAGCAAATACGATACCACAATAGTACTTGCAGAAATGTCATGATTGATTCTGGAGTTCCCCTTAATTGACAGATGAAAACATCTGCACAAGTTGGAAATACCTTCGGCTCCCCTTGAATGTGTGAGTGAACCATCTTCATATTATTCTACTACACACCATTCGAGCATACTTATAACTCAACCATAAACCCTGTGACGATGTTCCCGTTACTTATATTTAACGTGAGGTTACTTTTTACAATTTTATCGCCTCCACTTGAATTGCCGACAGACGATAAAGGGAAAAAAATTGAATTCCACAACATAATTTTCGAGTGGGGGGAGAAGAAAACTTCGGTGAGCAATTTAATAAAGGCGCTGTGTTTTATTTTAATACAATCCTAAACTTAAGATTCTCCTTAACCAGTTATTTTTCACTAGTGGTCGTGAAGTCACTTTTTCTTTCAAAAACAAAATGATTTAATTAAATGCCACTAATTTCATTATTTAATAGAACTATCAAGTGGATTATTATCAAAAAGATTTGTTAGCCGGTTACATTAAAAACTTCAAACAAAAATGTTGAAAGAAAATGTTATTTCGTTCATGTAAGGATTACATACAAAATTCATTGCCTCATTATAAAAAAAAAAAACACCAGTGAACACATAATGGAAAATTTATCTGGATAGCCGATGCAAATACACAGCATATATTTTCCCATGGCTTTCAGCGTAAAGGCATATTAAATGTTATACTGTATAAATTTCTCAAGTAGTCTTTACTTTATATTTCCTATCAAGCGTTCGGTGATTCACGTGAAAATTCGATGACGTTGTCCTCCATCTCTTCACTCTTCAACGTTACCAGTTAGAAATGTAGCCTTGTATGACGTAATTATCCGCTCCGCCCCCCCCCCCCCCCTTCCGAGGCAATCACGATTTACGTAAGTCTTCCAAAAATACAAAAATAGTCCGTTTGAAACTTATCATAGCTAACAGCATTTCAATTACTTAAAGTTTCAATGAATGGTGAGATTTCATTCTATATCGTCAAAACTTTATCGGGGAGGGTGGGGGGGGGGTTGATAGGGATGTATTTGCAATTAAATTTGAACTCGGACTCTTCGTTTCTTTGCTCATAAGTTGAAAAATGCACGACAGAATCTGTAACAGAAAGGTCAAGAAAAATATCAGGTTTTAATTAACTAATTCACACAAAAGTGAGCCTTTCAATGAAACATCAGAATGTGTTGAGAGATGAGGAAAAAAAATGAGATGCAAATGAGATTTTGTTTAAGTAACAAAAAAGAAATTTGTCTAAACGAGATAGTAGTTCTAGGAGATTCTAATGTTTTTTTTTCAATCTCAGACAGATGTCCAATTTTGAGGAAGGGACCTCATTTACACCGTAATGTTGCATCATAAAGCAGAAAATCGAAATTAGAGACAATAAAAGTGACTGTAAATGATCTGATGTGAACATATAAGCTCGTGATAAGACTCAGTGAGATATCGTTGATAAAAGAAGGAAAATTGACTGGGGCCAAATTGCACCACGAAATACACTAACGGGTACTAATAACCTTCACGTGTAGGATAGGTTACCAAAGGCATACATTATCGACAGTATCGTCTTGAGGTGATTTTAGGTCTTGTAATGAATGACTTTCATTGATTCTCGAAAATACATGTGGTTCCTATGGACTCAACATGACATAGGGGGGAAAACGGTGGTCGAAGGAAAGGATTATGACGGCCTTGTCAAATTAGAGTCCCCTAGACGTAGATGGCTGTCGTAGAGAGTTGACCACCTTTGCAGTGACACATTCAAACCAATTTTACCCAAGAATAACATAAATCAGTTATGTTACTAAGTGTAGATTTGCAAAGATCATTTTTTCTTTTCACCAAATCGTGAAATAAAACTAGTTGTATTTAATGGCGCATTTCTATTACATGTAACATATGCTATTGAAACCTTTTCTTAGGGAAACAATGAGCCAAGTTAAATTAGGTTTACCTATCCGTCTGAATGGGATATACCAACAAAACAAGATTGAGATCTTAAGTAATAGGGAAAACTATTCAGTTCATCAGTGAAAAATAAACGTCTCCAAAAGCATGCTCTTTTTACAAGTTTTGGATTTTAGATACTGTGTTACATTGGGTTATGAGAAATGTGCAAAGTCATATCAGACTATCAAATATCCTTGTTTTCCTTTGCAACATTGACATTCTTTAAAGAATTATTACGATATTTCAAGAGTTGTTGTCGTTAGTCGTATAATGGTTTGAAAAATCTAATCTAATTTTTTTCACCGGTGGCAAATTTCAAGGTTAAATACACACCTCTGTTTCAAAGAATAACAAGGATGGCTGCAGTAATTGTCCGGTGTTACAAAACATATTCCAGCCTCGAGGTAAGTAGTGGAAACCTTTCTTGACCTTAGCTGAGCAGTTTTTCTTCAAACAGCAATATATTGAATTATAATAAGATACTGGAGTGATGTTTGAAGTGCCTGCGAGGGAAAAGAAAGAAAATATTTCCCACTGATTTAAGATCTATTAAATTGTCAGTGGAATATTAATTCAAGCTGGGTTTAAAGCAGGTATAGACTCTCAGTGACTGAGGGCCGCATAGCTTTGTGGGTCTCACACAATCTCTTAGTTTTCTTACGTCTATGTTAGGCTACACGACCAACGACTGATAACACAGTAGATCATGAGTCATTCCGAAGTATAGGTCTAACCTCGGCCTACGGACTTGCTACACTGACGTTCCACAAAACCGACCTTCAAAGTGCTACAATTGCAATTGAAAGGAGCACATTATGTATCTAAATCTGGAAGAACATGCCTCTCGACAATTGATGTTATACAAGCTGTACAACAGGTTTTGTTCCTTATCTACGTGTGATGCAATCATTGCACGCAGAACCTGTTATACGATGTTACCTATGGACAGCATTATACAGATACAAACAGATATTAAGCCAACAGAGAGAAAAGGCAACGTCTCCCTTACATTTAACATAAATCGGCAAAGAAAGCACGCCCTCAGTTGGTACTAGTGTTCCAGGGACGTTGATACTTTCCATCAACGGTCTCTAAGAAAAAACAAATATTCATTGTTTGCCCCACATTTACGGGGATTAAATCAGAGACAACGTTCCTGTTGGGAATCGCTGATCGCTTTCATCCCACCAAGAGGAACCCGTTGCTCGTAAAGAATAGTTTTGTCTTATAGTGAATATGGTTACAAAATTAGCGTCATGCCATTGCATCACAAAAAAAAAATTCCTTCAGGATAGTTTTGATTTCTAAATTTTCTTAACTTGAAATACGTCACGTCAATGGGCATCGAAAAATATTTTCGGACAGAAAACAGGTCGTAAGTAGGTCAAAACGTGTGATTTCTCTTCAGTCTTTTTTTAATGTAATTGAATTAGTGTAAAATTATCCTCTTCTTTGTTTTGATGATGAAAGACTGAAATGACGGTAAAATGGAAACAAAAAAGATGTGAATAAAAATACAAGTGAATAAAAACATTCCTGCTGAATAGTTGGAAATGGACTTGAATTGACTTTTGACGTTTTATAGAATTTGGTGAAAAGTTCTAAGTTTAGGGCATCATAATGAGATTCTTGGTCAAAGTAAAATGTATTTACTGTTTTACAGCTTTGGCGGCCTGTATATGAGTGGACAGAAAAGTAGGTCATTGTAAGCCCTTATGTACACCATCGAAACAGTTCTTGTTTCCCTTGACGATTTTCTTTCAGGGCGATAACTCTGTTGCTCTGAAAAGATAATATTGTTTAGTCTGTGGATATGCCAGAAGGAATAATGATCGAAACCTAAACAGCCATTTTCATCATTACAAACATTGCGGTTGGCTTATCTGATCTGAATGTTGTTGCGAGGCTATGTAAAATTATACTTTATTCTAGAATTTGAATTTGATTTTGGAACATTTCCATTTTTTTTTGTATAACCTCACAAAACTAATTCCAGCAGCGTATCCGACGGAGAGTAATATGGAATATTATTTATATACAGACCAAAATTTGACAAAACTCATTAAAAAAATGCAAATGTTTGATGGCTTTTGTTTTATAACAGAGGAGAAATTTTCCCATCGGAATAATTCTAGTAAATTCAAGTAAATTGTGGGTAAACGTCATGAATACCTATTCTTGAGTTCTGCAGAAATATAACGCCGGAGCAGTTTAATGTGGTTAAGCATAACAGATTTACTAACTACCTCACTGTTTATGCCCACATGTTCGACGACATAAATGAATTCTTTTATCTAATTCAAATATCTAATATTCTATTTCAGCTTAAAAAGGAAACTTAAATGATTTAAAATAATATTTATGATAGTCCACTCATGAAAAATTTGACACATACGTTAAAACTTGGACATCGGCAAAAAAAGAGGAATCACTGGAAAGATATTTTCGGATTTTAACAGTTTAAAAGTGAGATTTACCAAAGTAAAAAATATCCTTTACCTTTGAAAAAGACTCACTTACAGTAAAAGATTGTGTACTCAAAAGACGAAGAGAAACTAGGCGAAATTTGCAATTGTGGTTATGAATGTTACTTTTCACCAAAAGATTGACGAGCTTATTTTACGGTTATAGGTCCCCAGAGGCCGTGTAAGTGCATCCGTGTCCCACGAGGTACATGTAGGTCTAAATAAGTCCTTGGAATAATGCACTTTAAAACTGGGAAAACAGGGAATATTTAAATGAGTCACATGCGCTTGAATGAAACTGAGATAATGAAGTGCACGGTAGCCCCTTTCTACTATAGACGTCACGTGGTGTAATATACTGTCTGCTAAAAAAATATATGGTGAAAGGGAATGAAGAGAGATTCATGTAGTTCACTTGTTAGCAAAATAAAACTATTCTAACGGTAAAATTTAAGAAAAGATGAACAATAGTTCACAGTGAGGTACCCTTTCCCCAAAAGTGGGTTGAACTAATTTGTATTTGGATTGACATATAGCAATAATAACAATGCAACACACATTTCCTTCGAAGAATCGACGATTTCCGGGAAGGGGGACATAGAACTACAGTGAAGGGTAAAATATGCACTTTGCTAAAAAAAAAAAAACAAAGATCAAATAGATCATTCAACATTGGATCTATCGCCTTGTAACTTCCCTTTGTCGGAAAATCAGTCGGAAAATCACGGGTTAACTTCAGTTCTCCTTCACTCGAGTCGCACTTGAAAAAAAAACGGGAAGAATTTAACATAAATTAAGGAATTCTAACACCCCACATAGTTGCAATAGTGATGAATCCATTATCTCTCAACATTATTATTCTTAAACACTTGTAACCACATTGTGAAGCTATACACGTTTGAAATTATTCGAGCAACTTTCATAGATCAGAAAACTCTGATTTTTGACCATGTAAGACAACGTTGACCTTATCGTCACATTGTCAAACGAGTCATTTACTTATCGCCACACCGTTGATAGGTGTGTAGTGTCCAAATCTGTTACCACTTGTTTGCGTATCCCTTTAACACATGACTCTTGTGAGACTGAATGCAGTCACACAAGACAAGTGTCTCTTTTGATGCAAACTACCCATCACATTATTGTTCTTGTAATTGGGTTTTATGGTTGTCGTGTTACCTCGTACGTACCTTCTGCGCAGATTATTGTTCTCCATTACATGCTCCTAAAGAGCAAACATTTTCTCTTTGGCAGAGTATGAAATCGTGGAGGTATACATCATGCTTTCATTATACAATTATGATAACTAACAGAGGCATTAATTGATACTGAATCATCCCATTGCTATGGTAACGAGTGCTACTTAAACAAGGTTATTTATTATTTTCATCCTTAGTCTCCGTCAAAAGAAACGTTCCCTCTCGAGAATTATGACTCTAAAAACGATTATTTTTGCCAAAAGCAGAGAGACCTATCTTTTTCTTCAAGACATACTTTATCTTTGTGTATTTTCTTTGTCAATAAGTTTTGTAAGGCTGTGGAATCGTGTCAGTCATTTGAAAGCGAAAAAACAGAACAAAACCGTCAGCGGTACTTATCATTTGGGAGCAAAATATAATCACAATGATATAATAGCTTATATAATAATAATAGAAAATGTATTACTGAAAGAAAAACAAGAAATTGATTTTATAAGTCTGGTGTCATTTACATGCCTTTTTGTTACATTTAGTGTTCCTCCTGTGACGTTGTTGTTCTTAGAAATCTGCAGAAAATTTTCTCGATAAAACCACAAACTATGTATCGTAGGATATTGACGAGACACTGAAATGGAGTTTCATCGAGATTTGAAATGGAAAATAAAAAAAAAAAAAAACTTCTGTCTCTCTTTTGATTTTTGTTTACAGCATTTTTAACAAAAAAATATATATCATATGTAGCATAACCCAGACCTCCGTTTTATAGCAGCAAACCCATTCCATTCGTTCATTCCCAAGGATATGAACTAACCCACCAGTTTCCCTCTCGATAGAGAGACACAACGACATCTCTGCCTAACATGTATCTGTAATTGATGGCATATCAGCAAAAGGCCGACGGAACCAGCAATTACTGTAAAGGGGAGAGGAAGGGTTTCTCGAGGTGCACCCAAGTTGCAAAACGAGCTTTTATTATCCTGTAGATTTCAGTGGCCCACGACAGGTGCTAGTAGGTTTCAGGGACCCAGCTGGATTGGCGGCCCAGAGGGGCAAGTTCGGAAGCTCTGACAATGTGAGACAGACCCCATGTTTTAGTAGAACCTCATTTACCGTGACCCTCCCCCTCTCTAAGATGTAGACCTCGAAGAGTTTGACCCGACCAAGTTTATAAGAAAAACCTTGCTCGATATTCGCAGTTTCTTTGGCTCTCTTACTTCCTCTTTTTATTAGTGCAGATACATTGTGGACGATTACACTCTTTAGTACAGTTTAAGTTCAATTAGCATTCAGAATAAAGCTACACACTTGAACGTCAGGTTATTTTCAAATGAATAAATTCAAGTTAACGTCAAGTGGGAGGCATCCCTGTTGGTTTACAATTTCTTCGTGTAATTGAAACCACCAACCTCGTCTGATTTAATAATCAGATGGGAAATACTAGTATTACGAGTGATAATGAAAAACAGAAAGACAAACAAGGAAAAATGATCAAAACAAAGAGTAAAACTAAGAAAGTAAAACAAAGCCTTACATGACGTAGTTTTAGTTCTTTTTAATTTTGTTGTTTTCTTTTTCGAGTCGAACCCGATCAGGTAGGGCAATCTTTATGACAAAATTCGTTAGAAAAAATGATAGGGATTTCTTTCACAGCTGTTTTTCTGTATGCCTTTCTCTTCTGTGCTAACATCTTTACTTTCAGCCTGTCACCCGATGCCTAAAGGTACCAGTAAAATATAATGTTGGACATGATTGATGGAATTCGGTCAACTATGGTAAATCCCTTTTAGTCATTTTTTTTGTCTTTATATCGAATATGTTGTTCACGTCCTTTTTCTTTTCCTTTCATCTTTTGTTCTTTTTGTTTCTGTGTTTGGATTGGTATCGGGGAAACTCTTTAATTCAAATTACACTCATTGAAGAAATTTCGAACACTTTCACCAATTAAGTGTGCACTGTAGATGCAAGAGCAGAGTCAAGCTGTAGGCAGATGATATAGTACAAGCCTGTTCGTCGATTGTAGATGATTCTGGCAACTAATTGGCACGTCTCTTACCCCAACGGATGCTACGCTAATATAGCTTTAGGGTGGCATGTTTCAAGAAGTGCGATAAAATGTATCGTTGCATTGGTCGGTCGTTCTTGTGAAAGTAGAAAACATCGTTATAGGCTATATTCTGAAGCACAGTTAACTGCACTGCATAAATGAATATCTTTAGACGTAGATAAACACATTTCATTACCCTTTCGCGACCTTACTAATGCTTGTGCTTAATAAATTTAGAGCGATTGACCCGGAAACCATTTCCTCTAGTATCTGTTCAAAACCAAGAAAGGAAAAGAAAAAAAAAAGGAAAAATCGATTATTTTTGTCAGGGAAATTGCTTCGGGTTATGTTCTTGGCCTTCAATTAGGACAAACTCAGAAAGAATATTGTAAGTTACAGCAAACAGAGCAGAAAAGCCTTCGTATCAGAAGTAAATTAGTCTAGTTATACAGTAACGTTAGCTTCTGGTATGTGGTTTTGTGACAGGTTATGACAGCATTGTGCGTGTGGCATGTACACCAGGGAATTTTAACAAGGAAATGCTTGATATACATGTATGAAGTATGATTATTATTTAAGCAACAATGGTTTGTTGAACTGTTTGTTGACATTTTTTGAATATCTCTGTCTACAGGTTTATCGTCATTCAGTTCACGATATCAAAATGAATGCAAATTTCATCTTCCATAGAGAAAATGTACATAATCAACAAATAGGGTTGAACATGGTTTGCATCTCCCCACCATTATTGTCTTATTTCCTATGTATCTCTCTCGACAGACTGTAGCACAATTGCCGAAAAAATGACACTGGTATACATTACATCATGTAATCATAAACACAATCATAAACAAAGAGTTCTTACACAAGATTCGACAATTCTCTGACAATCGTGAATGTAGCGTTTGATGTGGTTTAATATGGTAATATTTGTACATTGCCTAAGTGAGTGATGTGGATTGGTATGACTCACTAGTGTCCTCACTGACTTAAACAGTTGTAACGTTGCACGTTTGAATGATGGGAGTTTTGCTGAGATGGGAAACGGACTCGTTGTCTTTTTTATCTTTTTTATTAAACTTTACTTGAAACATCCGGTACCACCTCTAAACTTGTTACAGCCTTACAAACACAAGTGCCTCTGTCGCCACTCCTTTCAATGATATACTTTGCTTTAACATGAATCGTGTACTGCTTGTTTGACATATGTCAGTGACTTAAGTAGACCGCGTGCTACGCTAGCAGAGAGAAACTGGCATTCCAAAGCTGACAGACAGCTGCAAAAATCCGCTCGTTGAAATACATTAACTTGGAAAATTCAGGATCCACGATTGTCAGACACACTATACGTGTTCCGAAACACACACCTGGCTGGCAATGTTTGAACAAAGTTACCGATAACATCGTGTTTGGAGACACTTGACTACTCTGAAGCTGGTCACGAACTTAACAGGGAACAGCTGCTCACGAATCTTTAAAAGGTAATAACAGATGCATGCTGGTAGGCTGTTGTACATTTTATGACAACGACTGTATAAGCAACATCTTACACAGCAGGGACGGTGAGTTCATTCAACTCCCTAGTTTGAATTCGACAGGCAACATGTGTCATCTTGACTAACTCTTACAAGCAATGAAAGCAATTCACACGTTGATTTTGAATAAGATGCATTTTTTTCAACAAGGGTCTTTTTTTGAATCTATGAGTGACTGCAATTGTTATGATTTAAACGCAGCAAAGAGATATCCTCACGTTTGTTAGAGAAAACGCCCACTAGAAACGAGACTTGTGGCGCCATTTTTAAATTACTGCCCTTTATGCAGCCTGACACTGAAACACACACACAACGACGGTTGCATCTTCTCTTTAGTTTATAAGTGGATGAAAACATAACACTGGCTGTGAGAATCCATACGTTCTCAAGAGATGATTGGCATGCCACCTTGCCAGGTTTGAATCAAATTTCCAAAACACAATATAGCGCGGTGTATTTTATATTATGCAGGGAATACCATCCTGTGACTATACTTCAAAATGGCTTCACAAGTATTTGTTTCTCCTCTAAGATCTTACAATGAGGTGTCTTGACAAGCTGTTGCATGTAATTTGACAATAATCTTGTTTCCAAATCGTCAAACTCTTTGAGATTTTACACTTTCCTCTTTGAGGTATATTGGTCTCTTGTAAGAGCTAAGAGCATAAAATACACTCACCCGTACACCCACACATACCGCGTTAAGATTTATGGTTTGCTCTCAATTTCTGCATCACGTGACCTCGCTATCTGCACGTGCAAGGACAGGTAATAACTCCTGACATGCAAATAAGACGTACGTTCATACTTTTTCAGTCACAAAATAAGTTACAGTACACCGAATTCGACATAAAAGGATTAAATTGTATTATGGGAAGGATGAAAGCTCAGCTGAATGTACCAAAATTTCAAGTGATCCTTCAACAACCTTTCAGTAGGCATGAATGAACTAATTGCATGAAACACTGTTTCAGTGTCGCTGATAAGGAAACTGGTATGTCAACATAAACTGTAATACACAGACAATTTTGAATAGACCTAAGACAAGGTACCGTACAGTCTACCCCACTGAAGTCTTGAACAGAGATCACTTTGTTACGTCACTTTTTGTTGTTCTCGCACCTGATAAAACTCGCTCAAAATGCCTAAATCGTTCTCTCGACCAACCAAACACGGCTGTTGCAACGATAAATGTAGAAAATCCCAGCAAATGCAATATCAACTGCTAATGTAGCATACTTATAATGTAGTAAACTCTCCGCAAATGTAGAACAACCCAACAGCAAATGTAGTTCTACATTTGCGGGGAGCGACTTTCATAACTACATTTGCTGTCGGGTAGTTTCTACATTTGAGGGGAGTTACTGCATATGTGGTTGAGTGTGCTACATTAGCAGTCGATACTACATTTGCTGGGATTTTCTACATTTGCGGTTGTAACAACGACCGTTCATCTTCTAGGGATACGTTTAGTCTCTTCGATTTCCGCATGATGGTGGTCCTTAAAACTGGTGTTACAACAAAGTATGCCTTGTATTATCTGGCCATAAGAAAGATGACTTTCCGACTACCGATGAGTGCACGTCCATATTAAGGTCGGCGTCACACTTCGGGGGTCGGCTACAACTTCTCACAACTGCTTCACATATAATGTTGTCTTGTGGTTTTAAACACTAACACCACAGCTGTTCTACATTGTAAAGAGGGGGGGGGGGGTTGGTAGGAAGAAGGGGTGGAAAAGAGAAGTGTATAAAGAGTAACAAATAAAAAGAAAATGAACTCCAAAGTTTTTTTTTAGAGACTTCCCATAAAGCCTCTGAGAGTTATTCTATGAAATAGATTTGTGTTATATATTTACACCTTCAAATAAACCTACCAAGATCGTTCTCACTGGCAGTAACTTTCCTCTCATTCGAGAATCGTACATTTGATTTGTTCAACTTATGCAATGTGATGACAGTCTATTAGGGAATTAATCGCCTTTGATTCAACTCTCCGTCACCACTGTTGAAATTGTTTGAAGTATGCACGAAGTTTCCTCCCTTCAAGGTTGTTGGTCCCCAGCCCCCAGACCTCAATTTTCGTCTCACCAGCCAGGTGCCCATCCGCCATCTTCTCTTTGGCTTTGTGCCTGCCTCTTTTCTCACGACGGCGAAGCAGTAACGATACTCCATGCGAGCGAGGGCCAAAAGTTTTCACAGCAATTCTCATTGCCTTTGAAGGAATGGACGCCATTTTTCTTATGTTGTGGCCTGCATGATGATATTCATGAGTATGTCATTTAGTCCTCTCCCTACCTTGAACATGGACTGTTCCTTCCATGCCTCCCCTAGCTTGAACACGCTGCGAAGGTAAGGAGAGGTATGAAACACATACTCATGAAAATTATCTTGCGGGCCACAACAAGAGAAAAATTCAACATTTTTCGATCAACTGGTGCGCTCTCCAACAAAATTTGCCATTGGGTGGATCACTTTTTACCACAAATCCGTTAAATAGATAGGCTATGCTTCTACTCGATTTGCAGAAAGAAACAACAAAAGGTTATGTAAGATGTATTTCACAACTCCTTATCCTCCTTTGAAGTTAAACAAATATACGTCTAGTTAAAAGATTACATCATCGGTCTTTCGAGGTAACAATACGAAACATGACACAAAGGAAGCAACATCTTATACGGCATATGTCACCTGTACACTGCTTCCACCACATGATAACTTAAAAACGTCGGAATAACTCATAAAGATTCTATGACACATAGAGATACAAAAGTACCCCTCCTCCTCGTGGTCAAATCCTACTCCACCCCACCCCCCCCCCTCCTTCACGATATACAACCTGCTGTGAGTGGTCCCCTGACATCGCAGTGATTACTCAAACTGTGAAGCATCCCTCAAAATGTATTCACTTTATACGTAAGTAACCTATTTCACTTCTCCTGCAACACGACATCAATATTGATACTACCTCACTCGTTACAGGTATATCTTGTCTTTTAAACTTCAGATCACTGTAAAACGGTGACATTCTGTCTTCTACCTTGTATCATAAAGCTCGAAAAATTTTGCATTTTCCTTTGAGTTTGCTCTTCGTGTTTTAGCTTTTACATATTAGGTGAAAGTACCGTAGACCCCAACCAACAGCATCCAATTACCTGATAACCTTGACGATTTAATTATAAATTCGATATGAAACGAATATATTTTGTTGTTCCTTGTAAAAAAAAATGAAGCAAATGAAACTCGTTGATGTATATTACAGCTTGAGGACATATTTTTTTTCACAAAATCACACAAAAACAGTCGCAGTGTAAGTTCGATTAGAGACCAAGGGCCATCGAGCCGACCCACGCTGTAATTAAGTGTCATCGAAAGATATCCTTCATTAGGCAAAACTATGGGAAAACAGAAATCTTAGCGATAAAACTCAAAGTGGAAGATGCAAGGTTTTTCCTTGATTGTTAAAAGTTGTACGCATCTGAAGAGGTCCTTCACGGTAAAACGTTCGCTGAGAAGTACGCGGTAACCTCGTCATTAGAAAAAAAAGAAGAAAAGCTAAAGATCGGTTTCGTCCGCACTGGTTCATTTATGGCCACAACCTTTTCACAGGCATATGCCTGTACTTATTGGTTGACTCTTCCCTCATCTCAGAGATACATCTTTCCTCCCACCATCTCTGCCTCTGATGGAAAGAAGAATTCTCGAGAGCGGCAATCTCTTGTTTCACCGTTTTTCTTTTCTTACTTTTCTTTGTATTTTATTTCGTAGGCTCTATTTTTCTGGAAGTCGCAAGTTAAAGAAGATTACATGGATGAACATCTGATTCGACTATTCAAGTAATCTCTTCCACAAACTCGACCGCGTGATGGTACAAAAATCCATTCTAAAGATGTTTCACTTCTATAAACCGAGTACACGCACATGTGGCTGCATATTGCTTCGTTCGCACAGACTTCAATATTTTTTTTTACTATTCCTTATCGTGCTTTTATTTGATCTTTGTGATCGTTTCATTGGACTCGATTTCAACTGCTACTTTTTTTATTCTTATTCTATCGTTTTAACTCGACGAAAAAAAAAATTGCCTTTAGAATTCCCCTCACGTTGATTAATGAGAATATCCTTCAGCTCGTTTCAGACTCGGAAAGCAATTTGTTCGGCTTTAGGGAGCTACTAGTTCTTAAAACCGTTTTATTTGTAAATGAAATTAGGCCTGGTTTACCGAAAGTGACAGTTTCAAGTCGCCAATAAAATGACGTTAGGTATTTCGAATTAAAAACTGTACTTAGAGCTATTACTTGTAGTCGACAAAGCCCAATACATCACGTGTTGTCCCTATAGGCCGGTATTTACTCGTGATTTCGAGCCATTCGATTATTTTACCAGCAGTCATTAAGGTTATGCAAACACAGTTTACGTGTAGAGTATAACATAGGAGTAGTACTACTATATAAACGACAGAAATGGTTGAAACATACATAAATTACACAATGTATGGTTTTAGGAAATGGCAGTGATTTGGGGAGAATTTTCTTTGTAAATGTTCAAGTGAAAAATTTAGGAGATTATATACTGACCTGGTCAACGTTTGTTTGACATATAGAACAATGGATATGACACAATGACAAGATTCCGTAATAGATTATGGGAGTCTTTTTTTTTAGTCTGAGGAGGTGTGAAATATCACCAAGCTCCCAATCAGACTAAACTCGGTACTTCAATAATGAATCCTTATCTAAATAAAATAGGTGTCACTGTATCTATATTTCAAAGAAATGCTGCGTACCAAGTCTAAAATCTGTCCACACAACTATGAAATAGTCAGCCACAAACTATGTGGCTGACGGTTCGCAAAAATGTAGGAGAAGCTTGCTGTTATTTAGTTATATATCAATTAAATCGATTTGCAATTTCTCATATAACAACATTCGAAAACAAGTGCCGTAGCAGAAGATAATATAGGAACAGAATAGAAACAAACAGTCGACGCAGTCCAGTGCTTTCTCCCAATCCATATCATTAAATAAATAAAATATAATACAAAAAATCTATTTTATTTAGAAATAATCTTTTTTGATTCAGAAATGATATATTTGATTTGGAAATAGTATATTTGATTTGAAAATGTTTCCTATGAGGTGACACAGTTCTGAGAAAGACTGGGCGTAACGTTTCCCTGTGAACTGTAAGCATGTATCATGACGAGCTTATGGGTGTAGCAGCTCGTTTTGCAAATCCCATCAGAACTTTTTTCTTAATCCACGGAACACGCTGGTTAAACGTGAACTCATCCCTACAAGTCATCCCTTGTTTATTTACAAAGTATTCTCTCAACATAATGTAATATGAAAATGTGGCATGTCACATACTTATTAAAAAAAATTACTGATAAATGATATTGAAAAGTTACTGATCTTTATGAGAAAAATGAAAGAAATATGTTGTTGATGCCGTGATATGCATTTGCTTATGCGTGTACCAGTTCTGCGAAAAACTGCGACGATCAAGTTATATACTATAGCAGCCTACAGGGAGTGTAATGTGAGTCCTCACAGACAATCGAGATATCAATTTACGTGAAAGAAGAGTAATTCAGATGTCCCACTAGCTCTGATCTGCGGCATCAACATGCAGGTTAGTCCACCATTTATAAGAATGTCCAATTTAAATTATTTTCTATTGACATGCAAGGATGGGTTGTTTGCAGAACGTTCGGTTGTTTCAGCAGTATCCACTCATAAATTTGTCATGATGGGATTTAGATGGTTTTAAAGCGTTCAGACTCGCACGACAAGCATGACTCGCATTTGGTGCATGGAAATACTTATAGCTTTTGCCTTGTTACCTCAAATTAAGATATTCGTGTAGATATCCTTTCTTAATACTCATAAGTCTGGGGATAAAAAAATAAAAAGAAACAGCGGCATCTAATACCGTTTCATCTGTATGATTTTCTAGAAACCTGGCCTATCTGTAAATGAAATAGATTTCACTGACGGACGCATTTAACACGGTTTGTTAATACTGTGCAGAAAAGTAAAATGACGTCAAAACCTCTCACATTTTCTTATGTATGATTATGGTTAAGTCCGTAAAATGCATTAAAAAAATGTCTGTTTTCGTATTCCCAGACTTGTGAAAAACGAAAGCCTAACCTCGGGGAAGCAAACAAAAAGCAAGTATATTCCGACGCCGCCGTATAACAGCCGTGCTTTGCCTGCTTGGACATATTTAAAAGCATCTAATTATACAGAAAACTTACCTATAGGCGCTAAACAGACAGAAATTGCTTCTTTCCCTTTTGCTTCCCAGATTTTCTTAGATTATTATCTAGTTATATTATAAGTGGGAAAAGAAACAGTCTAATGATGTTCCCACATGAGCATCGAGGCTTTTAAATATATCGAAATACTTGAAAACGGTATGCAAGAAAACACGACGGGGTCACCACTTTCATCGGTAAAGGGGAATAAGGAAGATTGTTTTGGCCGAGAGACTTTGAAATGGAATGCTTTTATGGCCAGTGTGACGCTTTTTTTCTTCAACCGTTCCCAACCATACAACAGTGTCGTTGGGAAACGGTCGGAAAAAGGTGCACGGTGTCAGTGGTTTGAAAGATTAAGACTAAATATTTAATTTTATTTTTTTTATTTATTTATATTATATTTATTTTAAATAATTTAGTTTCAAGTCGTCAGAATGACTCTTCGAAAAGCATCTTTTAAGTATGTTTTTAATTAGTATTTTATAACACATTCCCCTCTGTGAAGCTAAGTGATCAAACAGTAAAAACGTGATGGTGTGATCTCTAATTTCACTATTTGACATTGCAGAGTACCAGTTATTTTTACGAGAAATGGAAGAAAACTTCACCTTTCCTTCAATTCAAAGTAAAGATTAACCTCACATCGCATAGCATGAGTAGTGCATTAAATCAAGTAGGTTAATGATACTGGATCCATACATGGTACGCGAAGGTGATCATTTCCTGTGTATGCACTGATGCATCCTTCCGTAAGATATTCCAGTATTCTCTTTCAAGTCATGACGGAAAGCCCCTTGTTTTGACTGTATGCATGATTTGATCCGTGGCTGCTGTGTTTGCTTAGCGTTTCGATTCATCCAAACCAGACGAAATTTGTGTCGGATGATTCAGAGTTAAATCATTTAGCCTACATTAGCTAGACTGACAGTTTTAAACGATGTTCTTGATGTTCAGAAACTTCCTCCATTAAATGGTTATGAGGTTTTTTTCGAAGAAATTACTACATACAGATTCATGTGAGAAAACTTAACTTTGATTTTAAGCGTGGTTGAAGTCTGCATAAGCTTTTTGCTGGTGAGTTCAGATCAAGCTTACGTATAAGACGACAATTTTGCATTCCAAACGCTTTCTGAAAAAAAATGGTTTTAAGAAGCAAATAGTTTAACCGTTGTCACGCTTTTCGTAAACATACTTGACAAATTTGATCGGCGCATATTTTTGAAGCTTTGCGGGTTTTCAATAAAACGTAGAGAATTTACTCCGAAGTGGTTAAAAAATGTTGCTAATTTAATCCAGCTGAAAACGTTTACGAATGTCGACGTCAACGTAAAATACAAAGGTGTCATTTTAATCAAACGTTAGGTGCAGTAATTTAACGCTTGTGGAAACAGGTGACGATAGATTGAGCTAATCATTTCGAGTTTGTGTAAATATTTTATTGTTTTACTCATCATTTATTAATAAATATATGCAAAATAGACAGATAAGGGCAAAGAACAACTAAAACAAAGTATTGAAAAAAACTTTCTCTTAAACCAATGGTTCCTTTTTTCAATTAATATAAAGCAATCCTTAAATCACCAGTCATCATCAGCTTACTTTGTAAACTTTGTTAATACAGATGACAGTGATATATTCGCCGACAGATACAACAAACTAAAAGTTAAAACAATGATATTTCAAGTCTAGAACAATGCCAAGGAGTTGTGATGGAATTTACGGTTATTCGAGTTCAAACATCCATTAAGGAGCAGCCAATTGCCTGCGGCATTAATTTCTAAACCATACGTGGTTTTCAAGGCTTCTTCTTCATAAAATAGCTTTCAACATAGACATAAATATAAAGCCGTGACGAAATCGTCGATGCAACTATCACACTTCAAATTCCTGTATATGTCACTCCTCATCATTAACCTATGCAAAAGTAAACTAAAACTTTCGAAAATTAAATTTAAGAAAAGCGTACTTTATCAAGGACTCAAACATTATATCAGATCGTTGGTAAGTCACAAGTTATGCACAACGAATAAACAAATTACGTTTCAGTGAATATCTTTTAAACATGTTGTTATTACAGCTGACACCATTTTGAAGTCACATTCGCCAACACTATCGATAATTACCTAAGGTAAATAAACATCAGTTAAGCTCTATAAATAGCTTTAATTTTTATAATTTTGCATAACAATGTACACTAATAGTTGTCTGTTTTTAATGCAAATAACAGCAAAAAATGTGTGACAGCTTGTAAGGCCAAATTCACCTATCAACATTAGAAACATAGTTGTGGTCTTTCTCTCTTCTCTCTCTCTCTCTCTCTTTTAAAATATTATGCAATTTACCGACTAGACGTTTGCCAATATTTAAAGCAGCACTCATCAAAGGAAATCTCTTCATCTCTTTAAGCACCAGACCTTTCAACCATCGCTAGACCGATAGATATACATGTTTCTTCATGACTGAATCTGGATAAGTGGCTAGGCGTTATTTTACACACCCCACTTGATACAAGTCACCGTTCGTGTAATCCTTATAAGTATTACTCTCATTGTGACCACGTCAATGGAATTAAGTATACAGATACAATGTATCAACACACTCATTTTAATGATATATCGTAAACTGTAGGCATTAGGTCGGGTTTATGTTTTCCATTTGCTATGTTTTGTCGGATCCACGTGATATCCTCAAGAAGATGCAAAACTATGGTTTGCTAGCTGTAAATTGCCAAGTATAAATGGTTTATGCAAAGTACACAGATAATTACGATAGGAAATTATTATTCATTCTTTTTCTTTGATACTGTCAGATTTGAAGAAATATGCTTCTCTGACAGAAAACAGCTTTGAAAGCTCAAGAAAAGCCGGTCTTTCTGAAAGAGGTTTCTGGCGGGAACTACTGTACAGTGTAAACATAATTAAATATGAACAACTTGATTTCCAACGAGATTCATTGAGTGTATGTTTTAACATATGAATAAACATGGTTACAGCGTTTGGTCCCTCAGAGGATAGGCAGGTGTGATATACATTCTTCTAGCGCTTCTTCTCTAGGCATAGGCCTTTCCCTTGAAGAGATTTGTGGTTAAAATGATCTACCAATGGCAAATTCAGTGAGATAGTGCCCCAGTGTGAAGCAAAAATAGTTTACTTTTGAAGTATCATTATTTTGACGTCCTATCGATAATATTCGTTAGTATATTTTTGTATCAGTTACTCGTCCCTGGCTTTGAATAAGAAAAGTTGTTTTGTCAAACATCACCAATGTTTACCTGAACTCTGGAGGTAAACATTGATGACCTTTGACCAAACAACATTCCATTTTCAAACTAATTAAGAGTCATAAAACACATACGGTACTAATGAATATTATGCGGGGGACTTCAACGTGTAAGAAATTCATAAGTTAACGGGGTTTTTTTCGCTGTACTGAGAAACCTTCTTACAGAATTTGTCATTAGCAGACCATTTTTTGTCACAAATCTATTAAGGAATTTGGTTCTACTCGATTTGGCACAAGAAAGGAATTGTGTAAGATGTACATCCTTCTTTAACCCAATGCACTCCATTAACGATAATTTGTAACCCTTTAACTCACCCTTAATTAACATAAAATATATGTTTTACATATACGGTATACCTCTGCTACATGGGAGTTTTAAGGTTTCATACTTTTCTGTGTAGAAATGCCACCGCTTCCTTCACCCCTCCCCCACTCCCTCTACTCACACTTGAAATTTTTAATGGCACAAAAAGCAATTGACACTTAACTGACTGCTTTAAAATAAAGATTGCTGTTTCTATGTCTTTCTTATTTAAAAGTGCACACCCTGCTTTTATAATGTTTTTATCCAGACGCTCATCTCTAGAACCCCCCAGGAACAAATTCAGTTCTCCCCCAAATGTGGCCTATAGATAACTTAATAGAGATTTACTATAAGCTGGAAATAACCTCACATGTACGACAGGTGGATGTTGGAAATTCTTGCAACACTGGGGCTTACGAACAGATATTAGCCCGTGGCTACCGAGGGCATCCTGGAATGGGCTTTGATGAAGCCTAAGCTTCCAGCGTTTTTTGGGGGAAAACTCTCTCGATTCATCGCCGGTGTAAATTACAATTTGGGTATCATAACTAAGTTACTTTTGGAAACTTTGTTATTGTTTGTAGCGCAAATCCTCATTTTGTCCTGTGAAAGATGAGCTCGGTGAACGTTAGCTCTCAAAGGAGGGACTCGGCTACGACTTCGATCCAAGCTTCTTATTGCCATATTTTGTTCACGTTAAGTGAGGTAATCCGTAACCACCTGAGAGATAAAATATCCAATCCCAACCAGAAATAGCCAGACGTGCAGTTATAATATCCTCGATTAGATCCAGAATTGCTATTGCTTGGAACTTTACACGAAAATAAAAGAAGGAAGGTACACAACAGATTTAGGAAAAAAAACTTCTTTTTTTTTTCGTAATCTGTGGAGACGTCGTAACCCGCTATGATTGCATTGAACTTCAGAATAAATATTTATTTGAGCAGTATTGCATCTCTCCTCAAATTAGATTGAGCAAAAACCGAGGCAACCAATTTGAAATGTTTCAAATACATGTGACACGAGAATGTACTGACCGATGTAATACGTCTATGCAGGATTTTCCATAAAGAAACGATGTCGAGTAACTTCAAGTTATGTAAACTGCATTCAAAGCAATAATCGGATACCGCAATATGCTCGACTTAACGAGCTGGAACGGTCAATAGTTCAAGTTCGATGTGATTTTCTTATGATTTAGGTCATTTCAGGTCACTTTTCCCAGCATCAGCTTCCTCCTGCCAGTCAACGTTGCTGAAAACTATGAAAATTAAAAATTCATGCCACGAATTCTGCAACATGATGCCGAAATTTGTGACTTTAGTATTAACGTATACGAAATTTACGATTAAGTATTAGAAGGGACAGTGAACTGCGTAGCAACAAAATTCAGAAGCATGATTTGCCGCTATTTTAGTCTTCTCAGAATTAAGGGTCGCAGTTTTAATCATAATATTTGGTTGTATATGGAACAAACTAGTGTGCATTCCTCAGATGCCATACTCCTCACCAAGCTACCGTACAATCTGAATCGGAAAACCTTGGCAAACCATGGAGCTCGACAAACTGTACACCGTTCGTTCCCACATCCCCCCCCCCCCGATGTTATGACGTCATACACAGTTACGTGTCAGTAACCTGCCATGACGGTTGTAAAGCTTACGTCAATCTGCAGGCGCCTGGAAAAGCGTTAAATCAACACACAGGGTGGCGTGATATATCAGGAACGACAATAAACATTTGCAGCTTACGAAACTTAGACAAACTTCTTCCCGATTTTCTCACACAACTCGAATGCTGTTAACATGCTCTGCGGCATGGCGGGGAGATTTTTTTTTATTTAATCTGAATGTTGACATGATTAATATCAGTAAAGATATCATCGATTAATCAGTGTTAAGCCTTGTCTGAAGATATTAATTATTCATAGTATTAATTCTCAGCATGTATGACGCTTGTTTGACTTGAATTAGTCAAAATCATCGTTTCCAGTGACGACGTGGGTGCATCTTTACTGGAAGTGGGGCCCCGGGGGGGGGGGGCGAGGCTCAAGTGGTGCCCACCATCACTTGTTTGGGGGCTAGCATTTAAGTAAGGATGACGTCATCATTGTTTTATTCTTACAATTTCTATAGGGGACTAACACCCATATTCGGAGCTTCTTTCATTCTCGGCTTGCGGATCCCAAAACACATGCCGGGGATTCCCCCTCCCCCGGACTCAGGTCGCCCATGATGACGTCTCATGTAAATGTTAAATACATTTCTACTCTCTTACATTACCTTTTCATATTTGCAAACAGACATCGGCAATTAAGCATCAAGACTGCTTCAGTTCAAAATTGGTAGGACTTTTGCAACGTTAAAAAATGTACCACACATGTTAGTGAAGTAAAAGTGTACCATAAACATGCACACCACTTTATATATAAATAGTAAATTTCAAGAAGCAAATTTTATCATCATTATAAAGTAAGGTCGTTGATGCAAGAAAATGCTACTGAGATGAAATCTTGTCTTATTTTTTTTATCAAACTGAAATACGTTTATTGATATAGAGCGATTATTGATACAGACTATGCAGGTGCCATTGCTTACAATGAGCATTCTTTTTCTAAGAAGTTGTGGGTATTCTTCTTTTAATTTAGTCCGCAATAAATGAAGTGAATCGTCTTAAGTTTGAAGTTTTTCACCGTTTTACCTTTGTTTATGTAACTATGGATGAAATATTATGTACCAATGTATACACTTTGTGTCTTTGATTAAAACGAGTACTTATTCGACTGCATTAGAAATCCTACTTCATGTACTGGGAGACTTTTTACTGAACAAACTCAAAGGTACTTAGTTTGTGTATGTAATATTTATAAAGTTGTACGTGTACTCAGATACTGTCTAGTTCATCAGTCGATTTCCAACCAGGAGTGCAAGTACCCTTCGTGGGGTAACAGCCGACACCAAAGAGGGCTGGAATGTCGCATAGACAAAGTGCTATGTAATAATCAAATGTGTGCATGTGTGTGGTATAGGTGGAGGAACTTTTTACGGTTGTTATGGCTTTTTGTTCTTTGTACAGTCCCAGGAGTGTTTACAAATAATGCCTACAAAGATTCAAAAAAAAGAGTTATTGCAATTTTTCCTGTACACGAAGATTTCACATCTAGATTACATATTACAGATTACATCAGCGAATAATAAACTGATACCTGTGAAGCTGCAAACACCGCCATGACGACAGACTAAAGTCTAAATGAAATGGTCTATGTATATATATATATATATATAGATAGATAGATAGATAGATAGATAGATAGATAGATAGATAGATAGATAGATAGATAGATAGATAGATAGATAGATAGATAGATAGATAGATAGATAGATAGATAGATATATATAGATATATATAGATATATATAGATATCTATATATATGTATATGTATATATGTATGAGGATGGTCATTTCCATACATGTGATTATGTTGCTAGCAAACTGGTTTTTCATGTTTAAAACAAAAAAGTACGTTCTTGCTGAGTCTTTTATTTATGCCATACCCTTTGAGTCTTCGTTTATATACTTCGTTGTGCAAGATTCATGGTTCACAACTGGACAATTCTAGTTCTTGTAGGATTCACTGCAATTCTTGAAGACAAATGTGTGTATTACTAACAAATCTGGTTTACCCTTTAAAGTAACACGGGTATAATATATCTCCATGGATGTGGACACCAGACTCCCAATCAATCAACTTAGTGATTTTGTCTCAATTTCATCTCGACTCGAACATGGAAATCTAATACTTGTTGTATGCACTTTCATCATATGCGCCTTGGCACCAATAACATAGGTCTTAATTTCAACAAGAACAAACGCAAAAAGGAAAAAGGAAAATGACTAAATTCCACCCATATTATTTTGTTTCCTTTAAACTTATTTAAATTTTACCAAGCTGGCAGATGGTGACAAAGTTTGAGGTAAATATTGTCACTTTGTAGAAATATAGAAAAAATACGATCAAGGTAGCTAGAAGGCCGTCTTCATGCCACCCACGTGGCCTCCCAAACAAGATTAGAACTTCTTCATGATTTCCCTCGTGGCGTGCTTCAATTTCCTCAATGGACTTTGAGGAAGCTGAGTGTCATATAAAATACCCTACCCCAATATAGAAAACCCGGCGATTGGCAGATGTAACTCACACCATGTATCAGTTTTATTAAAATTACATCATGACGTAAGGCGCAATTGCAATTTCAAGGATATTCATCTCCCTAGGATAGCTATACCAAACACATATAATGCCCACAGATTAAACATAAAGAAACAGAATCATATTTGGAATCAAACGGCCTGAGATCATTTTCGAATAGCTAGGGTGCCTTTTTAACCAAGGAAAACAATTACTCAAATGTAGGACACCGATTTTGTGATTCATTTTTGTGCTTGATATTAGTCACATATAGTACCACTGCTTTGAACAAAGAACACTATAAGTCAATCTTCCTGACGGAGTTGTATTGTCTAAGAATCTCTCTGCATTGGACCGGACATCTTTACTAACACGGAAAGGTGGATATACGTGGGAAGCCCATTGCAACTGAATTCACACATGTGCAGCACGAGCTCACTGGAAGAAAATTCAGTGATGTTAAGATACTAAGTGTTTGATATGCTTGAGTTATGTATATATTCTGGAATAAGGCCACCGCTTGTATTTGCCAACTCCCATGGCTCCTCTCTGGCGATGCTGCGTTTCAAGTTCAATTAGTGCTCGGCAGTTTTGAAAATTTCAAGGTGATTTAGCATTTGCCTAATTTGTAGGTGTTACGTTTCTCTCTAGCATGTGTAGTGGATTGGACAAATAACCTTTACAGCACCTGTCCGGGAACTAGGAAAGGTGTTATGGCGATATTCTAAGCTACGGTTGTGATCATAAGCAAGTTTATAGTGCTGGAATGTCAAAACCGAGGAACAGCGGTGAATTGTCCCAATATTCCCAGCATCATGTTTACATATTTGGTAGACATGGGTTATAGGCATTGTCCCAATTAAGATAGATAAACTGTTAAAAGACCAAGTGAGATGCATCCAGAAAAAAGCTAGCCTCATCCAGAAGTTGAAGAGTGAAACACTGAGTCACAATCGGTTGGAATCGCCCCTATACCTCAAAATGGCTTTTAAAAGTTTGATGAAAAATGCACAACCGACAATGTGGAGTGTTGCAGTGTTGGTATTCTTTTATCAGTGTTGATTTTCTTGTCTTTGCTTTAATACTTAATTATTTTCAAAGGAGACAATTCATACAGCTTCCAAAATGAGACCCACGGAGCACTTACAGTTACAAATTTTCCTTTAAATGAACTTTAAGTACATAATATATAACATAAGGCACATAATATGAGTCCTTGTCTTGACATTGCAAGTTTTTATAAAGTTTTGTTTATGTTTATTCAACTATATTTAATTGATGCAAATATAAAACAAAAAATTGTAAAGTTATCACTGTTTGGTGGATTTTTATGGAAATTGTGGCTTTTGAAACGTTTTAAATATTTTATAGGGCCAAAATTTTAAATGTGTATTTCAATTGTACATACATTTTTTTAAATCTAGGTTTTTTTCAGCGTTGCGACTTTGTTCATGTATACTAATGATTTTTCACCTTTGGTCACAATGTCAAGAGACAAGTAGCTTTGAACACTACACCATTAGAGTTGTATTGTCTGATAATGATAATGCCTCATAGAATTCAAATTGTTTCATGTTGTTTTTGTACAAGATCGTTCTACGTGGGATTGTTTCCGCACAAGACCACATTCTGCGGGATTGTTATATAACGAGTAGAATGTGAACGCACATTACTTTTACAGTTTGCTGCAGTACCTGAGTTGTAATTACAGGACAGGGTTGTGCGCTATTTAGTTTTCAGCAGTGATTTCATACTCATCAGTGGGCTTATCTTTATACCAGTACGCGAATCTTGTCACCGGACTGGGTGTGACCTCACGAACATGCGGTCCCTTGCGCCGGTTTTATATCCCGCACAAGGGACGTGTGTTACTTATGCATCATCTCCGACTGCATTCGTAATACCAACATCCGCGAACTATTGCTTGGATTCCGGCTCAGTCTGGGTACCGATTGTAAGCTTTCAAAATCCATATATGACGACGTAATCATTTACACTCAGTAGCACTTAATACGTCTTTTCCATAGTCTATAAATATT
Source organism: Stichopus chloronotus (assembly GCA_021234535.1). Classification (NCBI taxonomy): domain Eukaryota; kingdom Metazoa; phylum Echinodermata; class Holothuroidea; order Aspidochirotida; family Stichopodidae; genus Stichopus; species Stichopus chloronotus. The sequence continues at coordinate 19,630,831 of CM037841.1, read as the reverse complement.
CATGGTCGTTTAAGCCAATCATCAGACGTCAAGGAAGATTCATAAACATAGATACCTTGGATGAGACAGATCTCTAATTGTCCGCAGGTGTCTCGGTGTGTACGTTTTGAACCGGACATGCACTGAACGTTCAACGGACAATGATAGATACGTTTCTTGTCCGTATAGAGCAGATTCGACAGTGGGTGGCAGGGGGTCTAAAACCTATCGTTGATTCCGCTACCACAGGCCGACGTCTTTAGTTAAATCACCTGCAGTTGTGTCTCCAGGGCTGATTGTATTACCTGTGAAGTCTTTAACATCAATCGCATGATCATTATTGTCTTCAGCATATCGGTTGTACCAGTACTGTCTTCAAAACCGATCCCTCTAATTAGGGTGTCTTGAGCATGGATATTGTTACCCGTTTAGTCTTCAACATGAATGTCATTATCGAGGATTGTCTTCGAAATTGAATGTATAAACAGTGGTGTCCTCAGAGACGACTTCACCGTATCAGATATGTCTGCAGAATCGATGGAGTCTCTGCAGTCAATCATCCATACATCGTCAACATTGGTTTGGTTATCACAGGTGTCTTTAACAGTGACTCCATAACCGAGAGTCATCTTCAGAGTTATCTTCATTACACCAGATGTGTCTGTAAAATGGATTTTACTACAATCTGAAGTTGTCTCCGAGGTAACCATGGATTTAGGTCTCCAGAACTGATTCCATAACCAGTGGTGTCTTCCGAATTGACTTCATTACCAGATGTGTCCAACACTGATTTCTGAAGGTATCTCAGTTAGAGCGTAGATATGTCTCCAGCATTGGTTTATTAAGAGCGGTGTCTTTAGACTCTTTTCCCATAAACAATGGTGACTCCATGGTTAACGTTATTCTTAATTGCTGTCTTTAAAATTGAATGCCGGTATAACTAGTTGTGCCTTTTGAAGTAACGTCATTACCAGATGTGTCTCTAAAATTAATTTTTGAAGGTATCTCATCTAAAGAACAAATATGTCACCAGCGTTGGTATTATTAGCAGAAGCGTTGGTATTATTAGCAGACAGGGATGTTTGTAGCATTGATGATTCCATAAACAGGGATGTCGTCAACATTAATATCATTATTAATCGATGTCTTTCAAACTGAATGTATAGCTATAGTGTTTCCCAAAATTACTTCGTTACTAGATATGTCCCCAACGTTCAGTTCTGAAGGTATCTCAGTTAAAGCACAGAGATGTCGCCAGTATTGGTTTCGTTGGCAGACGTGTCTTTGGAATTGCTTCCATAACCAGGGGTGACTTCATTATGCATATCACCATAAATTGTTGTTTTCAATATTGAATGTATAACTAGTGAGTGGTGTCTTGAGAATTGACTTCACTACCACATGTGTCTCTATTATTGACTTTATCACAAACTGAACGTTTCTCAGTTAAGCATCGATATATCGCCAATGTTGGTTTTATCAGCATAAGTGTCATCGGCACTGGTTTCTTTACAAGCTGAAAGTGTGGGTCAACATCGATATCATTATCAAATGTTATTAGCAGCAGGATTTCACTACCAGAGGTGTTACGTGGTGTCTTCCGTATTGATTTCGTTATTGGAGGTGTCTAAAACACATTGGTTTTATCACAAACGTCACACTATATTGCAATCAGCTTTATTTAGCTTTAAGATGCTTGCCGCACATTTCAACAGCATGACATTTATTCAGTGTGCAGGTTCATGTGCAGGTTCATAACTTTCTTTTATTTATAATATTTTCAAATATAGTGGCTTAGTAAGTCGAAAACAGTGGACGCTAAACGACAGTGCTTTTTCGAAAACGGCACTTAAGAAAGTGATTTTATGAATACAATGTGATCATCTTACTCAAAGGCAACTCTCTGACAAGCATTCTAAGTAAGCAATTTAAGTGAAAAAAGAATAATGGTATAAATGGCCTCTAAGCAGAGTTACCGTTTTACATTGTTTTCGAATCTAACTCTTTCCAAATGTAATTTGCAAGTGGTCCCCAATGGTAACTCGAAAGATGCAGATAGGTAATGAAGAATGCAGCTGATCAAATTTTGTAAGCTGACTCGGTTAAGTCAACTCCCCGAGAAGCAGTCTAAAATAGAAATATAAATTTCATGACTGCCAAAACAATTGTCTCATTTTCTTGAAAGTAACAGATTACTAGCTGTCGATTTAAAACGATGATACATGAAAATATACAATTAAATCGGGTATATTTGCCTTTTTTCATGTTTGCCATGTTTAATATTTGCCTCTTTTATTTTCATGTCATTTATTTCTTCTAAAGGCAGCAATACCAATTGAAGTTACATCTCGTTTTGGCCCTTCGATGTCCAGAGGCTTGTATATTTCTTCCCCAATCAAGGTAATAATTAAGGTTGGATTTCTTTCTTTTTCCCCTTTTTCTTTCGAAAGTTGACAGTTAAATGGACATCAAATGCAGTGCCCAGGGTAAAGAAAATGCAAGAAAAAAAAATTGATCTGAATCAAAGGAATGAGTACCCCGAATCTGATCCCCGAAATTAATCTACATTTACAGCTGTTATTTCAATCTACTGAAGTAAAATAAAATATGGGTAAAACTTGGTCTATATATGGACCCCATTTCGCGTAATATATTGCCTTTGGGGGCTGCCCTGCTTACTTTTCAACCCGAGATTATCTCTGTATTTCCTGTTATTTTAAGAAAGGCTCCGTTCGTCTTTCGAGAAATTCCTGCAGAGGGGAAAGACACTTTCAGTTAAATTCTAGGGGTTTCTCGTTTGATATGTAACTTTGCTTTACTGCCTATGTGCTGAAGAAAGAAATGTTTGAAACATAACATATATATCATTTAGGCAAAACATAAATTTTAAACCGGGATGACACTGAATATCAACTATACTCGCTCATTTAATGAGTTTTCTTCGTCTTCCGATTGTCAAGAGGCCTTGTCCAAAAATAACTTTCATCTTCACAGGAAAAAAAGACACTTGTTACATTGAAATCGATGAAACCATTTTCAGTGAGTAACTGGCAGTGCATGTAGAAAGTTATACCCGCACGGACTCTCGCAGGCGTAGAAAAACGTATTTCCACATGAAGGTTACGAAATAGGGCCTCCTTGTAGTATTCGAACCTATATGTAACCGATCAGGTAAAACGCGGCCACATGTAGAACGAATTTGCATTTGCCTTTTTATGCTCTTATTTCTCTCCATCTTGTTATCAAGTTTTTCTTCTTCTGTATATCTTCTCATTGTATTCATTCACTCTTTGCCTCGTCCTGTTTGTCACTTTGTTTTCGTTTATACAAGCAGATTTGCACTTAAAATAACTAATCCGCTACCATACATTGTCTACGCAATTAAGGGGCTCCGAAATGAGAGCCAAACGTACCTTTATTACATATGTATACTGTGAGCAGGGTAATGCTATCATACCTGGGGATGAACAGCGCAGTAAGGATACAAAGATAAGACTGAATAAAATATCAAAAGATTGATATAGTCTATAACTTTACGAACGGGTAAACTTAACTTCCATAATTTAGACGATAACGCCTCACCATATACTTATCTTGTTTTGGTATACTCCAGGTGTTTGCATAACTGAATATGTGTAAATTGCTACAGTTTCCACGTATTCCATTCGTTAGGCGATACTTGATTCCGAAATGGCGCTGAAGCAGTTGATGTCTGTCACAGCTTTTTGAGATTTCTATAGATGTAAAAACTATAAATTGGTTAACCAGTCTCAAGTCATTCCAGTAATTACTAGTAATTTAAATAAACTATCTATATGAGATGCATTGCTTTAACACGAAAAGATGAGCTACAGAGAAGAATTTATGATAAAGAAAGGAATTATGAACGAAGATTAAGAAGTCTGATAGAACGTGGACAATGACCTTAGCTACTCTCCATAACTTTTTATCACAAAGGGTGTCCACTGGTTGCCTCGCCTAAGCTATGGCAACAGGGATTATCGACATTCTTATGAAAAAACCAGAAGCACAAACCAGTGTTTGACGAGAAATGTACCACTGCATTTTCTTTTTTATTTCGAGCAAAGTTGGGTTGAGAAATGAACTAACAGGTTTGGGTTACGTTAACTAATAATTACAATAATTGCACATTATCTGTCACTAGCATCGATACAGTCAATTCTTTTCTCTGTCTTATGGACTTTTATGGGCCGTTGTGTATCACTATACCGAGCCTCAGTACGTCGTATGGAAAGGAGGTTTCTTTCATAGATGACGAAATTACTGCCAAAATTTGTTTAAAGTTATTGATACTTTGATTGAAACCATTCGACTTTAATGAGGCACAAACGCAGTATGTATGACACATAAACCGTACATTCAGTGGCGTAAATTCCTGAATCTTTCAACAAGCACAGCAAAAAGAGAATACCTCGTTAACGGCTTATGGGTTTGATCAATCATCTATTTTTTTTTCTTTTTTACCTTTAATATTATTAACACTTTAATGCTCGAAGGTAGCGTGCCGCGATTAATTTTATTCGAATTTTGTTTCTTTTAGTGTGACTTAACGCATGGAAGTTGTCACCTCTGAGGGCCTCTCGTGCATACACTAGCACGTGATATCCAATGTAGCACATATCACCCGATAGCTGACACTTCCAAATTGTCTACCTGTATCTTGAAATCCTTTAAGGAAGAATTGAAGTCGACTTTTGAAAATAGGTTTCTCTCTTCCCTTCCTCAAAACAGCTTAAGCACATGAAAAAAAAAAAATCATTTCTGTCCATTTTATCTATACGCTTCACGGACTAACACTACATGTCCTGATTTCTCACCATCTGTACGTGACTTTGTAATCTTTGACATCCCACAGTGCAAAAAAAAAAAAAACAGTGAGAGATTATCGAAAACATGGCAAGTGAGTAATTCCCATGGCTCATTTTTAATAAATTCTCTGACTCAGTTTTCCCTGTGATGTATATTGTGTCTAACAAAAGAGGTTAACTTTTCTCGTGAAAGTGCATTATGTCTTATAGTGGTGTTACTTCTGAAGTAATGTATGTGGAAAGGGGAATGATTGTCATCCAGTGCTTACACTTTAATGTTGCGTCGTTATTACGTTCAACGGGTCCCTGTCAACTAGCCCACGTACATTCTATAGGTAACGACATTTCCTTTTCCTTTCAGTTATTCTTCTAAAGCTGACAACAACTTTAGTTTGAAAACTCTTACACAACCGATGTGAGGGCATCCAGATTAAGGTATGTAATTTCCTCGACGTTTTACTTTCTTGAATTGAGAGCAGGGGCCGATTGAACGTCGCTTGGGTACATGGAATCTTAAAGCAAAATGGATTTGCAGGAATGAACTAATTTCGTGATTAGAAAGGAAAATAGTTCTCAGAAAATAGTTGCTTATAAGCGACTCTGAGCTATGAAGATGCGGAGGACTACAAGACAAACAAGACATATAAGATAAACATTTAGTATTACGTTTCATTGAATTACTTACTGAATTACTACTTTAGCAGGTTAACTCTCTATCTGGGCTTATACAGCTTACAAACCTAAAGGCAAATCAAGTAGAGACGTCAACAAGGTTGTAGCTGGAGGACTCTGAGTGGTGGCTGTCCTGCTTTGTCAATTCAGTGTAAAAGCCGTCTCAGGGAGGGTTCTTAGGTGCCCGACTGAAAGTTTTTCGTTCGAAGATTGTTAACTATGTCTCTGTCAAGAACTGAAAAATGAATATTTTGCAAATTTGCTTTTAGTGAATTTTTATTTTAACATCGTTCATTGAAAACTTTTCAAAGTCTCTAATAATTGGACGTGTAGTTTAGCAGGTAAGTCCTTTTCATGCGGGTCAGCAAGCGTCAGTGTCGGATAAAAGTCTGGATGTCAATATGGAATAGAAGTTTATATAGAAAGGTTTGCAGAAGTAATAAACAAACTTTTCAATGTAGCTGTTGACCAGAAACATAGCAACGACAACGGTATGTAAGATTTGACTCACAGCAAACGAAAACAGTACATGTTACGTAACAATGATGTAAGTGAAAAAGAGCAGCGTTATCAATCTTAAACAAAAGACAAAGGAAATTTTAATTTTATGTACTGCATTATAATTCAAACCAGGATACAATCTGAAATCGTCTAGAGTTTATATGGCGCGTTTTCGAGAGGGTGTTACTCTCAAAGTAGATTGAAGTCTTTTAGCTATAACTCTTTGACTAGAAGCTATTGCAGTCTCGGTATCATATTTCGGTATATATTCCCGGTATATTTATATCACATTTGGTGCTCATCATACATCCGTTAAGAAACAATTACGGTATCATTGTTTATCACCACATACTATAGAATATAAAAGAATATTTTATACAAAAGATACAAAAGAATATTTTATAGTGAAACAATTGATCATGCCCCAGAAAATGAAAATCTTGGCCTGCGTTGACCTTCTAAAGTGTCAATGTAATAGCGCTAAACCATCCAAATGCAAGGGCACCCTAATTTATGATGGTACCTTGCACATACGGCTCATTATTGTGTTAAAAATAGACATCATACATTATTGTATTAGTCAGATATGCTGGCGCCCCCCTTTTCAAACTGCCCCCCCCCCCCCATGAACTAGAGGCTGGATCCGCCCTGGAGTTTTATAGGTTACTATGGACGGAAGGAACTGACTGGACATAAACGTTATTTTGACGGATATATATCTTAAAGGAATTAGTCACTGATAAAAATTGACAGAGTTGCTTTCTGTCTCGATTACTGAGAAATCATACCTCAATAGCATGTTCCGTTTGTTATGGATTTTACACGAACTATCCTTTTTAAAAATGAAAATTGGTACATTACATACTGAGAAATCAGTGATGCAGACTCACAACTACTTGAATATTCTTAGCATTTCTTTATCATCTTTAAAGACTTAAAAGGAAACATTACTACAGATTGAGAGTTGTGACCTTACTTTGCACAAAACTTTAAGGGAAATCTATAATAGACACAATCGTATACTATTTCACTGGTGTCAAATTCCAAGATTCAATAGTTTCGAGCGACAACGACAACCTCTTGTAATAATTTGTTAAGCTGTTGCACTTCTTGTAATCTTGAGACAAGCTAAAAATCTTTTTTTTTTCAAACAGTAATACCCTGAATTAGGAACAACTGATACTGGCATAGGGTTTGAAATACCTGCAGTGAAAAAAATTCTTCATTTAAGGTCTTTGAAATATTTCTTTACTTAATCAGCGGGATCCATTGTAACCTGTTTAGGGCTCACGTTTCACGAAGACTTGATTTTGACATGATTTTTACTGTCAACTAAAAGACCGTTTTCGTCAGAAATTTGACTGTTTAACCAGTTCCTGTAATTATAATATATTAGCAGCATATATGTCTTAGATTATTTCACATTCTCCTATAAGAGGCCTGAGAGGTGTGTTTGTTTGGGTTTTTTTAATCGAATCGTGTACCAATCGAAACATTCTGTGTTTTCTCTCCTGTTTTACTTTTTAGTGCAATCTGAATAAAGTCTATTGATTTTAAGATTGACAACATTGGTTAAAACATTTGAAAGCAAGACGTACAAGAAGTGTTGGACGTGACGAAGTGTGGCCTTCTCATCATGACTTTTTTATATGGTCATTAAGAGAGAATGTTTACGAAGCTAAGGATAAGAATGTGGACGGGCAGTAAATATATACCTTTATATATTTACACAAGTCAAGGGAACCATATAATCGGAGACGTTACCTACGACTTTTGTCTTCATTTTGAGTTTCAAAACTCTGGAATAAATCATTTAGTTGTTGACCTCACAGTTGGATTAAGTTATAGCCTTTCTTCGTGATTGGATTGCCTCTTCCTCCGTTAAGTCTTTGACCTTCTTATTCTTTCTTATCTGCCGGCGTCGAGGCTCGCATAAACAACCGCCACTTTAATCAACAAATTCAAGATGGATATTTACGAGCGACAAGTTGATAGGTAAAACACAAAAGCACTTGGCGCTCCTTGCAAACAGAGAGGTTTAAAATCTAACATTTAGTTCTCTTACATGTCTTTGCGCACAATCAGAAGTTCATAAAGGATAATATTCGATGGTTTATCACATTCTCTCTGAAGCTACATTTTTACTTTCTCTCGAAAGTGCAAGAAAAAAAAAGCAAGATGGATCTTCTTACAAGATAATCAAGAATAAATGAGTACCTAAGAAGTGATACCGTGACGAAGAGGTTGCGAAAGTTCCCTCAACATGTTACGATTTATCTCCGACACAAATTATTGTTACTCGTCTTCTCATCACCTGCTTACATTACTGTAAACGAAACATTTATCAAACAAACCACAAACTGGTTTGTCGGAAATGAATCTGGCTAATTGATATCATTATAGCAGATAAGTAAACCGAAGGATAGTTTCTCAAATGCCATGTTTACTTTTGAATGAATCATTAATCTTGAACTTGATTGTCTTTCTTGGAATAAGCAAACTATTTCAGGACATTACTCTTTCTTTTCTTTTTTTTTTTGAACGACTTTGATTAATTGAAAATTTACTTAAACAAATTATCGTAGTTGTCTCTTTGAATTCTGCATCTTCACATGATTTACTTTCTGAGCGTAATCTGAAGAGTGTATTAATATCACTGCCAGGAGGCTAGTATGTATGTACGCTCTGAAAATAAGTGCAGCCATTATGTTTCTGCAGGGCACTTCTACAGCCATACTATTTAGCTTGACAATCGTTCGGTAGTGTTGCTAAAGGTCAATTTACGAGCCCATAAGCCCTGGTCGATCTGATCCAAAGAGCCTGATAAACCATACTCGTGAGATTTTAATGATACTAGGTGAAAGGTCCCAGGTAGGATTGAAACATAGCCAGGCTTGTTAAGAGGATACACATTAGTTGACCGAACAACATGAAAATAAAACTGGTTATACATTAATAAGAATACGATGACGAATACAGCTAATGTGAGTACAACAATTCTATGTGATTGTAATAAAACAGTGCTACGATAAATATGACGGTCATTTTATTATCTGGCTCTTATTTTCATGTTCACTTATAACGATGAAATGGCCGCCTATGATGGGCTGCCCATATCGGCTCTATGTTGTTGAAAGGATGTTGAGAGGGCAATTTTTGACCGTTCACTTAAGTAAAAGGAGGATATGCGATTTAGTGATTAAGTAAACTTTATGATTAATATTGCATCTTTCTCTTCCATACACATGATACTAGCAAACAACATCTAGGGAGTAAGATGAGGGAATACCGACCCCTTGAGGGCTTTGTTCCATAATTAGACCAACTTAGGAAAATGTCAAATCCTGGATTTGGCTCTACTGGTACTTAATCATGTCTAGAATGAAGTGATAATGTTAGAAAACAATTTCCATGATTAGCCCACAGACAGTAGGGGTGACAAGAAAAAATGCATAGGGGTCGGTATTACCAACGTTTTTAGGTGATACCGAAACCTCAAGAAATCTATTAATCCACTCTGAAGTATATCCACTAATTGCCTTAGTCAAGAGTTAGACACTTGTTCACCACAAGTACGTATTGTCACATGAAATATTTTAAAAGAAGAAATGCAAATAAAAACACTAAAAGAGAACGAAATTGTAATTTAACAGAACAACAATGAGAAAATTTATTTTTAAGGTAATGATAAACTTGACGGTAAAGAGTATGAAACTGGGACTGTATCAACATTGAATCTGAATTTTCAAGTTGTAATTTAAACACTGAATCTGAAATTTATTGTAAGGTAATGTTAAATTTTGTCTTAAAAATTGAATATCAGGTAATGCTAAAATTGTTAAAAAACTAAAATGGTGCGAATTTTACCCACATATGAACAGCAATAATTTACTGGCAATCATCGCATCTTCCACCTACCATATCCACACAATCAACGTGAAACCAAACACTGCAGTCACTGCACTCCGCCCATTCCTCCCAATGACCATTGTAAAAGAACCCAGAACACAAATCACAGACATTTCTGAGATCATTTTCTGTCCCATTTAGTATCTCCAGGCTGGATTTCACCTTGTTGGCTTTCTTTTGCCACTCGATGGGGTCTTTGAGGCTTTCTCTTTGTCTTTCTGCCTACCATTGGTTTTATTGGGGCCAGTCTTTCTTTGTTCTGTTGCTTCTTTGAGTCCTTATAAAGTACTCAGTATTAAGCTCCCCTGACTCTTGGGACGATAGATAATAGGCACCCTCAGAACAGCCTGGAATTGGATAACACTGTTACTGGTTCCTGGAAGATGCCATTCTGGTACACTTGGATCTGAATGATTACTTTGAGCATTTGCTTGTTGCTCCTGCACATGAGGATTAAGAACATCTTCAGTGACATCCAGGACTGGTTCCGGGAAATGGTCCAAGGTAGAGACAGATTCCTGAATATCGGGAGAAAGTGCATGGATGAACGCATAAGGTTCCTGGAAATTAGGAAGAGCACTGGAAACAACAGGGACATCGCTAGGGACCCCAGGTACAGCTTTGAGCTCTTCAGAGACACCCGTGGACACATCAGCCACACCTTCATGCACACCTTGGTCCGCCTCTGGCACATCTCGGACAACTTCGGGCACATCTGTAACAGCTTCAGACACTTCATCTACAGTCTCGACAGACACTTGTCGATCAAGTGCAAATCTGGATGAAGGGGTCGTTCACTGGTCTCTGCTGGTTGGTATGCATCCTCTGGAATAGCATGACGGTTGAGAGGGATAACGCCACAAGAGTTGAATCCATTACCAGCGTTTGCTACAGTTGCAGACTTACCAAAAGCCTCTGCGAACAGCGAACCAAATCTGTACTTGGAAAATGGTGCTCGGAGGTTGTGATCTGACCGTCATTCGTTGGTAGCATGTTGATAAACGACATTCAGCGGCTTGTACACACTTCGGTCGAGAGGTTGGAGATATTTAGTCGTTGTGAGGAGAATGCAAAACATGATGATGCTATTCTCTCTGACATAATCCACCACAACAAGACCATGGATAGCATGTCCATCAGCAACCAACAACACCTTTCCAGGACACACAAATGATCTGTAATGCTTCAGCCAATTCAGGAACAAATCAGAGTTAATGTAGCCCATGTCTGACAGGTTGAGCTCAATGCCTGGTAGAAGGTCGTCAGAGTACTCGTCCTTATTTCTTTTGCCCTCCTCACTGCGCATTGTATATCCCTGATAGGCTGCAGCATCCTACCACGGTAACCGTTTCCCCCTTTTCGCTGTAGTTATCGACACAACAGACCTACTACCCCTAAGGGCAAAACCATCACTGGCTTTATTTACAAGTTGCAGTCCAGTCTCATCCACCTTATAAATATGTGTGGCCTTATCCAGGAATCATTTTTTGGTCATGTTTTTTTCCAGGTTGTCAAAGTATGAGGACACTTGTTGCCGGTTCATTCCCACCGTCAGAGAGAGGGCTTAAACTTTTCGGATCGACAAATTTGGATGTCGCTTCAGGAATCCTTTTAGCCAGTACACACCTGCATGACCAGATTGTTTGTTGAAAATCTGTGCTATTCCATTTCTTTTCGGAAAACTGAAAGGCGAGACGTGGAATGGCCATTCTCGTAAGACCAAATCGTCTAGACTAAATGTTCACCACAAACTCCACTAAATCTGCCTCAAGTTCACTTAAAAAAATTGGAGTCCTACCAAGTTTTGGTGTAAACTCATTTGAATTTAACCTAGCTTTGTCTTTGAGGGTCGATACTGGAACACCGTAACATCAGGCGGCTCGCGTAGCACCCATTTCACAATTTCGTATGACCTCTACTGCACGTCGCATAATGTCAGGAGACCATGATGCCCTGATGGTTTTCCTTTTGTAATGAAACGGCATCTGCAAAGAAGAAAAAGGAAAGGACCTAGGCTATTTCTCGAAATTCTCATGTTATTGTGACTGTAGGAATATTTTTCATTCTCACAGATGCCTGTTGACCATTCTTTTCTCAAATTGGTGGCCGTATGGAGGCATTTCCATGAACGAAATAACATTTTTACTAGTAGGGGTCGTCTCGGACCTCCACCGTACTACAGCCCATAATGCCATGGCAAACTAGGCCTACAGTAGGCCTACAGTAGGCCCTAGACCCCTAGCCTAGTTGAGGTGATGGACTCTGATTTCATTCTTTTGTTATCCATTCTTTTGTCAAATTGGAGGCCTTGTGGAAGCATTTTCTAGAACGAAATAATATTGTTACCTGTAGGGGTCCCCCAGACCCTCCACCGTACAACAGCCCATAATGTCATGGCATACTAGGCCTACAGTAGGATCTAGACCCCTAGCCCAGTTGAAGTGATGGACTCTCCTTTCAAAATACATGAAGATATGGATTGCCAGGTATAGATTGTTGTTTCACTCGTACCAGATGTATTATACTATACAATTCAATTAACGTTATCCATTTTCATTATTACCTGAATTGGTACATCACAGTGTGATGGCCTATATTGAACGCAACACTCATAACTGTCGCAAAATTAATACACACAGTGTTTTTAACAACAATTAGTTTATGTAGAACAACTCTTCTTTTCGACAGAAATTACTCTATTGAATTGTGACATTCTAAGAACATGACCCCCTAAAATTACATCAGAGCTATTTTTAGCACTACCCGATACAAACCTCTTTCGGAAATTCTTCATAAATTCGTCGGAAAGCTCAGTTGGGTGATTCTTTGCGTCTGGTATTTCGCTGTGGAGGTATTTCGTGTGTGGTAGTAGCGAAAACCAGATTGCAGAAATGAAAGGGTGCACAATATACGTTAAGGGGTCGGTATTACCAACACGGTCGGTATTCCCTCATATGCCACATTCCTTTCAGCATAAATTTCATTAAGAAAAGTGTTGTTTCGGGTACACAGAAGACTGATTTATTTTTTTTTTCGGTTGGAACTTAGCGAAACCGGTTTCTGTGGTAAATATACGGAACTTCCTTGTAAATAACCACAACGAAACTCTTATGCGACAGCGCTTCTTTCGGAAATTGGCGATTTTGAAAGGTGTTGTAGGTTTAAACTTAGCTACAACTGTTAGCAGATTAGTCAGTAATTTGGTACACTTTTTTAAACTTTAAATAACCCCCTGTCTTGATGAAATATCCACGTTTGGACTACATTTGCAGAATATTGTCACTCAGAGAAGATAGAAAAGACCGATGCGCATTGAAGTGCCGCTTATTCATGTTTCAGATCCAAATAACATATTGCCTCGCGTTATGTGCGTACTATTAGAGCCTTTGGTGCATCTCTGTGTACTACAATCATTGAAGTATTTACGATTATCCCTGTCTGAATTTGTCGCTAAATTGACCCAAACTAAGTTTGTCTTTCACTTAATCTCTGTCTTAAATAAATTCTTCCGTATACTTTTCTTTATGAAATTATTTGTGTATCATAAAATGTAAATTCTTGTTCTGCCAGTAGTGCCAAAGTCTGAGTATGGTGTAACTAAAATCAATGAGTACCGGTAATCACACGTGAGAATAATCACTCAGTATTAGTGTGTGCGTGTGTGTTCTATCTGTGTGTGCGTTTGTACGGAGAGATAGAAGTAATATCAATACTTTAAACTTTAATCCAACCGCTCCATAGGTTTCTCTTGGCAAACACGTTGCAGCATTCCTTAAAAACAACGACGATTTTAAGTAGGTCTAATAACTAAAGACCATGCAATCATTAACTAACTAATGAGTCATGAAACCCACGTTTAGACATTATTAGGTTCAACAGAAATGTCGCTTTAATCGCATACCGACAGAGAAAGTATATCTTTTACAAGACATTTTCTAAACCATCCATCAAAATTTATTTCAATCTGAAGAATGAAAGATTACACAAGAGAGGACGACTTTTAGAAAATAATATCCCGTTTTTGTAAAATATTAACAACAAAGAGGCTTTTTTTTTTTTGTTCTGCTTCGTAATTTCGTTAGATCTTTCCAGTAAATCGTGGGTAATCATTCTAAAACGTGTCTCCGATAATCCCATGTTTTTTGGCATGTTGGCATTTGATAGGCACCTCAAGTTCATTTATGACGTGTCATTTTTCCTTCAAATGCTACTTTCCTGAGACGAGGTATCAGTATACGGTGCAATATGTATCGTTACATGTGACTAAGATAACACGCCTGGAGGAAGATCTAATTTTTTTATCTTCGTAATTTTTCACTTCCCCGAACGTCAGCACCATTACTTTCTTTAAGTTCCCCCTGGGAAATCATGAAACATAATTGATTTCAATTTTATATTACTATAGAATGGGATTCCTCCTCAGGTAAACCGTGTCGTTTCATTAGTGTTGATTATTTTGACACCTCCGGCAGATATTTCCCCCAAAAAACTTAAAAAATGATATTTCTTTAAACATCTTTTAGGCGCCAGAGATTGAAACACAACCATGAAGTGGTGTACATTTGAAGAACGGACAAGCGCAAATTAGTATCCTCGGATTTGCGATGTTATCTCTCCTCCATAATCAGTGCATAATCCTTTGAGGAATTAAAGGCCTTACACAATACAACAAAATGATACGTATGGAGACTTAATCTTGAACGGAAAGCAGACAATGAAATTACTAATAATTATTAGAAAAAATATGACATGTCAACGGCCTCTCCCAGAAAATAATGTATGTTTTAAATGTTAAAAGCAAACAAAAATATTTTTTTATGTCTCGAATGAACACATGATGCTCACGGAATTGTAAATAACATAGATAAAGATCAACGCAACGGCGCCTTCCTTCCAGCAATCTACTCCAATTTCAAATTTGGCATGACTTTATTTGACTTTTATCATGCAACTTTTAGACCATTCTAACATTTACCATACTTCATCCTCGATACCTGCTTGGCCTCTGTATTACTTCATTTCCGTGATATCCATATTTGGTGGGGTGTATCATAGTTCGAATCCTGCCGTGGCCTGATGAATTCCAAAAAGGACGAAAGCGGTCGTGACATGGAATTTTCTGGTGTCGTTCAATTATTATCTAACTTTCATTTGTCTGTCATCACAAACAATCATTACTTTTATTTGTAACTTGGCTTTCATCTGGTATCCTCTCATAACAAAAGAATGCTAGGTTATTAATAGCTACCAGTCCAGGGGTGCTCCCAACGCAAGAAAAAGTTCTTTTGGCAGACTGTATATTAGGTCAAATTCACCTAACAACAACAGAAACAGAGAAGTGGTCGAATGGTAGAAGCATGGGCGCTGGTGCTTAAGAGCATGAGTTCCAATCTATCGTCACTTATCGTCATTGTCTGTCATCCTAAACACTCATTAATTTTATATATTGTGACGTCACTTCTCTAGCAGTTTAGTGAGGGCTGCAATAGCGAACCTTAGGTTTCGCGGGAGAAAGAAACTCAAAAGAAATGACACTGGAGATGATCGGTAAAGTTGGAAAAAGGTATATTCTGTCTCTTCCGTTCAACCTCTGGACAATTACGCAATCATCTTAAGGTTACACTAAAGCTTACCGCAGCAATCTGCTCGTTATACACAGCGTGGAATTACGCAGCACAGGGTTACGCAGCGCAATTACGCAGCGCAATTACGCGGCGCACCTACGTAGCGCACTTACGCAGCGTCGTAACGCAGCGCAACAACGAAGCGTTCTTATACGGCCTAAGTTCAACTACGGAAGCCCGCCTCACTCACAGAGCCAAAGCAGTAACATTTACAAAATCAGTATCGGACGGGAACAAATATTTTAGGAGTCTGCATTGTCGTAATCTTCTTGGGTACAGACTCTAGATCAAATTTAACATGAGTTACTTCATAAGCTGGGCTCCTCTTGAACGACCGAATAACCTTAGCAAGGGTAGCGATAAGTTATCACCAGAAATAACACAATTTGGTATAACGTCGGGACATACTCTGTAAATTATAAATCTCGTCTCAGCCTTTAGTGAAATATCAATTACGACTTAAATCATTTACGTTAAAAGAAAAGTATATTAAAACTCACACTTACAAATTAACTGTGTCGGAAAGTGGCTACAATGCAATCACACAAATTTCACGGACTCTAGTCTTGCTTGTTCTCTGGCGATCTTAGAACTGCCCGTCAGAGAGGAGAAACAGCTCTCTATCAGGAACCTAAAACTTTACTTTTTCTATAACCCCCGGAAACCACTTTATTTCTCCTATTTTGGATCTTTTACTTAGTTCCTTATTACTTTTCCTCCAATAACCCAGAAAACACCCCTTCGAAGGACACCGCACCGGAGATAAGCTCCGATAACGAGGGGAAGAACTCGGGCGTGTTTACTATATATCTCACAACAAAAAGTCTCAGAGCTTCGTCATTCCCAGCCGATGTGAAAAAACAATAGTAACACAATTTGATACTTTGTCCTCTTAAAGGGATAGCGAGACACAGAGGAACAATTCACACCACCAGTTACAACATATATCAAAAAGTAGTATGTACTGGAGGGCACACTCCACTGCACACTTTTTTTTTTTTGTTTACAAGTATCATACCATATCATTCGTTCATTGTTCAGTATTCAACGTGCGATACGGTGCGATGCATTCAGCTGACAGATAAAAATACAGTCCCACATGTGAGAAATGAATAAAAGATTGAATAGTACTAAGGTGGGATAAGTCGCTGGTTTCACTTATCTCTCAGTGAAAGTTCACCTCTACCAATTTTATAAGGCAGCTGTACCAACAGTGATCGCGACAATAAGCTTAATTAAGCAGAGGTGACATTTTCTTACATATTTCTTCAAACAATTTCCATGACAGGTATAAAAAAAAAGTATGAGTGGAGAATTTCAGAGTAGAAATTTTATTAAAATTTCAAGAAACTGTATATTTTAAAAAAAAACACGCCAATGAGAGTTGATTGTCAGGTCAATGGAAACTTTTACAGGTTTCAAAGTACTCTTGTGTTTTGCGAAACTTTTTTATCTGTTTTCCAAACGTGGGTAAGGAGTTAGAGACCTTGATTACAGCAAAGCTTTTCACTGATTATTTGAATTTGAGACGGATCTCTCAATCACTCAATGCATTATTGACCCACATTATAGCACACCTTTATAAAATTGAAATTTTCTTCTCCAAGGAAGTGTTTTCACTTTCTTATCCGACTAGACTCTTCGTTGTCAATGTTTACATTTTTATTTTCTCATGCAACTGTTATCACCATGCATCTACCATGAAAAAAAAGATAGGCCCAACTTTTTCAACAAGCTTACATGCCACTTGTGCTTAACATATTAACAGAGATGTCATGCCTTTAAGTTATGATTCGCCGTGCATAAAAGTTTGTCTCATTTCTTATAAACAAAGCTTTTTGTTTAGGAAATTTAATGCATTTTATTAGAATTGTGTGATACATCAAATACGAGGACGAGAACTCTTTTGACTCGACTTACTTTTAAAAGCAGGGAAAATGAAACATTGGTTCGCTTTGAACGGTATCACAATTGAAGTGTGTAATAAAGCAGTTGTGCATTACACTTGACACTGTTATAAATGCCATCTACCCGAGAAATGCAAAATTGAAAGTAAACAATATTGCAGATAACAAAAAGCTCATCGAGAATATGCGTGAATGATATGCCAATTACCGAGATAATTAAAACAAATAAGAGAATTGCTTGATCACGTGGTTGCTTCATTAAATAGGCTACCACAGTTTCCAAGTACGATCTAGGCTGCAATTCCGTTCGTAAAAATACATTATTCTTCAATTATGATTAATAAAGTGGAAGAGCCTTCTGGTTACCGACCTCGTTGGTAAACAACAAACATCGCGTTGTATAAGGAGACCACTTTGGCAATAATAACAGATCTAAGAGATTTATATTAAACTCCCACTTGGCTGCTTAAAGTGGATATATGTTTCCTTCGTTGGCAAGTAAAACTTTTGTCTCAGTAGAATATCTGCAAAGTATATAAGTAAGCAAATATGTAAGGCCTATTAAGTATACATAAGTATATATCAGTATATAAGTAAGCAAAAAGAAAATAAGGGGACAATCCACGCAGTTGCGTATATCATCGCCAACATGCATTAATTTCAACACAGGACCTGCACATGGGGATTTGCAGTAGTTTACTGCAACCACATCTCACAGAGACCTAGCTCCGGGCATTGAATGTAAAGTAGAGCCAGATATTCTTCAAACATAAAATGGTGGTAAGCAGAAGAACCGAACATAATATAGCAATACTGATATCTACTGTAAGACAGCAAGCTTAAGTCTATATCCTGGTGCCACTACTTAGGCTCAAGTAAAGACTGATAACAATAACAGTTCAAATGTGTCTGTCCATATTACGCTACATATCACAGTTATAACATTGGGTTATTTCATGTAGGTTTGCTTAGTGGTAAGAGTTAGGGACAAGATATAAGAACATCCCACTGTGGGTTATTTACACATTAGTCTCATATTTACCTATGCAGGACCTAGTTCTGCTAAAATTATTGTTTGACTTTAAAATAATGTTTTCATAATTGGAAGGGATGTTTAAAGACATTATCCACAGGGGCCAGTTCTCCTGAAAATGTTTTGGCCAAAGTTAAAAAGGTGGTGTCCATTGACCCGGGTGCAGGCTCTAAGATTTTTACCAAACAATCATTCAATTTTACCAGTTTAGTATAAGGGTGATACAATGTATCTTCATTATTGTGTTCATAGGAACGGCCTTACAAAATTTTGCGTATAAAGCTCAATAAGCTGGCAAGATATGGTGGAAATCCAAATTTTTGGGCAAAATTGGCTTTTTCCTAAAAAATCAGCAAATTTTACTGGATTTACCATTACAGTAATATTATGTTGAACAATGTGTTATCAGGAAAGTCCCTACATAGATTCAAGGTTATTGGTCTAATAGTTCTCAAGATATGCTGGAAATACAAATTTGGGGGAAATTTGCTTTTTTCCTCACAAATCAGCTAATTTCACTCTCTTTACTATAAAAGTGATATACCTTGAGTATTACATTCTCAGATAAGTCCTTGCAAAATTTTGCGTGAAATACTCAAATACTTCTCAAGATATACTGGAAATACCAAAAATATGGCAAAAGTGGCTTTTTTGTAAAGAAAAATCAGCAAATTTGACTTAGTTTACCATACAACCAATACATCTTTTACATATTGGCATCATGCGCAACCTTACCAAGTTTATGCTAAATTGCTCATCTACTTTTCAAAGTTTTCTGGGAAAACCACAATTTGGACAGGTGCGGACGCACACACATACACACACGCTCGCACATGGTGCACGGACACGTTTTCATTCATACCACCCAACAGGACCCACCTGTACCCGTGGTCACTCTACCATGGGGTACCCGTGTGATGTTGTTACTCATCAGCTCCAAGCGTTTCCATGGCAACCGTTCTCCCATGGATGCACAGTACAATATATAGTTCCACTAGCCAAGTGACTACAATATCTCATCTTAGCCCCTATAGGGCGATGAGATAAAAAGTGATACTTTCATTTCCAACTTCAAATGAAAACGTTTAACAAAATTTTTCGCGCGTCTATTCTGCAGTTCTTCTTCAGTTGTACTGAGCAGAAATATTGTACAAGAGTAAGGAGCCAGACCTTATTTGGGTTCATCCGACCATTACAGCTAATAAAGGAGAGATCTCTATTGAGACCTGTGGTATGTGTGTTAAGCCGTAGGATAGTTTTCAACTCTCTGTTGCTTCTTTCTTGGGGTGTTTTGAAGTCACCATAAAGAATGACAAATTTAAGGTCAGATACATACTGATCTGGGAGAATAAAATGCTCAGCGGCTTGAAATCCTTCTTTGTTCCGGCGTATACTCATTTTGCGGTTTTTGAACCGAAGTCTGAACTTAGTGGTAGTCTTGCTGATGTAAGTGGCTGGGGACTTCTTGCACAATAAAGTAAATAAACTACATTGTGCGAGACACAGTTACCCCCCCCCCCCCAGGTCTCAAAGTAATATCTGAGGCCTGTTGTAGAAGAGTAGGAGAGGGGTCGAGATGAGAGCGTATCAAGAATCTAGAATACTGAGTCTCCAGGATTTTTTACATCCCTGAATAGGGGGAGGAGAGATGGGTGGTACAAGTGGTATCCTGTTTGACGTTTTCCTGTGTCGGTATGAAAGTAGGTTACATCTAGGTAACAATATAACTCTTCGGAACTGAGAATATAGTAAACGATAAGGGTATTCCCTTTTGAGAAAAAAGCCCATAAGTTCAGCGGTCTTATTTAGAAGAATGTGGTCATTGGAACAGATACGACGATATCTGAGAAGCTGATTTTATACTATAGAGATTTTAGAATGCCGTGAGTAGAAACTGTTTATGTGGAGATATGAGTGACTATCCGTGGGCTTAGTCTAAACAGAGGTCTCTATTTTAGTAAGTGACATCTTGTCACTCCTCCAAACTAAGGTAGATATGGCTAGTTTCGCTGAACCATGCGATTCGAAACCCGTTTCTACCTGCTTCCCAAAGGTACATAAATGGATTGTCCAGGAAGACCTGCAGTGTCTGGGTGAGGGTCACCTACAGAGGGTTTGTCGGAACTTGTGGACCATTTCATCAACCTCCAATGCCACAGATCCCCGTAGATATACGTGATACATCTGCCTTTCTCTATAAGTTACATGCACTCAGCCCCATTCCCCGAAGCTCCATTGTTTGTACTATTGATGCAACAGCAGTATATCCCAGTAAACCTTATATCGATGGTCTGGCTAACTTGCCTCCAGACAGCCCTGGAAGAAAACTCTTTTTCGCGAGAAACTATGGCCGGTACCTGTGAAATTTCGAAACTCGTGCTAAAACGCAATGTTTTTCAGTTTGACTCGGAATTTTTCATTTAAAAGAGTGGCACCGCCATTGGAACTAAACAAGCGCCCAGTTACGCGAACATATTTTTATCGATTTATAAACGTGACTTGTTACACCACTTTGCCGCTAAGCCTTCTATCTGGCTACGGTTTATTGGTGGTGTGTTTATGATCTGGACTGAAGGTGAAGATAAACAAACTAAAAACGTAGTTCCTTCCGTTCATTAATACCATCCATCCGGCCATTCAGTTCACGTCAGAATACTCATCTAAGTCCGTTAAATTTTCTTGATGTTTCGGATGCTACCGTCAACAATGGTAATGCAACCACTGATTTATATACCAAGCTACCAAGACACCCACCAGTTCCTTCACATGGACAACTGCCACGGCAATCATACTGAAAAAGCAATCGCGTAATCACAGGCTATTCAGATACGACGAATCTGTAGCGACCCATCTGCTGCTGGAAGTGGGTGTGATGAATTGGTCGATTACCTTGTGCGACTGGGACTTGGTAGAAGGAGAACGTGTCAGCAAGTAAAAAGGGCGTTTCATGCCCATTACAACCCACAACAGCGTCGTGTCAGTGACGTTGGAAACATCTTCTTACATCTACAGTGATGTTCCACTACAACTTACCAGGCATCTGTAGGACATCTCGAAAATCACCTGCCTCATGGGGAATGTGGTTACACGCCAGCCTTTAGCTTATTTCTCCAAAGAGTGTCTCGGCTGTCTTTTATATGTGATACCCAGCAAACAGTGTGATGGCAGTTTCTGTCAGCTATGTCCCTCCGTTAAAGCCTCTGACAAAGTGACTAGTACCAGTAATGGTAGGACATTTACTTACCGTAATCAAAGCACGGATTGTAATACCAAATGAGCGGTGTATCAAGTGTGCCGTGTGTGGGAAATAATATGTGGGTCAATCAAACAACATAAGGTTACGCATTAATGGTCATAAATCTGATTTTCGAAAATTTGTTAACGGGAATCCTTCTAAATCTAATTCTTCAAACAACCCTCTATACTCTTGTAAAATCTCACCAGGTGGATTCTTCCAAATTCTTAAAGTCTTAAAAGCTGAATGGTTTAACACAAAAGATATTCATTAATTGGACGTTTTATAGACCAGAAAAAAATGCATTGGATTTGGAACTCGATTCTTCAGTTCCCCACGGCTTAAATATTGCAGACACTTTCTAGGGGTAAACCTTGTAAGTAGACAAAACCAGTACTAAGCTTTCTCTCTATTTTTTGTATTTTTTATTGTTTTATTCTGCTTTCTCTCTCTTACTGTTTTCACTTTGTCGATTACCGGTGCTCGGTGGACTAGCTCCTGTCCACTGGGGCTTGTAATCCTTTCTTTACGTACGTATTCTTGTGTGTCTTCACTGTTTCTAAGTCCTACTTGTAGTTTCCTTATTGACTTAGTGTTGTACGAGTTGCGTTCAAGGGTAATTTGCTCCTCGAAAATTAACTGGATCCTCGTGTATCTTCCCTGCACGTACCATTGCCAGTGTACGTACAATAATATTGCAATAATGGACATAATCAGTAGCAGCCAATAACGTTCATTTCACTCACTCCTGCGTTATTCAAGATTTGTTCAATAGTTATCATTTATATATCACTACAAGGGGAAAGAGAATCAAATAACGCAATGCATTACCGGAGGCCATGAAATTGATTCCGGCCTTGAAATAGTAGGTGATTGTGAACGTGTCATGATCTTGTCTGTTTAAATCAACTAGCGCACTTTGAAGAAAACTGTGTTGGTGAACGTCCTGCCCTTCACAGTAAAATCACATTTAAACCCCTGTACAACATACATATGTATTACAATTAATCAAGAACAATAAAACACTGCAGTCATCGTTGAAGTGATAAGGATTTGGAGTCCATAAACGTGCAAATTTCTCATCTTCAAGTCCCGCAAAGAAGTGCATCGCAGACCGAAAGGTCCTCAAATGATTAACAAGTTTAAATTACAGCTCACAAGACACACTCACAGCCTGATAGATCGATAGACGCCACTTCCATCAATTGCTTCTGTATTATGTTCCGTAATGATGGATCAAGGTTATTATTGCTAATCATCTTGTAAGGTACCGGTAGGCTATATATGTAGCTGGAAACTTCAAAGCTTCAAATAACTTGACTTCAACGGAAGTCGCCCTCGAAACACCTTACTTTCTAAAATGGACCTTGTACTAGGGCGTTATTACTCTCCGATGAAAATGGTGTATGGTTTTGGGGGCGTTTGGGGAGGGGCTTGTTATGAGGGCGTAGGTTAAGGGAGAGTACTCTCGACTGAGTAGAAACATAAGAAATATCGTGTTGATTGGTATTTGGTGGTGTGTTAGGGAGGGGTTCTTTTTTCTTTCTTTTCCCCTTTTTTTCTGTCTTTGTATTCCTTTTGGGGAGTGTACTTGTATTTAAGCCCATAGTGGTTTTTACGAACACTTCCTTCTGCAGCAATTATTTTTTCTTGTTCTCTTACACTTGTTCTGTTACCGTTGACATTCTTCTGTAACATTGTTGTAAAAAACCAATAAGTGAAAATGAAACAAATATAATACTTCATTTGTTACTAAGAAAACTAGAATAAGGTTTCATGTAAGATGATCTAGTTCATATTAAAGTCATTTAACGTTGTGTCCTGAGTTAAATGGCTGCTTTCAATATCCAGCCTCAAACATGACGGTCATATCGATAATATAATACATAACATTCAGAGGACCAGCAAGTAGAGTGCTATACATCGAAGTCTTTAAGTTTACTGTTGGAAATATTCCTGATATAACGATTAAACTTCCGATACGGTTGGTGCCACGTCGGAGTGACTGCTGTTTTACTGATCGTTGTAAAAATGAGTTGTTCGTGGGGAGAACTTGCGATTCTTTTAAATGACATGTGAAATCAGCGATACAGCTGATATAAGCTCAAGATTACGTACTTAGTATTGATTATGAAACGTTTATCATTGAAACACAAGAAGAACTTTCCTTGTAACTTTACATTCTTAGGGATGTGTTTAAAAACAAAGTATTTCATGTATATTTGTGAATATGATAAGTTCTACATGTTGTAGAGTTGCAACTAAAATTAGGGAACCTTTTTTTTAGTTTCATGTTTACATGAAGTCAGGATGGTTTTGGTATCAAATACTTCGGTTTGATGCATACTTCGGTCTGACAAATGACGTATTATTACACAAACATAAAACTGAAACAAAACATGGTGTTTCCACTCAATAGGAGAATGCATTCATAGAATCTCACAACTTTTGAATTGAAGCAATCTGTCTGAACTAATTTTAAACGGATTTGTTCGACAAAGTCGGCTATCGCGGGAACTCATGGAAATTTTACCATTAGAGGAGAATTACGAAAAAAAACTTGACTGTGTAATATTTGTATTCTCCTTGGCGTCTCGCACACAGTTTGCAAATACGCCACAAGGGAAACGAAATAGCATGAGTTTCTCTATAAATAATGCACGTAAGACCTTTAAGGACGGACAAATTTTAAATGTTTATGTACTAAAATTATGATTCTCGTGATCATGATCCACGAAGAATGAAAGTAAATTGAAGCCGCGTCGAAGCACGCATGAAGCATTTTTGGCATCCGTGGCAATGAGTTTTAAAATTAAATCATTAATCAACTATGGGTCGTTATAGACAGACTGCATGAGACTGATGTAACTGAATTGATGTATCAAAGAGGGAGAGAAATTGCAAATTAAAGAAACAAAATTCGAAATAGTGACTTCCTAACTGTTTATTTCTTGAGCTTTATCTTATTGCGATAACTGAACTGCAACCGAAAAAGACAGGAACATACAAGAAAGTGTTAACTTCATTCTCTAGTTACGATTTACACTAAAGGGTGAAGCTACTCTCCAATAGATGGTCTTCCCACCAAGAACATGTCCGTTGTGTCTATTTGCGTGTTAAATTCCAAAACGAAATGTTTGTTTATGTACGTGTATTTAAGTGCCTGTGTCATGTTTTAGTGTATTCAGCCCTCGAGGTAGATTATTCTCAGATTCTTTTAGACCTATTACACAAAAGACTATTAAACTGTATCGTTCTTTTTAATCCCAAATGATCGATGTAAACTAAACATTATGCTACATTTAGTTGAAATATGTTCCTTAAACACTCTCAAGGACGCATCATTGAGGTGCTACATAATGCACAACATTGAGTAT
Source organism: Stichopus chloronotus (assembly GCA_021234535.1). NCBI lineage: Eukaryota > Metazoa > Echinodermata > Holothuroidea > Aspidochirotida > Stichopodidae > Stichopus > Stichopus chloronotus. The sequence goes on along the minus strand of CM037841.1, from coordinate 19,605,765 downwards.
GTGATCAAATTGCCTACGCAAGCCAGTATTTTTTTTTTTTATTATTCCGTCAATCTTTTATCCAGCAGATGCATGAATTAAGTTGAATGTTACTACCGTTCAAATGCTTACGATGTAAACGAATTCCTTGAAGCTCTTTCTTGTGATTCTACTCCGGGTTCATTGATTGCGTGGATGAATACGACAGACAAGCATGTATCACGTGGGCGCATGTAAGCACAGTGGTTAGGCTAGGTCGTTTTCCGCTAGTTTTTAAGAGCCTGGGCGATTTGACGCATCGTTTAGGAGATCGAACGAATAACTTTTTACAAACGAAAATAATTTGTTTATATCCATGCTCACATCATTTAATTGACCAATGACCTCCAAAAGAAGAAAAATACGACCGACAGCATAATGATAGAATAGGAAAAGAAAACGTAGAAATGATTGGATTCGGAGCCCTCTTGTCGATTAATATAATCTGGTTAGAGACCAACACTCTAAAATATGATGAACTACCGTTCAAGGTTAAGACTAGCTGCCACCGTTTATCGCCGAAGGATGATAAATGACGATCCTTTTACTGGTATATCTGTGTATCGATTGCTATGAAATACTCTCCTACCAATCCTCAACGTTCTTGGTGTTTCTCTGTAGTTCGAACGCTCTGGCGTACAAGGACACTTACAGTTACAGGCTAAATATGTAAGGCTTGTTACGTCCAAAGAGTGTAGGTAATTATCAACGAACCAAAGAATCTGATACAAGCGGATGTAGCGTACTGGATAAAAACGCGGTGAAAATGACCGTTGCCAAACATCTGATAATTTCCACCCATTGTTCGTTAATCCTCTTTCATCTGTACTATTTCTGTCTTTAGGTATACAGGTATTTTGTCTCCTGTACTTTCTGCAGGTTGTCATAGGGGATTACGGTCCATTTTTTTTTTAGTTTACGTTAGAATGATCTTCTCTCATCTGTGGCCAGAGAGAACAAAAAAATTTGCCAACGTGTGTAAATATATGATCTGTTTACCTCAGAAAGACCCTCCTACCCCCTGTAAAAGTTATCTGAGCAAGCTGAGCAATGATGACCATCAGTAAAGTAATACATTCCAACCTTTATCCCTGTAATGATAACTCAGTTTCTTTTATTTTCATTCAAAATGTTTAAGGGTTCCAAATATTACGATTGGATATTTCAAAGCGTGTGTTCTTGAGACGGTTGGCTATTCGTATACAAACGTAATGATAAATCTATGTATATCACATGGTATACCCTAATAAAGTTACACAACACATTCTATACCTAAGTTACACAAATAGGAGGGACTATCTGGTTCTTCATTGCAATTAGGCACCCTATTTTTAGTCTTCGTTGTACTGCGTTTTACATACCGTGTTCTTGAATGATTAGGTTTTTATAGCCTTTATGCTCCACTGCGTTATAAATTGCTTTAGCAAATGTGAGCACTATTTTGATTTTGAAGTATCTGCAGGATGCGTGTCTATATGCCTCGATGAAAAGGAAAAGAGATACGCAGAATACATTTTAACAAATTCGTTAAATCTTTGCCACAACTGCTGGTCCTTTAACCATAATACACAAGGCCTGGGGATATCAGAACGAATGCGATAATATGTTTTTTTTTTTACTTCTAAAGTATCACTGTTTTCTCACAATACAGTAGAGAACTATATTCTCCTTTTTTAAAAGACAAACACATCTTCGTACGGTTGAATATGCGTTTGTCTCACAGGTAAAAAAGCAACTTTTATGGACACAAAATGAATAATTATTTAAAATAAGGCAGGACGGCAGCCTTCTTTTCACGAAATTATCTCCAACTGATAGAAATTCAATTATTTGTTGGTCGAGAACAATTCTTCTTCCAAACTATAAAAAGCGCAACTGACTCATCTTCCATAATCCATCATGCATAATGTCCTGATGAGATGGAACTATTCTTGTGCTAATATTTGTGAGACTGGATAGTTTAACAATGGTTAAAGATATTTCATTTTTAGTCCATGTTGGTGCATTTTAAATGCGATATATCCCATTGAGTTAGTGATAGAATGGGGGTTGAGGAGACCTTACTCATTTTACATTGGTTGTTTTTTTTTTTTTTCAGTCGAAAACTGGAAACTTTCTTGTACACAATGTTGTTGATACATGTCAGGCTTTGTTCCCATGTACTGAATTGACAATATTTCGACCAGATTTGCGAAGACTTTTCTCATTGTTCTTGCACTCCCTTCAGTAATTTTAAAGTGACTGAAATGATTATATTTGACTAACACAAAGTGAGTATTGTTCTTTCGTGGATTTAATTGTTTTAAACAGTTAACTTTACTATATTTACATGTATATCATATTTCATACCTAAATGTCCAATGCGACATGAATGATGGACTTTAATCTAAAATCTGTTAGGTTTGGAATATCATCTGTTTATAATATTTGTTGTTTACCAATGATCATCCTTACAGATGCATCTTTGTTAGGACCTGAAAACTACTGGGAATCTTCCCAGTTGAAATAACAGCATATGGCTCAAAGAGCTATCTATATATAATACACAAAGCATATGACTAAAGGTTAGTGCAGCCTAAGATCTAGGAAAGTCTGCGTTTGCCATTTGTTTTATGTACCGTAGTTGGTGACTTACATGCTGTGAATTAAATGTAAACGGAAGTGTACATGTTTCCTTTGAAAACTCTACACACAAGTTATTCTTCTTTTTGTACTGGGATTAAACAATTAATAAAGATTCGCCTGTTGGTAGTTATGTATTTGAAAATGCCAGTTGTTGGTTTTGAGGCCAGCCCTCATATATCTTCCAATTCGAACTTAGTCTATAGCAACCATCAAAAAGCAAGTAACTTCACAAATTGCCTTTCACTATAACCTTTTATCTTTTACGTTTGATCTATCCTCACAGAATTGAAACCTTCGTTTATATCTTGTCTTGTTAGCACGGTCACAGTACTTTTTTGCTTAGATTTCAAGTACAAATCTTCAAAATGATTCGGATAGGTTTAATACTGAATTTGAAGCGATTAAAATAACCACGCAAATTGCGGGATAGCCTTATGGCACTACGGAAAAGCATCATGGAAGATTCACACTACGTGATGTTGCGCGAGGTATTCCTCATAAACCAATATCCCATCATCAAACACGTACGTACCGGCAACTCTTCAAGCTAGAAGATTACTAAATTTGGATAATTTTATCGGAAATTGATCCTGATGATCTTGACAACCAATTTAAAGACTTCGTAATTATGACTTTGCGTCACTCTATAACACTGTAACATGGGTGACCTTGAAATGTCACCACAGACTCAATGTTATTTTCATATTCGTTTTGGAACTTTTGCAAGGGGAACGATTCTGTTGAATACCTTTATTTCAGTATTTTTTGTCATGCAAGGTATTAGAGTAATAATAACTGTTCACTATCTTGTCAAGTCAGGATATTCGGTTATTCAATAATTGAGTCGTAAGTCCTATAAAATATACTCATTTGAGTAGACTGAGACATGCCTCCGGCACCACCAGTCTTCACTTACGTTCCCTTGATATTCCCGATTCGATCTTACACACCATTGACCATTCCTCTTTCTTTCTTGTAAAATCGGAAATATTTTCATATTAACAGTATTAATTTTGGTCGATATTGCATAATTCATCTGCATCGTTAAAACAAAAAGTGTTATTAACTTTTGTTTTCAGTTATTCTTTGAATCTCATGTAATTCTCATAAATAAACTCAATAGCCTTGTTTTTTCTGACAGTGAAAAGGAACACGTTAGCATGAGTAACAAATCTTGCACTTGTACTATCTATCATTTTCCCCCTTCTTTTTATGGTTCGGTATACCTTTTGATAAGTCGGGATGCTAACACCTGTGGGTGTCCTCACCAACTCATTAATTTCAGCAGGTCTTGTCGAATACCAATCGTTCTTTGCCGGAGGATGACAGCTGCCCGTGAATTTATACTCAGAATAGACCACTAAACTGAACCAACAACTGTGAACCATTTATGCAGGGATACTGCAGTACATACATATAGAGATAAAACCTGGTTTGTGTGTAGTTGGATCATAAAGTAAGTGAAACGCTTCGATTTATTTGCCTATTTTAGCATTCACGAACATGCCTTTGGGCGGATTAAGTCCATCGGCGCGTTCCACGATAATGGGACACAGTCCCCAAAATTCACTTTTTTTACAATTTTTTTGTTTTGTTTTGAAGAATCCAGAATGCAGTGGATCTAGGCCTGGAAAAATGCTTATTCTTCAGTCAGATCCACGATTCTTCTTTTAAGGAATAGATAAATATAATTAATGGTATCACTTAATGCATAAGATTAATGTGGCGTGAAAAGAACGACAAAATTAATTTGCAGTTCAGGTAATCTTTTCGTGAATACTCTAATCCCGATGTAAGCCAATAAACTCCAATCTCCTTGAGCAATTCTGTTTAAATTCCTTTTTCTTTTCTGTCTTATTAGTGTTGTTTTTGTTTTCGTTGGACTATTACAAACATTTATTTCAAGCAATTTCAGCAATTCGGGTGAGCCAATCTGTAATTGAAAAGGGGAGGGAAATCTGTAAAGCAATGTTTCAATATACGGGTGACAAGGGTAGGATACCCTTCCACCTTCTTATGACATTTTATGTTGGAAAATTTACTCCATGTAAGCATGAAAAATTATTTTTCTTATCTAAAGCTGATGGCCAAATGTGAATATGAGATGTAAAGGAATAGGTTTCTTAACAGTTATGCATCTGTCATAAAATATGCATGATGTCCCGCCCAGGCGGACTGAGTTTAAATGCTCAATTATTCACCTGATAACGTAGCCAATGGGTAACAAATATTGATTACAGATTAGTGGCTGCTAAAGTGATACTCATCTAAAATCACCGTGCTTCACCGATGGAGATGCACTTCTGACTCTGATGATGACTTCATAGAAGATGTACTTCTCCTGTAGTTAGTACTTTACAAAAAATAACATTACACTGGGCACAAATAAATTTGAAGGTTCAGAGTGTCAAACCAAGTTGGAGACAAATTTAGACCAATCATCTTAATCAATTGTGATTCGAAATTCAGAAGACTTTCAACAACAGGTTGAAAAGTTCTTCTACGGTTTTTTTTTTTTTTGATTCCGTTAACATGATTTGTATATGACAGTCCATCTTCAGGTATGCACGCAAATGTCGCTTGTGGCAACTTTTGCACACCTTTCCTTTGATATTTTTCTCATCTTGATATGCATGAAGTGCGATAATTCATTAAGGGGCGACAAAAAGTTAAAAGGTTCATACTTCGTGATTTGCGTATATCATGAAACTTAACGATAATTACTCAACAAAGAACTAATTCTGAACAAAGAGAAAAAGTGGAAATGATACTTGAGGATCGATCTTCAGATATTGTCGAAAGATCATTGATGGCGTCATCCCTATTCTATACAATCTGAATCCCAGACAACAGTCTTAAGGTTATGCGTCTAACCCGTCTATTTTGCGAGGATGCCCTTCTCTAACACTATAGAACACGATCCTTAATTTCAGTTGTCAGGCGAATAGCCACAAGTTTTCCTCTCCTTAATTTCATACGTCAAAGGTGTTACCAAAAGTTGCAAACTAACCATTGGGTTACGGACTTTAAGACAAAATTTGCTTTTAAGTTGTAGACTTTCATCACGGGAAGATCATTTAGTCGTTTGAATCATATTGATGATGATCATGATCATGATGATCATGATCATGATGATCATGATCATGATGATCCTGATCATGACAGCAATGATGACGATAATGTTGCTTATTATGATGAAGATGTTGCAAGTGATGATGAAAATGTAGATCATAATGATGGTGACGACTATGGCGCGCGCAGGGTGCCAGAAGTCCCGAAATTGATATAGGTCGAATTAAATCGATATATGGCAGTTTCCAGCAAATCTGATTGGATGAAATTGCCATACTTTTAAATGGACAGTTAAATGGACATCTGCCAATTTTCTGTCCATACGGCAATTTCCCTTGATTTCATTGGTTAACATACACACGTCACACATTCTAGAACGTCAGTCGTTGGAAAAAAAAACTGATATAAGTGCGATTAAATCGTACATACGTCAATTTAAATTGGGATATTTCGCGTCATCGTGATTCCATTGGACAATAAAAACGACATAGGATTGGACTCTGTTTGGAAGAAATCGTCATATCTAAAATCAAATCGACATATAATAATTTTATTAAACATCTGTCATCTGTGATTCAATTGGACAATAACGGCACATGACAGCTCCTAAAGTTCTCATTGGAAGAAACTGCTATGTGTAAGATTAAATCGACATGTGTCAATCTAAATTGGTATCTGTCAGTTTCTCGGGTTTTGTTGGACAATACAGCCAGGCGACAACACATGGGATTCTGATTGGACGAGACTGCCATGTGTAGAAATAAGTTGACCAAGGACAATGTTGTTCAACATCTCCTAGTTTCTCGTAATTCCATTGGACAATAACGGCACATGACAACTCCTAGTGTTCTAATTTTAAGAAACTGCGATATGTAAGATTAGATCAACTTTGAAAATATAACCGTATAGACGACACACATGATCAAAAGCTAGCAGTTCAAGCAGTTTTACTTCAATGGACAACGATCTTTATCCCTTGGAGTGAGAGAATTTCCGTGACCTGACTTGGAAATCTTTGATCTTAATGATGTTTTGGGCTCTGGTTTTGTAGTGACGGCTCCTGGGATTTAATACGGACCCTTTGTCGAACTATCCCCCCCCCCCTTCCACCTCGGGAGACAAAAAAAGTATTGCAACCGGTACGTACACTGTCAAAGAGAAACGATTTTGTTCGTGAACGGCTCACTCAACCTATTCTTTCTCTTATCCAATTTACACCCATCCTGTGAAAAACAATCCATATGCAATATACTTATATGATTTTATACACAATGCACAACATAGCCACGTGAATAGCAGTCACGAAAGTAATGTTAACTGTAATTTCAACGTTTCTATTTTATCTCATCAAGCCATTCAGCCAAATAAACGGTAGGTTATCATAATACTGCTGTCACATTCGACCTTCACCTTATCTCAACGAACGTGCCAAACACGCTCTGGCTTTTCCAATTCTGTGATTCGTTTAAGGGCTCAACGTTAGGTTTGGTAAACATTCGTCTTTGGCTAAGACACTTAATAGTTTAATGAGGCTTCATATCCAACACGTTTGAATCCTGCCTAATCCTTTCACTTGTATTTTGGTCTTTGGCTTCTTTCTTCTTTCTGTTTCGAGTGCCAGAGGAGAGTTATTTGAATTTCCTTCTAGTGTACAACTGCGCGTCATTGACAAGATATTGCAGTTTTTAGTGCTTGTAGAGCATAAATGACAACAGAAACAGAGTAATTCCAGGAATTCGAGGTTATTCGTTCACACACAGGAGTTGAAACCGTATATCATCGCAAAATGTGACAACTAGTGTTTTATGTGAATATTTAATTGTCCAATAAAGAAGGATATTGATTTTGATCCTTGGAATCCTGTTCTTTTTTTTTTTTTAATTGCTGCAAGAGAACAGAATGAGAGATCAGACTTTGATTTGCTGCGAACTCTTGCTGTACTCAACATGATTGTTCTACGCTGTGTGGTCACACTGGTCACACTGGAATGGTTCATGTGGAGGTAGCAAAAAAAGAAGATCCCATAGTACCACTCAACATTACATATCATACAACTGGACTAATTAGCCTTGGCCCAAACCTACAATATGAGGATCTATACGGTTATTCACTTCGTCGACTGGTTTGACCTCAATTGGTTAGATCATTAAGACAATTAAGAAATATTTGAAACATATAAACACCCAGCCTGGGCTTGTGATTCCGTTTCAAAGACCTAACACACTATTTCAATGGAGGATGACTGTTCAACATATTGTTGCGATAACACAAGGTCCAGGGGTAGACACATATAATGCAATAATGATTGAAAATTTCTCATTCATTTAGCGTGTCACAAATTGACACGAAACTCTACACTCGCGAAATTGCTACTCGAACAGGCATGGTTCCAAAAACCGCACATTATCGAATGTCAGACCAGCATTACATGAACAGCCATCGTTTGTGAAGCCAGCATTCTTCGTTACTTCTGCACTGGCTACTTGCGTCATTCAAAATAAAGCATGTCAAAAAGCCTCTCTGAATGTTCGGTCGCTCCACTAGTCCTAATGTTTATTATACTCACGACTATGTCTATAGTAACACCTAAAGACCCATGGATAGGCCTACGCAGCAGCCTAACGATCATAATAAACAAGTAGGTTATGAACGTTTGGCCTTTTGCACTGCAACTTCTACGTTTATGTTCCTATAAACCATGATGAATTACCATTTCATCGTCCTCTCGTGAGAGGGGAAGGGGGTCATCGATGGGGTCATGATCGGTCGCTCATCACGTTTAAGAACTTTTACCCTAGTATTTATCCCCTAAAATTATGCACAGTATGTTCATTAGCACTGGCCGTAGCGTCTAACATTATTTTTTTTTTCTTATTGATGATAAAACAGTATAAAGAGAGGTATTACTATTTTGGTAGGCCTAGATGACCTTTCACTGAGTTTTGATAGCACAAGAGTGCACCTCGTGCCATACCAGCCGTTAATCCTAATGGTAATAGATCCGTTGATTAATTTCAAAGTGACTTGGTAAAAGAAAACTGAGCAGAATTAAATCCACCGTTCCATGAAATTATGCACAAGAGATTATGGTCCTTAAAACTAAGTTATGATAAACAACAGTGCCTAAGTAGTATTACGGTTCATGTTATCTTCATATTATGATGCAACTGTGACAGAACCCCCATAAGTCATTTTACGAGGTGGATGAAATGAAATTTATGTAGCCTGATGTTGCTTAGTTTTTAAATCCGTGGTACTATTTAACCCAGTTTACCTGAGCTGGATGTGTTAATAGACGCTCATAAACTACGTCTCTGCGTGAGTGAGAGAGAGAGAGAGAGAGAGAATAACCCCTTATATGAGTGATTTATATGTTCCATTGATCAATAGTCTATCCCTGACTTTATATACAACGGAGTGAGTCCTCACAGTGTATTCTCCACAGTAACCCAATTATTAAGGTTTTCAGAGTAACCAGAGATATGGGTGAATGTTCGAGTCTTATTAAAAAGTGTATCTCTTCCCATGAAAGCCAGTTTGCCTTATAGAGTACTTTAGATGCATCTACCAGAGCTTGATGCAATTCACTCCTAACTGTACGTTGACTGGGAACATTAAACTGATCTAATATTTCACATATGGTTGAATGGCAGATCGATAAGGTTATTATTTTAATCGCTATCTTTTTAATAAGTTATAGGCAGAAGATAGCTGTCGCAATGAAATAATTTTAAAGTCCATATTTACCACTGACATAAAATGCAACTTAATATATAATTTATAATATTAATATATATATATATTCCCTCATAACAGAAACTTCTGTTATTCATATACATCTATTTGTAGATCTACATATGGTCGCGTAGACGCCTCAAGGGCCAGATATTACAGGTCGGATATAGCTTCACCAATCTGGTAAGCCAAAACTAGTACACACATATAATGGCGGCCATAAATCAGCATTTATTCCATCCATGATATCTCCTTGGGTGATTTATATATTTATTTATCCGTGACGACTGCTTTATTCTGCACAATGATATTCCCCATCAAAGGATTAAATCCACCCTGCAGAGCAAAGTGAAAAGAGAGAAAGAGACAGAGAGAGACAGATTGTGAGAGGAAGAGAGGATGAAAACAGCGAGAGAATTTTGAGAAGAAATTACGTATATGCTTTTGTGATATAGTATCATCTGTCCAAGGGGTTTAATAAAATCGCAATAAATTGGGCGAGTCCTATATAGGCCTACGTATAAATAATTCGTGGACGAAATCTGAATTGCTTTTTGCGTCATTCGCTATGTTCCATTTTGTCTTTCTTTCTAAAGTCGTTCTCTCTCTCTCTCTCTTCTCTTCGTCTTCTTCTTCTAATCTGTTCTTCTTCTTCTTTTCGTTCTTCTCCTCCTGCTTCTATCGGCGGTTTCTGATTCATCGGGGAAAGATGAACCCAAAGGAAAAACGATGAAGACTAAGCTTCAAATTCCAACGAGGTTACGAGGAATAGTGTAAACTAACATTCTTCTTTGTAAACTCAACGATAGATTGTTTACGAGATAAGAAGCTTAGATTCAAACAGCGTTTAATCAATCCTGTCTCTTGAATTGGAATTTCAACGTACCGTACATGTACGTAACATCTGTACACTAAACAAATGGGGACTGAGGAGACTTCTATTCGACGAGCTTGAAAAAGCGCGTCTTTCCAAGGTATTCCAGGGATCTGACGAATAGACGGGATTGAAGCTATCGTTTGCCTCTGTGTATTTTTTTTTATTGCAATAAAAGAAACCTCAATGTGATTGTTCGCTTGGTGTCTAAGATTATACTTTTGACAAGTTTACAATAACAAAATGCCAAGACCGTTATCCCTCCAAGAAAATGGAATTTAAATGCTGTCACGATCGAATTATGGAGGCCATTAATGACGTCACAAGTCAAAACGACAGCGGTAAAGTTTTGATTGCTTGGACCGTCAGTGACTAAATCTGCAGTTTTGGATTCATAAAATAGCTAAGAAGAGAACATTTGAAATACTGAAAACTGAACAATGCAGTGTTTCTTAAGGACGTCTGCGAAATAACACTAACATTTAGATAGAAGCTGTCACGTGACGCCGCCTGACATGCCCAGTGCACATCCAACGGTAATTGTAATGTTGTTAGAGCCAGTGCCAATGCCTTTTGTACGAGCAATGGATAAACTGTCCAAAAGAGTTTGACATTTGCTTATAACGTAGAGATAAACAAAATGAAACAAATAAAACCACAACGAATACTTCTATTTGCGTCGTTTCAAAGCCTTTCACCGTCGACGGAGCGGTTTCACTCAAGTCAATCACTATTAGTATAGCTAGAGTAGTTACACATTTTTTCCCAAGTAGTGTATTTATCACTTCTAATCAATATCGACAACAAAGGTCACAAACAAACATAAAGATAGACACATACTAGACACATACTAAACACATACTGGCATGATTCGCCGGTATGCAGAACAAAATCTAGGAATACGCCGTCCTCATATATACTCTATAATGATCATTATTTCATCACACTAATCCTTAGCTCTCCCATGATACAGAATTTTCCCCTTTTAAAGTTTATCATTCTGACTGAACTCTCCCTTTCTTGTTTTTTTTTTTTTTCAGACTGATCTTTTGACTTTTCTAATACTTTTGGACAACACACAAATTGAATCACGATTTTCATTAGGTTTTGGTGTGAATATCGTACGGGTATTCATTACTCTGTGTGCATAATATACTTAACCTATTTTGGCTGGTTACAAGCGTGTATGTACGTATTCGTATTACGGTTAAGTACTTAGCCAGCGCTTTCTGGTTTTCCGCCTTTCGATGAAAAGTTTTTTTTTTCTTTTCTTACTTCTACTTTTTACTTCTCTCTTTTTCTTTTCTTATCTTTGTATCTCTATTGGCAATGTCCGAGTATAAGATTACACGCATTTTGGAGAGAGTCATTCAGTCTTCATGAACCTCGTAAAACGACCGTAAGTTAATTATGATTCTAAAAGGTTTCGCTCGTGTCGAAAATTGACCGTTTTTCTATCTGCGTGTGTCGTCACCGAAATTTAATTAACTATCTTGTAATTTTCAAACTTTCTTTAGACAAATTTGAGGTGATAGTTGCCCTTCCTGACGCGATGTCTGAATTACGAGGGCAACGAATTATGCTCAAGCGAACACGACACGATGTATGATATGGAAAATCTAAAACTACCAATTCTTCCCGTTAATATTTTTTCAAGGACACAACAAGACGCGTTGGCTAAAGTAGAGGGCAGCAATGCTGTTTACTATTTATGATTCTCCATTACACACAGCTCTTCACACCGCATCTCGAAGACGAATGAAATGCACTTTCTTCATTATTTGAAGATGAATACCTCCGTAAGAAGACCCATCAGACTTTGAGGAATGACAGTATGATTGTGCGGAATTCTCGGAAACTTCGATCTTCATTCACCTTATAAATTATTCATGTCCTCTTCCTTTGTATCCCGAGGAGATAGTTACAAGAGTTCCCCCCCCCCCTCAAGACTGTTTCCCCCACTTCGATATAGACAATGACCAATCAGATTCTCGGATTTCACTAAGATTATTTCAAAACCCATCTTTTGAGTGTTTTGTTTATCTTCCGGGCTATGAATGATCAAGTTCCTTTCACATAGGATCCTTTACATGCTTCCATGACCCCAATCATGATTTTGAAAGGCATTTCCAACATTCAAAACATTTCGAAATGTCCACATAGTATAGAATATTTGATGTTCCTCTTGGTATTATTCGGGATGTTTATACCATTGCAAAATAGGCAATAAAAGTGTATCATTGTTGAAGTGCAGTATTATTAAAAATTGCTATAGCCTGTAAAAAAATGCCCGTGACATGATAACAGCATCATAACGTGGTTTTAATCATCGATAAATCGTAAGGAACATCAAGTTTCTGTCCAATTTGCTAGGACCTCAGGTTATGTCTTTGACGGTGGGAGGTCAATTACGTAATCATGATAATTTTCTACAGCGATGCTATACCATAAAGTGAGTCCAAAAATACCTATTTCCTCTTTTAAAGGTTGAACAAACGAACAAAAGGTTACAGACGCGTCACCATCAACTGGCAAGCAGGCCCATAGTCAAGGGAGGACATGGACGTGGTCACACCCCAAAAAAAAAAAAAAATTCAAAAAGAAAATCACTCCCCAGATTTTGTTTAGAGTGAAAAAAAAACGTTACGTCTCATGTACCGGTGGGCCTGCAAAACCCATACTTTTCACCTGGGAATCTGACCTGGAAAGATGAATGGGGGGTAGAAGAAGAAAACAGTAATGTAAAATCTAATGCATGAGCATGCCCCCTCTTCCCGATCATTTATACATGCCTGACAAAAGTTGACAAATTTCCATTCGCATTCGCAGGTCACTATGTGACGAACTCTGAGGCGACGTGAGCAGTTAGCCACGGATCGTGATATCACCCTTTCCAGGCATCGCAGGCTCACAGTTTCGTCCTTGGAAGAGAAACGCATCAGTCCAGGTTGAAGCATAATCAAATTGATGAAGAAATCTAAAACCGGTGCAAAAACCTTGAAAATAAAAACTGTTTTAAGTGGTGTACCTCTTTTTCTTTCGTTTCGCTTCTCTGATAGACTGACGATGGCTATCATGGTTAAACAGAGAACGTGCATCATCAAGTAACACATCTCCCCACACGTCCCCCCCCCCCACCCCACGCACACACACACACGTCACCTTCTCCTCCTCACCCCATGCATACATACATACAAAGAAAAAACGCTAGCCTGAGACAAAAATAGGACTTGTCTATCTTGAAAAAAAAAATATTCTTTGAATTCTACTGTTTCACACCGATGACATTCAATTTACATACGTGTCCATAATATTAGAGGTATGTACATCTGATCGAAATGTCAGAATTGACATGTTCATTTTGATATAATCCGACAGATGTGGATCACCGTGGGGTTATCTTTCACACTAAAGGCTGTGAAATATGACAAGATTCCGGACATATCATATCTATACTCACGCATTGCCCAATGTCGCCTTTAACCGTATAGTTTTGCTTTGCTTGATTGATTGATTAATTGATTGGGAGGTAAATATGGCATTTTTCAATTCACCATTGGCATTTGCTTTATCAAATTCTTGGAGTATGTCAGGGGTGGGGTATGGGTCAGGAGGGGTTTGGGATACGTGAGTTGGGAAGGTGGCGGATAATCTGAATCGACTTTCCGATTTGAGTAGTAACTGATAATGTCTCTGTGGGGATGAAGGGTAGACTTGGTATCAGAGAGAAGAGGACAGAAATCAACTGCTGTAGTGTGTACAAGATAAGCATTGACAAGAAGGTAAAATTAAACCTGTTAGATCCTTTCATAGAGGGCAAACATTTGGCTCTAAATGCTACGAAAAGATGAACGCAACTCCCGTCATCGTCTGGTTACACAGGTAAGTTTGGCATGCCGTGTATATGTATACTAGTCGAATGTAATGTTCCCCTGCAGTAGACTTCATAATGTTAAATGACAATCATTCCGTAGCATTGTTGCATATCTTCTTTAGAAAAATCAATGAGACTTTTTATAACATATCCGTCATCTTACCGTGTATTGTGTTTGACTGAGAGGAGAAAAAGAGAAGAGAATTTTCTTCTTCTTTTTTCTTAATCAGAAGCCCGGCAGCATTTATATTCTGGGGGAGAAAAGTTCATCTGCGTGAGATTTTGACCTTGAACAGAGGAAATGAACGATTTTAGAATGAACATAAATGCTATGCACGTTCCGGAACAATATTTTGCTTCTCTTTAACCGTCGCTCAGAGATGGCAAAGCCTTGAAGGGGAATGCGAGTCTAGACAATACAGAATTTGAAAAGGGCCACCAACAGGCAAAACAATCTGGTTTCAATATGTTTTTATTGAGAAGAAAGGAAAATGAAAAAGACAGAAATTAGAGGATACACAAATATCTTCCAATGAATAACACGGCACTAAAAATGGCGATGTTATTAGAAAAACCCCTGAATGTGCGGGAACTAAAATGAAAAAAAAAAAACCGAATGCGGAGAACATTAAAATGAATCGCTTTCGCGCGTATAACAAAACGACGAGTAATTGTCTGCTTTCAATTTTCTTGTTCTATGTAGGCACTGCAGGTAACTTCAGGGGGATGAGGGGTACGGATATAAAGAACCAGATATATAAAAATTAATAAGACAGACTGTCTGACTAACTGACTGACTGACACAGAGACGATAGCATTGCGCTTTGTAATAATCTACTAGTAAACGTTTACTGAAAAATTCTGAAAACTGAAAAAAAAACCCTGAAGAATACCTAAGCAGAGCGCCACTATCGGTACAAGCAGAAGGTACCAGGAACGTTTTTGATGAAAATAAAAAAAAAAACCTTTAGATCGCCGGAAGTCTTCCAAAATGCCACATGTCCCTCTCTACTCTTGCGACGCCTTCGAAGAACCAGAGGCTTTGGACACTGTCCTTATCCCCCATATTAATCCACGCCATCACTGGTTTCGTTAAATTTCAATTAATTTCCAGTGTTTGTTCTAAGAACGGACACAATAAAGGTTTCCTTTTCTCAGCTGGGAATTTAAAAGTTATCCATTAAATCTAACTCGAAAGATCCTAAAGTCAAGGGGTGGGTGGGGAGAAAGATAGACATATATAGACATGTATATGTATATTTTTTCCTTGTTGTGATAGAGGGAACAGAATTGGTGGCGGTTTGACTAAAAAGAGGTCATATTGTATAAATAGGAATGCCTGGAGATAAATTCAATTCAGAAACACCAAATTTTGCATCTAGCCTACCCTAGCAACAATTTTGCAAAGGGGAAGGGGGGAACTGTCCTCAAACTCCACATGAGAGCAATCAGTCATCAATTCAGTCGTATCAGGGAATGCAACCCCCTCCCCCCCCCCCCCCCGCAGTCTCAGGCTATCCGACACCACTGAAATAGTAAGGAAAAGAGGATAAAAACCGAGAGGGTGTTACATGTGAGGGGTTGGGATAAATCCTGAGGGTAGGGTTGTACAAAATATTTGTTTTAATGGCGATTTATCAAACTGAAAATTGGTAAGTTAATTACACACACCCAGGAATTTCCAGGATTACGCACGTTCCATTTAACTCAAATTCGAAGTGATATCCTCAAACCGCGATAAAGGCCTATTAAAGAGCCACACATGAAAACTTGGCGTTCACATACCGTACCTCTTGACTATCCGTACATTCATTTATTTATCATCTCATTTAGACGATAAAAATTTAAAACGTAATAGGATAACAAATAAAGAAGATAAATCAAAAAAAAGAAAATGACCAAAAGTAAAACGCTGAGATTAATGGAGACCTAAACAAAGTTAAATAAAAAAATTAAACGAAGTCTAGCCAACGTGCTAGACACAAAAATATCACGAGGTTTTTACAAAGTTGCATCGGTTTCACAGCAAGAACTCTCTCCCTCTCTCTTTCTTTTATTATACAGGTCTATGCAGAGATGGGATCACTACATTCCTTATAAACTTTCGGTTAATGCTACAAGGAATTGACGTAAATCAATAAGTTGGGAAATCTTGAAATTGTATAATGCCAACTCGTGCTTTACACTCTGCCGGATCTTAATCACAGTCTCCCCCCCCCCCCCCCTTCGCCCTTACCTATACAACTAAGGTTTAAGTTTTCATTTTTTGACGGACAAGTTCAACTCTTACCCTTCACACATACACACTCATATTTCACACGCGCATATTCAATACACAGCAAATAGGAGACCGCCAAAGCAATATATACCAATGTCAAGCGCATGAAACGTTTTTCCACTCCTTTACGTATCTACTTCACATTGCTCTACTTAGCCTAGAGTCAAGACATAGTTAAATATCCCGTCGTTTGAACAGCTAAAATAAAATTACTTAAATAATTAAAGTTCCGTTTCTGCGTCTGACCATAGTTTTCTCTTACTTCAAAAGTAATGATTACAATCAACCAGCATTTTTTTAATTTTCCTTTTATTTACTTTGCATTAAGTTTGTATTCGTTAGAACTTGATAGCATTTGAGTAGGTTTGAATTTTTGTCCAAAAGTTGTCAGCGACACGTTTGATGGAACCGGGTTTTAATGTAACACTATCTTTTTTATTTGACGTTTGTCGGTTAAATAGAAATACTAATCACGAGAATGTTGCTCGTGGTGATTGCCCGTGTATACTTCAATGGATTGAAATTGACTAGAGAATAGAAGAATCATGTTTCATATATACAATAAACTGGTAATTCAAAGACGAGGCATGTTTTGCGATTTCCTTATGACTGTTATTTGTTTTTATTCTGTTTAGATCATTAAATACACTCACTCCATATTTATCCTGCTTACATATTTTAAAAGAGATCCGATGCCATCTTCTGTCAAAATCTCAACTTTTTGGAATGACTGCAACAACTGCCAACCTCGAGGAAAGTTTTGCTGGATTGTGCATCACAACTTCATTAGGAACATAGTTAATTTTATTTTTCTTTGTTTTTTTTTTCTTTGTGTTCCTTCCTCTTTGCTACTTTCACTGTGCGGCAGACAAGGTAAAGGCTATACATGATGACCACACAATGTATTTACACTGTGCGTCACTTGCTATGTTCACCTTGCAACCAACGACGTCTTTACATTTAGGGTTCCTTTATAGCCAGAGTTGCGACATGCCCTGTTCAAAAACATGTTCCAGTCATGTGACAAATGGAGCTAATTTGCCTCCAACTACCAAATAGCTAGTTCGTTGCGTAACTAGTACCATAACATTATGATAGTTACAACCTAGCTACCTACTTAAGGTATGACTATTGACAGGGAATCATGAAGCGATGGTATATGTTAGATAATACATTGTCCTACCAATTCTAAGGACTTCCGGATTCATTGATAACAAAGAAGAGATAAAGTTTTGAGGCACCTAGACAGACTTGCTGAAAGACAACCAGTTTTTTTTTTCTTCTGGTGAAAGAAATAAATGCAAGTTGGGCATGTGCTTGAAAAAGGACATGCCCAGTTTGTATGGGAATAAGTTTGGATGCTGAAGGAACAACTTTTTTCAGGATGAAGAGACCGAAGTGGGAAACTGGAGCTACTTAAGTACAAAAAATTAGAATCAACACATTTATACATATACCGCATGCCAAATTAGATAAGCTGAAAGCGAATGTCAAACAACAAAAACCGAAGAGAACTTCGCGTGATAAAGAAAAAAACCGCCACTCAGTATGCATGACTTCCACATTTTGATAAAAAACAGCCAAAGAGTATTGTAACGGGTGGTAAAAGAGGTTTACGTTCCTCAAATCCGAACTTTAAGTGGGCCCTTCAGCTGAAACTTTCCTGTCACAGTACTCAGTGCATCTGGTTTATATTGACTCCAAACAGAACCTTGTATACGTAGAATAGAATGGGAAACGTCTTTCCAAGGTTGGTATCCTGCATCGAGCATACCAGAAATTTAGTTTTTAAACAAAAATTGTGACTAAACAAGAAACAGGTTTTTGTTGTTTGACATTGTAGACGTCTCTGATTGTACCTTTTACAAAACAAATGCATCGAAAACAGACTTGATTATCATGATAATTAACTTGAAAGAGATGACAAGTACAGTTAAAGTATACATTTAAATTTCTGTTCTGTTTTCCTTTCTCTCTCTCTCTCTGTCGCGCGGTTGCTGAGGGCTCAAAATTGTCATGTGTTCATGGGTTATGGAAAACGAATTAAATTGTTTTGAGTTACCCAATCATCCAGTTGGAAAGTAACAATTCTTTATTTGTCTTTCGTGTCGCAACCCTCGATCCCATTTTTAATGTCCTTCACTGATATTGTATTACGTTATTCTCTTGCATCTTGCCTCTACTCTAGACAAAGGCCTACCGATGCAATTTCTCATGTTGAAGCTTTGTCGCTATACATGTCCATTACCTTTTGGTTATTTAACTATAACTAAGTACTATCTACACTTAAAGATTCTTGTTTTTAGAAAATATGTTTCAAATTCTCTGAATATTGCACCCCCGGCCATGTCAGGAATAAAAGTAAAATCCAGTCCACCTTCTCCTAATTTGTTAAGATCGAGACAGAGTTCTACACTCTCTCTTTTTTATTTATAATGGGGGTATTCCAAGAATCCTGGTTGGTTTATAATTGCATGCTAGCTTGGGGGCCTACAAAAAAAAAGCTTGCTGAAAGAAAAGAAAACAGCATGATTTGTATTAATTAAACAACTCCAACCCGATTTGCATACCTACGAATGTTTTCCCATAAGAACATGGTGGGGGACTATGGGGATTTCCAGTTATGTTTTTTTTTCTTTTAGATTGGAAAGGAGCACGGGTGCGATCGGAGCACTGAGAACTTTATAACGTTTGCTAGTAACTTTTCAAGCTTTGCTGCTCCTTTGTTATTCAGGTGTTGTAGCCATGTCAGAATCCTAAGGTAGGGGGTACAAGAAAGGGGGCAGGTCCACCAGTGAATGTGATATGTCAATATTTTTCACAGCAAAAATTCTGGGGATGCAAAACATACGGGGAATCAATAATATATGTCTGTGGTTATCGCAATAACCTGCGCAACTCAAAAATGTCATCCCGCTCAGGCTTTTTCAACATCTGTCGGTCTATTTACGCCTTTCCACTTAAAGCACCCCCTGCCTCAACCGTAGTCGATCGTAAAACTCCACAGTATGGAAATGAATACCAGTGCAGTCTCTAATTGCATACTGAGAACTAGGATTTAATTTTTGTTGCCCCCCAATGTAAATGGCATGTGAAGTCAGATATCATTGTCCCAGTCCCCCCCCCCCCCTTTTTTTTCATCATCAACCAGTCTTCCTTTTCCAACCAATCAAGGACCCTTTGGAATACTTGTTGATTGTGTGTGTGACATAATTACCAAAATTCGTAATTGTACATATTTTTCTTTTCAGTAAATAAGTTCAGATCATGTATCACCGTTTGCAAGTACCTACAATACCCCCACAGTTGGAAACAAAATGGCGTTGAATAACCAGTGTCGCAGCCCTGTCTATATACATTGCCCTTGAGCTGCTCTGTATTATTTTTCTCACGCTTGTTGAGTAACCCAAAGTTCAGTTACATACATCATAAGTTACTCTCTGTCCGTGCTAGTCGTCGTTAGCTTTAAGATTGTAATTAACCCTATCGTGATATACTGAGGCACCGCTACCCTTAAATTCAGAGTTAATTATCGGTAATGCATAATTCTCTACACATGCATAGATTCCAGGTTAACTTTTGTCACAGTTTAGCTCACATGTAGGATATTCACTGAACCTAACTTATTGTCACGAGAGACACGCAGCCGAAATACTGCCGGGTAAACGGATTGGTGGATGTATAACAGTTGGACAGTTACATAGACAACTATCAAACTACCATGTGTGGAAAACAATGCCAGCGAGTATAAGCAACAACATGACGAACCATTTAACACTACATGAAATGTTGACAGTCCAAGTAAACTACACTGTGTCTACCAATTTATAACTTTTCGAGCCACAGGAGAGGCATTGGAAAATCTCCTTCTTATAGATAGACTGCCGTTCCAAAGTCACCAGTTGCCGTTTGAGCACTTTTTTTAAGTTAGTAACTTCGGAAGTAGTCTCCTTTAATAAGTATGTATTTAATAAAAGTTCAATAATGATAAAGATAGCAAAGATTCCACGAGAGATTTTAAAAAAATACATCAGACGAGAAAAAGTCAGAAGGTATGCCACGTTACAGAAATCATTTTCAAATGAACTAGAACAAACAACGTCTAGTCGTACATTAATATTTTCTCTGTTTTGTTATTAATATTATTATAATATAATATTACTATTTACATCACTGCTTAAAGCTTAAAGTTTGTCACTCAATTTTTTTACTTGAAATTTCTCCCCAGTGGTATTGTTATTATTCGTTTTTACGAAACTTGCAAAGTAATTTTATGATAGCGCAACAAATAAAGATACCGGTTTGCTATTAAAGTTTTTGCTGAAAACTTCTCCCTTGTGTTATTGTCATTATTATTTCGACAAATAGAATGAACTTGGCACAATACGGGTGCTATATCAGGCTTTAGTGCATTTGTTTAGTTCATGTCGAGAAATTAAATTGTAAATTAGATTGCTAATATTTTCCAAGTTTCCTTCCTTTTTTCATAATTATTCGCGCATCCTTAAATCCACCTCAAAATAGGATAAAAAGTGAAATTTGCAAAGTAAAACGGACTACTGTAACCGTAATGGAGTTCATCTGCTTGTCAGAAGCTTGGTTATGGTTTATGAATTGTAGACTATGAAAGTCTAAAATGACACTACGCGGAAGCGCCGCCTTGTCAGTGAGATAACCTAAAGGACCTTTAACCAAATACAATTACCATGGAATATGTGTTTTTTTTTTAAATTCGGAAACGAGCTGTTATGAGCCATTACCATCTCCAATTTCAATCTCAGAAGTCTTTGACAAAGTCTACCTCTTTTTTTTATTTATTTTATTAGAAAATACGAGGGCAGTGTCTTTTTCTTTTTGTTTTGTCGTCAGACAAATGCATAAAACAGATGGCTTTATTTTCACCATTGTCCCCGAAAAACAACAGGAAAAAGGAAAAAACATCAAATCAAACCAAATTCTGTGAATTCAAGTTTTGTCCCTTTCTTTCACACACTTTTGAGAGCAAAATTTTTTGGCTACCGGGCAAACCAAATATCAGAGGTTTTGTATGATTAAGCTCAGCTCTACCTTCCATTTAAGGAGTGTCGGCTGTAGGTATTTATTATTCTCATTAATAACTGACGTTTTATTCTCACCTATTCGTTCACGCTTTCGAGGGGGACGGTCTTCATTCTTCTGCGTGGAATCGGTCAGAAAGCGATACCTCTTATGATGCTTAGAATTAATCATGTGTCAATTGGCACAGAATATGGTCAAATGTTCACCTTTAATATATGCTGAAGTATATAGAGGCTTGAAGCATTTAGGATCGGTGAAAGATAAAAAAAAAAGTTGTCGTATGGTGATTGTAACTCTAATCTAGCGTTATTATTATCAATCAATCAACTGCTATACGACTCTTAAGGTGATCGTATTTGTAATCTTCTGAATAAGACATATTGCGCAACGCTTGTGCTCAGAAAGATCGACACGAAGCCTCGTTACGAGCTAACTTGCTAGTTTTATGCAAAGATGTTTGAAAATGGTTCGTGAGGAGTAGTTCAGGCCAAAGTCAACCTCATATCGTGACCACACACAACGGTTCAGTTACGTACTTAAAATACTTAATCCAAGCATGCAACGCCTGTTCATTAAATATAAAAAAATGCATAATTTAAACGTTTCGAGTGTTTATTTTAGTCTTCAGATATTTGTTTTCATCGATTTGCATGTTGCACAGTACAGTATATAAAAGCAACTGCAAAAAGAGCAAAGCCGTATAGCAGACACTGTTTTTCATGCACAATAAAGAAGTGACCAGATTTGGGGATATCAGATGCTAAATCGAAAGCATCGGTTGATGAACTGCAACATCGTATACAAAGTTCGAGGTGAAAAATGAGAAAGAGGAACTTCTTCTGAACACTGAAATCAAGATTAAAAATTATAGCCAGTTATTGCAGGAAAGAGGTGCCATAAAGGATAAACCCGAAGGACAAAACCTCAGCTATATTTTCGCCTTTTATTTCTCGAAAAATCTTGTCATTTCATTTCGCAATATTATTGTAATATTGCCAGGCTGATTCCGCTGAAACCGCAGACTTGCCGCATCCATGCCTTGTGTATACGGTTGTAATAATGATCTTATTATTTCAGGTGTCGCACAACTCGCAGTCGGTTTATTCCTACAACCACAAAAAATATATGCCGTTGGTGAATGTAATCAATATAGGAGAGAATGAAATGAAAAATAGAAATGAAAGATGGCAACATGAATTACTATCTGAATCTTTGTCTAAAAAAACTCAAACTTTGAAGGCGGTGCATTGGATCATGTGAAGACTACCGTACAGAAAGAAAACCAATTTGCAGAGCTTATACTTGTCATGAGTTCTGTTGGCTATACCTCGTATACCAAGGTCACAAAGTTAGTGTTTTCTCTCGAACAAGACCTCTTGTCGTAGTGTCCCCCATTTGGTCGTACGTAGTCAAGAGAAACTTTAATTTATTATGCCCTCTGTATCTGTAAGCAGCTTGATTATATGGAAGTAAAAATGGTGATTGAGATAAAAAAAAATGGTTAAAGAAATAAGACATTTACAATGATTGCGTTATGCATAATGTATTACTTGCACGTCTTTTTTCGTCCTGTCACACTCACCTGTCACATGTGGACAAGTTCGTCTTAACTGGATTTATATAAAACAAGAAAATGATAATCAGCGGTCTTTCGCCAATATTTCGTTCCTGATACACGATTTTTCCGGCAGTGTCCAATGTTGTAACAGGAATTGGAGATGATCTGAAAGTTTTCCTTTTGGGTGGCTTAGTCGCAGCCTCGTAAAAAAAAAAAAACGTATGTGCTCCTTCATTCCAATGAATGGTCGTTGAATGCATATTAACAAGACCAGTGGCCACGAAACCCTAACCTGAACCGTAACCTAGCCTCTAACACTCACCGGCATTGTAACTGGTCCTGCTATTAGTGTCTTTGTTGCAATTTAAGTAAAACAAAATTTCATCAGAACCGGGTCCCCGCCGGTGGTGAATGTACAGGACTTCGGTGCGAACAACCACCACGTTCTCCTTTTTTACTGTCGTTGCGTTTTAATTTTTGTTTTTAAATTTTGAGGATCATTTTCATCAGTGAGTGTCCTCTGTCGTTGTCATCTTTGTAGCGAATGGGGAGGGGGTTTGTGGTTCCTTAAAGCAGGCGTCAGTGTTTGTCCGCATGTTTGTCCGCAAAATACTTCAAAATGCAATTGGCAATATCCATTGGGAATATATGGCAACGTGTGACACGCGTTACAGTTACAGTGTTTGTATTTTGAAAGATGAAAAACAACAAAATTAACCTATTACTACCCATATACGACTACCTACGTGCACCGGCCACTTCCAAATCTTGACCAAGAATAGTCAAAGTCTTAACTCTCATTGTATACAGAGCGATGTGTGTCTGTTTATGGTGTAAAACGGGATTTATGGCAAAAGTTTAATTATACACACGAAGACAAAATGCACGGCAGGAATTTTGTTAAGGAAGTGTAAAATACGCAGTTTGTTAATAAAGACAAAATTCGTGAACACGACTGCATTTAATGACGAACAAAGCATTTTTTATTTTAGTAAACCGCATGTTCTTTTTCTTTTTGTTTTACATCCCGATCCCTCCATTTCAATGACTCACAGTTATGTTTTGCAGCAACTGCATTCAAGCGGTTTGCTTCCAGGTTATGGCCTTGCCTATCTGGGATACACGTGAAGTTTAACACACAGCTGTGGTTTCGATCCGCCTTTTTCGAAGACGGTTGATCTTAAAAGATGATGAGGGACATTTTAAGCAGAAATCTGTGAAGGGGACAGGTAATAAGAAAGACAAAATCGATTATGACATGCATTCGAATTGTTCCAGGAATGTTCAGTCGTCGCTTCTAATTTCAACAATCTTGGAAATTCGTCTTCTTCTTCTTCAACTGGGTCCAGACAGGGAAAATAACGGGGTGAAATAAAAAAGAAAAGATGACTAAGAACACAATCGGTAAAGAAAAACCAAAAATGAATGACATGACATGAGAATTTACTGACAACCCTAGACGAGAGAGCTTCGAAAAAGCTAGGATGTGTCCATACATATTCAATATATTCAATAATTAACGTTATTGCAGTTAACGTTATATATATATATATATATATATATATATATATATATATATATATATATATATATATATATATATATATATATATATATATATATATATATATATCCTTTTTAGAATAAGTTGTAGCAATCTGGGTTATTTCAGACACCATTTTTCTTTCAGAAGCACAGAACTGAAAGAAGTTGACTTTCTTCCCTGAAATCCGATAAGGGCCATATGTAATCTCTACACAAATATTACAAAAGTCGATAAAGCGATCATGTGCGCTACACTTGAGTTATATCCTCCATAACTGACGGGCGAAAACCAGCAGGAATTAATTAGTTTTTTTTTTTTTTGTTTCGTTGGCAAGGACTGCGACTAATGGCCGGTAGACAGCAGGCTTATGTAAATATGTTAAGTAATGGTAACAAGTAACACAGTCCGTATAACATTTAAAGGAAGTAATAAAATTATATAAATGCCAGTGAAAGAATACCTTATAGCTTGATTGAAAAAGAACCCCACGCTTGCTACCATTTACATTTTGCCGAACTGTTGGAGCTTCATATCTGTTCAAGGATGGTAAAGTGACCCAGGGTATTCGGCCAAAAGGAAACGAATCGAGTCCTGTAAATGAGGAAGTTCTTGTAAATTGAGGTAACTGAGAATGATCATCTTGGTTGAAGGGCAGTTGCGAAGGAATTGCAAGTATGAGGAAAATTTGATAGAAAAGATTTGCCTAACGCAACGCAGTTCAATGAACACAGCCAGAGACGATCAGTTGGAATTTCGTTGGTATCAACTCCGAAAGAATGCCACCAGAGTTTCCTGATTTGTTAACCCTCGGAAACGTGCTACTGAACATGATCGAGAAAAGTTAGGACTGGGTACAACAAACTGCCTTTTTGAAAACCAGTGATCGAAAGACAACAGTGAAGATGAGTCCCACGATCTTCTCATGCACTATCCAGCCATAAGTGAAATACACATCACGTCCGTGTCGGACTGTTTTCATCATAACTTAACCACTTGCCTATACTGTCAAACTCCATGGGCCTGCATACGATGATTATCATGGCAAGCCAAATGCCCAAATAATTCCATGAAGGCTGATTTGATCGGTTGATAAACCAGATTTATTGACCGAAAAACCAGGTTTATTGACCGATGAACCAGGTTTATCGAATTACTGGGCATTTGGCGTCGATCAACGGCGTTTATCTATACGGATAAGCCAAGTTTTTCAAGTTCGATAAATCTGGTTTATCAATTCGATTAACATGGTTTATCAATTTGATAAACGAAGTTTATCACTCAAGTGATAAACCTGGCTTATCAAATCAAGTGACCAAGTTTACTGGTCGATAAACCAACTTTATCAATCGAAAAACCAGTTTATCGACGCTGAATGCTCAATAATTCGAAAATCAAAGTTTATCAAATTGATAAACCAAGAAGTTAATCGACTTTTTAAGTGAGAAACTCGATTTACCGAATTTATCGACTTGGTATAAGGAAACTATAAACTTGGTTTATCAACCAAAACTTGGCTTGTCCCTCAACAAACTTGGTTTATCAGTCGATCAGTCTGGTTTATTAGTCGATAAACCTGGTTTATCAACCGATAATTCAAGTTTATCGAGTTATGGAGCATGTGCCTGGCAGTAGATGACTGCTATCTTATTGGTATTTTTAAAGGGAAATCTGAGAAAGCAGCTCTCGTAGACATGTGGCAAAAACGACGGAGAGGGACCGCGCGAATTGCTGTCGGAAGTGACGATTTGAAGGTCATTCTTAAGTTGATTGCCGATCGTGGCTACAACTTCATGATAGCATATCAACAACCTCTTATGGTTTTCCCATACACGCGTGTAATGACAGAAAAGTTGTACAAAGTCGAAGGCACTGTTGTTTGCTTGTTTACTGTTGCGTCTGAAAGCACTATCACTACAAGTGTTGTATGGCATACGGTAGTTTAATGGAGTGCACAAAAGTTCCCCCGAGAAATGAAGTACAAAGTGAGAATATTATTCTAACTACAATGTACTGTACATAATAGTGTAGCATTTGAAACTTGGTCTACATTATTTAACCAAAGTTCTTGACAATCTTACACCTTGTTTTGAAAATTTCTCTTGTCACAAATGCCCTACTTCATAGTCAAAGACGTCAGAAAATACTAGCCTGTTACGACTATTTTGTTAAGTGTTAAGAAAGCTTTTCTCTGTCAAGAAAAAACAAGGGGGTCGGACGTTCCATAAGTTAATTTAAAATGTATCTCATCGGTATGAAATGCATTCCAGAGAAAACACAGCCAAGTTGTGAACAGTTGTTAGGCTTGTAGTAACTACAACTTGAAATAATACATGTCTGAAGCTACAATAACCTGATAGAGATGCATTTCTGAAACCTCACTCAAATAGTGATGTCATAGGAGATGCATTGTCTTGTTTTAAGTACCATCGAAAAGTGACTTTCACGAACTCATTCAGTGATATAGCGTGAGAGTGCGAATGAGTAACCCCCTATTGAACTGTTGTTGTTTCTCCTCTAAGTATGCCTCGTAAAACCCATACGGACTTTTATATCGTTTGTTGACAGAGTCTTTCCTCTATCGGTCCCTCTTCTGCTCTCACCTCATTCTCCGTGCATCGGAAATCCTAATTTCTGGAGTTTCAAGTTGATACTGAAATTTTAAGTGTGTGAAGTTTTCAGGAGCACAGTCTTGCGTAACCTGTTTGATGCATGCACATGATTTTATAGAATTTCAATCAAACTTCGCTTTGAAAGTAATTGTGTATAGGGTTACAGTACAGAACAATGAAATTCAAAACAACAATCAAGCTTCAAAATCACAACTGCTGGTATTTACTTCTTTTCTTCCGTAATCTCAAAAATTTCTCAGAACAATTGCGCTTAAAGTAAACAGAGAATCCTTTCGAGGAAACAATCGTTACTTTATTTTGATTTAGTTTTGTACAATGCACGTATTACTGTCGTGTTACCTGAGGAGTGCAGTCATCTGAATGTGCGGTACGAAACTAGCAAACGCAGCAACCATTATATGCTAAACTAATTTCCAGCTAGAGTAGGCCTTAAGTATAGCAACAGACAGGCTACGGAAAGTGCCTTATGATACTAAAGGATGACTCTCCTGACAAACAAACGGAATCCAGTCTACATTGCAAACTCTTCCTTTCTTCATTACTGGCGTCGTCACTTTCCTCAATATTTGAACCTCAGAGATTTCAGTCCTCAATCCGATGTTATACAAATCTCAGAATTGGATTACCATCTGCAGACATCATCATGTAGGAGAAGCATTGCGTGACCAAGGCGACGAAGGCACAACTTTCATAAACGCAAGTGGGAAATATAGCAGACGAAATGAAAAATGGGTAATTTACCTTACTTTTTCAGGTCCATTAATTTCAAAATTGTGTTGGAAAATCGTGTAGATTACAGTTATAATCATTATTTTTTCCCCTTCACAACAAAGAGATATGATGGGTTTTCTTAAATGTCTTCCCAAGTGATAGGATAAGACTCACAATTGTTTTGGATTCAGTTGAAGTGTGGATCTTTTAATACAGACACGAAAATCACTCGAGAAAAAAAAAAGTGTCATTAAACCGCACAGATTGAATTTTGGAGGGTAACCGTTGGCGTTTACCCCTTCGAAAATCAGAAAATCGATTTGAACCGTTGTCAGATGAAATTTCGTAATGAAATTAAAAATATATAAACTCGTCATGGAATTCAACGTGATTGATTCCCTTCAATAAAAGTATGTAATTCCCTTCAAGTAAAAAGTGTTTCTTTTTTTTTCACGTATTGGTACTTTTCATTCATGTGCACCACGGAGTCCTAAGAGGCGATCCAAATGTTGTCATTGCGATTAATCGTATTACTTCCCGCTTTTACTCGATTTTTGTTTCTCGAATGCCTCTTTGATGCTTTGAAACTGAAGATGTTTTTGCCTGCTTTCAATTTCATTATAAAGTTGTAACAGTGACTTTCTTTTTTAATATGTTTCCATATAATCAGGATAATATAGTGTGTGTTTAAATCATTACTTCATTGGGCTTGACATATGATCGACACTCAAGTGCATGCACACAGAGAGTGTATATACATACAGAAATAAAATGCACAATCAGACAGAAAGACAGACACACAAACAAACAAACACAGGAAAGGACAGAAAAGGCGTTTTTGTTTTGATTTATTGCTCCCACCTATTCTTATGAAGGTCGATTTGATCGGCCGAATATACAGCCTCTCGAAAAGTTTTTTTTTTTTCCTCTCCTCTTTGGCCAGCCATGGCGCCATGCATGGCAGCACGCTGCAATACAAATTCTCAATAAGATTGTACTGGATACAAAGCACACCACTGTTCATATTACTAACGGTCTATATAGTGCCTTAGTGACACCGTCACACCGATGTTGTTTAAAGAAACTGTATCCAAATTTAAGTCACCATTGTCTGTACAATTCTTATTCGCCTATGTTTTACGATCGTTTAGTACTGTCTATTTCTTGTGAAATCATGACTTAATACCACGGATCCGTCCCGTAATGGTTACTTCCCACTTTCATGTACGAGGAAATTCAACAGAGAATGTTACTGGTCTTGTACGTTACATGTCGCCATGAAAATAGGGTGTAACCAATTGTAGATGTTTGTGTCTAATTTCTGTATGACGGTTGACAGAAATGTGCCGTGAAGTTTGAAAGAAATCTCACTCAGTCAGGTGTAAAGCCGTCGCACGGTTCTTCCTTTGACGAAGTTCAACCATGTGTATCCATTCACAGACCCAAATAGGTGTAACCCTGTCATATACTTCGTAGGCATATTTCTTTTCTTTTGCACTTCTAAGGTCAACTTAATTAAACTGTTAGGTTCCGTATATGTTGTGTGGAATTCAACTGTGCAAAGTTGCCACTACTCGATAAGGTAGCAGCTAGAGGGCAGAAAAAAAAGCCCTTTTTCGTTGTCGTTTCCTTCACGGTGTGTAGTGATTACATGACAAACCGTACAACATATCATTTCCGTGTATACATGGATCTTTTATTGTTTCTTCCTTGTGTTTGAGAGGAGCATACGTTGAAGAAAATTACCGTCCAGCCTATTGTTGAAAAGAGCACACAGGTTTGTTAACTTTGTATGGTAGACCTAAACAAGTAATTATGATAATATATTCTGCAGGTGACAGCCAAGTTCCAAGTTCACTACATGTTGAGGTTTTGTGTTACATTAACAGTAATCAAATCGTCGAGGGATTATGTCGTTACCGTTGTATCCTACTTGCAGTGATTTTTAAAAGGACATTTTGGTTTGATCGAGGGATCAAACTTTATGTTTCTCATCTACGTGTATACTTGACATTCATGTATTTCGACCTGTGACGTTTAGTAGGTGTAATATAATGTAAGGTATACTAAGGGCCATAGGATAGGCTACTTCATACAGTGTTAAAGGAGTGTTAAACTCTGCCGTGTATGCATTATGCAAGCGTGTAGGTAATAACGAGGTGAGGAAACTTAAGAGCACGACGTGGGTAACTAGCTCTTGGATTTTCGTGCAGTTACACATTTTGCAACAACAACAGTTTAACTCGTCGGTTGTTTCTGTCCAAGTCTAATGTCTTAATGTCCTGTATACAACAAAGCTGTACCGAGCGGCAAACAGTACACTGTGGAAAATATGAGAGCAAAGTATACGATTCCGCGAATTTGAGTAACAAAAACAAATTGTAGGTTAGCTCCGAGCGGATCAGCCATTCCTTAGCGTGCGCCAGGTATTCGCAGATGAGGATATATTTATCACGTTGAATATAACGTTCAGTGAACCGTAATACTTTTGAAGATAATTCTATGATGGCTTCCCACTGCTTCTCAGTTTATGCATTGTTTCGGTCAATTTAACTACTCAATTTCTTACGGTTACTAAGGGTCAGGGGCCATAGCTACATACTGTATTTTTTTTTTCAATTCTTCTATTGTTAGCTGTCCTGCCTAATTTTCCACTTTCAAGCCTTACGTATCGTATAAGAAAGATAATAAGGTTCTGCAATGCCATGTAAATTTTGTCTACATGAGATTTTTGCTGTAAGTCCCTTGGATTACACCCCACCTACTCCACCCAATTCAGACAACGCCTTTGATCATGTATTGCGCCCTCACATATGCACAGACAATCATTGCGCAGGCTACATTCCTAGTGCTGTTATACTTTTGTGCACTTGAACACGTAATCCATTAATGAGTTCCACACAAAAGTTCCATTAGCCCGGACGAATTATAACTCATTACTTCACTTTGCCTCTTCCCGTCAGTTTAATAACTCTGTCAGATATATCATTTCAGAAAGTTAAATATGATGACCTTTCACCATTCCCCGTGTGTAAAAATATATTGTCAGGTCCGATCCTTTCCATTAACTCGTTGGAGTGATCCATCTCTGCCCGGGGAACCCCGTAAGTGTTACAGCTGGCCACAAAATGAATGACGTCAATTAGACCTATTTTGCTGTCGCTATTTACCTATTTCGTCTTTTCATTTCCGTTTCGCCCCTAAAAATATTAAAGCATTGTCTGCAAAAATTCATACAATATTGCTTTTGTGTAGTATATTGTATTATTCTGACGATATTTTTTATTCAAAATATCTTAAAGTGAGGGTATCTCAGTGTTAGTATTATCAGGGAGGTGCAACTGAGACCTCCTTCGTATCATCCTGAGTGCAAACGTAAAACCGTTTGAAAACTCTCAGCGTACGCACAACTTCCCCAATCCATATTTCTATCTCTCCCATTCTTCATAAGTATAACTTAGCCAGGCTACTTGAAAAAAAACCTCTTCAGTAACTGACGATCAAATAAATACTAGTAGGACAATGTTTAGGTGAAAAACCACCTTCATAAATCATGACTCGAAGCTCCCATTGAGTTCTAAATCAAACACATTCCATAAAATAAAGCTCACTAACTGTTAGACTGTTGATTTAATTCCTGTAAGAGACATCTTAGAGGTATTCTTCAATACTGATCGTCATATTTTATTTTACAAACTTCCTTTTATTTCTTTTTAACGATCAAGCATCGAGGGAAGCAACTTTTGGCAGTTGTAGTTAGAGACGTAACTTTGTTTAGTCATGCATAATTGCGCATACTGTTTGCTTTTTGTACTTGAAATAATGGAGGTAATATTTTACAAGCCATTTCCATTGTCACACTGCCGATCTCATTTTGCTTCCAATTCCTTTTGCAAATGCGCCAAATTGTCCAAACTTTGACTGACTATGATGAGTCACTTTCTGTGTTCGAATGGCAACAAACACGACTCATTATTCCTTCTCAAACTGTTGAATCGTTTTACATACAGATCAGATCGACTGTGCATATATTGAAGAAAATAATCTTACCCGACAACTCATATAAATAAGAGGCCGACCATATAGTTTAAATTGCACGCCAACAGATTTCATCTGCCATCGAAACATAAAGTGCAATCAACTCAGTGTTAGTCAGATGTCTGACACCACTAAAATATACTTTTTCAAATGTACAATATACTTTTTACTTTTTAATTGTTAATAAAGCAAAGTGACGTCAGTCCTGTGAGTAATGTCGGGTTTTCCTCTTTTTTGGCCTATTGTATTCGTTGACATTGGCTGTATAGACCTTTGTTCGATGGAGAAGATTGAATGGAACTAATCCAATTGATATGCACTAAAAGATACCAAGTAAAGAGTATTTGCTGTACCTATTTGTTAACCTTACTAAACTTGAAACAATTGACAAACAGTTGAAACTGATTTACGATACATGAATTTGGCCTTGGATCATGTTTGTGTGCAGGTAAGTGAAAATGACACTCACATTTACAACCATTACGTCATATTCATAAATCACTGCGTCATATTTTGTCAGTAAACGGTCTTGGTATGACATGCGTGAATTACTATTATTTTTTAGAGTTGACTGACCTGGGAGACGACATTTAAATCTTAAGTTAATAAAAGGTTATTACGTTTTGACCATAGAGCTCTTTTTATCTGAAGTTTTTTGATACAAAGGTAAACAAGACAAATAAAAAGAGAAACGAAGAGAGAAAACAGCATGACCAGACCTAAAAAAAAAAAAATCGTTATAATTATCCGAAAAATTACTATCCTGAGGAAAATCAAGAAGTGTCGAAATGGCAATTCTTTGTGTCTACGTTTGTGTGCTACTAGCCTAGTGATATTCTTTTGAGGATATTCTGTTCTCACAGTGGTATAAAAGCAAAAGTCTGCCATATTTGCGTTAAAGAGAGTGTCATTATACGTTGCTATAACCAGGGAGGTGTTATTAGCTCTTCAGTTAGTTGAATCCGTCCATGTATATACAAACTACTAAATAACATCAATTGTGTTGTTGCTGTTTTGTTGTAATGTTGTTGTTGTTCTGTTGTTGTTGTTGTTGTTGTTTTATCGGTCGGAGATAAAGATGGAATAGATGCACAAGCACGGAAAGAACATTGCAGACTCATGTTGTAAAGCCAGAGGTCATTTTTACGACCGTCTAATACGTGATCAGTAAAGGTTTCTGAATGGTTATACCAAATGGTAAAACTAGGGCAAATAAATCAGATCTAAAAGGGTTTTTGATAGATGTTGTCAGGCTTGATGCCAACAACAAGATTTAAATATTTATGGTGAAGAAACACAAAAGTCAAAAGTGTAATTCCCAACACCAGAGCGACACTACATGTAGACTAAAATCAACAAAGGCCAGTGTAAGTATAGCTCAACATGTAAGTAAAGTTAAAGGGGAAATCATGGTTCGACTGAGAAAATTCACCCTTCTAAACTGATTGTTCACCGAAACATAGAGAGACGTTAGAGTTTAGGCTATGTTCGCGGCATTACTTCCTACCAGCCTTTACTCTCTATTCTCTTTTGTCTCTATTCTCTTCTCATCAGGGGATTATGCTACCCCGCAACGATTTGAAAACTTCTACACATGGGTATTTGCGCGCATCTTGTATCTACGCGCGGTTGCCTAGGCCTAGTCACAAGATACGCACATATACCTACGCACACAAAAACAAAAACGACATTTTTCTCCCGTTACTTCCTTTTTCTTTGTATAAATTATTAGACTCACTTTTCCTGATATTTTGCATCTTAAAGTCCTTGTTAATATTTCAAGAGAAGGAGACGCTGCATGTTGCACCCTAAAATGTCTCATCTCCGCCGTCATGGCTTATTTGTTGTACGAAGGTCACTTAACTTGGTGCTTGACTAATTTTTAAAGAGAGTACTTAAAAAATCGACAGATAGAGTGAAATTTAGCTTTTTAAACGTGACAATTGTCACTTTACGAAGTGCTGTCGAGGTATGACTCCTGAAGGTATAACTCCAAACGTATCGTAAAGATGACTTCAAAACAGGCATTTTTCCCATCCTTGACTGTCTCTTGATATTTCGTTTTCCATCCCCCCCCCCCCGCACAGATACAACATAAACAGATACATGATTCCTCTTTGGATAAACAAACCCTCGCCTTTACGAATGAAAGTGCTGATTTTTTTTCTTTTTAAGTCAACGTTTGTCGGCATATCTATATTATCTACCATTAGATGTCTACTTTTCAAGACGGTCTACCTGATTATGTAGATAGAGTACCTTTAGCAATCTATACGCAGGGTCTAATTGAATTTGAGCCAGCACCTTTATTGAACAATGTATAGTACTCATAACTATCACAAAAGAAAATCACCAATCAGTCAAGCTCCCTTTAAAAGCTTTTGGATAAAATCTTACTAAGAATCATAATTCAAGTAAATCCTTGCAGAAGTAGGTAAAGGTTAAAATAAGATGCATATCGGAGACTTAATCAGCAGACATGTTCCCACGAGTCGACCTCTGAAGCTGGCGACAACGGGTGAGGACCAACCTACTTATACGACTTTAGGAAAGCTTACAAGAGTGGGGACCATTTACGAAAAAAAGGGGATACAACAATGGAAAAATATTGTCATAAATATCAGTCATGCAAATAAATAGGGAATTCATGAATAGCAGCTTGGGTGATAATATATAGTTCAGGAAGATAGTAATAATAGAAGTGTCAAGTTCTGAAAACGTTGATGTAACTAAAGAGGGTTACAATGACTGCCAGTAATGTTATCAATACAAAATACTTCAAGGGTGACGCACTTCAAAAACATTGAGCGAAATAAGAGGCGACGCCGTGGAAAAAAGAGGTGTTCGACAAAGCCAAAAAAGGAATGAAATGGGACTGAAAAATAAATGCGACCACTGGAAAAGTCGTAAAACCTATCATTTTTAAAGATAAGAAACGTTCTTACCAATGTTCATGATGGGCTCGTCTCCAATACAACAGAAATAAGAACTTGGTTCTCTTTAAAGGTGTCCCTCTTGCTATTATTGTTTTTTTGTTTTTTTTCATTCTTAAAATTTGTAACTTATTCCAGTATAGCACTCTTGATCTCTTAGTTTTAAATTTTCGAACTGACTGTGGTCAATTCAGAAAGCCGTTGACAGAAAAAAAAATGAGGTTACTTCGATCACAAGCATTTCGAGCTATATGCCGTCAGCTCTATTTTCTTTTTTCTTTTTTTTTTCTCGTTTAAACGTCTTACGTCTTCTTGTTATGTGCGGGCACGTTATCAAGAGATGAATGTGATTCATTACCATCAGTCTGTGTCATGGTGTACGCAGCCTCTGAATATCTTAGCCAGTAGAGACCATTCGACACATTTAACAGAATACCAAACAAACAAAAAAAATACTCTTCGAACGTAATCCGAAATCTTCGCACTCAAATATAAGATTGTCTTAAATTTTCACTGATGTGTAGGCAACAGGAGACAGAATATACCAACAATGATCGAGAATGTCAAATGACAAAATGTAATTTACCTGCTCGCTCAAAATGGAAGTAAGACCCCCTTAGAGACTCCTCACCTACCCCCTCCCCGCTCCTCTGTGCCTCTTTACCCCGGAGAGAGATAATCCACAAATCAATTCTCTAAAATCTTAATGCCTTTTAACTCAACTGGCATCTGTTTTTATCTATTAATTACATTCTTTAAATAAAATTAGGATTTCCCGAAAGGTAACAAATCCTGCAGTTGCCATGGCAAGACAAGAGAAGTGACACTGTCTGTTTTAAGTCCAAGAAGTATAAATCATTCTGCATCATACACAATTTGGGTCCATTTTTTATGTTCTAGTGCCAGCTGTAACAATCGGAAATGTTCCGAAACCATTACAAATTTTACAAATGGATTTAAAAGATTAATTTTTTCGCTACCGTGTTTTAATCAAAAGAAAATGTTGCATTATGATTAAGTGTCCAAATCTCGTGGAGATTCCCTTGGACCCCCTCTTCACTCCTTCCCCATCTTCGTATCCCCCAATTATGGGCACTGTATATCCGTGTACTGACGATGGCTGCTAAAACAGCTGAGTGTAGTGAAAGGGTGAACAGCATTGGTGCTTATGTTGATGTCGATATGCAAATAAGTCATAATGATATCCAATGACATTGCTATAATTGTTGTAATTTGATTGCTACGATGCTGATTAATTGTAGTGCGCATGCTCTTTTCCCTGCACAGTTACAATAATTAATTGATGTAATTAACCGTATGTATTTGCATTGAAATGTGCAGTATTTTCGCTCTCGCATTTGCTGCATGAGAATGATTCACATTTACAATGCATGTAGAGATTTTAAACGATTGTGAACTTTGACCTCAGAACGATTCTTAAACACGTCCCCCATATCTCCCAAAAAGTAGCAAGAAAATATCATCCAGTTGAGACTGGACAATTTTCTACGCTCTTGACCACTCAATACTGTACTGTCTTCCCATACCGTGCTTCACATTATTAAAACATCAATAACACAAACAGCTTCTACCCTACATCTGATAAAAATACGAATGAACACTCACACTGCATTCACAGCTATGCGGAGTAGGACATGAAAGCAAGGCTGTACAGCAGATATTGTCCCCTGTAACTGGCTACCAAAAAGACCTCGACTTTTGCAGTTAACCTCATAAGAGTACATGTGATGTCTTTTATGAAGTAATCATTGAAGTGGAATGAGGCCACAGTACACCGTTGCTGCTTCAAACAATGTATTCGTCTGCTTTCATAACATCGTAAACCAGGTTCCGTACACTCGAATGACATTAAACAATTACAACCTTAGAAATTTCGCACTTGACTTTCCGGCATCGTAAGAGGTTATGATCTGTAGCATCCATCTTGTTTTCTGACACGTTTTTGCTAGTTTTCCTCCTTAATTGTTGTATCGCATAAAAGTAGTCTTTTCGTTGGAATGGTTATATTGGTCCATTATCATGGAAGAATATCATAGGAATGGCTTATCCTTTGTTATCATAGGTTACCGTACTTAATGACTGCCCCCCCCCCCCCACACACACACACATACAGACACACACGCACTCACTCACACTTCAAATGTATAAATTTATCATCATATCTGATCTGTTTATATTTTCTTTGTCGTTGTATTATTCAAAATTTGAACAGAAAAACTACGGTCCAATTTTTGTATTGAGAACTGCGTTTCGAGATTAGCATGGAATCGTCTATCGCGTAACTCTCGTTGCAAATTTTAAAATAATTTTTAAAAAAAAAATGGATTATAGTCCTCCGGCGTCTTCTGAAAAGCAGAGATTGAAAGAAGTAAAACAATCGGTAAAATAATGAATATTCATGTACTCGGCTTAACGGAAGATTTGGCCTTTGTAGCTGTCAAATAATGACGTGAATGCTCTCAGATCAAATTCGTATCTGAAAATACGAGCTACGAATTGGATGATTGGCAACTTTTTGCTTTCTCCTTCTTTGTTTTTTTTTTCTTTATTTTTCGGAGGGGGAGTGGGGGGACTTTGATCAATTTTACTCGTACCATAGAAATGAGGAGAAGATTGAACGACACAGTTTTATCAATCCATCATCGTAATAAAATATAACAGAAAAGAAAAGCCATACTTTGAATATCTGTAAACCGATGCCACTAGTCGGTTTTAAAGGCGTCAAGGCACATTGTAGACGAAACAAACAGCGCAGTTTGAGGAAAGAGATATGCAGGAGTTGTGAACACACTCGGTTTGATGTCCTAGCAAAGTATCAAATATAAATACCTCGTGATCCCTTTCATGAACTAAAAAAAAAAAAACTCAGAAGAATTTCTCACTTTTTAGACGTCACAAAAATAATTCAAATCTTCTACACCTTGTGACGAAATTAGAAGAAAAAACATCGTAAAGTATTCCTCCACAATGTTTTCTCTGAAGAATATATTTTTGAATATTTTACGAAAGAACCACTGATCAACTTGGAAAGACTACACTAACGTTTTGGTTTTAGGATATTTTATTATTGGACAGTCAAATTTCCAGTCCACATCATCTGCACTTATCTTTTCGGTCTTTGCCAGTGTTGAGCGGCCAATGACGCAACGCACGGGCTCGATTTCAAAGTGATGTCCCTACTTAAAGGGAAATAGGGCGTTTAGAATATACCGACATGGCATACAAAGAAAACAGCTTTAAACATTGGTAAATCATTCAGTCTCATCAATAAACATCTACAACAGCTTCTTTTCCTCAAAAAAAATATGCATGCGATGAGTAACGGAAGACGCATCATTTGAATTTTGAAAAGTTTGGGTGAACAAATTCTTGTTGAGCAACAAATAACTGAATTTCTATCTCTGGGAAACTTATTTTTTGAAAAGAAGGCTACTGTCGGGCCTTATTTTGAATACTCTATCATTCTTTGTCCACAAACGTTGGTTTTAAAAATATGGTTGTTATCTGTGAAACAAACGCCTTATTTCTCTTTAAATGTTACAACTGAATATGTCGACTATCGTACTTAACTCACGTCATGTACTAATAACGTATTTTCAGTGTGGCAGAATATCGTAAGAACGTATACCTTATCAACGCTTTGGATCATCTCAGTTCTCCTCCAACTACATCCCCCATTCCCCTTCCCGACACTCGAACATGTCACTTTCCATATCTTATTCTCCCCCCCCCCCATCTCTCTCCACCCCCTACTCTCTCACTGTCTTTATTATGTAACTAGTATAAACATGATCGCATTTGAAAAGAGCGTCAGGAGAAACTCTGTTATATTTGTTTGCAATTTCAGGATGATTCCAAGGCCCTCCCTGAGAGCAGACGGTTTCGATAACGAAGGTGATGATAACACTTTGTCAGGAGGAGCTGAACTTCCCGATGACCTGCTCCCACCAGCGGATTACCCACGTGACAAGTTTTCGACTGACCAGCATGGACAGAGCAGGGGGAATTTTCCACCTTCGACCTTTCGTGACTACTATCCACTGTATGACCCATACGGGGCTTCGCCCTACCATTATGTCACGTACAGAACCCCCAGAGTTGCGCCCATCCAGGGATCTGTTTACGATCCTTACCGCTATTGGCCCGCGGGCTACGGCCATTATCCTGTACACCAAAGCGTATATAACATTCCTCCGGGGACCAGTTTTGAGCTCGTTCCACCACGCACCCCAGCGGAACCTTCACAGATGGAGAGATTTGAGGTAGAGTCCATCACCGGTAGAGGGATACCTCACCAAGTCAGGAACGTGTCAACAGGTGAACGATTTGTTGTCGAACACCCTACCGTAGCCAGCACGGTGGCGTACGTCCCGGATCCTTTGTACCCGTATCCCGGGCCGATTCGACAGAGGGTCGTCACTGCGGGCCGCCCACGAGTGGCGAATGTCATCTCTCACAGTGAGCCGAATATTCTGCACGCCCTACGGAGAGAGCCCGTCGGTTCGACCTCATCATACACCGATGGATCGACCCATACCAGATCCGGTCCGCATTTCATGAACGGTGTCGATTACTTGGACGTATCTACTCGGTCCAGAATACTGAACTGGTTGAGTAGTTCTCCCAATCAGCCAATACGACTAAGACCCGTTTCCGGACCCTCGGGACAGATTCGGCAGGTTCCTAGGGAACATGTCCGTTACCCTGTGTATCGATCCTTGGGTCCCCAGTAGCAAAACCTTCAACCATCGATTGATACAAAAAATACTTTTAGAACGGGTTTCCATCCAGTATCACGATTCCCGACGACGAACGTCTGACAGTCACTTCGTCGGTCCGATGGGACAGTGTCCGGTGACTGATGGCGATGCTGTTTGTCTATGCAAGTTTTTATCCAGCAATAGGACCGTTAATGGCCCTCCGACAGCCACATGGCCACCCTTTGTCCCGCCAGATATTTCTGGCTGGTAGAGAATTCACTTTCCAACATTGTCCACTGTCATTCGGTCATAAAAGTGTGCGCAGTACCTGGCGGCATATAGCAGAATGTAGAGTCTACATAATGTACGTTTCCACAAGTTTTTCTATCAGAATGAGTTGTCATAACGCCACATTATGAAAGTCTGCATTCTGACAAGGCAGTGTGTACATGTGTACAGTATTTCAGACCACAAGTTTTTCAGGTATCAGGTTTTCAGTTTTAAGGTGGTGTTATTTTCGAGAAGGAATTACATTGCCTTGCACAGGAGTAGAGAGAAGTCTTTTAGAACAGATTTTTTGGTGTATGAAAGCTTTGCATATAGATTTATGTAAGTGTGTGTCCTGTAGACCATCCCTAGTATTGAGAAACACAGTAAAAGATTAGTTATAAAAAAACGGCTCCTTCAACAAGTTGCACATTGCGATTAATGTCGATACTTTTTTAATGACAGAAAGTGACAAAGTTTGAAATTTCAATCCTCTCTTTGGCTATTGGGAGTGATGAAGTGATAAAAACTGTACTTTTATTGTTATCGTTATTGTTATGTTGTCACTGATATTACTGTAATCAATAACGTAGACTTGGGAAGTGAGATCTTGAAATTGCTAGCAGCGTCTTAGTTTGAAATAAAAGAAGCTACGTTGTAGATTTGTACTATTATTTTTATACTGATTAAAAAGAGTTAATGAGAAGAACATTAAGAGCTTGAATGGTTCAGATTTCTTGTTATTTATTTTGTGATTCCCTTCTTTATACCATGACTTTATTCTTTTCTTACATGTGCAGTTGATTTTTGATGAACACTCAAATTAGGATAAGCAAGCCACTTTAACATTTCAACCAAAAGACCTGTCATTGGAATAACGCCATGATTTATCTGTCTACCAGATGATACACTTGTATTTTTATTGAGACTAAGTTTCGACAAAAAAAAAAAAAAACAGCAACATTAGAACAATGGCAAAGACATTGACCTTACACAGAACATTATGTAGAACGTCCACATTTCCCTGCATGTCACATTTGATCCCCCATACATATGTTTTTACTTTATTTTCCCTTTATTTTCCCTTTATTTTGTATTCTTTATTCTTTTTATCTCTTTTTTTTTTGTTTTTGTTATCTCTCTTTTCTCTTCTCGTTTTTTCTTTCTCTGCTTGTCGTTCTCACCTTTCTGTTCTTCCTCACCGGTATTTATAGTTCTGTTGTCATTCTGCTGGGCACTTAACAACGTCTTCTTGTATTTTAGTCCTCCGTAAATCGATGCCTTTAACTGTTTATGTCACGCTCGGAACCAAAAAAAAAAAGGTGACTGTTTTTTTTTCTTCTTCTTCTTCTAAACATCTGCCATTTATGAAATGTTTTCTGCGGAGAAAAGTAAATGGGGTATTTCGTAAGTTCGGTGGTATAATTTTGAAGGATACTATGCTGTTTAAAGGATTTCATTAAAAATACTTGTCTTTGCAGACCCACCACATGGCGACCTTGCCAAGACCTGCCTAGTGAAGTTGACAACGCTCTTTGATTTCTCTGCCGGAAGGGACAACAGAGAAAGGACAAAGTAGCAGAAAGTTTTTTAAGTTATGTGTTATGATATATTCTCGTGGCAAGGACTGCGACTGCCAATGAATAACAATTTACAAAACGATTTGAATTTTTTTTTTTACCAGGAAATTCCAAGATATAGAACAAAATATTTGAAATGTCCTTGCTCTAGAAACGAAACGATCGATCATTCGAGGGATTTCTGTCGGATAGTTTGAATAGGAAGGTAGCTTGTCTGACTTTCCTTGTCAATAACCAATACGCTTCGAGTCAAAAAGTACCGACATGTGTTCTTTTGAAAACTAACGCTTCCACCACTTCCATCTCCCCCCCCCCATCTTCCTCAGCCTCCCCCCCCCCAACTGCCACACACGCACAAATTTCCCATCGTCTGCCAGAAAATTGGACATTTGAGAAGAAAGCAAAGTCACAAACGTCATTCAGTTCTTTATTATTTTACCAGATTTTTTATTATATTGTATTTACCTGCATGGAATTGAATCGCTCAAGGCGAAGACGAGGACCTTGAGAACGACAGTGTTCAAACTGGACACAACGGAGAGAAGTCTGCCTGCAAGGAAGAGTCCGCATCGAGTAATCGATTTTGAAATGTCAGATATCTAGAAAGAGAAAACACGAAGGATGGGATTACCAACCTCTTACTTGCATTTCCTACCTCAGTCCTCACCTCGATCCATGCAGTATTCACTCTTTTGTCCTCCTTACCTCATTTCATGATCTGTCTAAAGCTCCCATCCGTTTTTTTTTTTTTAACTATTACTATCAGTTACTCATTTTTTTCATACCTCTTGCAATTTCTCTCCTTTTGTCAGTGTATTCATTACCTTCCTCTATGTCGCCTCTCCCCCCCCCCCTCCCTTTTCCCGGTTCATCCATCACTTTCTCTATTACTGCCTTATATCACTTGCTCTCCCTTCCTCCCTCAATCCCTCCTTCATTCGACCGCTGTCTCTCTCTTTGAGAATCC
Organism: Stichopus chloronotus; assembly: GCA_021234535.1. Taxonomy (NCBI): domain Eukaryota; kingdom Metazoa; phylum Echinodermata; class Holothuroidea; order Aspidochirotida; family Stichopodidae; genus Stichopus; species Stichopus chloronotus. The sequence continues at coordinate 19,563,280 of CM037841.1, read as the reverse complement.
ATCTTTCGTACTTATCTCTCCCTCACAGTAATTTGATGATCTCTTCCCGATTGCTCCCCCACTCCAGTCCCTCATTATCACATTTATTTATCATTTTGTTTTATTTTCCATCATTCCCTGGCTACAATGTCTCTCTTCCCACACCCAACCGTTCGGTTTTTTTTTTGGTTTTTTTTTAACCATGTGAGTCATTTGTCTTATTCGTATTCCGTGCACACAGCTGTAGCCTATAGGCACCCACACAAAATAAACTTAAAATCTAAAGTTAACAGTCTTTCAAGTTCCATTGAATCATTTACGAGTTGTCTGAGAAAAAAAAGAATAGAAAAAATCATAAATGTTGTAAAAAATGTATCAGATAGCTGCGTGGCGTTTATATAAAAAAACTGTACTAATAAACAAACACACGTGCCGTTTATTGACCTATATTCACAAGCTTTAGTAACAATACAAAACTGAATAACTATTTTGTCTGTTTCTTTTCAAATTATTGATGAGAAAAGATTACGGTTTGGTCATTTCATTATTCTTATTTTTTCTGAACATTAAGAAACTGCATCACGTTAACTTTTTTTTTCAATGGCGGCCATGTGAAACAGCAAATTTGGGAAACCGAACAGTTGAAGAGAACGAAAAGGAAAACTGGTGAAGATGTTATAAACCGTAACATAGTTTGCCAGTGTTTCATTGCCTTTCAAGTTTCAATGAATTTTCAGTATCGAAAAAAGCCCAGGGATTATTTTTTAAAGGGGCTCCTTTAGTTGTTTCATGAAACTCACAAAAATTTCCAAAACCTCACAAGTTTCCTTCAAATACTAGTGAAGAGAATCCTCATGTGTCACATACAAAGAAACATTAATGAGCGAGTAACTGACGACTCATGTCAGTTTTGGAATCGTGTGACCAGACACTTCTCACATAGTGCTAGCTTATATGCACACCGGTAGTAAAATGTATGGTCCAAACTTTAAAATTTGTGACAGTTTTTTTGGAACCTATTACATATGAAACTTGAATAATTATGCTAATTATGAGCATTGTCATGTGTTGTACCCTTAAAAAAAAACTCACAAACTGATCGATATTAACTCAATGAGCCCCTTAAAAGGGGCACTGAGTTGAGGGGCATTACGATGATTTTGAATGGTGCAAACACATTACTTATGATTAGCATAATAAGTCCAGTTTTTTATCCAAAACTGCCAACATTTTTAAGTGTTTTACCTTTACTTGTACTGACTGTGTGCATATCAGTAAGGACTATTATGAAAAGTGCCTAATCACAAATTCTCCAAAACCAAATTACTCACTTGCTCACTCATTAAATTTCCTTTGTATGTTACACATTGGGATCCTCTCAGTTTGACATTTTGACCACGCCTAGCGTGCCATGAGTCTAGAAATTGACAAATGTCGAATTAAATAGTCATATGTCAGTTTCTCGCAATCTCATTGGATGAAATCGTCATATCTACAAGAAATCGACATATGTCAATTTAAATCGGCATCTGTCAGTTTCTCGTAATTCTATTGAACAAGGACGGCACATGACAGTTTTTAGGGTTCTGATTAGGAAGAAACTATCATACGTAAAATAAAATCGACATATAACAATTTAAATCGGCATCTGTCGGTTTCTCGCAATTCTATTGGACAATAAAGGCACATGACAGCTCTTAGAATTCTGATTGGAAGAAACTGTCATATGTAAAATTAAATCGATATATGACAATTTAAATCGGCATCTGTCAGTTTCTCGCGATTCTTCCAATCAGAACCCTGGAAACTGTCATCTGCCCTCTTTTGTCCAATGGAATTACGAGAAACTGACAGATGACAATTTCAATTGTCATGTGTTGATTTAATTTTACATATGACAGTTTCTTCCAATCAGAACCCTAGAAACTGTCATGTGCTCTCTGTTATCCATTAGAATAGCGAGAAACTGACAGATGCCGATGTAAATTGCCATACATTGATTTCTTGTAGATATGACGATTTCATCCAATGAGATTGCGAGAAACTGACATATAACGATTTAATTCGACATATGTCAATTTCTAGACTTACGGCACGCTATTCGCACCATATACGTGAAGGAAACTTGACAGGTTTAGGAAAATCTACAGTGATTTTCACGTAGCAACTCAATAAGCAGAATTCATTTGCATAAAAGTCATTAGCATATCCATACAGGCTGTCTATACAAATATTTAAAGGTGAGGCCTCAACTTTAAAGCACAAATTGTTATGGGCAAAATTCCTTCCTTTTTTTCCACTGGCTGACTGGATTAAGGTTCTCATGTAGACGCATGTTTCACAAGTTGTCTCTCGCTTCTTTCGACACATCTTTTACATGCTCATCTTCTCCCCATACAGTCAATAGTAAAACAGGACTTACTGGATTTTTTTTTCTCAACTCGTGACAGCAGCGTTTTTCCTAAATTCAGGCAACAAAGTCATTTAAGGTAAAACTAAAAATCTGATTGGATATAACTTGACATATCGAACACTTCGGATTAAAACAAAACTCGGGGGCAATTTTCAGTGAACACTGCCGCGGGACAAAGTCACATAGTGCTTTGAATCGATAATATATAGTACGAACCAGGGAAAAAAAAAATTCTGTCTACTTCTTAAAAGATCAAGTAATTGTAACTCTCGACAGTCGTGATTTCGCATAGATCTATGTTTGACAAACATTTAACTTTTTTTTCTAAATTATTGAATGTTGGAAGGCTTCAGTGCCTCCATTACATTTACACCACCACCCCCCCCCCCCATGATTTTTCCCCTTCTTTCTGTTACTTTCATTTGCGTTTACAATTTCAAGATCATGTGGATTTTATTTTCATGGTTGATATAGTTGAACATGAATCTAATCAAAGGAGACAAGTACTATATTCCTCGCTCCAGACATGTCGTCATAGCAATCCAAGGTCTCGTTTCTTTGTCATAGTTATAAAATGTATGACTCATATTCGTCACTCCGCCGCTTGTGGGCCCCCCAGAAGATTCATTCGAAGCAATTTTTAGTCTTGCCTTCACATTACCGATTATTTTGCCTCAAGCGTTACTGTTTTTTTTTGTTTGCTTTTATTTTTTTTTTACATGCAAACTTCTCGATTCTCTCTTCCTATACACGGTACACGGATTCGAAACAAGTGTTATATTATCATAACTCGTATTTATGCTATGACTTATTCATAAAACCTCTCTCATTTCGTAAAGCAGTTCGACGTCTATACTTATTCAACCGTGCAAAATGAATTGATGACAGGCAATTAACGATTTTTTTTGCTTTTTCCATCAAAGACAGCTAATCCATATTCATGAAATCCATGATAACCGTAGCATGAACAATATTCAATGCCAAAACGTGCTAAAACAAATTCGAAACCTTGACGTTACACCTACCCAAGATCAATTCTTCCCTCTTGGTCTTTTATTCAAATTACGCATAATACCCATTTCAAAACCACCATCCCAGTTTGTCGTAAATAATATGGAAAAAAATCATTTAATGACGTCATTACAACATTCATGTCCATGTATGATAAATAGACAATTTATGTGAAGTTTCGATCCCGTTGGTTAGATGTTGCCCTTGAAAAGATAAAAAGAGATGATGCAACGAGTTTTACCTTAAGCAGGTTATTTGTGCTGTGACGCTGCCAAAGTCTGAAGGTGACGAAGGTTCTCATTCGGTACAGATGGAAGAATGTGTGAGAGAAAGGGGGTCGAGAGTTGGTAGGTGGTACAAAGAGAAACTCAGAAATTACCAGTAAGCAGAACATGTAAGTTTATAATGATTACGATTTCATCTCATTTATGTTTTAGACTTACAAACGAAATAAACTCTACCCACAGGGGTTGCTCACACATAGAGGGACCTAATACAGTTGTCGCGCTCTGCCTAAACCATCACAACTGTCATATATAACCTGAAGTGCAATTGTCGGACACTGCGCAGATGTTAGGCGACCCGCAGATCTTGAGCAGCACAGATGTCGGGCACTCCGCAGGTGTCGGCTTCCCAGGTATTGGTCATTGCACAAGTGTTAGGCCGCTCAGGTGTCGGACGGCACAAGTTTTGAGCACCGCAGACGTCAGGCACTCTGCAGGTCTGCGGTAGCGCATGTGTTGGGCGGTAGCGCAGGTGTTGCTTCGGCGCTTAGCACTTTAGCCAGTACCTAACTTCAAACCCGACCGGAGGACATCAACTTTAACATTTTCCGCCCGACCAACCGACTAACTCTTTAATTTTACTAATGTCTCTTAATTACATATCCCATAAATAAACCAATCCAGACGTAAGCAGGCACATAAACTATGGTAAGGCATCAACCAATCACTAGCATTAAACGTAAACAGGCCTATACAAGGAGCTTCGACCGATGAAATCGGATCTCATCCCCGTTCGCTGCCCTGTCTACATACTTTAGACATTAGCGGAGGAAATCAGCACAGAGTGAAATATTACACAATGTCACCCGGTTTGACCACAAAGGCAAAACAATACCGCTCAGCTGGGAGAAGGATGTTAGTAAAATTAAATAGGTCAGAGCCATACATAGTGATTTCCATTAAAGCACCAATCACGAAAATGAATATCATACGAATTTTAATTTGGAGAACTGCAAGAACAAATACCAATTTCACGTAAAAGGAATTGTCGTATATCCATGCCACCCCCTCCCCCCGAACCCTGGTTGGGAGGCCTACCTCAGAAGTCCTTTTATTCTTGCAATGTGAGAAAATTTCCATTTTTTTTTTATCTTCCTAGTTCCACCTTAGTCTTCTCCTGCCGTTCTCCCACTGATTCAGAAGGGGTAAAAAATCTGGTTGAAAATTGAAGATTGAAAAAAAAAATTCAGAGATTCCCTTCTCATCCATAGGATGAATAACTAAATGAGCTCAATGTTGAATTGTGAAATTGACATAAAATAGATAAGGACCATTTAAAGGACTAAGGCCGTACAGATCAGACAAGACAAAGTTAGAAAGAAAAAATAATTTTCAGAATTTGAATGAAAAAATAAAGACTGTTGCTATTTTAAACATCCGCGTATATATGTATATCATCTTCACGGAATATCGACGTATAGAGGGCCCACAATAGTTGAACGTTTTCAAGCAGGATGGACCTTATAGTCGGGGACCCTTCTTTCTTGCGTGGTTAACTTCAGCATGAGGTTTAGGCGTGAGTCTAAATTAAAAGAAATTGAAGCGCAATCTGTTGCCGTGCCATGATTTTACATATAACTGAATCTAAGACTGTCACAATCTTTAAGCATTTCAAATCAATAAATCCCTGACAAAAAAAAAATCAATCATAAAACCTCTTTTTATACCTCCTCTTCATCAGTGATTACTCTGGCTGGAGAAACCTGACGAAATCGATTGTCGTTAGCACAATGTACTAGAAGAGCTTTAACAATGATGGGTGTCCTTACATCTGGAGAAGAACGTCAATTGATTTAACAGTCTACCGCCATTGTCTGTTCGTTAAAGATCGATTGGAAAGTTGTTTCGTAACACTAAAATTAACCCCCTCCCGATACGGAAAAAAACTATGGAAAGTCTTGGTAATTCCCGGGTAGTACATGTCGTGTTTCTCGTGTAGTTTCGATGAGCCTGAGCTTCAATAGTTATATAGCTGTATCGTCTCCTTATTCTTACATGTAGCCAAAAAAAAAAAATGCATTTGGTGGCGAAATGTTGTGAACATACAGACGCAAGTAGACAGAAAGTTGAATCTGACAATTGGAGCATATAATACAAAAAGATCCCAGCCACACGAGACAGAACAAACAAGAATCTAGTGATGAAATAATTGCTTCCGCAGAGATGATTCAACAGGTAAGGCAAAGTACTGGATCTTATCAGGCAAGACAGAGCTGTTATACCCTCCATCTTATAACTATCAGTTATTTTAATATTTGTGTCCAGTTTCTGTCCTTGTTCATTTATTCTTTGTCACTCTGTCTAATAGAATCCTTCAAGTCTTCTTTTTTCTTTTGTACAATATTGGCATATATGTAAAAAAGGTGCATAGATAGTATAAATTGCATACCGCGACCAGATGACCTGGCTACTAAGCCATGACATCGGTTCAAACCTGGGGGTCCAGGATTTCTGGAAAAGGAGGCGGAAGTTGTTCTACCTGTGATTGATGCCACTATACCTTCTAAGTGGAGCACCACATCGGTTAGCGCGGGGCGTACGAGAAATTTTTCTTTACAAAATGGACCTCCAAGATTGCCGGAAGCGGCTCTTCCCTTGTCCCATTTTTGCATTTTCTGCTTTATATAATTCATATCTCAATTCTCAGCGCATTAATTTTTCCACAAGCTATTAACAGAATACTGTTAGCCTATTAAATGTACGGCGCCTTACTACAGTGCATGTATTTGTACAGGGCCTTACACTGACATAAGAGCGTTAGGTACCCTTTATCACGTGCATGTGCCCCTCTCACTACTTGTCCCAATCGACATTCAAACTGATAGTCTAGAACTGTGTGCTGTGACAAAAAGTACAAAAGACAAAAACCACTTGATTAAGAAAATAGCTTTAAAAAAAGGAACGTCACTATCAGTTGGCACGTAGCTAACGAGAAGAAATTTGAAAAAAAAAAAGTCTTGACAGATTTCAGGAAATGATATTTCCTGTCCTTCCATCTTTTCCTTTATTTTTTTCCCTTTTGTGAAAAACTGAAAGGGTCGCCGGTAATCCATTAGAATCAATTGGTGGCTCCTCCACTGACTGTGCACTGTGACCCCCATGCTTCGAGGTTGCTAAATTCAGCTTCATTATCTATCACTCCACTCTCTATCCTTTTCTCTGTCGCTTCTCCTTTCTATTTTTCTCTCTTTTTTTTCACGTCCATTTTTTTTCTCTTTTTTTTTTTTGCATTTCATTATGAATATTAAACTTGCTTTGATGAGCAACATCATCATTTTCTGAATGCGGAGGGCGCTGACGTACTAAGCGTGCATTTTCTTTACCTTCCCTTTAAATTTTTTGTCTTATTCGTACGTCTTTCTGTCTTTTCCTTTAATTTTTTCCTGTTCTGTGACCAGCTGAAATGGCATCGGTTATCCATTTGAGTCGGGCAGTAGCGCTGGCAACCCCCCCCCCCCCGACTGTACTAACAGCTCCCACTGACTGTGCTCTATGTCCCCCCTGTTTCGAGGTTGTTAATTCCAGCTTCATTCTCTATCACTCCACTCTCTCTCCTTTCTATCTCTTTTCCGTCGTTTTTCTCTTTTGCCTTTTCATCCATTTTTTCTTCCATTTTAAAAAAGGAGGCCGGGGTCGGGTCCCCCCACCCGATCAACCTATGTAATTACCTACATACATCGGGGTCCTTCTCAAACTCATTGAAAGTTTCACATGAGATGTCACCTCGTAAATATCTCTAGGCATCCAATTTATTGAATCGGTTCAGTAAGATTCATAACAAAAAATCAGAACGCGATCTGCAAGGACTGTTTTCATAATTCAAGGTACATAATTATGTAGCTAACGAGTAGCATAAGTGTCAAACTAACTGTCTTTTTAATGAAATTAGTGAGATTTTTTTTTTAGAAGTGGGGACTTCGTTTGAGCGATTACTGGAGAATTACCGCATTGTAATACTTCATTGATTCTTCAGTGGCATGGTCTCATGCAAAGCTATGATTTTTATATGAAATGGTGCTCTTTAATCTCCCTGTTTTAACGAAGCTGCATGAAGGCTATAATCAGAGTTAACGACTTCAATTGTCTTGTGACATATAGGTTATCTTTGGTTAAATTTTGCGAAGCACCCTTTTCAAGTTTCGTGAAAAGTTTCTCGTGAAGTCTACCTGAAAGTGAGCAAAACAGTCTGTACCCTGCAAAGTTTATGAGCCTGAAGAAGCTGCTCGTAAACAGCGATATAACTTTGATTGAAACAAACAAAACATTAATTTAACTTTTTTTAAAGTGTGTCCTACTTTTCAAATAAAGTGTCAATCCTAAATTGTGCTCCCTGTAGATTTATGGATTTCATTGGTCGGCCTACAGTTCCATAAGTCAACTAACTTTAATAATTTGCACAATCCATGTTTCTGGCTCATTCTGCCAAATACCACACAGAGAGTTACGTAAAAGACTTTCACGCAAATGCAAAGTGTCGGCCTCCTGTTAAAGGTGACATTTTCATTTTTGGTATTGGCCGTTTTGGTCGTTAAACATGATCACACAAGGTTGAAACCACTATTTTACAAACAAATTTATGCCATACACTTGCATCGTTAATAAACGTTGGCAATAAGTTTACAAAAGTTTGTGACGTCAAGGGAGGGACTCACATGATGTGTTCTTTATGTTATGTTTTGTGTTCTTAATGTTCACTTCAAGAACAATTAAAAATTTGGTGTGCTCTGAGGGGCTTGTTTTTCAAGTAATTTAGAGACAATGCATAAAGTGCTAACAAAAGAAATACTGACACTGCGCAACACACGAATATCATAATTTTTGTATAGGAAATCAGTTTTGTCAAAAATCTTCAAACCTTTAAAAGGCAAAATCTTAAGAACGGTAAAAGATGCGAAATCATATACAACGAATTTTTCATTCTCTGTTAACTCTACAACGTCTGAGTGAAGTCAGCTCTTGTTTAGTTGCATGTGCACACACCCTTTTAAAGATATGCCAATAAAATTGTGATATCTTCTTAAAAAAAAAAACATCGAGATCATCTATTTACCATTTCGGTTTATAAAATACTTTAAAACTGACACTACACATGAAACATGACCCACACAGAAAAGTTGTAAAGCCTCTTCCTAACCTTCTCTTTCCACGTCTTCATCGTTTTTACAAAAACATCTGACCAACATATTTTGTCCATTTTGATTCTTGTTGCTGCATTTTTTTACATTGTAATTTATGTATGTGGTTTAACAATGCAGCGTCCCCAAAGCTTCGGAGGCAGGTGATACATTTTGTCTTCAAGAGAAACTGTTCGTCGACGCCCCCGTTCAGTGGCCCCCCAACGTATGTACCACGGAACCACCTTCACTTATCAGGTAGAGTGACTGTTCCCGGTCTTTACATACTAGGAGACTGAGAGGGACAAATCTATAAAAATTATTAAAAAATATGTATTTTAAAAAATATAGAAATATGTTTTTATCACAACGTCAGCCGACATCCCATTCGATATTTTCTCAATTATACGTGTTCTCTGTTCAAGAAAATTCATTTTAGGCATGATGATGTCTGAGATGTCTTTTTATACACGATTCCCCCCCCCCCCCCCAAATCATCTCAAATTTTAGAGGTATCTATGTTTACCTTTTCAGATGAAAAATAGCCTTCATGTGGCATTTCTCAATTCCTGTCCTTGTGCGTTGATAATATGTACCCCGAAAAATATATTTTTCAGGCGGCTGAACATCGGCAAACGTGGGCATTTAATTTCGTCAATTCGATGTTTTTACCGATAGTTACGGTGACCATAAAGGCCCGATCCGGTGTCCAATCCTATCATCTGTTGATCCGTATACTTTCAGTGCAACAAGTTTGCATTGTTGTTAACATGATGGATGTGCCAATTTTCGCCAGGGAGCTTAAGAATCTCCTTTAATAAATAAGGCAAGCAAATCCTCTGGAAGACACATTATGCTTTTTCAAGTTTTCTATCGTACCAGTTGCCAACACATATATTTTAACATTTTATAGGTTAATTTCTTTTCAAATAAGTACATAAATATTTGAGCTAATTTATGCAAATCTGATACTTGTTGGCGAAAATCTTTGATAGGTAACTGTAAGATTATTATATTGTGTCAGAATGAGATCTAGGTCACCCTACACTGAGTTTATGGAATTGATAATGATACTACCTATGAAATACCTATGAAATATGGAAAGATCGTCCTGTTCATTCTTATTTTCGTCCTTTTTATTTTATTTTAGTCAATTTTTTTTTAAATATTTTAGTCAAATCACTTACCATCAACTTCTTCCTTGCTTCTTTTTTTTTTTTTTTTTTTTGCTTTTACTGAACAAATTACTGCCACAATTTATGATACAATAAACTATCCCGAACGCTGCAGGGTGTAGTACGCTCTAGATATTTAAGGCGAAATTTGAGCTTAAATACTTTGTTCACTAAAGTTAGCCACCAGAAGGATATGAGCCAAACGTGACCACGCATGCGCAATAATCAAGACAGTATACTTACGCTGTCCCATTCGACATTATACTGGTTATATTATTTCGCTGGTCGTAAAGTATCGATAGGACGTTCTTGTTCACATGCAACAAATTTCAGAGACCTGAATTGTTACTCATTGCTGGATGGTCAGTGGGGGGGGGGGGTAGGGCAGGGCGTAGTTTAAGAAGACTCAGGATTATTGGACAGCTGGGAAATTTATACCAAGCTGCGCATTTTCACTCTTTCAAGTTGACAGTACAAGAGGAGTTAACCTTAAACCAAACTACCCTTCTCCCCTCCTTCTCTGCCTCCGTCACCTCCCCAGAGGAAGAATAACACTCATGAACCCAACCAAGCGACGAGAAATCTTTCAAACCTGATTGTTTTGGTCTGTATCCGTCTTTGTATTAGATAGCACAATAACGCTAACACTCGGTTCAGTGGAGAATCGTAAGATGTACAAACTACTTCTCCATGGTAACGAACATGTTTTGCTGGCTTGAAAAGCGAGTTTGATACATCGCCTGCTAATCAACCCAACCATTGCTAAATCACGTCCTCAAAGTAACAGCGGACATACAGGGGAAAGTTTGTGTGTCAGACATGCAATATAGTCATAGCTTTGTAATTGCTGACGTTTTAAGAAAAGAGATCAGTGGCGTAGAGGGATCCTCATCCTCATCACTATACATGCTCAGAGCGCCTTATTCCACCCCCCCCCCCTCCCTTCCCACGAAGTCACACATTTGTCTGGTATGTGTAACGGGGGCGTATGTTTGTAACCTACGTTACAGAACGTTCCCAACTGCAGTAATGCTCTCACATTAATACAAAAATCGGAAAAGGTGGGTGCTCCCCCCCCCCCCTTTAAAATTGTCCAGCTACCCCATGTTTGAAGCTGCAATATGGTTTTGTTACCTACAAATTTTCACTCTGCCCATACTGTACATGACAGCAATATTCTCGTTTCGACATCAAGCGTCACTCTTCTTACAGCTTTTATTCCTCTTTTTTTGTGTGTATGGGGTGGGGGGGGGGGGGAGGGAGACTGTCAGAATGTACCTAGATGACGAAAGTCAATTTGCTATATATATAAAATCATCATCCAAATGCCCTTCGTCATACATTTGCAGCTATCTTATAATGGTTTTTACGGGATGGATTGCAAAGATATGGGATTTAATGTGGTTTCTTCCTCGACCTTGAAGCTGTAATTTGAGGCGACCTTTGATTTGATTGAACACTTTTCATAACTTCCACAAATTTCATGCCGGAGGGGTAATATACATAAAAAGCATGAAATGACGTCACAACGAACATGTACCCGGACGAAAAGCACACGACAAGACTTAACTGATTCCAGACGACATTTTATGTACACGAAGTTGAAAATACTCCCATTTGCATCCATTTGTAATGGGCAATTAAGCCTAAGGACAGACTATTGAAACCTTGGTCCCCAATATAGATTATCAGAAGCCGCTGTGGTAAGTAATTTGCTTTATGTGACTTCATATCTTTTTTTGTGCCTCCAAGGTCCTTTTTACTCATCTAGCAGTCTACAACTTAGGCTTCTGCATTTGTGTGACATACTCAGCAATACAAATAGTCCTCTCCCCACTTTTCCCAAAACCGGGGAAGGGACGTGGATTATAAAAGGTGCAGGGTGCTTCGGATTTAAAAGGGTGGTAGAGCCACAAATTAAGCTTTGATATGCTTGAAAGGAAGTTAATCTAACCATTCTAGTGAAACTTCCATTCGGTTACCATGCGTGGTTCTCAGGATATTATCAGTTGGAGTTACCCCTTCTGCTACGGCCAACTGTGAACTTGAAGCAAGCAGGAGTGACATCATCTCCTCACATTGATGAAGAGTCTTTTGTTTTCCTCATTATTGAATTTATTATTTTGACCATGAAATCATTAGGTGGTCAGATTAAGCACTGGTTATGTGAAGGTCGCAAAACTCTCATACCCTTCATAAATTCACATTTATGATAGCACTACATACTGAAGTATTAAATTTGGTGTAAAGTTTAAAGAAAAAAAACATCAAATGTTTTTATCAATGTGGGGAGATGACGTCACTCCTGCTTACTTCAAGTAAACTTTCGGTAACAAATGTGGCAACTTCATCTACTCATATTTCGGGAACCACACATGGGAATTGAATGGAAGTTTCGCTATAATGGCCAGATTTACTTACTCTTCAACATATCAAAGCTACATTTGTGGCTGGATTATCCTTTTAAAGGGTTAGTGCGGGGTTGGAAACACCTCTAACTTAGCATTTCACCACTTAACCACTTCGAATTTAATGTTGCGTTTCGTTTCAGTTATAGTAATGAGCTAAAACAACTTTATCACACACTTACATGCCAGCAATCGGTCTTCCTTTAAATGAAAAGGACAACCTTCCCAGACCTTTTAAGTTGTCTGAAGATCGTCCTACCGTAAGGCCCGTACTTGAAACACTGTGTAACAACGTGCTACACTGTCTTGATTTACCATGTGTAAATTTTAAGCTTATATAAGCCTATATATATATATATTTCGAATTTGGCAAATTTGCCGAAATTTGAGAATTTGCCGAAATTAGCGGTAAGAGGCAGGGATACAATCATACAGTGGTAACGATTCCACTGTCACAATAGAAGTAATCATTAAAACTTCACACAGAGCTTCATATTTCACAATTACTTTTTGTTTATATTTGATGCTATTTGTTAAGATCTGAAATGAGTAATTGACGATGTGCAGAACTAACGAAGAGGAATATGTACATCGTAAAAAGCAAACTAACCATGAAATTTAAGTTACAAAGTTCACGGCTAGCAACGGTGTTCGATGGCAGATAATGGCAACTTTTTATGACCGGAGGATGTAAAGAAAAACCAGGGATCAACTTTTCTGAGATTTTGTTTTTACTTCCTACTTAAGGGAAACTATCTAAAGACAAAACTGAAACTGGTTTTTGTGATTACCATCAGAATTTATCAATATTTGAAGATGATGACGATGATGACATTTCCAACAAAAAGAAAAAAAGTTAATAAAGTCATCATGCACGAACTAAAGCAATTTATCAGAAGAAAATGAATAAAACAGTGCACTGTTCGTGATACTGTTTCCTAACGGACCTACTTTTTCTTCTTTTTTTTCTATTCTATTCTTTCTTTCTGTAATAAGACACTCGTAATTCAGGATTTGACATTTTCTATCACTCGCACACGTAGTAAAATTATGTTCTAATATTAATTCCTCGGCACTAATTGAAGAACTTGTTAACATCCACTGTAAACAAATACGTCAGACTCTTTTTTTAGACTAGGAATATCGTCGCTAAGATGAAACGCAAAACTCTTTCAAACAATATACGAAAATCAGAAACAGAACGAATTTAACACCAACTGATGAAACACTGGTGTATGTTGCACGCTGTGAGCATTTGTTTTCTTTGTTTTACTTGTTCTCTCTGCTACTTTCAAACGGCACAGACATCTGTCATGTAAACTTATAAACCATGCACGCTCCAGCAGGTAATCACTCATCTTTTAGCTCGATAGTTGGAAAACAGATAGGTTTCGAATGTCTACACCGCCAGAGCGTGCAAGTTCATTCAGCCGCCGTTTTTCCCCCCATGAAAATATGCGTTAAAACCGAACGTCTCTTCAAAACTCAGTCATCCAGGAGAATCCCGTAGTATTAGGATAGGTATGTATTTTATTCCACGGCAGCTGCGAGAACATTTCACAAAAAAAGGGAGGGAAACGGATTTAATGAAATTGAGGTTACTAACCGAGAGGAAAAGAAGTAGGATTGTCACGCATCTTTCTCTCTCCTTCTCTCACCATGCATATAAGAACTACTTGGAACTAGTACTTCCAATGGTGCTCTCACTCAGACCAGTAGTCAGAATTGTTTTTGTTTTTTTTGAGGGGGGGGGGGCTTTTGGTTGGTTGAACAAATATTGTCGCTGTCCTGAGGAGGAGTTGACCATTTTGAAATACACTGCTTTTGCAAAGGATGCAAAAGTTATTACTATAATTTTACTACTTACCAATTTAAACATATTTCCCCATTTCTCTTGTCTAAATATTGCATTAATAACAAAATGGATCCCTACCCGTTTTTTTTTTCATTTGTGGAGGGGGGTAGGGGTGGGGCACCACCCAACCCCTTTTTAACGTCTTGCTTTTACTCGCCTTATCAGTGTTTGTAGAAAACCTTTTCAAACGTGCACTGGAATCGCTTCGTATTGTTTACTTCATGACGTCACATATCGCTACTTTACATTGCCTTAAGGCGATAAACGCATACGGTCGGTTAGTAATCAACGTCAAAGATGAAATTGACTCACATGATTCACTTCGACGGTAGAGCGATACCGTCGAATTGAAACACATTTGTTGCACTTTCCACCCACAGAAATGTAAACTGTGATACTGTGCAATATACGCACAGCTGTCACAACATCCACACTGTGTTCTAATCATAGTGTTTTGAATCTTGGAGGAAATTTGTTTTGCGGAATAAAAAATTGTCACTCGTACCTTACCCACGCCTTATCAGCTAGTCAGGGTATATGTTTGGAACAATTATGACCATTATGTATCAAGGTACAGAAATACGATACACTTTAGTCATACCTGTAACAGCTCCATGGTCTTATACTAGTTTCAAAAACTTGTTTCGTTCTTTTCTGAGTCACCATTGATTTTTTTTTTTTTTTACTTTAGCTATAGCCTTCCTCGAGATACTTCCTCGAGGTATCGGTATATCATATCACCGTACTGCAAGGTCTCGCCCCTTCGACTTGAAGACGAAAGGTTGACATTTTTCAGATCTATGGCCGTCATTACAATGTTTGTTTCCATGGCCGTGATAAACTAATTATGGAAGTCCATAATCTATCCGCTGTTAGATTGTCATCGTGTAATGTCAACCCGAGTTAAATAAATATCTGTGTCGGCGGGGATAGAAACTTGAAATTTTAACAACCGTTTGTTTTCTGACTATACCAGTGAGACGATACTAAGGAAAATGACATATATCAGTGCAGTCTCCTGACCAATACGTGGGTGAAGACATTACAACTGTACTTGAAGAGTGATTCTTGTAGATAAGTTAATATTATCACTTTTTATTTTTACCTGAATGATCATTGTCGGTGCTATTGAATAAAATCAGTGCATTACTTAGACTTTACTTCAAGCGCCATCTTAAAGAAAAAAATGCATGAGTGGTTTTAAGGGCAGTTTGTCGGTGATCTTTGAAGTCGTTGCCGCCATACGTCTTAAAGGAATCCATCCGCACTATGACAATCTTTAAACTGAACATAGTACATTGAAGGAAGTCTGTTTGTTGACCCCCCCCCCCAAAAAAAAAGAGATCTAACAAAATGTAAGAGAAATCTAGAGAAGAAGCTTTCATTTTCCTTTAGGTATGTCTTTCAAACGTGATGATCCTGTCAGATTTCCGGGTCTCTTATCAGAGTTAAATATCCGTCAAAGGTAGATGAATTCATGGAGTAGTTAGTACTGAGCAGACTTGAATAAAATATATCAGGTTAACATTGGATCAGTGTAATCGAATTCTCGAGAAAGTCTCTCCCTTACTGTTTCCAGCATGATGGCGTTGAATGATTCTAATAATGTGACGCCGATAGCTCCGTTTTCGAAAAGCGCACGGTACCGTTATTTACATTATCCTACCTGAGGTCAGTGGCTCGAATCAGGTTTCTAGTTTTTCAATTTCTGTGCTCTGTGAAAAAGTGAACTAAACATCTCCAGTCGGTTCTTCTGCTGATAATTACCTTACACCTTAAATAGGCTCATTATTTATTTTGTTGACTTAGTTTTGTTTTCGGTTTGTTTTGGTGGTAACAGATGATTGGTAAACCATAGACTAATTCATCTCACACATTTGATTTTGTGGGGTTTTTTTGTTTTCTCTAAAGGTGTACGTGAGCAGTTGGATGTCTTGTTGCCATGGTAATCAAGATGGACGACTTTAATGTAACTAGTGGAAGGCGAAAAAGTGACAATGAATCTCATTACTTGGTTTGCCTGCCTTCAATCGAGAGCCCCGACAGTAGGCCCCTTTCTCTCAGTACATCGTGGAACGGATGGGGTTGCAATCGCCCAAAGAGACCATTAAGTGCGTTCCCGAATGGATTTCACAAGATCAAGACAAAGAAGCCCTTCTTAACGCCGTCAAATTCGTCATCCGCAGAAGGCAATCTCTCTCAGAGACGTAATAATTTTTTTAGAGAGGAGAGATCAGGGGCTCGACTCACGAGATCTGTTTCCATACCTAACGGGTTGATGTGTAACGAGGTTGAACGAGAAAATGAAAGAAAAACAGTGGAGCCCTTGAGCCCCTTGGAAAAGTCTCCCAAAGCCAAATTTATGATCGGTGATACGGAGGAGGCTCAGAGCGACAAGAAGCTTAAGAATACCGTGACGGCTGGGATGATTCTAAAAGTGCAACCTGGCAAGTATGTGGAGGACACAATCAATCCCGGAGATCATTTCCCTCCAAAACCTGGAAATGATCGATCCATTTTTCACCCAGAGGCGACAAGAGGTAACATGCTTCAAAGCCTGAGCCTCCCGATGCGTACCAACGAACCTAACTTGAGGAGCGGTGGTTCCACGTCGATGAGGAGACTAAAGAGGATGAGTTGCCCTTCCTTGGAAGTCGATCACGATTACGATAACCATCTGCCGGACGGTGGCAAAGGGTCGGCAAACTTGACGAGGAGACGGAGGCTATCGGAGATTTGCCCTCCGACAGGCATCGTCCTACCTCGAGCCTCCTCTGCGATCAAATGTTTGTCCGATCTGAAGGATGGTCTACCTCGGGAAGATGCCGTCCTGTCTCATGAGGGGCTGACAAATAGGATTGAAAGCTGGCTGGATGGAGTCGATAAACCAACAGCAGATGAAGAATATGAAAACTTGGCATCCGAAGTATCTCTCATTAGACTGTAAACACTATATCTGTTTATATCCGCAGCAGTCAATCAGCGACTGAGATTCTAACGCGTCGATTGTTTTTTTTTTTTTTTCTTTTCGAGGAAAGATACGTTGTCTCCGTTTGCATGGAAACAAGTGACGTCATTTTAAATTCACTCAAGATTTAATGATCTTTGGACAGTAGATGATGAACTCTGTGTTGAGGAATTGTCCACAAGAAAATATAGGTCCTAGTTGTTCGAAAGACAATATAATCAGCATTACAGAACATTTCCATTGTTTAAACTTTCAGATATACTTGTGAGAGTGCAAAGTAAATGCCTTCGTCTTGTACTATCGTAACTTCCTGTATACTTTTGTAAAAACAAAGTCTTCCCTATGCATATATAGACATTGATTGCAGTATCTAATGCAGTTAAATTTAGAAAGGACATTTGCCATTTACCAACCACCGTGCCAATTTGTGATCAACTGTTTATTCCATCAATAATTTCAGTCATGTCACACACGCAACCAAATCACTAACTTTTTTCTATAACAGGCTACAGTTGAACTTAACATGCACAAACTAAAGATTAAAGTCTTAAAAACGAGGGCGATTCTTGCCTCACGTCATAATTCAAAAGGGGAAACCGGGTCCGTCGGTCTCTGTATTCCTAGAAGATCACATAACGTATACTTCATGAGAGATATGAATTCATTTTGAAGATTACTTGTCCTTGGGACAATATATGTTAGGAATGTCAAGTACACAAACCTGATGAAGTTGAATCGATATTTAGGGCTTGTGACTGACTGCCTGGAGTGACGTCATAATATGTGGAAAGCGTTTGGGAGTATCGTTGACCTTGAATCCGCCAAATTGCATGACTGATTGATCGGTAATTGATTTTTATGACATGTGACCACATTTCCATTTGGTAAACGCTACGCTTATGATAAATTTCAAATATGGCATTTTTGTACATAGCAGAATTTTACAATGTAGTATATGTTTAGTCAGAATGACATATTTATTTCTGAAATTCGAAGAATATCGCTGAATATATCTGAAGGTATTTACGTGAAAGCCAGCTAGTTGCGATACTCAGCTGCACATGCGTTTATGCAAAACACGTGCCTTATTTATATCGCTAAGTTGAACTGAAAGAGTAGAAAAAAATGTTATAACGATACTCTTGTCGTTGTCTTTATTTCTTTCTTTGTTCTGTGAATTGTTGTAAAGGCCATACTTTGTTGGATGACAAAGCTGGCGTACTGGTGCAATGAACCACTGAATCCGTAATGCTACTCATTACCGGATCAAAGACTTACTTTTCGTGAAGGTGTACGCCTCTTCTAATCTTGAGCGCAATTCTACCCCAACGTAATGATGGCACCATACATGTAGATGCACAAAGGGAACAGCGTGGGGCTAAAACCCGAGGGACCGTTATGCCGGATCGAAACAAGATTGTCATTACGAAATTAAGAAATTCTCCCAGTTATCACTCTGTCGTATTTTTAGTACCTTAGAAATTACTTCTCCAATAAGGTTTCACCTTTAATTCGACTCTGGTGCTATATATTATGACGCATCGCTTGTTTCAAGACAATTTATCTCCAGAAGATGAATCATTTACGCTGTATTTGTAAGTTATACATATTTTGTAAGAGGAATATGATAGCTTTCCATTGGACCTTTACGTAAATCCTCTGAACATAAGCATTATAGAAGTACAAGATTTTTTTTTTATTTCAAGACAAACCTGCAGGTGCAAGAAAGATTTTTTTCCCTCAAAAGAGTAGCTGTAAAAGTGAACGGAAAATTGGAAAAACTATATTTCTGAAAATATAGCATAATCCGTGAATGAGGTGCACTAAAAATATTACTCGCAACCGACAGGAAGAGTTATGTACGTATTTCTCTTCCCCTGAATCAGATCTCTAAAGCATTCACATACTGCTTTACCCTGGACTATTGAGGACTGTAACGGTTTTTTCTTCCTCCTATATACATAACAGATGGGAAAGTATTAGTACGTGCTGTATAGAACAGATACAGTTCGTAGTCTCACCTACATTTAACCCTTTATCGATTTTTACAGTCCTGCCACCCACTCATCAAGCAAAAATCATGGCGGTGATAAACAAACCTCAATTCATTAAGTCTATCTATTCCTCAGCTTATACAGCTCCCATTCCACTTAAAAAATGCCCACATGATTTATGATGATTATTTAATTGAAATAGCATTCCAGAGTTACAGAAATGAGTTTAAGACATATCACCAGAAGGTGATTAAAGAATACTCCGAGGAAAAATAAGAACTTTGATTAATCCTCAAATTGAGATTATTTACTACTTCGTTCCTTCAATCTTCACAGTTGAGTTTCTCCTTCAAAGACTGCGAAAAGGTAAAATACAGAATGTAGTTCGGTGGTGATGTTGTTCTTTGCCTCTGTTTGCATACCGAACCTCCGTCTGTTTCCTCGCAGAAAGAATGACGTCATGTTTTCTCTAGCGCGAACAAATAAATTCCCGCGCAGTGACGATTACCGCCTTACTACCGTAATACCCAGGTGTGTTTTCTTAGTCTACCGTATTGAAGTTATGAGAGATTATAACCAAAGGATTGTTTAATTGCTTGATTGCCCGTGAAAGAACGTCATAAACATTAAAAACGCGCTGACTTTAAACTTAGTCTGCAACAACGTGCACCGACAGGTATTTCGCGAACACATAACTCAAATGTCTACAGATGTGTTGCTATTGTTACGATAAACAGTCATGTAAGCCTAACAAATAATGTGCGCCCCTTTTCAGTAGTGTAACTGTGACTTCACTTGGAGTCCTGTCTATTAGGTAGGTCGGTAAGTTAAAATAATCGTGGTTATTTATAATGTTGAACCACACGCTACCGGTATCCATTAAAGTAGTACCCCACACATATGTACATTCATATGCATGCACCCTTAATTCATACTCGACAAGTGTGACACTCAACCGTTCTATTTAACGCAATGGAACGAGGGTTTCTTAGTAAGTTTCAAAGTGCCCGAATCAATGCTTCCAATGAGATCCAGCAACTTTTTTTTTACAAACTTCATGTTGCTAAGGACATTTAAAAAAAGGACCGTTTGACAAAGTTCGGAACATGAAAAGCAGAACTTTCCCTTTGGCAAACAGGAGCTGTCCGAATACATATTTATATTTTCAGTCAGGGAGACATTACTATGGTTAATTTACCTTTTTATCAAACATCGGGGAGGAATATATCCCTCCACAGCATTATACCTCCTATGGTCTTCCCGCCCCGCCACTTTTCGCATTCAATCAACCCAAAGTCTAGTCATAATACATTTGTGAACAATTAAAGAGAGATCACTTTTATTTGCCTTTTAATGATTTTCTTTTCAAGTGATTTACCTGTCAAACTCATTGCACACATCTAAAATAAGCCTCAAACATTGAAGGGATGTGTTCTATACTTCTTCTTACACCACAGATCATCGAACGATGGCTCTCGGACTCTCTTGAAAAGAGAAATTGTCAGGCTGTCTAACAGGGAAATTTTAAAAAATTATTCTGTGTAAATAAACTCCTAATTTTATGCACAAGTGTTGCACATTTGTCATGGTACAACTGCTTGATCATCGTTGAGTAAACCAGCTATGACTGAAAAATAGCAACTTGATTAATAAAGCGATGTTTGGGGTCTTTGTCAAATTTTATATATTTCTTCTATTTTGTTCTGTAAAACTTGGCATTATTCGGTTGGTTGAGGGGATATTTCTCGTGACACAAGCTCTATTCCTATTACGGGCTGCTACACTTGTTGTTACAGCAACTGTAATAGCTCAAGTAGTAAACTACCGAACGCATGGGTTGCTTCAGTAGCAAACATGCAGAGAGTTTCTTTCAATAGAGTGTATTCGCGATGCTTCAAAAGGGGGGCGATATTTATCATTGCCGCATTAGCACGTGTCAGGTTAAACCAATATACGTTGAGCTCGCACGCAGTGTATGGGTCGAAGGGTTTTAACTATGTGAATCACAAATTATCGCAATAAATGTACACAATTCCAGATAAGGAGTGGCTAGGGGACGGGGTGGGGAAGGGGGAGAAGGCAAGGCGATTTACGGCGATCTACAGGGAATTTTCACCCAAATATTCTTTGATGACCTCCTCGCCAACTGATGGTGGCCATCCGCTTAGATAGTTGAATTTTTCCTCAGTTCTATAGCTAGAGCGTAAGTGATGGCGTTCGCCACCCCCCCCCCCACCCCACGAAAGATGTACTCATCCAGCTAGTGTAGTTAAGTAATTACAAAATAAAATATCTCAGTTCGACTCTCATTAATTTCATACGAAAAACGACGAACTAACCACGAAAACTACATGTCTGGCCTGCATGTATGATGAGTTCTGAAAATAATGGCAACAAAGAACTGTATAAGTATCTCTCTCTCTAAAAAGAAAGGGGTAAACTTTTAATGCACGTTTTTTCCTCATCAAATTCCTATCAGACCTCAGTTTGAATCTCTGCAGACTGTTTTTTTTTTTTTTTTTTTTGCTTCATAGAAGTTAACAAACTGAAGAGAAATAAAAAAATCCTCCTGCAGGAGAGAAACATTGTGACCAAGCGATAAACAGTGTGGCCGATAAAAAGTTACATTTGATATAGGTTGATCTATAGACTACTCCAATGTAATTAAAAATACATAACAGTCATAGGCTACAATTAATATGATTTAGAAACCGTAAACGTTTCATGAATTACGTTGTTAGCATTCGAGACATTTCACTTATTTGTCAGCCTTTTTCCTCATTCGCCTAATCGTCATTGTGCCACACCTTTTCCTGCCACACCTTTTCCTGCCACACCTTTTCCTGCCACACCTTTCCTTTACACAACTTTACACAACTTCATATTGCCGGCTTTCTCAAAGAAAATGTAAATGTTTTACCCATGCTGTTGCTGCAACCGCTTACAAGTTTTATACTTGTTTTAAACTTTAAATAGACCACTATCCAAGATCGAAAGTGTAATACCCTTTCGAACCGGCACATATAATCCACTATTCCCAAAACAGTATCTCCTAATGAAAGTAGGGCGAATTGAATACACATTTATATGAACATAACTTGCGATTTTAAATTTCTTTTCTAAGTACTCATTAGGAAGAGTATACATGTATATGGAAAGGTATGGTAAGTAACTAGAAGCCAAAAAAATCTCGAATTGTGTTGGTACCAATAACTTCAATATCCAGGTTTTGTTTGCAGTGATAACATGTAAGCCTCAACATGCCAAGAGCGTGTTATTCGACTTTAAACCTTTCTATTCATACCTGGGCCATTTACAGGAATCATCTAGCCGGAATGTACCCCCGTGGTTGTGTAGTTTGTGCTTTTGATTGTGTAGTATTCTGCATGCAAATGAGTCCAATATAGGACGGAGGAAGACAATACTTCTCGGGGTAAGGGGCTCCTTCGGAGACTCTGGAAATGTGAAATTAAAGTAAAGTATCGTGTTTGCCCTCTGGGCTCATCTTTTTCCCCATTCATATACAGAATAAAGTTTGAAATAACTATTGCACTGTACATTCTATACAATCTGCAAAATTAGGAGACACCGTTTCCCGAGGCAACTTGGAACCAACATTGAAGTGTTTTCAAGTAGCACGACATGAACCCTGCACGGTAAATGTCCTCAGCAACATTTCAAGAGCACTTTTGAGTTAACTCATACCTTGGATTTTTGTCTCCAGTTCATTTTCTCCTTCTCCTTCTAAATTTTATTTTTGGAAATCGGTTTCTTCAATTAAAACCTGAATGTGTGACGAGAATTCAGAAATGAAAGTTTACCACATTTTGTTGGTACCTGCATGACTTTCGGCTCTGATAAACACAGCGTATACCCAAAGAGGCAGCGACCTTTCGTTAGGCGGATGAAGGACGAAAATGGTAGGAAATTATGCCGTTACGATCTGGCGAGAGCTAGCATTTTCACTTTGAATTAAGAGTATAGCATTGTTAATTTTAGTTGGGTTTTTTTGCGACGAGGAAGATTACAACTATATGAGAACTGACTTGTTGCCAATCATGTTGTTCCAAGATCACGAAGAAGAAAGAGGAACGGTATGAACCTACACGTGAAGCCGATTGCTCCATTGTCATAACAAAGTGTATTTGTTATACCTTATTCATGTGAAATGACAATCGTACTTTCAGATTTGTCAAAATCCATCGTCTGCGTTTCTTTTCCTTTGCACGTTGAGGTAACATCTGAGAAGTGAACGCTAACGATATTTCGGTCAAAGGGTGCACGCGAGAGTTCTGGGACATGTTGTCGCACTATTTCTCTTACAGGCAGAAAATGTAATATAGGTGAAGTTCCTACACCTGTTATAATTGACAATGGACAATAGAGACACATCATTACGTTGATTAATACCTCCAAGCTGTACTGCATCCGTTTTCCATCAGTTACATCTTCAGCTAGATTATCACTGGAAGATCCATTTAATGAGGAAAAGGTTGTAATTTCAAGATACGAAAGGCGTAGAAAAGACCAGGCTAGCGTATACTAATTAGCGTCCACTTTTAAATAAGAGGTTGGATAAAACAAGAAAGAACTCTACCCAAGTCACAATAACTGCGGCCAAATGGCACAATATAGGATGCAAGGGAAATAAAATATGTGCTACAATTCCACATTTCAAGAAAGGTGCCATTAAGTGAACTCAGAAGTTAGAGTTAAATATGACGTTCATGATAAATCCCTGCACTTTTTTTTTTTGCTGGAGAAATGCTCAATACGAACCCTACGAACCCTTTTCCAAAAACCTAAGACTGCATACCACGAACCCATTCATTGGGTTGTTGATGTGGCAATGTACCTTTATGATGTAAATAAGCCAATTTGCTCACATTCTGTTTGTGATGTAAATTCCAACTAAACTCAATTTACATTCCTTCACTAACGGTAGTTTTCCCTATTGTCTATTTTTCACCACATTTCAATCCTGAGCGAGACAAGTGAAACTGTACCTGAAAAATCAAATTTCAACGCTTCTACGTTAGACGGACTTTGTTTTTTTTTGTTGTTGCATATACACATGTATCCTTTAGACGCGGCAAGCACATACCTTAATTTGATTCTTTCTTCGTGTTCTCAATATGAATAGAGAGAAAGAAAAAAGAAAAAACATCAGAGTCAATCTTCCGAGTGTTGTCCAATTCCGACATTTCAATTCTTCTACCTCGGTGTATTTTGACGTAAACATTTGAAATTGTTTCAGACAGAAGCGCAAACAATCAAAAATTGGATTACGCGTGATTTGATTACCTTCACGGAACATCTTGCACCTGTCCGCACTAAAGTTATCGCGACATAATAAGTCTGCAATTTCCATCCCATCAGGACATAATTAATAGCCAAAGTTACCTGTACTTTGTCTCGAAAATAACTTGTAAGGTTGAATAAGGGATGTTAAATTATTTAGTATTCAGAGGATCCCAAAGGTAGTTGTAAACACATCGCAGTTTACAAGTTCATGTCACTTTTCTGTTGGTGTTCAACTATATATTCTCTCCCTTTCTTCCTTTTTGTCTCGTTATATGTTGCCTTTGGGCTTTTTTTCCCGAAATGCCAGCGTGATTCATCTACTGGTTAAATGGAATGACATCAAACGAGAGAAAAATCTCCACCGTCCATTACGAACATTACTTTGCAAATAGGCCACACTCTTATAATTGGCTTAAAAGGTGATACGGAGGCGAAATCGGGTCGTTGGACTCGTGTAAAGGGATCTTAGCAATGTAGAGGGATAGGTAGATATAGACAGTTGCAGGAATTAGCATCAGCAGGAGTTGCATGCTGGAGGGCATGCACAAGATGTACTGAACTTGGTCATCATATGTAACCGCCTTCGTTTTTTTTTTTTTAACCATAGTCGAAACTGTGGCACGAAAGAAAAAATATCCTTGTCGTTTATAGAAGCTAAAGGTTTCGTCCAAAAAAGGGACCTCGTTATACGAATGTCATTTAAAGTCCGTGAGATTACGTGTGCTGATAGTGTAAGTATGTATTCAAATCACACTTACTTGGTTTCGTCGGCCGGTTAAACTTACATGGCGTGTTCTTTAATTGTATGCCATCAACTTGATTATTGTAAATCGTGCGAACTACTTGACATCTTCCTTCAGGTAGCAAACTCAAAAAGGTGTTAACGTGTCTCCCGCTAGTTCGGCAAACATAAATAGCCTCTGCCTGCACCCGAGAGTTAATCATCAATTTTGAGTTATATATCCCTCGAGACAGAACTTGGAGGAACAAGAAGATTAAATGATCACCAGTGACGACTGTCTACTGTAGATGAAAAACTTCCTCATAGTCATACTCTGATAACTTGGAATTGGTTCTCATTCTGGTGTAGTGATGTTGAAAGTGGGTTACAATTTCATAACAGTATAGTCAGGAATGAAATGTGGATATATTCAATTTAATAATTTATAAAGTGAGTGAAGGTCAGGGTAATCAAATGTAATATATATATATATATATATATATATATATATACGATTATATATATATACGATTATATATATATACGATTATATATATATACGATTATATATATATACGATTATATATATACGATTATATATATATATACGATAATATTTTTTTTTTTTATTTTCACCTCCGTTTATTGATCATCGTTTCTAAAGTGTTTTTCAATAGCAAATATTTACATGAGCATCCAAATGTTCATACAGTATCAAGCAACTTCTAATCGAAATGATTGTACATTAAGTAAGTTGTACATTAAACGACCTACATAAAATATCATAATGAAAGAAATGTTTACTTTTGCTTCTTTTAGATATCTGCTTTTCAACCTCTAATAGAAATTTTAGTTTATACGAAAATTCGTTAATATTAGGAATTTCGCCTTTTTGTTTGCATTGGAATATGTAATACTTTAAATGCAAAATAAGAAAATTGAAAGGATGTTTAATATATCTACAATAACCAA
Source organism: Stichopus chloronotus (assembly GCA_021234535.1). Classification (NCBI taxonomy): domain Eukaryota; kingdom Metazoa; phylum Echinodermata; class Holothuroidea; order Aspidochirotida; family Stichopodidae; genus Stichopus; species Stichopus chloronotus. The sequence continues at coordinate 19,537,082 of CM037841.1, read as the reverse complement.
AGAAAATATCTTCTTTTGACAAAGTAAATTGACGATTCAAAAACCAATGTTCTACGTCTAAAATAAGAGAAGATACAAAACAAATGATCTAATGTTTCTTCTTTTCTTTTACAAAAGGTACAAAGGGGACTTTCAACTAAGTTCATAAGAAATAATAATCTGTTCGTACCAAGAATACGGTGAATAAAACGATACTGGAAAAACTGAATTTTAACTTCACGAACAGAATACCAGGGGCAGCGAAAAATCGATTCCCACGTTTTTTCGTCATATTGAAAAAAGTTATTCCATTTTGAGACTGCCTTTAAATTGCACCCTAAGTTTAAAATGTAATTATCATAGATGAATTTTGAAGCACGTAAAGTGACCCTAAACGTATGTAAGAGATGTTCGTTGTAATTGTCAATGATATCAGCATCTAAATTATACGCAACTTTCCAATGAACCGGTATCGCCTTTATAATACCCCAATATAGCGTAAAAGGACACCGCAGTAAATTATATTTATTTATAAAACCATTATAACAAATTGCCTTACCATCACAATTTAAAAGATCACGTATGTAAATAATTCCCTTTTCAAACAAAAAACGATAGAAAATAATGTTATTATTGACTTTAATACAAGAATTATTCCAAATAATTTGATTATCAAATTGAGTGTCTGGAACTTTAAACGACACACCTTGCCATGATTTAACAACATCAGCAATGAATTGATTTTTAATCATAACGTCCCCATTCTTACAGTTACAATTGAAAAGAAAACTTTTACCATATCGAGAGAGAAAATAATCAAAAAACAGCTTCCAGTAACCTGGTCTGTCATTAATATAACGATGAACCCATGTGCATTTTAAACCTGCAAGAAAGAAGTCAAGATGGATTACATTCATGCTCCCGCGCCTAATGGGATTAGTGATAGTCAGCCGAATAATTTTTTCTTGTTTGTTACCCCAAATAAAATTAAAAATTATTTGATTAAGCTTACGAATAAAAGTCTTTGGAGGATTTGGAAGAACAAGGAAAAGGAAAACAAGTTGAGAAAGACCGAACGTTTTAATAAGGATACTTCTACCAACAGGAGTAAGGTCCCTCATAGACCAAAGGTTAAGTGACTGTTTTAGCCGAGAGAGCTTGGGTGGAAAATTAAGAGTAAAAAGGTCCTCGCGATTAGTAGAAAAAGAAACCCCTAACAAAGTAACCGGACCTTTTGACCAAGTCACTGGAAGATCATTAATAAATGCTGGTTTACAGTTAACATAGGGACCTAACGGGAACAAAATTGACTTATCATAGTTAATCTTTAAACCAGAAACGACGTAAAAATTTTCAAGTGTACGAATAACTTCTTTGAGAGAATCGGCGGTATCATCCAAAAACAATGTCGTATCATCGGCATACTGTAAAAGTTTTACTTCATTATTAAAAATGCTAAGACCTCTGATAACATTGTTATGAAAAATAACCTGAGCCAAAACCTCAGCACAAAGTAAGAAAAGGTAGGGGCTAAGTGGGCAACCCTGACGTACCCCCCCCCCCCCTTCCTAAGATAAAGTCACCAGAAGAATACCCATTATTGAAAACTCGGCTGTAGCTTTTGTGGTGAAAAGTCTTGATCCAACGAATAAAATTATTACCAAACTTAAAAGCATGTAAAGTATTATACAAAAAGTTCCAGTCAATTTTATCAAAAGCTTTCTCAAAATCTAAGAGAAAAATGAAACCAGCTTTATCAAAAGTAGAACAATGCTCAATAAGATCAAGGGTAAATCTAATATTTTCACCTATAAACCTACCTTTAAGGAAACCAGTTTGTTGATGACCAATAAGGGAAGGCAAGACAAGCTTCATGCATCTAAGTCTAAGATTACGACAAAATATATTTTAGAGGTTGATAAATAAACCCTATACATCCAACTCTCATCTTCATACCTTGTTACATTTGCTGAGGTATAAAATGTTGAAAGATAATCAGTTAATTTGAAATAGTCGATGTTTGTGATGTCTTTCTTGTACAACCCAAATTATGTTATTGTGCTTCCTTTTGAAATTAAAATGTTTATGCATTCTTGAACATTTTTGTGTTCTTGCATAGCATGTTGCATGGAAATATCTTGTATTGTCAAGTCACTCTATGTATAAGACAGTCCTCACATTTCGTGAAGCTTTTAAATACACAAAGAAGGAAAGAAAAAAGGAATTTCAGTAGACAAGAATGACATCATAAGTTATGGCAGAGTCTACCATTTTATATTATGTGAATAAGCTTTAAGCTTTAATATCGCAGCTCAGGAAGAACATCCTATGAAGTGAGAAGTTGGACCATTAGACTTCATTCTTTTAAAGTTTTGTGACATATATTTTTGAAACTTTTGACTAAGGTACAGTTTAAGTATGGCATTAAACTCACAGAAACACAAGCAGGGTTCCAAGATGAGTACACAGTTCTAACACGGATGTGACTCCATACTTAGGGATAAACAAAATGAAGACGGTAGCTTAGTTTCAAGCACAGTATTTGTAAGAAAACTCAGACAAATTCATTGACAGCTGATATTCCCATCTTCCACCAAATAAGTGTATTAATCGTATTCTACGAATACAGGAAAAGCAAAGTCATCAGTGACCCAATTTCTTCTTAAATGACGTTGGACCGTCATGTGTGGCGTCAAGAAATTTAACAGCTTATCTAACACGTGTATACAATAGTAACGTAATAAAGTGGAAGAAGTTCCTTAAGGAAAAGCTTTAATGTACTGCACATAATTTGCGATAATTTTAGTTGGACCACCGGTATGTGGCTATCTTTGACTAATGGCATGAAAATTTTATTATAACCAAAACACCTATGGAATTATGGAAGAAAAAAGCAAGTTTCTGTTACAGACCAATTGTCTCAGGGACATACTTACGGGGTTTTCTCACACATTATGACTATGTCACTTTTTGTGCGAGATTATAGAGGTTTTGCACGTGAAGTTCTCATTGGCAACTAGTGTTGTTACGCCGTCATACCAGATAGAATCAGTTTTTCGTATAACTAGTACCAGACAGTACTGTTTCAGCGAAACTGCGTGGTCATTATTACGATATTTTCATATTACTCATTGTATAACCGGTCATAGAAGCAAATAGTCCTTGACTGGGTAGCCGTAGGCTGTACAAATCGAAGTGGAACAAATGCCGGGCTGACGTTCCACGTATTTCCTGTAAATGAAGAAAGAAGCAGACGCATTGGTATAAGCAGCAGTATATCACCATGTTACGGTAGGGCGCGATGTGCACGTATGTAAGCAAGTGTTGTTTTGTTATCCATCCAACAAGGCGTTTCCATGGGAGGCGTGACGTCACTGCAAAACCTCTTTACGAGAAGAACAGAAAGTGAAGTTGAAACATCACCCTAAGATGAAAGTAAAATTAATGTTTCTGTCATCAGAAGTATTGCATCTTGTCCTATAAAGACGGTTGTATAGGCATTGAGGATTCTGAGTAGTGGCTGTAGTGCTTTGCCACTACAGTGTGAACTCAGTCCTGGTACTGGGGTATAAGGGGAGGGGTGTTCCCGTATACCCTCTGAATTTTTTTCCGATATAAATATGCTGAGATTACAAACAGCGCAATCTTCTTCTACTTTCAAATAATTTAAAATGTGTTGACCTTCTACCTTACTGCGAAAAACGAAAAACGAACTTTTTGTGAAGTTTGTTATTTGTAAAAAAAAAAATTTTTATTAAGTCATAATATATTTGAATACTCTTCATTGAACCCGTACACTCTGTAAATTTTATGCCCACAGATATAGTCTGGCAAGGATATGCTCTTCAGCAGGTGTCACTGATGGTTACATCCTGACATCAGTGGCCGACGTGGCTAGAACACTGTCTACAAACTTACACCATATTCGGCTTTTATTGACCAAATATACGTTAAATGTCCTGCGATACAACCGATTGGTTAAAGTCAAGTAATAATTTTGCTAAGCGGAGGAAGTCCCATTTCTGCTGATGAGACAGTCAACGGTCATTTCTGCTTTATGACTTTAAGCGTTACTTCGTCTGTTGATGATCTTACTCAAACGTTGTTTGTGTAAGATGTTTGTTGATTGAATAACACATAAATTGTACGATTCCATTTTGCCTATGTCACAACATAAAGCATTGAAAGCCAATAAAACAATCCTAAATATCCCAAGACGGTTTGATCTCGGACGCTCGACTCCTGTTTTCGAGGAGTTTCGGGAAGACAGTTCACCTTCAAATACTCAGATAAAACAAAGAGATTAAAAAAACATCATGGGAATGTCCGAAACTTGACATGCTTCAGCATCCTCTTTTTCAATGAAAGTACGCTCGAGCCGTCCGCACTTTGTATTAAATTTACTAAAACTATTGTTTTATGCGAAGGAATATTGCTCTCATAAAGTGTCCTCTGTTATCCTTAAACCAATCAAGAGCCTCCAATGAGGAAACTGGGCAACTCATCGTCTCCTAAGGGGCCCTGTTGTTACAAAAAGGAGTTTTATTTTTCGAAATTAGTGGAAAAGCAATTACTTTATCTGCATATAACATTGCCACAGTAAAATGTCGGATACTAGGAACATTTCCATTCTTAATATTCATAGTTCCTTGATCTTATTGAGGTATACGATGATTTATTTTTCGTGGTTTTTTTTTTTTTTTCGTTGTTCTTTGTTCGCGCTAGATAGCTAACCTCTTTCAAATTACAATCATGCTACTTTGTCGCCATGGCTTTTCACCTGAATGTGAGTATCTATGTGTAGCCTGAAAATGTGAAAAATTTTTACTACTTTCGATAAAAGAGAGTTTTTGCTTCCTTCTTAATGTCACCGTGTGAGTTATATATCCCATACTGCCCCCTCAGTGCTCTTAGACAAACGGCACCGTTTGTCAAGGTTTATGGTCCGATGACGTTCTTGTAATAACGTTGAATGTTGGGGGATCATTGGCTGTTTTACATTAAATCATATATGAAGCACTGGTGACTCATTGTCAATGGATAACATTTTCCCTATCACTTAGAGCATCGAAACTTTTATTTTCCACATTGTTACATTAAGGCGAATTCCCAGTTGAGCATCGTGTGGTAATTTTTTTTTAATCCCCTTAATAGGAACGTATCTTACTAGGGGACTCGGCAATATGCAGGACATTCCGTAAACTGAATATCAGTTCATTTAAGAACACGTGATATGGCTATCCTGCCGTCACAAATTGGAGAATCAAGTTTTGCTCTTCGTCCCGCAGTCACGCGTTCAAAGTGAATTTCCACTTTCTCCTGCATCAGATAACACTGTCACTGGTTCATTCCAGCGTTCTTAAGAGTATGCTGATGACGACCATTAGGTATACATGAGGTGCTTTCAGCTAAAACGAGGTCGTGCGTTAGTCTTTGATCAAAAACATTTATTGTCAACAGCTCCTGATCTCTAGAGGATTGTTTCCATCAGGCCTTTTTAGAGTCAAATATTAAAGGCATCAGCGAAAGATGTTGACATTCTCCTGCGTTGCTACACGTAGGCTTTTAAGGATAGGCCAACGCACATCAGACACATTCCAGTACAACGAGGTCAGAGGAATTCATCCTATGAAAATAAAAATTTTTATTATCGCAAATGCATGTGGTAGATATGTAGGTCTATTTCAAAGAGGTGAGACGTTTAGAAAAACATCGTGGAAATCATGGAAGTTGATTACTGGGAACGGGACATGGACATGTGTCCTCCACTTTTTGAGGGGAGGGAACACTACCACATTTGTCCCCCCCCCCCTCCCCCGCCACTTTTTGTAACCTGAAATAAAATATATAACAGCAATATTCTTAGCGGAAGAAAAAATTTCCTACCTTGCGTTCTAAGGAAAAAAATTACAAAATTTAGCAGAAATCAACAAGGCCAGAGAGACTCAGAAGGGCCATTTCCAACAATCTGAAAGATCTTAACATTTTTCTTTCTGTGCCCTACGCAAGTCTATGTAGAGAAAGTATACAACCATAATGGAGTCATTACTACCACACTTTCAATCCTTTGCTCAACGTTCACGTACACTACATATAGTGGCAGGGGAACAGGAAGCCTCAGGTCTAGGCCTACTGCTGTAGCATACGTAATCTGCTTTCTTTTTGATAAAACTAAAACTTAGCCTCAACCATAGCTAATTAGCAAAAATAGAAGAGGGGTTTGCGGCTTCTTGCTGTGGATATAACTAGTTTGCACAAGTTTAAAATAGTCTCCATTTTTGTGTAGAATGCAAATGGAGGACAAACGTTACGGTAAGTCTTATTGCACCTATGAAGCTGTACCTGTTTCACCATTTTGATATGCAACGAACCACAATAGCCACTGGACCCCTATAACAGGTTTCACAGCTGGCTTCAGCTTGCGGGATCCCAAGGTGAACCCCGAGCACCACATAGATATGCTTGCATGCTTCGCGTGCTCGTAATGGGGTACACAAACGCTAGCGAGAAACCAGACGATTTTCAGTCGTGTTCGTGGGAAATTGAGCCAGGTTTTCCAGCAGTGCTGGGAGGGAAGGGGAGTATGTTTAGCTGCAACATTTGCCAAGTGATCAAACATAAAAGAGGATGCATAATTCAATGACATAACTTTTGATGACTTATTTATCTCAAGCCATCTGATGTATTTCTTCATAGATGGAATTTCCTCATGATTGACAAATTGCAGACATAAGAACCCTATTTAAAGGCTGGATACATGCAGCTTAAAACACACGGGAAGAGCCATTTCCGGCCATTTGGAGGGTTTCAAAATATAAAATTGTCTTGCACGCTCCGCGCCAACCGATTTTGGTGCTTCGGCTTAGATAGTGGTGACAGAACTCACCCTCCCCCACATTGCTTTTCGATCCACCTACTTAAGTCGTCACTTCTAGGAAAACAATAAGGCCATATGTCTCCCACCCCCTCCCCCCCCCCCCCCTTTCACTTTGCATATCAAATCGACGTCCATGGTGGAAAATGATAAGTATATTTCGTTGTTTCCACTCGGCATAGACCGTAAGAAAACAAAAGGGTAGAACGAACAGACATACCTGAGAAGATTCCTCGAACCCTATTGGCCAATTTCAGTAAGGGGACCGTGCACAATCCTATGTATAAAACACTGTCAACACGGCAAACTCACCGGCCAATGAATACAATAAAAACGTAGATCGGCAGTGTCTGTCGTCTGCTCTATCACACAAAACATGTTGCCGGTACTTTATCCATCATGCAAGAACATGATTGACATGTTGTGAATCTTGCTAACCTATTCTGTAGGGTTTGTTTTCCGTGAAAATGACGTTATTCAAAAACTTTTTTTACTTCATTTTTGTCTTTTTATCAAGATTTCGTTCTTGTGTATGACCAAGATTAATCGACATTAAGACCTGTACATTTAACTAAGACTAATGTACTCTCTGAGGTTAACATTATAGCCGGATGCACTCGGGCTGCACCGTCATGGATCACTCGCATTTATATCACAAACATCACTCGAACTATCTGGAATTCTCTGATGAATTTCCCCGGATAGGATTCACATTCGAGTACCCGTGGACTCATATTCGAGTACACCAAGGTACACATGTGATAAAGTGTGCTAACTCCACCCGATAGAATCTCAGATGCTTTTTTTTTTCAAATCAGGTCTTTTCACCGAGAGTCAAATTGATTAATATATGAGATCCAGCCTCCTCAATGAAAAGAGTGGGGGCTAAAAGTATGTTTAGCAACCCCCCCCCCCTTCCCTAATTTGCCAAGTGCTCCGAGAATAAAGGAATGAGGATGAATAATTCAAATTGAAGTAATGAGATCCATATTTCAAGGCTGGGTAAATACAGCTCATAACACCGGTTAAATATACAGTAAGTTCCTGCCATCCGGAGGCCTGTGTAAAGTCAAAAAGTTTCTTGAGCGCTCTTGAGCGCCAATTGATGGTGGCTCTCCTCTAAGGTAGTCCTGCCGGCACTTAGACCCCCCAATACTTTCTTTTTTCCGTTCCGTCGCGAGCGCGTGATGGGATCATGAGCTGTCACAGACGAATTGATCGCCCTTACATGATAAGGTTTCCCCACGCGTTTTCGAATATGTTTAACTTACTGGGTTCACAGATGACGAAGATTTTATATCGATCGATGAGATGTGCATAGTCAGACTAATCGTTCCTCTGACGTCACTGGAGACCTGAAACACCCCCCCCCCCCCTAAAAATGGCATTGGAATGGAACCGAAATGTAAAAAAAAGTTTTCAAAAGTTTTAAGCGTCAAGTTCTTACAGTTTTCGAATTTAAATACATCTCCAATATATTTTCGCTCCAAATAACAGAAAGAAGGGGTAAACACATGTACGGGTAATGTAAATAACTTAATCGGAACAAGACACTTTGACACAAAGATCACTTATTCTGGCAGTGTAGGACTGCAATCAATCCGTCTACTGTTATTTTAAATGGTCACTCCGGCGCCGTTTGCAAATTTGTTAAAGCAATATACTGGATTAATTTTAATTCAGTTTCTGTTTATTTCCTTCCTTTTTAGGTAATAATAACAAAGCAAGACAAACAAGTATAGCATAAGCACATGATACAAAATACAAAATAAATACAAATATACTACACGAAAGGAAGAGGAACCAGAAGAAAGTTTTCACTTTTCTATAGTCTGATCCCTATCAGAGCACTGTGCAGTCTGTGACTATATATACAATTTAGACTTAGCTTTAATGTTGAGGTTAATGGCAAAGCTTAGTCCTCCCTCGGTGGTCCACACAAGTAACTATATGTAAGCAAGTAGCAGATTAGCCAACATTACAGCGAAGGAATATATTAACAAAATTTTAAAAATATATGTACGTAAGGAACAGTCCAAATGCATAGTTAAATCCATAACAGGAAGAATAACAGTTTTACCAATGCTCGAAACAAGATGATGCTTTAAGTAAATTTCACATAGTCCAGTCTCACCAGAGCAGTAGCCGCTACATACATACGACATATAACATACTTAGGATATTACTCTTATATTAAATATTAGATTATGCCTCAGATTAACGCTATCTACGAATATGGCAGCAGGAAAGACAGATCAGGACGAGGGGGGGGGGGGGGAGTCCAATGAGAGAATGTACCCTAAAGGAATCGATAATCACTGACAGACCTACATATTTCTCATTGAAATAGCAAAATGTAATCTAATAAACGGCTTCTGTATGCTACTAACGTTCGTCTTCACTTGTACGATTGCGTGTAATAAAAGGGCTGCACAGGAAATCACGTACAAAAGTAGATTGTACAGAATTAGGCCCTGGGAAGTATAGAACATACTTGGTATCTTATAAAATACAAGCAGTACAGCCGTATAACCAATTTATTGATCTCTAGCAGGCAAGTTCAAAATCTCGATAAGAAAAATGCATATCCCTTAGGGCATCTCTTCCATTTTTTTTTCTTGCATTCATATTGATATTCAGTCAGGTATATCTGTAGGAATGGGTAAAGGAGATTTTTACCTGTCTACGGCAAACTTTTAGAGTGGAACATTTTGCACTATGGAGGAATAAGTGGTCGATTTGATGTTTGCGAACTGGGATAGTTTGTTGTGATAGTTGTCATAGAAACATTAGTGAAATGAGTGATAAGTTCTGTATGTTACTGCATATAAAAAAAAACTATCTACGAAATGAAATCAACACGATACTCGATCTTTCTAAACCTTCCTCCTCCTCTGTCGAGTCGTTGAGGTGTGTTTTACATGTATATACAATCGTCTCCCACGATTTTATGCTTCGATAGAAGTTAATACGATATTTACTATTATTAAATTTCTCTGTCATTCCTCTTAATGGAAGTATCAAGCAAAAACAGCAACAGCATTCCAAAGATACTTGTAAAGAGAAACTACGGCAGGAGATTGTTTTAGGTATTCTTAAAGCCCTTTTCCCGCGAGATGCCATAAAAAGGCATATCAAAAAAGGGAAACCTTAGTAAAAAAATGACATAAAAAAAATACGAAAATTGAGTCCAGCGAGAAGAAACTATGAAAACAAAATGGTTGAATAATTCAATATCACGAAGAAGAATCGACAGAAGGGCCGAATCCAAATTGACTACTCAATGACGTTGGACATGATCAACCAAGGTTGAAGTATAGCATTGAATCTGATGGGACGAAGTGGATTACCAGAAATACGAATAGCCATGAAGTTATGGCATGCTGAAAAAAGGCTTTACACTCAATGAACGTCAAATGTTACGTAAACAACGGTTAAAACAGACGTACATAATTTGCATATCCCCACTGTTTGGCAAGCGTTAGTATCCAACATTATTTGCATAAATTTGAAACAGTAAGTACCCTTTAAATACTTACTAGCGTGGACCTATGGTATGAAAGAGAAACATTTTACCAAACCTTTACGATATTATGAAGTAATATTACAATATTCTTTTGCCGGTCTTTCTAATTAGCCTTACATGAGAGTGACGGGATAGTTGTTTGCTGAAAAAAAAAATAGTTCTTTTTTTTCCAAAGTTTGAAGCAAATACAGAGTTTGAATTCTCGTTTTGAAGAGAAGTGCTCAGTGAGTTTCTCATAAGGATATGTTTCATTTCATTTATTTTATTCTTCACAATATCTGATGATGATGACAAAAAAAACATTACAAGAGCTTAAGAGGACAATACAATAAACATGGAAATGTTACGAAAGGGAACACTCTATAAAACCCGAGAGCTTTTATCTAGTAGAGTGCTTCCCAGAAAGTAGCAAAAGAGAAATAGAGAGAAGAAAATTCAAAAGTGCTTGGGGAAAGAAAAGTGCCTGGCAGAAAACGTCTAACCAATTTTTGACAAGTTGACGTCAAATAATCGACTGAGGCTAATAACAAGTTTATTACGTCTCATATCTACAAAAAAAAAATCTCAACGTGACGACGGACATTTCGGTCCCATTTGTTTCAGACTTTTATAGCAATACTTACTTCTTACCAGGTGTTAATTTATAGAAGGATTCCGCTCTCTCACATTACCTACAGGTTATTTGCTTGAAATCCATGCCCGTGGCTTGTGTCTTAAAGCTACATGAATTGACGTATTCATTTTACATACTATAGACATATATAAGTCATCTACCTACGATGTACATATACTTGAAAGCAATTTCGCAGAAACTTAATTATCGATACAATCGAAGGCTGGTTTTTGTCGTATTTCATTTTCACGCTTGTCAATGTCAGGTATTAAGGTATTAATACAATGAGACAGTGCCTGTCTCGTTTCTCCAAATTATATGTTTCAGACGCAGGTGTCGGAGACCTGGCACTATTCACGAGAAATTGAACACTAACCTCGGTGATGAATACCATGTGCAGGATTAAAAAGAGAGAATTCATCGAAACAACTATTTAAACGACAGCGAAGGAACAGTACTTTGAGCGATTTTTTTTTTTTTTGGTACCTGGATTTTAGTCTATCTCTTTGTCTGTTTTAGTTGGTTTTCTTCTGTCCTCCTGTCTGTCAGTCCGTTCATTTGCTGTTATTTTGCTTGTTTGTGTCTTTGCTTTTTTCATCTTCATTTCTTTCTTTCATGTTCTTTTTTGCTTTATTTTTTTTACTAATTTTTTCTACGTATAGATGTTTGCTAATTTTTCTATAGTACTGTATACGTCATATAGTCGGTTCATTTGATTTGGTCTAGGTTGTTGAGACTCACAGAATACTGATATTGTGACAAAATAGATTGTCTTTGAAATTGAGAGGCAGCTGATTATCGTAAATGCAAATTTAATTACGCTCTCTCATTAGACTGATAAAGACTCTTCTTTTACGTGGGTCTCAAAGGAAAAAAAAAACAGACATGAAAATGGTCAAGCAATCGAACAAAAGGGACTGATGTAGAATCACTGGATAGTTTTCATTTGCCTAAAAAGTTCACCCTTACTGGAAATTGACAGGTATTTCACGTAAGCCGTATGTGCATTGCCACTTTTTCATCTTGACTCCCCATAGATAATATTCATGAGTACTTTTTTGACGCCTCTTCCAAGCTTTGCGGATGGACTGTTGTTGGTTGAGGGTCATCAATGTCTACCTGGAGATTTTAGGTAAACACTGGTAACCTATCACCCAACAACATCCGTTATTGAAGCTAGGGAGAGACATAAAACACATACTCATGACTATTATCGACGTGACGTCAACATAAGAAAACTTAAAAAAAAAAACGTTAACGGCTTTTCCTTTCTACAGGTACAGAATTTGTCATTGGCAGATTATATCTTCCCACAGATCTGATGAGGAGATATGCTTGTACCCAATTTGTAGGAAGCAAATCCAAAACGTTATGTAAAATGTTATTCACAGCTACATATCATATGCGTTGTTGAATGTTTCACATAGGCCCCCTGTTGCATTTCATACACCCACAGTGTCGTGAATACCTACGAGGAATATGACGAGAAACTGTAAAAGAAAGTTTGGTCTTCAGGGTTGTAGAGGAATTATATCTGTAAGATGCTTTCACTGCCTTGACTGACAATCTCCTCAAGGAATCAGCATCATTTTTTTTTCCATGTAAACAAATCATAATTCTATGCACAGATGAATTTTAAAATGCTAAAACTGAATTAACGAATAGCCTTTCAACCTACGTTAGCTTGATTTGCCCTATTACCTCGAACACACTTTGTCGATGTTTTTATTTTAAAGAACACATTTTCAGGTAATATTATACTCAGCTAAACATGGGACGTAATTAACTCGACAAAAAATGTTAGCAAAATAGTGTTACAATTGGCTCGTAAATAGGCTAAGGACACACTGAAGACTTTTAACATATTTCCCCCTCGGCATGCTACGTCGAGTGGAACAGAGTAGTTCTACCAAATGTTGGGAAATACGTTGACGGTACCTGGATTTTTTTTCCTCCAAAAGTGGCGCTAATCGTGAATATATAACTCCCGTTGAAAAAGCACTCACAGGCCGGAAAAGTCCATGCTGAAATACAAACAGAAAGAGGTTACTGTCAGCAGATAGCCTCCAGCAAGCATCCTAAAATGAAGACTGTGTATCACTTGTGGCGGATTTTGGTTTGGAGAATTTGGAGAAAGCAAAAATGAAAAAATATTACATTTTACTGAGAACATTTCATCATCATACCCTCAGTAGTCCCTACCATGCAAAATGTGGTATTGTGGATTCACGAAGAATAGCCTAACAGAAAGGGGTCCCACAGGGGACTTTATAGTTCCCGGCAGTCATTAGCAGGACCGAACGGGAGTCAAAGATGCCCTACAGAGTATATGGATCCCGGGCACTCGAATGTAGTGGTTTTTCGACAAGATGCAAACACTAGTCCACATGAAACATTCCTAGTCACAACAAAGAACATTTACCAAACATGTGATACGCCTATAAGTAAATAACATGCAAACTGAATGCGGCACTTTTCTGAACATTGATTTGGTAATACAAACCACATTGTTTTAGGACGTTTTAAAACGGTATATAAATCAAAAGGATTAGTTGGCACTAAAGAATATTGCAGTTCCATAAAGACTAGGGAATTTCTGTTCTGTTTGGAGTTCATTAATTTTTAAAGAAATAGCTATTTCACATGCAGTGGAAGCTTGCAATATGGAAAACTACTTTCTCCCTTGTATTTATATATTATCATCACTGTTTTAAAGGGGCTCATTGAGTTGATACCAGTAACGATTGTAGTGATTTTGAAGTATACAAACACACGACAATGCTCACAATTAGCATAATTAATCAAGTTTCACATCCAGTAGTAATGAAAACTGTCAAATTTTTCGAATTTTTGACCGTTACTTGCTCTGATAGTGTGCATGTGAATGCAGTACTAATGTGAAAATGTCTGGTCACGAATTTTCAAAAACCAAATTTAATCGTTGGTTACTCACTCATTAATGCTCCATCGTATGTAAAACTTTGGGATCCTTTTAGTTTGTCTGTTTGTCATTAGTATGTGAAGGAAACTTGACCGGTTTAGAAAAATTGAGTGAATTTCACAAAACAACTCAATGAGCCTCTTTAAAGAGGCATTGAAATTGCCTAAGAGATGTGACCTTAATTTCCACCACATTTTAAGGTCATTCTACAGTAAAGGTGTCAAATATCAAGGTTATATGAGCATTTTCACTTTCAAAAGAAACGCAAAGAATTATTGCATTAATTATTACATAATAAATTGTACCCTTTCGGCAACTTGAAAGTCTTTCTTGAGTGTCCAGAAGTACTTCGTCAGGCAGGAATAACCATCCTGAGTTATGAACAGTTATGGGTCACTTGCATGGTGTTTGAGGTGTTTGAGGAAGAAAAAAAGCAAGCTATGATCTTTACTTCGAGGTAAATTGTCATTGGAATAATTCTTTTATTTGTAATTTAATTACTGCTGTTGTCACTCTTCTTTTACTTCTTGTAAAATGATTGTTATGTCCCTGTATATGAATCAATAGCAAGAACACGCAGTTGGAATGGCATACTTACTCATCCGCACAACTCGATGTGCCTGCAATCATCCGGATACCAATTTACATTTGGACGTTAATATTTTATTCAATTTTCAAAAAAAAAATTCCTACCTCTGAAGGCTGTGATACAAACGATCCTATCAAAATGGTTTTCAATTCAGGAAGAATCATATCAAGGTATTGAGGCGTTAATTAATCTCGTCTCTTTACTCGAATTCGTAAATTTGTTTCCGACAAAATAACAACCAAGCAATGACGATTTAGGACACAAAACCTAATCTTGTGTCACTAAAAGTTAACGTATATCTATGAACGACAATCCTTCTCAGGACCAAGAAGTATAGGTCAATGTGTACCTAGAGCATTCCCCTAAACTCTACATTTTTCGTTGCCTAGTTACATAAAATGGTGTTCAACCGTCTACCGACACCACCCCCCCCCCCCACCCGTCCTCCCCTATTTCACTCATCTCAGACCGAGGAAAAAAAACATATCATCTTTTACAAGCTGCAACAAACTTCTTGTCATTTTTTCACATGTGTCTCTAATCGACATAATTAGAACCATGGCCAGTGAGAAAGGAACTGAATCCGGACTCAGTGCCTACTGTGCATTTTATATTCAATGAAACATAAAGTTTACGGAAATTTTGCTAAATTTAGTGAGATTTATGTCAGGGAGAAATCGCATCGTTTAGCATTGACAGTCCTTAATAGAACGGCAACGCCTTCGACATCTGGCACGTGACAAGACAACACGGAGGAACTGCAATATTGGGCCCAAATTCAGCAAAGTATTTCTCAAAGAAACGATAGGCGTTGTCTTCACGCCTTTGGCTGCGGTGTGTCTGGCACTGCTCTTTCCCTTTTCGAGCATCTTAAAGTGTACACTTGGCTTAGAGCACTGGTTAGGTTGACTCGATGTGCATCTTTAACAGAAATTAAGGTACTTCACCGGTTACCACTGAGGATTGTGTACTGATAGGTTGCCAACTTTTACGAGGGAAATAAACCCAATTGCATCGAATTAACAACCTCAGATAACAAGGAACAACGGCGCCCTTCATGGGGATGAACAAACAGCACGTCTAAACTAGGAGAGTCCAAACATGCAAGTGTTAAATTTAGTGGCCTAGCCTCAATGAGGACGTTTTTCATCATATCACTGTGACGTCACATGCAGATCTTAGGTGTATGCCAAGAAGACACATACTCTCCCCACACTCCCATATATGTAATGGGAAGAAGGTGCCCCCAAACATTACCTTCGGTGACAAACGCAATATATCCATGAATGGGACCCTATTAGATATTCATACCCCTCCCCTACACCCACCCACCGCTATCACCATCTTTGGCATGCTGTTATCCCTTGTTGTTTCCCTAGGCGATGGTAGTGTTTTTTTTTTATTATTATTATTAGTAGTACTCTTCAGAGAGCAAAACAAGGAAAAGGGTCCAGGAAACCAGGACTCTTTCGATTGGATTTCATTATTCTTGATATTACATACTGTATACCGTCTTCTTCTCTGCATGTATTATTTTTATTTATTTTTTTTTTCTGCTGTTGGCGTGGATAGAGATTTTGCATTATTTGGCTTCAGGCGACGACATATGGTGTGCTTTAATTTCGTAACTATGCTCGACAAGAAAATGTAAGGCGTTCATCCGAATAATGTGATTTTATAAACAAGGAAAAAAAATGAAATACATAGAACCAAAAGGAGAGAAATTACCGTCGGATGGAAAGTCTTGTTTTAATCTGTCTGTTAGCCTTGGGGTACATTTTCGAATTCATAAATAAAGAAATAATGATAAACTACCCCGAGGATATATCAAAATGATTTCCTCGTGTATGTACCTTATATATTATTGGGGAGATTCGACTCTAAATCGGGAAAGGTTCACTCATGTGATTTGCTGCCATTGCAACGGACCTCATCAAAAAGAAAAAAAAAGGAGCCTGATCAATTAGGTCTCAGTGACCAGATGTGAGCAATGGAGTAGCCACAATTCAGATTATTTTGCCAAGACGGGACCGACCGAGGAAGGTTTTTCATTGACCAGGTTCAAAGTACAATAGCAAGTGGACGCAGATCATAGCCAGATTAAAATATCCATTTCACTTAACTATATTTGGGGTGTGCTCCGCTATCATTTTATAACTGTGACAGTTTTTCTTCTTACATAATTTCAATGTTCCCGAAGGATACCTATTGTCAATGTTACGCAAACCTGGACGGTCACATGTTCTAATGCTTTACCCATGCTGTAATTATGCCCCATCATACGTCATCTTTGAAAATACTGGCCTAAACACAACGATCAGCTATCGGCGGTCACAATTGGTCACTCACTGTGACTGATCATGGGCCTATAGTGACTAGCCCCTATTAAAACCACTTTGTAATGGTAGAAAGAGCTTGCTATTACAGAAGTGGTCGTTGAGTGGTCGTTACAAAAGTGTGGACATCAAAAAATGCAACAGTGGGCGAATTCATTACAAAAGTGGTCAAACCAATTTCAAATGTGGTCAGACCAAAGTGCTGACTTATTTCAAAAGTGGTTGTAACAATCCCTAACCCACGGCTGTTCTGTGGCATTAAATGCAGCTTTTGTCTAAGTACGTAGCACTTAAACTCTGGCTACCTTTCACTCACAAACCAGAGAACTAGTTAAGGGGGAATGACGTCATGGGACAACAAGTGAAGACCAAATCCTGTTTGGCTACAGGGGTTCTCATGAAACAGCGTAACATAAATCCAGTGGAATGTTTTGAGAATATAACATGCAAACAGATAAATGTTAGGACGTAGTTTTCCCTGAATATTATCAGATTACCTAAAAATAATGAAACGTTTGCATTTACTTCTAGGCTGTCTTCCCCAAATATGTACTTAGATATCGAACAAACAAATTCTCGGGCCGTGGGTGCATTGCATACAGCAAATGTTGAAGGGAGAGCTGATTTGCCTTAACGCGTAAGACGCTCCCTAATGTTTCATCTTCACTTTCTCAGTAACAGTGAAGTCACTCTAGTTCATTTATTTCTATGACACAGACCCCGAACTAATAATAGTCTTAACGCTGTAAGTCTGTTTCACTCTTTATCTATTTTTCTGGTTCTTTCTATCTTTCTTTCGCTTTGTTTTACTCAACGAGAGTAATACGTAGGTTGATGTTCGGAGAGTTTCAGAAGCTGATTTTTGTCAACGAAATTTATAAATCATCTTGCTTTGATTGGTACATTGACTCAATGTTAACATATTTTCTCAGTAGCCTAGATGTACTGTTGGTCAATCAACATGGTAGACTGTTTTTGGTGGATTATTTGCCGGACCTTGCGCTTGTGAGATGTCCTTCACAATATTCTCAACCATGCATCCCTTGTTATCATTTTCTCCAGGATACATGTTCCTCAAAATTCCAAAAGAGTCACTTACGTGTATGATACAGTATTTTCGATCAACCGCAATAGAAGTTTGCAGAATGTTATTTCACCCTTTTTTCCGGCCCTACACTTTGTGGCTGCACTGACTGCTCTCATTCTGCCGAAATTAAATTTTACGCTGGTCAGGTGTAGCTTTGAAAAGTATCTGCTTTCACATACACTTTTGTTTTTCTTTACAGGATGACGGATTCATGTGACAAGTATAACAAACATTCCTATTCACCATGTTTTGGTCTTGTCGAGACGGATGACGTCACGAGACAGCACTCACTCTAATGATATTTTTGACAAACTAGGGACACCACATATAGTATGTCATTCTGATGGTAATCGATTAATTGGCTTGATTCTGACCGGGGATCTTCTCAAAAGATAACCGTAGCATTATGCAACAGGCATGACCAGTACCAACCGGAACCAAAACACCGATGGGGACGGTATACAGAGTTTAAAGGTTGTGTGACGTGAAAATGTCATTTCCCAGAGAAGGTTTGTCAGCTGTGTGACTATACTTTCTTAACTAATGAAATAACTTACGTAATTGTATGTATGTGTTTTATGTATATAGGCTTACATGTGTGTGCGTGCGTGCGTGTGTGCGTTCATGTGTGTGTGTTTATCAGGTATATGCGTGTTGTGTATAAGCTATGTATGAGTGCGTCATGTATATGTGGTCCTTTATATGAGTTTTGTGTATAACCTATGTGCATCGTGCGTGTGTGTTTCATGTGGATGAGTTTCATGTGTAGGTAATTCGTGTTTATGTGTGGGGTGTCTTCGTCGTTTACATCATTTTGTGTGTTCTGTTTATGGGCGGTCGTGTATGCAGGGAGCTGTTTTTTCTAAGTGGACATAGAGCGGAAACTTCAATTACTGTTAATAGTTTAAGACCCACAAAATCAGCAACGACAAGCCGTGGAGTTGGCTCAACGGTATTTCTTTTCTTCATTCGGACGTTTTTAAGAGCAAGTGGCATAGAACTTGGAACGACTGTTCATTGAAATAAAGTATACATTTAGCCTCTCAATCAACGAGAGATCTCATGCAAATGAGCTGCAGAGACAGGAGCCTAACTTTTGGACAACTATATGAGAAGCTTTCTGAGGAGTTTCCCGCTGAAATAGCCAGATGTATGTTCTTATTCTCGTTTTGACATACAACCAAAGTGTTATACTGTGATACGCTACACCGAGTGACACCTTGACAGAATAAGTTTTTCTCCTGACGGCTGGCAACGCTGTGGCAGTGCAAAAACGTTCCCCTGTTCCGAAGTAAGTGTAGCAGACGACGAATACCATATTGCGTTTACTCTCTAATCCAGTGCAAGCCTTATAGAATTGGCAAGAACGATACAAAGAACAGTTTACCGTGTGACCTTGGCTGTGCAAGCCTTATTTCGAAGTGTTAGATATCTATCTAAATAACAGCTCCCTGGTGTATGTATATCGTGCACATGTTGCGTATTGTTGTATTGTTATGAATATTCTAATATAAACCTATCTACATATAAATATATTCAAGTTCCCTTTACACTGGAAATATCAGAAGGCATTACCATACACGAGAGGTATTTTGAATAACCCGCAGAACGTAATCTTTTATGAAACAAGTCACTCAAAGACTTCCGTCCAGTTCGACTCCAGACGATAGACTGGGAAACAGAATTACACGTCTACGTAAGTTTTATTGTTGTATTTGGTGAAGATTACACTCTACCGTACGCAGGGGTCATGCAAAGTTCAGTTTCCGGTGTTTATCCGACTTTATTAACCTCTTCTTTATTCCTTTCAGAAGAAATCGAGAAACACACTAGAAATGGAAAGGGCAAGCACTGTTACTTGGAAAGATTTTGCATCACGAGATTGGTCAGTTCATGGGTAGCAACGATTTGCATACGGTGATGTATACAGTACAATTAGCGTCATTCTGATTGGTCAGCGCCATCGTAGACCTCGTGACTTTCAACCACGGGGAGAGTCGGTTCAGCCAAGAGACTCCGCACTGGTAATCTTGTCAACACCTGTCTCTCCTCCGTATACTATATGTAGGCCGCCGACCCTGTCATCGTATTTTTCCTCTCCCTCTGTCATCGTCATGTAACTGTGTAGCACTCTCTGATTCAGTCAACGTTATTCATATAATTTGTCTGTGCCAGTTCGAATCATCAATAAAATGGAACTCTGATCGACCAAATCAAATCGAAGTATTTCTGGATTTTCTGTCTGCCGTCTCTCTCTCTGTCTCTCTCCTTGTAATTGGAGCTCTCTGTAACGTTTATAATATTCATCGCCGGGCAGTCATACCACGACTGTAAACCCCTCACAAATTAACCCATACCTAACATGGATGGTCGGTAAGATTTACCTGCATATTACTATCAAGCTGAACTAATGTATGCAAGAATATCATGTTCATCGTCATTTCTGTACCACCATGGATTCCAGGTAAAAAGTTGGAATATGAGTTGTAAATTTGCCAGTGAAAGTCAAATTCCGCAGAATATGTCGTAGCCACTCTAAAGAAAATTGTTCTAGTCCGATTTTTGAATATTCATGTCCATTCACATTGGTCTGTTTGATTTCAAGTCACTGTGATTGACTGTTATGCTTTCTTTGTTGAGTCTGAATTTCTTGGACCAACAAAAATGTTGAGACAATTTTCATATTCAAATGTCTGGAAAATGAGTGCATAGTTCTCTCTCGGGATAATCTTGTCCCTTACTTTCTGTTCCCTGAGACGCTGACAAACAAATAAACGTAGATGACCAGAAGATTGCAGGTACAACTCATATACCAGCTTTAAAGTAAAGAATGATGGGCTTGTGGTAAAAGCAAGTCCTCGTTCACTGACGGATAGCGGGTGTGGGTTGGGAAGTTGTGGATGGTCAACCATTAGTTGAGCTTGGCCAAGTTTTCATTCTCTTCAAAACATTTTCCTTTTTTCTCTCAGAATCCCCCACACCGCCGTTACACACACATGTGCACCCACCCTCATTTTAATGAAGCAGCCCATGTTTACCCATGCGCACGGATGGGAGTAGCTCAAAACAGCACAAAAATATCACATACAGCTTGAATTAGGTACCTGCACCCATTACTTAAAGTACTACATATTCATATAAAAACAATGGGAACAGTGCATTAATGTTGTAGAATCAATTGGAGCAAAAATAATGATAAAAGCTAGATTATTCAATTCTCTTAGAAGTTTAAATTAAGGTAAAACTATAAATGTGTTGTTTAAAAACGAATTTTTGTTTCCTCGTTCAGAAGAGAATAAATTTGAGCTCACCGTTTCAAAACTCGAAAAATAAGACAGAAAAATTTATAATGTCGTGTGTATTCTTCGGTTCAGTACTGCACAATTACGACTTACATAATTTCTTTAGAGGCTTAGCTTTTAATGAGGTCGAAATGTGCACTCGGATGGGATTTATTGGGATGAGTTATTGCAGTGAGTTAACGAATTGAGACGGCGAAGTCTCTCATCTGCCACAGACACACTAAAAAACCCATAAATTAATTGAAACGGTAAAGGGCTTTCTCAAAGAGTAATTTTAAGGGGGGAAAGGAGTCTTAATTTGTAACAAAAAGGAGGGGTTACATTATTGCCAAAAAATATATATATATTTTGTTATACACATTACAGATATGTCCTACGCGAATGTTCACATGCAGACTCATCAGCCGCAGATCCAGACATTTCGAAAAGATGGCTTTAGGGAAAGCGGGGGTTACGGGGGGATTACTCTTCCAAGGCTAAGCAAAAAAGCTCCTACAAGTGATGCTCTCTGTATATGATTCGATTTTTAATTTTTTCTCCTTCAACGTCAATGGGTTTTCACTCAAATTTTCAAAACCAGTGGTGTCAGAAGCGTTGTTTGCAGGCACTGCAGAGCGCGGGGTAAAGAGACTCGACCTGTCCCTTGGCCTTGCAAAGGCTGTTCTTTCCCGCGTATTCGTGTTTCTACCTCTTTGACGTGTTATCATTGTGACACTAACTCTAAATCTGGATTGAATGTGGCGACCTACGGCAAGGGGCAGCGGGAAAACCCCTAGATATATTGACCCAGCCTGAATATGCTAATATAAGAGCTGAGGTTTTGCATTTGCTATTTGCGTTGCGAGGAACGGAGAGGACGGCGTGTTTGGTAAATTCTCCTAGATTAACAAGTGCGAATTTTTGCGTGTTCGTTATCGCTGATGTGGCAAGGGGAGGGGGGACTGAGACCGAGGAATCCCCCCCCCCCTCCTGAATGTGTATGTACAATGGTTGTAATTCTAAGCTCAATAGACAGACCAAGGTACTTTCACGCAGATTTTGTTTGAAATTAAAATTTAACCAAAAAAAAAAAATGCCGACGGTAATATTAGGAGTTAGTGAAATGCAGTATGCTTAATCGGGTTATTTGTGCATATATTCATGATAGGTCATTCCACGCGTATTGCTGCTTGGAGCACACATAGACTATTTGTATCGATAGTTGAAGTATGATTGCTGACTTAAGGAAGTATGAAATTCAGTTGCGTGACCCGTATGCCTCGCTTTTACACATCAGCACATGAACACTCAAACAGGTCAAATTTGTGTCACTATAAACGTGAGGACCAGTATCGTGCAGAATTAGACCTCGACCTTAATTATTACAGCCTCTTATTGGAACGACCAGCAGAAGACCCTCGCTTTAGACAATTGACCTCGGTTTCCTAAATATTTTCGATTTGAAACCAAAAAAAAAAAAGAGCAAAATCACATGAAAATGTTCTTTAAATTCATTAGTCACGAAAGTTTTCACGAACGGAATCACTTCTTCCTCATCAGGTGCAAAAATACATTCAAAGTAAGTAAACAAATAAGGTAGGGTAAATGTATACAAAGTAAAAAATACAAAAAGAAAATTCTTAGTCCATAGATAGTAAATTGCAATATATACCGACAAAAATACATCGAAGTACAGAAAGCGTATAGCAAGATTCCATGGTGATATAGTTGGGTGTTAAGAGAGGTTTGTACTTGTTTGCTTCATTTTATCTGCACTTCAAAATCTTAGTTGCCAGTTGCTAAGCTAGAAACGTTAGTGCAGAGTCTGAGAACCTGGATTCGACAGTTGAGTGTGTTGTCATGGATATGCATGGCTGATTTGCCAAATACAGGCTCCCTTATCCTAGTAGACAAATGTCGTTTAGCCTTAACAATGTAAGTTTCATTCTTATCATATAAGAACTTAACAAAGCAAGTAGATGACATTTGCCTTCAATATGATTAGGGTGGAAACGTTCAATGAGAAAAAAACATTTTTTTTTTTTACGAAGTAATGTTGCATTCATTCACAAGTTGAAGAGTGAAACCCTGAATGGGGATTTTCTGGAATTGCGTTTATATCTGCTATCGAAATAGGACTTATCAAAGTTTGATGAAAGTATGCAAAAGCGATGCTGTGGAGTTTTGGGCATTAATTATCAGCATTTCTTTTGTTAAGCCTTTGCATATTGATTCTTAATCACTTGCCATCCTGACATCTGGACATTGGTAACACTATTTTTACAGAAGACAATACATGCATGCTTCCAAAATCCGAAAGAGCATACAAAATTCCCAATTGTCGTTGAAATAAATGTTAAGTTAACAAGGTAAAACATGGCATATCATGGGACTGCTAGTGACGTCACAAATTTGAATAATATTTATTCCATATGAATTGTAAACTGCAGAAATTTGTTGGCAAAATGGTAAATACTTGATGGATTTGGGTGAAAACAGAGGCTACTTTCAACGATTTTAAAGAGTGATTTGATCAATTCTCCAAAACTTTGCTTTTTTCATGCCCATTTCATTCAAATGTTTTTCTTTGAAGAAAATACTGACAGTATCACTTTCAGGTGATTATATTTGCAGCCCTTGGGGGGGGGGGGAGGTTACGGCGATCTGTGGGGTATTTTATCCAAACCTTTCCTAGCATACCGGTTCCCCGTCAACTTGTAGTGGTTTACAGATAGTCTCTCACAATTCTCACTTACCACATCCCCCATCCCCACCCCCCCCCCCCCCGTTAAAAATCGTGCAGACGCACCACTGGTTGTTTATATTATCGATATCGATAAGAATCCAAAATGGCCACCTCTATTTCCAATAATGCAACTGCTCTGTAGTTTACCAATAACAACCATGCATGCATGTATATACTTACGAGCTATACGTAATTCCAGGAGATGTTTGTTTTTAGTCAATTTTTGACAAAAAACAAACGTCCTTTTTCCAAACGCGTCCCGACCTACATTTCTTTTCTTTATCGACCGAACATCGGTCGGTCGGTCGGTCGGTCGGTCGGTGTGTGTGTGTGTGTGTCTTGTTTTTCTTTTTTTGTTTTTTAAGGCGAGTCTGAGAATTTAGGGTAGTGTCGGTTTTCTATTAAGAGGTTTACCCTCTCATTAGTTTTCTCCCATTGACGTTCCATCTCTTTGTGACGGTTCTAATTTGTAACAATCGAAGGGGTCATTGTCCGTTACCGATGACAGTAACGAAGGAGAGCGTGATGTACAAGACCATTTTCCACCCTTCGGGGATCTGTGTACTTTAGATCTAAATGTCATCAGTCCCCTGTTTTGGTCATGCGGAGCCTGTCAAAACGAATTACGGGTAGGACTTGCCAAGGTAAACGGCCGTTAACGTTAGATACGGTATGTAGCGTATTTGGAACTGGTACGAGTGGCTCGATGCAGTTGCTTCATCTTCTGACCCATTTTCCTTTTCATAAATTTTAATGATAAGGCACAAAAGTTTTTTTTTTCTCACTTCGAAAATTTTAAAACAAACTTTGGATGGTCTCCCTGTGTGTAACTGGGTCCCAGCATCTCTGTCTCTCCATCCACAGACAAAGCAAAATTTAATTTTGAAATAAAATTGACAAATAAAGATAGAAGAAAAAAAAAAGCAAAATGTTGCCAGAAGTAGCCTACCTGTAATTCTCAATTCCCACACGAACTCATGATACACTCATATCGTATACGTACGCACTCACGCTCACGAAGGGATTCGTGTAGATCGAGTAACTGTACACACATGATATATATATATATATATATATATATATATATATATATATATATATATATATATATATATATATATATATATATATATATATATATATATATGCATATAGTGTCAGGTGGTTTACTCCACCCCTCCCCCTTTATACACCACCCTACTCAATATTAGGCCCGTACCGTGCTTTCACCGAACACATTCAGCGAACACCGTGCACGGACGTCATGTATATCTATTAGTCGCCTCCATGTTTTTATAATTTTAAGTAGCTCGTGTTCATTTTCTCGAGAGGATGCCTCATCGCGATACCAATTTATCGATAGGATGCCATTATAGGGACACTATAAGCCGGTAGGAAACATCTCACCTCAACTTCCTCCAAAGAACCTCAACTTTTATCACACAAACAGTAGGGTGTCTGTGATGACATTTATGTTCAAAATTAATCAGCGACGGGTGCATTTCGAATTTCTTTTCGAAGGCAAATGTTTGCACAGTGTCAAAATGTCTTGAAGTGTTTTGGCAGAAGGCACGCGTAATTTGAGTCAGACTTAAAAACGGATGACGGATGGCTATGGGCATCACTAATGCGCAACAGTGACCGAGTATGTGCTGCCTCGTGACATGAATCCGCGTCAACTAATGACGTCACTCATGAGATTTACATATTTTCTGTGGCTCTCTAACGTTGTGTGCAACGACTCCATTCCATGATTTCTCGTTCAAGAAGATTTACTGCAACTTTTTGGCACAAAAACCGGTTGATAGCGACGTGAATGGGGACTGTAATCTCCGTTAGCCCATAGATTACATGCAACTTACGACAACGAGAGCACGAAACATGACAGGTTGTCTGGTTTGTTCGCTTTGAGTGATGAAAAACTGGTTCTTTGATGCATGAATAACAGGCCCCTAAGACTATGCTTGGATGTGAACAGAATGATCATTTCCGACCATATCAAGATTTAGACTGAGAAAAAAATAACCTGCTTGAATGATTTACATGCAACGTGAGGTATCTCGCAACACAGGCGAGCGCAGGAACACGGACCAAATGTTTTACTTAAAGACCTAGTGTTTATATTGTATAGTCAGGTGTGACAGAATGAAATATCTGGTATACACGTTTGATGAACTTGTTTTCGTACATCTTTACCTGTCTATTTGTTCCTGTTTACTTTGTGACGAGACTGAGAAGTCACTTAAGTTTGCTAACGCTCTCGCCGATTACACATCATGTAGATCTATATCCTTATTAAAAAATGTTTCATACCTGATATGAAACGTTCATGTTTTGCAATTTCAAAGTATTCAAAAGGCCACTGTATACGTATCGTATCTCTTAAATGTCTCGGTGCGTGTATGAATTTTGCAATGCAGAGTTTCATATCAGAGGCTGAAAAGACGTATACATTATTCCCATGACACTTCGTGTGTAGTAATGTGATAGGTGTGTAATGACCAAGCTAAACTGACTGCCTTTTTCAAGTTGGTCTTTTGCTTGAATTTCAACATTTCTATGCTCATATACCGTGTAATTGTAACATTCGTAATGATTTCATACTAAATCGACAATAACAAAGGCATGTTCTTTTTTTTTTTCTTGTTTTTTCTTAGTAGTAGCGGTAACTTTTTCATTTCATTTAAAAAAGTACTAAAAGAAACATCAGAACAAAGGACGAGATGTCTTCAGTCAGTGCAGAGTGAAATAAAATGAAACTTAAAGAGAAGAGTAGTAAAAGTCAAAATTGACATGTGACTCAACACAAACGTAACCCGCATAGCACATTCCACTGTTGTAATTTCCACTACAGCCATAGAAATGTACGTTGGACAAAATGGTGTCACTGTACCTACACGGAACAAATAAAGCTGCAGCCCAGTTGAATGACATAAGGCCCTATTGGGCAAAAGGATTCTATTTCCAACGTTTTTTCATATATAATACACGTGCGGCTCGAGAATTTGTTCACTCGAAACTTAACAACAAAGTTTGTGAAACAGAAGAAAATTAAACAGTTTGAAGTTTCAAGGTAAATCGATGGTATGTGGGAGAGATCAGGACTCAAACGTTAAACTATTCGTGATTTAAAAGGATGGTCCAGCCACAAATATATAGCTTTGATATGTTGAAGAGTAAGTTAATCTGACCATTATAGCGAAACTTCCGATCAATTTTCATGTGTGGTTCCCGAGATATGAGCAGTTGAAGTTACCACATTTGTTACCGAAAGTTAACTTGAAGTAAGCAGGAGTAACGTCGTCTCCTCAATATTCAGCTGGTATGCGAGCATCGACAGGATAGATCCACCAGTCGACGGCCACGCAATGCAACATGCAGCGTACAGATCGACATCCACAATGTTAGCTTCAAGTTCTTCATCTGCTTAGATTCAAAATCTTACAAAATTGAGATCCATCATGATGAGGGGACATTCAGAGCTACGGTAACACCAAATTGGTGTGGTCAGAAACTAGGCAGGAAATAGGCCTAACCATTTAAGAACTTAACGAATTGTCCCCACTGGGAGGTTTTTTTACTTCCATTGGATTTGGGGTCATTCGCAAAGACATTTTTCCCCAAAATTTTATGACGTCATCAGTAGTTGTTCGGTTTCAGTTATTGTTCATCGCATGACGTCATTTTTGTCAATCTGTGTCTATGATTACAGCATATATTATAAAATGACGAAGGAAATATTATGACTTGAACCAATACCGATGATCCTATGAAAGCAATGGGTTTAGCTGTAACAAAACGATCAATGACTAACAGCTGTACAATGAAGTGAGGGCGACATTCCATATTATATTCCTTAAGGAAGACACGGCTGTAGAGTGAAGGTTAGTGTACTAAGACAAACTAGGCAATTGCAGCCTCTAAAGTAGATCCAACTTCTCCAACTTTCCTAGCATTTTTTCGACGTACTTTAGGTCTTTAGACTGTTTACAGTCGCTATAAAATTGAAAACAGTAGAAACTGACTAAAATAATTGCTTTGCCAGAATCCTCCATGTAGGTTTGATCGATGAATAATACCGAAGATATCCTAACCGTTATTTCAAATCTCACATATTTGAAACGAATAGAAGGACCTTTAAAGCTTACGTCGAGTGAATGTTCAGTACCAAACTAGCACAAAAAGGCTTTTTGAGTATGAGCAGCGGAAGGTCTTAGACTTTGAACTTTTTGTTTGAACCAATATGAGAGAAATTCCCTAACGTTTTGCCTTCAGCAAGGAGCTGGTACAGAGAAGGCGGTACAACGCCTTGAAGTCATGTATGCAGCCGACAAAGTCACACAGAGTAATCTGTCTTTTGTATTCTCCCTGACATTTGTGTATGTAAATTTCCTTACACTGTTACTCCAGTTTTCAGAATATTAGATTTCTGTCTCTTCAGTTCATTTGCGCTCGATCCCTTGTTAATTAAGGACATGGCTAAATGAATTGATTTATTTTAGCTAACTATTTGTTTCAACTTTTGTTGAACCTGTTCTGAAAGTGCTGTGTAGTTCACATCTCGGATCATAGTATTATTCTAAGAAAGGTAGTTGTGCAAGAATTAGAGTTGACTGGAATAATTGTTGTTTTGTGAATTATATTGAACTGGGACAAAGGAATGAATACCTTTCAGCTAGCTAACTTCACAACTTTTCTCCACTAGTTGTCAAAGGTCTTAAAGTTATCACCAGAAATTACTTTAAAGTATGTTGTATCTTCTTCTCAAGAACAGGTCCCTGCTTTCAGTTTAATTCTGTCACTTCACGTAACAGGAAGAGAAAGCACCGAAACACTGTAGGTAGTCATTGAACTTCTGAATTGCTTGATATTGCACTACACAGTCATTTGAGAATGGTTGCCACGGAAACGCTTGAGTGGCTGAGTATAACGACACCCAGGACACTTTACGACCCTTCGGGATAATGGCCGTTGAGAACGATTCGGAAAATTGAGCGGTACTGAAGTTAAAGTGTGCCAGTTAAACGGATGTGTGTGTTCCGAAGCAGAGAACGACTTGACTTTTTGGGAATGAAAACGTAAAAGCAGGGTACTGTACGTCTCTTAGACAAAATGAGTAAGAAACGAGACTACGTAATGTCTGGTAAACAGCTGCCCAAGGTGGAGGAGGAAAGGAGCACATGGCGGCATGTCTTAGCTTCAGTGCATGAGCCTAAGTTGGCTGCCCCAGCTGATATATTTTCTTCACTCGTCTTTCCTTTCCGAAGTTTTCATGGAGGACATTTGAATAGAGAAGGGGATGTGGAACTTGTTGTCGCTTTGTCTTATGATGTTTGCAGGATTATAGCTACTTTTATATTGCAATCACGTGACTATATTTATACTGAAGTATAGTATTTACAGTGGTGGATCCGGGATTTAGCAGAAGGGGAGGGGGGCCAGCAGGACGATGGCTGATCGCCGTCTTGGGGGAGAAGTGGACCTCTCCCCTTTGGAAAATTTTTGCTCCGCGTACGGTGGACTAGATGCAAAATGGCGATATGTGAAGATTTGGATTGAATATATCTTCCGGAATTCTTACTTTTCAAGTAAGGATTTTATTATGTCATCTCTCTGGGTGAAATATTCATTCTTAAACCTTTTCTGGGTAGTTGAGTTTTTTTCCACCTGGCAGACGTTGCACCTCAGAGCCCTTGATTTGTATAAAAGACTGTAACCCTCTAACCTTTGGAAAAGCTTTGCTAACATAGGATAAGCTATTTGCAAAATGGTGCTACGTTTGGTTCTAGATTTGAAGTGAACATATATTCAGGAATTTCTACTTTTGAAGCGATGATTTTATTTATTTTTTTATTTTTCTTGGTGATTATGGCACTCTTTGACCATTTAATTCTCTTTTCTTTTCTTTTTTCTCAACCTGTCCCATCTTTCGCATCACAGCCTATATGCCCCGCCTAACCAGGTCATAGTGATATGAACAAAAAATGATCGTGGTGGAGGTTTTGAGTTTTAAGGGGATTCCATTCCCCCTTAGAGTTTTCTTTAACAAACAGGTCTCACTTTTTACAAAATGCCGCAATTGTTTGTGCTTTTTCGAGTAAGTCACTGATAAAACATGTAAAATTGTCTCAGTTTTGTTGTCACACTTTCAATTGTCTTGGTATGTTGCCATCACAGGGCAAAGAGAGTTTGATAATGCATGGCATGCGTGTATAAGTCAAACAACTTAAAACTTAAGACGTCCAATAGTCATGAAGACAGTGAAACTTATAACAGTGTCTGTGTCACTGAGTTTGACCCAAGTAACGCAATCTGGAGAGTGAAATCTCTGTGACAATTTTATTTTGTATCAAAGGTATAGGTGTATGAAATCTTTGGGTTTTTTTTATCTCACTTTGTGTGAGTCAACTGCAGTCATGCTCAGTGTTGTAGTTCTCTATGTTTCAAATTGATGGTTCCACAGAGCAGGATTATCATTTCTTGTATAAGCTACTTAATTTAAGTTTATTCAGATCACCCAGAATTTCCATCCAAATCAATTGCATGACTTCGAGTTAACACTAACGGTGCAGGGAGTTAATTATGGCTAAAAAGCCTGAGATTGTGAAAAATCATAATCGAAGTCTCTTAAAATGTAGTTTTCTGTGGGCCTGGTTACTCTGGAACAGCAATCCAATTCAATATAGTGCTCATGAGTAACCACAGAGGATAATATTCCTGGTAATATCCTTACTTGGACTAAGTTATACTGTGGTCCACATGAGCCATAATATTACCAGGATGCCAAATTCTGGACAACAGAGTTTCGTTTCATGTATTTCGTTCATACATCAATATACATACAGATGTATTAAGAACAAAGATGCAGTCGTACAATGCAGTGGAATGAACCGGACGCCACAGAAAAAACAGTAATATGTTTATCGTAGCTAGAGACCTTCAAGGAAACAGAATAAAACCAAAAGAAAAAGAAGAAGAGAAGAAAATAAAATAAAAAAGGCTCAATGAAGTCAGATAAAGCATACAGTTCAAAGCACGTAATTGCCAATGAGATGAGATTTCATTTTACATTTAAAGGTTTTATACGACTTACAGAGCTTTATACCACTCGGAAGATCACAATACTAAACACGGGAAGCTTCTCTTGAATAATTATTGTTCTAAACTTGGGCCAAGTTTTGGAACAATAATTATTCAAGAGAAACTTCCCGTGTTTAGTATTATGCCTGGTAACTGCAAAGAATGCGTTACTTCTTGTATCGTTGGGCATGTGAGAGGATTTTCTGGGGTTAACAATGCTACGAAAGACGTGGTAATTTATTGTTTATATGTTAATAGTAAAGCAACTCCTCATAGGAGTATACTTGGTATTTTTAGGTAAAAAATAAAGAACAAATTTTCACCGACACATCACATAGGCCTAGTATGCTAATTGGATAAGGCTTTGTATTGTTTTATGAAATTGGAAGAAAAAAATCCGTAGAAGCAGGTCTGCACAACCTTCAGTTGAAGCTAGAGTCTTTAATGGATTTTGACAAAGAATTTCTTGGTCTTTTTGTAGTTGGATTTTGGTTATACCGTAACATTTGGAAGGCTAAATTTCATGCAGGCTAGTCCACAAAGTTTGCAAAGAATACTAACGGTGAAAAGGGGCGTTACAATTTCAGCTGCATCAATTCTTCCACTTAATACAGGAAGGTTGAATTTTTTACTCATAACGATCAGTTATAGCCATGTCTCGGATCACTGTACACTGACTTACTTAGGAAGGACTTGGGAAACCATCAAGTCATGGAAGTGGGGGTAGGCGCTGTTTCATATCCAACTTGAACGCAACGATACGGCGGAGAACATGACATTTCTCAAGGATGATGCCCTGGGCAGGCCATACCTGGACTTCTTGTAATGATTCCTCTGAGAAGCATTCTTTCCTTTAAGGTGAAATAAACTTACTTTTGATGTATTAATGCGACAAGAATGGATGTTAGGAACAAACTAGACTGGTTTCTGCTCTCGTTTTTTAAGTAGGAGTGTCATCGGTAGTAGGCCCATTTTATATTTATGGCGTGGGTGTCCTATGCTTTAATGACAAACTTCATAGAGCACCAGCGATGAATGTGGCTATAAGTGCCTTAAGAAGATTTCGTGTAAATCTTCGTTCTCTACTCATCATCCTTTTAAGAAACGTTATTTCATAAATTAAGTCTTTTACAGACTTTGGCCCTGTTACAGGAGAGGTGTCTTGGGGCCGAGATATCTCTGGAGTCTGGGTCAAGTT
The DNA here is from genome assembly GCA_021234535.1 of Stichopus chloronotus. Classification (NCBI taxonomy): domain Eukaryota; kingdom Metazoa; phylum Echinodermata; class Holothuroidea; order Aspidochirotida; family Stichopodidae; genus Stichopus; species Stichopus chloronotus. The sequence continues at coordinate 19,504,832 of CM037841.1, read as the reverse complement.
GTCTGGTCCGAGTTATCTCTGGGACCGAGTTGTCCGGAAACGATTAATACGGCAAAACATCACGATACTGACACTGTACGATCCAGAAACTTGGTATACAGTACATGTGTTGCATGCAGAGTGTATACAGCTAGCAAGTAGCGACTGAGTGTTCGCACCGCTCTCCTCTCTCTCGACGATCTGTTCCAGCTACGCTAAATAAAAAGCTACCGCCTACTACCAGTCAAAAAGCAAAGTAAGGCGAAGAAGTAAGGTTACGTATGTAATTACGTATCTAATGCAAACTGATTCTTTCATTCATTGGATATAGGCTATAGCTTAACCTTAGGCAGATTGATTTAATGCAGTCAGAAATCGTTTCGTGAAACTGCTCCGTAGGAAGACCCGGGAAAAGTAACGTTATTGTACTGAATGTAGTCTCTTTCCTTGGGTAAAGTGATAATGTCCTAAGGACGGTAGGTCTAACCACTGGTTAGCAAGTAATGACTAATGTTAGCTGTTGCACTCTGTCATCATGAGAGCAAAACTGAAGAAGAGCCTGAGATACGAATTCTACATTACCTAGCTGCTAAGTGCTATGCAATCAAAACGTCCCCACTTTTTACAATGAACAACAGGCTTATGATGCAATCTAGCTAGGCCTTGAGTCGATCACATAAGAATAAGATCTATCAAAATAGAGTTTATTATCAAATTAATACATAATAATGTCAAAAAATGATGACAAGTATTTTCTCTTCTGTCCCTGAATGTTGAATAAGAGTTTTCCCAAAGACTTTCTGGTCAATATTTTGGTACGGTTTGAAACATGATAGTCAGCTATATTGCTGGAACTTTAAAAATTTTGCTGTGAGTAAAATGTTTTCTTGGAAATGAATAATAGCAAATTCTTGTTTTTATGTTGTTTGAAGTAAATATGATGCAGGTGGGGCTTATGTTGGAATTCCTCTCAGTCCATATGGCCTCACTGGAGTTTAGAATGCATTGATCAACTCAAAGTAGTGATTGACTCAAGGTACACCTAGTGTACATACACCAAAATGTATTGTATATGGTACACAAATTTGTCCCTGCACATGATATGTGATAGAGAATTTGAACTGGAATTGGGAATCAAATGAAGTTCAGGATAAAAGCGTTTAGGAACTGGAAAGTAAATCATTGGACGGATTTCGGGAAGAGGAAGAGGATTAATTTAACGTCTAGATAAAGGGGCATCTGGTTTTTTTCATCAAAGTGATTTCACCAAGATATTTGACATTTCACCATGAGACAATGCCGAAAACATGAGACTCATCTTGGCAAATCTGTCGAACGGTTGAGAGAATGAAAATTAAAAAAAAAAAAAAAACAGGATGTTGGGTGATGTACAGTATATATGCCAACAAACCAGCTGTATTGTAACCAATTTTTCTCTGTAAAAAAATCTTCCTTGCGACCATTTGGCTTGGAAGTCTACACACAGTGGTATGGAGTGAGGACAAATTGTCCTAGTAGCCTTTCTGTATTATAATGGTTCTTCTCTGTTTGCCCCATTTAAGGGTCACAGTACAGCAAACCATGGATGAATCCCAAAGCAGTAGCAATCCGAATCGTAGACGTCAGATTCGACATGAGTACAGAGATCTCATCAATCAACTTCGTAAGAACAATTTTATGTTTGAAACCTGTGCTAGGATGTAATGTCCCAATTGAATTTGAATGTGTCATACTTTCTTAGTCGTGTGGAAAGCATTATGTAGTTCATTCTGATGTTTCAGTTCAACATGGAATTTACTGTAATTGCTGAGCCTGAAACACTTATTAACATAAAGAGTTGAATCCATTATGTTACTTATTGTTAAAAGTAAGATTGAAAATTCAGTCCACATTCAAAAATGTTTACCATCAAGAACATTCTCTTTCCTTTTTGATGGCATAAATTCAAAAAAATTATTAACTAAAATTAAATTAAAATTTAGTGGCCTAATTGATAAGACTTCCTTAGAGGGCAAAAACTTGACCTCAGCTGGCTAAATAGGAGCATATACACAACAGAAGTTTCTTCTGTCTACTGGAGTATGTTTGTAGAATATTTGGCAAGATGTAGCATTAATGTGAACTGAAAAGGTTTTGTTGTCGACAAAACACAGAAAAAAGACATTTGAGAAAAAATGCAATACACAGCAATTTATGGAAAAAATTTTTTCTTGCTCAAAAATAAAAACAAGGAAAAAAATATACTGTAAAATATGAGGGAGAAAAGGAAACTATCTCAATTGACATTGATCAATCAAACCTTAAAACAACTGAAGGTATATGCCATAACTGATTACAGCAGCAGTGGCAGCTACTGTACTGTACCGTGGGTTGGCGGCAGTCACGGAATGTGAACAAAAATTTGGAAGTTACATCATTGACAATCACCAAACTGGAATTTACCATCACCCACGGAAAATCACAGAATTTCCCCTTTCACAATTTGCTACCCTTCATTAATGGTGTACTTTGAAATCCCTTGTAGGATAGGTTTGATGTCCTCCAGTAACACAACCAGATTTGCTTTGCGTCATGTTGTTTGAAAAGGAGGAAAATAAACAGCCTGTCAGATTGGGGGGCAATAACGTGTTTTAACTTTTTGGGGGTTATTAACAGCTTGATCAATTTTTTTGTAATCAGAGAACCAGGAAGACGACAACCCAGAGAGTCTGAATAAAACTCTTGCGACAGCTGACAAACTCTACGAGGAAGGTTAGTATGGGAGCATTTACTCATTGCAGTGTCCACTCATATCAGGAATGGTTGTCAATAGATTAATTCAGAGATCAAATGACTTTAACTTCAATATTGATACGTGCTTGGGAAAAATCAAGCCTGCCATATGTCTAAAATGTTCTTGCTGTGTGTTGACATCTTAACAATTCTAATTCAGTGTCTTTGCGTGTGGGTTAATGCTCACGGTTGTTAGCATTGAAAGAGTATTGGCTTTGAGAACGGTTCAACAATATTCTCAACATGAATTTAAAGTACACATGACATGAAAAACACATTCAGGAGTATCGACCGAATTAGTCATTAAAACGTTGAAAATTGCCACAATGGTCATCAAAATCAATGGAACATTGACCATTTTACCCACAAATTTCTGTTTTATAATTCATGAGTAAAGATTAAAGCCATATGTGCAGTTTGCGATGTCTAGGGAGGGACTCACATGATATGTGTTGTAATGTTGTCCTCTATTAACTTAACTTTTGTTTTTGAGGACAAGTATGAATTTGTTACACCCCGAGTGTTTTATTTTGGAGGCATATACAATAAGCCTATTGTCTTCTGTAAAAAATACTGATACCATTTACCAATATGTAACCCAGAATGAAGAGGCAACATATATTTATAGGCCTAGCAAAAGAAACGAGACACGATGGAACACAATGGAAAACTGTATGCTATTTGGTCTTTATAGGAAAACCATTTTGCAGTCTCCTAAGTAGTCGTCATACTTCAAATACACTTTTTCAAACAAGAAGACACTATTCTGTAGTAATGCAAATACAAGTCCAAGAAAGTACAAACTTCTATGGCCATACTTTTTACTCACTCACAAGTTGCCCTGTCATTGCAAAATTACCTGAACTGTGAAGTTGCACATGCACCTACAAAGGCCTGCAGTACTGCAGGAGCATGTGGTGTGTCATACTTTTGGAACACGGTTACACGCTATGCAACGACGGCTGGAAATATAAAGAAATCTTTAGGAGGAAATCATTACAAAAACAACATCATTATAGTCAGGGATGTTTGCAAGAAGTGCAGGTTGAAATCGAAATACCCACTATGATTCCCTGTTGAGAAAAGTGAAAGGCCAAGGTAGAACTTTTAAATTCTGCAAGGACTCTTTTCATTGGAACTCCCCTCTTTAGTATGACTCAATGCCTTTGTATTCATAATTATACCTTGAAGTTTTGGATGGAACTTTCAGAACATGCTTCTTTTCTTCAAAAATAGCTTTTCAACATTCCTTCAGTAATTTGCTTTTGCACGCCACTTAGAACCAGGTTTTACTCCACAAGTGGTGCACATTTGAGGAAACACCTGCTGTAGATGGCAATGCTCAGTGCTGTGTCAAAGAGTATCATGTTTGCACCTATCATTACGCACCTTAGGATACCTGTAGATCAATGATTATGAAGTTAATCATTGTAACTTTGTTAGAGTCATAAACAAAGTAAAAAGACTGAGTAGCATGGGCCATGAGGTACAGTATATGTACAGTATCGTGTGTACAGTGGATCATTATTTTTGAGACATGGTGTTTACTTTCGAGGTGTAATTTGGGTTGTTTTGTTGAAGTGACATTTCAAATTAGGACAAGAAGCCTAGCCTATAGGCAAGAGTGGAAAAGCCTTGAAAAAGAACTAGATGTCTGACAGGCACACATCCTCCATCCACAAATTTCAGGAATTATGTCACTCTGCTTTCAATAAAATAGTTTTCCTTGCCTGAAGTGATACGGTTTCAGTAATAGCTAGGGGTGTGTCATTCTAAGGGGTGTCATTTTAGGTATACACTACTTGCTATATTTTTTAACTTTCAGAAACTGGATTCAATCATTCATGTTGTATAAACATGTTTCCTTGTTTTGTTCTCGTACTGAATGTAGTGTTGAAGGCTAAATTAACCAGGGAGGCAGCCCTAGATGCTTCCTTACTTTGCACGGCATCGACAGTGACCTACCAACATGCACAGAAACTTCGTGGTCGACAACAAATTTGAACCAAAAGTATTCACAGAGAAATTGGTGAGCAGTTTCAAAGTCAACGTTTTGATACTAAACATAAAAGAGAAGTGAATTCTATGTGCCAAAACATCATCATGACTGCATGCCCATTTGCCAAAGTGGGAAGTGTTTCGGTTTTATGAAATTCGTAGGTGAACTGATTTGAAATGTCAGCATGATGTCAAAAGGGTAAAATAGTCTGAGAAAATTTGGCTTTCCTTAATGATGTAGAGGTTGCCTATCAGCCATAAAACATTGATATTTTGAGCAACTTTTTAACTTTGATAAACTCTGCAATTAAGAGTACATTCAACAGGTAATGATACATTCTGTTGGTATCATTTCGAAGGAGAAGTATGATTGTGAGATTGTTAGAAAGGAAATTAAAAGAAACTTGATATGCTTTAAATCTCCCAGCCACTATTACATTGCAGATTAACCTCTGTGATCGCTCAGCTGAAGAATGCATGGATTGTTCTAGCAAGGAAAAGTTTCTTTTGAACAACTGTAGTCACAACAAATAGACATAGAGAGGTATGAAATGTCTGTAATTTGTGAAATGCTTTCAGATGTTGCTGAGTAAACATGGCAATTGATGAATGGGCTCTAGGATATGTCACAGCAGAAACTTGCGGAACTTGGAATTTGCGCATTGACCTGTGTTTGCGCTCCCTTCTGTGGAGAAGTAACTTCTGTTTCCTTTCTTATATGACTTACTCTCCGTCAGGTAACTATTTTAACCGGAAGAAGGAACGCTGGGAACAACCAGAGGGAAGTTACTGTGAAAAAGGAAGCATGGGATAGATTTGGAAAGAATGTCAAGTGCTGTTTCAGAAGAGCGCCACCATTCCATTTTATGTGAGTGTCGTAGAAGTGGCAGTTTGCACTAAGGTTTGGACATTGATAAATGTCACATACTGCACCATCATAATTATTTTTTCAAACAGCAAATCAAAAGCTTTGCAAAGTGGAGATGGTGGGTCTGTGAAGTGACCCACAACATGATTTCAATTGTCCGCTACATCACTTCTAGTATGTTTCATTCGCTGAAGGGTAAATGTTCCATCGGACTATTCGTCAATGATTTGTTTTTTGAAGTATATAAGCAAGTGATTATTTGTCATTGACATTATGTGTGCAAGAGCTTGCAAATGAGAAAGCATCCAGGTGGCAGGTATATTTCATGAATAGGCTGTTTTCGCAAACACGATGGAAGCGCCGAAAGCAAGCAGAATTAACCATTCGTGATGGTATGTGTGCTCAGACACGCGTCGTCCATTGGAACAGGTTTTGCATTATATGAACGGAGTGCTCAGGACGAAACATACCTAATAGCATGTGGTCACTGGCTGTGCGCACCAGTCTAGAACGAACGGTAATTTGCCTGAGAGTGGTTTTAGATTTTGCCAGGGAGGGGGATATTTGCGTGGTCACTGTGGTGACTGTGTCATTTTGCCCATCGCACACTGGATTCTACTGTCGGCGTCTTGTTTGCAAAAATAGCCTAATGTGCAGAATGAAATAGACAGAAGTTTAGACCAGAGCTTGAGGAATCAAGAGTCACATTTAAGGACCTATGGTGTTTGCATTTTATGTGATAGTGAGAAAAAGATATAACATATATCATATTATTTGCAATTCAGACTCGACTTGAACATCAATTCACTACCATGTGAAACATTGCTGTAGTTCAGAAAGTTGCATTATTTGTGCATCACAAAAGGTAGTTCTTAGGAAATCCTTCAGTATTTTCAAGTTGTTCAGATTGGGTTTCTGAGAGTCTGATTCTTGAAACTAAAAGAGACCAACCTCGCCAGCTACATTTGTAGCTCTAATGGTCCACTTCTTTGATTGACTTGAATGTCATGGTTGAACGCACATGTTGGATTTCTCTATTACAAACACAGGATGTCCCTTTCAGAGGAGTAACAATTATCATGGTTGAATCTGGAACTGAAAGTACGATCCCTGGGGTTTGATGACAAAAATAGTGCAGTTGACTCCATTTGAGGATCTAGGATTTGGAGAACGGGGGTGCACGCTTCCGTCGAGCCGGCGGGAAGCCACAGTGGGCCTTTGGGATCCTCTCCCAAACTCTGAATTCTTGATACATGTAGATGCAATTGTCATCTAGGAAGTGTATTTTTTGTATCTATACGCTCATTTTGGTCAAAAACATCATTGTTCATCAAAAAAGGGAGAGGGGCATGTGCCATGTACACCCCCCCCCCGTCCTTAGTCCACACCTTATTGATTTGTGTATGGTTCGACAGCTCTTCTCAAGTTGTGTTTACTTGAGAAACGGAAGATTAGTATGTTTGGTTTGCTATCAAACACAAGTGTATGCACAGTCAAGAAAAGCTTTGCAAATTTTCACATGTAAAGTTTTCTCTTGTTGGCCTTTATTATTTTTATAAACATATTTGTGTAAAATAGTTTGATGCTCCATAATGTGAAAACAATTTCATACTCCTATCTTGCCGGGTACACTATCGTTCTTTTGTGTAAGTCAGTACAATTACATCTATAGTTTTGTACCACTCTTTGGCTTCTGTCTGTCTCTTTACTTCACAGAGTACAAACAGTTGTGTATATGAAAGTAAATTTGTTGCCAGTAAACCCTTTTTGGTCGAAAGGATGGAATTTTCATTCATTTTATGTTATTAGTCGATATATACATGTAGATTTTTTTTTTTCAATAGGTTAGGAAGTTTTGATAGGGGCCCTCCAGTGAGAAGACCACCAAAGCAGCCGCAGAAACCACAGAAACCTGATGGGCCTACCGTGGTTCCTACAACAGTAAGCTGTGTGTGTCCTTTTCATCATAGGAACCACAAAGATTTAGGCTAGCCATTCAATGAAAATTTTAAGAACTAGTTTCCAACCCACTTTGTATCATCCACACAACACAAACGCGTTATTCAAATGTTGGCAATGGAATCATGCAATGTTCTCTGACAGCATAAATTAGTAATGCCCCCACTCCCCCTCCCCTATAGCAAATACAGCATCCTTCCTCAGCTGTAGTTCTGAATGCAATTGAAGTTTTCTGACACCTTGACGGGACAGAAAACACTGCATGTGATGACAAACAAGACTAAAAGAAACAAATGGATTGGTTTAATTCATTGCTTCTCCAGGTTAACTTGACTTTGGCAGTCCCACATAGATGACCTTCCCACAATTCTAGCCAGTACATCAATGCCTTTACTGAGTGCAAAGTATGGCAACATTCCTGATAAAGGACACAGAAAATGGATGCTGTAAATTAAGCAAGCAATGTGTGGTGAAGATAGGTAGCAATGTCTGAAAGTAAAAATCAACTTTAGAGGATTGCACACAAAGTTGAAGGCTTTTGTTTTGAATCATTTTGTATTTTCCTGCAAGAATTATTTGATGGCCTGCTGCTCTCATTTCCAACATTCTGTGACTTCATGCACATTTCAGGTGATAAAAACGGGTAAAAGCCAACAGGAAATGACATCAGAGGAAGTGGAGAGAATGCTGGGTATTTTGCAACAGCTAACAAAAGGTGGCGCAGACAATGAAGGTAAGTCATGCCTCCTGAAATTAGATAGAAACAAAAGCAAGATAGTGATTCCAAGGGTAGACTTGCATGTAAAGACTTTAAAGTTGGCAAAGAACCCCAATGATTACTCCAAAGGGTACTCTTCTACCATTACACAGTAGTTTGTGCTTGAGGTGACAATTTATTCAACTAGGAGAATAGTCGTTGATTAGTATAAATCAATGAGTTGATTGGGATTATGGGTGGGATGTGAGTTGTAAAAGTGGGGAATAGAATGGAAAGGAATGTATACATATTTATGTATGTATGTATGTATGTATGTATGTATGTATGTGTGTGTGTGTGTATGTATGTATGTATGCATGCGTGCATGTATGCATGTGTACGTGCATGTATGTGATGCCTACCTTGTAAACGAGATATCTCAAGAATGGAAGCTTGGTCGCTTCGACAAACCCCACATTTAATATGTAGATGTACCACATTGAGTACAAGATTCCTGTTGATTTTGGTGGAGGTCAAAGGTCATTCAAGAACAACAGGGGTCAAATTGGGAAAACCTTGTTAACTTGATATCTCAAGAAGGAAACATTGGACAAATCTGGTGTACGTTATGTGGGTGTATAACATTGAGTTCAAGAAAAATATGTATACATGGAATCTCATGACTTTAATCTTTAACATATCTGTTGTTTAGTAAGCAGGTGTGAATATTGAGTAGACAATACATAGCAGCTGTCGTCTAAAGTCAACAGATGTCTTTGTTCATAGCAATTGTTACATTTCAATTGTTGACATGATAAGTTACTGTAATATTACAAAGACCAAGTTCTTGACATATCCTCACCTTATGTAATATGTCAGGTTCGTAGAAGAAAGTACCCGTAGTTACATCAACGAAACCACAATGCATTTGTGTATTCTGGTTTGAAAAACAATTGATCTAAATCAGTGCAGTACACTGGAATGACTAACAAAGACTTGAATAACAACATGCCCCCCCCTTCTTATTACTTTCCACTCCTCTTTGCATTTGTTTATCTTTTTACTACTTACAGGGGGACCAATCAGTTATTTTGATTTTATAGTCAACCCTCATTCTTTTGCCAATACCATCGAAAATATCTTCCACATGTCCTTCCTTGTAAAGGTAATTATGAATTCATTACTTTTAGTATTTCTATTTTTGTTTTTTTTCTAACCCTGCTCCAAACCAGCAATTTGTGCTGTATCATAAATTAATGTCTGGTAAATTTAAACCTGTATATCTTGTATAGAGTATAGTTATGAATAAATACCTTAATGTATTGACATAAAAGGTATATGTTTGGTCAATCTCCACTAAATGCAGAAATCCTACTTCTGAGTAAGCACCACTATTAAGGTAAGTCTCAAAATAATTGTTTTATCAAAATGAAACATGAAAATGGAATATTTGCCCATTGAAGGCATCACATACATTAAACTGTACTTTCCTTCCTACAAATAAGTTGTTTTGCACCACCTAGAATAAAGTGGCTGTTAGATCCTTAATGAACTGCTTCCTTGTGTAAGGTTAGGAACCTATGCAGTCAGAATGGTGTGTGTGTGTATATGTGTGTCTGTGACACTTGCTTCAGTATGCTGTAAATCAATAGGGGAAAGTTGGTTGAAAGTCAAACTTGGTATGTATGTTTGCCATATTGAGAGGGTGTGCCTCGGGTTTTTGGTGGAGGTCGAAGGACACGTGGGACAAAACTCTGTGTTTCTGTGACACTCGCTTCGGCGAAACTCTAAAAACCTTTTGAACAGGATGCCTCAAGTTATAAAGTTTTCATAATTATTTGGATGTGTATAGTGGTGCTACTGTAAGCATTGTTGTTTGGTAGTGCCTGTCGAACTTTTCACATATCTATTGATAAAGTTTTAACTTCTTCACTGTCAGTGCTCTAGTTCATGAAATTCTGCAAATTGTGCAGTCCCATAGATTCTCTCGTGCAATGCTGATTATTTGGTAAAATGATTGTGGTTTCCATGGTGTGATGTAATGATCTGTAAGTGGTACCTTCAGGGTGTACGAGTCTCTGCACCCATGGTGGAGGCCATGTAAACTACTGAAAACTTTCCTAGCAGGATATCTCAACATAGGAATCATAGGATCTTTGATACTTACTATGAGAATGTCTTATGCAGAATAGAGAGACGGTATTGTTTTGGCGGAGAAGTATGCTTTTTGGCTTATCTACCACTCTTTTTGATTCCTTGCCGAAGGCAGGCAAGGAATCTATGTGATGGTGGTGATTTTGGTTAGGGGTATGTGTGTGCGTGTGTGTGTGTAACAACAATCTCGTTAGCACTCTAGTTTTTGAAGGGAAGGTGTTAGATAGGTGAAAGTTGGTGTGTGGGTAGAATGTATGAAGATCTCAGCTGGGATTGTTTTTGGTGTGAATCAAAGGTCATATGAGGTCACCAGCAGCCAGTATACAGACAAAGTATGTTTGCAGTATCTCAGGAACTACATGTTGCATGAACTTCAAACTTGGAGGGTATGCACTCCCTTATGATGAAATAATATTGCGTTGATTTTTTTTTGGAGGTCAAAGGTAATATGGGGACATCGACTGCCATAATGTGAAAAGCTTGTGTATGTTCATTAATGATAATTTTTGAAGGAAAGGTGCAAGATAGATCAAAGGTGGTGTGTGGGGAGGACACATAAAAGTTTCGACTGGGATTGTTTTGGGTGCAGGTCACAGGTCATCTGAGGTCACCAGTAGGCAGAAGGTGGCCTACCAATCTGTACAGTATCTCAGGAACCACATGTTGCATAGACTCAAACTTAAAGGGTGTGTAACTTCCTCCTAAGTGAGTAAGGTTGTGGAGCTTTTTTGAGGTCAAAGGTCATATGGGGATATCAGCAGCCGTACAGTGAACACGCTTGTGAACACACCACTTTCAAAGGGAAAGTAACCCTGCACTTTACAGGCGGTGTTAAGGTGCCGTGCATAACCTTTGTAGGGTTTAGTTTTGGTGTAAATTGAAGGTTATTTGAGTCTCTAGGAGTTGCAAAATGTTAGCTCTCAGCAGTACTTTTACTCTTCTTTACTAGTGGGTGAACAAGTATTTGGTGTAACCAATGTGCAAAGACCAGAAGTACTTGAAATGTTTTATAAAATTCGGTTAGTATTTTTGATCTAATAAATTTGAATTCTGTGACTTTTAATGCAATGCACAACAGAAAGCAGTACATACATTCGTCATCCTTTTATTATAAATCTATTACTATTTACTGAGCTATTTTGATAGTTGACTAGTTGACAAGTACGAAATTCCCAAAAGACAAGCAATTGGTTTTTGATTGCGCTTTGCTAAGACACAATCCCTCCCATACAGAGAGAATTTTGCCAGCTGATAAGTGTGGTCACTGAGACAGGTATTATTAATCCCATAGATCGTTATACGACAATTGACACTGTGAAATATGTGAGCACATTCAGAGAGAAGTTATTTTTCATGACAGTTTGGATCACCTATGAGAGATTTTTTTACTCGTGAGATTTTGTGTATTTCCAGCCAGGGAAAGAGTCAGTGGCACCCTGTAGTGGACTGACGTCAAAGATATAACTTTAAGTGTAATATATCATTTGCTGGCTGCAGAATTCTAGGCAATCAATTACAAACCTGGAAGGTAATTTTAGGAAAAGTTCTGTGAAATTTCAATTTCAAACTTTTACACTAGAACTAGAAAAAACGCTGATATTGTTAAACCTGTCTTACTGTGTTCACCACTTTTAAGTTGTTGTTATGATTCAGTTTTGCCAAATCACTTGGTATACAGTATATGCATACAGAAAAGACAAGTCCTGTACTTGAAATCAGATGGGGTCTCACAGTTAATTCCTCTGGGGCACAGTATCTTAGGAGTGCATTTGGACATTCAAGTATACTAAAGACAAGGAATCACTAAGTCTCTTGGCTTTCTGGTTAAGGTTATGTTGTTTTACAGGAATGCTTTTCTTCATTGCGTATGTTCTTGTTTGTTTTCTTGGATGGTGAGGGCTTCTCATTTTTTTTTAACTAAAGGATGGACACGTTCAGATTGAACTGGACGAGGATGGCCTCCCGGTGGTGTTCCCGTCACAACCCTTCGATCCCCAGGAACATGACAAGGAGGTCCCCAGGAAACAGCTGTTGCTCAGTATGGACATGCAGGAGTGGCAGGTAAGAAAAATGAGGTATGTTTAATGGAAGTTGAATCTACAGGAACCTAAACTGGGGTTTCAAATATCAAGAGTGCAAGCATTTCACTCACGTTTTCAGTCATTAGCTCTTTCAAATTATTTACATGTTCACTTCAACAGATGGAACCTCCTATGACAAATATTTCTATCATTTCCTAACTTCATCCCACTGTGTCTGATGGACATATTGTATTGTATGCACAAAACTGTGTCACATAACACCTAGCCAATCAAAAATAAATTCTGAATAATCATATGCTGTGCAAAGCGAATGTTTTGGCCTTACAATCTGTCAGGATGCAAATGTTTTTCTTCATTTTGCATGCTCATCAAGTAAGATGAAACCAGAATTGTTCTGGAGGCTCTATGCAATGGTTTCAATTTGTCTCTGTAGGGACCACATTGGTGTATTTTCATTCCAGTTTCAATATTGCAAATGTCCCCCTCTATTTCAACAAAGCTGGATTTTGTTCCAAATATTGACAGTGTATTATTTTCCAGTGTCGACTTGAAATTTGTGGAAAAAGACTTTTTTTTTTTGTGAAAATTTATTTTTCAGTGGACTGTAAGTTACAATAATTTAATTCCGAAGATAAAAGTCTTTAAGTATACTGTAAATATTCAGACACATTGAGAGCACGCAAAGTGCAATCATTTTCTTTTATTACTTACTGGTATTAAACTTCTCTTCCTATTAAAATGAGAAAAAAATCCTGGAAATATCATAAAGAAATATGAAGCAGGAGGTTTCACAAGCATATTCCCTTCTTTTTTCAAAAAAATTGTTTCCTTCCGAAGTTATACACTTTTGGTGTTCAGGCAAGGGTACTTCCACTTTTGTCTCTGTTGAATGTAAGCAGACTTGAATAAGTCAAATTATGATGTCACATAAATCCCTGATAGCAGAATTTTTACGTATCTCCTTCCTTAATTTTCAAAAATTCATACACTTTTACATATTATGTGTTGAATTACTGTGGTGTATCATGCAAATAGTCAAAGTATCATACATTGATTTGAATCCATGTATAACTGTTACAAAAATGTGACAATAAATTGTAAAGAAAAACAAAATCTTTGCAATAAGACAGGTTATTACATCACAGTCTCAGAATTTCAGCATCCTGATTGATATTTTGTGATCTTTAAAATTGCAGTATCTTCAAAATTATGGAACATGTGTAGATGAAATTTGTTCACTGACATATAAATGTTTCATTTAACAAAAAGTTCTTCTCGTCAAAAGCTCTGACTTTCGTTCTCTTTTAAAGGAATTCTACACCATTAACTTCCCACGTCCCACAACTTCCCACATTTTGTTACAGAATATAGCATTCTTACATTCAGGAAATATTTTGCAAAACTCAGGAAAGGAACTATTAAAATAATCACAGCAACCAGTTGTGACTTAGTACCAACAAATTTTGTTTATCGATACAAATCAGTGTGGGTCACAGCATGGTTCTTATCCAGTATTTTGTTATGCAGGCTTAGTTTCACAAGTGAAAAATATTTTCTTGAAAGGAGATTTTCATGAAGTTTTTACAAATGCTGCTCAGCAAAGAGTTTGTGTCGTAAAATCCTTCCTAGGAACACAAATAGTGCAGGATGGGAAAGAAGCATATGTCAGTACAGGTAACACATAGCCACCTTCCATGGCTGACAAATTTCCAGACTGTTGCTGAACCTCAAAATTGAAAGTGATATTTCACACAAAGGCAGCTTCTTTTTTACAGAAGTGTGGAAGGGACATGCAAAAGAAGAAAGAACCATCTCAGCAAAATCACAATTTTAAAAAAACTGACATTTTTGACAAAGATTTTAAATTGGCAATTTGATATAACTTGTCAAAATGGTCTTATTTGGAAAATGCCAGGATTATTTGGAAACTTGCCAGGATGTATCATCTCCTCAAAATGACAAAATTATTGTCATTTTGCCGAGTTTGGACATCTTGTTAAATGGCCAAATTGTGAAAAAATGACATTATGCTGAGATTGAACAACTTGTCAAAATTGTGAAATTTGAAAAATTGTCATTTTGCCAAGATCTGAATAGCTAGAATGACAATTTGCCATATTTTGCCATTTTGACAAGATATTGGATCTCGTCAAAGTGTCACTTTTCCGAGTTTTGCCATTTTGACAAGATGTTTTTATGTAGCAAGATGACAGTTTTCTGAATTTTGCCATTTTGATGGAAAGAACCTTTCCATCAAAATGGCAAAATTAAGAAAAGTGGCAATTTGTAGAAAGTGGCAATTTTTAGAATTTTGCCATCTGGATCAGCTGGCAAAATGGCAATTCCAGGAATTAAACCATTTTGACTAAAACTTATAATTTGGCAAAATGGCAACTCCCTGAATTTGAAAAGAAGCTGAATAACATCAAAATGACAAATTTTAGATTTTTGTCTTTTGACAAGTTCATTGGATCGTCCAAACGTAAATTTTGCGAAAATTGTCACTTTGGTGAGATGGTCCTCTTTTGCATGTTTCTTCTGCACCTCCATATCTAAAAATTCCAAATATTATGTTAAGTTTTCTCCTTGGTGGAGGATTCTTTTAATTGATAAACTGAGTACAATTAATGCTTTGAAGTACTGGTTCAATACTGCAATCATTGTGACGTAAAGTTCACATCAAAAGGCTCACAGAGCTGATAAATAAGTATCGTAGCATGATACTCGAAGCCCATCCCCCACTCCTCACAGGAAGAATACAAAATCCCTTTTTACGTACTTATGAACCATTTGCACATACGTCTTGTTGTTTGCACAATTAGTGTAACTGATAACTTTACCCTGAGTGTATTAAATGTGAGGGTGTGAGACTGGAAGTCATAGTCCATTCAAACACCCATGTACCCCTTCATCACACTCCAAACTTCATCATAAAGTCGTTCATGCATGGGAAGAGTCCTCAACTCATAATGGCCCATTACAGTCAGGTGACCATGCATTATTTTATAGATGAAACATGGCTGATTAAAGAGTAAAATCACTGGCAGATGAATATAATCAAACTGTAGATCAACAGTGTTTTTTCCTCTGCTGTCTTACACAAAACAATGGTGGTACTTTGTCTTTTCATGCGCATAGATTGTTGTTGTGAATCTTACCTTTTCTTGGGGTTTGTTTTCAAGGAAAATGCCATTCTTTTCAAACCCAATTTTTCTTTTGTTTTTGGTCTTTTGTATCAGTCTTGTTTTGTATGTAGGAACAAGGTCAATTAACTTTGGACCTGTGCATCAACTCGATGACAGTGCACAATCGGGTCAACGCTGCGGCTGGATGCACGAGGGCGCAACCCTACTGCATCGCTTGCATTTAACTACCCCTGATTGTGCATTTTCCTTTAATTAATGCACACTCCGGAGTTGATTAACCTTTCATTGGTATTTCATTGGTATGTGTTGGTACAGTTCATTAGTACACCCATACAATAAACTTTGTTTGCATGTCCTTTGAGTTCATTTTAATTTTTCTGTGTGTAGAATATGTCAATTTCAATTAACTTTGGTTGTTTTTCAGTCGATGATTGGCAGATTTGTTTGTTGTTTCAAAGGTGTGCTTATGTGAAACTATGAGGTCACATGCTCTGTCTCTCTCTCTCTGGCTCATTTTTTTTTTTTATGGTTTTTTAGTGTTTCTTTCACTGCAGATGTTTGTGCAATGCCAGCAGAATTAAGAAGTGAAATTTATTTCACTCTCTGTCTGCGATAAAAGGTTGGAAATGAAAGGGTAGAGAATAAATATTAAATTAATATATTTCAAGGAACCAATCACTTTTTATGGACTCCGTCATTCTACCAGGAGATGTTTATCGACTGCAAATGATTTGAAGGTCTCCATTTGATCTTTGGTTTGCACTTTCTGCAGTGAACAATTTCAAAGCAACGAAATAGTGCCGATGTGTCAGCATTGGTCGATGCATTTACTTCTATATGTTTGACATAGATAGTAAATTACATAGGAAAGTTCGGAAATCGTCTGCAGTTGGATTCAAATATATGGTATGTAGAAGACGAATGTCTGATTGCTAGTGTTGAAGGGGAACTCTAGGCAAGGAACATGTCATCCGACCCATTCAAGCCATTTCAAACAATTTCCATTTGTATTCTTGATGTTTTGAAATGAAGTTATCATGGGCAACATGATTTGTTCAAACTTCTCTTGCAACAGGGTCCCTAACACTATACATGTGTACAAAGAGTGTGGCCATTGTTATGTAAATGACAGTGACCTCTGTGACCTGTGATGTAGTGAATGGCCAGCTCTGATTCATGTCAACCAAACTGATTGTCCCACACAATTAATACACAACTGACTGTGAATTCAATGAGGCTATCACCAAGCAAAATTAGTCCATTGAACACATGAGAAGAGGAATTTCTCATTAAAGTGCTACACTGGGCAACTAGTGAAGATACTGAACTTGTTCACATGTTCAGAGTAAAAAAAAATTCTGAACTAATTAACCACATTGCTAGTCCAAATCACCAATCCCTTTGTGTAACAATCATTACAGTTTTAAGTTTTCTACTTTAGCAGTGTGATGTGACATTGTTGTAGTCAACAGGTTTTTGTCAAAACAAGCAGTGATAAAGGTGCACATATACAGCAGGATCTCCTTATAGAAATGGCAGTTGTGAAAATCTGCATCTTCATTACCTTTTCGTGCATCCCGCGGACTCAAAACTGTGAAAATGTTAAAGCTAGCATAACTCTTCCAGCATGGACAATTTTTGGTTACCAAGCACCTCACTTTTAGACGGGAAAATGATCCTTCAGACAGATTTGGGAAGTGCAAGAGTCATTTGACAACTGCACAACTTTGATAGTCAAAATTTCTCATGAGGAACACTGTGCAATTTCTTCTCTATAGCACATCAGCTAAGCAAACACTATATGCAATACCACGTAGTCAAAAATTTCACATTTTAACCCCAAAACATTGTCTGTATTTCTCTTGCCATTGACAGGAAATAGTAGAAGTGTTTGAGATCTCAGAGCCAGTCATCCCTCCAAGAAGCACCAAGGAGACCCAATCAGGGAAAAAGTCGTGACACCTCTGCATGGAGATGTAACGGCAGAGACATGTCCTGTTTAATACGGAGCTTTGCCGTCCACTCTTTTCCTCAAAACTGTTTTTTAACACCATCAGAGTTTCACAATCGTCTGCTTCCATCTCCAAGGAGACAATGTTCACAAAAGCAGCAGCAGCAGCAGCGATGCTACCAGTATAATCCCCCCCCCCCATCAGACTGGACATTCTGACTAACTCCGACCATGTGTTCAAAGGTGGTTGAGAGGGATAGACAGTTTACAATTTTTCTCTCATGTACCTTCAGAGTCAATTGTGCACACGATTCCTGTCGAAATGTTTAAAATGTCAGAATTTCTGCCCACAATATCCATCACTGGTGAAGAGAGTCTGATTTATCCCAAATTCCAAGTTTCATTTGTTGCTGTACTTTTTAAGCTTTGACTACATGTGGGAACCAAAAGCATGCAAAGTACATTTCAGGTGTCGCACATTCCTTTTTTTTTTTACAGTCCTTTTTTTCCCCAATGATTATTCCTTTCTCAGTGAGCTAAGGAAGGTATGGTAATCGCTGATTTCCTATCTGGTTCAGGCAATGATTACCATGATAGCTATGCTCTGACTGACTGCCTGCCCATCTGGGTCAGGCAACAAATACCCACACGTGTTGTGCATGGGCTGATTTACATTCTGGGTCAGACGACTAATGCAGTGCTTGCTGTGTGCCATCTGATTTCACATCCAGGACACGTGATTAATGTGGTGCTTTGACACAAAGTAGACCACAACTGGACCAAAAAGAAAAGTTAGGAAGAGAATTTTTGTCTTTCTAGGTTTGTCCATGTTCACTTACAAGTCTTACAGATAGATGGACATGCTCTAAAACACAACAGAGAACAGCAGTCTATGAAGAAGCTCACTAAGCACTGTGGACTCCTCACAGCACCCTAAGCCACTTACGCTGTGCAATTTAATACGTAACAGCAGACATGTCTGAAATCTTCATAGCCGTTACAATATTGAATGTTGTATTTAGAAACGAAACATTTTGCCAGACAAAGATTTGGTCTGACATGAGAGTAAATTTGTTACCGTGTCAGTGCTGTATATGACTGTTTGGCAAGTCAAGACTTCACTGAGTAGGACAAATGGAGAAATAAGTAACATATTAGGGGCTTTGGTCTGTTGGTTACCCTTCTTTAACACAACTTGTCCAATGGCAGCTTGGCCATCGGACCATGCTCCACGGCAGTGTTTTATTTTTCGGGGGGGGGGGGGGAATTGCTGCAAGAGGGAATGGGCACCGAATGATATAGTCAGCGGTTATAACCACTGGCTGAAATTGTAAGAAGAAAAAGATATTGAAGTCATCATCCCTCACATTCCAGGGAGCAAATAAGTGATGCAATTTGACCCAAGCCTCCCCAACCCGCCCCTCCCACCTCCCCCGTGCATTGGAAAGATTCTCCCATGCCACCGCTGATCTTGTCGTTTCTTTCCCTTGTCACTTACGAGAATAAAGTGTATCCTTATGTCTGTGGTATTGAGCATAGTACACAGAAAATGTGACATCCTTGGGTACAGGATCTTGTCTTCCTGTCACCAAACTACTATGACGAAATATTCGGCTTTTGGCGAAGCTTAACAAGTGCAAAGGCTCTCAGCCATTTGAATGTCTACTCATGTGTACGCTCCCCAGAGTATCTAAAGACTGCCACACGTCTTCGACGAGATTTTCATGAAGTATCAAATTAGAGTCATGGTAATTTTCACCAAGGTACATTGTCTCTTTCTCACTTGTAATATCAAAATGTATTATTCTCGCCACCTCTTATTGCTTCAGCTTTTGCTGGTATAGTTGAAAACTTCATGCAGGGCGTCGAGAGGAAGGTCATGGAAATTCATTCAGTCATGGGAAAGTCGTGTAAAATTCATGATTCAATTTCATTCCCTAGAAAATGCAGGAACACTATTTGATGGAATTTTATGGTGAAAATGAATAACGTCTAACATGAGTTTCATCAATTTGATTTTGGAATGTGACAAATTTTGCCACTTATTTTAGGAAGAGGTGGCACTCTTAGAATTACAAACGGTTTCAAAGTTTCACATCTTCCTCATCGGTTCATGAAATCTAGTACAAATCCTTGGCAGTCAATGTTAGTTGCCAACGCATCAAAATGCATCAAAACTACATGAATGAAGGGAAGTCCATGCTGATGTAACTAGAATATTCAAACAAGTACTGAGTTTCTTTATTAAAAAAGGGGGTTCATTGAGTTGATATTGTTTTATTTGTGGCATGTTTGAAGGAAACAATATTGCATGCCAATACTTCTAATTAGCCTCATTAGTCATGTCTATTTCTACTTTCCCTGAAAATGTGAGGATTTATTTTTTTTTTTTTTTGGGTATCAATAGGTGTTTCTTATGGTCAATGCCTTGGGTTAAAAAGTGTCCGGTCACAGATTTGCAAATAAGGGACGTCGGTCATTTATAAACCTATCATTATTCCTTCAGTTGTGTGTCAGATGTTCAGAATCTCTCAGTTTGACCAATTACCATCAATCTGCGGGTAATACTCGACAGGTGTGCCAAAATATCACGAATTCAGTGAACCAACTCAATGAGCCTCTTTAAGGGGCTCTATGATTTTGAATTCAAAGTTTCCCTTGGCGAGAACGTGAAAATTATCCAAGCTACGCTTGCTCCCCCCCCCCCGGCCACCGTTAGCACACTTTACTGATGTGGTCATGGATGGCTTCCCCCCCCCCCCCTCTAAGGAATCACACCATTCCGTATCTCCGTGTATAATAGGGTGAGTGAAGACCATCAGTGAATCTCTTGGCGTGTACTTCTTTGCATTTGGTGATGTAGTCAATAACTATACCAGCGGATAACAACTATTCGAGAGCGTGATATCTGTACTCATGGTAGGCAAGGGCTTGGCCTACGTAGGTGAGACTTTTGCTCGCTAAACTGTCGACAGTTTTATTAAGAACAACAGTACTCATTGTAAATATCTTTCTTTGTTTTATGAAATGTATCTTCCTACATGATTTTTTTTCCTGCAAAGTATATGCCTTACGACTAGAAACTAGATTTGACATGATTGTAAAGTTAATAAATTCTTAAAACTCAAAAGTATATTTCAGGGATTGTTTGAGTTTTTTTCTTTCTTTTTTTTTTGTCTCAGATTCTTACAATTGGCTTTGACTCGAAGAAAGTGTAAACTGTTCAGTCGTGCTTGTGTCAGTTCGTGCTTTTGACTCATTTGCGGTTATAAACATCATGTTAAGTCTGAGAAGTTTACAGTTTGTCATTGTACGTCCTGGTATCACAGTGACTGTACGTATTGGTGGGAGTTAAGGGTATAGCAATTTGACCTCAACGTGGATCAAATTGCAAGAGCCTTGTATCCAGATCGTCTGGAGCTCAAACCCAGTTTGTATTTGGTATGAAATGGCGTTAGGCTTCCAACCAGAGCGTAGGATGAAGGTTACTCATCCCCCCCCCCCGAGTCATTAAGCCCCCCCTCAAGGAAGATGACTTTCATGATCTATTTGTTAGAATAGGGTGGTGGTCCCGAGTCCACAGAATCAGCTAATCCTGCTTGTCTCAAGGCCGTCTCTTTCAATAATTGAATTTAATGGCTCACTTTATTACTAGTCTTGAATTTTACTAGCAGGAAATTTTGGAAAGAAATTCTGGTTAATAACCATGGTTATGTGAGATTTAAATTTATTTTTGTCATTTCTACTTTATCAGTTAGAAAGGTAGTTAGGCTAACACCATGATGATTGCCAGTGACGTAGTTACGGAGGGGGACACGTGCCCCGCCCCCTTAACAAAGTCGTTCTCCCAGGTACCCTCGCGGAAAATTTATTTTTAAGCTATACATGTGCCACCCGCTCATAATGTGTTGGTGACAAGACACCTTGCATTATTCTTATGAGGGGGCTACTTGCTTAAGGATTAATTGATTTAAATGATGCTGCTATGTGAATGATACTGAACGTGAACCGCCGAATAAAGGAAAGAAATACATCTGAGCCAACTACACAGCTTATCTTCACTTGATTTTATGAGTCTCAAAGTATTAGCATAACTCAAATTTACTGTTGTGTCTTCATCTAAGTAACACCCCCCCCCCCCCGAGGAAATCAATTGGGAAATTAAATCTCTCCCCTCTACCGTTAACTTACATGGGTATGTTAGTACAACTGGGATGAGGCAGCATCACATTCATCGCGATCATTGCAATTGACGCAGGTCCACATCTCAAGACTCCAAACGGAAGTTACGGAAGAGGTAAGGACGGTTCGTCATGCACAGATGCTTGGAGCATTTCTGCAAAAGACTGCACGGCAAGGCCATCATTTATACTCAAAACTTAAATTGGAGTGTAGTTTATTAAAGGATGTCATAACATTTGAGTCTTTTATGACTATTCTTGAATACTTTCGTGAATATATTGTATAAATTTTGACTATTTTGAGCATACTCATAAATGTTCATATTGTAATCAATATCTCATAAATACCGATATTGTAAATCCCACAAAACACTATACCTTGCACATGATAACAAAGAAAGTGCCCTACGTCGTAAGATGATACTTCTCATATTTATCTTCGATTAGTTTCA
Source organism: Stichopus chloronotus (assembly GCA_021234535.1). Classification (NCBI taxonomy): domain Eukaryota; kingdom Metazoa; phylum Echinodermata; class Holothuroidea; order Aspidochirotida; family Stichopodidae; genus Stichopus; species Stichopus chloronotus. The sequence continues at coordinate 19,482,633 of CM037841.1, read as the reverse complement.
GCTTTGTTTGAGAGCCAATGACGATTAGCCCTGAATTTCCTTCCTTTGAAGAAGGATAGATACTTGTGACGTAATTGCTGTGGTCGAGACCACACTGTCCGAGGTCAAAGCCGAGTCCTAAAGGCCTGTCCACACAGGATGCGTCGCGTTCCGATCCGGATACGACACGGCACGTCACTTTTATCACTTTGCACGTAAATCAATGGAGCCGTCCACACACGATGCGTTGCGTTCCGTCACGATCGATACGGAAAAAAAGTTGACGCATCCTTCCGGATGGGTCAAATTTTGGCAAAGTCCATGTGCGTTCAGAAACAGAATTGCGGTATGGAAATCATGCGTAAACTTGATTTCTTTCATGTTTTTCTTTCATGAAATGCAATTGAACGGGATACGGATGCAAAATGGTACTATGTTTGAGCTGAATGAAACGTAAAATAAGTAGAAAAGCTCATTTTTTTTGCATTTTTTTACAACATTGGGAATGTATACGTAGGTCTATGATTTTTTGGCAACCCACTACCCTTGCGATATTATTGACTTCGGTAGTGGAAAAACAGTTGTATTCATTGTTGGGACGGTAGGCAGGGGAAGTCTGGACACTAGACGTGGCTGCACATGGACATTTCACGGCACACGAGAAAATATAAATATACAATGTAGTATATATAATCAGTGGAATAGCTTATCAGTGGGGGCTTATGGGATCAAGTTGAGCTCTTCTCCTAAATCGTTGCGCTTCACGCGCCTCCACAAGCGATCTGGACCAAAAAACTTCACTCAATGGGGCTACTCAACTTGATAATGATAGACTCTGACTGTAGAATATTTCCATTCTGATCAATCTACTGATGCCGATTTGTTTTTGTTCTTAAACGCAAACTTTTTAACACAAATTTTACTTCAAAAGGTAGCTAATGTGGCACCAGATTAAATGTCAGGACACCTAATGTCTCAAACGCCTTCAAAGGAGGAAGGGGACACCCCCTCCACTAGGACACCTCCCCCCCCCCCCCCCCAGGCCGGCGATCACGCAACATACATGCATGTCCCTACACTTCCATTAGAAAAATCCTGGGTACGCCACTGACTGAAATCCATCGAGATAAACTCACTTAGAATAATTTTGTACAAATTCGGATAGATTGTGCCAAACTAAATGTGTTTAGGAATAAAATCAAATCAAATTTTACATTTTTTTTTCACAAAACTTGCACATCTTTTGTCGATGACTGCTGTAAAGCATGACCAATGGCAACTTAGGGCCGCTAGCTAGGATGTATTTAATTCTCACTTTTTCTTGGCATCCTACGATTTAGATACACCTTTTTGTCAATCAACATGCATTGTTGTTGGAAACTACACACTGCATCTCAAAGTGACGCATCGAAAATGACGTAGTGTGAACGTATCCTGTACAGACAGGCATCCGGAAGGATGCGGAAAAAAACGTGTCGTATTCGGAACGGAACGCAACGCATCCTGTGTAGACAGGCCTTAAGGTTTCAAGACCGAGTCATTTGAATCCGAGTCCCAGTCAAGACCGAGTCCAACAAGTCCAAGTCGAGTCACCGAGACCGGCAGAAATGCAATATTTCTAAAAACTATTTTACAAACATATATATATATTCTCCAAGAAGCTGCGGATACTCAGTACAGCTCCATAATTAACATACAGGTATGTGTAAATTATATCAATTTCTTAATCATTGAATACCGTGTACTAAATATGTGACAGTTAAATTTAATAGACACTTACGTTTTGGTAAATCAGAGGAGGGTTGAAACGTGTGAATGCCTTGTGATGGTTGCTGAGGATACCCTGGCTAATAGAGACACACTTAATTGATCAGTGCTCCCTGCTGTAATGTGTAGCAGTATCATACCTCGTAAATTATGAGAAGCCAATTGTAACTTTCAAAAATTCTACCCAGTAACACATACATACTTTGGTGCTACTGACAAATGAATGTTCTCAGCTGTAGTGTTCACTGAGTCATCATTGCGCTTAGTATTATATTCTTGCGGTCTCGGGTCCGAGACCTCGAGTCATGGCACCCGAGACCAAGACCAACTCATTTCTGTTCGAGACCAAGACTGGGCAATCCGAGACCGAGACGGTGGGGCGAGACCGGTCTCAAGACCGATATCGGTGACTACAACACTCAGTGTGTGACATAAATTTTACATAACTTTTTGCTCTTGTTTCTCCAAATCGGATGTGAACATACATCCTTAACAGATTTGTGTTAAAAAGTGATTTTCACATTTCACAATCTGTCAGAATGTGCCCAAGTAAGGAGAAAAAACGTTAACTTTTTTCATTTCTTTTATCCTGACGTCCCCTAGATAACATTCATGAGTATGTGTTTTATGCCTCTCCTTAGCTTTGTAGATTTAATGTTGTTGGTTGTACCCTTACCAATATTCACCTTATCCAATCGAAACCATTTATTCCTATAAGCCAACTCCAGGTTGATCTTGTTGAAAATTCATAAAAATATCTTTTACAAACGAGTTCCATTTGCTTTCTTTCGTCCTCATATTTTATTATACCATTTCATTTTTACCTTTATCTACCAGCGAGTTTCATCTTGTTCTTATTAAAATCAATAGATCAATAGATATCGATTATAAGCTCTTTTCACCCTTATCATTATATTTGATTCTTCCTCTACAAACCTTCATTTTGCTACACGACTTCAAACGCATTCTTACCTTAATGTATAGATATCTGTTTTAGGTACTTTTCACATTTCCTAGTAAGGTAATCACTGCTCGACCCCTATTCTAGACACCTTGTTTCTCCCGCCCTTTGATTTTTATCACTTCCTCATTCTGACCTAGTCCATTTCTACGATATACTCTGAACTCCTCCATTGTCTCTGATAGATGTATGTGTCTGTATATTTGCGTTGTGTATCCCTCTGTGTGCATACAATTTTATATGCACATAGTCGATACAAAATTGCGTAGATAACTACATAAACAATTACTTTCAGACCGGCCAACCCCCCCCCCCCCCATCCCCTCCAAAAAAAAGTCGACACATGGACACATGCACGTACCCTACCTACCTGCAAATATCTACCACGGACACTGCCAAACCATTCAGCATTAAATAGAAGCTTAAAAAACAAATCCAAAAGGCAGGGATAACAAAAGGAAACACAAAGAGATCACAAAGAAACACAAAGGGATCATCCATCACGGGGAGAGATAATCCTCGGTCCACCATAGTCACTACTAGTTCCCTTTAATTTCAATTCATCTTTGTCTTCAAATGCGGTTCCTCCTTCACTGATCGACGGGAAAAGTCACAAATGAAATGAATACTGAAAAACCAAGCATGGGTTTTACTGTCTCCGAGTTTATTGCCTGTACCATATAGGATCGATAGTATTCTGACTTCAAGGAGAACTTGTGGATGAGCATTCAATGTTCTAAATATATCCAAGGTCTAAATGTTAGATAATCTAAAAAAAATCTTAGTTCGAACCAAGGAAGTGCTCGAACACAATACTTTGATCCCAGTACCTCCTATCATTCACTTCATACTAACCGAACTTTACGGTATAGACAAACAGAAGAATCGATAATCTGTACATTAAATTAGATCTTTTAATTCCGCCTAGAGCCTAGTGTGAAACCGGGGTCTTTCATGGGGATTATTTTCAATTAATTGCAAGAAATTTTAGAAAAATGTGTCGAAACAGGAAGTTCTATTTATGGTAGGGGACTAGTTAGGAATTTCAGATGTATTTATTGTCCAAAACCACCATAATATTCACAGGAACTGAACAATAAGATATTCGAGAAACATACCTAAACCGCAGCTGACATAAATGTATTAAGTCACAGGAGCAGAAGTGTATTGTATCACCTAATTAGAATTTCCTAAGTAAATGATTCTACTTTGAAGAAGAATTCCTGGGTCAGCTAAACTTTTTTGTTTTTACTAAGGTTACGCTTTCAAACTTGTTGTTCTATTCTAACACCATACCAACACCGTCCGAACACCATCCCAGCATCACTGAAATTATTTACTATCTTTGATATGATAATGAATGTTATGATTGGTCTCGAAAATAATCAACCAAATAGTTTATACACTCTAATTCTGTCCCTGATAACTCGGTTATTACCAAAACCACCAACCGCCATCTTCCTCCTCTTCTTCTTCTTCCTCTTCTTCCGGAATGCAATACGGTTCTTCTGCATTCGTCTCCAGCATATACTTTCCTGGTGCCCCATCTTTTGCGTAATATCCCATCACTGGACAGCCACTGGCGCCGCAGGAAGTACAGAGGCCGTCGTTGAAGTCCTCCCAGGAATTGCAAGGGTAGGCTTTGAATTCGCATTCTCTGGTATCGAAGCTCTCTGCGAAGTATCTGATCGAGCGGAGATGGTCGCATACGTCGACGCCAAATACAGCCTTCCAACAACCAGGCTGGTAGCTTCCACCGTTAGGAAAGAAATCCATGTGGCCATGCTGCCGGGAGGGTGAGGGAGGGATAAGCAAGGAATTCATTCAACGTACCAACAATTGAAATAAAAAAGATTATTTGCAATTTATGCAATCTAAATTTCCTCCTTTTTCACTCAACAGACCCCCCCCCCCCTCGGACCCTTCTAAACGATGCGTCTTATGGTAGTTTTAATCAAATAAACAAAGGATGTGGTGGAATATGAAATATTCAGGGAAGGTAGGCTAATAGTTTTACTAAAGTAATAATTTCGTGGAACCATGCTATAAGTATTCCAAGTGAAAAGGGTTCTGGACTCATATTGAGTCGAAAGGGCCAGCACGATCTGTCTTCGTAAAAATTAAGTCCTATGTCACGCCAGGTTCACCATATGTTATTACCTCCCTCTTCTGCCCCCACCAACAGCTTAACTGGGTCGTTTGAGAATAATTACTGTAACATTATTCTCCTCATTGATTCCATTTTAATGGTACTCAGGTTGGCTATTTGAATTACAAAAGAGAGAGAGACTTATAAAGGTGAAAATACTAATCACCGTTTGTGCACTTCCCAGTAAGGCATCGGTATGTATGACGTCAACAAGGGGGGCGTCAGTAGGATCCAGCTTGCAGTCAGGATGTGAAAAATTCATCAAAATTAGGACCGGCTGGGTCAAGACCTGTATGAAACGGAATATGGAATTCTTAATGGTGCCATAATGTCGAATAAGACCGTAAACTTCACACGACTGTAGAAGAGATGTGTCCCCCCGCCCTCCCCGGTGCACCCACGTCTCTATCAACTCTAACAGAATTTAAGTAACGAGACTTCATGAGTTCAGAGAGAAAAAAAAATATCAATGTCAAAGAAAATTACCAACCGGTGACCCTCTGTATACCCGGTATACTCTTGGCGATGTGGCCAGCCATGTGAGCTCCTGTACTGTGCCCTACCAAATAAAAACTGTTAGCGTCGACACTCTTCACTTTCATTATCTGTACGATTAAGTTGATCGTCTGTTGGGCAACCACTCGAGCGTTTTGTAGAGATTGATAATATAAAAGTGGTATATCTGCTCCTCGGCGCCAATCCACAAATATCACATTAAAGTCATTCTGTAAGCCAAAGTAAGACAAATTATATTTATAGGTACGGTGATGATGATGATGATGACGATGATGATGATGATGATTACGATCATTACCATGAAGATGATATTGACGAAATTATAATGATGATGATCATGATCATGATGACAATCATAATGATGATGATGGCGATATTAACGATAATGATCATCATGATCATGATCATGACGATATAATGATGATGACCATTATGACCATGATGATGATGATGGTGATAATGACAATGATGATGATGAAGATTATGAATGGTGCATTATGAACATATAACATATAGATTATTACGTAAACGACAATTACAAAAAGTGAGTTTTTAGCTCAACGAAAGAAGCTCAGGGTAATAAATACGCAGAGATCATTACCATACCATTACCATATCTCAGAGATCATTACCGTATCACAGAGATCACTACCATAGAACAGAGATCATTACCATATAACAGAGATCATCACCTTATGACAGAGATCATTACCCTTTCACAGAGATCATTACCCTATCACAGAGATCATTACCCTATCACAGAGATCATTACCCAATCACAGAGATCATCACAGAGATCATTACCCTATCACAGAGATCATTACCATACCAGGGATTACACGAGACAACTGAAGGGAGTATTCAAAGGAAACGTGACAATGTTTTTTTTTAATGCTTGTCGAGCAGTCTGGTGGAGCATCAGCATGCACAAAATACTTCAATTAACGGACGTTCTAACATCCTATATATTGACTAGCTGTTGTGGAATGGGCAAATGATTTGATGTCCATACCTGTTGGAGGATACGGTCCCTGAGATTTAAGTTCCATTCCCTGTCCATGTTGTCGGTGAAACCGTGAATATAGACAATGGTCTCTCGAGAGGATTTGAAGTGTGACCATTCGATAATATTTTCATCCATATTTAGAGTTTCGAAAAACACCGGGCGCTCTCTGGTGAAAAGCCAAAATTCCGTAAGAATTTCTCCCGGTGACCAAGGAGGAAAAAACTCCTGGTGACAGTCCAGAGTGTCGTTGAAGCAACCTAAGCCATCTTCACGAAAGCAAATTTCTTTGCTTAAGGCTGCACCAGCTGGAAGGGAAGAAAAGTATGTGAAATAAATTGCTTGACAAGTTTGCCGTATAATGACCCTGAGCTTGAATGATTTCAATGTTTTATCTCTTTCCACTTTCTGTCAATCTCTATTTTTGTTTATCTCATCTTTGCCAATAAAGCTGAAGGATATTTGCATTACTTACACAGCGTACCGTATGTACAGGTACAGTATCTCTTTCCAACGATACTTTCGAACCCCGTGGTATATGGCACAGGCTATAGAGTGGTGTTTACCTCAAGCACAAAATAAATATTTCATGTCCATAGCTTACTGCATGGTAAGTAGAATAACAAGGGCATTGCCAAGCAGTATATCGATACAACAATATCTCCAGGAAGGTTGGGATTACAAGGATAACCATATTTTTAAAAGCAATGTTTGTGGACGTAGTATGAAAGACGTTACTAAAAATAAGGAAGGACAGTAGCCTTCGTTTTAAGAAAAAAATGTTTATCACACTGAGAATTCACTTATTTGTTGCTCGACAATAATTTGTTCACCAAAACTATTCAAAATTCAAATGACACATCCTCCGTTACTCATCGCATGCGTAATATTTTGAGGAGAAGGAGCTTTCTAGTTTTTTTTTCCATGTTTATTGGTGAGACTTGGTGCTTTAACAATACTTAAAGCTATTGTCTTTGTACCCGTATGTCATGTTGGTATGAAATGAGGACCACTAGTCAATTCTCCTTTTAATGATGTAACTAGCAAACTAAATTTGATATGACGTACATGAAATCTACGAGATATGATGTAAGACAGTGATTATCAACCTTGGGGCCGCGGACCCTCAGGGGGGTTCCGTGAAGCTCGTTTGGGGGTCCGCAAATGGCAAAAGGGTCCGTGTTGGTTCCGTGGAAAAAAGCTAAAGTGCTTAGAAAAATTCAGACGAAAAATGGTATCCGTAATGTAAAATTATAAATCATACAACCCGTACTCCTAAAGTAGGAATCGTTCTCGTATCTTGTCTAATTTTTCCTCGTCAAAGCAGCAGACAAAGCCTCCTTTGACTCACTGCTAGCAATTTGTTACAATAGAGCAGACTTAAACAAGTTGTGCTACTACGGACCAATCCCATTCGATTTGAACATCGTCGCTGTTAACGGATTGGTAACGCTCTTATATTTCACATTACTTGTACGTTTTCTTTTCAGTTTCAATACCAATAAAACACAAAAGCAACGTAAAACTACGTTTACACATTTTTCATTCATTTTGCTTTGTTTCATTTGGTGCTTCTTTTAATTCTATGTCAGACAAGGACACCAATTCTGTTTTTTTTTTTTTCTCTAACCAAAGTAATAACTCAATGATACTAAATTTTAAGCCAGTATGTATGGCAAATACCTTGATGAGGAGATTATATTTTCAAAAATAGGCATACAGAGGTAATATGGTTTTGCAACAATTTCTCTTTTTCATTTAATTTCAGTTTCTTATAAATTGAGTAAGACCATCCGTTTCGCATAATCGTGAGTTGTAACTCAATCAAAAGATTTCGTTTGTCAAGACAGGGATTCCTCAAAAAGTATGGATTATCCTAAGGGATGAAAAAAGGTTGAGAACCTAGGATGCACTGTGCGACAATCAAAGGAGAAGGAAATCCCTGGAATACATTTACCAAAATGAAGCAAAAGTGTATGACAAACATCTTCCCAAAGTTTGATTCAAAGATATTGTTATTTGTCCAAGTTACACACTTTTGAAATTCAGAGAAGGGTGCTGACACTTTTGCCTAAGTGTATATGTAAACCCACTTGAGTGAGTCGAATAATAATATAACATAACCACTGTTAGCGGGAAATGTCTTTGTTTTCTTTACCAATAATTTCTACAGATCATGTGTATCGTGTAATAATCAAAAATAATCAAATATTTTGATTTTAATCAATGCTGTCAAAAATATATTGACAATGAAGTATTAAGAAATGCAAACGCTTTTCAATCACCTGTGATCACGCACGTGTGATGTTATTACAATCTCAAAATGGCAGCTTCCTGATTAACTTCTTATGAACATTCAAGTTGCAATATCTTAGACAGTAAACAACATATTTAAATATAATCTGGTGATGGTGGTCACCAAATGTTAATCTCTAAGTTTACATTGTCAAAAGTCCTGACTTTCCTCTCTTTTTTTTTTTTTGGAATTAATTTTTTTGGCCACTGTTACCGCCCCGAGTAATTAAGGCCATGTAATCGCGTTATCAAAATTATTCCTAACGTGAAATGTTATAAACTTGTCACAATATGGCAAGAGGACAATCATTTTTACCTATATTGGCTATATTATTGCCCTTACACCCACTGAGATTGGACAAACTATAGCCGCAGAAGAAATGAGGGCTGAAGATTATTGGCGTTGGCATATAGATCGATTGAAATTGGGGGTGTTTGTTGAAGTCAGCAAAAGAGACGGGCAAATAAAAAATTTGAATACCATGTGTTCTGCTTTAAGTGACAAGTCAAGTCTCAAGCGTGTCTTACTAAGTAACTTCATCCGGGAGTTAGTGCAAGAGATTAGCAATGAGAGCTGAGTACATTCCAATATGCTTTGGTTCAAGTGACCATGGCAAACTAGGTTTATGACAAATTAGGTTCTCAAAAATTGTTGATGAGGAAGGCCTAAGTCAAGTATAACATAGTCAATGAACTTGAATGAAAGTTGAAGTATATATGAGGTATATCCTGGCAGAGTTGAGCAGGCCAGGAGGTCAGGTCACTTGCTATATATACTTATTGCACGAATGTATTCTCCATAACTGTATTTGTTACTCTTGTGTGAATGCAACGTGTCATTTACACAATATGGTTGGTCAGGCGAAGAGCCACTAATGTTAATCATACTCATTATAGGAACACTTCAATAACTAACTCTCCCAAGCATTGTACCGTATATGTCATCTTGCTTGCTCGCGTTCTTCTTTTATCGTAATATACCGATGTGAAAGTGAGACATGAAGTTGTTCAGAAATGCAATTTAACAGAGCATTGAGGTTATTTTCGGGAAACATGGTCCAAGAACTTGCAAAATTAAACTACAATGTACTTTAACCGTTTCATGAGATGCAAATAACATCAGTGAAAGGGTCGAATGACCAACTCAGCAGAGATTAAAAGTATCCTTCTTTTTTTTTTTCTTTTTTTTTGAGGTTTCGCTGTTCATCATTTGTGATATTGTGAGATATGTGATGGGGCTTTGTTTTAGGTGATTCAGTTTGCAATTCCATCAGGTGCTCCACGGAGGCCAAGACTCAGTCCAGATAGACGGTTTTGTTTTTATTTATTCAGTAAATCTAATTTCCATTTGTTTGGTGACACGATTGACAGACAGAATTAATAATTTAATGACAGAGAATCAGATGAGAAAGAGAGAGATGTCTATTGCAAAGGGGATGATTAAAAGATGAGTACAAGTAGACAGTCCGTCTCCCTTGAGAGACTGAAGAATTGAGAGTACGGTCTTGGTTCTAGAAGTTTGTTTCAGAGTTCAAACGTTGGTGGCTTGGATAATGAGGGACAGTGGCGCAAATCCAAAGGGGCAATGGAGGCCTATGGTCCTGCAAGTGAAAAGGTGGGGCCAAAACCTAATCCACCCAATAATTGTGAATAACAATACTCATTATTTTTTATAGCTGCTTGGTCATTTTTTACATCAATTTGATGACAAAACATGACAATGTAATTTTATATTGCTATAACTGACGTAGTATGTGAATGTCTGTTGATCAAGACATTCCGTACAACCCGGCGCAGACGAAACAATTTTCAGTCGAAAACAATAAAGGCATGTCTTATTTATGTTTTCACTTTGCTTCCTAAATTAGGCCAGAGAGATCTATCGCTGCATTTTTCTAGCCCTTGCCTCAGGGTTATTCGGCCATACTACTTGTGCCTGGGAAAGAGAGCCCTACCTACTGTAACAGCACATCAGTAGTATTAACTTGTTGCTAAAACAACCGTTTTGACATGTGAAAATGTAACAAAACCGATGAGTCATTACACTAAAAAACTTCCGTTCGTAACAATCTTTCTGCAGCTTTTGAAATACTAAAAGCCAGGAGCTTCCGTTGGCTTGGTCCCCGGCCTGTGGATCCCCACCGAGACCTTGCCCCTGGACCCACCCATTAGGGCTTCGCGATTGTGGTGCACGTTACGCGTCCACAGTTTTACCATATACGTTTTCACCCCTTCCTCCCAAACAGATTTGCGTCCCTAATGATGGAGGCGCCGAAATATTGTCAATCAAATTTATCGACCATCCTTGGAGACAGGTTTATTTGGCTAGTCCACACAGAATTTCCATAATGTGCTGAAATCATGTCTCGAGAAGACCCTTTTCTGCATGCCATTGGGTGATATCGAGTCATATCATCATGGTTAGGGTTTTTTCCTTCGACGAAACCTTGTAATGTATGATATCATGTGAGGATTGGCTGGTTTTTATTTAAGATTGACATGAATATTCAATAGCGTTACCCACATTTTGAGACAAGCTGCAATTTCTATATCGCCAAAATGAACAGGATTTCGTTTTAAAAAAATAGTTTTAAAACATTATGTGTTCTCGGTCTCCTTCAGTCACTAATTTACTGACTGTAGCGTTTCTTTCTTTCTTTCTATTTTTTATTCTCCTCCTTGCCCTCATTAAGCAACCTCTAGACAACATCACAGCACATGTCGAACAAATTGTTGTCGTTACTATCAAATTATTTTCCCTACACTGAAGGCAGGTTAACAAACTGAAACCACACTGATTCATCTTCATATGATACTGGCAAAGTAATAAAAGAGACGTCATCATCAGTAATAGCAAAAGGATAGCGTAATGTAAACGGTCGTTGAAAGGGACGATTGACTTTTGCAAATATCATTAAAGCTTGTGCCAGTAAATGATGCTTCAAGCTGATGCGCAAATTACATATTTTACGTGCAACGTTACCCATGAAGAAAGCCAGCATGTTAAAATCTGTTAAGTTTCCAATTCGGCTGTGAATCTAGTCGCCTTTCCATAGACTGCTCTTTTTCTCTCTCTTTTTTTTTTTTGTTTTTTGTTGTTGTTTCGTTGTTGTGGTTACGAATTAACGGAACGTCTTTATACTTTTATTGCCTTCCTATGTATCTCACTATATGTGCAACTCATTTCGGTGTAATCTCTGCACCATTTAAAGATACATGCAACAAAATTTAAGAAAAAAAGTAAATTTGTATAATACTTAAAAGATTTTAGAAGTATAAAGTTAAATAATTCTGTACGTATTTCCAGATGAATTATCTCCAGTATATATTTACCAACGATGAATTTGAGAGAAACGTCCAATGAAGTCTATAGTTAGATGTGACAAAAAACCAAAATGGAAATTCGATTGCATCAAACTTTCCTGAAACAAATAGGAGTCTTTTCTTGTTGATGGCACGCTGTGCAGCATTTGTATATATGAATGTAGCGTTCTATAATAGTCGAGTGGTACAATAGCCACGCGCATGGTACAAAATAAAAATGGGCTATACCAAAGACCCCGCTTCGTCAAGTTAAACGTTCAACACTTAACATATTCACTATGGATTTGATTATGTATCGCTTATTATAATCAGTTACATATCCCTTGAAAATTCTATGATCCGGTAAGGACTTTCCGAGTGTCAGGAGGACCACCGGTATTGTAAAACAACTAAATGTGGAATCGTTATAAGAACTAGTCTCGGCAAAGACCCAGTCAATCCTTACCCTTGCTTTGCAAATAAATTTCCCCGCTATATTTCACTCAGTTAGTGGCGCTATTCCTAATGTACAACTCTGTCAAACAGCTTCTTTCTCTTCCATTTTACTGCACGACGTTCCGTGACGTCATGGGCTTTTGAACACTAAGGAACTGAAAAAGGTGATTTTTCAAGTATAATATCTCAACACTTAGAAACTATCAAATTATTAAAATCAAGAAAACTCTTCGCTTAAACACAAAAAACTACTGTTGATGACCACTTCGGCGAGCAAGCATGTGTAAAAGTAGGAATTTGACCCTTCTTATGAAATTTCTATAAATGTGTTTTCAACACCTCGTTAAATTATCTATCATGACATCGAGATGCAGTGAAACCACTCAGTTATTATCAAAATAGAAGGAAAACGTATCTCCTATCCACTGATATCAGTTTTGTTTCATCAAATTTCGTAAATGAGTCAGGTATTCGTCAAATATAAGACGAATCAGCTCCGTCCACATATACACGTGCATGTGGAGACTATTTACGAGACAGGAACGATGGCAAGTTGGCGGTCACTGGCGACTACTCGTATGTGTATAGGTTAGATGCAGTACATACAGAATGTGCAGTAAAATCGCTGTATCCCAGATTGGTGACTATATTCGATTGTGTCAATTAAACTTCGTAATTTCGGTGTTATGGAAAGCTTCTGTTGTCATGTGCAAATATCGTTTGAAATGTATCGAATAGAGCGAATGAGTCAGGTACTCGCAAAGTTTGAAGACACTGTTTGAGACGTGGAAAATAACAATCTCATTTCGATTGTATTTGTTTTTAAATATCGTACATAAAAGCTAAAAAATCTTTCAGTTATAAAGAGATGAGAGATGAAAGTGTCCACTTACATTGCTGTAATGGAAAATAGAGAGTCTCATTTTGAATAATTCAACAAACAGTTGGCCAGCAATCGTCAGTCTAGTTCCGCAGCATGCCTTCGTTGAGACTTTCCAGTGTAGGCAACAATGTAAGAGAATGAGTCACGTGACCTAATGAACTTGGCGGTTGATAGACTGCTAAGAATTGTATGTCCTCTGATCACTTTCGCTCAACACTCTAGTGATAATCGAATTATGAGAGCACGATGTAAACAAGAGTTAAGTTATTGGAAGAGGGGAACTACTATCGTCTTAACACAAGACTAGATAAGGACCAACGACAAAACAAAGAAAAAGGGGAGGGGTGTACTGGTCTGATATCATATACCGTACCCAACCCTACCCAGTCCCATAGAAGTATATTAACTAGAATATGACGTCACTCTTACTGCTCAGGCACCGAACAAATGGCGACGAACAATAAGAGGGGGCGTCAGAACAGCGATGCCTTCAACGTTTGCCGTATGCGATGTACGTACAGCCCGAGAATTTGTTCTTTGCATATCTTATTGAGATAACCTGATAATATGAGTGCATACGAGTTACGTCATATCCATTAGATGTCCATTGGTTTTATGAAAACGTATTTGCCATACAGAATTTGAGCTTCACTTATTGTTCTATGACGTCATTTATCTATTTCTGTGTTCAATCCCCATATATTCAAAGAGTTCCACGAGAGGTTATCAACACACTGTAGTTAGAAACGTGGTCACAATGAATTCAGCCACTGTTTATGGAAACAATTACGACGGACTAGAAAGTAGCGCAGTATACGGCTGACATGAATATGTGACGGCCCAACTTTCGTTTGTGTTTTCCTTGATGATTCCCAGGTTCACCAGTCCAACCGAAGGTATTTATCGCTTGTTAAAAATTGATTACGTACAGTGCTTTCCTTACAAGACCTGGAAACCAATGTTTTTCTTTTTTTTTCCTTTCGGGAGCTTTAATTTCTTAGACAGAGAGCTGATGATCCACACATGCATATTACAGGGAAATACTGAGAGCATCTCTGGCGTGGTCCACCTTTCTGATAACGTGATCACCTCGTGTAAATTTCGGGAATGTTAGAAAGCGCGACTACGTTTAACCAATGGGGTTATCAGAAAGCAGGTCACTGAGAGGGCAGAATCACACCTGGTCCTCACAGAATTTCCATAATGTGCTTAACTCATGTCTCGAGAATACCCTTTTCTGCATGATAGAACATGAGGTGATATCCAGAGATAGCATCATGGTTAGGGTTGTTCCTTCGATGAAACCTTATCATGAATGATATCATGTGAGGATTGGCTGGCAGAATTGGCGTCACTATAAATATTCATGAACCGTCTGAGTTCAGCAGCCAATCCTCACATCTTATCATACATGTTTATCTCTTCTGGAGAGGTACCCACCCTAATCATTATGGTATATCTGGCTATCACGTCATGTTCTATCATGTAGGAAAAGTTCTTCTCGAGACAGGATTTCAGCACATTATGGAAATTCTGTGAAAAATCTATGATTTGTATTGTGTTACAAATGAGGGATAAAATGGAAAGGTAAAGTCTATAAATTTAGTTTGGGTTGACACTATTTTTATAGGTTTGTTATTTGTGTCTCGTTGTAACAAGTGTTTATAGATGTCTATGGATCCTTATGAACCTACTTTACATTGGCACTCTATTTTTGAGGCCCCCAAGACTGGCCTTCGTTAGTTTGGTTTACTGTACCTTAAAGTATCTTGATGAAGGCAGAAACTTGCTTCCGTAACTGTGATTTTGCAAATCGTTGTGACTGTAAAATACCACACCTACAGACGTTATGGAGTTATCTAGCTAATTTCTATTTGAAACGGTGAAATAAACGTCGAGAAAGAACACCTTTCTGCCTTGAATTCTTAGAAGGTACTTTTCGTCATGTGACTACAAATTCCGCTCATTAGTGTGAATACTTAGAAGAATGTCCGCTGAATAGTACAGGACCAGCTCCTAACGTAGCAATGGTTGTTCTTGATTTCTCTTGCATACATATCACATATTTACTGTATGTGTGTGTGTGCGTGTGTACGTGTGTGTGGGTGCGTGTGTGTGTGCGTGTGTGTGTAATATCGACTGGACACACAAGAGGATCATATGTGAATGATTAAATTCTTGATATTTTTCATGAGTGAACAACACATCAGTGTTTGAATTCGAATCAGTGGTTGCATGTTACTAATATCAAATAAGTTAACTGTCAGGCTGACATTCCACTCGAGAATCAAATAGGCCTATGTACGTTAATTGCTCAGTGAGGAAAGTCCGTTAGTGAAGCAATAGTGGGAGTTTACTCTAGATTGATAGTTCGTATCAGCATTGTTGCCAACATGCTTAGTAGCTATACTTCGTGAACGAAATGTCCCAATGCTATATGCTGATTGAAATAATGACCAACTTGATTACGTAATTAGATCGTGTCAGGTCATGGCACTGTTCTGGATATTTCAACCACAGTTCATACATACGCCAAGACTGAGAGGAAAAGAAATCAAACATTCACTCTGAGAGTTTTTTACTGAAAAATGCAAAACATACTAATCAAAATCATGACGTATGTCATCAAAAACAAAATTAAGGCTATACAAGGGTTACTTTGGCTCGGAATACAAATACTGTACCGTTTTTGTCTACTAACAATTCTTTTCTTATTATTTGATAAACTATCCATACAACATTGGTTCACATTTGCATTACTCATAAACGAAGATCGATCAACTTAGGTTGATTTATAGGGTTAGGGTTAGCCCTCACTCTCTTATCCGCCCCCCCCCCCCCGCCCAACAGTTAACTGTGCAGCCACAGTAACGGTCGTCACTCTCCTCACTACTTCTTTAACTATTCCGTGAACCTAAAATAAGCTCTCTCTCTATCTTATCACATCTCTCCTCTGTCAAAGTATGGCAACGTATGGAGCTTGTAACAGTTCCGGCTGTGATCAGAGAAACACGTGTGTTTCATTCACACAAGTTCAAACGCTTTATATTTGCACTATGTGTGGGTACAATGTCACGTAAGGGAGCTTAAAAATCAGGGACCACGTCATTTTTGTTTCACTCAAGGGAGAGACCCTGCAGTGTCTGAAGGTGTATAGATGTTAAAAATAGTACAAAGATTAGTTATGAAGAAATGTAAGCATTCATAACGTGATAACAGTTTGGAATAAGGGTCAATCGATATACACGCAGTAAAAAAATAAATGTGCTGGTACAGAAACTTTGGTACCCACACGTACATAAGAACTTCCAGGGAAATTTCGACGCTACGTAGTTTTCTTTTTTTTTTTTAATGTCAATTTACGATATGTAACTGAGATGTCAAACCTCTAATTGTAAGTCCTACCTTTGGTATCGCCACATAATGTTTGTGTTCTGATAAAGAAAAATGTTCTGCAACAGAATTCCTTTGTGACTTTCAGGAAACTGTCGCCTACCCATGATTTAAGATATTGCGTAAATTCACAATTGTCTTGTAGGTGAACAAGATATGCCGCCCTGTAACTTTAAAGAAAAGTGGTCTTAAAAAAATGGTTGATTCAACATTTAGTAACTGTCGTTTTCCGACGTTATGTAACGAAGTCGACGTGACTGTCACGCGAATATTCTATATAACTATCTCACTTCTTTTCGCAGTGCGTGCGTGTGAACGTTACAAATACATGACATAATGGCGTAATTATTTTGTCTTTTGGAACACCGCATTTCATTATTATTATCATTGTAGCAACAGTCATTATCATTATTTCGTTACGATCATTTTGTTCTTCATCCCACCACATTTTAATAGGAGCGTTGAGAACCATTCAGCTGCCTCCTTGCCCGTTTAAAACCGTATACGATTCTGTAAGCGCATAATTATGTTAGCCCCAGGCTGAGTTACTTTTTCCAGGAGGTTCAAGGACCGTTTCATTGGCTGAGGCGCAACAGGTCTTGCATGAGCCTGCCATGACATGTCTGGCGACAAGTATATGAGAGTAAGGGATGGGCTTCTCATCGGACCCCTCCCCATCCATACACACACACCTCATAGAGCACACACACACACACCTCATAGACTTGTCTGTATGTGTCTGCTAGTCACAATGGGTACAATAAAGTATACATCTACCTGATACAGCGTTTGACCAATCAAACGGTTTTCTATTTTATATGGACATATTTCCAATTGAAAACGGTACTTTAATTCAAACTTCTTTTTCTTTAAAATCACAATTCAGACTTTTGTTGTAAATTTTACAGGACTTTTCTTTGAGAACTGTCCAAAAACAAAAACCAAAGCAGAGATGGAAAATACAGATGGAAAACAAGCTCCAAGGTATAGTCACAGGCTGATAACCTCAATAACAATTTTTTTTTTTCAGAAGGATTGCCGTCAATTTAAAGACAAGACATTTTCTAAAAAATGTTGGCATGGAGAAGTGAGTAAATTGGCCCCATTTTGTCTCTGAGTCCCTGTGGAAACAATACAAATCACAGACGGAGATGACACTACCATCCTTTTCCCGGGGCAGGGAGGCGCATTACATCATCATAATTACGTCAAGTGGCACTTCATCAAATTTAAAGAGGCTCATTGAGTTGTTTTGTGAAATTCACTCAATTTTTCTGAACCAGTCAAGTTTCCTTCACATATTAATGACAAACAGTCAAACTAAAAGGATCCCAAAGTTTTACATACGTTGGAACATTAATGTGAGTAACCAACGATTAAATTTGAAACTTTGTGACCAGACATTTTCACATTAGTACATTCACATGCACACAATCAGAGCAAGTAACGGTCAAAAATTCAAAAAAATTGACAGCTTTCATATAACTTTTGGATGTGAAACTTGATTAATTATGCTAATTGTGAGTATTGTCGTGTGTCTGTACACTTCAAAATCACCGCAATCTTTACTGATATCAACTCAATGAGCCCCTTCAATGGAGGAAACCTAAGCAACGTTGCAAGGAGTAAAGAGTGCAGTTGACCAATTGACTGCGGTCTTTTTCGTTTGTACATACACATACAAACTTTACAATGTACATTTTACTCTCAGTATGACATGATCGATTTTCACGTTTTTATGGTGTGTAGTCCTACGTCTTTTATTTGTAGTTTGGACTGCCACAGTAGCACAACCAGGTTTGAGGTGACAGCAAAGTACATACTAGGGTTTCCGTTATTTGCCGTAAATGGTGTAAGGAATAATTATGTACAGAATTGATTGCATGTGAGTTCCGTCATTCATTTTAAATTTTATTAACCATGATCTGACACTTACAGAAGCACTGCACAGTGGTAAGCCCAAGAGGTACAACTTTATTTTGATTCGGACAAATAATTTAGTCGAACTTTTTAGTTTTTTTTTTTTTTGTGGATGGAAAAATGACCTAGAGGTGATAAAAAATTTAAACACTTCTTTGTACAGAATATTCCGTGAATCGTCAGAACATGGATACATATAGGCCTACATTACTGATATAGATAAAACCGGGTAAATGACAAGTTACGTGACTTACCGTAAAAAGTTAGAATTATCAGCGTTAGAACTTCCTTCATGTTGAAGTCAGTAATGATTCGTCTCCGATATCTTCGGTAAACAACGACCACCTTCTGGCATACCAGTGAAGAGTGAGTGGCGGCAGTGTGACTACCGTTGCTCTCTTTAAAGCTCATTTATATCTAAATACTACTTGAACAATGGACATAATATTATTGGCCAATAAAATCGTATGGCCTAGATGAATATGCAACAGTTGTAGCTGACGGAGTAGCAAACTTTTCCTCACAGAAGTTACGTTTTGTATTGCAATTATGCCTCGAGAAGACTTTTCGTCTGCGTGTTACAAGATGATGAGATAACCATGCATACCATAAAAGTGAGGGCGTGTCCCTTCGAGAAAGCATAAACATGTAAAATATGATGAGAGTGATGGGCTGCTGCATAATCCGTTTTGTGATCAATTGATTCAGCAAGGACTCATGACTCGATTCCAATCGTGATTCGAAAATGGATCTCCTAGGATGACACAGAAATATTGGTTTAAAGGATACGAAATAAAACGAGAGCTGCGATTAATGCAAATCTAGATCAAACTGCACAAATTGGAAATCCGAAATTCTGAAAAGCAAGTTATCAACTCCAAAGGGGCCCCGAGTTTGTAGAGCATCCACCCTAAGAAGTGATAGGTTTTTGCCATATTCAAATTATGGTTCATATGTAGACACATATGGATACTTTTCCACAAAGCTTGTATGCAGTGAAGGTGGAACCGGATGGGGGGGGGGGGGGGGGACGGACTTTGGGTGAAGAGCTAGGGTTCCTCTATAGAGGAAATCCATTAAGATCCACCATGACAAAAATACGGTTAAGGCACATTAATCCCACCCCATTTGCAGAGTGCTCCAATTGAGGGTGCATAATCCATTGTATACGATTTTTGCACTATTTCGGCCCATCTGATATGTTTTGCCATTTTCAAGACATAGTACATTAAAATTAAGATTGAAAAGACCAAATATGTACTTACAGGTTTATGTCAAGTTCATCTCTACGATTTTTCCTTCCACATTATCAATGCACATTCCTTGACCACTTATCCTCATTGGCAACGTAAGCAGTTTCAACAGAGAAGGGAGCCTCGTAATTAGAAAGATAATAAAAATGTTGATTGTTTTGTGAAAATCACGTGACCTGTGGGGGGTAGGACTAACGAAAACCGACATGTGTAGAAGTGATTTGTTCCAAAATTCCCGAGCAAACCTTAGTCATGAAAAATCCATTTTCCGTGAGAATAGATATTAAGTTGGAAACCACAAAGTGAACGTTCTTTTTCGCCCACACCTTCAGTCGGAAAGGTTCGATAATATCACATAAATATTTTGAATATGCTTCCGTTTGACCACCGCGTGAAGCTATTAAAGGTTAAATGATTTTAGTCTCACTACCTTAGTCGTAATATATTACGTCTAAGCTAACTATACAAGTCCGTTTGAAAGCTATGAAAGCATATAAGCGCAATAGAGAAAAAAAATATTCTGTAATTATCGCTTACTATTTTTATAGCTGATGAATATAATTTGTGATTAAAGATATTAATCTGCACTAAAAAATCATTAATCTGTCATCACAGATGATTAATCTCTCTATGAATATATTTTCTTCATGACCGTAATAAGCTCTCATAGCAAGCAAAGTTATGAAGTTCATTTTGCGTTAATTCGAAGCCACCTTGATTGGTGGCAGCATTCACGTATTAAATCTAAGATAATTCAAATGAATTATCTTAGTATTAAATACAGAGTCTTATTTTACCGCCCTGATCTCATGATATGTAATGTGAACCGTCACATTGAGCTATAGTTTACGTTATTTCTATGGACCAACATCGTGATAGTTCCCTCTATGCGAAACTCAACACAAAAACCAACATCGAGACGGTTGACCAGCGTCTTCCCTGCAGAACGGAGTTTTAGACTTTGTACCCAACATGAAGGTTCCCCTCGCCGATGACTCGTCTGCGAAGTACCCCATCCGAGGGCAGCCTTCTTTACCACATTCTTTACATTTACCGTCTTCGAACTTTTCCCAAGTATTACAGGGATGTCCGACGAAAGGACATGTCGTCGTGATACTCTCGAGGAAGAGATCTAAGGCGTTCAGATGGTCGCACAAATTTCGCGCCAGCGAAAAGGTGCAGGCGGGTTGTGAAAATCCGTCGTTAGGGTAAAAGTCAACGTCACCTAGCTGTAAGACAAAATGTTTACACAAAATGTAACAGAGGGATTATCGGACCATATACGTATGAGAGTGGGCATAAGGTACAATATTACATTACATTATTATATATATATTTTTACTCGAACAGGCAGCACTTACATTGAATACGACGGACCAGTAAGCGAAAAGTGGAATGTTTTCATTGTTATATAGTAGTACCAAGTTATAACTGAAAATGAAGGAATCCACAAACGACAATTAGTTTAAATTTTGTTAAGGTACTGCATCGACAAGATGATACGGCGTTCCATGATGAACTCTGTCAACCACTGAACTAAAAAAACAATGGAAGGCTCATTGGCCGGAAATAATATCGCCGCCGGCGACATGCGGCACATGACCGCTGCCATTTTGCAAAGCCCAAGAACGCATCGATATATCGACACACTGAACTTAAGGTCAGTGCAGCAACACTGTAATAATCTGTCACTTCCACTAACTTTGCGAAGTACTTAACTTTCACGCAATGATTGGCTCTTACTCTTAGTTTGGCCATAGTATTTAACGAGAATGCCTGCTTGTGTAGCAGTGAATTGTACGAATCGTTCCGATCAACGTACAGGGAAAACTTTTCACAAGTAAGTGGACAAAATAACTAGAATTCCGATTACGCCATGTATTGCGTCCTATCCTAACAATAGAGTGACCACAGGCTATCGGTAACACTATGGATGGAAATCGAATAAGAAATCTGACAAATCTCACTTCTTTGCGCAAGTTTCATTGTTTGTAGTCTAACATGTTTTCCTTAATTTGCCCTCCACTAAGACCAGTATCCAATCAAATTTTTCGGATTGCTTAAACCTAAGTTAGAATAGGCCTAAAGTTAGGCCTACACTAATTCAGTACACTGGTCTCAATAGTCACGGTCTAAGTTAAGTAACTGGCCAGTTAGTTGAAAACCAGTATGGAAATGGAGCCACCGGACGTTCATTGTTTGCATCGTTCATGCAGGCTACGCCTTTTATTAAATAGGCCTACTAATGCTTCAAAATTAGGCCAAATCACTTTTATTACACGTTGGGAAGCAGGAATGTGCATTAGGTCAGAAATTGAAATTAAATTGTATGCGAAGTTGTAGGCCCCTAGACCTATACCAAAATCATTATGTTTGCACACCGGACATGTCCGGCATACAACCTCTAGTTTCCAATCTGGTTTCCACTTGATGTGATCCTTTGTTTGCATGTTGTTTAAACTAGGCCTATGAGTTGTATATTTTGTGAAGGATTATTTTGATGAAGGATTATGAAATATGAACGACCATGCTCGAATCACCCAGGGAGCCGTTTTGCTAGCCCAGGCCTGATTGTGATTTTGGAAAAAAATTACAAATTCTTGACAAAAAGTTATCTAGCCACATCTAAATTTAGACGAAAATCTTGTCAGATGGAAATTGGGGCAAGCATGAAAGATTGCCATCCTTGTCATCTTATGTTTGAATCGATGGTAGGGCTAATCCCATTTTCTAAAGGTGGCACTGATGAGTGACAGTTAACTTTAGGGTACAGTAACATTGTGTCATGTTGTCTAGAGTGTGACTCCATTCAAATATGCATATTCCAAAAGCACATTACGGAACTCCTCAAAAATCGTATGAGTTGAGAACTTGACACTAGTGGTTTGTGATTATTAAAGTTTATTATGCTTGCATTCAGTCTGGTATTTACTGTAGTGGGACCAGATTGTTTACAAGAAAATTAATTGGCATTTGTTGACTGTGACAAGGGATCAACCGTGATCATTGCTTACCAAAGGAACATTTTTAACTACACCAAAGATATGTTTGTATTTATTCCATCTAGGTTTCCCCTCAAGAATCCATCCTATCTCAAATAATGGCTTGTGAAGATGAGAACGGACAGATGGACACCTACAAAATACTCTGTCATCTGCTCAGACCACTTTGAGGGACAGTGCTTCGACCGCACTGGCTAAACAACAAGATTGCGTGCAACCGCTGTACCAACTTTGTTTAGTTTTCCGGCACATCTTGTCAAGGTAAGTACTTTGATATCTTGGCTGGTCACAGTCATGTCAGCTTATAACAAGAATATTCGAGTCTACAATCTTGGAAAAATTATATTTTGACTCTTGCTGGGTGGTGCATATAGAGTATTAGGCATCTATGTTGGGGCTTTATTATCAAAAGCCAAAAAAGTATGTTTTGGCAGCAACAATTTGTAGTTTGTTGGTATCAAACTTTTTGCACCACCAACCCCATGCCACCCACCCCTATAAATGTAGTATTGTAGAATTTCACCCATATCTTGCAAATTATCTCCAACACTGCAAAGGGAGCAGAGGTGTCCAAGTAATCTTTTCCAAGATTGTACACCTATAGTCACTATATAAGTCAGCCCAGTGATGCTTGGAACCTGCCTTCCCCCTCCCTCAGACCCTCTCGCACCACAATCGTTTCACTGCAATTTTTAATGAAATCTTCTCAAACTACCTTTTAGCTAATTATTGATTAAGCATTGTGTTTACATCACTTCAGGTGATCTGTGCAGCTACTCACTGCAAGAATTGTTACAGTGTGCTTTCACATTATCATACTTTTTCAGATTGTGAGATCTTGTAAGCCTCCACTGGAAAGGACATGTGAAACCCTGGACCCAGAAGGAAGTCGCTCTGAGTTCAGCTGCACCGAGCCCACTGATCTCATCAATCTCAAGCCCAACATCAATGAAGACCAACTTTTGAGTGCAGATGCGACCCAAATGCACACATACATATTGCCCATCTGTGTTGGGGTGGACTCAGGGGAAGGGGCAGGGTGATGTCATTTAATCTGGTAAAGTGAAAGACCAGGGAAAGAGAGTTTACACATGATTAACATTATTCAAATTATGCACGTTTATCTACATATTCATTATCTTAAAGTAATTATCATGTTTACATGCAGTAACACTATTTGAATTGCTTAGCATGGAAAGTTGGAGACCATTTTCTATTGTGAGGCAATGTGGAAATAGTAATATAATTATTTCCTCAGTTGGAAAAAAATAACAATAAATAATCCTTGACTTGTCAAATCCAGGAATGTGTCTGTCAACATATGTGTGTATGTGTCTGTATGTATGCATGTTTGTATATGTGTTTGTGACTTCTAAATAAGTAACAAACAATTTGTCTAATCTGAGTGAAACTTGGTGTGCATGTTCTCTATATATGGTTTTAACCAACTTGAAGTGCCTCAGTGGGGCACTTAACTAACTCAACTGGAGCACTAGGGGGATTTGATGTTTTGTTCGTCCTTTCACAGTTATGGATCCAAGATCTAAGGATCCTGGATTCGGACCATTGCGTTGGAAGAGTGCAGGAGCCCTTTGAATTTGGTGCTGAGCCAAGGGCCTTTTGGTCACAACTCCAAACAGTCATCTGCCCAACATCTTGACCCTTTCCCCCAGACTGTCCCTCAGATAAGCTCAACAAATCATCAGATTCTGCCCAATAGACTGGAGACTTTACACACACACCCAGCATGAAAATACATGACTCTTTGTGGCTTTTATCACGACTGACATTTATGAGCAATGGGGATACAGTGCCCTGTAGTAGGACACTGATTGCGGGGCTCAATCTCACACCACTTGGTCACCAAACCCTACTTTCAATCCAGCCTTTTGGACTCCTAATTCATCATCCTGACCTTGGCCATCCTGACCTTGGCCATCCTGACCTTGGCCATCCTGACCTTGGCCATCCTGACCTTGGCCATCCTGACCTTGGCCATCCTGACCTTGGCCCTCATCTATTTGGTTCGGCGGATATACCTAAATTTTGTCATTTACCACCCCTTAACTCCCAAATTTTGGCAGATGGAGGCGATTTTCGACATAACAAGGAATTTTCCGGTGGGGCCCTTGGAGGTCAAACATGTCATGGGGGATCAAATGGAAGCGGCACCTGAAAGTATTGTGTACTGGCATAGCAACCTGACATTGTGTGTGTGTGTGTGTGTGTGTGGTGGGGTGTAGATTCGTCTTGGGGGCGGACATGCACAACAATCGCTGAGTTTTAGGGTCCGTCAGTCCCCTTGCCTGCGCCCATGCTCTCAGGTCCCTTTCCCCACGTTGGTTAGGTTAATGTGGCCACTGGGAATTAGTTCCGCGAGGGGTTGATCGGGCCTCGCAAGTGGTTTCCCTTCTCTCCCCAGACTTCCCCAGCATGCCAGGTGATGCTGGCCATACAGGTGTATCACTGCCCGATTGCTGGCATAAACATTTCTTTTATTTATTTATTTATTTATTTTTTTTTGCAAATCCTCCAAAATTTTCTCTGAACATTCAGAATAATATTCAACCTATGTGTAAGTCGTGGATACTCGCGAATAAATGTAATTGACTAATAACATAGGCTATCTCAACGCTTTTCCATGCCCCAACACACATTCGCTATGCCTTATGTACAGTAGTGGCGTGGCAACCTCCGAGCAACGTGAAGGGCTTAGCAAGATGGGGACACCGTGGGAATTCCGGCGACACCCCGCAGTGTGTGTTTTGACTGGCTATGAGCCTTCCATTGTTTTTTAGTTCAGTGGTGTCAACGCATCAAGCTACAATCTTGGACAAAATTCCTTGGGACACTCCGCCCCCCCCCCCCCCCCCCCCCGCTCAATGTTGGCTATAGGATTGCTGTTCAAAGGGTACATTCACTTCTATAGCGCAACATTGGAAAGGGGCACGGGGTTTCATGTTATCCTCTCACCTAAAATCCAGTATTATATTTGCAACATACGACAAAGTGTCCCAACAATTTTGTCCAAGATTGTCTGAGAATTTCGAGGGGTTAGAAGCATGCGCAGGGCACAGGAAAATCGTCAGTTTCAAACAACTTAAACTGCAAAATGTGGGGTGATATTCCTTGCAACAAGAAACAACAGCAGTGCATGTTCGGCATGTTTGGGGCCTATATTGAAGTTGGTTTACTGTAATAATATTATTGTGTGAATGTTGACAATGTTATTACGGAGTAAAGGGAGGAATAAGTCAGTCAAATCCATGTATTTGCACTAAATGTGCTACATAAAATGCAGTCATTGGGGAGGTAACATCTAAACTCCAATGCATGTTGTCGACCAGGAAACTACTTTAAAACATTTTTTATGATACAAATAACGTACTTTCGGCTCAAACTCTGATAATGAGACAGGTACCGAAGAAAAAAACAACGAACAAAACAAACCCCCCCCCCTCAAAAAAAAAAACTTACATGTTAGTGGTCCGTTGAAGAAGATCGATGTATATGTGTTATTTATTCAAATTGTTCACAGTGATGACGTGGTGTGTGCTGTTAAAGTAACTACGTTTAATGACTATTAGGACTTACTTTCAGGTTAATCTGGGTAAAAAAGTGTACTATCATTCTACAAAAAAAAACCCTAAAATGCAAATTTAATTAGTGTGACGTTTGCTCATATTCACATAACAGTGACATTGTGGCACCCATTCTAATGTATTGTACATGGTGCACTGTAACATGTCAGTAATTTTAAGAGGTTTCAACGGACTTTATAGTACATTTGCCGTTAGAGCTATATCATTATATTGATATACATATATGTATTACCTTATGTTATATATGAATGAATGAAAAATGAGAAGTTGACAGACATTTGAGTTTATGAATGGATAATTGAGCAGTGAAAAACACTATGGTCATGACGTGAATTGAACCCCGGCCTTCCCATCCAAGCTGACTTAGACCTAACAACAGCGTCCGACAGTATAGGTTAATGAAACCCACGTTCTACCAAATGTTTTGACAGGAAAATTTAAGCAACCCGTAGGAAAATTGCGTAGATTACAAGACTGGAGATTACTTACGTTACCAGCTTCATGCAATGTAAAAATTGCAGTCACAAATCTTGATTTAGCGGCCAAAAATGTAAAAAACCAGCCTTTACTAACGTTCTACCATTATTTTAATATTAAGCTGAATCTACAGTTCTGACTTTAACGCATTTTGGTAGAACGTGGAGCTACTTCAGAACACATTATAACTGGGATTCCTACCAGCATTCTACAATTGCAGTAACACTCCTGTTGCAACGCAATGCAACAGCTGCTCATCAATGTTATTTCTAAACGCAACTATTTCTGTCCGCATCCAATACCATGAAACAATCTATTCATTCATGATCACTCCTTTTCAACAAAAATATACAAATAAACCCCCAAATTAAAATTAAACTTGTTATGTTAATAGTCGAAATTCAGAATACTTTCTTTTAAAAATCCCCAGAAGAATAGGCCCCAATAAATATTATTTATGATGCACCTTGTCCAAAAATGTTCAATTTTCTTTCGAAATTTCGCCCCAAAATTGCTCCCAAAAAACTCAGACAATCTTGGACAAAATTCCTTGGGACACTCCGCGCCCCCCCCCCCCCCCCCGCTCAATGTTGGCTATAGGATTGCTGTTCAAAGGGTACATTCACTTCTATAGCGCAACATTGGAAAGGGGCGCGGGGTTTCATGTTTTCCTCTCACCTAAAATCCAGTATTATATTTGCAACATACGACAAAGTGTCCCAACAATTTTGTCCAAGATTGTAGGTCGCTATCAAAGAATATCTAGTTCTTTGGTGGCTATAGAAGCTGGGTCGTGCATATGCACTCTAGAAAGCACTTTCTCGACTTGCTATATTTGGTGTTATGTCATCGAACGGTCATTTCTGGAAAATGCTCGAATGGAAGTTTCGAGACTCGATTATTTATGTTCTCTCATCGGTAACGACGGAACGACTTTCATGCCCTGATCTGATGACATCTCTCTTGATCGACAACCCTGTCACTGTCTGAGCGTTCCTCTAAACTTGCTCGCCTAACGTTTACCAACTTCAAATCGCCGCCTAACCTGCAGTACTTCAACGCTGCTGTGGTCTCGACTGTGTCATCTCCATTGCCCTTTGAACACACTGCTAGGCTTAATCCCGAAGCCTAACCATTTTGATGTGGTCCTGACTATCCTGAATTTTGCTGTCCGACGCCAAAGCATCTATTCTGATCAGACACTGCGAGTTAAATTCCTGTCGAGAGCTGTCACTAGTTACCAGTTAACCAGGTGCAATCCTTAAAGTTTATTAAGCCTCAGGCTCATTGCTAAGCTTTAGTCAATTGAACGTCATAATCATTTTAGGATTAATCAAAACATAGCTGTGCATTGTAATCTGTCTGAACCTAAAGCCAGAATGAGAAATTGAAGATCTAGTTGAAACTTGAAGCAACACTCTCGTTCCATATATCGTCTGCTTGGAAATTCTTAATGTCTTCATTGCTTGACAGAATATACTTATGGGTGCATTATTCTGATTTCTCACAGAAGTTTGTGAAAAAGTACTGTTGTGGACTCCTTAAGTGATTTAACAATGTGTGCGACTTCCATTTCACTTTCAGTTTTGTATTAGATATTACCTCAACTACTGACACTCTCTTGGAACTTACATATTGATGCTTTCATAATAGGCACGTTTCTCAAGTCACAAAGGCACGTTGTTAATTACAAACTGTGGTTGTTAATTTGCTTTAAACTTATTGATAATTACGGGTTAGGACATCTGGATTACCCTACGTCACTGCATGTCAGTAACAAATCAATGTTGTCAGCAAAAGAATATCCCTTACCGGGTATATGTTTCCATAGAAACCGTCTGTGTGGATGACGTCAACGAAGTCAGCATCGTTGGGATCAAGTTTACACTCTGCTTCAAAGATTTGTTGATCTTCATCGAAACCTGGTCCGGCTGGATCGAGGCCTTCAGTGCAAAGAAAAAGAAGAAATAAAGATACAATTCACAGGCATAATCAAAACAGAAATAAAATCGGAAACAAAAACTAAAACAGGAGACTTTGCCAACTTGAAACAATAGATGCCTCTGTGCTCTCATCATGTGGTCTACATTGACACGTTACGGTTGTAGAAGACTGAGATTCCATGATTATGAGAGACATTTGTTTATAATTTATAATTTTATATTTTATTAATTTATATGGCGCCCTTATCTACCGCAGACAGAAGAAAGACGAATCGCGATGCTGGATCGTAAATTTTGCAATATTCATGCTTAAAAAAGACAAAAAGGAAAATTGCACTGACTTATTGGTCAGTGCAACAAGAAAGAGTAAACCAAGAGAAAATAGAGAGTGCCCGATACAAGTTCGAAACATATATACAACGTCGATGGACTAGGGAACTGTCTATGAATTTGCAGCTCCCTGGATGAACTTCATCACCGTCACATATTCAAATGTCTCAAAATGAATCGAACAAATTAAGGCGTATAGTGGACTTAATTACCAGTTATTCGTCGGATACCCGGGAGGTATTCGCCTACGTAACCAGCTGTATGTGCACCAAGACTATGGCCTATTAAATGGATCTTCGAAGCGCTCAGGTCTGTCGTTTTGATTAATTCTCTAAGCAAGAGGGTGATTTCCCTAGCTACAACGCGGGTATTCTGGCGTACTTTGTAGTATATATTCCAGGGATTCCATGAAGAGAATTCTATCTTTGCGCCCTTAAACCAGTCGATGAAGATGATGTTGCAGTTACCCTGCAAATAAAAGGAAAGATCACAGAATAAGAAGCAGTGATGGAGCACTGTATGTGTAGGCATCGGGAGATACGAAGATATGATAACACCACACAAAATAACGAGTATTTACCCCCCCCCCCTCCTTTCTACCCCCACACACATACTCAATTCCATCACGGTATCTTCACTCTCTCTCTTTATCTCCATTCGCCATGACCACCCCATCTTTCCATCTGAATGATGTGCAGAAGTTTTGTGATCGTAAGTCCATCATGGAAACATATGTTACATTAGTTTAATTTCGTGTCACGAAATTCCGTATGTTGATTTTTTTTTATGTATTCATAAACCCTCAGTGTATACAACTATGCAGTCTACTGCAAATAAGAAATGGCTCACCCTTATAACCCCATTCTACAAATACTTACCGCGTAACAACGATCTTTTCATTATCGTCTCATCTGGAGTTAATTATATACTTTAAATTCACTTCAGGTATTTATAACAGTATGGTGCATGGAGTAACTTTGGGGACCCTACAATTACATGGTTTGCAACAATGTGACCCCCCCCCCGAAAAAAAAACCCCGAAGAACATTCAAATATACACAGCAAAAGCTTTGAGAGATTTTGCCTAATACGTGTTGAATTAATTCGGCCGGTTCGACAAGCAATATTTACGCATTACACAAAACAACCATTATTCACACGTGCGATGTACTTTATAGTGACGTCATGACGTTTATATCTGAAGTGCCCTCGTCTTGCAAGGTAGTTGTGTTTAAGTTATTTCAAACAGGCGGTAAGAATATAAGTCTCTTCCATGAAGTCACTCAATTGCGACTCCAGGGTTTGTGTTTGTTTAGCTTTGGTATATGTTTACTACCGCAGAAATATGAGTTTAAGTATATAGGTGACCAGCGTAATTTGCTGTTTATGGGAATGTTTCAGCAAAATCCTCACGGAATACCTAAAAAGTCTCAGACTATTTTTAAGATGAAAAAAAAAGCAGAGAGCTAACCTACCAAATCGAGAATCGCATCTTTTGTTTTAACATTAACTTCGTCGAGTATATTCCCATTGAAACCGTGAATAAACACTTTGGTTTCCAGCGAACCGTTGAAAAACGATTCGGATATTACTCCGTCTGACCGCCAGTCTGTAATATCTTGGTAATGGTCACGGTTTCCATTGGTAAAAAGATAAATGTGGGTGCCTATCTCTTCTGGGCTTTTTGGAGGAAAGAAGAATTGCTCCGAGTGACATGAAGGAGTTGAGGAGAAACAACCGTATTCTTGGAAACAAACTTTCTCGGCAGCGGTACCTGCGGAGTCATTTAGAGGAAGATGACTCACCAATTTAGAAAGAAAAAATAACCTTAAAAGAAACCAAAGTCAAGTACTACAGTATTAGTATAAAATATAATAACAGATATCTCCTTCATTGGGTGAAAGACATTTCTTTATGCAGTAAGGGCAAGCCAAATTTGAGGTATCCATAATGTGTTTAGAATTTAAGCGTCACAAGCACACGACACACACCTTACCTCTTTGTGATAATGAAATGATTACATACGATCACCAAGTGTGACCATTCGGACTAATATTGCAAGTGTTCAGTTAAAGTTGAAGTTTTTCACTGTCAAAAAAGGGTCAAGGTGTTTTTGACTTAATTGAGCCCTTACGTGACACAATTTAAGAAGTCTACTGGTATGGACTACGGATATGATATAACTCTGCAGTCCAAGGCACTCGAAGAACCAACAGGGATAGCTGAAAATCAACATAATTGGTATTCTTTGCGACTTCAAATGAAAAGTGTACTTGAATGACTACCGTACACTGTAGACACTTAGTGGGTTAAAAATCAGCTCGCAAGGGTTTACGTAAGTTATATACCTTGAAGATACGGTATCATATACCATGTAACGGTGCTCTCTACTGATGTTGAAGAGTGGGGGTCACAAACCCAGAAATTTTTGATAATTTAGAACCTAACAGGTGCAAAATGGTGTCATTTTGACACAACTCTTGCTCTATTCGACATGGCAGTAGCCTAATGTTAAATTTTCTTCAGATATCTTGGAGCGCGACGGGGGCCCTGTTTTTAAGGAGACTGAGATACGGACATATATTTTACGCACAGCAAATAAATGTATTTGGCAAAATTGTCTGTCTCACGTCAACATATTTGCAAAGTTGCAACCTAACTCCAGTAACAGTGAAGAAGTAAATGTTTCTGCTTACAAAGACATCAATTCAGTTTTTATGGGGCCACTATCGTAGATAGGTAGCCCCCCCCCCCCCCTCCGTCTTAATCAGGCACTGGATGTCTGTATTTTTGTCTTCCATTTATGGGAAAGTTTTGGTTCGTACCCACTACCCTTCTTGGTTACGTCTACTCTTTTCGTGACGTCGAGAATTGTTAAGAAACTCCTGATATATACGACAACTTTGGATGTTTCTTTTGCTATAACAGAAAAATTCAGTTGGCACGTGAAATTTAAAGTGCAGAGAAAAACAACACAAACAAAATCTGTTGATTTTGAAGACATGTGGCTAACAAGGAGTATACTTGATTACGGTTTGCGAAATGCATTTTACAAAAACTTTGCAAATTTTTAACGGATAATCCACATTCTGGCAAATTATACCTTGCAATCAAGATGGAGGTTTCATCTACAGAAAAGCCACAGTGCGCCCGTCTTTGCTTTTGACCAACAGAGACCACTCCCGTGATTATATATATATAGAACGCTGTTTTCTTACCGTACAAGTTATCGAGTACAATCAAAATCACTGATGATAGAAATGCAGTCCGAGTAGGTCCGGCATCAGGTCCTGACTTCATCTTCAAAGACATTCTATCTTTGACGTGACCGACAAAAATGTATCGATAAAAGTTTAACAAAATTGTGTACTTTTCACGGTGCAGTTTTATGGATTCGTTGCGGAACGTCAGCGAATAACGTGACCTGTTTATTGACACGAGAACTGAATAGGATGACAAAAGATTCCGATCTCGGGTTTTTGGAGAATCATCCAATCGTGGACAGGAATGTGTGAGAGGTTGGCTGATGAAAGATGCAACAGGTATTTTGGGTGCTTGCCAGATCCTGTATGTTGCGTAATATTCCCCAGGTGAAAACGACGTGACTCACTTTAACTTATTGATATTGACCAACCAACGCAAACGTCACTGTTCGGTTAGGTAGGAAGATGATTTTCTTGCGGTATCTAGTGGTATATTTTTCCAAAGATTTTCCCGTACGATCCATGTCTACCGATTCTGCGTTACGCTTAGATAGTCTACCCACAATGGTAGCTGTCATGTAGGTGGTGATGGGTGCCACTCGGAACTGACCCCTCACCCTCCCTTCCTGGAAGATGCACCCCCCCCCCTTCCTGGAAGATGCACAAATGCCGTTGACTGTCTACAGGTTTTCAGTGATAGAAAGACTTTTCCAAAGGCGTGAGGAAGGCCTCCTAAGACCGTTTCCATATCACTGTACCACAGGTTTAACCGCCGGCTACCAAGCAGATTTCCTAGACGCCGGCAGTGTGTAGGGGTGCTATATCTGCTCCATTACTTTACCTCCTTTTTGTTTTGTAAACACTTTAATAAAAAGTCAGTTCGCTATGGTACCGCCAAATCATACGAAATGAATCCATAAGTCCATCTCTTCCCCCTTCTACTTTGCAAATTGTAAGAACGTAAAACGCATTGCTAAAATGATGGACAAATATTAATTCTGCGGGCGACAATAATTCATTATTCATATATTTTAGCGTTGACAGTAACATTTTGAAAATGATAGTTCGGAACCGGCAGTATATGTCCTCTGTAAGCTATGAGTCACGCCGAATGAGACGGCCATTTTTCTGACGACCCCCTTAATCCTGTTGGCAAGTGTGGTAATCCTAAATGGGAACTCTAAAAGCGGATTGATGTGACTTAAGGTATAGCTGCGACATCGGATGGTAATCCAGGTTCACAAAAAAAGCATCCTTTTTGTGTGTTGTAGAGGACTTCAGAATAAGAAGATTGTACCGAACAGTGAAAAGCCATATCAAATCACATCCTCTCAAAACATGTGGAGGGGTGTAGACCCGAGTTTAGCTGAAAAGGAACACTAGTGCTGAGTATTTTCATAATAATTCATGGTATCGCAGTGGCACCTCCGACAATCGATCACAAACTTTCCCTTACCAAGGAACGCATAATTACACCCGATGAGATATGTGGGATCAATAAAAACACAAACGAGACCATGATTTTTCAGGGAGTATACTGAACATTTATTTTGGTTTTTACTCAAGTGAGTCACTGTCATATCTTACCCAACATTAAAGTATTTCAATTTACTTGCTATATCTAATTTTACTCTGAATTCGTCCTCAGTGCTTTTTCCAGTGAGGTAGACTACTTATAAAAAGGATAAACGGTATAGCTCCACCCACGATGACGCAAACAGATGACCACTTTCTCACGTCACGAGACATCAGACGTTGATTAATTCAATCTCCCTGTATATATATTGCACGATATTACATCCAGCTTCCTCTCTAAAAGCTGTACTCACCCCAAGTATCACCCTACTCCCCCCCCCCCCCACTCCCCTTCCCACATCACTTCCTCTTTTAAGAAATACACAAAGAAATGTTTTTTTTTTCTTACAAAGATATAAATATGGTGATAGTTTTCATTCATAGAAACAGTGGCTTTATGGTGCGGTAATGTTTGTTTCTATGCAATATATTATGTGTATATGTGACCGTGGTACGTTCTGTAATAACGGAGGATAAGAAGATGTGACACGCATCTTTCATAAGTCGTAGCACTTTCTTCAAAATCAGGTGTAAGAATATATCTCTTTAACAGATTCGAGGCAAGTTACAACCTGTCAATGGCAAATTCAGTCAGAAAGGGTGCCTCAGTAGACAGGAAAAATAAAATAGTTAAATTTGGAATGTTTCTTGTGTTCATAATCTTTATGAATATGTTATGTAAGATATATCATAACTACATGTTCCTTAAAGGAATGAACATCGGACTTGTACAAGGTGAAGCCCTGCCCAAATGTACGATACAAGAGTAATGAATGATGTAACCGTAATTCTGTACACACAAACGTAATGCAGTGTAAATAAATACTGAACAGAGATACTATACTTTGAGAAAGATTACAACGTTCCCGTCAATTTACTCTTACCGCATTCCACATACAAAGAATGCCCCCTGTGATTGGTATGTGCACCCTTTAATCACTTTATTCACAAGAGACGGTTTCCAAAGTACATTGTGCAGTCACCACACTTGATACTCCGCAAAAAACGTCAGAGTTTATTCAGAAGTGACCCAGTAATACATTCCGGTCTTCGGGGGGGGGGGGGGGGATTTACCTATGCTGATCGAAGTCAACATTCCAATCCGTTTCCTTTCCTTCTCCATTTCCTCCCCACGCTCCCCCCCCCCCCCTCCCTCCTACAGATAAAGAAACTGCTAATGTTATCAGTCTTAAATACAGTAATAAAATTTCATAAGTTTCTCAAGTTAGTGTTGTGTTTTCATCTATGTAATGCACTATGCTGCTAATTAACATGGGGAGTTTTGTGTGATTAGGTGCAACCTAAAACAATTTAATGTATTGAAATTACACACAACCAAAGAACGCAAGCTTCATTGTTACCACACAACAGGGATGGACAAAATTGCAAGGTGCTCAATAATGCTGTCTGGTGAGCAATAACTTCCCTTTTTTCTTAAATGCCAACTTGTTCACTTTAAAACATAATGATGTATTGTTAGAAACAATGAATGCTAAGTCTCATGACGTGCTAGGAGATAAAAAGTCAATGTTTTCACATTCAAACATGTACAACTTCGAAACAAAACTGAAACACTGTTTCATCATAGCAACATTTATGATGCTGCCAAACGACACGCACATGCACATTTTTAAAACAAACATATTTGAAAAAGATTAAGATATCGGGATGTTCAGAAACTTCGTCTTCCAACATAAATGTATCTTACCATCAAAGATATAAATAAATTATTGAGATACTCACAACTCTGTGTAAATACCTGAGCCAATAACAGTGAGGTATCCGAAGTTAGTTGAAGCAAATGTCAACTTCCATAAAAATATTGAGATTATGATTCCATTAGGGTCCTATATATACAACTTTCCATCGCATACACTTGTTTCCCTTGTCATGATTACAACGACATGCAGCACATCAATTTCAAATTCACTTATTATGTCACCACTTACCTGTCTCCGCACAACTTTTTTGCCCCTCTCGTTTCATGTATTTCTTTTCTATTTTCTTTTTTTTTTTTTTGCTACGGATTATTTTTGAACCTGCGTTGTTTCTAAACTACGAAAACTACCAGGAAGAGCAATCTGGAAAAGACACAGTCGAATATTAAGTATCAGTTTTGGGTGCTAGCTTTAAAAGAAGTGGTGCTGGTGAATTCAGTTATAACAATGGGGACAAAAATGAGGCACTTGCTTAGAGACAGGTAAGTGGAGAGTAAAATCAATTTAAAAAATGTATGACATTTTATATGAAATAAAAAGATAAATAGATTTAACAGAAGAACCAACAAGATTGAGGTTGACCAGCGTCCTCCCTGCAGAATGGTGATTTAGAGTTTGTACCCAACATGAAGGTCCCCCTTGCCGATGATTCTTCTGCGTAGTAGCCCATCCGAGGACAATCGTCAAGGCCACATTTCCTGCATTTGCCGTCCTCGAACGCTTCCCACGTGCCACATGGGTACCCGAAGAACGGACATGTCGTGAATATGCTCTCGAGAAATAAATCTAAGGCTCTCAAATGGTCGCATAAGTTACGCGTCCAAGTAAAGAAGCAGCCGGGTTGTGAAAATCCGTCGTTAGGGTAAAAATCAATGTCACCTAGCTGAACAATGAAAGTTAAGAGAAAAAGATGAAAGTTAATAGAATATATGTGCACGAATAACCACCGCTGGAAAGGTGGGGGTAGAAAAGGCATTTACCTCCCTACCCCCCCCCCAAAAAAAATAGGTACGTTAAGCGTCTTGACATAAAGTACTCTATTACATGTGATATGAGTTTTCAGACTACCCATTAAACATTTACCCACACCTGATTTTGAGAGAGCCCCTTTAAAATTTTACCCCTCCCCCCTTCCTCCTCACTATAAGAGGGTTGTGCCGGCCCTTATCTTCACAGTGCACGCACACAGTTTTATGTGTTAAAAAGGCTTCCAGGGGCTGACTTGGATTGACAAACTATAGGCGAACTGTGGCTTTATAGAGAGGAGATGGGATTATGGGATGATTTTACTGATTCATTCAAGACAGATAATAAACACCTTGTATAGTCCAAAATAGTTGTTCAACATTACCACGAGGGGAAAGAAGAAACGTGGTAAAGTGGATACATCTACATGTTTCTCTTTTCCTTTTTAGAAATCTCAGTCACTTAAACATAGGTATACAATTTCAACCAAATGTTCTTGCAATCAACACCTATCTGTGGCAGCTTCCACGTGTTTAGTGGCACCGATTGCACGTGCCCCACCCCCATATTTTTTACCCCCAAATTAATTTATTTGAAAATGTATATAAGCTACAAGTATTTGTAAGGGTCAGGAAAGGCGAAAAATAAACAGAACAAAGTGGGCTAGGAAATGCCACTTTCGATCGATCTGGGGAGAGAGTGTTTCCTGTGAAAATGTCTTCAACTGATGGTGGGGTGCTCCACATAGAGTCCGCTGTCAGCGGAAAAGGACGTCGACCGCAAGTTAGACCCCTGCTAAAAATCCGGGACACGAGCCTGATATGTCCTATCACAGACGTATGTTAATATGTGTCCCCCCCCCCCCCCCCCTCTCCTCAATCAAGCCCTACAGGCGGTACCCATGGCTTGGTTAGCATTTAAAGAGACTTTTTCACTTTGTGTAATAGTAGCTCGCGAACATGTTCTGCAGACGGCATTCGTCGAAAATACTGCAAAACTATCTGCTGCCACTCGGCAGTTGGATCAGCTCCCTGTTTGGCCAAATGTTCATAACCTATCACAAAGAACTTTTGTGCTCAGAAGTTGCGTATGAAGGTAAACATTGTTGATATGGACCATGTGATACCATTGGCGCCCCTGTAAACTACACCATAGACATAAGAATACCATGCCACATGACATGTGTAAGCTGCAAAGGGCCTATAAGGCATCTAAAGTACCATAGGAGCATAATTTGTGAAATCTGAAATTATTTTACCACCATGAATGATTCGCCAATGACGTAACGACCATATATTTGTACCTCTACGACTCACTACATGAAATACAAAAACTATAACGTAGATTAAATATACAACAGCAACCAACCCACAATGAGATATAAAGTGCTGCGATATTAAACCGTATCATGGTTGCAATAAAAAGGTTATGAGTCATTACTCTGACGAAACATGCTTAAAAGACATTCTACCAACATTAATGTTGGCATTAGTACATCGTTAACGGACTGTTTAATTTACAGGGGGGAAAAAAGCTTGTGAGAATAGTACGAGTAACTTTCACGCATGGACGACTTTGATCCCCATAATGATTTCTTTAATAGAGCACTTAACGATATCTCCAGAAGTAAATTTACCTATAATCACCAGTTAAGTCGTGTATCTGCTACACCTACATCGAGAAAAAAGTGGCAGAATAATTTAAGTACTTTTACAGACAAGGAATGACGTAAGATTTTCACCAGGCCAGTTAATACAGTGTCTGAAGTCAAGCTTCAATATTTCCAATTCAAATTCTTACACAGATTAATAGCCACAAACAAACTTTTAAAATCTATGGGAAAATGTGAGTCTGATCTCTGTTCCTTTTGCCTTATCGAAACAGAAAGCTTGGAACATTTATTTTGGGAATGCAGTATAGTTGCTAATTTCATTTTAGACGTCGAATGGCGTTTCTTAAGGAAACAGTTCTTTTTCTCTAAAACTGATATATACTTTGGTTATAGTAAAGGACCTAGCCACCCATACGACTTTTTACGTTTTCATTTGAAGTATTACGTTTACGAGTGTAAAAGACATGAACGCAATCCAAGCGTTAACGATTTCTTCTTCAAATTCAAATTTTGCCTTAAGCTTAGAACGATACAACAATCTTAGAATTAAAAGACATACGAACCGTAAAGTAAATTAAACTGAATTACAGTTTGCCTTTCCTTTTTGTCCAGATTTATTCTCCTAGAATGTTTATTTACTCGTTTGTTGACAGTAGATTTATAGTAGACTTTCTCTTAATGCATTATGACATTTCTGCAAACAGTATTCCCATACTTGACTTCAATGCTTCTATCACCATAATCACAGTAATAAGTGTACTGCATATACTCTTTACATCATTGAATGTCTCATTCAGAATTATTGAATAATTTAAGTTTAAAAGTCTACCATGTTTGTAAATATTGTATATAGGCAAAAATACTATTTGTAATTTCAACTACTGTTGGACACCGATTTATGAAATATACGGAGGAAAAAAAGCTTTCACGCATGTCAATATTTCGGTTAAAATAGATAAAAGGGGCAGTATTTTGTTACTGGAAGAGATTGTGTATGACCCGCCCCCAACCCACCCACCGGCCCACCCACACCCACACCCACACACACACACCCACACACACACACCCACACACACACACCCACACACACACACCCACACACACACCGTTTTTTTTTTTCTCACCAGAAATTTAAATCTTACCGGATATACGTTTCCAAAGAACCCGTCGGTGTGAATAACGTCAACGAAGTCAGCATCGGTGGGATCAAGTTTGCACTCAGCTTCAAAGATTTGTTGATCTTCATCGAAACCTGGTCCGGCGGGATCAAGCCCTTTAGAGACGTAAATACAGGATCAGTAGAAATGGAGAATCTCATCTACTCAAGAGGAAATATTCATATCATATGCAGTCAATACGGGTTTTTTCTCTCTCTCGTTTACATCAGTACATGTTAAACTGAGGTCCGGAACGAGTGCTACAGGGAGTAATTGTGAACTTTTTCATTTACCACAAGGTTGAGTCTTGCAGACTGCCTTACAAAATGTGTGCATACTTTGCGCCAGTGGTCCGACCTGGAGTAACTTCCTGTCAAGGAGAACTACAACTTGCTGCCAAGGAGTATCATAACTTTATGATAAGTAGTACCACTTTTTGTCAACGAGTATCATAACTTCCCGTCAAGAAGTTTTACAACTTCTTGTCAAGTAGTATCATATCTTCCTGTCAAGGAGAATTGTTACTTCCTGTCAAGTATTATCATAACATCATCTCAAGCAGTAAAATAGCTTAACATCAAGAACTATCATAAATTCTTGTCAAGTAGTATCACTTCTTGTAAACGAGTATCATAACTTCCTGTCGAGTGATTTCGTAACTTCTTTTCAAAAAGTATCATATCTTCCTGTCAAGGAGCATCGTAACTTCCTGTCAAGGGGGTATCATAATATCCTATAAAGAAGTATCACAACTTTCTGTCAAGGACTAAAGCACCTTCCTGCCAATTAACCGCAGAAGGCGTAACTCCAAATTAGGAACGTCGTTACGAATTAAATAAGAGACAATCCAGTGGAAGCCCTTCCACTGAACAAGATTGAAAGAGATTTGCACAGAAGATTGAAATTTCATAAAAATGAGGGAAGATTTTCCCTCCTTTTCCTTTTTTTTTTGTCGGTGAAAACCGTATGGCAATAGCAAGCTCTGTTTGGAAGTTCTATTTTACAGTGGCGGTGCATTTCATTATGAGAAATGATACCACAAAGGCACAATTTCTTGAATATCCTTTGTATTTCTTTATCGATTGTCTCAAAAGAAATGAAATATAATCTTTAATGAGGATAGCCTTTGTTGTGGCATATATTTGACATAACTCTGGCACGTTCTTCTTACAAATTGGGTATAGGTAGTCATATCTTCTTAAAAGATTTGTGGTAAAAAGCGATATACTAATAGCACGTTTTGTCATAAAGTGTCCTAGTAGAAAGGAGGAAAAAATCTTTATTTTTGTATTTTTTTATCTTGAAGACCCCTGGATAGTATTTATGAGTTATATGTTTTATGCCTATCCCTGCCTCGAATAAGGAATCTTGTTTGGTCAAAGGTCATCAATGTTTACCTTAACTGTGCCGGTAAAACGCTGATGACCATCAACCAACGACATCAACTCTACAGAGCTAGGAAGAGGCATAAAACACACACTCATGAATATTATCTATAGTGGACGTCAAGATAAGAAAAAAAATCAAAAGTAATGATTTCGCTCTCTCTCCACCTCCACCCACCTCTCTCTCTCTCTCTCTCTCTCTGTCTCTAACTCTACTGGGACACTTTGTGACAGAATTTGCCACGTGCAGATCATTTTGTTTTAACACAAGTCTGTGACGGAGATATGCTTATATCAGATTTGGAGAAAGAAAGAGCAAAAAGTTGTATAAAATGTATGTCACAACTTCTTGTATCCAACTTTAATTTCTGCAACATTTTAGGATAAATTTAGAGTAAATCCAGTCTAAATTTTTATTACTATTTCTATAAGCACTTAAATTTGAAAGAACGACAAAGACTTTTTCGTGAGGCACCTGGAAGTCTCTTTTGGTCAGAGCTGCCCTTTTCTTTTTCAAATAGCAATGGACAAGGTATTAGAGAGGGGTTTAAAAGTGCCTCTGTTATCTCCCGGACAATCCCTCTTCCTGTTCAATACTTTACAACTAGCTCTGATTTTGGAGAGAGACTGACTCACCGGTTATTCGTCGGATACCCGGCAAGTGTTTGCCTACGTAACCAGCGGTATGTGCCCCAAGACTGTGGCCGATGAGATGAACCCTCGAAGGGGTGAGATATGTAGAGCTGAACAATTCCGTCAGCAAGTGTGTTATTTCCATGGAAACGACCCGAGTATTTTGTCTAACTTTGTAGTATATGTCCCATGGATTCCAGGAAGAAAATTCTACTTTGGCTCCTTGATACCAATCGACCATAATAACATTGCATTCTTCCTGGAAATAAGAAAAAAAAAAAGAAAGATGAGATGTTGTTGATTACAAGCAGCTAGGAAGTAAATGATGCTTAGTGCCCTTCCATGCATCTCGGACCTACCACAATGTTATTTAGCCGCGTGATTGTTATACACCATAAATTTCAGTGGCCTCTATCTTAAAAATCGAATAGCCTAAGGTACGCAAAATGGATGGTGTATTTCAGCTTTCCAAACAGTTCGTTTCTCTTTTAACTGTTGAAAACTTCTACAGGACATTTTAGAGACCATAGGCCTATTACTCTTTCGTTTGTCTGCAAGTCGATGGAACAATTTAAATATTTATTAACAGCCACTTTATCGTGGCTATATACTGATAGGTTGACGAGGAGGAGTTTAAGGCTATTGCCATGGGCTCAATTAGAATTCAATAGGAAAACGTATTACAAATTTTATTCTTTAGTGTTAAAAATGGTAATCAGATTTTACCATGAACCTTTGAATTACTCTCATTTTACGAAAATCTATCTTTCCGTGATTTCGGACATTATCTAACATTTGGATGAATCTTTAACACCATAGCATCATACATAACTCGTCTTATTAAAGGGAACTTTGTAGATTTAATTTGATACCGCAACGGTATTGAGATCTGTCGGGGAACTGATTGGTCTCAATTGAAAAGACCTACTGTCTGTGAACGCAATCTTTATAAGATAGTATCTATATCGTAACCTAATTTATGAGTCTAGAGTAAATTGCCACATTACGTTATTGAGTTGTGATGAAAATATTCTTCAGAAAAAAAAAATGTGAAACTACGACAACGAACTTGTTTCACATAAAAAAAAGAAAAGAAATCAATAGTTAAGAACACAGAATGATGGACTACACAAAATATGACGAGATTTTAACTTTTTCTCTCTAAGGGAATACGTTGCTCAGATATACGAAATTCAGTTATACGTAGCTCAAAAATAATTTGTTTACACAAATTTTCAAAAATTTGAAACGATGCATCTTGCGTAACTCATCTTACGTCTTACGCACAATGTTTTGAGGAGATGAAGATTTGGCATATACGTTTGTTTGGACGATTAATTAGGTTTAACTGAAGGTATATTGTCTTTGTACATCATGTTGGTGCAGTTTGCAAAGCCTTGTTTGCCTACAATAAGACAAAAATTCTCTTTTTGTTTCAACTGCTTCAACACTTTCTGAAGATGTTGAAGCATCTTCTGCTAGATAGTTCCGTTTGCTTCCAAACATTCCATAGCGAGATATATGACATCGAACGTACAGGACACCTTACACCTTGTCTTGTAGGTTTAGGAGCGACACAAGGTATCGTTTTCCAACTCCACTGATAAAACTTGGATAGTTAATTGCCACAGTGGCCAAAACGCTTTACATATTTGAGGGAGTTTGAAGTTGAGTCCTCATCTTCCTAAAAATAGACTAAAATAGTTGTCTTTTATTTAATTTTTATTCAGATTATCAACCGGAAAATATTCACAATTTTCCAGCAAAACTGAAGAGGCATGGAGACGGGGGAGGATTCCCCCTTTGCCGCCCTCCCTGTCTCATACCGTACGACTGTGATAATGGAAACGCAATCAGTCGCTTGAAATATGTGAATGTAAAATTTCAAAACAACAGACAAACATGTTAAACTTACCACATCGAGAATGGCATCTTTTGTTGCGGTATTAATTCCGTCTAATATGCGACCATTAAAACCGTGAATGAGAATTTTGGTTTCAAGCGCGCCGTCGAAAAATGAATTGGCTATCACGCCTTCTGTTCGCCAGTCCGTGATATCTTGGTAGTGTTCGGGATTCTTGTTAGTAAAGAGGAAAAAGTGTGTGTCTATGTCTTCGGGGCTTCTCGGCGGGAAAGAAAATTCCTCCGAATGACAGCGAGGAGTAGCAGAGAAACAGCCGAAGTTGTCGAAGCATATTTCTTCGGCGTCGACATCTACCAAGCAAGAGAAAGTAAATTATCGGTTCAAAAGGGAAGAAACATGAAGAGAATTTTACCAAAAATTAAAGAAAAAAGGAACATTTAAAGGAGACAATAGAATACTACATTAATAACAAAGTAATGTCTTAATTGAATGAAACGTTTCTTTAACAGAATGGCCGTGAATTCAGTTATCAGTCAAGATCACAGATTTCAGCACTAAACATAGGCCCGGGTGATATTGTTTAATGTATCACTACGTTTCTTTTTAAGATTTTAAATCGCTGATGTTGCTTGGAGATATTATTATGTCTAAACATTCATCACCTTTTTGCTAATAGATTTTGGAAAGTAAGCCTACCAATTTGAAGCGAGGGTTTATTTCAAATGTTCTCTGAAAAATAATGATTCTGATACATGTAGAAAAGCTGTCACAATCGAGAGATGTTATTTTATATCGGGTTTCTCTTCTGGCATGAACGATTTACGGGAGAAACACTGCGACTTTTCAGTTCAACTTGTTACAGCTGCATCTTCATCTTTTGTTCAAATATGCGCATGCGTTGTTTACCGCTCTCAGTTTACAGTTCTTTGTAGACGAAATGGATTCGTGCATAGTGTTTGGTGAGGGTTTGCATGTTGGCATTAGCCTCTGTTTAGAAAATATAAACTGAGTTTATATATGATATGAGACGGAAACTGTGAACATATTTATGAACATGTAGCAGACGTGTTTGAAAAACATCTTCCCAAAGTTTCATACAAAACAATTCCTATCGAAGTTACACACTTTTGAACAGAGAAGGATACTTCAGTTTCTTCCATAGTTCAATTATGATGTCGCATAACCACTGATAGGAGGAATTTTAATGTATTTCATATAATTTCCATAAATCCGCACACACTTGGACACACTTTCCGTTGCGTTACTGAGGTGCATCGTGCGATAATCAAATCGTTAGTGCTCTGTTTTGAATTCCCCCCCCCCCCCCCTACTTGTTAAAACTACATTGACAATGACATGTAAAGAAAAACAAAAACTTTTCAATCACATGTGGTAAGATTATGTCATCACAATCTCAGAATGGCAGCTTCCTGATTAATTTTATAAACATTCAAATTGCAATAACTTGTGGAAAGTAAACAGCATTATATACAGTAAAAATCTCAAAGTGAAAGTTGATGTAGAATTGACAGAAATACTTTTACCAAATAAG
Organism: Stichopus chloronotus; assembly: GCA_021234535.1. Lineage (NCBI taxonomy): Eukaryota > Metazoa > Echinodermata > Holothuroidea > Aspidochirotida > Stichopodidae > Stichopus > Stichopus chloronotus. The sequence continues at coordinate 19,437,736 of CM037841.1, read as the reverse complement.
GAATCACCTCGATGATGTTGCCAGTTTTCCTCGCGCAAAGAGATGATGAGGCTTTCAGTTATTTGCCTCCATTGTTTTCTAGAACAATAAACCAATGTCACGTGAATGTTGCTGGTTTCTTTCGGACATAATCATACCTGTACAAACAAGTATTCTACATTAGTCAACGTTAGTCAACATTAGTCACGTTGGTACAGTGTCAACGCTCTATTTGCCTGTAAGAGTTTAGGTCACAAATTCTATCACACTGGGAAGGATTTTTGTTCCCGATGACCCTTCACAGAAGTACATAGGCTTAGGGCAGGTAACAATTCAGCCTCATACACTACACATGCGTAGCTAGTCAGTCTCTCACAGTTATGATTCTACATGTTTAACGTTTATGATGTTTGTAATAACTTGTCTTAAGTTTTATTTTCTATATTTTTCCATTACAAAATTAGGAAAATGGTGAATAGATTCCATTACATGCAGGCGACCAAAATTAAAAAAGCCGATAGCCTATTACAAAAGTGAATGGGACCAATAATAAGTACAAGTTTTCCTTTCTTATGATACAAAAGTGAAGAAGAAGAAGAAAGAAGCAAAGCACAAGAGAGATTATGACACAAGTGTGATTATCAAATCAAACAGAAATGTGTGGAATTAAATAGTGATTACCACATGATGTAAGCTGTAAGTTAGGCCTATGTATCCATCGGTCTAATCACTGGAGTGTGGTATGTACCTTAGCAGCTGAAGCGTGCAAATGATATCTGTACAAAGGGTGGGGGGTGACAACTTTCATTGCTTTGGATATCCCATTTGACCATTAATTTAAGCGTATAAAACAGAATCGAAATAGACGTTACGAGCCAGAATCAAGTCCCCTTGTTGGGTTATAACTTATGGTATGTCGAGGCTAGACTTCCTCATCCCCCAATAGGCCTAAGTCACGCTCTGAGAAATCAAAGTCATGACGGCAAACTTTTTATAGGTAATTAATATTCAATAAAATTATTTATATAATCAACTTTTAGGGCTTTAACTGCAAGAAAAATTGCCCACGAATCGATTTCGCATAATCTAAGCTTAGAGAGGTTTGAAAAAGGGAAGAGATCATTGAAGGGGGTGGGGATGTTCCCATCACTTTTTGAAACGGTTACATCTCCAATAAGCCCCCTCATTTATTAAAAATGATAAAATTAAAACTGTGATCAATTGAGGTTGTTACTAATATAACATAGATTAATAGTCAACGCTATATTTGTAAAGTCAAACTCCGCCCAAAGATGATGTCACCAAATAAGGCAAAGAAGCTGACAATGTGTCATAGAGCTGTGCAGGATAATTTGAAGTTTGTGATTTCATTGCAAAGCATTCATTCTCAAGTCGATTCGTAGAAGACCACCCTTCTCTTCTATATATAGGACACTGTCATTTACTGCCCAAGATAGAAGATCTATAATTTGCATAAACTTTAATTGTGTCGAAGCCACAGGTTCCATACACCAGAGACACATACGAAACATTCCTTTCTGTCGCCGGTTTCCTTTACAATATACACTTTTGGAGCATGCGCAATGCAGAAATATTATCAGGATTGACTCTTCTAACAGACCGGGGGTGTGAAGGGGGGGGGGTTCGTTGGTTCCAAGATTTCAAGATATCGTGCCCTTCTTGACAGAAAAGAGCCATTTCTGCACGTGAGACTTATTTCATAGTGTCATTTTGGACATTTACACTCTTTCCCCTTCAGAATTCACAACTTGTTGGAGGGTTAGCCCGACCCTGATAAGCTGATATTTCCCAGCCTTGTGTAGCGTCTTTGTCCAGTTTAAACTCACTCCTCAGTCTCAAAGCCGAGGAAAAGTGCACGAAATGCAGATAGCAAAATCATGAATGGGGATAGCTATTTCGCTTGCTCTTATGTAATCGCGAATTTTTAAGTACTTTATGACGTAACTATTAGAGGAATTCTGTGTAATGAGCGTAATGTTTATGTAATGACATAACACTGCGGGATTTACTTTCACACATTACTGTAATTACTTTTTCCAAAGTGAGATAAACCGGTTTATTTACGATGCATGAGTAACGAAGCCACACTCTATATACAGCTCTTAAACGATTTACGAAATATTCATCGGACTTTATTGGATCCTGGAAACGGTACTTAGTCATGTAGAATAGCATATTTTGTTTGTTTTGTCAATGTGTTTTTCATGGCCCTACATACGAATCATGTAATTGCATCTATTAAGGCCTTCTTTAACTAGAGGTAGCTTGGGTAGTAACGTATTTTCGAAGGGGTCACACGGTATGGTATTCAACAGTTGTTCGGTGGGTTGCACCCTGTACCGTATGTTGTAAGATAAGAGGCAGTAAGCCACATATATATATATGGTACCACATGACGTTCATGGAACTCTTCTTTTGTTACCTACAAGGAAAATCACTGTTAGAACAAAAGGTAAAGAAAAACAAATATGGGATGGAGGTATGCTTCCGCCTTCCACTTTCCGAGGACGAAAAACCCGTCTTTAAGTCCCGTAAAAACAAACTACACAAAATGATGAACATTAAATTAATGAATGGATAAATATGAGAAAATTTAATTACAATTAAACACCATCTGCGGGCCTCTACTTTTTCAAAGAGTTCCCAAAATCGAATGAGACACCATCCACTTAGACCCCACCCCATCCCCCGGGACGATAATCAGAATACATCGGATTAACCCCTCCCGAACAAAATTTCTTCCTAAGAGTATACTTGTGTTGTCTACCCTGTTCAAAGAACGACTGACCATGCAAAGATGCCTTACGACACATTTCCTTCAAACTGCGGCAGCAATCAAAAATCAATTACTGTCGTTAATGCAGGTAACCGGTTTATCAGGAACTTCTTTAACTCATATTACATCTTGATATTCGTTGTCTTGTTACGAATAGAGTCCATAAATTTTCGACCCCTATAAGTCGTCCAACTCACTATGAAAAATGTAAACTTTACTAACAAGTGCTGGTGTCTACTGTAGGGGGTAAACGACCTTTCCCGGGAGAAACAATCTAATCTAGCGCACCTGAATAGTTCATTTCATCAGTTTTCATCTCCGAGAAATTTATCAGTAACTTCTGCTGCAAATAAAGATTTACTGTTATTTGAGAATTCCAACCAAATTCTGTTGATGGTAGACAGAGTCGCGATCCGCTGATGTTGATTTTGGTTGCAGTAATTTTGACTCTCAAGTTTATAAACAAGACATACAGATGGAGTTGTATTTTCATCTATACTGCATTTCTTAAGCTAAAACCAAATTTTCGATCTGCAAGCCAGAGCTTCTTCTTCAAAACAATTTTGTACAATTTTAAGACTACAACATAAGATAAAATTAGAACTCTGTTTGTGTAGGGAAGAGGGTGAAAGATGATGAAAGAAGGGAAAATTTTTATTGCCCCCAGCAAAATCAGAATCAGTCTTAGTGAACAATTAGACACACAATGCAGGAAATAAAAAGAACAATCCTTGAGTTCAAAATTCTGCAATTCAGTATAAGCATATGTATATGCATATGTATATATTTACTTTCTGATATTTTAAAAGATATTTATCCAGCAGTAATATTTTATAACTTTTACAACTTTTACAACAATAATATTTATAACTTTATTTGATAATCATTTTCTTACCGTGTGCAATGACAATAAAGAGAATAGCCGATGGAAGTACAGCCCACTTTATGCCTCTGTCGTGTTTTGACTCCATTATCACAGATTGTCAGTTTTAAACTAAAAGATGAATTGGACACAGCACTGTGAAGCTTCCAGTAAAGTAACAGCTGGACTCGGGCAGATCCAAAATGATATTGCAATCACTAACGCAAGTTCTCTCTCACAGCTCTCAAGGACACGTGCGTACACTCAACAGAAAAACCAAACAGTAATTCGTAAATGTGTAATTACATGCATGTACAAATACATGAGACATTGACTTTGTAACTCCTCAATTGTCGAAGGATAACGACTGTTTCTAAACCGTTTCCAGTTTAATCTGAGCTGTCATCCCCGGTATTCGCGGAAACCGCTCGAATACCGAACGAAAAGCTCCGAGGAGTTTGCCACCTCACCATATGGCCCATTACAGGCGGTAATTCCACACGTAACTATCCTATACTACGATGTTGTGATGTCTTTTGTGGCGTCATCCTGTGATGAACTTTTCTGTTATCAACAGTTTGTCTATATGATTTGCTCTTTACCAGTCTTTGTGAGTCTTTTAATTACGCACACATGTGTTACAGTTTAAACTTTATTTTCTCGTTTGTATTTTTGTCTTCTTGAAGGATTGCTTTCATTGTTTTTCACCATTTAACAACAAGTTGATCTTCTTCACCTCTGGTGGCGTGTGTACGCATGCGGTTTAAAATTCCATAGTTTTTTTTTTTGGGGGGGGGAGCAGATAAGGACTAAACTCTAAGCCTCTAGAAAAAGAAATTTTCACCTGTCACCTTCGTTTGTACATGACGGTCAGACCAGCCCATGGAAAAACCGTCCTCTTACGGTCCACTTGCGCATTAATAATTGCTATACTTGATATCATTAATTGGTGCAACCAATGTCCCGGGGATTTTATTGATGAGGGAGCCAATAAAACTGACCAACCCTTATATGTTTGTGGACACATCTGCATCAATCGCCCGAGCTAGACTTGTTTGCATTAACATTTATTTCAGGTTTTTTGAAAACATTCACAAAATGACAATTAAAATGGAAAATAAATACAAAATACGAAAAAAGAAAGGAGACTGTGGAATGTCTATATTGTAGACGTAGACCCTCCCAAAGAATTAAATAACACCAGCAACTATGAGTGTAAATAACATTCAAACACGAATGAATGAAAGAAGGGAAGACAAAACAGACGAATGATTGATAATTGGAAATATAATATAACTTTTAGGGACTTTCCTCGAATGAATTGAATGAGCTTTGCTTAGTATAATGAAAAGAGGCAGCGTGTTCCAGAATTCAGCACCTAGATATCTAACAGTTTTTCCAGACGACTTCATTGTAAAATATGGAATAGAGGTAATATTAGAACTTCGACTAAGATAATGCATGTGTAGCAGAACGTAAAGCAAAAACAAAAATGTCGGAAAGTAGGGAGGACATTATCATTCATAGATTTATCAGTAAAAATATAGGTGTGATACCTATTCAAGTCATAAATATTAAACATATTCAAATTTGCAAAAAAGTGGGGTTTGTATGACTGGGGTAATTTTTTTTTAATAAAGCGAATACATCTTTTCTAAAGAGGAAAAAGTGAATTGCTTGAGGCGCACATACTTCCCCATACAATATTACAATATTGAGAAAAAAGTGAGAAAGAAAAAATAGTGAGAAAAAAGTAATTATAAATTGTAATCAAGATGTTTTTACTTAGGATACTGTACGAAGATAATTAATTACACCAAACCCCCTGGAAACTTTTTTACTGATAAAATTCATATGATGTTTCCGTGAAAGATGCCGGTCAATATGACCCCTAGAAACTGAGTAGAATTTGGTAACTTGATTCTCACACCACAAACAAAAATTAATATCATGAATACCTATACGACTTGAAGAGGTTTACGCGAAGCTTTGAAGATAATGGAGTTAGTTTTCTTGTTGAGAGATAATTTGTTAGAACAAAAACAGTTGCACACACATTCGAATTCCTTGCTGCACAGGTTGAAGCAGTGCACTCACCTCCTCGAGTGATTAAACAGATTGGTGTGTATAAGATAATTTAAAGTACTGTATATATCGCTGGCATTGTGGAGGTCATTAATGTAAATTACAATAAGGAAGAGGCTATATAGACCGTCAATTGCGGAACACCGCAATTAATGGGTTTATATAGTTAGAAACAGTAACATTAACAATCACAAATTGATGTCGATTAGAAAGATAGCTCTTAAACCAATGTCAGTGCAGTTCCAGAACACCATAATGATCTAGTTTAGAAAGTTAAATGAAATGATCCAAGATATCGAAGGCTTTTGACAGATCTGAGAAAGTACCAGAAACATAACGATTTTTTTTTTTTTTTTTTTTTTTTGAGCATTTGCTACAGTATCAGTAAAATGCAACAGCGCATCGGCCGTGGAACGACTTGGCATGAAATCAAATTGTTGATCATAAAAAGCATTGCTTGTGTTCAAGAAATTATACATTCTAGAAAAAAACAAAAGCTTTTCAAGTATTTTACAGAAGCACAAAATCACGGAGATTGGCCTAGAATTATTGATATTTTCCGTATCACCACTTTTAAAGGCAGGAAGCACGCGTGCTGTTAGGAACACTTCCCCGAGTAAAGAACAGATTGAAAACACATGTTATGTGGCTGCAGAAGAAAGTGGGCGACGTGATTAATAGCGATGCATGAATCCCGTCGAAACCGATAGCAGAAGGTTTCAGTGACATAATGATTTTTAGAATGTCATCACGGCTCGTAGGATTAATAAACAATGAATCAGCCACTGGGTTTTCTAAGTAATTATAAAGATTTAAATTAAAATCTGGAATATTACTTTGAGTAATATTTACGATATTTGTAATGATCCCTGAAAACATTACCGACTTGCTTTGGATCAGTAATTAAATATTTATTTTGACAGATCAATAGAAAAATAGAAACTTTGTTGTCAGTACCATCATGTAGGAAGCGATCGATGGAACGCCATGTATTCTTAACATTATGGTCGCAGTTTTCGAACTGTAAATGTTTATGGAAAGACTTCTTGACACAACGAAGTACAGACCTGTAAGGCGGTTGCGATACCGTTTATACACATTTTGATTTATTAACAGTGCGACGGCTTAAATATTTCTGATAGACGGTTTTTTAGTTTTACAAGAATTCAGAATAGCTGTTAACATTTAACCCTCAGTAGCGCCATTGTTGCTAAAAGGGAAATTACTATTGAAAAATTACAAAAGATACTATTAAATTTATGGAAGACTTCATTCCGTCAATTTGCAGTTGTATACAGCTTGCCAAGACTCACTTTGAAGAGTGTAAAGGAAATTATTAAGGTTGCTAGGTGTTATTTTTCACTCAAAGCTTGACGTGTTAACAAAATTACCTCTGTGAATAATAAGCTTGCAGACAGTGAATATAGGAAAGTGATCAGAAATATCATCTATTGGAATCCATCAGTGCAATTTTGTTTGAAGGTATCAGTAATAATTGCATCGAAGATGGTAGCTATGGTAGAAGTTATCCTGGTGGGTAAGTCGTGATAAAGCTAATAGAAATATGGTCATTTACATTTAATAAATTTCAATTGACATCTCCCATCAACAAACAATCCGACTTGATTTTGATAAAGGAAATAAACAGTGATGATAATGAATCCTAGGATCTATCTACGATACCCTCGGGACAACAAATAACCCCAACTAAAACAGGGGAGTTGGAGGAAAACATTTCAAGAAAAGTGGTCTCCAAGAAACCTTCAATAAAAACACTTACGTCAAAGCGAAGTTTATTGCTTTAAATTTGAACAAATGTACAGGGCAACACCTCCACCAAGACTTTGTCGAGAGACCGGTTCTAAAATTATAATCGTCAATATTGCAAAGATGAAATGCATTACCTGTATCAGGAAACCAGTTTTCTCTTACACCATAGACAGAAAAGTTGTGATTCAAAGATTTAAGTGAAAGCTTGAGGGCATCAAAATTTCTCTTTAACGATCTACGATTGGTGCGGTCAAGTGAGAATGTATTATTCTAGTCATTAGTCGAAATATTCTTTACAAAGTTGTAACAGTAATAGCTGCAACTATCATCACAGAAGCGCTGTGGGGAATACACATATGGATCGATTTGAGGGAAAGGTGAATTATTATTTTCGTCAGTTATGTTCAGCGATGTTTTTTTTTCAGTTGAAGCAAGCAATACTATCAGTCGAAGTACCATTAGGAATGCAATTATTATGCCAATTAATAGTAGAGAATCACTTACAGCAATTACCAACAGGACAGTGAAACTCATCAACATTATGTAAGCAAAACAGCAGAGATGATTAAGCATGATAGAAAGAATTTAAAAAAAAATGAGAATAAATACTCATTATCAATGAAAAAGAAAGTTAAGAGAAAAGAACAAATAAAAAATAAAAAAAAGCACTATCAACAACAAAAGAGGTAGAGCAACAACAGCACATAAAACAAAGACAAAAAAAGAAAGAAGATTGTTTAGAGATTGATCAGCTGTATAGGCAGATAGAGGAACCACAAAGAACAAAGGTACAAGAGGTACAAAGAACTATCAACGGAAAAGAAAGGAGAAAAAAAAAGAGAAAAGGCTAGTGAACGAAGGAGTGCAATAACTTACACTGTACTAACAACAAAAGGCAATCGGGTTGATCTGGGAGTCGACTACGTCACAAATCACAGAGATCAAGGTCAATTACATAATAATGGCCTCACCCTTCGTTTCTATGCATAGTGTTAGAAACTCTGTTGGGCCGGAAGTTTGTACATATCGTGTTGTCTATGAGAAGATCATTTCAAAACGTCAAGAATATGAACGACAATGGTTTGAAATTGCTTTAATAAGTGAGAAGACATGTTAATTGCCCGGAATCCCCCCCCCCCCCCCCTCTTCTACCGTACCATCGTACTATCGCTGACATGTGTAGATCGATTGTAAACAAACATAAAACTGGACCGTTCCATGGTTGTGTGCAGCAACCAATGGACCAATGGCCATCAAGTTTTGGGCTCTGTGAAAGGAATATTTTGACTATCGTCGGCAGGCTCTTTGGGGTGGCAGCAATATAGCGACGGCAGTCAAAAAACGCAAGTAGTCTACCCTATTCTGCAAAAGAGTTAATTTTGTCGATATGGTATTTCCAGCTGTTGGAACAATTGGGGTTTCCTTACACTGTACCGTACATACCGGTGTAAGCAGTACATAGGAGTGAGCCACATGTTTTTTATTTTTCTAATTCTTCTGAAAGGACTACGAGACCTTTCCGTGTCAGGTGCAAGTCCAAAACAATATTTGTAGTTTCACTAACGTTCTTTGATACAAACTCGCCAGTTTTCGTTCCTGATTCCTTCCTCTTCCTCGTTAAGTACTTTCCCTAAAATTGACCAATTTATCGTGGCCCATGTGTGCTGACTTTTATAGTCCAAACAAAATGATATCAAACTGGTGCGAAGCATTTAAGGAGGCAAAATCAGGTCAAAACGTGTATCATTTATGGACTGAGAATGTTTACAAAACTTGAACTACGTTAGGCCTATATACAAAGCGAGAGTTCTTTCATATTTCCGAGAAATCCTTCACAAAGGAATTGCTGAGCAACTGGGGCAAACATGAATAAACTGACACAAGGATGTACCTATTTCATAAGCCTATACTTTCATTACAGCCTGATGAGGTTAACAAAAACCGACGCATTAAAGTATTGAAGCCGAATTGTTGTCCGTTTAGACATAAGCCTACTTTGGTTCAATTTTGTATATAAATATATACATACCAACGAGTTTGGGAATGTATGAAATTTGCACTTATCCCTTGGCGGGAGGTGGGTGGGGATAATCTTACAAATAGAAAAAGTACATTCAAAATGGAAATGAGAATAAGAAAATCATAAAATTACAAAGAAAAAAGACGAATGTCACTTACCATTGACAATTATTGACAGAACAACAGATGCTGCAATCTTCAAATACCACTCTCGTCTAGAATCCATCTTAATTATATGGAACCTCAAATATCTAATCGTCCTCAAGTCACTGACTTTCTAACCTGATTCTGAACTGATTATTGGTTTTATATAGTTCGCGGACAGGATTAGCCGGCATGCAATGTCACAAGACCAATACCAACGACGACTTAACTTCATTTAAGAAAAAATCACGTGATCACATCAAATCATTAACCTTCAACGAAATCCATCTTCGTCAATACGGTACTCTCGATCCTCTTGGTGTCAGAGAGGATGGAGATATATAAATCTCGTTAAGTTTTGCATTTTGGAACTTCGCATTTACAATATCCCCGAGGGAACGACTTTATGTAAATAAGTATTACGTTCCCACCGTTAGTGTGACGCTTGTGACACCTACTTTTTATCTATGCAAGAAAACACAAAGAACAAAAAAAGTGCGTGTTGTAACAAGATATATGAGAATTGCACGATGTTTACACCATGTTAGAACGTTTGAAAAAAATATATCATTTTCCCATAGTAATGGCATATGTGTCTAGAAATACCGTAAATGTAACTTCCAAAAGATATGTCATTTTGTCACACTTCGTTGGAGCATATCCAACCTTTATTGTGGAGAAATAGGATGTGACAGCTCTCACTTAACACAAGCGTCGCACAGTTAAGTCAGTTTACTCATTTATTACCACTAACTGTGACTGTGACCAAGACTTTATTATTTTTTTTTTCATTTCGATGAATATGTTGTTGGAAATATATATTTTCGTTTCACTTCGATGGCAACTGAATTGTCGTTAAATTCCTATTTATAACAAGATCACGCATGAAACACCGGTGATATGATCTTATAGGCCTAGTGGATAAACTAATGTGGAGGAGTTATTGTCAGATGCGACCAAACTTATGTCCATTTATTTTCGAAACAGTGGTAAGATCAATCGGATAAGGTGGACATAAAGAATTCCAGCGAAGCAACTCATAATCATAAACAACCCCCCCCCCCCCAGGGCCGGAATATTCTACGTAACTCTCCAAGTTTCGATACAAATATTGTTATATCTGGCAAGACGGTACCGGTACTGATCGTCCGAGAGTTCACTTCCTGACCACAAAGAGATCGACAACCCATGGGACGTGGGATGTGCCAACTGAAAATTAAAATCCAAGCATTGTGATTACATTGTTCAACAGCTGGAGCAGAACGAAACGTCGAGATCTTCGTGATAGTAATGTGGTCTTCAAAGCCTTGTAGAAGTTTTCGCCATGTTTGACCTACAACTTTATGGAAAACTAACCTATTGAGCTTACATGGCACTTTCAATTTTCCGTACCTTTGGTAGCGATACTATTTTACTTTTAGAGGTCAACAAACTTTCGATGTGAGTGAAGTGGTTTTGTGCATTTTTTTTATTTTGCTCCGTCGACCTAAAAAGTTGTAGAAAGCCATAACATCGTAAAAATTACACCAATTGCCTCAATTTTCACTCAGCATATACTTCAACCCACCTGCTTCCACATCCAAGTTTAAAAACCAAAACCTTTTTGGTAGCATATTGAAAAAGATCGACTTTTAGTGCCTTTCACCGAGGGTGAGCACTTGAACACGTCTAAGATCTACTAACTGCTACATAGGGTATGCTACATTATGTAGCTTTTTACTTACAACCAAAGAATCACCTTCTAACTGCGGAATATATTTGGTCCCAGTAAAGGTTGTGACCTGCGAATTCTGGAAGCAAAGATGTAAGTTGATACATAGCGCCTTAGACGTACCGTGAACCATCTTGATAAATATCGTGCCCCAGGTAAAACATTTCGTTGACAAGACATTTTACAAAAGTCATAAAGCACCTCAAAGAACCACTTCGGCAAAATGGGATTAACAATTCTCCCCCCCCCCCTCTTTTTTTTCTGACGACTCTCAGCAGACATTTATTTCTTTCTTTCCTCGACTTATGCGAATTTGTTAAGATATAATGACATTATTAATAGTTTTCAATTACTTCCATCTTGTCGCTTCAATCCCCTTCCCCTCTCTCTCTTTCTGTTTCTCTCTGTGTGTGTTTCTGTCCCATCTTCTGGTCAGCCTGAATGTGAAAAAGAAACTGTTTAAAAATGCAAATTGTTAAAATGTAAATTCACAGAAAACAAAATAACGAAATACGAAGGGAATAAAGAAATTTTCTGACAAATATTTGCCAGAAACTGTTTGTATTTCTTATTTTATTTATTTGTCTCATTTTCTGCAAATTTACAGATATTTCTAACCGTGCGTATGATGTCACGCATGATGACATGAAGAGGACGTCAGTTTGGCCGATGGAGAAACGTTCAACTGTTCGACCTCTAATGGATAATTTCAATGCAAAAGGAGGAGGAGGAGGCCACATAATGCGAGTTTTTAGTTTAATTTTGAATATTTCTAATTCACTAGTCTGGATATCTAGTATAATTCGACGAATTCTCTAGTTTCTCTAGTTTAAAGGCTGTATTGCATCACCCTAAGCTATGTTTTTACCTCCCTGAAAGGAAAATTCTCAACTGGTTCTAAGTTACAGTACTCTTAGATTGCCAGCAAATTCGAAAGATGCAGAGCGGCTCGTATTACACAGCGTACACAGGGATCCACTGTTTTGATTACACATGTGGAGGAATGTAAGACAGGCTGAGGGAGGGACCATAGGTAGGTGGTTGGGAGAATCGAAACTGTCTGGGGTGATGCATTACAGCCTTTAATGTGGGGTAGTCAGATTTAATTTTGGATGATTTGAAAATTCCAACTTATGATATCACTAATCGAATTTCTATCATCTCCCAGTCGAGATTTGGATATCTCAAATGTAAATTTAGATATTTCAAATTCTACACGTATTCAAGATATCTGTAATTTATTTGTAATATCTTCATTCAATTACAAAAAATAGTAATCACAAAGGTATGCAATGACATATCTTTCAAGGTTCGGAAAGTATCTAACATAACGTAAGATTTCGAGATGTTAACTGTCTGTTATTAATTGCAGATATCTTAAATTAAAGAAAATTATTTTAACTTCTAATTAAAATATTCTATCTTGTTGTTCATATGTTGTTCCATATTCCTGCGCTATAGATTCTATTGATCATTCAATAAAAATCTTTTCGTTTTTTCCCTCTGCTAAACTGAGTAACTGGTATTTAAGCTATATATGTATTGTAGAAATATATTCCGTAAGTAACTGTTAATAACTGTATATATTAACTCTTTTTCAATTGTTCGTGTGGTCAGGTCATGCCGGGAAGTGCAATTCCATCGCCCTGGTTCATGCAGGGAGGTGTTATTAGATGGAGATCCATCGGAAACTCTTTCTTTGAAGCCTACTAGTTGCCGACAGTAATCTCTTTTGTGTGTTGTTCTTGATCATTCAATAGTTTTAAGAGGTGTTAAGAACTAAGTACAAGTGGGAGATGTCGTCTGCTACATCTCGATGAGCAGCTCGCTAAATTTGTTCATTGCCTTAACATTGCCAGTCGCTTAATTTGTAAATTAATTTGAGGGTTTCGACGCTATTTACAACATACTTGTCTAGTACCCTACAACTTGCTCAAAATGAGGGTGTCTTTTAGATCATGCGAGCGAATGCGAAAATAAGTCAAAAACTGACAGCAAAGTTTAGTCTTATACTTCTTTTGCTCATTTACATAGATCATGAGCATTGGTTTATAGCCAGCATCATTAGGTTTTTTGACAATAACAGTCGTTTGGTATGTTCGAACAGTGTTTCGCACTTGACTGTCGGCAACTAGTTAGACATTAAAGCATTCCTTTAAATAATCCTTTTTGTTGGGGTCGCTGTTGGTATGAATGAGCAGATGAGATTGCCAAGATATTAGACAAATGTTTTTTAATGCCTTTTAGTTCAATAATCCCCAATTAAAGGATTAAGTCTCTACTCTGAGGTCAATCTCATGGGATTAGCATATATTAAAGTTTCCGATGGATCTCCATCTAATAACACCTCCCTGGTTCATGCAACGAAACTATTCTTTACGATAGCGTCCCCCCCCCCCCCCGCCCCAGGCTTCATACAAAAGCCCGGCCGTCATGATGATCAAACGTCGTGGGTGTATCAGAAAATACGGTATGTAGACCGATTACTGTGGGGGTTCATCATATGACAATCTAGACCAGTGATTCTCAAATTTGTCTCTACGGGGGCCATCTTGGAAGTCTCAATCCCGTGGACGCAACAGAATACACAGGAAGTAGGGGCATTGTCCCATTTCGATTGCGACTTATCACTGCAACGAATAAGACATATAGTAGGCGGTCTGCTGCGCTCAGCTCTTTCCGTTCGCTTCAAAATCGCCTTGAAATGATTACCTGGGGAGGCGTGTTTCCCTTCCTCACTAAGATATAAAACTATGTAAATTTTTGTTCTTTTTATTGTTTTTTTTCTAATTCAACGTCACACCTGCTCATTGACTGAGAGCTACATTTAGACTTTCTACACCAGTTTCATGCACAGTATGCCTACATTCTGCAGATTTTTGTTACCCTCGCAAGGAGAAAATAAAAAATAAACTTGGAGCGTCAGACCGTTAACCTACGTAGCGCCTCTTCGACGGCTTCCCCTATTTGGCTCCCCCGAAAAGGTACGGTAGTTTCTTGGGTTTTTTTTTTGTTGTTGTTGTAGCAAGTAGCTGAACAAGACTGATCTCGTCCGCTACGAGGGATGCTGAATGATGGGATGACGGTGGGGTGGGGGACTAATGGGACAGTTCTAGATGAGGATCGAGAGGGAGCAGTAGTCTAAGGAAAGTTTGATCGAGCTATTTAGTACCTAAGCCGAGAAAAACAGTGGGGTGGAGAAAACGATGTGGGTCAAAACCACACTTTTTTCTGTCCATTTTGAAAAACGCTTGTCAGAAAGAAACCAAAATACGTCAGTGCAAGGGACGGTAATTTTGGATAGTGTGACGATATTTCCAACCCGCCGTAGATAAAGTGTAGACACTTTTTCATTGAGAACTTCAAATGTGCACTTGAAATCAAAATGTGATGTTGATGTCAACATGGCTAGGACCCATAGCTGGAGTACCTGTGAGAGTGAACATAATTTGTAAGGCTTTAGCAATCAACACCGATCACTGAGTCATCACAGAATGGTAAAGTATGGTGGAGTAAGGTGCAGAGGAAAGATAGCCAAGAAAACAGTAGTCTCAATTAACACCAGCTGGATGGGCCGGCATTGCAACTGCTTTGAATGTATTCCCTGTGCATATCCATATTTACCAGGGTGTCAATAGACCATTTCTAAGCTGCTTAATTGTTTACAAATATGAGTCATATGGGCCAATATAGGGCCTTAGTTGTTATTGGAAGTATTTGGTCCTGTTCTACAACTTGGAACACAGGGTGTAAATCAGACCAGGGATATAATTGAGAGTGGCAGCTAGACTTGCAGATACTGTAATGTGTGGCTATGCTTGTTTGAGGAGGGTCTGAAGAAACCTTTAGGAGGAATATAAACAAAAGGAAAATCATAACTCCGATTTTAATAATAAAAAAATCTGGATGTTCATAAAAAAAAAAATCGGGAGTAATTGCAGAATACCCTGCATAGCGAAGCTAAGCCATGAAAAACAGCAGGCTACCTGTGGCGCTGTGCGTATTGTACATAACCATTTTTGGTTTTATAAAAGGAGATATGTTTAAGTATTAGAGAGGATAGGCTTGATCGAAAAAAAAAATACTAAGTCCTGTAGGAAATCCGGTTTAGTATTGCCTTTAACAAAAAAGAAACCAAAACAGGCAAGTGTGCTTCTGAAGGCTTCGGGGATACGCAGTCGGATTCAAATCAAGATATAGTTTTAAAAGGCTACGGGGATACGCCGTCAGACGAGAATAAGAATAAATTAAGATGATTCGTTCTCAAATAATTCTAAGTCCAAAATGAAACCAAAACTAGGCGAGTGTCCTTTTGAAGGCTACGGGGATACGCAGTCGGATTCACGGAGAATACAGTTTTAAGAGGCTATGGAGATACGCAGTCGGAATTTCGGAATACAATTATTACAGGTTACGGGGATACGCAGTCGAAATCAAGATATAGTTTTAAAAGGCTACAGGGATACGCAGTCAGACGAGAATAAATTAAGATGACTCGTTCTCAAATAATTCTAAGTCCAAAATGAAACCAAAATAGGTTTAAAAATGGATGCGCGGTCGCACAGTGGAACATTATGTAAACAATAAATAATAATGCGGTGTGAGAACACAGCAGGTAAGTTTAATTTGAGGACGACTCATTTTTGTCCATTTCTACCTATGACATCAATGACTACGTTGAGCCTACAGTCTGTACAAGTGAGTAGAGTAATAGTGTAGCCCCGTAATAAAGAAAGCTTCTCTCTTGTATTCTGCAAGTGTTTAACTGCGTAGCCCCATAGCCCGTTGAAAAGGAGAGCTTCATTCTGGCGGGGTATCCTGCAATTGTGCCAAAAACGGATTTTTACATAAAAAAAGAAAATCAACAACTCTGGGAGAAACGATCGTTTTGGACAACATCGCTTTCTCCCAAACACCACACTCCTCCGTTTCGCGTGGTTTAGATATTATGGCTAAACTAGATGGTCAGTGTGTGTCAGCGCCTCGCCCTATACGGTCGACAGATATATACGGCTCTGCATCATGCATGTCATCAATAACAAATGGGGGGCGGAGTTTCCAATATTTTTCCACTAGGCTACATAGTAATTGCTGCGCTGGTATGGCATGGTACGGTACCACAGCTGAGGTAGTGGATATAGCTCAGTGTATGGTGCCGGTGTTACGGTAAGCGTACGGCATACATTCGATTAGTCATTACTAAATGATGGACGTAGCCTACCAGACACAGAAGTATCACTTCGGGAAGTTCGTCGTTTCATAATGAAAATGATGTCATTTGGATGGATATCTTTTTCTAAGCCTCGCATTTTAACCGATTGCGATAAAATAAACTGTGTGAAATGACACCTGTCCTGTGACGGTGCGTAGTCGTGTGTAAATTATCCTTCCTTACTTACACAGTTACAGTTTTACAAATAGCCTAATGTTACAAGATTTTCACGGCAGTGCAAGCCTAGAGTAGTGTTACTGTGAGTGGTGCTGTTAGTGTTACTGTTAGTATTCAACAGTTTCAGGTAAACAAACGATAGCCTAACGTTAAGCATATGCCGTTGGTAAACAAGTACGCATTCTGTCCACTGATAGTGATAGCTATATTAGGCCCTATATCCTTATTATATGTTAATGTAGAGACCTATCAGCAAACCTGACCCAAACAAAGCTCCTCTTACATTGCATGCATGACGTTTCGTGACGTCCCAGACTGGAAAGTTTTCATTCCGTGCGGACAAGTGACTACAGATTTTTAGCTCTTGCGTGGCCGAAGCTCAGTTTCACAGAAATATGCGCGGTTGAACTGAACAATGATCCGAAGCTGCTGAAGGAGCAGTACCTTTACCGTACACAGTTTTGGCGGGCTCAAGTTGCTCAACCACTCAAATCGAATAGGCTACGAACAAATTCAAAGGATTTCGAGACGGTACTTTCAACAGCAGCTGGCCCAATGCGCGGCCGTGACTACTTTCTCCCAAGTGCACGGCCAGATCAAGCAGCTAGTAGGCTCTTGTACCATTTAAATTTCGTAAATGAGTCAGATCACTTGGCAAGTATAAGACGAATCAATTCGGTCCAAATAAACAGATGCATGTCATGACTATTTACGCAAAATGAAATGGTGTGAAGTTTGCGATCACCAGCACGCACTCATATATGTATAGGCCATATACAGTATGTAAAAGTTGTACAGTAGAATCGCTATATCCTTAATTGTTTGTTATAGGTGATTGTGTCAATTCAACTGTTTAATTTTGGTGTTGCCGAAAGCTTATGATGTCATCTGCAAATATTGATTGTAAAATATAATAAAAAGAAAAAGGTCAACATCACATGGAAGATCCTCAGATCGCATGTAGATTTTCCAACTCTCACAGCCCTATTGCCTCTTTTTATGGAATTCTGCAGATTAAGTAAGTAATAGGTACTCTTGTGCGATATTAATGATTTGTAGTAATGACACTCTTTTAGTGGTACCTTTTGCGTGTGCAGGTATGAGCTTCTGCACCATTGGTGCTCTTTTTTCCCTTCATGACTTGGTGTAATGATGGTTTTATTTTCCTCTCCATTTCCTAGAACTCAGCAATAACAGATATTTCAAGGACACTACGACCAGACATATTTATTTGACTTTACGAGTATTGTGGATCTATTCACCCTGTGTAATCTCCAACAGTTCTAAAACACTCCTTTTTCAATATGGAATCCGGCTGCAGGATACGTGGGTCTCTTCGTTTCATAGCAGTGTATGTAGTGATTGTTTTTGATGTGTTCGCCATTTTAGTAGATGCCCAACAGTCTTCCGTGACAGCAGTGATCAAAGGCGGTGGAGACACAACGGTGGGTCAGAACGGAATCGTGCAGATCGAACAAGACACACCATCCACACTTCATTTGATTGGTGTCGACCTTTTTGAGGGTCAGAGTATTTTATTTACAAAGTCAAAAAACGAAACGGGAACCAACTGCCAAGGCTTCGAAAGAACTGAGACATTCCAAATTGATTCTGTGAAAAACACTAGTAAATCTGGTGACCTGAGTGCAGCTGATGTCACAGTCAAATTGAGCTCTAAGTGGACCGGCGATACGCTGTTCTTATGCTTGGAACATGAAAAAGAATTTCATCACCAAGGAGGTGATCCCTGGCTCACCATCGTGGTTCAGCCTCCCCTTCTACCTCTTTGGCTCCAGATTCTTTTGATTGTGATACTCCTCATGTTCTCTGGACTTTTCAGCGGACTGAATTTAGGGCTCATGGCGTTGGACCCCACAGAACTGAAAATCCTCCAAAACTGCGGAGGCCCCTCAGAGAAAAAATACGCCAAACAGATATCCCCTATCAGAAAGACTGGGAACTACCTTCTCTGCACCTTACTGTTGGGAAATGTCCTAGTGAACAGCACTTTAACTGTACTGCTGGATGACCTCTCTTCTGGCCTATTTGCTGTTATCGGTGCCACCGCAGGTATTGTCATCTTTGGGGAAATAGTCCCGCAGAGCATCTGCTCAAGGCATGGCTTAGCCATCGGGGCAAGGACGCTCTTGATCACCAAGTTTTTCATGGTGGTCACTTTGCCGGTATCTTGGCCTATCAGCAAAATTTTAGATTTGATCCTAGGCCAAGAAATTGGCCAGGTTTACAACCGAGAACGCCTGCTGGAGTTGCTCAAGGTAACAGATGAATACAATGACCTCCAGAAAGAGGAGGTAGACATGATATCTGGGGCACTGGAGCTCAAGCGAAAAACTGTCTCTGATGTCATGACACCTCTGGCAGACTGCTTTATGTTGGATGAAGATGCTGTGCTAGACTTCAAGACTGTCACGGACATCATGCACAAGGGCTTTACCCGCATCCCTGTCTTCTCCAAGAATCGAGAGAACATCATAGCCCTACTCTTCGTCAAGGACCTTGCGTTCGTAGATCCTGATGACTGCACACCTCTGAAGACAGTGGTAAAGTTTTACAAACACCCCATCAACTTTGTGTTTGATGACACCACTTTGGATATCATGCTGACTGAATTCAAGAGGGGTAAGCCACATCCTTTGTGTATGTATTTGACTCTCAGAGGATTAAATTTGTACAAAAGTGGTTGTCACAACAAAACCATGTGACATGTCATTGTTGTCTTAAGTGTTGTTCTTGCTGAGAGTTTGCCATCTATGTAACAACTTATGCATCATGTGCAAATTGATAGTGACACAGTTGGCCACTAAATTCAATAAACTTAATAAATCTAATAAAATTGTAGTGTTGACATTTCCATAACATTTGATTTCTGTTTAAAGAGCATAAAGCACTGTTCATGAGGACAGGAATTTGAAATTTTTCCAAAAGCTTATGTTATCTACTGTATGATATTACTCTATCACTGCTTGTCTCGCACAGCCAGTTAAAGTGATTGCGTGTGTACTGAAAAACCAAAAAGATAAGATTATGTTTGATCTTATCTTTTTTCTGTATTTTTAAATGTACGCGCGAGGTTACACATGAACGGACTACGTCTTTCAATGAAGGAAAGCGACAGTAACTGCTTTGAAAAGCAACGGGATTGGCATAAAAACAGTAAAAAACAGAAATCATATTTGAAAATTAACAGTTCTTACTATAACCGCCTACATAATGAATCTGCAACAGTGCAGGTCTCACTAGTGTATCAAAAACATACTGTACTACTCAAGTCGTCGCTCCTTGGTACATTAGGTATCGAGGATTGTAGCATTTGGTGAAAGGAAACACTGTATGTACAAATAACCTACCAACTTAACACAACCTTGCCCGCGGTGTCAGTGTTCCTGAGACCTGAGTTGTAACTGAATATTTAATACTAGTATACTTGCCATTGGATTGCTCAAAGAAGCACACCGTTGATTTGTATGAAAACTGTCAACCACTACATTATCGTATTTATTCTACACTTTTTGTCGTTATGTTAGCAGAATTTGAAATCATATGGCAAAACTAACCAACTGAAACCTACAGTATTTACTTTCGCAGATTGTCTGAATGGTTTAATTAAAAGCCTTACCAAACTTTTTGAGATGAAATTTCAATGTCATTACTGTTTGCATACAGTACACATGCAATCACTCTAAATTTAACATTTCTGATGTGGGTTGTCTGAAATATTTTGCGCACAAAACTATTTATATGTCCTAGAATGTAAATTATTAGTGGCTACAGTACTGAGAGTACTCTCTATGAAAAGATGTGAAAGTATAGCACTGCCACATCCATGGAATAGCGTAGCGTTCAAAGTTTGCAAAGCAAAAAGTGTTCAGGTTTCACAGGTGTTTTTGTCGCAAAGTCAGGGAGAGCCCTGCTGTTGTATGTGCCAAAGCTACCACTCAAATAGTCCATTTGTGTAGCATTTTAACTATTTTGTGCAGTAAAACGAGATGCAGTACCAGATAAATCATTCTCCACATGTCGTGCAGTGTACACGCAGTCATTCCCTTCATTCCCATTCCGTTCGTGTACCCCTCGACCGTGTCACGGTCACCCTCACTCTTTGTCTTTTTTCCAGGTGAGTCTCACTTAGCGATCGTCAACCGGGTCAACAACGAGGGAGACGGTGATCCCTTCTATGAAGTCTTGGGGTTGGTCACTCTGGAGGACGTCATCGAGGAATTGATCAAAGCAGAAATCGTGGACGAGACTGACCAGTATGGTAAGGAAAATGTCATCAACAGTTTAATATTGTGTGCAAAGGATGGCTAATCGCAAGTGACAACTGATGCTTTCACTTTTAGGGGCATGTTTGTCTGCACTCTAAACCTAAGAGTATGAATGACAGGTAGCTGCTTTGATTCCTCATTTATGGAGTCAATTCATGCTTATGTCATGTTCATCTTAACTTCCTAACCTGCTTTTCTCTCACTTGTTTTCTTTTTACTTTCCCATATAAATTTCCAGTGGCTCCGTTGCCATAGGTAGTCACAAGGCATCAATTTCACATGTATCCCTCATTGTTATGTGCGTGTGGCCAGTATATCTCTGTCAATAACATGCATTTGTTAGGATAACATTGCATTCACTGTCTAATCTAGAGAAGCAACAGATTCCTTCCTTTCAATTTAAATCCACTGGCTCATCAACATTCTGTTGTCAAACTTTGTATTTGTCTCTTTAAAAGGTAATTGTAATTCCGTAAGTAGTGGATAGATTTTGAGCCATGGAATCTGTATTCACTTTGCGTTGCTTTAGTTTAATTTCATACATCTTCGTCCTCCGTGCTAGGTCCGGTTTAAGCGCTTCCTCTTCATTCTGCCATCCAGATATACTGAGAGTGTGCAGGTTCTGTTTTGAGATTTTTCTGCCTGTGTTCACTGCTGGTTTCATGCTCCATTTGGTTTACCTTTACTTCCCTTGTTGTTGACTTACCTTGACTTTCTTTCTGTCCCATCAGTTGACAAGAGATCAAAGAAATCCCGACGCGGTCACAATTACAGGAGAGACTACTCAGTCTTTGCGGAGCAGGATGATGTTATCCGACCAAAAATAACGCCGCAGTTGGCCCTTGCAACGTTCCAATTTCTCTCTACAGGTAATTAGTCCGTCTTTAAACTAATCTGTATGTATGCAAGTTTATGCTGACCCACTGCTATTGTCCAAGTTACTGTGTAGTATTTGAAATAATCACCGGCTTAATTGTAGAAACAACAAGTAAACAAGTAACAGCGAGTTGATGAGGTCGTAAAACATATTTATAAGATCTCATTCCCCGAGACATCTCGGCTGCTGAGACATCTCTGAGTTGTCTGTAAACCATATGAAGTAGGCATGGCAGCTCAACAATGGAAAAGTAGCTCAACTTTGAATTACATTTTCAGGTACACCATCAAAGACAGATGATCTCTATGGTTGTTCAATGAAGTCAAAGGTCATTGGGGTCTAATTGAAGCCATTAAAACTGTTTAATCAGTTTGTCTCAAGAGTTAAAAATTGTAATTGTTGACGTAGAAGCGTGATATGTTAGTTGTCCTTGGTTGGGAGAGGATTCCTGTCACTACCTTTCAGGTTAAAGGATCTTTGCAGTCAGTTTGAAGTCAGAAGAAGGTGGCAGTCAGTTCGAAGTCTTAAGATGGTCATGTAACAGATAATCTTCAGAAGCAGAAGTCGTTCAATGTCCCTTTCAAATTTGGAATGTGTATCCCATGTTGTGAATTGACAATCAACCTTCATCTTGCAGGTCTAGATGCCTTCATTAGGTCAACAGGAGTAGTGTAAGTCTGAAGACTTTTTGCAAAAGCATGACGAATTGAGAAATGAAAGCATGACTTGTCCGGTTCTGAGTCGGCGTGAATATCCCGAAGCACTGCTACCAAGTTTTCCGATGGCGTCGGCGTGTGGTTAGCGTTTGATGTGAACATCACTGATTATGATTTTCAATCTTTTTTTTTTTCTTCCAGTGGTCAAACCATTCCAGAGAGAGTTCATATCAGAAACCATCCTGCACCGTCTGCTCCTGCAGGATATCATCTACAACGAGACGAAGCATGACGACGAAGAAGAAGTCTACCTCTTCACCAACGGAGAACCGGTCGACTTCTTCGTCATGATTCTTCAGGGCAGAGTGGAAGTCACAATCGGGAAAGAAAACTTGGTCTTCGAGCAAGGACCTTTTGCGTATTTTGGTCAGCAGGCCTTAGTTCCTCCTTCAGGTAAGTCGTTGTTTTACTTTTAGCTGATGACAAAAGTCATCATATTTTGATGATTGGGTGGAGATGTAAGTTGTTTTTAAAGAGTCCATTCTGGTCAATTTCATTGATTTCTACTGTCTTTCAAATTTGTAAGACATCGGTTACATTTGACAAAGTAAATCTCTTTACATCAGAGGAAGTAGAAAACACATTTGTTTGTGTATATGGCTGATTCGGCACTTAATCCAAATTTTGTCCTGAAACTGGAAACATTTTTAGTCCCATTCTCCACTATCCCCAGTACTGCAGCAGTATCAGCAGTGTGTGATGTTTCATATTTATGAGGTGTGGTTAGTGTACCACATTGTATGAATTTGTCGTAGTCCATGTGTATGATCAGTCCCATCAGATAACATGGACTTGTGACGAGTATTACGGATAGCTTGTCACGTGTGGAATGTTGCAGTTACGAGATATTGGTAGTATGCCATATTACATGGCCTTTATTGAAGTATAAGGTATGTATGGTCAGTGTGTCAATATACTCGGACCTGTCAGAGGTAATAATGTGCATTCCTGTATGGACAGTCTGTCACACCAACCACAAGCATGAGATGCGTTTATAGAAATGTTGTCACAGTTTAATATACTAGATGTGTATTGATAGCAGTTCACATCTCCTGTATGTATTGTTAGTATCAGTAATGTATGGTTGTCATGTCACATTGCACATATGTGTTAAGAATATTTTGTGTCACATGGACAAAAATTTTGTGTTAGGTATGGATTACTGGTCTGTCTCTTTGCATGTACTTGTAGTACAGATACGTATGTTATAGTGTGTCACATTGCTTGTTCTCATTACAAGTCTTGTGTCTAACTGCATGTACTTGTTGTACTCTGTCATACATATATGTGTGTCACATTGCTGGTGACTTGCTGTAACTCTACATTAGTGTGTCACGTTTCATGTACTTCTTAGGGGTATTATTAATATCTCAGTGTGTGACATATTGCTTGTACTTATTGTTAGTCTATAACAGTGTGTCACATTACATGTACCCATTATAACTCCTTATGAATGTGTCACATTGTTTGAACTTGCCTCGGGCACTTGATATGTACGGCCAGCACTTATAGATCATCAGATGGCTTGAAATAAGATAATGTCATGCTAGCATTAGACATCATTACTATGATTTCTTGCAGATGATTCCCCTGTCTTATCCAAAGGAAGTACACCGAGTACCCCAGGTTCATTTCGCACCGCCCTGTTCAAACCGGACTTCACCGTTCGACTCCTCTCCGACACCCAGTTCCTGAAAGTGACAAGCTCCCAGTACCACGCTGCAGCCATGGCGACGAAAATGGAGAGAGAAATGCAGAGCACCGAGTCATCTAATGAGGTCTTCAGTCAGCAGTGGAAGAAGACTCAAAAGAAATCGGCGGTAGAAGAAGACAAACCAGAAGGCAACTCAGTGACCACCCAACAGAAGGGCTACCCAGGAGATGAAGAGGAGCACTCTGAAGATGATTCTCCTCAAGTCAAACTCCTACAGAAGCATCCCAAAGAATCTGTAGCATAAGAAGAAAGATTTTATAGTTAAAATCACAATGGAAAAAGAGTGTAGTTAAGTATTTCATCTTGCATGAAAAATCATGCGTTTCCCGCCTTTTTTTTTTTAATTTATTTAAGTTTTAATTTTCAAGAATCTCCTATTCGTCATTTGAAGATCTGTATGCAAAGACACTGGCCAAAGGGAACACAAAACTTGGCAGGGAAGTGAAGTTTTCAAATTTTGGTCATATTTTTGTCACCGAGAATTAAGTTTGTATTTGCAGAGATTCTAAATTTCAACAGAAGGTTCTGCAACTAAAAGCAATATTGTGGGGGGTTTTTGCTGTTTTGTTTCATTTCTTGCCTCTGCAAATTGATTCAGTAGCAGCACTGAAGTCTGTTATATTTATTGTTTACCATCCTTTGTTTTTTTGTTTTGTCATTTTAGTTTTTTTTTTAATTATTGATTGTCATGAACAATAAAAAGTGCTTCATGTTATATTTATTATGCAAATTACTATTGATCTCCACCCTGCAATGCCAAAAATTTACACAATGTCATTTTTCTAAGAAGATGTAAGAGGAAGCTTATCATATCTGTCCAACCATATTTGTTGTAGTTCCTCCAGGGAGGCTTAATTGAGAAGGAGATACAACAGGAAGGTTAATTCATGCAAATCCTATCAGATTTTCTCCAGTGTGATAACTTCCAATTCATACAAAGGGATGAGAACAGCTTAGAGTGGCATTTAACTTTTGTGTAATGTATCTCATCCCTAGGGACATCCAAGTAACTTTCATTCACACCTACTTATAATCTCTGTAAAGGATTGCATAGGAAAAAAAGCTTTGATGCCAGTTTTGTTGCAGACGGTCAGCTCAAAAGCTCTGAAATCAAAACAACTGGTTGTCTCCTTGGAATCAAGGCAGACTGGTTTATAAGCATAAGACATAGACTTTTGCCATGTGCAAATGACAAAAATTGTCATAAGACTATACTGTACAGTAGCATTTTATCAATTTTCGCTGATGTCACAAGTTTGCAGAAGGTGTGTCCATGTTCAGCAAGTTACACAACGTCAAGATTTTCTACTGTGATAGGCGTCTGAATGGGTCGGAAGTTGAAAACTGATTTTCAAGAATAGCCACTGGCAATGTTGTAGCTATAGACAAAATTTTCCGATCAGTCATTTACAACAGAGAAGATGATGTGAATTAAGTTCCTTATACCCTTTTAATCCCATTGAATCTGTAAGTGGTGAACAAAAGAGGTGATTTTGGCAGAAAGTAGGCTACTTCAAAGGATGGAGTTTTTTTGTATCTCCTTCTCAATTGCACCCCCCCCCCCCCTTCTGGTTCCTCAGTGAGTGGAATGTAAACCAATGAAAATGATTCAGTGTATTTTGAAACTTGTATAGTGTGAATTGTGTCTTGATTATCATGCAGGGATTGCACTATTTTGTAACACTTTTCCACCTCAGGCCATCAGTCAAGTGTATGACTGTAGAGAATAATTTAGTGTTCAAACTTTGCCTAGCAGTTTTCCTGTCGTGTGGGCAATTTGTTGCAAACTCAGAGATTTAAGTCCTAACGTTGTACTTGAAGAAACTGCCACACGATGTTCCGTCTCTTTGCCAATTTAATCATTTTGTGTAGCAAGATGATATGTGATACCAGATGGGTTTCTCCCTGGACCTCCAATGGCTGCATACAGATGGTCCAGTAATTTGAGGTACATTACCTTCATTTCATACTTACCACAGTCATAGAACTTGAGTAATAAAGAAACACAACAAAGATGAGTGATGTCGTATTCTTGGTATGGATATCACAAGTTTTTGATGCTTCCAAATAGTCTGACTCATTGTGACTCAAAGTTTGCATGGTTTAGTTTCATGCCATAGGGTTGGCATTAATACAGTCAAGACTTTCTGCCCCTTGCAATTGCCTTTGAGCTTGTAAATATAGTTCTTGAAATGAGAACAAATTGAAAAGAAAAACAGACAACTCAACCTGTGGAGGTCTTGAACACCATCTTCACCAACTTGATGGCCCAATAGCATGGCAGAAAAAAAAGTTGAGAATTTAGAGCTGTAGAGTCTAGAGCTGTGTAGAGCTGTTTAGAGTCTAGAAATGTGGGAGTGTGTATTTGTTTCTGTTAGTTTTTTCACAGATCACGCATTCATTCTCAACTATTGTTTTAAATGTTGACATTTTTTTTTCTTTTTTTAACTATGCATGAAAGTGCTTTCCGGTGAGCAACCTGCAGAAGGTGCTGGTAAGTGGTCTTTAAGTTGAGGAGTCATCATCAGCTGTTGTAGCTCATCAGCTGATTTAGCTCTCTTCTAGAGTGCTTTGATGATGATGATGAGACTCAACTAAAGGAGAGAAACGGTTACTCGGTTTTAGCTGAGTTTGAGAATTGAGGGAACTTGGTGCTCTCTTTCTTGCTCTTTCACACAACTTGGCACTGAAAAAGACACTGAAGAAACGTAGCATGTTTTATGGCAAGTAAGGTCCTCTTTAGAAACTTTTATAGATACACAAATGAATTCTAGTAGGAGGCATTGTGTGCCCTTTTCATCACCAACGTTTCTCTGTTCATGTTGTTTATGTCTTTATCGTTTTCTAAGAACCCTTTGATTGGTGCTTCATGGCAGTCACTGAAATAATTATGCATAACAAAGGGGGGGACCCTTCCACATCAGTGCTATGCCACATGTGAAAGTGTCTTTTTTTTTTCCAAAACCAAACCATTCATTTGCTACTGGAGATGGGGGGGGGGGGGGTGAGGGCATCGGGCGCAGCTCCTCGATCAGCAGAATGGGGGGTGGGTTGTGAGGGAGGACACAGAGTTGGCTGTATTGAAAGTTTTGACAGCTGATATTGGTTTCATTGTATTTGTTCTTTGAAATGATGATCGGCAAAAACTGGGTGTTATGGAATTTTACCATGTCCGGCAATTTTGAAGATTGTGACTTAGGATGTTTGATGATTTCCGAAGGAAGGTCGTCACACCCCACTGTAGTGAGGCCAAGCTACTGAATCCCTGGAAGATATCCCAAATCGGTTCTAGAACACATCCATGTGCTTGTAATTGTGCTATATTTGTAACAGGCCTTATGCAAATGTTCTCTCTCTGCAGGGTGGGATTAATCTTGCTCATAACTCATTTGGTAGACTAGTGAAACAGCCAGAGTGTGTTTAAACCACCGTTTTAACCTCGCTGAGGAAAATTGGTGTGCCATGTCCTCAGACCTTAGAACATTGGTTACGTTGCCTTGTTGGTTGGTATGAATTATGGACTATCACTGCAAGGCAAATAGTGAAAAAAGTTTGTTTTTCGCTGTCACCACATGTGCTACAGAACCAGTCCTAATCACCCTTCGTTATTAGTTAAGTTTGCATCCATTGTATGATAATGTCATTTGAAGCAGCAAAGTTGTTTTAATCTATACTTTTTCAGCAAATACTGCCCAAAGTGTTTCTTTAAATGATATAGTTTTTTTCTTTTGACAAATATTCTCCTTTTACGTTTTTTTCTTCATGTATTTTCATTTGATATCTTAAAGGTTTGGTTGTTTCCTTTTTCCTTGGCATTCTACAACTAGGGTAAGGTAGCTAGTCTCAAAGTCTTTCACTGTCCATCGTAGCAAATATTATAAAATGTATGGTAATTCTTGCACTGCATGTCTTTACTTTTGGAACTCTTCTGCTCTTTATGGCCCCACTCTTTGCATATGAATTTGGCCCTCGTCCCAACTTCTGTTGTGACAGGGCCCAAGATGGGTTCTAAATTCTTTTTATTCAACAATTATGAAAATAATGTACGATTATGAAGACAAATCACTTTCTTCACACCTACAGTAGCTGTAGGTAGTGTTTTAACTTTGAAGGCATGTCTCCAGTTTGGATGTTCCCTCCAGTTTCTGTCATTTTGATCTATGAAATTGAAACCCAACATCACTCTCAAACAAAAGTCATGTTAGTTTTTGAATTTTGTGAAGGGATTGGGTTGAAACTGAAGTGTTGTTGAATTATCGTTTTGTGACACAAGCTGAAGTGTTTGACCCCCCACTCCCACCCCAAGGCAGTGACTGTAGTATATCAATTCATATACTCCAATGTACTCCAATGACTCCTGCCTGATGCTTTTCGTGCACGTATGCCAGTTGAAGTTGAATCACGCCATGTTTTCAAAGACAGCTGACTTTATTTCAGAGAGAAAATTTTTGTAAATGTCAAATTATCTATGGCAATGCTTTGTTTTTGCTGAAGATTGAGCCAAATAATTTTTGTAAAGGCATTACCATCACATAATTCCTTTTGTGACTGAAATGATCTGTTTTGCATGATTGAATTGTTATGTAACTCCTAAATTGACCAAATGTATGCTCTGAGTGATAGGTAACTTTATGCTGTACTCAGGGTACTTTTTTTTCTTTTGGTGATTATAAACTTTGTTGTATTAAATCCATACATTATTTGTGATGGAATTCCCTTGTCGAATTTGCTGTCAAGATAATTCTCCATGGCCTGGTTTGATGGTGCTAGTTTGTGCACACTTGTGTGTATGTCAGTTTATCCATGTCAGTGCATTTTATTGTAGTCATGAACACCATGTTGACATCTGCAAAGTGTACAGCTAAGCGGTTTCGTGTGTCACACGAACTCTTCTCTCCCACCACATACACACAGAAACACAAACAGACAACCACACATACACATACACACACTCTCTAGTTTTGTTGACTGCATGTTGTTCAGGGCAGCAACACCCATCATGCTGTCGGCACAGGGAAATGTCTACAAGGGTTGTAACTACTGGGATGGTAACAAATCAATATAAGAGCACTTTTTCTCCAAAATGACACCATATCTAGAAACTGGGGTGGAGGACACAGGCCCTGTTGTGTGATGATACAGACTTACCATTGGTTTGCTAAGTTTTACAATTATTGTGTGTTGTTTCCACATGACATTCTCACCCCCGATGTAGTTATAGATGTCTACACTCGCCAGGGATTCTGCCAGACACACAAGGGAGGGGGGGATTTATTACTCCTAAACCCCAAGTCCAAAGTGATGCTGTCCTTGACCAAAGTTACAAGTGGGTTCAGAGGGCCAAAGCTTGCATCAAGGGCCCTATAAGGTGCAATTTGAAGGGTCTTTAAGGCCATTCATTTATGTAAGTTCAAAATTACTGCAAAAGTGTCCTCTTCTTAAGTAAGAAACCAAGATATTAACATTTTTTTTTTTTTTGAGTATGACAAGGGATTACCCACCTTTATTTAGAAAGGTGTGACAAATCCCCTCCTCCCTCCCCTTGACGTAGAGCCTGACATTTGCTATCACTGTGTGATTCTTCACAGGGATTTTAAGTTGAGTGGAAGGATCATGTTTGATGCACTAGTTGTCAGGATCTTTGTACTTTTGCAAAATATAGTATTTTATTTTCTAGATTGGCAAGTTCTCATGACATACCCTCACGTGATTCAAGAAATTTTTCCTACCCCTTTCCTTTCCATCGTAGATCAGGTCACACAACGTAATGTGATGCGGTGGGCAATGCGAAAGCACTACACAGATTCCTTAAGCTGAACTGCTCGAAAACGGGACATTGTGCAGAGTAGATGACAAGGTTGAAATACGATAAGTTGATGAACTTGTTTATCAGTGGACCTAACATGACATTTTTTGGTGTCTCTCAATTACTCAGAAACAAGGAAGACCTATGTTTGGTTTTTGATGAGTCCATTAGGGTCAAATTCTCGTAATGCAAAATGTCTGTCAGAGTAACAACGTGTTTTTATTACTATGAGGGTTATTGCACAGAACCTAGCCAAACACAAGTTTGTGATTGATGTATGCATAGATGCCACATGATATGAGAAGAAATATCAATGACTGTATTTCTTTTACTTTTGGAGTACTTTTGGGTAAAAACAGTGCAATAGTCTCCTGCAATTAGCGTTTTAATGAATGCTCATTGTGGAATGCACACAAAGCCATTTGTAGGGCATTATTAAAAGTAAATCGATTCTGTGCGACTGGATTTAAGTTGTACTGTATTTTGAAGATTGCCATTAACCTATCATGTGGCCTGTGAATTACTTTTCATCATTGAAAACGGGGATACCTGCATTCCATGATCATCGTTCGTCATCAGATCGACATTCCTGGCTCTCGTTTTGGCTTGAGGTCTCATCTTCGAATGGGAGTGTACCCCACAGTTAGATTGAGTGTCCCACTTAAGATCTCTTTGACATTAATGGTTTTGAGCATTTAGTGACCACCAGACTGCATAGCCATAGTGCTCTTGATTTTTTTCTCTTTGAATAGTTCATTTGTTATAGTTTCCCTTTATATCTATTTTCATTTTGTGCCTCCAAAAACCTTGTCCATGTCACCATATCATCTCACTTATGATCAATGTCCCCTGGTTGTCCAAATATATGTCCAACAGCATATATGATTCAAAGTAAATCCCAACATGGAGAGAGTGCAATTGGTGACAGAACAGTTTACTGGATCCTAGTCTCAAAGTGATGGTGAGCACCCAAAAATATTTGTAAAATAGTGTTTTCAAGTGTAACTCAGGTACCAGCATGATGTTTTGTTGACCGAATCCAAAGTTACCACTCAGTTCCCTTATGAAGTGAAAAACGACGCACTCACTGTGTCAGATTGCCAAATTTCACCCTATATTAGACAGTAAATACTTCAAAACGTTTTTCTTTTTTCGGAAATATTAGTGGCCCTGTTAATAATTAGGGGTAGGCGGGTGTATGTGGTACACTTGCTGGATCCCTCCACACAAGTGTGATGTATGGTGCTGAGGAAATGCCAGCAAACTACCTGGTTCCAATTTTCATGAATCGGTCCAAACACTACTATTAAACACTTATATATGACTGAGTTTGTCTAAATGTAAGTAATATTTGCATTGCAAGTCAACTATGTTTAGTTTATCCAGTTCAGTGTATATACATGTTAGATAACACAAGAAAATATTGTATAGTATAACATAATAAAGACATACTAGCTTCATCAACACAAAAAAAAGTGTGTGAGTGTTTTGTTTTCTTTTTGAATGTATTTAACAACACAATTTCCATGAACGACATCAAATTCATATTGCAGGTTTGGCTGCTACCAGAGCAACTAAGAATAAATTTAAAACACTTTGTATGTTTATTTCTGCTTTTTACAAATAACTCTAATGCATAGTGTTATCAGTTCGAATAGGTTGGCCCGTAGCTTAGAAATAACGATCGGTTGAAGACCTTGTCATACATTACCAGATTGGCTTAACTCACACCGCCCTAGGGTTTTTTATCCGGTAGCGAAATGAACAGTCTGTTAAAAAAAAAAGAAAAAAATCAGGAATGTGTGCCAGCAGGAACATATTTGCTGTGGACATGGAACTAACATCTGACCTGGCTTTGCTACAGTCAATTCATTACTACCAACAAACACTGTCGAGCACACGATGGACATGAGAAGGACATAGACAAAACTGTCTTCTCTAGTGGTCTCCATGTCAAATCATCGCAGGTATTGTGCATGCACTATATGTTTCACCGTACGGGGTGGGACCTGCCACACGAAACTGAACATGCAATGAAGTTGCCAGACATGCACAGGAGGTGCACAGAGCAGCAACCATACATCTAGCAGACACTGATGGATCTGCTCGAAACGATCCGTTTCTTAAAGTATGACCAATCCGGTAGTGTGTGACAGGGACTTAACATATGCCTTTACTCCATGAACTCAACGTGCAGCTGATATCACGCGAACGCAGCACATTGAGATAAAGGGGACATTCCACAGCTGTCTTCTACAAGAAAGTTTTCCACTCTGCAATGCCTCTTCTTTGGTCAATAAATTACTGTATCCAATGCAAACTTTTAACACATTCCTTCGCATTTTTTAAAGCAAGCACCACCTCAAATTATTGAAAAACTTTTGACACATGTGTTTGAGCTATCACAATTGCCATATGCAGACATTTTACAATGTACATCTAAGAAAAAAAAAAAAACGTATCAGAATTCCTGTGAGATTTAGTTTTACTTTTCAATTTCATGCAAAAGCAGGAAACAGGGAACGAGAATTGACCTGTTGGGCTCAGAGAAAATTGTGTTGAGTTAAGAATGACATGGTTCCAAATATTCTCATTTATTCGTTTAATACATTTATACAAGCTTATTCTGTGAACATGTCAAACTTTTGCTATGGTAAGGAGACTCCTCTGCAAAAAAAAAAAAAAAACAAGTACTGTGTTCTCTGATCGAGATGTCTACATGTCCACAATTCTGCTGCTACCATTACAACAAATAATTCCTTTTTACAAAATTTCAGCATTCAAAAGTCCTCCCTCTAAAACTGTAGTTGATGTTAATGAAACAAGTTTTACACTTAATTTACATTGGTCCATTATCAAACATGTGAATTATGTTCTTTCAAAAAGACTCTTCAGAAAGGGCAAATACAGCCAAATTTAAAGCTTGAAGGAGACAAAAGAAATGAGTTGCAACACCAAGCCTCTGACTATGAAATTTAAGCACACTTCAATAATGTTACCATGGGCCTACACAGTGACAGTGACACTTCACGCCTCTGCGACCACTTTGATCTGAATTTGGCCAAACCTCTTTGACGTGAATTGGCTCAGGACCGCTGAGGACACAGTCAAACTTTGAACAATTGAAACTGTCAGTCTTATTCCTACCAATACAATGCTGGGTACAGCACAGATGCATCACAATGAGTGCAAAGGCAATCTGCAGAGAGAATTTTGCAGCGTCCCTGGACTGTCACCTCCTTCCGTAGAACTGACTATTGTGAATCAAACATTACAAACTAAAAGAAGAGTCACATATCCCAGTCACACTCAAAATGTGAGCAAAGGTCACCATCCACAGCTCGTCTTCTTCCAATGCCACACTCCCAGAAAACTTGCTCTTCTCTGACGAGTCACAGTCGTGCTTCGTGAAAGACGACTTTCCCTTCCAAACAGCCCGTGACGAGTGTCGGATGTGTTGGGGAGAATTCCGAAGTGACAACTGTCCTCCTGTGGCTTAATAACAACCGTTTCTCTGTTAATTCCTGAGATTGCCCTCCTTTGGGGTCTATGTCACAGAGTTCACTACAGTTGCCATCAAACGTTAGTAACCTGACCCCGAATCCAAACGAGGAACATATGAACCTTCCATCTGGGCTAACACTGAGTTCTTTGATGTATCCCCTTCCATCATTTGGTTCCGACATGTAATACAGCAGCCTATCCTGTGGATGGAAAGGTGACCTGCTCTCTTCACGGGTGGAGTCTTGGATGCTTTTGTCTAAGTTTGGTAAACCCCCTTGAATGTCATGAACACACGTCCACTGAGCAGAAGAAAAGAATGTTTATGGTATTACTGTCAATGTAGAATGCTCTCATTGTATGAAAATAATCAAAGACATACATCATCTTCATCTTCATCATCATCATCACCATTACCATCATCATCATCATCATCACCATCATCATCATCATCATCATCATCATCATCATCATCATCATCATCATCATCATCATCATCATCATCAACTTAAGGACTGAAAAAAAATTCCAGCATACACAAGAAATCTAATCATAATTGAGATGCAGCTTTGAACCAGAATGCACAAGTGCACTGTGGTTTCAATGATGCAATTATGAGCCTTAATCGAATATGAGAGGCTTTTGCAATCGATACGATACACCATTACACCTACTGCATCTTAACATATCAGTGTATCTTCCCTTCTTGAGATATTTTCATAAGACTTTCAAATTTTGACCCCTGTTGACCCCAAATGACTGCTGGCCAAAAACAATAAGGATCTTGCATTCAATGTGTTACACTTACATACTAAATATGAGATCTGTCTGAGCTTCCCTTTTTGTCATACCATGTTTACAAGGTTTTCACAAGGTGAACATTGTTGACCCAAATGACCTTTGACCTCTACCTAAAAACAACAGAATTCTTGTACTCAATGTGGTTCACCATTATGCCATATATGGGGATCTGTCTGAGCTTTCCTTCTTGAGATGTCATGCTTAAAATGTTTTCACAAGCCTCCCTCTTTGAGAGGTTTTCACAATAATGACCCCTGTTGACCTCAAATGACCTTTGACTTCAATAAAAAAAAAAATGATAGGGGTCTTGTGCTCAACGTGTTACATCTATATACCAATTATGAGATCTATCACTGCTTCCTTTCTTGAGATATGGTGTTTACAAGGTAGGCATCACAAACACATATGCAAACATACCCCCCCCCCACACACACACACATACATACACGCATACACACATACATACACACATACATACGTACGTACGTACGTACATACATACATACATACATACATACATACATACATACATACATACATACATACATACATACATACATACATACATACATACATACATACATACATACATACATACATACATACATACATACATACATACATACATACATACATACATACATACATACATACATACATACATACATACATACATACATACATACATACACAGTATACATACATGGTTCTGTGATTACAAATGATGCAGTTTATCATCAAAATCAAAAATGAAGGGAGGGCTGACAAAATAATGCGCGTGGCATACACTGTAATAGTCTGAAATTCTCAACTGGTTTCTCATATATTCATACATGACACGTACCTCAGAATCTTCCATTTCAGAAGTAAACCGTGACATCATGCACCAGCCCTGCGGGTGGATGACAAGTGATGATATGCACCATGGGTAACTCTGCTGTGGGAAATCCATCACGAGTTCGACCCTATTGCGTTTCTGCCGAAAGACATGATTAGATGGGTGATCTGTCATATCCTTTGGATCCTTTTCTTGCAGGAGCAGATAATAATCATCAGGAGCAAAGTCTTTCAGGTCTCTGGCAAGGGTTAGGAGGTCAAGCTCATGAATGACCACATAATAGCCCAGCGAGGTTGAGAGGATCATCTTGCTGTCGTCTGGTGACAGCCGGGTCCTCATCAGCCTGTCCAAGCTCACCAGCTCTGTGGGCTTGGCGGCCTCTGAGGAATAACTGCGAAGAAGGAAATGACAGGCATTGAGCCACAACTTGAACAAAAAATAAATGAAGGGAATACATCAAAGAATTGTGTTAACCCCGGACATAAGGTTCATAGTTTCTGGTTGAATTTAGAGTCAGGTTAACAGAAAATGCCACAAGCCAATCACTTACATGGGTAAAATTTGTCCAGTGCTTATAAATATATCCTACCTATCAGAATTTTTAACAATTACAGGGAACACAGAATGAAAAACAGGCTTTGATACTTTTGTCTGATTGCTTTCTTTTATTATTTAGCAATTCTGACTGCTTTGATGAAAAGTGGGGATCAATAGAAATTTCCCCGCGAGGAGTCAATAACAATCTACCTGTGCTGATTGGCTATGCAGTCTACACGAAAGTCAAAAAAAAACGACTAATAGTATCTATGAACAATCTAACCTACAACGTAACATGTCATAGTTGGCATGTTAAATGTGCATATTAAAATTACTGCAGACACAAAAGCTGGAATCATCCTTCAGTACTGTCTCGTATATACAAATTTCAGGAATCCTTTATGATGTCACCTTGTGGTATGTGCAGTACGTATTTACACTGTTCTGTACACTTACCCTGTCACAGGTTTGAACTGAACAGAATTTTTAAGCTTTCAACAACAGTCTTTCTGAGAGAATGTATGTACACCTACATGACATCAAATTTACAAATTTGTTAAATATCTCTGACTCCCTTTCCTCTGAAGCCATAGTTCTGCTCCATCACAGCCTACCTCTACAAGATCATATAAAACTCTTTTGAGTCTGTGCTATAATTGAGGGCATGGTTCAAGCTATGATCCACTCCTCTGAGGCAAGGGCCAAAATTACAATGATCCAAAAATTTGGAAAAATAACAGAACAGTGGTGTTCTATCAGCATTTGCATTAATTTAGGTCACTCTACAACAATGTCTGAACGCTGCTGTGTTAGAGTAAATTGTCCCAATCTGATATATGACTCTACAGTGAGGTTTATTTCAAACCATTTCAATGACTTTCAGTCCTATCCGACAACAACAGTCTTTCAAGATGACGTCACGCCATGATTGGTTGATCGTCTGCTTAAGTATTTGTCAGCAATTAATGTCTCAGATGGCTGTATGATATCGTCAACTTTTAGCTCCTTTCCACTTGATTTGAGATTTAAACTGAAACTTGCAAAAATTGGATTACAATTGAATCCGACATCGCTCTAGCGTGACTCACGCCTACAGCCTTCTAATTGTCCCAATTGGTCTGACACAATAATTAATCTGAGACAGAAGCTACTGCTGTTCAACATATCATCACATACATTTTTCATCAAGCTTTGTTTTTCATTTTTATTGACCAAATTTCAAGCAAAGGTAGTACCTGTTTATGTCCCAAGCATAGACTCTGCCATCAAAGGCTGAAGTTATCAGTTGTCCAATGGCAGGACTGTATTCAATACTTTTCACCCAATTCCGATGTCCTTTCAGTTGAGATATCTTCTGACTTAAGTTCCGGTAATCCCATAATGCAATAGTACAATCATCAGAACCAGTCGCAAAAGTCCTGTCATCTAAAAATCTAGGAGAAGAGTGAGAAATTTATTGAGCTTAGATTAGACAAAGCATTAAGTAGAGTGGAGATGGTATATGTAATTTGGACATTACTACATTTATGTGCCTCGTTATTCTACTTCGGTCCATCACGTGATCATCTTTAAATGGAGAGAGAGAGAAGAAAATAATTGAAGCAACACACTCATACTAATTTAAAAGGTTCATCAAATATTAAGGTGCCAAAATTTGAAAGGGGTTTCAAAACTGTTACAGGACTGCAATTCACTAAAATGCCCACAAAAGGAAATTCAGAAAGTGGGTCTGATACTGTATATTAAATCTAGCATGACCTTTTCCGAAGATAAAAAAAGATGTTCTCTTTGAAAAAAGGATCCAGCTATATTCAAACTCTCAGCCCTTCTTACTTTTAGACCATAACCAACTTTGCGATTGCTTTTCTACAAATACAGCCAGAAGCAAAAGCAATTAAACTGACATTGGCGATGCACTAGTAAGAGTTTAAATCAACAGCACATCCAGGGGGTGACATAGGTGCACATACGCTCCCCAAAATTTCAAAGACAATTTTTTCTTATACTTACAAATGCACGCTGGTGTGCTTGTACCTTTACTATTCCATATCCTAGACGTTTCACGGTTACTCTCCTCATCATGGGATTTAGTATAGAAACATGTACACCATATTGATAGTGCTCACCGTAATTTTATCCAAGTCCTCAAGTCCTTTAGATGGATGACACTCTCGCACAATGGCTGCATCTAGTCCACCTCCCCAAACAAAAACAATTCCCAAATCCACCCTTTGCAAATGGTTCACTTTTAATATGACTGTCAAACATACTAGTTCTAAAATGACACAAGAATGAAGACATGCCTTACGGAGATATCCATAAAAAGTGGAGAGAAAGCCAGCTGATACCATATTTATATATATCTACTAAAATTTGATGGGCAGTCTTACCTTACACAGTTAACACAGTCAGTGTGAGCTTTGGCAACAACTTGTATCTGACTGAGGGACAATGGATCGTAAAATCTCATTGCATTGTCTTCACAGGCTGCTACGAGTATTTTACTATAAATGGAGAGAAACAAATGAAAGGGAAACAAATGTGGAATCTATTTCATAAAAGAAGGATTGTTTATAAACATTGATTATTTGAAACTGTCATCATGCATTCTTCTTTGGACAGATTCCTGATTCTTAGAACAATGTGTTATATCTACATATGATGTCGATCAGCTCCAGGTAAGATGCAGATCGTTATGAAATACTGACATAAAGCTACATCACACTATATGGCAAGATGTCACTAGGAATGTTAGATAAAGCTTATGTTTTATTTCTTCTGCAAACAAGTGAAATGAGGAATTCATAGAATTACACATACTGCAGCTATTTTATATATATAATATAATAACAAACTTATAAAGCGCCTTATCCAGTTAAAATATAAAAGCTCTAAGGTGCTGTACAAACATAAAAAAAAAAAAAATTAAAATGGCGGTTAACAAAAACTTAGCACAATAAAAACACAGAGGCTCAAATTACAAGAAATGTTACCTTAAAAAAAAAAACGGTAAGCAACCATTAAAAACAAAATAAGGAAAACTTAAATATGTACCAAAGACACAAGCTAAAAGAAAAAAAAAATATGCCACAGTTAAAACCATAAGAGCAACAGGCACTGGGAAAAACCATAAAAACAGGTGAAATAGACAAGACAAGTACCAGCTTAACTAAAAGCAGCTTTAAAAAATAAAGTTTTTAAAAGTTTCTTAAAATCGTGAATTGTATTGGTAAGCTGTACTCCCTCAGGTAGATTGTTCCAAAATCTTGCAGTGCATCTATTCAACTGTCTATTTTGAGAAAAGAGTCTACATTTGTACATGTAACCTAAAGGTGATACACATGAGGAGAAACAAAACAGATGAAAATAGAGAGTTGAGCAAGCTGTAAACTAAACTAAAGGCACCAAACAAACTGTTGCATCCTCCACCTTAGCTCAGAACAATCTAAAAAGGTGATGATACTACCTAACACTCAAAGTGCTGTAACTTGTAAATTAGATACCCACAGAATAACAACACCATCACATCATGCATATTCATAAATTCTGGTACAAACTTGAAAACTCACGGACTAATGACGACTCCTGCCGCTAACTTACCCGTTCGGTGAAAATTCCAAATTGAAAACAGCCCCATAGCCCACATATGAGGAGGCAGCCTTGCTCATGTGCAGATACAGCTGACTTTGTAAGTCACTGATAAACCTTCCCCTATGAAACACTTTCTGAGATCTCGAACAACGTCCATCAGAAATGAGAATCTTGGATGAACCTATCTGGTGTCCTCTGTTCCATGCAAAGAAACCTTCCCCGTACTGTTTGCCGATGCTGCTGTGGGTCACGTTACTCTCATCTCTTCTCTCCTGCTGGATCATCATGCTGCGAACAAAAAAAGAGGCAGCTCGTAATTTTGATCCCACAGGTTTTTTTTATCCCCCTTATGTTTACTGTGTGAAGGTGAGATGCAAAATGTAGTGGACAAGAACTGTGTCATCACTGCATAAGGGCAGCAAGTTATTATAATTAACAATTATTTATTATTATAATTACTATAACTATTTATTAAATAAGAATAGAATATTCAAATTGAGTGCCTTCTTAGAATTTGAAAAACATCAAGCTTGCCATGGCTGTACCACTTGGGTTAAGAGCTAACAGCTGCAAAGGTGAAAACGAACCTGTACACTGTTGTATGTTTCACCAATGGTATGGTATTTTCCGTAGGAGGTTATACAGTTTACTGTATGTATGTATTTGTATTGCTGCAGCTGCAGTTAGCCACTGTTACAAATGTCATGTGTTAAGCATGTCAAAAATTTAAGTAATAATTGAGGTGAGTTGCGACAAAGAGATTATCAATGTAACAATGACACAGTAGTCACCAAATGTTTAGCCAGCTATCTCATGAATTCATAAATCTCTCCTCGTGAA
Organism: Stichopus chloronotus; assembly: GCA_021234535.1. Taxonomy (NCBI): domain Eukaryota; kingdom Metazoa; phylum Echinodermata; class Holothuroidea; order Aspidochirotida; family Stichopodidae; genus Stichopus; species Stichopus chloronotus. Next base: position 19,397,473 of record CM037841.1, on the reverse strand, counting down.
TTTCAAATCATATTGAGATGGCCATCAACAGTGTTACATATTACATACAATCTGTAAGAGAAGAAGTATTTTCCATGATTTCACAACAGCTCAAGGGCACTATCTACTTGAAATATACATACAGTAAAATGATATGCCTGAGTCAAAAAATATCAAAAAAGCCAATTTAATTAATGCAATGAATTGAAGATGTTGATTCCTACAATATACAGCGGAACCCCATTCATTTTACAAAACACAAACAGTTGTGAATCTCTCATTTAAAGCCCTAAAGAAGGGGTTCTGCAAATTGCAATAAGGCTTATCACATCTATGCCCCTTTAAATTCCAACCAACTCTGACACCATATGCCGTGGAGGAACTTCTGGGATCTGGTTTCCACTGGTAAGAACACCAACTGACTTATTTTCTTTCATTGTGTCCTGCCCCTGAGTAATTGAAAGACATTTCCATGAATGCACACATCAGCACTCAAGCACGAGGACGTAAACTTATCCAGCCAAAACTTGCACGGTGTGACCACTTACAGTACTTCCAACAACATTGCTGTTTCTTCATTTGATAATGAAACTGCTAACTCAAGAAGTACTTCCATGATTCGCAAGAGGGATTCTGATGGAACATATAAGCATCCATAGCATAACAAGGTTTTCAGACTTTTGCCCCCAGTCCCCCAGATGACCTTTGACATCTACCAAAAACACCTACTCAAAATGGCAAACCTACATACCAAGTTTACTTTTAGCTGACTTTCCCCTATTGAGTTACAGCATACCCAAGCAAAACAGACTTTTGTCCCCTATTCCCCAGATGACCTTTGATCTCCACCAAAAACAATACGGCACACCTTCTCAATATGGAAAATCTACATACCAACTTTGACTTTTATCCGACTTTCCCCTATTGAGTTAAAGTGTACCTAAGCAAGTGTCACAGATGCACACACATACACGCACACACGCCAAGCTGACGCAAGGAACCAAAGGAACCTGAGTTCTGTTATAAATAAACTCTCGAACAGATGTTTAATGGAATACATGCAACCTCAAAAACAAAATGAATGGCACACCTAATGATTTGATCAATGATTATTGACATTATGTATAATGATTATTAATAATAACATTATATATATAATGATTATTAATATTCATTGATTATTGATAATGAGTATCCTTATCTGTGGTGTTTTCTATCTTTATACTTTCAAGTTTTGTGCTACGCAGACCATTTAATATATATATATATATATATATATATATATATATATATATATATATATATATATATATATATATATATATATATATATATATATATATATATATATATATATATATATATATACACATATACATATATACATATATACATATATACCCTAACCCTAAAGTATGTATATGCAGGCAATATAACCGGTGCTCATGCAAGAACATTGCAGTATATTGTGCATGACTCAGCGATTTGAACCCACGCGGATAGAGTCATAGTCGCTTAAGAATCCTATCACTAACCCACTACGCTACGAGAAAGAATTCATCTGAAGGGTGTTCGAAGATATATTTACACAATACATCCCTGATCCCACAGCCCTATAATATATACATTTATGCCCTAACCTTATAGTATGTATACACTGGCAGTACGTTACAACTATAGAATACAGGGCCACTCTTCAACCATACCTCGCATCCGGATGCGCAGATGCGATGTCAGTATAACCACTAGACTATCACTTCGCATCCGTGCATCCGCAAATCCACCCGATACAGTGGCTATTGATATGGGCTCCTTCTTGACAATGTGTCGTTCTCAAAAGGCATCCATACCGACAAGACGCCCTCAAACAAATTCCGTGGACTTGAAAAATTTCCAAACATTGTTAACTTTACGTACGAAGTTAGACTTCGCATCCGCGCATCCGGTTGGGAAGATACTACCGTCGAGTGGCCCTGGATTCTATAGTTACTCCGCAAGTACAACCATGAGTGTTCATCCAAGCATATCGCGGTATATTGTGTGTGAAGTGTGTTCATGTGGTCACTGATTCTAAATTCGAGCTGTCTGAAGTAATACAGTATCATTATTATTGTAGGTGATTGACTTAATCAATTGCCTGATTCTGGCCAGCATCTTAATGGACAATTTAGATGGATTCATGATAACTTCTAACACTTAAGAGGACTTAGGCCTACTTGGGGAAAAAGAGACTTTTTCCCCAAGTAAGTCCTCTTAAGTATTATAAGTGGTCATCACGAATCCATCTAAATTGAAGTAATACAGTTTCCATAATAGATAGGGCTGCGTCATTCTAAGGAATGTGTAATTCTAGGAAGATGCATTATTAGTGCAGCATAGGAGTAGCACTAGGGCTATAGTTAGTACAAGGCCTAACTTAATAATAGTGCTTAATATATACTGGCATTACAGCAGAGACAGGCTACGTGAGCATGTATGAACTGAAAAAATAGCTACAAGCTTTGATTACGTTGAAAATTATACTCACGCAGGTGGCCCGATCTCAGGCCAGAATGACCGAGAGCTGCAACAGGTAAGCTGACTCACAGAATTGGGTTTAGGGCATAAGCATTGGTTTGTTTATGTTATCGAGACTGAGTGTGACCTCTGTCTGTGAGTACTATAGTAGTACACTAACCTACTCACACGTACGTTACTGTACTAATGATACTGTGGCAATGACTCCACTACAAGATTGCGTAACGTCAGGCTAGTATAGTACAGGCCTAACTCGACGAGGAACGTTTAGTGGCAGAAGCAACTAACATGCTATCACATTAGTGCATATTATACCAGCTTATTAGAATATGAAAGAGATAGCGTATGATGGGAACCGCTGAGTAAGGCAATTCATCTTTCAGCCCCTAGCCCTTATCTCTCATCAAAGATACTTTACAGCGCAATACTAAAGCAGAAGCTCATGTCTTTGTTGTTTTTACAAACATGCTACCTTTAATCAAAGCTCCGCCCTCTTTTGTTAAACAGCTTTTGATTGGTTAGTATTTTCTAAGAACTGTTAACTTACCAATAGAAACATTGATTACATCTACTTCTGAGTTTACTCATGGTTTGCATTTGATCAAATTGAAACTTTTGGGTGAAAACTGTAGTGTGAAGTTACCGACAGTGAGAGGGAAACAATGGTTCTTGAAAGTACAATCGTATGGTAAAGAAAGCTTGGACATTATTTCAATTCTAATTGTGTTGTCGTAAGAGTATATTGTAAAAGTTACTTGATTTATCATTTTGAAATTATTATGGCAATTCGACTTCAGTGATGTAGCATTTCTGGTAGTTACTAACATACGTTATGTATTTGACCATCGTCGACCTAGTGTTATGTGCCAGCCTATCCTAGGCTACAGTGTCCTAAGGCTGAACTTGCTGAAAGGGCAGTGACAGATCTAATTCTAGTCTAGGCCTATACATATTAAACGCGAATAGGAGACTAGCTTTGATGTGGCTGTAGGAGGAGGCTTATTTTTGTGAGACAGGTTGGCAGGTCTGTTTATTTATACGCCAGTTGTAAGCATTCATACGTCAACAGACACAGATGCCATAGCCTACCCCTTATTGCATCGCAACATAACCTGCTGTACGATGATTGTGCTTCCCCCCTGCAGCATACAGTTACACACGTTCTCTCATATTTGGCATTAAATAATCATATTTTCAAAATATTGTTTTGTGTCGGACTTCATGTAAATTAACTTGGAAAGATACTACAGCAGAAAATTTTGCAGCTGCAGTTTTGGCTCAAACTTAGAATCCATGACCACACACTTCACACACAATATACTGCAATATGCTTGATTGAGCACTGGTTGTATGGCCAGCAATAGGGTATTCAAAGTTGGGTAGCCTACTATTTATTTAGAATTAGAATCACCCACAACACCACAAGTGTATGGGGAACAGGGCTCAGTTTTTAATTTTCTGACTGTCCAAGGCAAGTAAGTACTATCTTTATGGACAACTAAATGTTAAAAGTTGGATTTGGAATGGACAATCATTTTTTCCTGTAAGGCCTAGTAAAAGAAAATTTCTCAACCCCATCTACAGGCTTCAACACCCTCCCCTGCACAAAGTTTTTTTTTCTTGAAAAGAATATCTTGAGTTGAAAAGGTTGGTCACCCCTGCCTTAGAGTTTACTCTATTTGTAAATTCAAGGCAAATTTTTGCCAGCAATAACTATGAGCTTGGTGTGATAATCTTGCACAGGTGTTTAGACAAGACATATATACTTTGGTTCCTATTGGTAACTTTTATTAGTTTAATTACCGATTTCTGTTTGTGTCACAGTGCAATATGAAAAATTGTGTTTGGATGTGGATACATTTGGATACTTGTATAAAGTAGCATCTAAGCCCCAATTTTTATGCAACAAAGTTGAAAAATGACCTGCAATTCCCTAATTGAAAGTAGAATGCACTAGAAAAGTACATTGTACAGTACAGTACGCTGACATTTTCTGATGACTTTTCTTGCCATGTTCTAGTTGAAACTTTCAGTTAATTGTAAAAGCTTTGAGTGGATGATGAAGGCCATGTCTCATCACCGTGTAGACAGTGCGTTCATTCCCATATTGTGCACCTTAATGATTTGCAACCTTTTTTAACTCAAAAGAGTAGAAAAAGTACAAGAGAGTGTCTTCAAACTGGACATATTAAGTATGCTTGCACCTTTCTGCTAACGTCAGGCTGCACGCAGAAGACTTCTCAAAGGTATACGCTGATTTGATTTAGTATGCTAGGCTTACCCTTTCATGATGCCAAAATCAGGGAACACACTCATGCTTTAAAGTAACTGTATCATTGTATAGTTTCAACTAAAGGATATTCACCTCAATTTTGGTCATTTTGAAGGAAAATAGTCGTGAATCAGACTCAATCAGTGTAGTATTAAAGGTCTTTTGCATGTATCCGTTGCTATGCACATGTAGAGTGCATGATGTATTTCAGGAAAATAAGCAATGTGCAAAAATATGGAATGTATTATACTGTGTAGTTAAAATAGCAGAATGCTCTGTGTGGCAGAAGTTGATGGAGTTTCTCATCTTTGTGAGTTTGTGGGATGTTTTTGTGTTTCATAAATTTTTAGACTTCTGTGTTCTGTATAAGAGGATGACAAACCAGAGTGTGTGCTAATCTCATTTGGCATTCCATGGTAATTGTTTCTGTTTGTAAATGTTCGTATTTGTTAAAGATGAAACAGTGTTACAGTATAGCCAATTAAGTGATGTTTCACTAGTTTTCAGTATTGTACATCAGTTTATTTGATACTATTAAGTCACTATGGGGTGAACTTAGTTTGATGTTAGATTTCTGTTAACATTAAAATCATTTCCTAGTTATGCTCTTATTTATTGCTTTTGAATAAATTTTAATTCGAAAGCAAGTGCAGTATTTGTGGCTACTTTATGGTATTGTACTTGCAGCTTTTCACCTTATATCGGTCACACTCTTGAGAGATCGTGCCTATGCCATTACATTGCCAAAGTATATGTATATATATAATACATTTTCTCTCTGCTTTCAGTGCTGACACAAGTGAATACATGAGAAATGGAGATTTTGTACCAACCAGAATTCAAGCTCAGCAAGATGCTGTGAATTTAGTCTGTCTCTCAAAGACAAAGTCAAACCCAGAGAACAATGTCGGACTCATCACCATGTCTCCAAGGTTAGAGGAAAGTTAAATATGGTTTTCAGGGAAAATGCTTAATGGAGTAGGATTGGGGATGAGGGGTGGTGTAAATGAAAACATGGTTTTAAATAATTGTAATTACTCTTTTAAAAAGGTAGAAGTTCCCTACAGTTGTTCATGTAAAAACAGCCCAGTTAGATCAATGTCTTAGTAGATTGTGTGTACTTCATGCTTAGCTCACAGTACTTTAAGTATTCCTAGTTGTGAATGTTAAGTATTGACATAGAGATCAAAAGGTCAAATAAACATGAAAATTGTTTTTTTTTTTTTTTGTTTTTTTTTTTCTTTCTTACCTCGCAAGTGTCAAGCACTTATTCTTTTACCAATTTTGCAGAAACTTGGACACAATGTTCCTGTGGACATGAGGCTAACTTTTAATATCAGGAAGTCAAGGTCAAAAGTTATTTAAAGGTCATAGGCAAATGCATGAAAAACTTCAACATGTATTTTGTATCATGTATCACGTTGTATGATGATTAAAGGTGGTGAAAATGTTCCCTAGGCAACCCTTTCTGGGGTACACAAGGATTTGCGAATTGCGATCCAATGTTGTAAGTCATAAATATGTGAAAAGAACTTGACAGTTATTGAAAACTTGACAGATTCTCATAAAAGAACTCAGAGTGCACCTTTGAAATGTTCTTGAAAACTTCCTGGTGTAAACATGAAGCTGTGGCTCCATGGTGTACCCAGGAAGCTGCAGAGTAGCAGCCTCAAGTGTTAACTTATATATACACATTGTTATGTGTTAGTACTATACCTTTCAAAACTGTCACAAATTTATCCATAACGTTTGAGCTCTTGTTGCTGCTCTTGTTTCTGATAATAACATTGTAACTTCTTGTCGTTTGTTTGTTAATAATAGCGTGAAAGTTCTGGTGACAATGACATCAGAGGTGGAGAGAATACTAGCTACTTTACATCAAGTCCATCCAGAGGGGTCATTGAACTTTCTAACTGGTATAAAAGTAGCTCACGTAAGTATCCAAGTGTTGACTGTGGAGGAATTTGAAATAACATCTGACGACACTCGCTTCCGTACCAGACCATAGCATTACAAAGTTTGTTCTACCAAGAGGAAGCTTTAATGGTCAAGGATAACAAGGATGCCGTAACATGGGAAAAGATTGCTTCATTCTTAAATCCAGGGATAGCTAATGCAATTATTGTGAACAGTTTTGTGGCCACCATTACCATTATGTCAAGTACCTTATGCCAAAATGGTGGGTGTCTTTGACCAATTCTGTAAATTTAAGGGCTGAAAAGTTCTTGTACTGGGAATTTTTCAAACAGATTTGCTCAGCTTCACTGAAGGATTCTCTTGAGAATTTTTGTGAAAGAACCTTGAGGCAAGTAAAAAAGCCTTTGCACTGTAAGTTGGGGACTAAAATGTAACAATTTGCTGCCAATGCTAATAGATTGAAAATCCAAAACGACAGAATACCTTTGTTGCGTGTAGTATTTCTAAATTAATTTAATGTAATGTCAACAAATTCACTAGTAAGTTTCCTACTTGTAGAGGAAAGCTGTTTAAGCTGTTTGACAAGATTCAATTTTTTTGCAAATAGCATTGAGGTCAGAAGTACTTTCTTGTAATTCATTCAGCATAATTCATATAAGCAATAAAAAACTATAACTAGACTAGTCTAAAGTCTATACTTTAGACTAGGGGTTCTTTCCTTACCATTGTTGTCATACTCCCCCTTTTCAGCCAGCCACACTAGGCATCCGTCCCCTTTCCCAAAATATGTCAAAAGTTGAACTTGAAGTCTGGACCAGAGTTTAGCACATGTACCAGTTTTGAAATTAAAACGTAAATATACGTACACTAAAATGGGTCTCATACCATTATCATTGTACGCTTTGGTGCAGTCACCACAGTGACAGATAGACTTTAGAGTAATCTTTACAGGTCCTATGGTAATTGAAATAAAGATGCTGGATGCTGAGGTCAGTGATCAACAATTACCCCCATGAAGTATTAGTAATACCCCCATTGGTATTTCCCCACATTGTAAGAACCTCCACTTCTGTAAAGACAGACCTCGTCGATAACAGTTTTGGCAAATTTGCTCATCAGTGCCTTCCTGCCTATTTTGTACATGCAGCTTGCTCTCAAACACAGACAGGGTAAGAACCATCGCATGAGAATAGTAGCTTTTGTCGGAAGTCCCATCGAGAACGAAGAGAAAGAAGTAAGTCTGATGAGTAGCTTAACTCAGGGTTCTTATGGCCTGGAAAAGCCATGAAACTTTAGTTCCACTTTCCAGGTCTGGGAAAGTCATGGGATTTTGTAAGGAAACGACAGAAGTCACAAAAAAGTCATGAAATGTAAAGCAGACTGCTATTTTATACAAATTAACAATATTTACCTTCTATCTCGATCGTTGCACCATTCTTCCTCGATCAAATTCTCATAAATTTGATTATGAAAGTGTCATGACAGATGTGGAAAGGTTTTGAAATTTGATTTTCCTTAAAGGGGCAGAAACCCTGTTTACTTTGGAAGCCGGTTTTAATTTTCAGTATCAAAAGTTGTCTTCATTTTGTCAAAGTGTCATCATTTTTTCCTCTGAGACCAAGTTTTCAGCTTTGTTCCCCATCTCCAAATTAACAGGTGGATATTTCATTGCACGAAGTTTAAAAAGGCTCATTGAGTTGGTTTACAAAATTCTTGATATTTTGTCACATTATTCACATGTTCTGTCAGTATTACTCATACGCTGATGATAAATAGTCAAACTAAGAGATTCTGAACATCTGACCTACAAGGGGAAACAACAATGTTATGATAGTGAATGATCAAAAACACTGACTGAAAATTCGTGACCAGGAACTTTTTACCATAAGGTATGAACCATACTGTAGGCAACCCTTGTTCACGAAAACCTGCAATTCCTCATTTTTCAGTGTCTGTAGGAATAGATATGTGACAAGTGGCTCAGTTCTTGTAATATCACAGTTTACCATATTTTCTTGCCATATGCATGTGTTGAACCTTCTCATATTCTCTGAAATGTGCAGTTGGTGAAGCTGGCCAAGAAATTGAAGAAAGAAAAGGTGAATGTAGACATCATCAACTTTGGGCAAGATGTAAGTATAAAGAAAAAATTCAAATTGGTTTTATTTCATTTTAAAAGAAGCGATAAAGTAGGCCTTCAGTATGTCAGGAAAGTTTTAATTCCAAGAAGAGCTTGTGGGCTGAGAGTCTCAAAGCAGTGCCTCAGATTATTGCTGGAAAGAAAAGTTGATAATATGAAGAAATCTGTTGAGGAAAGTGGCAGCTATGTGTGCCACATGCAGGAATAATGTATGTGTTATCATGTTCGTAATGTTTTAGTCTGATGGTTTTGTGCCAAATCCCTGCAACTTTTCATGGAATTTATGCAGGGTGTTGAAATGACTTTCTTCATGCTAAGTGCATCTGAAAGCTATCCAGTGCTCAAAAACAATTGTACTATTGTCATAGTTTCCTACTAATGTATATTAAAATCTCATTACCTCTTTGGTATTGATCCAGCAATCCTAACTGGTTAGGATTTGCTGGTTAAAAGCATTTTATAAAATGTCACCTTAGTATGCATAATGACTTTTACCATCAATAGTCACTTTCCTGTTAGAAATTTTTGTAGTTACTTTTTTTTAGCCAAGATAAAATTTGCCAAGATTTTTTAAGGGTCTCCATAAATTCTCTCAAGTTACTTGTGTTATGTTTTTGGTAGTTGATACTGTTAATCACAATAAGGCTGTCATATCAACAATTTGAGGAGGCACCTTTGAAATAAGGAGAAATAATTTTCTTTCTAAACTTCAAAGTTGATGTCATCAGTTTAAAAGTTGACACCATCTTAAGACGTAGAGCTGGCATGGAGCTGAGATCTACGTGAGATCACTGATGTATTTTGCCTCTTTGCTTTAGTGTATGTTCCCATCAGATGTCAGATATTTCTCTTGCTAAAAGTCATCTGCAAGGATTTTTGTCAAATTGTCACATTTGTAAAGTAGCAAGATATGTGTGCAATTGTAGTTAAAAAACTGATACATTGCACATTCCATGCTTCCCCCAGATTCCATTACCTATCTTGGCTAATTACATTGTCCTGCAAATTAAATGTTTGGTACTGTATTATTTTCAGAAATTTACTTTGTTCTCTTCATTGAAGGGTGAAAACACGGAAAAGCTCACAACTTTTGTGAACACCATTAATGGCAATGAAGGAACTGGGTAAGTTGTGGTTTGGTCACTACCTTAACTGAAATTGTTATATTTTGCTGGTCCAAAGAAGTCAAGAGTTCTTGCTAAGGGCAGGGGAATGGAGGATAGGGTGGCTGATTAATGAGAAGAGATATGTGTCATGAAATAGTATCATGAGTTGTCTATTATCATTTTAGATCAGTCAGATAAGATTTTACCAAAGTTGCTTTTTGTCTATGTTCAAAGTCACATGCTTAAAGATGCTGTTGTAACTCTGGTAGCTATGTCAGTACACATTGTATGGTGTGAGTAATCTTGTTATTGGTGAGACGTTTAAAGCTGTGTGCATTGAGTTGATATTGCTAAGTTTGCAAGGATTTTGAAAGGCACGGTGACATTGCCATGCTTACAGTCAGCTTAGCTAGTCATGTTTCACATCTAATTGCCATGAAAATTAGCGTTTGCACCAGGTCCAGAATTCAGACCCGATCACCCTCAGTCCATAGCTGGTCAGGTGCCTGAAAGTGTAACTTCTGTAAGGCTTTGAGTTTGTTGTAAAGTCATAATATGACATTTTTTTTTGTACGCTTTATACAAGGCCATGTAGCTTACATAACAACATGACATTGAAGTTGTTCTTAGTTGATATGTGGTAATTTTTCACATACGTTAGTACAACTTTGGATCTGATCAAATGTCATTGATCTGTCAAAAGTCATTTGAGGTCACCAGAGCATAAAGTATGAAAACCTACTAAGGGAGATAACTCAGCAACTGAATGCTACTGGAACTTCATACTTGGTACATTTGTAGTCATTGATGAGCAGGTAATTTCTGACATTTTTATGGAGGTGAAAGGTCATGTGAGGTCGATAGAGGTCATAGTGTGAAAACCTTATAAAAACTGTATCTCAATGAGGGAAACTTGCTGAAACTTCAAACTTGATGTGTTGGTTGTCCATTGTAAGTAGATACTGTTTTTCATGGCAGTCAAAGATCATTTGAAGTCACTAGAAGTTAGTCTGAAAACCTATTGAGAAATATAGATCTCAGCAATTGAGTGTTGCTGAACTTTTGTGTTGATAGTCCATTGTACAAGACAAGTAGATGATCCCTACCATCATTCATGGAGATTAAAGGTCATGTGAGGTCAAAAGAGGTTCAGATTACAAACACATTAAGGAACTTATCTCTGCAAATGAATGTTGCTGCATCTTCAAGCTGGGGTTAACATTGGTAGACCTTCATGAGCAGATTAGCTCTGTCATTTCCTGTGGAGTTCAAAGGTCATGTGATTTCAGTAGAGATCATAGTCTGTAAAATTGTGGATATGGTATCCCACAAAGAGTAAAGTGTTTCAACTTCAATATTGGTATGTATTGTCTTTTTTTTTACATGAATATTGGCAAGGAATCTCAAAGTCATTCGACTTCTGGTTTTTGAAATGTCAGCAATTAATGAAGTGATCCCTACATGTTGATGTAGCAGAGGTAATTGAATGGTGATTTGTGTTTTCATCTTTGGCAGTTCTCATTTAGTGACAATCCCACCAGGCACATTGCTCTCAGATGCTCTCGTGCACTCGCCAGTCATCGTAGGAGAAGATGGATCCGGGGCCGTCCCGGGTCTCCCTGGCACAGGTGGTGGCGAATTCGAATTTGGCTTTGATCCTGCATCTGATCCAGAGTTAGCAATGGTTAGTAGAACAGAATTTTTTTCCACCTAGATACCAATTTTCATGGCACAAAGTGGTTGTTTGATGTCTTTACACAGGGTAACAACCACACCCTGATGGAATAATAACCTCAAAGAGTTGAAGATTACTAACAACATCACCAATAAGTAAAAATATAGATACCCTTTAAATATCGAGGTAATAAGCCCAGGTTTCTATGCTTCAAAAGAAAAAAAAATATGAAAAAAGACTTCCCAGTTTGGTGATGCCTCTCATTCAAAGGACACTGAGAGCCAACTGTTTGATAATGATATTCCAATAAAAAAAAGGTAAACCAAAAGGATTGTGTCAGAAAAGTTACACTTTTGAAGAACCTTTGATGTGGTTCTTCCATCTATCTTGCAACAAGAACCAGCTGTGAATTCACCGTAGTCGGTTGTGAATTTCATCAATAGATGTTGCGTGTTTTCTGATTTCTCAATGAAAGTGCAAGTCTGCTAGTAGGTGGTTTAAATTATAATTTTGATGAACCCCCCATCATCTGTATTATGCCCTCTTTCAACCCAATTTCTATGTGGATGCTACGATTGATACTCGGGTTTGATGGATGATATAACCCATTGGGGCTATGTCAATGTTCCCAACGTTCAGTGTTCCCAGGGTTTGATGTTCCCAAGGTTCCATGTTTCCAGGGTTCGGGAACATCAGACCCTTTGAACATTGAACACTGACCACATCGAACCTCTGGAACATTGAACCTCAGGAACAGTGAACCTTGGGAATTACAGAGACATCCCTGGGAACACTGAACCCTGGGAGTAACGAAAATTTTATTCCTTGACAACCATTCAAATAATACGAAACTGGTGAACATCAAACCCTGGGAACATCCCATTTATACAAAAATGAATTTTAAAAGCTTATCAACTGTCACAGCACATAACTCTCAATCAGATCTGTGCTATTTATCTTCCTCTATAGTTTGCAACTCAAGAATTGTTGCAGCTCCGAAACAATTTTCTTTTGCGCTTTCGCAGGCTCTTCGTATCTCCATGGAGGAGCAACGGCAACGTCAGGAGGATGAAACCAAACAAGTCATGGAGGATACCGCCAGTGAAGTGACACCAAAACCAACTACCACCACAGCTGTTCCTCCTTCTGGTAAGTGAGAGAGATTTCCTATACTGACCATTTTCATGCTTTGTCATGGCTGCAAGGCAAACATAAAATACTCATAAATTTGTCTGATCAGCATTCTGAGGGATTACATGGGGCCAAACTTATTGGGGATGTGATAAATCGTGGATTAACGTAGGTTAAGACTTAATGACCCTAGTTTAAATAATCTTCACACAAGGCACCATAGTGCCCTTCTAGGGCTTGTTATTTGAGTTTTCCTGTTGAGTCACCATTGTCTTAACATACATGCTGACAAAGGTAAAATTCTTCAACCACACTTTGATAAAATTTTTTTGTTATGAAGCCCTTCTGTTGGTTGCATACTTTGTTTAGATTCTGAGGAGGCCCTACTGGAGCAAGCTCTGGCCATGAGTATGAATCCAGCTGCTGAAACTACCACCAGCGCCATGGAAGAGACCCCCATTCCGGACTTCAGTACCATGACAGAAGAAGAACAGATTGCGTATGCAATGCAGATGTCTTTAGCACCAGATGGTTGGTATTCTCCTCCATCAATTGCAGTAGATTGTGCTTCACTCTCAAATACTCTGGAATGTTTGAAGTACATCCAGTTTGTAATTTGGGCAGATTCAGGTTGAATTTTCTTTCCTGGTAGCATAAAATGAATTTCCCCTGGGTTTGAATAGTATTCGTATCAAGCTGTAGACATGAGGTTCATACAGCCCATGGTTTGCTATCAGCACACCCAGTGTAACTGTTTGCTTTTCTGCACAACTGGTTCTCTTGATCACCCTATTCAAGATAGATATGCGTGCAAACATTTGAAATACTTTCTACAGAAGTGTATCAGTTACTTCCTTCTCTTTGTTCACACCCTGGTATAGGCTGATTGTTTGCACCAAAATTGGTAGTGTTATAGACAGCTGCAGCCAAATCCCCATCTTCTAGTAAAGTTCCCTGACACTGTGACGGTGCTGAAGGAGCATTAGGATTGTCTCAGCATGAGATGATGACCAAGTTTCAATTATCCTCTGCCTCAAAGTTTGAACACCAGTTGTATGTGTTCACATTCCGTGACAAGCCAGAAATCCTCCTAGGATACACCTTGTGTTTTTGTGTTAATTCTGGTGTCTCTCTTATGAGAGTAGAGAGACCAACCAACAAGTCCATGGGAGACTGCTTGGATAATTTGCGATGTCATAGCTTTATAATTTCTGACGGTGGTTTTTCAGAGCTGAACTTTCAGGTTACCCCGTGTGGGTAACCGACAAGTCATTAAGGATGGAGAATGGAAGGAATGAATACTTTGAAATTTCATTTGACATTTCCTTCCCTGTTTTGTATCAAGATTAACAGAGTATGTAACAGAGTATGTAACAACCTTCCATGTTCTCTTCTTTCTCTCAAATTCCTTCAAAAGAAGAAACACCAATGGAGACAGATGCAGGAGGAAGTTCAAAGACAGAAGAAGCAAAGGTAAATGGCTTCTCTTAAGATCATCCCATCTGTAATGTGCCATTGCAGGATCTTGTGTCCTTTTGCCCATTGAAAATTTCCCCTCTAGAATAAACAGTACATTGTCTGACATGCAGTTGATGATTTACATGTGCGTCTTTGGACTTTCTCCAAATGAAGTCCTGAGAGACAAACATACATTTTATATCTTTGACTGTTAATTAACTTTCCTCTGAGTCACATTAGTAGTTGTTTATCTTGTTGACCGTTAACCACTTGAAAGAGCTCAAAAAAAAAAAGCTTTGGTTCTTCATGTAAACAGTTGAATAAATAAAAAAGAAATGCAAATTTAAGGGATATTTACAGTAACCCACTGAAAGCATCTGTTTCATATTCCTGCTTATCTGGTGGTTCTTAGAAGCATGGCTGTAGTGATTTGCATCTGCTGGCATAAGTCTGCTTTCCAGCAATTGTTCATGCAGAGTCTCCATTGTTGGGTTATTTAGATATTGTAGACATGTTGTGGATAGTATAAACATTAGATCTTGGTACGTCTTCTCTTTTGAATGTCCATGGCACATGATGAAAATAAGTGATGTGCCTTGAAATATCTTTAAGGCTGCCATAGGAGCCATGATCTTTTGGTTTCGATGATATGAAAAACTGATGCGGTCATGATGGCGTGTGTGTTTTCGTATGTGTTTGTGACACTTAGCTTAGGAATGATGGATGCTTCATACATGGTATGTAACTTTGCCTTATTGAGAGGAAGAACACTTGTTTTTGCGGAGGTTAAAGGTCATCTTGGGTCACTAGAGGTCAACTGCTGAAAACCTTGTGCATGAAATATCTCTAGATAGGAATGATGAACACTCATCATACTTGTTTTGTAGGTTTGTCATATTAAGAGAAAGAACCCTATTGTTTTTGTGGAGGTCAAAGGTCAACTGGGATCACCGAAGTTCAAATATTAAAAACCTTGTGCACATGATGTTTCCAAATAGGAATGATGGACACTCTATGTACTTGGTATGGAGGTTTTCTTATATTGTAAAGAAGAATCTTAATGTTTTTGGTGGAGGTCAAAGTTCATCTGGGTCACCAGAGGTCAAAAACTGAAAACTTTGTGCTCACGATATCTCCAGACAGGAATGATGGACACTCTTCATACTTGGTATGTAGGTCCTATATTGAGAGAAATAAACCTATTGTTGTATGTGGAGGTCAAATATCATTTGGGGTCAAAAGCGGTAAAGTTGTGAAAACTTTGTATGCGCAATATCTCAAGAAGTGACTCATACTTGGTATGTAGGTGCACTGTAACTAGTAGAGGATTCCTGTTGTTTTTTATGGTGGTCAAAGGTCATAAATTGACGTCAGCAGGAGTTTAATCGTGAAAACCTAAAAGAGCTGATCGCAAGGAAGGAAACTTGCACAGATGTCATAATTCATATGAAGCATTGGTAGCTTAGGACACATCCTAATGCTATATCAGGTTCAGAAAAATATGCTCATAGTTGTGCGGAAACCCCAATGGGTTCTGGTGTCATGAATTGTTTCGTAGCTCAAAGACTGTAGGGGAAGTAAATCTGAACACTTACATGTTGGTATTGTTAGTCATTCTCAAGTTAGTTGATTCATGTGACAGAAGTAACAGCTATGCGCTGTGTTCAAGTTCATCCTGCCATTTTCAAACAGGCGGAAGGAGGAACGGAGGATTACTCTGAAGTGATGTCTGACCCAACGTTCCTACGGAGCGTCCTAGAGAATCTGCCGGGGGTGGACCCGTCCAGCGAGACCGTCCAGAACGCAGTGGGCTCTCTATTACAACAGCAGCAGCAGCAATCGAAAGAGGAAGGTGGACAAAAGAAGGGAGAGAAGAAAGGTTCAGATGACAAAGATGGGAAAAAGAAGTGATGAGATATGATTTCTCAGAGCAATGCTACTAAATCCAGAGATGTCTGCCTTGGGATTTCAGAGGGTACTTATCACATCTGAAGACACTGTCATAAGAACTTGTCGTTTGTCATGTTTGATTTGATTCATTGAACCAGTGTTTTCATTAACCTCTGGTTTACACATGACAGCAGAGAGTGGCCTAAGATGATGCTATCAAGTTTCTAAACATTAGCAGTATTTTGTAAGCTAAATAGATGCATTTTGTTTTTGGTGAGGTTTGGGACTGATTAAAATTGCTTTGGCCTTGTGTAAAAAGTCAACCAACTGGTTGTCATATGTACCTCGTCACAAAAGGCAGTAGATTTCAGCAATTTGGCAGTTCTGTTTCTTGCTCTATTGGCTCTCTGATATTCTTTAATAAGATGATGTAGCTGTTGACATGAAATCAAAAAGACTGTCACATGACCCATAGTAAGGCTATGTTACCGTCACAGCAGCATGAGCGGATCGATTTGGTTCAGACAGAAGACAGCTACTGAATGTGATAAGCTATTTGATATGAATATTATAAGTGGTTCAGAATTGGAGAGTCTTGTCTTAATTGTGTGCCCTTGTGTAAAGATTATTTTAAGTGTTAGTGGTATCTTGTCACAAAGGACAATAAATTCCACCAGTTATAATCGTGTTTGTTTCTTTTCATTTTTTGACGTTCATCAGCAGTGTTTCTTTTCATTTTTTGATGTTCATCAGCAGGGGTTAATGCAGTTGTCAGTGGAAACTTGGAATGTCAGCACTGGTAACATTAATGTGGCAATTTTCTTCCCTCACTGTGGTTTTACAAACCACGAGATTAAAGGTGATTGGTCATCATCTTTATATCTCATGCAAAGTTTGTCTCTTCTTGACAACCCTAGGCAAACATCACTAAATTATTTCACTCTTTCCCAGTAGCAATGAAACTTGGAAGACCATTGGTACATTTTCAGCTTTCCTACCATAAGTTTCATTCACCCTACAAAAGTGCCATGCAAAGACTAACTGTATACTTTTAAAGAGAGTCATCAAGAAGAGACTGACATCACTAACGAGAAGACCCGTCACCTTTAAAGTACCGTGCTAATAGGCACTACAAGCTCATGTAGCTAATTCCAATCTGAACAGTGAAATTATAAGTTGAAAAATTTTCTGTTTTACATTCTTGGAAGTCACATTCCATTAGGTTTCAACAAAACTTCACACATAAAAAGAGAAGTCTGGTGGTTGAGTGAAAGGATCAGCCTTTTTAAGTTACAACTGATGACTTCCCATTTTGCTGGTAAACACTCAGTTTACTATATACATACGTGTAGTAGCCACATGACAAAGGGAATGTCTGTTTTTAGCATTGCTATAAATATCATCACATCAGTGATTGGGTGAAATTGAAAGGGGGGTTGCACGTGATTAATACCGTATCGAAGATTGTCAAATGGACATTTGCTGAAGAATAAAGTATGTAGATGTCTTGTTTGCTAGTAGGGATAAAAAGTAAGTTAATGTCTTAGGTTGATAGGACCTAACAGCATTGTGTTGCAAACTGCATGGACATATTAAAATGGCATTTAACAAGTGTTTTAAAGCAAATTGATGCTTTAAGATGATGGAAGAGCAAACTGCTTTGCAGTTGGTAGTCACAACAGGAGAAAATTGGCTGGTTATGGTGGATTAACATGGTTTACTGCATTCTGAGTACATTTTAACACCAGTATGCACAAATGCATTGTGGTTTCAAAGATTTCTTTATGGGGATTCTTTTTCATGAATCTGACACATTACAGTGTAAGTGTAGTATAAATGTTAGATGCTTGGTTATTGTAATGTAACAGTAATTTATCACATCACTAATTGAGAAGTACAATGACATCTGCTGACCTAGACTGATACTGTAGATATTCTTCGGAACAAGAGCTTCCCTACATACCAAATATCAAATCTGTGCACACTTCCCTTGTTGAAAAATCATGTTTACAAGGTTGTCTTGACTTGGCCTCTGGTAACTTTACATGACCTCTGACCTCCAAAGTAAACAATAGACTTTGTACTCCAGAGGTACCTCTAGACACCAGAAAAGACCTCTTCAACTAACTCTCTTGAGATACCATGTTTACAGTTTTCACTATTTGATACATGTTAACAACAGATGACCTTTGACCTCCACCAAAAACAATGGGTTTCTTGTACTCAAAAAGTTACACCCACATACTAAAAATTAGATCGGTACAATTTTCCCATCTTGAGATATTGCGTTTACAAGGTCGGCATCACACACATAAATACACCCGCATGATTGCAAAGGTTACGATTTCATCAAAACCAAAAATCCAGCAAGGTGGGATAACATTTTGATTATAATGACAGCATATTAAAACATGGAAGTTTGCATGACCCATAATAAAGGGGAGGGGTTGCATGGGGTTCAGCAATTCTATATACACCATAGCTGTTGTAAAATCCTGTACGGAAAGAAGACAAATATCCCTTGAAGCATTTACACATATGTCATGGTTTATTAAAATGGAAATAGCCAACTTGAGTGTAGAAGAAATAATCTTTAAGGAAGGTAAGGAGCCTCATGGTGTCTATTTAAAAAAAAAATATTTCTGTGTAAGAAACTTCTGAAACATATATTCAGTTTGTAAAATTTGATGCAACTATGCATACACCCATTATTGTACTTTAATATATAGTTTCTTACATATTTTCGTCTGCAATAAACTTCCATATTTAATGTTTAAAATACAGCACTCTTGCCACTCTGACTGCAGGTTGTTTCTATGCCCAAAAAAGGGCTGAACATAATTTATTGGTTGTCTACATTGTCCGTGAATATACTTAAAGTTTTTTTCGGTTTTTTTTTGTTCTAGTTTTGCCATCACCTTGAAAAGTATGGTCTTGGCTATTACTGTGGAGGATGTTGGAACAGTTAAAGTCTTTAGTGCAGGATCCTAGCACATTTACAATGCTCATAACATGGGGCTAATGCAGCAACATATTGAACTTAGGATTGAAATACAAATAAATCCAGAAAATCGTGCAGTCCAGCTAATGTACCCACAAGTTCTACTCCGTGAAGGCATATTCATGGGACATCAGTCCTGACTTCAAAATACGCACTCCACCAAACTATTCAAATAGGTTTGAAAATTCACAAAGATGAAAAAAAAAAAAAATACACACTAATGAATCAAATGCCCTGTAAACATTTTGTCATCGCTAGGGCGTCAGTTTTTAGTCCAATCGGTGGTACTGAGGTCAAGCTGTGATTGCAGTAAGTTGGAATGACATCATTCTAAGGAACTGCCTTTTTCTGACAGAGAAACCACATCAGATGGAGGTCTGAAAATATTCCAGTCCTTTTGCTCGACGTCAGAGTGATGTTAAATGGACATTG
Organism: Stichopus chloronotus; assembly: GCA_021234535.1. Taxonomy (NCBI): domain Eukaryota; kingdom Metazoa; phylum Echinodermata; class Holothuroidea; order Aspidochirotida; family Stichopodidae; genus Stichopus; species Stichopus chloronotus. Next base: position 19,377,955 of record CM037841.1, on the reverse strand, counting down.
ATCAGTGGGGTATTGGTCCAAATAATGGCATAGGGCCATCTTTGGCTACGTCCATCTGACATGGAACAGCTTTTGGAAAAACAGTGTCACAGCAGCAGGTGTCAGACTGATGCAGAAATCATCTTAAAACTGACGTCAAACCGACAACAAGATGTTTACAGGGCATTTGGGTGGTTATATAGATCGATTAAAGTGAACAGAGCAGGCATTCCTACAGGTCTGCTGTATCCCTGAGTGAAGGTCTGTCTATAGGTACTTTTAAGAAAAAAGATACTTGCTCTGCAGTTGTCCATTTGCAGACATGAATCCGCCAAACCTGATAAATAGACACTGACTGTTCTGAACATTACAAAAATCTGCAAAACATTTTCTAAGTTGACAGAAGACAAAGTCTAAATTCAAGTGTTACCCTACGTATATTTCAAATCAGTCCTAAGGAAAGGGTCATACTTGAAAGTGTTTTTCCCGTTGATTTGGGGCTCGTTTTGGTCAAACTTTCGGCTGTCAAGACAGCACTGTGAAGAAAGTTACAAGCCTCACTCCATACCCACACACATGTCCCTCACTTGAAAGATACTCATCTTGTTACTAATCAAATGTGGAACACCATTAACTTTCACGCTTACTCGAGGATGCATTTCTCTGTGTTAGTTAGAGTTTGCACAAAGACTTTCAAACATACTTCAAGCAATGCAGAGTGATTTTTGTAGCCAATGATCCGCTTTTCCTTACACGATTACAGGTCATGGAATTAGAAATAATATTTTAGTTGATGTCTGCTGACTCCGTTTCCAGCACAACAGATCTTTAATCGATATCGAAAGGCAGTGTACTCCACAGGGGATTTTAGAGTAAAGTGACCTGCATCCCTAGTACAGTCTGCCCTCCCTTCAAATGCTCAGCTTAACCAGAAAATGTTGACAATGGACAAGACTGTTGCCATTCCAAACAGAGCAGAAAGTTTTCTCATGTAGCACAATTTTGTATTATTTAGCATCTCAATGATCCAGTATTTCCCAGGCTGGGGGTGAGGTGTAAATTGAGCGCCCTCCCTGCTATTGTGTACATATTTCAATTATGGCCACCATTCCTACCCCCCCCCCCCCCGGCCTCGCTCTCTTGAAAATCTGTGAAGAATGTTAAAAGGGTATCCAAATATGAGATACACAAAGTAAAATTTGTAATTCTTAAAATGTCTTGAGAGGATAAACTGAAAGAAGGTGAGAGTGTGTAAACCACAATATACGCCAACAAGAATGAAAATGTTTAATTCATGAATGTAGACATCAGCACAGTGAAATTTTGCCATGGCTTTCAAACTTTTTTGTGGAAGTATCTGCTTTTCACTGTTCATGGCATTTGTAGGCTCTGATGACATCCCGAATCGGTGCTCGGCACATCGGACAGTGGGAACCGAGGTCTTTGAGGCGAAGGCCACACGTCAGGCACACACACATGTGGCCACACTGGTAAAGGACTGAGTCGATACTCTTGTCCAGACAAATGATGCAATGGCCCTCCTTTGCAGGGTGGACCTCTCTGTTTTCAGGCATCACTGCAGCAGCAACACCAGAAGAGTTCCCAGCTGGAAGAAAATAAGAGCAGGCAATTATATAAATTCACACAAACTCACAAACCGTGGACACTGATACTGATGTGGACTGATTTGAATAGAGGCCTGCTAATCTTATTCAGTAGTGACTATTCAGTTCATTCATTTCCCTTCTGATGTCTATTCACCAGAGTTTGAGGTAGGCTTACGTGAAGTATCTTGCAATGTAGTGTACTATACTTCTCTGCCTTCAAATGTTATTCAGGATAAGTGAACAGAGGAAGGTCACTAATACATCTAAATATTCGAGATAGTCAATTTCTTTTACCAAGACTAAGTGGAGAAGAGACCATGGAAATATTCCAACAGTGTCAAGATATTTCCATCATGGATGTTACAGGTGTGCCTTCACTTACTTTTGTGTATAATGCTAGTCATTCCCCTGCTGTCTATAATGGATTCGAACAGGCACGTTGATAGCAGTACCACTTAACCTTTTACTACATTTCAAAGAATCTTTGTTTGGTCTCTACAACAATTGCACTGTAAACTCATGAACTGTACAAATCTCTTTCGGTTATAACACAGACAAGTTCTTAGAAAAATGCTAGCCTAAGTAAGTAGGAGTGTCTGTTTGAAATTCTTTTTATTACAAACGTTCCAAATCTAGTGGTGTAGGATCAGTAATATATAGTCCATTCAGTATTGCTCTGCTGCTGGTTTCAGAAAAACTGTTCATTCACGACATGCTCATCGATTTTTAAGCAATTTTTCATCACTGAGAAAAGAGGTGAAAATTGAGAAATAAATACAATGGGCTACATGGAGGGTGGACACATGACTTCCCTAGTTTTCTCAAAGAATGATTTAAATATCCATCATTCTCTCCCTTGGCCAGAATTCACAAGACCATGCACCATTGAAATTATCACGGTAAATAATAACCACGGAAATCATGAAACATGCCACAACACTCCCACAAAGAGTTCTGTTAAGTCCACAAAGCCTGCTGTAGCTTACCCTGAGAGCCATGCAAAGCGGCAGCAACTTCTTGCCTGATGGACCGCTGCAGATCGAGTTGCAGATCAAAGCTGACTTTGACCATGTTCTGCAGCTCAGCCATTTGACTTCTGAGCATGGCCATCTCTTGAGCCTGATGTTAAACAAACCATACATAAGCAATTAAAGACAGTACAGTTAGGGCCCTTTTCAGCGTTGATTTTCTGATAATCAAAGTATGCTAGACTCTTTGGTAAATCAAAGAAAAATTAACTCTGGACCCAAAAGGATGACATGACATGGACTTATCAATGTGTGTGTTTACTCTTGTATGCCATGCTCACTGGCATTTCCTAACTTCCCTAGCTCTTTCCCAGCCCATATCTTCTTACAGAATGAGCTTCCAGCAACGACATATTTTTATCATTGTTTTATTTGACTGGTTTCTTTCTTTAGTTATCATTTCTATTGTGCGGGAGGCTACAAGGACAATCTGAAGTGCTATACATGATACACAAAACGAACAATAACTGGTGCAATTACAAGTGATCACTTCCAATTTCAAACAGAATGGTGGGTACTCTCTGAGAAAATTCCCCTTTAAAAATGAGAAACTCGTCAATAGCATGCCTGACTTTGCGAACTGTAGTCCAGTAAACAAAAACCAAAATAAATTTATAAGAATTGATAAGAATGTGTCAAGGACTTAAAATAAAATGCTTGGTTGCTGAGGTGATTTCTAAATTGCAGACAGACAATAGAATAGATTTGGCACAGCTATCAATATTGCTAAACCAACTTGAAGGCATTAGCAACTATGTGTTAAGACCAGCAGGGACAATATGATTAAAATTTCACATGAAAGGCAACATTTCAGATATTGAGCATATTTTTAAGGTACATATATTTCCTGGAAGCAAGAAAAGCAGCAACATGTGCTTTTTTTTGTTCATTTCCGTGCAATATGATGTTTCAAAATGATATCTGTGGTGATGTCTGACAGTCTAAAATGTCATTTTCATGTCACACAGCCTTTAAGCCATCCCACATTGAGACTTACCATATTATAATTGGATGATGACTGAAAGGCTTGGCTGGTTCCTCCCTCAGCGCCACCAGATGGATTTATTCCCAGATGACTGAAGTCATTCCTGACTATATGGTTCGTTCTTGGAAGACTTTGAATAAAGTCAACCACTTGTTGTCTGTTGCCTCCTCCCATAGTAGCACGATTCTATACAGATTAGCATATGAAATAAACTCAAGTTCAGAACAATAGTTGAGGATAGACTTCAACATGTGCAACACAAGTGTAGGAAAAGGGGCACAAATTGTGATTCACACTATACTTGCCCTTGTACTTCACATACGGTTTCAAAATGACATTACAGGGAAGAGGCAAAGATGTATGGCCCATGTATCAATAATGTTTACTAAGGCAGCAGATCAATTTGTCAAAGAAAATAAAGGCTTCAGAAACTGCCAGTAATTACAATGCAACCAAGATAGAAAAAAAGTTACGAAGCAAGTTACTGTAGCAACACCCAAATAATACAGAAATGTGAAAGTATCAAAGGAGTAGAGCTGCCATACGTCATCAAAGCAAATTGAAAAGTTTAGTCATGATTGAGATACCTGAGTGACAAAACTATTGCAGATGGGCATCTAAATATTGTGATGGCTACTCTGAGAATTACTGGACCAATTCAAGTTGCACATATTATGTAGCAAATGTCTTTGTTGACAATTCCCCGGTGAGGAACAACATACCTCGAGCATGACTTCCAGCTGGCCTCTGAAGTTACTCTCCAGAGTTGATGTCACAAGTTGACTTTGAACCAAGTTACTGATTTCTGTAATGATGGACTCCCTGTGGATTTGTTGAATGTCTGCCAAGAAGCTGTTGCGTCTGTTTAAATTTTTTTAAATGAATGAAACATCAACGACAACCTTAAAACCCGCTGCAGCATGAAATACATTGTTACATCATTCTGCCAGTTGGTGGAAAAGGAAGTTCAGTAAAATGATGCACAACACATGCTGTGAAATGGTCCCTTACAGAAATGCACAATTCTAAATTACCGGATTCATGCACCTTTGGTCGAGTTTTTGAACTGCATACAGGAAATGAGAGCAATTGATCTGAGGACTAAGAAATGAACATTACATGCTTGACTGTTGCAATACGAAAAATTGTAAGGAATATCACAAGTACTTCCCCTTCAACTGGAAAATAACATTGTGATATCAGAGGGGTAAGTTGGAACCAAAGCAAACCTAAACAATGTAAAACTTGTGGACTGTGTACAGTGCTCTAGTTACATTTTGCCAAAATCTAACTTTCCAACATGGCACTTAACTATCATATTACACAAACCATTTAATTACAGCTCAGTGCAACCACAAGATCTGATTTTTTGTGTCCATGTAATTTACTGTTTAGTATATGATCCGAATCTGTTCTAGGAGGCCTTCGCCTTTTTCTTTTTTTCTTCGAGATGTACAGACAATATTACTTGGCTCATTTCACGAACGATATCAGGAGCAGAGTTTCACATCAATATCATTTGCTGATATCCCAATGTTGCAATAGCACTAACAGCAAAATTTCTGTAGAAATCTGTAAAGGACATTTTTTGTTGTTCACTTTGTGAAGCAGCAACTGACCATGACTTTCATTTTGTCAATCTAGCAGAGCATTTTGCAGAGTATGTGAACTCTTTGTGTTGTGAGGTTCCCTGACACAGGGTCATGTTCCTACATGACTGGAACATTTGACAAATTCAAATGAGCACTTTCAGAACATCTATATACCATTTGGTTAAAAAAAAAAAAATTCAGAGAATTGATCCTAATATTTACTGCTTGAGTTCATAACTACATACAACCTCAAATGAGTAAGATATGTTAAGCACACTTCACATATTGTAGGTGCAGTATAAAATATTATTCTTTGCAAACACCAAATTTGCAGTCATGTTCCTTTTTCTCATGCAAAACCATCTCATTTATTGTATTCATGAACAGAAGTTTTGTTAGTTGCAATACATGTACCACACAAGCTCAACTGCGAGGTGAAAATGCTTTCTCTCACACTTCTGGCCTTGTTGATCCTGTACCTAGGGACCACAGTATGTTGCATGCCACAAGTAAGCAATGGTGAAGGAGCATTTCAATGGCAGAACATAATCTAGGGAAAACACTTTTTACTTACTGGTTTGCTTGATTAAGTAGCCATGGTGGCTGTGGTACCACACCACTGACACCATGCCCTTGCTGATGTGAAACTTGAGGATTTGCTTGCTGTACATCAGGGGCAGGATGTGACGGTTGTGGCTGAAAGAGCACAGAGTGGATGTTGTAACAAAAGTTGCTAGTTGATTCCTCTCTGTCATTTTACATTACATATGTGTAACTGATCTGTAACTCCATGTACGTAATTAAACGTTAGGTTGTGAAGTACTGTAAAACATTATTATGCAATCAAAGTCCACAGAATTTGGAATACTTTCCTCAGGGCTTTGGACGGAGTTTGAAATCAGTGCAACTGAACCAGCCTCATATATTGCAGTACATGTACTTGATAACACAAAACAGTTATCATCTCACTAATGAAGTGAAAGTTAAATATATGAGTATGATTAATTGGCTATTGAAGCTGGTCAGTGGTCACAACATGCAGCAATGAAGCTAATGATACCTTTTGGCATGCTTCATTCTATGAGCAAATTAGCCCAGGATTCTGTGAAATGGAAAATGCAGTCACCCCAGTTTGTCTTTGAATAGTCCCCTATGCTACTTTATGCATCACTCTTTGCATCAAGTGACAATATTTTTGTTACTGGATTGCTAAATCTATGCAACTTATTTGTTTACTCTGGATACACAATAGTTTGAAATAACGTTACAGATACTTGTAAGGTATAAAAGAGGAGATCTGTAAGATTTAGCTGATGCTTCGGAATAAAGTTGAAGTGACAGTTTATTCCCTTTCATGCTACAGTACCCTACCTGCATTCGCTCTGCACTTGGTTGTTGGTATGCCATACCAGGTTGATACTCATTTGGTATGGGCATAAACTGGTTGATTATACCTGGTGGTGGTGGAGGAGGAGGTGTAGGTATAAGGTTTCCATGCATCTGAGTGGCTGCAGCACTCGATGGGTGGATGTTAACACTTGAGTGGGTGGAGCTGCTTTGTGTGCTAGCTTCTTCATGTAAATTTGTTGGCACAAATGTTTCTGTGAGTGGTCTCCCGTTCACAGTGTTCCCAGGAAGCCCAGCATTACGTAGTCTCAGCGCAGTTTCCATCTCACGTTCCTGGCGAATCAGATTCCCTCGTATTATGCCATCCAGCTGAGAACGGAAACTTTCACTTCCAAGGATTGAGGTTACTGGTTGAGATTGAAACAGGCCCCTGACTTCCAAAACTACAGAGCTCTGATTGCCACTGGTGGTAGAGGCATCACTTTCAGATGAGAGGCTCTCTGTCTCTGCTTGGTCGTCACCATTCCCAGCCCGGGAAAAAAATCGATCAAGTCTTTTGCAGTGCTTGCCATCACTAACGCTTTTGTTCTGCTCTTGGATGGACTGTAGCTCCAGCATTCTCTCTCTGAAATTTCAAAAAGGCAAAGTTCACACTCGTTTGATCAATTTGAGGCAGAAAACACGTTTTCAAAATGAACATGAGTTTACACTTCTTTGCATTCCTATAAATTCACACAAGTTGCAGACAATGGTATATAAGTTAGAACTTAGACGAGGCATTACTGATTCCACATGCTTGGTCCAAGTGCAAGTATGTCATACATCATACATGTACTGTCAGTGAAAATCAATATATTCAGATAACAGGCAATTTTGTGACTGATCTGCTTCAATCATGGCGCTTTATTTTTTCTTTGTTTTCGTAAATCTGTCGTTTTAAGTTATGAGGACTTAAGGATTAACTTGAAACTTCTGTTTAAGTTACTTCTGTACATATTAACATCATCAACGCCAGTGTTGTTCACCATTGGTAATTGCATCTGGCTAATGTGCACTGTGGCACAGAAGCAAACTTTTACAGTATTCAGTTCACTGCATTAGTAAGACATGTATTACTTGTATCAGGGGTAGCAAAACCCACCATTACTTTGCAAACACTTATTATTTAATAAATATCAACAGGTGCAGCTCAGACTAGAAAGAATTACGGTGCCTTGAACTAGTAACTGCCAAGAGTCAACAAACTAGCCATTTGATTTTGTACATGTATAGCAAGTACATGCAAAAAGAATTCATCACCTGAAACCTATTTCTAAATTTTCCAAATTGTCTGGAACTTGGCATAATTAAAAGACAAACTACATATTTGATTGGACATGAAATGTTAATGTTTTTACATATTGTGTATGCACATCACTTTAATCAAGCAACATGCATTGCCATACAGGTAGGCTATACACATTCTAGGCCCTAGTTATTGGCCTGGGACTTGCAATATATTGTCTTAAGAATAAGATGACCTTCCAGTTCAAACTTCCTGAGAACCCTATCCCCAACATAGTTAAGTAAGAAAGAGGATAGCTTATTCCATTCAAAAAGGCTAAGCTAAATACTCGGAAGAACATAATATTACTGAATGACAAATTTATGCCCAGGGCCAAGCTTAGGTTATCCCGACATTACAGTCTGCAGTACTAGGTGGTACTAAAGCAGTTACATAGTAAGATGTGTATATTAAGCCAGACCTTCTTTGCTTCAACAGAAGCCTATCGAGAGCAGACAGGTGGGTATCAGCTTCATCATCACTTGATGAACTATCGTTCGCCAAAAGAATCTTGTTGGGCACTTTACTGCCATGTTCCTGGTTCAGAGGCGTTGCTCCCTCGGTGCATTCAAAATAGTCTGAATCCGAGTCACTGCTCTTTGTGGCTTCGGTTTCAGTTGTTGCCTGTGTATTTTCCACTTTATCGTCCAGCCTCCTATTTCGGGTACCTGTTGCGCGACGATAGACAAGGGATGCACCACCTAGAGATTGATTATTTCCCATCTTTGTCTGGTTCTAGCTGTAGATTTAATCTAAAGACAAAATTGTGGCCTATAAATGCAACTTTCGGGCTTTCGCATGTAACAACCTGACTTTGATAAATGACTGACGACAGGCTGTAACACTTAACAGGTCGATTCACAGTCAGCGGCTTCCATGCATGATCGACTGATATTCCTTTATATGACTAATTTGTTTGTTGATGTGGGCAATCTCAGGTATCTTGTATCTGATTGGCTGAAAGTCATTGGACGGTCTAAGACAGCGAACGTCATAGCTATCTTTAGATCAGACGTCACGTTTGTTTATCGATTTCCTATCCTTATTATCACTGAAGTGGCGCGAAGTAGTTTTGCCAAATGAATCATTCTATCCTTTCATTGTTCACAGGATATTTACTCTACGTTTAGCCGCATCAGCAATTGTATAGCACACAAGTAGTGAAAAAGACTAAATATTCTCTACAGACTATGACCATTATGGATTTGGCCCTTGGTCCATGACGTGATGAGTCATGCCTGGGTGTGTGCCAGAGGATACTACAGTAAGTTGCCTTCTCTTGCATGTAGTGTGTATCAGCAACTGTCTTTCAGAGGCGTCTGAACATGAGTTGGTTACATCGTGACTGGTCAAACACCTCCTCCGGAAAATTCTCCCTTGGGGAACCTCCCCGGAAGTTACCCCTCGAACAACGCCCCACTGATAATTCGTTTAAAGAAAAGGTAAGGGCATGTGTCGGCGGTAAACGTCCAGGAATCGATTACATCAAACCACTGGTTGTTATTCATCTGTACACATGAAGAGATTTTGACAATCACTGGTCAGGGACTGGACAATTTTGCAAACTATGCACCTAACTTAACACACATTCATGTATGTGTTGATTACCATCAAAGGTAACAATAGGCCCCCATCTTTTCAAAACACGCTTCTCGTACATTGTGGTATAATGTTGGCACTAAACGTCAATAGCAATATTCTCTCAACATATTTCTTTTCAAGACCCAAATTTATGTGACTAAATTTCTAACTGGGACCGACGTATGCGCTTACAAAAAACTTATTAAGATTTTTTTTTATTATTGATTAAAGGTCTGAGGTGTCCCGAAGGTTTAGTGGGAGCTTGAAACCGGAGACCAGAGGGGGCGGAGGAAGTTCAAGGCCTATGGCCCGTCTGGACTTTCATATCGTTGGGGTAACAAAGCATCATTTGACTATCTGAAATGTCACGGTGAAAACGAATCCGGAAAAAAATACATTGAGGAAAGTACCGGGGGTTCGATCGGGACTGGATAAGTGATGCGGGGTAGGTTGAATCTACCCCTTGACATGAAACTAGATAACATTTTCGGAGTAATAAACTAAGATGCGTACTGTATGAGGACAATGTGCGCTCAAACTCACCCTTTACTCAAGGTATTTTTGTTTTATGTAGCAAGTCTCTAAAAGGTGCCTCCGTATAACTCGCACTTCTGGCCATTAATGCCAAAATAATTAGAAGAGGATAGGCAGTTGTGGGTAAGTTAATTTTACATACTGTTCTATGTACAGATCTCTTCATGATAGCTATGTCTTCTTCCTGCTTATCCTTCTATAAAGACAGAATTCTGACCTAGATGTATGAATGTATGAATTCAAGAGTCTCTTGAATTTAAATTCGAGTTGCTCTTGAACTTATTCAAAATGAAAAGTTGCATCACATCGTGGTAAATATATTCCGCCGGCATCACTGCAGACCTTAGTCTACCTGAGATTTCTAGCAGTGGCCATTTTGTCTTAAATGTGAACTTCATAAACCTGTTCTAATTCAATGTATCAATCTAAGTCGAAGACGATGAGTCCATATGTTATCTTTATGTAGTTTCACAACAAACTGAGATACGAAAAGGCTACAATCGGACACCACTTTGACACTTCAGTGTTCTCAGCTCCTTACCGGTAATTCGATTTAAAGGGAAATAGGGCGTTTGTTTTAAAGAAGACATCCATATTTTTGAAACCAATGTTTGTGGATGCAGAATGGTAGATTATTAAAAATAAGGAACGACAGTAGCATTCTCTTTAAGAAATAAGCTCTTCACAGATAGAAATTCAGTTATTTGTTGCCCAACACTAATTTGTTCACCCAAACTTTTCAAAATTCAAATGATGCATCTTCCATTACTCATCACATGCATAATGTTTTGAGGAGATGAAGCTTTGGTAGGTGTTTATTGATGAGACTGAATGGTTTAACGATGATTACCGCTATTTTCTTTTGTATGTCATGTTGGTGTATTCTAAACGCCCTATTTCCCTTTAAACATGATTAGGGCCTAAATCAAGATCAGAAAAAATTGAAATGGTCAAGGGTCGCGGATCCAGTCTCTTACCCAAGGGGGGGGAGGGTCAGTTTGAAGAGGGGACGCCAACCAACGGACCAATGTGTATGCTTTGTAATACAAGCTACCCTGCATTTTTCGAATTTGCTGTCCATCAAAGACCAGAACTAATTGAGAATTTTGCTCTAACCACAGCCAAAAATGTTGCCTGAGGTGAAATTAAATGGGGGCGCTCTTTCATTTGGATGGTTTTTGGGCGCATTCCATCGACACTTTGGATGGCCAGAGTGACGAGAGTGTCTGGCGCACGATCAAATGCTTGCCTACAAAATATTCTTCTAGATCATTGAGTGAATGCCTTAATATACAAACTTGGCAAGATACGTACAGTAAGTGCAGTTAACGGAGATGGTAACGAGTGAGGTATATTCTGAAAACCATCAAGTCAAAAAGGTAAAAATCTTCTAGGTCTCTCGCTCTGTAAGTTTTTAGATAAACATTTTATACTTTTATGTCATAGTGGGGGGGGGGGGGGCTGAATGGCACAATGGGTTTAACAAAGGTCCAATCAGTTATGACAGTAAGTGGAATGCCACCATCGACTGGCGCGTAGTGTAGAGAGGAAATTTTTGGAGGAAAATGTCTCTCAGATTGCCGAAAATGGCACTTCTAGCTTCTTTGGCCTTTCATATGGAAAAGTTTCGATCATAAACCTCACAAATGCGTTGCAGTGTGTGGGCGCATTGTGCATTGATCTGTTTTTTTTTTAATGTTGCTTAATGTAGTACTCGGGTTTGTGTTTTCAGGTCTGGCTAAGTTGGATTTGTGATGTTCGTACTATAAAGCACAAAGTGGATACTTTTTTGATCGGGCACACCCATTAATTTTTTCGTAAGTCATTAATTTATGGGAATGATGTTTATAAGCAAAAATGTTCTTTTCACCCCAAATTTACATAATTTAAAGGATTTATACTTCTAGCCACAAATATATCGAAATGGCTAAACGTGTTTCTGGTAGCTGCATGTCATAGGTAGCAGAAGGAAAAGAGTTGATTTTATGTGGGTCTATATTTTTTCGTAAACCGCGTTTGTGTGACATGAAATGACGCGTTATTTGGGGGAAATTCCCCCAAATTATGACGTCGCAAAATTTTGAATCGTCAAAAATCATGTATTTTCATGGGTTGCGTCCACCTAGACATATCATTTTGAAGCATGACTGATTCGGCTTATCTTGATTAGAACAATTTTAGAACAAATTTTGGTGTAAAATGAGCAAATGATCGTTTTTGTGCAAAACTTTTTGATATGATGAATTTCATCTATGTACTCCTTATTTTTTAACACGGTGGAAATTTACACTTCCATTACAACAGGTAGATTTTATTTTTTCTTTCAGTCTTTTTTTGTTTTTGTTTTTTGCGCGCTTTCATCATTTCCTGGGGGAACCTGCCATCCCTTGATGATACTCGTGAGCGTAAGCGAATTTTCTGTGACTGTCCAAATGTTTCGAGGTTTTACAGTTTGTACTGTGACAGAAAATCGGAACAGACTCGCTACCTTTTAAGGTCATTTGTCAAGTAAAAACTTTTCTACTCACCTACATCGGATAACCTATAGAGTGACTGGGTGGGAATAAAAATGACAAGGATAAAGGCATGCAACTGGAGATATTTACTATACACAGTCTGCATGTGCAGTTATCACGCCACTAGAAAGCTGCATAAACAAAAAAAAATCTAATAAGATCAGCTCATTTTTCAATTAGTTGGTTCTTTTCCTATATAAAGACCTGTGTAACATCTGTAAAGCTTACACGTAATCAAAATTTAGTATTCGAACTTTCATTGCTATGATAGAATCCATATAATAGGTTAATTCCTCTCCTCAGAATTCTCCCCATGTCACCGTACTGCACCGGTTTGGCCCCTCCCAAAGAGAGATCCTAGAGATAGGTAATTTTTTTCATTGGGTCAAATACGGCATTCTGTGAGTTTGGAAGCTAGAATTATTGACAAGCTCTCAACATCCAAATCAGGAGAAAGTATTCTCTCAGTTGACACAAAAGCATTTTAAATTCATATGTGACCAATTTCCATGACGGTTCAAATATAAAAAAAAACATATATAAGCCAAAATTATAGTAGACATTGTTTTTATCTCCGTTGTGACTTTTACATTGATTGGTTCAACCCTGCCAAGCATCTTAGTACCGAGCACTTTAGAAGGCGAGCCGATCACATTAATAAACCCAAATTGAGCTCGCCAAATTTTCAGATTTAAGTCATATTCATTCACATTTTGAAGTACCATGTTTCATCTTTTTGCAGAGGAAAGTCTTCGAAGAAGTATGGCATGCGGTATCAATGAAACTGGTCTTTGCCTTTGAAACCAGCAATAGCTTTTTTTCGGTAGTTCCCTCCACAAGAGTGAAAGGGCGACCAGGAAAGTAAGTGCAAAATGAATATAAACAGGGAATAGACAAACATGTATTTGTCAGGTCACTTCAGCTGAGTGGGACAACTGGTGGGGGGGGGGGGGGGAGGGAAGTTGCCCCTTATTGCAGCCACTGAGTGAAAATGATTCTCTTTCATATCGAAACCTAGCCCGCACAACTGACGTGTATTCGCCAGTGCACCAGTCCCGACTGCATTCGTTCCGCTGCATACCAATACCCTTCACTTGCTCACCAAATTTTCATTTTTCCATCTTTCAAAAGCCCAAATTTCCTGCTTGTTCTCGCACGTAGGCAAGTACTCAATTCCGTGTTGATATCAAGTGATGCGTATGTGCAACATTTCTTTTTTTCTGTTTCTTTTTTAATGAAGGAAAAACTTCATTTCCATCCTGAACATATAAACATATGTGTATATATATATTTACAAGAACCTACAGTCCAATTAACATTATACCTTAACATTAACCTTCTATTTACTTTAAACTTCAATTAGTACACGTCACATTTGTCTTTTGATGACGACGTTTCCTTCATTAATTTGTACTCAATTGTTTATCACACATTTCCTCCTCATCGGAAGAAAGATATGTAATGATTATGAAGCAAGAACCTTGCAGGCAGAATGAAACCAACAAAACTTTGGAGGAGCGGGGCATCGATCCCCGTACCTCTCGCATGCTAAGCGAGCGCTCTACCATTTGAGCTACACCCCCTTCTTGAAAACTGTTAATAGACACAAAATATCTTGAAACATGAAGCTTAAAATAAACGGAAGAGTCAATGAAATTGTAGGTGATTTTTATCACTGTTGGACGTATATGAAACTAATATCTAAATACATAGGAGGAATAATGCTATAAAAATAGATAAGTAGGAATAAATTAGCATCGAAATGATGACATTATTTTTTAAGTTTACGTTTTGTAGTTAAAATTACTCTCTATCAAGATTATATCCCTCCTTAAATTTGCTGTCGTCATAAAAGCGCGCCATTTTCTCTACCCTGCTCAAGCCAAGATACATAGTATATACAGTAGTAAATAGTGTACAATGTATACTGTTGTTTGCGTATGTACAGTGTGTATGCAGACGAGCGTCTTTTTTTACCGTGTGTATATACTTTACTAGGCTATACTAGCCTAACTTTTTTAACCTAGAGCTAGGCCGGGATTGATATGGATGTGCCTTTATCAAATTCATCGAGCCTACGCAAGTTTCAACGAATAAACTGATATTTTGTCGTAATTAGGCTTCGACTATAATTAGCTCCGAAAAGCTGAGGAACAGAGATAACGCGATGTCATATTCAGCCTGACATTTAGGGAAACGCCGGATTTTCTTTGTGCAGACCAGACTTTCCCTGACGTTAGAAAAATTAGTTAGGCAATACTGGCCAGCCTAGGAGTAGGACTACATTGAAAATGTACATTAAACAGGTTCGTAAAATATCAGTCGTTTACTGCTATATTTCAGCTGTGGGAATGTGATTGTCAAACACTATGCGTCATATTTTACAGAGATATTTCTTTAGTGTCTCGTTTAAATGCCTAGTTCCCTATTTTCTTCAATGCAGTTAGGCTAGGCCTGGGTAATGATCCGGGTTTGTTCCCGACACCGGTGCAGGCAGTGGCTGGCATTACCTCACTCTCACACAAGTTACAGCGGCTGCTCTCTGACTGTCAGTTCGCCTGATTTTGGGTTTCCCCAAAAATATACTTCCTCAGCTCCTCGAACTGTCTCTGTGCTCTCCCTAATTTGGCTGTACTTTCATTGCAAATTTGGCAGTACTTTCATTGCAAATTTGGCAGTAGCCTACTTTCATTGCAGATTTGGGCAAAGTTACTTAATGAAATAGCTTGCTTAGCCTTAGAATGCACCGCACAGATCCAGACTGTGGAGCTGGCACATCCTGAGTAGCATCCACAAGGTCTGAGGCAGACATAGCCTAGGCCTAGTAACTTTTCTCAAGATAACATGTCCAATTATTTGTGCCTTGACTCCATTGGTTGAACAAGTACTCTTGTATTCTTTGAATAAGCTACCGATACACAGCACCTGCACATCTAACGTTTGTAAATTTTCTAAACACTGTTCAGTATGTGGATGCACAGGCCTATAGTATTCTTACAATCCAAACTGATCTCTTCGACTTTTAAAGAGGCTCATTGAGTTGTTTTGTGAAATTCACTCAGTTTTCTAAACCGGACAAGTTTCCTTCACATACTAATAACAAACAGTCAAACTAAAAGAATCCCAAAGTTTTACATATGTTGGAACACTACTGAGTGAGTAACCAACGATTAAATTTGGTTTTTGAAACTTTGTGACCAGGCATTTTCACATTAGTACATCCACATGCACATAATCAGAGCAAGTAACGGTCAAAAATTCGAAAACATTGACAGTTTTCATATAACTATTGGATGTGAAACTTGATTAATTATGCTAATTGTGAGTATTGTCGTGTGTTTGTATACTTCAAAATCACTGCAATCTTTACTGATATCAACTCAATGAGCCCCTTTAATAGCATCAACTCATACTATTCATAGGTTAGCCGGCGCAACTTTAGAATCCGTACCATATGAATGTGCTCGCCAGCTTCAATTCGATTGTTCGATTCGCTCCACTGCCATCCTTGACTAGTGAATGATGAATGGATTGCCTAACTAGTGTTGGTAAACAGGGCTAGGGGATCGGGTCAGGGGATCGGGTTTGGCGTCATGATTCAGGGTTAGGGAATAGGGTTGGGGATAGGGTTAGGGGATTGATACTTATTTATAGTATATGATTATGTATATATACTGGTATATGACTACGTTGGATTACGCGTTTGTGAATTGTATGCATTTTCGAACACTCAACCACCACAACCGCTCTCGCAGCGTAGTGGGTTAAGCGTAAGACTTATGATGCATCAGGTATCATGATATATTAGGTTCGAATCCTCCTCTAGCCTATACTTCTCTTTTCGCTATAATCTATCACTTCTTCCACAGGTGTCATTACATGTTGGTCATTGCACAAAAAATCGGTGATTTCGGATGTCAAAAAAGATAAAAAAAAAAAAACTAGCGTAAGAAAAAAAAAGGTAAATAAAACATAGACGCTATGCAAACTCTTTTAGTTATCAGATACCTTGTCCGATTGGTATGGATTCTAAATTAGTACCGGTGAGCCTAGCCATTGTTGAAAATTAAACCAAGCTGCCCCTTACTAAGTTAGCACTTAGACCATTTATTGTTTTTTCATTTCACTAGGCTAAAACCATTGTGTCATATTTATCAAAATGTGAACAAATCACATTATTGGGATAAGCTGAATTATTACAGCTTGAACTCAGATGTGTCCACCTTTATTTACTGCAGTAGTTATGTGTATTACATATAATTGGAAACCTTTCCCTGATATTCCTCAGTGCACCATTCAAGGATTCCGAAGCTACCGGGATCAAACTATCATAGAACCTTTCAGCCCAAAGCATAATGTTGTCGGTAAGTACTGCATGTCGTTCTTCAAGCAAATAGATTGTAAACACCACTCATAAAGAGAGAGAAGACCAGATAGCTCACTTTCCAGATTGATTTCTTGTTTTTGGTACCTACAGTACCTCATACTAGATACAATTCAGTTGCTGAAAATGTTGACCAAAACAAATAGTTCCTTATAAGAACACTTAAAAGTATAGGAGCAAATGTTCTCTCTGTGTGATCTTAGTCTACAATTACTGCTTTTCAAGTGTCACATTGTAATTGTTGATTTTCTTTTCAATTTCAGTCGGTCGAAATGGGTCAGGCAAAAGTAACTTCTTTTATGGTAAGTACCATATTTACAGAATCTTCAGAAGTGATGTAGTTATACATCATTTGTGTTACCTTTCCCTGTTGCAGTGATAATGGTATCCACTACAGTACCTCTTCTAATGTGTCTGTGGTCAGAAAGAAAGGAACAAGAGGTCACGTTTTGTGTAGTATGGAATATGGCTACATTGTGCAATTTGTATGAGAACCCTGGCTGATGAATTGGTGGTGGCAGCTATGTGAGGTCAGCAAGAATCAAACTTGTTGATATTTCTTACTGTGCATATATTTGAAAGATAACCTTGGAGACAATTGTAGTGTGTGAGTGTAATGAGCCATCACTGGTTAAGATTGTGGGAAGTGTGTATCCTACTATTTTTCCTCATGATGGTGAAATGGGGGGGGGGCAGGGATTGTGGGTTTACACTCTGCATTTGTCATGTGAGGAGACTTGAGGCTAGAAGATCATTTTGGCAAATAGAATAGATATTTGTGCCCTACGTCCATCTTGTGTGAATTTTTTTTTTTAAGGTGGTCTATTATTTATGATGGTGCCGTATCATCCTTAAAGTTAGAATAAGATTTAACAATTGCTTTAGTGCCAAAACCTGTTTACCAACAACTTTCTTTCACTCTGCTAAACTAATCCTTACTCTTGAGTAAAAAGTAAATAGTGTTGGCACTTGAAACAGGATACCTGGCTTACCATCACTGTTGGTGCAAAATGTCCCATCTTTGCTTCTGTTTTGCTTTTGTTTTTGGAAGGATAACGTTTTATATAAAAAATGACAAGAACATGTTGCATGTTAATTGTCAAGTAGAAAGTCAGACAAAGTTGTTTAAATGTCAACATTGATGTTGGCATCGAGGAAACAAGCTGTTGGTCATCGTTGTGTAAGCTGTAATTTTTCTGGACCTGTTTTCATAATCTTAAAAACATGTTGCCCACTCTTTTTCCATCGCAGCCATCCAATTTGTGCTTAGCGATGAGTTCAACAACCTCCGGCCAGAACAGAGGCAGTCGTTGCTCCATGAAGGAACAGGACCGAGGGTGATTTCAGCATTTGTGGAAATTGTTTTTGACAACTCAGACAATCGCATTCCTGTAAGTAACATGAAATTTAGCCGGTCCTTCTGGAAAGTATGGTATGCTGGAAGCATAATGAAGTCAGTGCCTACGTGTGTGTGTTCCTATAGTACCTTTGTACAGTTCATACACTTTCTGAAAACATCTGTTGAAAGTTTCATTATAATGAGACAAATGTTGACTTGCTTAGATGTTAGGGCCCACAATCAAAATTCATCTTACTTTGAGGCCTGAGTTGCAAATCATGCATTTGTAATCTCTTGAAACTATAGTAATCCCATACTACTCATCCATTTTGCCTGCAGATCGACAAAGATGAGGTCGTCCTTCGAAGGGTCATTGGGGCGAAAAAGGACCAGTACATACTTGACAAAAAGTTGGTCACGTAAGTGCAGTCAAAATCTTAGGGAAAAATGGATAAGTTTGTATTTGACAGTGCAGCAAAAAGAATTAGAGAAGAAAGTCGAACTTTTGAGTGAAAGTCATGTTACTATTATTGTTTTAATTAGTTCATAAAATTTTAATCGAGTAATTTCTGACTTGCACCCTTTGAGGACCTGGGTGACCCCATGAAAATATGAGGCCAATCGATAGGATTCAAATTTCATCCAAACTTTGCCTCATAGTTGGGGTGGGAGTTAACATATCATCTGTGCTTTGAATTTCTGTAACAAGGGTTGGGCATATAACGGGGATATCATATGGAGTATATATGTGATGAAGTGGCCATTTTATTTTCATTCCAAATCAAAGTCGATACCTATTTTTCTTCACAATTTTGTGAAATTAACAATAATATACTAGAAACAGAAATATGACATCTGATGTTGATGTAAAGATGTGTTGTTGAACTTGTTCACTTCATGAACATGAAGGAATTGGGTAAGGACATGTCTGGAGGGTACCCTTGTTTCCCTGGTTACCTGTGTAAACAGTTCAAACTACCAGTGCCTGCTAAATTTTAAGTTGTCTTAATGATTACAGTTTCCTTGACTAGAGATTGATGGAATCCACTATACTTATGATTCAAGCAGCTTTGGAATATTTTCTGAAATCATTTTGTGAAACGTTGGTCATAGAAACAAAGACCACCTGTCCGAGGTGTTTTCAGTTTCTCAGATGTCGTCATTGGTTTCCATTTTAGTTTGTCAGTGTTTTACATTATTGTTTGAAAAAAATGTAACATTCCTTAAAAAATTATTTCTGCCTCCAGGAAAACAGATGTGATGAACCTCCTTGAGAGTGCCGGATTCTCTAGAAGTAATCCTTATTACATCGTCAAACAAGGAAAGGTTCGAATGTCAGTTTTTGGTTTCGATGATAATTGTAACCTTTGTAATCATGCTTATGTGTGATTGTGTGTGTGTATATGTCTGTGGCACCCTACCTTGTAAACACGGTATCTCAAGAAGGGAGGCGTGGACAGATCTCTTAGTTAGTATGTAGGTATATCACACTGAGTAGATTAGTAGAAGAACCCTCTTGTTTTTGGTATATGTCAAAGGTCATTTGGGGTCATCAGGGGTCAAATCATTAAAACCTTGTAAACAAAATATCTCAAGAAGGGTAGCTTGGACAATTGTCTTATTTTGTATGTAGATGTACCACATTGAGTACAAGAACCCTAGTGTTTTGATTTTGTAAGATTTTGTTTACTTCCTAGCCATGGTACATATAGGATGGTTGACATGTTGGTAAAGACAGCCAGCAAGGCAATAATACACACCATAGAAGTACTGTCATGTGCTCACCAGCACTCTGCCCTGCTGTGGATTAACTCGCAGTTGACTTTTCTGTTATGCTGCCATTTGCCTGCATGCTGTGCATTGATGTCTGTGACAAACCAGCTTGTGCACATGCTGCAGGAGCTACAGTAAGGTGAGAGTGCTGTATTGTACCATATCCTGTGCATGTTTAGTCTAGACTTGTAAATTTGTATAGCACTGTGACTGTTATGTAAATGGTTGTGCCCACAAGAAACGTATTGTTTTTTTTTGCAGAGGTCAAAGGTCATTAAAGGTCAACATAGTGACATAGTGTAAACCTTGTAATCACGATATTTCAAGACAAGAACCTTCCAGGGAAAGATTTTCTTTTTGGCATACAGGTAGACCGCATCAAGTGCAAGAATCCTGTTGTTTTTGGTGGATTCAAAGGTCATTGAAGGTCAAAAAACTTTTGAAAATATTTCAAACATATTTCATGAAGGAGAGTTTGGAGCGATTTCTTATTTGATGTGTAGATGTACCTGATCAAGCGCAAGTAGCCTTTTGCTTCAGGTTGAGGTCAAAGGTCATTTGGGGTCAAGTGGGGTCTTATAGTGGAAACATTGTAAATATGATAACTCAAGAAGAGACACTTGGACAGATCTCATGTTCAGTAGGTACATGTACATTCTGAGTACCTAAAGGCCATGGTTTGTGGCAGAGGTCAAAGGTTATTTGGAGTCAACAGGGGTCATATAGTGAAATCCTCATAACCATGTTGTCACAAGGGAGGGAGGCTTCTCCTGATGTCATATTTGTGATGAGAGGATAGCATCAAAAGAACTATTGATTGTAAATGCATAGATTATATTTGGTGGCTCAGACCAGTTGGTTTAAACTAGAATTTAATCTTTTTAAACAATAGTTAATCTTTTAACACCATATGCCACATGGAATTCCATTGATAGGTCCCTGAACATATCTCATTTGGTATGTAGGTGTGGATGTTGAGTTATAGACCTACTTGGCTACTTATCAATCATTATCGTAAGATATAAGATGTTGCTGTATATTTGGTTGTTGTAACCTTGCAATTTTGACTCAATAAATTACTGAAACATTTTAATGACCAAGCACATTACGCATCCTCACCACTATGTAGTATGTCATACTCAAAATACTCATATTTGAATAATGGAAACCACAATGCCTTTGGGCTGTCAGGTTGTTATTATACCTGAATTGTTATGTTCCACTGCCTTGGATGCCATGTAACCTTTACCACTTTGGATGTTAATATTTTCTCTTCTGGCATTTAACCATCTGGCTCATTCCTTGTGAAAGGTAGGCCTGTCACTTTTTTTTCCATCAAACCTGAATGGCCCTACCTCTTTAGAATAAACTTTTGTACCAAAATATTCTTTTAGAAAAATATTGACCAGCTAGAAATCAAATTCTGTGGTGTCCACATGCATGAAATATTGGTAATATTGGTAATATTAAATTGAAATTGTTTCACAAACTTCTACATCTGTAGCATCGTACTATAAGGCTTGTAAATGAGTGAAATCCTTTTCCCAAAACTTCCAAAAGCGACTTTCAAAGAAGTTTGTCACATGAGAATAAAAGGCATCATCTGATTCTCTTTGTTGTTACACCTTACCAATGGGTGGACTAGAAGTTGATCAAATTTGCCTCTGTAGTTGTTCAGTAGTCTCCAAAGTTCTAAGAGGCTGACAGGGATCAGTTATACAACAAACTGAGAGAACACTTTGATGAGAAGTTGTCATCTCCCTGGACACAGAAAGACATTGTCTGTTTTACTTCAGTGTACATTTGCGTAAATCCTTGTGTTCTGTCTCTGCATACGTTCTATGTTTTGCGTCGGCAGATCAACCAAATGGCCACAGCACCTGATTCGCAGAGGTTGAAACTCCTGAGAGAAGTGGCCGGCACCAGAGTTTACGATGAAAGGAAACAGGAGAGTAACCAGATACTGAAAGACACTGGTGGGTAGGAAAAAAAATAGTAAATGAATAAAATGATAGTCATTGATGTTAAAGAAGTAAAACTTGGCGAATGAAGATTGTTTTATGGAAACAGAACATTAATTTTCAGGATGTGTTTTCAGTCTAGAAAGTAAGACCCCCTCATCAAATTTTGGAGAGGAGTCAGTATGTGTTTTGGCAATGCATTCTAAACTAGCAGTACGCTACTGTACATTTTTATCGTAAGGTGTCTCTGAGAATGGCTTTGATTACACCTGCCAATTAGGATTGACTGGAAAGTAGAGTACTTATGAATTTCAATTGAAA
This sequence comes from Stichopus chloronotus, assembly GCA_021234535.1. Classification (NCBI taxonomy): domain Eukaryota; kingdom Metazoa; phylum Echinodermata; class Holothuroidea; order Aspidochirotida; family Stichopodidae; genus Stichopus; species Stichopus chloronotus. The sequence continues at coordinate 19,355,684 of CM037841.1, read as the reverse complement.
CTGTTCATTCACAGTTACCTTTCTTTATACCAACTGTTGAGTCAAGTGCTAAACATCAATTTTCCTGCATGCATTTTTTTCCTCTCTCTCTGTGTTCTTTAGAGGCCAAAAGGGAGAAGATTGATGATTTGTTGAAATACATTGAAGAAAGGCTTTCAACCCTGGAGGAAGAAAAAGAAGAACTGAAGCAGTACCAGAAATGGGACAAAATGAGGAGGTATGTTTGAGATGGGTAGTTGCCCACACACTTTTTTAGTAAGCTCTGCAAGTCGCCATGTTCATTTTGTCTCATACTTATGTATGTGTCAGATGTAAACCATTTACGCATTTCAGTGAGTTATACAGATGGCGACGTCACAGCTCCTGAAAGCATGTCATTTGGTGTTGTGCTGAGGTGTTCCATGTGATCATTGTGATAAATGTCGTTGAGGTACCACTCAGACTATCTTACTATTCGGTAAATTCTCTTTCACCTTAAATTGGCAGCAACACTTTTAGAAGTTTGATCAAATTTGCTTCTCTGAGCATGTTTACCTTTCTTTTCTCAGGTCCTTAGAATACACAATCCATAACCAAGAATTGATTGACACCAGGAAGAAACTTGAAGATGTGAGCATCTTAATCATCTGCTGAGTAGTTTTTGAAGTCACAATTTAGGAGTTTTTAAGACTAGAAAACATTAAGTATAGAGAAGTTACTTCAGGATTTTTTTTGGTAGATATGCAAAACTTTCTAAGAACGGAACAAAACTAATGATCGAACCTGTTCTCTCATTTTATAAGTTGCAAAGAGAAGGTCAACTCTCAGCTGCTTATATGTATGTTACTTCAGGTTAAGAAGCAGTTGGTTCACTGGGCAGGAGATTACTGTATTCCATATTTGTAACCGTGAATCTGCATTGTGATTTTATCCCTTTACTTTAACTGAAAGTATTTCTTGCTTTTTGTTACTTTGTGTTCTCACTGAGAATCTGTCATCTCCTTACCCTTTTTTCCCTCTGCTACACATGTAACCTCAACTTGCCATTAAAGTCATGTACCAATCCTGATTTTCCTTTACCTTTCCCCGTCTTCACAACATTCAGCTCGCCAATAAACGTGAAAACAGTGGAGAAATGACCAAACATCTCAGAGATGCCCAGGAGGAGGCTTCTAAGCGCATCAAGGTCAGCATTTCCTGTCACTCGAAGAGTCGTTTGCCATGTGACATTGACAGCGATTGGTTTTAAAACCTAAGTGCTATTTTACCGTTAGAATGTATTTGTGGTCACTGCATTTATTTGCCAGCGAGAAATGTGCCTGTAATGGCGGTTTGTCAAAATGATATCCTCATGTGGCTTTTCTTTGATTTTAATTGAGGAAATCCGGATATACAGGTTGAATTGACTGTACGTAATGAAGTAAAGTTTTTTGTATAGCTCTTCTCCAAGGGTCATGAACAAACTCTTTCCCTGTCCAATTCTTGTCTGGTGGAGGATGTTGTAAGTAAAGGATTTACTTTGTGACTGCTCTGTCTCTAGGCCATCAACAAAGACCTGAGAGAGTTTAAGGCCCGCATCCGTACCGCGAACGAGGAGAGAGACCAGCTGAACAACGAGAGGCAAGACCTGCTCAAGAAGAGAGCCAAGTTGGAACTGAGCGTCAAGGACTTGCAGGAGGAGGTCAATGGAGACATTGACGCCAAGGTTAGCAATCCTCAGGGATCATTACTCAGGGTCGTCATGCAGTAAGGAAAATAAGAAAAGCCCAGAAATTTTTGTTCTGGTTTTGAAAGCCCTTGCATTTGGGCTGTTTCATCTGGAAAAATTGCAATGAATGTTATGAAAATTTGAAAACCTTTCTTTTTACGGTACTTGAAATGATGTTTGGGGGTGTTTCCACACTGTGGACACTAAAACCCAAGTGCAGCTTTTATTTCCTTCTCCATGCAACTTTTTTTATTTTTCAGTCCTAAAGATGGCCATTATGGTTACGGTCATGAAAAGGACTAGAGAACGTACTCTGGATATTTATATTTCAAAAGTGCTGGAACTCTGATTACTTAATTAAGAGACTCAAAATTTACTTCACTCTCCATGTAGTTGTTTCACATTATTGTGATTAGAACCCTTAAAGAACCTTTGCACACTGCTGTTCATTCTGTGTGCTGTTGTGCCCACCCACAACCCCCCATTTTCCATCTTTGGCTGCCTGTCTATGGCATAATTAGCATTAGACAGGCTTTTTTGTTTTACATTCACAATTTCCTTTGACTGAAAAAAAGTTCCCTCTAGTAAGTTGTACATAAATCTGAAAAACATGCTCTCTTACGTGCCATACTGTGTCATAGATATAGGAATATACTAGCAACTTAGGTGAAAGTATTTGGTTGCTGTTTATAAACTGAAGATTACAGTTCCTTTCCCTTCGTTATTTGCTACCACTGTTTATTCCGGAAAAAAAGTCCGTTTTCCTCTGGTTGTGGATATCTGCAATAGAGTGGTAGATTACCCCCTGGATAGCCTAAGAGCAGTTTCTGTCTTTTGTCAGAAATGCTGACGATGACCGGAAGGAAAATTTTGTGCAAAATTGCTTTGCATTGAGTTGATCGGCATATTGGACCACACATGCTGTCAGCATAATTGTTTACCCATAAAAATATTTTTAAAAAATGCCTGCTTGGGGGAAATAGCATATCTGCTTAGTATATGAACATGTTTCAGGGTTCCCTTTCTGACTGTGAGGACTGTAGCTTCTAAAGAAGAGAATGGTTTACTTTTCCACATTGCGTTTTATTACAAATTGAAACAGCTGACCAAGTCCATGCTATTCATCACTTTCATCTTCATACTTTGTAATAGGTCAATAACCTGTTTCAAATACATAAAAGTGGTACACATTTGAATCACTGTGTTTCATTTATGGGAAAAAAAATATATTTGCGTGTTTTCTGATCGAATGGTGCAGTCATGGTGAGTGTTATCTGAGGATAGTTGATCTCATTGCTGATGCTTATTTCCGTAGGGTCGGATCGAGCTCAAGCTTGAGAAACTCGATGCGGAAATCACAGCCAAGCAACACGAACTGGAAGAAGTCATGCCGAGATATGAAGAGCTGAAGAAAGAGGAACAGAACTGTAACAGTAGGTGAGATAATCTGCCTCTCTCCCTCTCTCTGCAGTTTGCTGCCTACTCTATCCTTAAGATCTTGTTGTTTGTTTTTGATTTCTTGCCGAAGGCAGAGGAATCTATGCGATGGTGATGTTGTGTGTGTGTGTGTGTATGTATGTATGTGCGTGTGTGACGCCTGCTTGTAAACACGATATCTCAAGAAGCGTAACTCTGAGTGATCTCATACTTGGCATGTAGATTGCCCATATTGAGTAGATGATCCCTTTTGTTTTTGGTGGAGGTCAAAGGTCATTTGGGGTCACTAGAGGTTAAAAGGTAAATACCTTGAAAATTGCTTGTAAACACGATATCTCCAGAAGAGTAACTCTGAGTGATCTCATACTTGGCATGAAGGTTGCCTTTACTGAGTAGATGATCCCTATTGTTTTTGGTGGAGGTCAAAGGTCATTTGGGGTCAACAGGGGTCAAATTGTGAAAACCTTGTAAACACGATATCTCAAGAAAGGAAGCTTGTAGAAATCTCATGTTTAGTATGTAGTTGCATTATGTTGAGTAAAGGAACCCTATTGTTTTCAGTGGAGGTCAAAGGTCATTTGGGGTCAACAGGGGTCAAATTGTGAAAACCATGTAAACACGATGTCTCAAGAAGAGAAGCTTGAGCAGATGTCATATGAAGTGGGTAGGTGTATCTTATTGAGTACAAGGGTCACCAGAGGTCAAAAGGTAAATACCTTGAAAATTGCTTGTAAACACGATATCTCCAGAACGGTAAATGTGAGAGATCTCATAGTTAGCGTGTGGATTGCCCATATCGAGTAGATGATCCTTATTTTTTTTTGGCAGAGGTGAAAGGTCATTTGGGGTCATGGGAGGTCAAAATGTGAAAAACTTGAATCTACAATATTTAAAGAACGGTCCTTCTAGTGAATTTTATACTTGTAATGTAGAATCCTCTTGTTGATTTGAGAACTTCTTTTAGGACATACCAACATAGTCTCTTCGATAACCATAAAGAAAAGATGAAGACAACATTAAATTTGGTATCAAAGATTATTATTTGGCAAACCTGCCACTATCCTCGTAAGGACATGTGAGCATGCATGAATTGTAAATTGGAATTGATTAAATATACCACGGGTTATTAGCTTTATAAAAAGAACTAAATTACTGATCATTTGGATCAAATACCCTTGAGCGTGCATGAACTGTGATTGCTTAATTGAATGAATCAAATTGTAACTGACCCCCCTCTGTTCAAATTGGTCACTGTTATCTGACATAATTTATCACAGTTGACTGCCAGTAGAAACCAAGTTGACTGCCAGTAGAAACCACAATGTCCAGAATAGATCATACAGTCTGTTTAGCCAGGTGCTCAATGGACTTAACCATTTACTGTATAAACAGTGTCTCTGTTTAGCCCTTAAATGGAAATAGGGCGTTTGTTTTACAGAAAACAACCATATTTTTAAAACCATTATTTGTGGACATAGAATGATAGATTATTTAAAATAACGAATTACAGTAGCCTTATTTTCAAGGAATAAGATTCTCACAGATCAGAAATTTAGCTATTTGTTGCTCAACAATAATTTGTTCACCCAAACTTTTTAAAATTCAAATGATGCATCCGTTACTCATCACATGCATAATGTTTTGAGGAGATGAAGCTTTGACAGATATTTATTGATGAGACTGAATGGTTTAACAATGGTTAAGGCGAATTTCTTTGTATGCCATGTTGGTGTATTCTAAACGCCCTATTTCACTTTACAGTAGTTCAGGTAAGCTTTAAACAAATGACTACTGTGTATCAAACCAGGGAAACTTGTACTGTGTGTTGTGTCTTTAAGTAGACTAAAGGCAAAATTGCAAGTCATGCTAGATTCTTGTTTAATAGGAATATCAGTTTTTGCTAATTTTCAAGGACCTCATAACCATTGGGAAGGGCATCATGCCAAAAAATCAAATATGAAAAAGCTGCCACCAATAGCTGTAACTCGACAAAATAAAGTGCTATAATTTTGATTAAATAAACATGTTTACCTTTTTATCAAGTTATTAGACACGACAAAATATAATTTGTTCCCCTGCAGTATCATATCCGTTTGGGAGTTTTCTCATGTTTGTGTAGGTCAAAGGTTATTTAGGGTGACAAAAGGTCAAAACCTTGTATGCATGATGTTTTAAGGGTGATAAATAAGAGGGATCTTATACTTAGTTTGTGAATTGTTCATATTTAGCATGTTGATGGCCATATAGGGTAGGTGATCCCTATTGTTTTAAGTGGAGGTGAAAGTTCATTTTGGGTCACGAGATTTCAAAAGGTTTTGACCTTACTAAGATGGTATCTCAAGTAGGATAACTGTGTGGGATCTCATGCTTGTCATGTGGGCGATTCATGTTTGTTACAATATATATCATGAGGCAAGGAATCACTAAGCCTTTTGGCTTTCTAGTTTGAGTTAAAAGGTCATTTGTGCCCAAAAGATTAGACTGAAATCTTCACTTGTTACAGCAAACTTTGGAAGTATTTTTGCAGGAACTGTATGAAAAACATTTCGCCTGATTCTGCAAATGAAGAGAGTTTGATTTGTTTGTGATTTTGTTAGGTTTCGTTTTCATTTTTGCAAAGTTTGAAGAAAAACAATTGCCTGTGCAGCCCGGCAAATGTTGTTGAGCCAGGTGGATTGTCATGAAAATGGTACTAGTCGTTACTGTACGTTTCCTGTGTGTATGCTGCATTTACCCCTGGCAATGAGTAAACAATTGCTCCTCTGTGGCGTCTGTCTGAGAGAATATACAAATCAAGCTAGTGGAGACAAAATGTTTTAATGCCAGGTGTTTTGCATGGGAAGTACTTTTGTGAGCATCTGAAAATGCAACGTGATTTGACTTTACCCCAGGGAGATGAACCTTCACATGGTCCTTAACTAATGATAGTGCAGTAGAAGACAAAAGTCAAATGTTAGTACCTGCTATGTTAGTAATATTTCAAGATAGGTAAAAGAGTATTAGGCGTTCTGATCTGTTTTGAAAGGTGCACTGTATCTCTTAGTCCAATGTCCTTGCCTGCTCATCTTCCCACCTGCTGCATATTGGTACCATGATAACACTGGATCAGTGAAACAGTGACGCAACATTTGCTCTCTAATATTACCTCACAGACTGGAGCAATGTGAGCAGCGAAGGGCGGAACTGTTTGCCAAACAGGGGAGGGGCAACCAGTTCACCACTCGGGAGGAGAGAGACAAGTGGATCAAGAAAGAACTGAAATCTCTGCAGAAATCCATCAAGGATAAAGATGAACAGGTATGAATAAATTAAAATTATATCATATTATGTGTGATTTTGCAAGTGAATCCAGTGCGCATAAGTTTATGGAAACAGACGCTGCATTTAAAATGTTGAAATGAACTTCTGCGTGTGATGTGAACAAGATCTTTCTGGTCATATCTGTTGTCATATTTTGTGAAGTACATTACCTATAGCCCTAAGACTCTGCCACAGAATCTAGGCACCAATCAATTCATCACTCACGAAAGAAGATTAGGTTTTGGCGGATCACAATGATGCTTTGGTAAATGACATCTTTGTGTCAATCTGACAGCATTTGTATCCTTTTGAAAACACTACAAGATAGCAATAGCTTATACTCATATTCTGTGCCACCATCAACCATCATAGTTCACTCTTACATCATTCTTCTCTTTCATAATACATAAAAGCAATACGAGAAAACTTTGGGCAAGGGTGAAAACTGTTTCTTCATTGAGGGGATGCTGCTTACAAGTTGGCGTGTAGTCCTTGAGTAGAAAACGTCCCCTTTGTGTGGACCAGTTTTTGTATTATGTCAGGCAATTTTGAATTGTTCAGTATTTTCTCTCTCTTTTTGTTGATGAAATTTCAGATAAACAGGCTCAACGAAGACATCTCCACAGACATGAGGAAGAACGAAGAACTGGAAGCGAGGATGGCGAAACTGAACATTGACATCGAGCAGATGAAGGACACAGTGGAAGGATCCAATAGGAGCCATTACGAACTGAAGAAGAAGAAAGACGAGTTACAAAACGAAAGGAAGTAAGTCATGAAAACTTCCAGACTTGCGCCCTTATCAATACAGAATCTTTTGTCATTGCTCAAGAAACAACCTCATGATAGAGTTTGGCAGGATACAAGTCTGACTATCAGGGTTGGAGATTTGTTATCTGAGAAGGCAGAAAAGTTTGGACATCATGCCAGGATTTTCTTGATTAGTAATGTGACTTGTAATTATTTTGGAATGTAACAAAGTGCTAATATGTACCATTGGTACAATAGTAGGTAAACATAAAAATTGTATTCTGTTTTAAAAAAAAAAGTAAATTCTTTAAATAAAAAAAAAATGTGAATGTTGCTCAGCTGCATATTTTTACTTTTTTTTGTCATCCTCAGCACATTATGGAGGCAGGAGAATACTATTCAACAGGAGTTGGCTACCACAAAAGACGAACTCCACAAGAAGGAGCAAAACTTACGCTCCATGACAGGCAAGGTAAGCGCAAAATGAGGGATGTTGTTCGATGAGGTCAGGTTAAAGCAAAGCGGGTTTAGATGAAATCACAGAAAAGTGTTCGTCAGGCCACATTTTCAGAATGGTTGTTTTTACGCCTTACTGGTACATGTCGGAGTCCAAATAAGTTCAATGGACGTATGACACTGCGTTCCTCTGTTTGATATCTACGCCAACAGATTTGGAAATTCTTATGGAATTGACAAGATTATGACATATATATCATGCTGTTAGTGCAGACTTACTCTTCTCTTTAATTTAATTCTTGGAATGTCAACACTTAAAACCAAAGATTTATATATTGGCATAAATAGAAACTCCTTATCGACCTTATCGTTATATTTACTCTGTGTTTTTTGTAAGCAATGAGTGCAAGTGTTTTTCCAGACCATGCAAGGCCATAAAAATCTCTCGTTTCCCACATGCTGGGAACTGTTGACTGCAAGTCACCTTTCATCCTTTCAATGTACGAGCATGGTGATACCGATAAACGTTGAACAGATTTCCCCGCCATGTAGCTAGCTGCTGACAGAGCCAGTGCTGCCCTAGAGAGAAACATACAGTGAGAGCTTCAAGCGAAGTTGGAAACTCTTTTCTTTTGCATGTGTGTGTGTGTTTAAGTGTCGATGTGTGTGTTTTTGTTGCCCTCATTGCAATATAGTGTCACCATGTTTCTATGGTCAGTTCGGTTCATCAAAATATTCAGATAAACAGATCAATGTTTGTGTGGGAGAGCATATCTGGTTTGGAATGTTCAAAAGAAGTAAGTTCCATCTTTGTTAATATTTGTATGCATTCACATACTTGGCAAATGAATTTGTAAAAGCTTATTCTAGTTCGCATAGTTAGTGACTTCTCGCTGTCGAAGTGGGGAAGGGCGTTGTTTTTTATTCTGTTTTTAGCAAAAATTGTTGCATTATTTTATGAAACTGTTATTTTGTTATGAATGTTTTTTGTATGTGATGTAAAACCATCTTCTGATTGGTACAGTATTTAGTATGGAATACTTCTGCTGACCATATGGCTTTGTTTTGTCAATGCAATCTTTATTGTCTTTACCCTTCCCAACACCCCAACCCCCCTGCCTCCTTACCCTCCGCAGGCTGTATTGCGGGGTATCGACAGTATCAAACAGATCCTTGATGGTTTCAGGAAGCAAGGACAGCAGCAGGATGTGATAGATGGTTACCACGGTATCCTAATTGAGAACTTCCAGTGTGCCTCAAGGTTCAATACCTGCGTGGAGGTTACTGCAGGGAGCAGGTATTTCTCGCTTAGAATCAGTCATGTGACTGTCCTTTTGTTCGTGATTGTTATGTTCAAGGAGAGGGAAATGTTTTCCCATCACTCAAAGTAGAGGTGAAATCATTTTATGTGATTTTTAAGGAGGCTGAGAGTGGCTGACTGTCTGTGTATAGCAAGACAGTGACAGGCTGTGAAAAACTTCGTTTATCGAAAGTTTTTTCAGTCATCCACTTTTAGTCTCCTAAAGCCATGTAATGTATTTCACTTCTAATTTAAATTCTGTTTGTTTTTTTTGCGATCAAACTTGTCACACCATTGATGATGCTTCAGGTATGTTGAGGACAAAAATCAGTTAACGTTTTGTGCTTATTTGTGTCTGATATGCAAGGAGAACATCCATAATTTTTTTCTTGTTATGATGGTTAACAGGCCTGTTTCACGAAAGTGTGTCCACCATACATGTCGAAAATTATCACTCAATCATAACGTTGTGCGGTTTGCTCAAAAAGTCATAGTTGAGGAAGTAACGTTTATAGTACTGCCATTCCCTCACAGGTTGTTTTACCACATCGTGAATGATGACTTGATCAGTACCAAGATCCTCTCTGAGATGAACCGCTCCAAGATGCCGGGAGAGGTCACCTTCATGCCCCTGAACCGGCTGGAAGTCAGGGACCAACAGTATCCGGAGTCACCAGTGAGTCAAAGGCTTACCTCTCATTCTTGGTACCATTTACTGGTTCAGTTAGGGTCGTGCTTTAAAGGATAGACCTGACCATCCTCAAAGTCTTGTCTTAAACAGAGATGATTCAAGAATGATGATACAGTGATCCTGCCTTTTTTTACGTAAAGGATGACATTCACTGGGTGCACAAAAATATCCAAATTTTAGCACATTTCACAATAGCCACTGTTTGAGACAGCCTCATTAATGTTTCCTAGTCATGGCTGGAAGTCTTAAAAAGTGACACAATGGGTTTTGTTTGGTCTTGTTTCTGTGGGACTTATAGGTCGTATGCTCAAATGGCCTACCCAAAAATGTTGGTGGTTTAAATTGATCCACATGTAAAGGAAGATTGGAGCACATTGAGAGTTGTTGATCTTTTATTGCATATTCTTATGGATTTTACAAGAATATTGTCTGGACTATTCCTTTGGAAAGACCTTGGCGAAACATTTCTATACTCTACTGCCTCTTTACAATGGGAATCATTCATGTGAAATAATCAGCTGCTCAGTATGCTAGTAGTTAGTAAGAACCATGAAATGAATGAAATTGTTGATACAAACATGACTGGTGATGTGTAATCTGTCAGTTTGCTTCAGTTTTGCCAAGTCATTCCAATTTTCTCATAAATCCGCCTCATGGTGTCACCCTTGCACTGCTGTATCCTCACCAAAACCTCTCATTGGTAGGCCCAAGGATGTAGACTAAGGCACCCTGAAGTAGAGGAAATGAACTGATAACGGGACGAAATTAACTAACCTTAAGTGGTCCATTGTCTCCCTTTAGGATGCATTGCCAATGGTCTCGAATCTTCAGTACGACGAGAAGTTCGACAAGGTCTTCAAGCACGTGTTTGGGAAGACCCTCATCTGTCGCAGCATCGAAGTAGCGACCCAGTTCTCCAGGACACAGGATCTCGACTGCGTGACTCTCGAAGGTAACAGTTTCTCTCAAAATGCCAATGAAGACAAAAAGAAATATCTAGTATTTCATTTGAAACCAAGCACCCGAAAGAAAGCCTTCTGTTCGTGTCTAATTCCTCTCACAATGTTAAAAAGATCTACCAGAGGCTTACATAATCTAAAACCCTCCTTCAGATTCCATCGAGGAATCAATGCAACATTCCTTATGATGGTGAGTTTACTTTTGCATATCATGTTTGTCAGATGTCAGACATGCAGAGCAGATACCGCCTCTATCTTTCTCTCTGGAAAAAAAAAACATCTAAGTGGTGGAGACTTTGTACTTCGTAATCCTAGGAGTGGAAGTTAAGGTCCCAGCCAGCACTTTGTAATTCTTGGATCGGAGGTTGGGTTAATCAGCCAGCACCTTTGCAATCATAGGATTGGCGGTTGAGTTTTCAGATCACACTTTGTAATCCTGGGATTGGGGGTTGAGGTCTCAGTGATTCTCACTGTCTTGTGTTCATTGATATGCATATTATTTAAAAAAGGGTTTACATTTCCACCTGGAAGTGTACATATGATGGACTGAAAAACAACAACTTGTATTTCAGTGATACCATGCTTTACGACTTTTCAGCTTTAATTACAGTATATCATATAATATGTCTATTATTTTAGAGGTTACTTGTCATGTCGTTCAATTTTAAGTGCAAATATCGTACTGGAAGGGAAGCCATGCTCATGTCATGATTCTGTCTGTCCTCAAATCAACCAGGTGACCAGGTCAGTCGAAGGGGAGCCATCACCGGCGGTTACTACGACACCCGAAAGTCCCGTCTGGAGTTGCAGAGCAGCATCGTGGAGCTCAGGGAGCGTCTCACCAACCAGGAGCAGCAGTATGAAGAGCTGAGAGACAAACTCCAGAAGGTGGAGGTGGAAATCACAAGCATGATGAGCGACATGCAGAAGATTGAAACCAAGAACAGGAAAAATAAGTAAGTTGATAAATTTATGTGGTGGGGGTGTACAGTAGACTGAGACAAACAGGAAGAAAAGGTAAAAAAGGAATGGTAAACAAATAAATGTGGTCGGGGTATGCGGGTGATTGAAATCAAGAACAAAAAAAAGTAATTGGACAGAATTTGGCCGGTCAAAGAGTCGCCAGGATAACTGCTGAGATCATGCACGTGAAATTGAAGAAAGCCTGTTACTGTCACGAAGGGTTACCGGTACCGCAGTGCTGATTCTCGTATTATCTGTCGCCAGGAACATCTACGAGAAAATGCGGAGTGACATGAGGATCATGAAGGGAGAGAGCAATGTGATAGAGAAGGCCCTGGGGCCAAAGGAGAAACGAGTCCAGAGCTTGATATCCAACCTGGAAGCGATGAAGGGTAGTGCAAAGTCTCTGGAAGATGAACTAGGTAAGACAAGGGATCCCGGGAGTGGTGAAGTGTCAGGGGGGGGGGGTTTGGGTGAGGTGAAATATATTCCAGAGGTGCTATTCCACATTAAGATAGTGGACTGTCCTTTTCTTAAATTAGTTGATGTAACACACTTTTCCCTTTTTGAAGTACATGCAACACATGAATGTTCTATAAATTTACTGCCTCAGCGTTGAGCAATATGCTATCACCATTCACAAGGCCTGGTTTCATGACCCAGTCATTCATTGGTGTGTTTAACACGTCACAGTGTGGTGGCATCAGTTTTTGTATCGGTGTATTACCAGGAATGTTTATTTCTGCGACAGTATTCTGCACAAAATATGTACAAAGTAAATATGCACAAGGAATTATTTACACAAAACAAGAAACGTAACAATGTAAATAACAAAAACAAACTAAGGTTCGAATGGTGAGTGGCATTTGTTGTGAGTTCATCGCTATTATTCACAGACAGGCATAAGTCTTTTCTTCCTCATCATGATTTTAGTATTCAACATCTTGTTTAACACCCATCTTCTGATAGGGACGGATTTGTTGTCTCAGTTGAGCGTCCAAGATCAGCGGGAGGTCGACCGACTCAACGATGAAATCAAAGGACTGAATCTTCAGAACAAGAAGGCTCTCAATGAGAGAATCAAGGTGAGTTGATTAGTCAGTGACCAACAGTGCTCTGGTAGAGCCTCCAAAAGGAGACCAAAGGGGAGAAAATAAAACGTAGTCAAAAAATTGCTCAGCACAGCCGGTGATGATACGGTTTAGCAGTCAAAGAAAAGAATTAACTGTGCATTAGGATCATGTTAGGATCACGATCAATTTACAGCATGTGCTGAAAACTCTTGTATAGGTTTGTAAGCGGTTGCCTTGGCCTCTGTTGCAGCAACACATTACAACTTTGTCTCCCCTTCAGGTTCAAACAAAAGGGTTACATATGGGAAGAGGTGTATAAGGGCTTTTGAATGATGGTGCATGCTGAAGTGACAACAGCATTTATAAAACAAAATCATATGAATACTTTTTTGAATAGTTTTTTGACAGTTTTGAAATGAACTTTGGTAAGATCTCTTCCACAGTTTTGTGTGTTTGTGACATCCTCTCCAGAGTGCTTCTCACCGGGGTGGTCGAGGTCAGCCATCCATTTTGAGCTTTACTCTGTTGCCTGACTTTATCGTTATGTTTTTCACTTTCTTTTAGCTGGAGAGTGACAAGAACAAGAAAGAGAATGTATTATCCGGTAACCTGATGAGGAAGCGAGAGCAGCTGGTTCAGGTGAGAAGAGGTCACTTTTCAGTGACGATGAATTTCTTCCTCATTTCTGTAAAGAAGAAGGAATTAAGCTTTCATGGTATTCCAACAAAGGACAACCGGTATAGTTGGACTTTGATTGTAACTGGTATGTCCCTCACACACCTTACATACATATAAGTTGACATAGACCCAATATTTGTATGCCCAAGAGGTCTAAGGGTACTATGTAAGTGCCTCTCTGGTCATGCAATCTTTATTTCTCATCGATTATCACTAATGTTTCCTCTAATGTTTCACTGCAACTGTCGAACTTTACCATTATCGTCTGTTTTCAAGACACTACAGATTTTCTCGATATTCCGATTTTCGTGCAATGCAATAGTCAAACCGAACAGGAATCGGTTATCGGTTTCAACTATGTAATTGGTTTACCATGAAAGCTTAGTTTTCAGCATGTTTCTGTCACAAGTTAAAGGTTTGGAAGGATAGTGGTGATTTCAGATCTAAGAGATGAATATTCAAAGCTGAGAAATGGCATCTAGGCCCCATATGGGATGTGACCAGTGAAATATGATTAGGGGACTTCAGACTCCCTTTCACATCTCTCTGTCTTGTCCTCGATTTTCAGAGTAACATTCTGGTGCAGTGCAGAAAAGGGTGCACTTTCCCCCAGGTTCTTGAATTGTTGAACATCAGATTGCACATGTGTTTTGTGATTTGTCCACTCCCAGGAATTGTCAGATATTTCGGTGGAAGACAGACGACAGAAGCTTGACAACAGCTCCATGGAGCTTCAGACGACGGAGACGGCCATCGATTCTAATAAGGCCAGAATGGAAGGTACAATGTAATTCCATGTTGGTAAATTGTTTCCCATGACATTGTCCTTGTCTCCTGGCAGTGGTCTTCGTCGGGGTATGTGAGCATGTAAATTCCCACAGAAAAAACATGACGTAATTGTTCTTCATTTGAAAGTCAGTTTAACTCCATCAGCAAGTTTGCTTATCTCCCAGGACTTAAAGTACAAATGATTTTACATAACAGTTGTAGAAAGTTAAGAGTTGACAAAGAACATTGTAACTAAGAAAAGAAAGGACTAAACGTAGATTATGCAGATAAGATAGCAATGTGAAGAATGTGAATACTTAAAACGTGCTTGAAAGAATATTGAAGTATGATGGGAAGTGAAAGAGGTCTTACATCTTGAGTGAGAGATTTTATAAGCTTCTGGATTGAGACGACTTCAGTAGTAATATCAACAAGGCTTGAACAGTGTAAAGAATGACATGACTTAAAATGCTTGAAACATGAAAAGGCCAAAAAGATTAACATATTTGAAAAACCCTTTTAAAAGTAGAAGATTCATAGTCACCAATCATGTTCCTTAGGTGATGTCTATTGTCTCTAATGCCATGTAACAAATTACAATAGCCTATTGTTGCTGCAAAGATGAAACCCATTGCAGATACGGAGGAAATTTTTGTGCAACCCTCAAAATTTTGATATCTCCCAGGGAGGAAGAGGAAAGATGGTTGGTCCTCGTACCTTTAAGTCATTCCCATCAGGTCTTAGATCGTAGGAGGTCAATGCGATGCATAATCCAGGATCCTTGTCCATCAGTACCTCGTAGCCAAGTGATCAAAACTGAATTTTTCTCACCTAGATATTGAGAGTCAGATTGAAAGTCTCAACCGAGAACAGCAGAGCAAGCAAGTGGACCTGGAGGAGTGGAAGGGGAAAGAAAAGGAGTACTGCGACAAAATTGGTGATGACGCCAAAGTGCTGGAGAAGATGACCAACAAGCAGAGTTTGCTCCTGAAGAAGGTTTGACCTTTTTCATCTGATTAGATCATAAACAAACTTAAAAAGACCAAATCATCATTTGCCATTCATGGGACAAACTAGTGCAAATTAATTGATTAGCACTTTCTGCAATGTTTGAATTGGTTAGCAGTTAAACGATTTGATTAGCAGGTCTCAAACAAACATTGTGGTATGAAAAAGTTAAAAAGAAACCCAACTCCTTCAAATATGTGCCTTCAGCAAAGTTGTGGCTTTGAACAATTCGAGAGAGAATCTGACTTTTCACATATCAACAGTTAAAGTGTTGATTAGCAACTATTGCAAAGCTGACATGAAACTGATTTGCAACTTGGCTTCCATGCGTCGCAAAGTACAATTGCCAAACAGACTGCCCCTGTATTTGAACACCTTGTTCATTTCAGATAGGTAGCTTGCACAATCCTTCATTTTGATACATCACTTCCAAAATTTTTGGACTGTTTTGCAGAATCTCAACAACTTAAAAACGAGCACCAAAGCAAACAGCCTCCTAAATATGTGCTTAGCTAGGCCACAGAAGAAGTCTTTGCTGCAATGAGTCGGATGATCCAGTTTCCAGTGGGCAGTTAGTGAATTCCCCATACTGCCCTCCCTGTTGTACAAAATTAAGTCTCTCACTGTCGTGCTGTGTTACATCTCATCACTGTTTCATTCTTGCACATTGCTCTGTCATCATCCACGTAGGGAAGAACTCAAAACCTTTTTGTTTTTGGTGGAAGTCAAAGGACGCTTGGGATCTATAGGGGTCAGATTGTGAAAACCTTTGTAATGACAATATTTCAATATGGGAAGCTTGGAAAAATGTCATATTTAGTATGCAGGTGCACCACATTGAGTGCATGAACCCTACCCTTTTAGGTGGAGGTCAAATGTCATTTGACACACCCGCCAATGAAAATATTCATCATGGAATCAAGCAAATCGTGATGTATCTGTACATTCTGGTTAATCTTGTCTTTTTTTTTTTAGAAAGAGGAATGCATGCGCAAGATCCGCGAGTTGGGCTCGCTTCCCAGCGATGCCTTCGAGAAGTACACCCACCTGTCACTGAAGCAACTCTTCAAGAAGCTCGACCAGTGTAACGCAGAACTCAAGAAGTACAGCCACGTCAACAAGAAAGCTCTGGATCAATTTATAAACTTTTCTGACCAGAAGGAGAAGCTCATTAAACGGAAGGAGGAATCCGACAAAGGCCATTCAGTGAGTAAATTAATGATAATCATATCGATTTTTATTTTTCATGTGTTTCTATTGTATAATTTGTATGTTGTCATAGATTTGATAAAGACATTCTCTAAGGCTTGCTTTTGTTCTTGTCTTTCAAAGAGACATGATTGTAAAAGAATGTGATGATGACACTGGAGAAACTAGTCTCGTCAACAAACTTTACTCTTTACAGTACTGGGTTTGTTGTATCCAGTTGTTGAATTTTAAGCGTTTCATTGAGCATACATTCATGTGTTAACTGCACACACTGCAAGCACAGCATTTGAACGTCAGCATTTTGAGCATAATCGTCCGGTAACGAAATCCATGTCTGTCTCCTTCATGGAAGTGTCAGCTTGCTGAGTGTGTTTGTGAAGTTTATCACACTTCACTTTATTCTGTTGATCATCGTATCCAACTTAACGTATAATGTTCTGATTTCTTTCAGTCCATCACTGACTTGATGAACGTTCTGGAGCTGAGAAAGTATGAAGCCATACAGTTCACCTTCAAACAAGTCTCGAAGTACTTTTCTGAAGTGTTCTCCAAGTTGGTCCCCGGTGGCAAGGCCACCCTAGTCATGAAGAAGGGTGAAGACGAATCGGAAGATGTGAGTTTTTCGAGCATCCTTTGTTGGAGGCTGTCTGCAGATTTTGACTAGAGCACAACTGATGATAACTTACCATTCTGTTAAGACTATGTTCTTTAGCAGGCTCTTGGCGACAAGCAGCTTGTTGTTTTCTTATTTCTGGCACATCGCTTGAACCACAGAAATGACTTGAAAGAAAAGACTTGAAGGGGGTAGCCTGTAGCAAAAGTTTTCATACTGTGTGTATCATATGTAGATGTGTATCCCTTGGGTTCGTTAATCCAGTGTCTATATGGTGGGGGGGGGGGGGGGATTTACTCTTACCATATGATTCCAGTCTCCTGGGCAATTCATTTAACACTTGGGTCGACCAGAGAAAGCACATGCTGATTTCGTCTAGTTTACACTAGGCAACACTAAGTTAGTGAATGGGACTCTTGCACATCACTGCTGAAATCTCCAGCAAGGTTTATTCTATCTCCCTGATTCTGGGCATCTTTGACTTAGTTGTTATTCCGTCTGAAATGGGCACTGTAGGTCATCTTCATGGATAAGTGTGTTTTCATCAAAGAGGGTAACCTTACATGACTCAAGAGAAATTTGTCTTACCTTGGAAGGAAAACCATTGGAACAAGTGTTTTCACTAGCTGCAATTTGTTTGTAGACGTACGTACATATGAATTTGAAATACTGCCACCTTCGATGTATCTACATCACATCCTGCAGTTCAATGGTTTCACTAGCAGTACATGTCATATGTTTATCAAGGTTTATCATGCGTCATATGTTTATCAAGGTTTGGATCAGGCCTTGAAAGTACTTGAATTTGAATCTGTCATTTTGAAGGCCTGGAAAGTGCTTGGATTTCATTCTTTTGCCTCAGAGTCCTTAAAAAGTGCTTGAACTTTGATGATTTGAAATATTACTGTGCAATTTGACTTAATTTTTATCTCCAACAAGTGTTTGGAGCATGACCAGTTCTGTTCTCTGAAAACTGCAAGTATACATAAGAATTTTAGGGAGGTATTTTCAGAGTGAAAATAAAGAACAAAAGTCGAGTCTTGACAAGTGCTTGATTGTTATCCTCAAAAAAGTTGAGGAACCCTGGTTTATGGTCAGACGACCCATTTTACTACTTTTTACTGTTTTTCTCTCTCTTTCTCGCTCCCCCCTCTGTTTCTTCCGTAGTTGGATGGGGATTCAGCATCTGTGTCTTCCAAATCTTCCCAAGTCCCTCTGGTGGAGCAGTTCACGGGCGTAGGCATCAAGGTCAGTTGGCACGATGAGTGTTCATCAGATACGGTCATCAAGATTCTGCTTAAATCTTCGTTAAAAGTTTGCAAGTGTTTTGTTTATTTGCAACGTCGTTGAAAATGTCACATACGACGTGACTTCACGTCACTTCTCGGCTGATTTTACAAGTTTTGAGAGAAGTGATGAAAAATGAACAACCACCTTCTTGCCTTTCCCATCCATCAGGGAGTACCTAATATTTTTGCATTGCTTTTGAGTGTATATCAGATTACTGCTATTTGCATACCTTGACAAAAAATAGTTTGGAGATATCCTGTGCTCAAGTATGGAAGATGGGCCATAAAATGTATGATTGCACACCTCTTTATTTTGTTTCTAGTGTCAATTGCATTAGGTTGAATTCATGTCAGGAATGCTGATTCCAACCCATCTTCCAACCAAATTAGTATCCATACCATTGTCCTCCTCCTTTTGCGACTTATCATCTTTTTATTTTGTTGTCTGATGGGAATTCCACCAAAGTGTCTGTGAAATTACCACAAAATGGCATCTCTTCCTTGGAACTGGCCACATTCCACTTAACCCCAGTAGAAGTCAGCATCTTACTCTCAAAGGAAAGAAAAGAGATGTTTATTCATCTACCCTCACAATATATATTTAGATTGTTTTCTTCTGAGGGAGCAACACTTCCCTCTATTCCCTTTTTCCTGACCATTCCAAAGTAACTCTCACACTTACATCTAGTGTTTGGGCAAGGTCAAAGGTTTAGACCCAGGTACCTGATGCCTAGTGGGTGAGGTAACCCATGTATCTGAAAATACATATTCTGTAAGTTTACGAGTTGTGTTTTGAAGTCACAATCGACATTTTGCTTTGCACGTTAGTGTAACACCGTTTCTGTCACATACAGACATACAACAAAGTTTTTCTTAGATGTATGCTGACTTTTGTCTCATGTGCTGTGTAGGTGAGAGATATTTTGGATCCAGGTAGCAGTCTCAGAACTTGGTCCTGACATTGCTTGTCTGGTACCTGGATACTTAACGCAAGCATGACTTAAATTCCTTTCCTTTGTCTATCCCAGGTGTCCTTCTCCGGCAAGTCGGGTGAAACTCGCGAGATGCAGCAGCTCTCCGGCGGACAGAAGTCACTCGTAGCCCTCACTCTGATCTTTGCCATTCAGAAGTGTGACCCTGCTCCCTTCTACCTCTTTGATGAAATTGACTCTGCTCTGGACGCTCAGCACAGAAAGGCTGTTGCCGGTAAGGTTTGCTAACCTTGGAAATAAAAATATATGTAATACTTACTTTTGTCTCTCCATAATGGTTTCCTTACAACAACCTTCTTTATTCTTTAATCACCTGCTGTTAGGCTGTCAAGTTGGTATTTGGTGATACCCTAGCCTCATACTTGATGCTATCTGGAAAACTGGTAGAAAGTTGGCCCTTAGAGTCACCTTTACAGACGTCATCATTGTGCTTTATCTCTTTGTAAAACCCACTGCGAGAAGGCTATTTCTTTTAGTGGAGGTCATGTGAGGTCAAACATTGTGACAATCTTGAAAGGAAAAGTCTCAAGAACCTGAATTTTGTTTAGAGGTGTACTTGCATTGTAGAATAGGACTGATGTAAACAGCATGCACAAATTTACACAATACAACTGAGGTAAAGGTCCTTTGAGGCGGTCATAGTCGAAACGTAACACATAATCAGAAATTAAGTAACTACAGAACATCTTTCTAAGAAGTGGGTATAAGACACCCATCTTATTTTCCAGCTGTGTTTAAGTCATCTGGGGTCAACACAGTGCAATGTAAATTAAATCTCAAGAAGGTTGCGCATTCCAAACCCTGAGCATCGAAGGAGTTTCGTCCCCTGTAGTGTAACCTTGCATGTGGTGTAATTTGTTGAGCAATTTTGTAAAAGAGTACAGTTGTCCAATTGACGAAGTGATGAGGTGTGGGTACTTCTGAAACTTTTTCAATCTTAATACACACAACAGACTGGATTATTATCATTGGTTGGTTTGCAACCCCTCTGTAAAGAGTTTAACAATCCTTTGAACACAGGTAGGTGGTCACTCATTCAATGACTGGAGTGAATGGATCCATTTTGCTTGTTATGGCACAGAGTGAAGATGGTTCCCTAATCGACAAATATGATCATGTTATGTCATGCACATGGTGTGTGTAGTCTAGTGGTCGTAACTCATGGCTCTTGCCAAGATGGCCCAGGTTCGATTCCCGTTGGATGCTGAAAAGAAGGTGGATTGCATTGTGACTTTGAGGTAGGGATTTGAAGGTCATGTGACTGTCATCTAGAAAAGAGATGGCTTTATTAAAAAATTACAGAGTGAAACCTCTGAATGAAAATTCATTGCAGTTGTGTTCCTATCTATTACCGTTTTTGAGATACGGCTCTTCAGAGTTTTATGAAAATGCAAGTATGATGATGTGCAGTGTTTCACAGTGTCAGTTTTTCTTTTGGTAGGCATACATATTGTAAGTTGGTTTCTTAATTGCTCAGACTCACCATTGATAAGTGATGTTAACATTTGTAAAGAAGAAAATGCATGTTTCCAAAACAAAGGTCCTCTGGGGATATAAAATTCTGAATTGTCCTCGAGGTATAATAAACAAAGAATAACAAGATTAAGAAAAGATTTTGATGGAATGATGTTGAATGGAATATTTTCAACATTTTAAATGATTAATTCAGTCAATATTCCGAAAATATTATTTTCATGTCATGCAACCTTTAACTTCATCTGCTTCAGTAAACTCAGCTGTTTAAGTGAGTATCAACAATGGGGATTTGGTACTTTAACCAAGTACCAAATCTTGGGGATTTAACCTGCAATAAACTAGTATCCTGTCCAGTGGAAGTTAACCCACTTGAAATAAACAAAGGATAACATAAGACTGTCATGCAAATCCCTCTTTTGATGTCATAAATTTGCATACTATGCCAATGTTTATTCATGATGCAGGTATAACACTGGAATTTGCCTGTGAAATTGTCAATATGCAATGAGTTTTGATTGAATTCATGACTCTTTTTCAACATTGTAAATGATTAATTCAGCCGATATTCTAAAGTCGTTTTGTGTCACACAACCTGCTCATCTGCCTCAGTCTGCTCGGCTATTTGAATGACTACCATCAATGCTGGAGATTTTACCTGCAATATATTAGCATCCTGTTCAGGGGAAGTTCAAACTCCTACCAATGTAGCACTACCAAAATGGGGTTGATTCACCAGCCCTACAAGTCCATGGCCTCGAAAGGATTTAAAGGTCGTGTGATGTGAAATTGACATTTTGGGGTATTGGTTGCATTACACATTGAAAATGTAAAAAAAATTACCACAATTACATTAAAATCCGTCAGAGATTGACAAATTTACCGGCAAATTTGTGTCTCACAGCTGTATCATGAATAAACATTGGCTAAGTATGCAAATTGTGATGTCTTCAAAGATATCACTCCTGTGATATGTCTGATGTTAATCCATTGTTTATGTAACCTTTATTCCAAGGACATTTGGGAAGTTTTGTAGCCGGGAGGGTTTCTGTTTGGAAGCATGTATTTTCTACTTCACAAATGTCGAAATCACTTACCAATGTGAAATGCAGTAATTAAGAGGCAAAATATATAGGGGTTAACACAAGAAAATCTGACTCTGCAAAACCCCACATCATCTGTTTTACATTTTTTTCAAACTTTGAAAATTCATATCTCAAAAATGGTAAAAGGTATAAACCAAATACCAACAGATTTTTACTTAGGACCTCACTTTGAAACTTCTGAATGAAGGGTGTTCTTTTCTAGGACCATGTCACACAACCTTTAACATTTTATACCAAGCAATTTATAACTGAGATGTGAACTTTCTGTATTACCTTTAATATTTTTCTTACTTACAGATATGATCCACGAATTGTCTGAAAATGCCCAGTTCATCACAACTACTTTCAGGCCAGAACTTCTGGAGGCATGCGACAAATTCTATGGAGTCAAGTTTAGAAACAAGGTAAAGAAACGTGAATCCCTTCAGTGCACCTCCTCAAATTCCCATTTTCAAAGAGTCCGATGTACCAAACTAATTGATTGGTATTTTTTTCTTTGAAAACCACCTACTTTAGAGTTGATTGAATATTTGATCTAGTGCTTCAAGACCTTGAGCTTCAAAACTTAGCAGTGAGTTGTTTGTGACTCAAAACTGAATGTGGTTTGTAAAAGAAACGTGTCCAACAGCAAATTGGTGTAAATCAAGTTCAGTCAATTTGCCGAAATAGATTCTGTTAAGGAAGTAATTATCAAACTAGAGATAGTGAAATCCCTCACTTCAGTGAGCAAGGGGTCAAAGTTTGGAGTAAAATCATGTAATGAGTGGCAGTGATGGGTGGGGCAAACACGTGAACAACTGAAAATATACCAAATGAATGAAGGAAAAAGCAGAAGATGATATATTTTTTTAAAGAAGCCAGAAAAAAATGAACCTGCAAACTCATTCCAGTAATTAGCACAAAGAACCTGATGTGGAAACAAGCACAATTCAGGGGGTAGAATGGCAAATCCACTAATGGCCTTGTGGAGGCCATAGGATTGGCGGTTTCTTTGTTGGTTGAAGTTTGTTTAATGGATAATTCTCATTTAGCCTTATGGTCTGACTGTTCCTGTATTTCAAAGCTACAATCTTGGACAAAATTGTTGGGACACTTTGTTGTATGTTGCAAATATAATATTGAACTTTAGGTGAGAGGATAACATGAAACCCCGCACCCCTTTCCAATGTTGCGCTGTAGAAGTGAATGAACTCTTTGAACAGCAATCCTATAGCCAACATTGAACGGGGGCACGTGGTGTCCCAAGGTATTTTATCCAAGATTGTAGCTCGCTCTGGAAAGAATACTCTCTTGCTTTGCATACATGTCATCCACTGCGAGAAAACATTTCTGTGAAGATGCAGCCACTTTGCCACCTTTTTGAGACATTTCTTATTTTCTGAAATGTGGAAAAGGCCAACCCATCCTTATAAGTTTTTCAGTTGATTTCAAGGAATCCACATCATCTTTTTTTCACCTAATTTTGTTTTCTTTTTCATTTTGGCTTTCAGGTCAGTCACATTGATGTCATTACTAAGGAACAAGCCAAAGACTTCTTGGAAGATGATGCTACCCATGGCTAAGATGCTGTTCCAGTTTGACATCACTCCCCTCCCTTGATCACACTGGTCATCATCTGACTGTCCAGTGTGAACCTCATCAAACGACTGAATGCTTCACCAGATACCAGCTTGTTGTAGTTACTCCTAAGGATCAATAGGATTGGAAGCAATGAAGGGGAGAGGGGGGGGGGGGGGAGAGAAGTGCGAGGAGGAAGAAATGTTCACAAACTGTTGAAGTCTTTTCCTCAGCTTCCTATCCTTGTCCCTCAATTCTTTCACTAATTTGTTTTTATTCTTGACGACGGATCGTTTAATCACATGTTTTCTGGCTTGTTTGTTTGTAAATGAATCATAGCTACCTTGTTTACTTGTTTCTCTATATGTAGATCAAGCTGATGCTGCTTTTGATGATTTTAATTGATTCTGTCGCTGCAACCATATCTGGTCCCGATTAATCGATTAATCGGGAATAGAAATAGCATAAAACCAGGGATTCTGTCAGGGGGGTATGAAAGGAGATTTTTTTTTCCACTCCATCCAGAAGAATGGGGTTACTGTAGTCCCCTCTCCCTTTTTTCATTCCCATAAAGATATAAATATTTAATCATCTTGGTTTCTCACTTAAAAAGAGGAAACATTTTAGCAATGAGTTACTGGCAGAATACCTGAAAACGAACAGAACAGTGAGATGACAGCTGCTTCACTTGTCTCTCCAGGGAAACCGCCTCACGGTTAACCATCGGAAATCCAGCACCAAAGTCTTGGGGGTAACTGTCAGTATTCCTGAGAACTTAAAATCGTACTGGGTAAAATTAAGATCGATCAGATAAGGTCAGTTGCTTTAGAACTTTTACACATTTATTGTTGGTGTTGTATTTAACCAGTGCTTTGGATGTATTCCCAAACTTGTCAGCCAGTTATCTGTCCACACAGAATACATTGGGTAATATCACAAATTCGGTTCAATTTCAAACCTGGGAATTGACGAAGTGGCTTTCGGAAGTAAAACTGGGTCTATCTAAGCTAAGAATCTGTATTTGAAGGTGCTGGCAAGTGGAAAAAAATGTCAGTGTTAATAATTCCAAGACTGCTTAAAATCGTAAAGCTACTACTGGAGAACAGAAGTTGATATATTTGAATATCCGAGGTGAATAGATGGTAGTTTTCCACCTCCCCCAGCAACCAGTCAAGATTGTGAAAACAATTGAATGCCACTTGCAATAGGTGTGGTGTGGTATGGTGGTGTATACATCAGTGTAATGAAACTAAAACTTAGAACTAAGATGTACCCGTTCGTCAAAATTCTCTCATTTTAAGAAACTTGAAGGTAAAAACATGTCAGATTCACTCCATCGGATATCCAAAGTTTTGTGAAGATTGTACAGTGGACAGTGAGAAGTCAGATTTTGCAATTTGCTCTTTCTAAAAAGCGGTAACTCATATTGAAGGATTACCAACAAATTACTGCTGAGTAAAAATTTTTGCCTAATTCAACCCTTTTAGTTTCGTGTAGTATGGATTCCGTCAGGGGAAGGGGTGGGGTGGACTCAGAAATATCCCCAGGAAATCATTTTCGGTAGTTATTTTTTTTTAACCCTATCGAGCATTTTGAGCTGGGGAAAAAAATTTGCTGGATTACATGTCTCAACAAGTTGTCGTTGTTTGTACAGTTTTCGAGATTGTGACCCGTTCATTCTACGAATATCAAGATAACATAGTTCATACCTAAATGTAATATCATTTTCAATGCTATATCTTGTGGTTACTCCTTTTTTTTTCGTTCTTTGACCTTAAAAAACTCGAGTAGCTCAATGTGGATATTCAGTAACTTTTTTTCAATTGGTGGTTAATAAAACGTCAAACTATTATAATTTGGAACCTCTCCTTTCTTTGTCTCCATTCTGTAAGTTCCTCATCCCATGTCCAAAAATTGACCCCCCCCCCCGTCGTGCCCCCATGTCATGTCTCTTTACCGATGGAATCCCATGGGGGGGTGACTCCTACCTGTCAAAGATATTGTATAAGACAAGACGGCCTTCGCCATTGACTGCATTGAACCATTATTGGGTGTCAAGGAGACCATGTATTTCCTGCATTTTCTTTGATGGGAGTTAAAATATTTTGGCCTGATTTGAGCTCGTATACCTATATTTTTTATTTATATGAATGGAAGTCTGCCAAGAGGCCAAACTGGTCGCTGTATAAAGAACCAATTGGTCATGAAGCAGTTATTTTAACCTTCACTTTAACGATGCCCCACAGTTCTCTGTTGGAGAAGTGAGAGATGAAATCAATTTGCTCCGGATTCTCGAATCATCAAAAGAACAAACCAATTCACTCTCTGTTCCCCCACCAGATGGGATTAAACTAATACCTTTTAAGTTTAGG
This sequence comes from Stichopus chloronotus, assembly GCA_021234535.1. Taxonomy (NCBI): domain Eukaryota; kingdom Metazoa; phylum Echinodermata; class Holothuroidea; order Aspidochirotida; family Stichopodidae; genus Stichopus; species Stichopus chloronotus. Next base: position 19,330,003 of record CM037841.1, on the reverse strand, counting down.
AGGTGGCCTGACTTCCTTGCTCCTTTTCAATTATATTAACATCGTCCTTTATCATCTTAATTACTCTATATACAATTATGACGTAGTAATCTATGTCAGGTGATGGATGAATTCACAATCGTTACAAGAATTCGATTTTCTCAGGACGTTGCATCGATTTATCCTATTCATTTTTTAAGCAAATATGTGACGTCATAAGGTAATATTAATTATAATAGCATCCGTATATGTTCAAATGGAAAATAAAACGTTCAGTCGAGGGCACAGTAAGCAACATACTTGGTCGTTTTATAAAAATAAGTGTAAACGATACTGCTTTCTTGAGGAGTTGGTGATAAAGAGTTGTGAGTTAGACAAACTGACTTTTTGTAGTTTGGGAATGACCGTTCTTATTTTGTGCGTGGATATGTATACATTTTGTAATTAGGCCATTTTGTTTTTGAGAATGAACACGACGAGTGTTACATTTGTCTATAAACGATATTAATGTGATTTATTGATTGACTGATTGATTGAAATCTTTTGATGTATCGATAGTTGTTAAAAAAAAAAGAACTAATGTAAATTAACCAGTGTGCACCGAATAGCGTTATTGGCATTACGACAAATTTGTCTTCCAAGATGGTAATTCTACTACTCCTACATAGAGGCATGTTTGTACTCGCCGTTACCTTGAGTACCATCCACGCATCTACCTCTGCCGTTCCAGATAAATTTGGAAAATTTAACGTTCAAAGAGATCTCGTTTTATTGGATCATGTGCTCCGTGATTTAAAGACGCGTTCAATATCTGACTGGGCTGCAGTCTGTTTAGCCCACGGCAACTGCTCCTCCGTCAATTACTTCCCCTCGGGTAGTTGGTGTGAGATAAACAGAGCCGCAGAGCCGCACCCGGAGATGACTCCCAAAGCAGAGTGGTCTCACGTGACCCTCGTGGAATGGGTAAAGTTCTTGTTTTCTCTCTCTCTCTCTCTTTTCGTGTACAGCGAAACCCTCGAAAAAGTAAAATTAGTGCCCCTGGGTAACTTGGGATAGATATAGGGAGCTTTCGATGTGTACGTCCCCATAGTCAACTGGTACCGTATGCGTTACGCCTTTTTTCAAGTCTCGTCCACCAGCCAAATGGAGTAACGTGTCCACCAAGCAGTCGAAGCGTTTCGGCGTAGTAGACACCCTGGCCGAAGTGAACGTACTCCAGGCTCACTCAGTCGAAAGCTTCTTAATGTATATGAGAGGAACTTTAGCTTCTCTCATAGAAGTTGTCAATGAGTGGAATAGTCTGCCTGATTGGGTTGTAAATTCCACTCTAGTAAATAGCTTCAAGGGCGGCATTGGTGAGTTTTATTGTGACTGTGACAGAATCTGATTATGCTGGGCTACGTTGGGTATTAGTTTGGTTAGGGTTTTGCAGGGGTGGTCTGGATTACAGGGCATCTTATGGGGGGCTTTGCGCTCCTTTGCCCTTAAACTTGTTATATTGTGTTATGTTATGTTATATGTGTCAGCTTTTCATGCGTAAAGTGCAATATCGGTAATCACACTAAACGACATAAACGACACTAACGCTTTGAAGCATTGACTTTATATTATATTATGTTATACGTAGGTCTATATTACAGTCATTCATGCAGATTCAATCTCAAGAATGTTGGCTCATTCGGCATTTTTGGATGACGTCATCTGATTTAGTTGCCTAAGTACCTATTATTAATGACCATTATGAATCCCTTGAACGACTGAGCGTGCACACTGTGTGCGTCCACGTGCAAGTGTGTACGTTACTTCCGTGTGCGACGTCAACTGTTAGTCACACATTCGTCGATTCGCAGTCGATAGTAAGGTAAATCTAAAATGCGGAAGTGACGTAACGAATTCTGAGGCCCACGATTCATGAGAGGTGGTGAGACACACGTTGCCTTTCACGAAGCTGTTCTTGAAAGATAACGGTTGGTCATGTGACACCATACCAAGCAATCATACGGCCGACTTGGGTCAGTGTTGTATAGTTTGGAAATGACTTGTGGCTGGAAATGAACCATTATTACTAGAGACGATTAGGGCCAACAGTTTTGTTTCTTCTGCTACTTCCGTCTCTTTTCCGCTAGTTTTATTTTTGTGTCTGCCACTTCATCTTTATGATCGTGTTAACGTCACCGTTCGAGACATTGTCACATTGCCAAATTTAAGAGTCGCACTCACAGAGATGTGGTCGCGATATCAAGTTAATAAAAGTATCATCATGATTTTGCCCGATCGCAAGGTACGAAACATAATTAGACACGGTATACGGGATACCGGTATACCGGATGACAACGTCTTCCTAATTGCACCTTAAAAATACTTCAAGACTTGAAGGAAACTCTCACAAAACTCTTAAGATATATGATTTGCTTAAGGTGAGACGTTCACTTCTGTCTCAAATTCCTCCTCCACCCGCCAAAAAAAAAATAATATATCGTCGCTGCAGTGCCTTAGGGCAACTTATGTCGGTGCATTTTTCAACTTTCGGCGATACTGCTGATCATTTTAGGCTCACACTTTCCAGGAGAGTGGTAATGCTTCCCAGTATAATATTTGTAACAGTTTTAATGTCCGCTGCCGCCTCTCCCCCTTCCCGGCTCTTGCGTTACTACCACTCTGCGAGTCCATTACTTTTGTTGAAAGTTTATGCAAGATAAGTGGAAGATGAATCCCCATGTGTGTGTTTTCATGTTCTCCCGTATATCAGTGAATTATCCATAGAACATGGCCATTGAATAAGCTGTATCAAATCGCCGGCAGTATGCAGTGTCATACTCTGTACAAACTGCCTTTATCACAATTGTTTTTGTTTTTTTTATGGATTTTGCGATAATATTTAGAGCGTCATGATCGATCACGACGAGACTGATACAACAGAAATGACGTCAACGAAACTGTCCATTACTAAACAACAAACGGTTGTTACAGAAAAAGTGACTACCACCCAAGTATTGTCTAACGCCGAAGAAGCGACTACTACCGCAGAAGCGACTACGACCAAAGAGGTGACAACTACCGTAGAAGAGGCTACCACAGAAGAAACGACTGCCATCGAAGCAGGGACTACCACCGAAGCAGGGACTACCGACGAAGTGGTGACGACAGTAAAGAAACAGACGACCACTGAAGAACCAACGACCACCGAAGAAACAACAAAGCCCTATGAGACTACACTACCTCAGACCACCGACGACACTATGACACGTAAGTACCGCTAATGGTACCGGAGTATATTGGTCAGACATGTACTGGCGTGACCTGCCCGATTAGACGGAGATCTAGTCCCCCATGAATTTGAGGAGACGGTGCGTGTTAAAAACAAATGAAGGAGAGGGCAAAAGAAAAGAAAAGAAGGAAAACGACGAAAAAGGGGGAAAGATGGAACATTTTCAGTTATCGGTACATGGATCTGGTATAAAAAGTATTAAAAGATAGCGCCACTTTGCATATAAGTGCTTCGAGACGACAACCAAATGTTAACACCCCTACCCACAACTGTGTTAACCATGGGGACGATGGATTTACTAGTCCCCCCCCCCCCCACCCACCGGCACACACACACGCATTTCATGTGAAAGGATAGTATGAAGTAGTTCCACCCATACACTCTGTCATTCTTCTGTCTTATCTCTGTAAGTTTATCCAGGGAGCTTTTGAGACGCTTTTTGAGTAGAGAACATACATAAAGTGCAGTGACGCCACACCTTGCAGATATAACTATGTTACATAAATAGAGACCGACTGACTGCTTACTATTTTTTATTTTTTTTTATTCATTTTTCCTTTCGATCTCAACTTCTCATTTTAAGGTTTACATGATTGAGTACAAAGTTTACATAAATATGATTATGTGTGTCACTTTCAGAATGTGGAAAACTTTTCACCCGCGAAGGGAGAGTCGTCAGTCCTGGTTACCCCGGCAACACACCCCATAGTATTTCGTGCGACCACACTTTCCAAGCACCTCCAGGTGGTAGGATCTATATAGTAGTACATGATATCGGAATGGCGACCGACAGATGGGAAAATTGTAACGACAAGTTTAAGGTAAATATAAAAAATAATCCAGTTTACTTTATCATCGTCATATCAATTAGGAGAATTTTGTGATGACCAAACGAAAGGCCTTAAAAGTTGCTGGTGAATCGAAGAAGCCGTACACCCTTCCAAATTTCACCTGATATACTCTTCTTGGCGCACTCATGGCAAATTCTTTGTCAGAAATTAAAAAAATTAGCTTTTGTGATGATCCGAAGTGATGAAATTGTAGTCCAAACAGCGTCCTTTTCAAAGGAAACTTTGGGACGCCATAAGTGAAATAATTGTTCACGTCTGCTCCTCTTCGGTTTAAACGTGCTGTGGTTTTTCTCTTAAAGGTTCATGGACAACCATGAGGTGAAGTTGCTGTTTATTGTAAAGTACAAAATCTCAAAAATGATACCGTGTGTACCAAAAAAAGGGTAAGATTAAGTTTGATCTCATTTTTTTTCTTTATTTTAATTGTGCACGCGAAATGCTCATGGATGGAGTAAGGTGTCAATCAATGGGGGAAAAAGATGACAGGAGCTACTTTGAAAAGTAACGGAAACTGCATAAACAGTGAGAGAAAACAAGAGAATCCATATTTGAAAATTAACGGTGCTTATTATAAGGAGTGGACCTATGCAAAAGTATAGGTCTGATTGGTTATCAAAAACATACCATGCAAGTCGTAATTCCTTGATCGGTATTGAGAATTGAAGTATTTAGTGAAACGAAGAAATGTGTTTACATATAACCTGCAAACCGCTAGCCAGCTCATTGCGACGAGTTAGCCATCAGCTGTTCCGGCCAGATGAACATTCATTACTAGTATACTTCCCAATGATTTAGTTGAATGGATACTGTCAACTAACCTTCCTAGCAGGTCAGGTGGTATGTATAACGCTTTAACGTACACACCAAAACACCTTCTGACAAGTAAAACAATTGTCTTATCTGAGATTCAATGTGTCAATATTTGGGAGTCTTTTTTAACGTCCAATGATTGACTCAAAAAAGCCAGAATATTTACAGCCTAGGGAAAGAAGAATTGAGTGCCACTGACTGTAATTAATTACGTCGGCATACGTGAATTTTAATAGCTTACAATCTGTACGCAGATTCAGTCGGAAAATCCAAGGGATAGTTCGCGGACGCTGATGCAGTCAGAGCTGATGAGTAATACACGTCCGTTGTGCGGGCTAACGTTTAACCTCTAATTTATCGTATTATCGTACATGTCACTTTGTGTCGTTGTGTCATAAGAATTTGAAATCATATTGCAGAATTTAGCACCTGAAACCATTATATTTTCCCAAACGGAATAATCTGAATGGTGCAATGAAAAGACATGCTAAACGTTTGGACATGAAATTTTTATGCTTTTATTTTACTTTAAACACAGTTACAGTCTGTGTACAAACCTTGGTAGGCCTACCAAAAAATGAAGTGTACCCACAGCGAAAAAAAATTCAAGCCTTGCCCTGATGGACTAGTCACTGGCAGACAGAAGTGGGTTGTTTAAACGGTAAACGGACAACTATCAGATGGGGAGTATGGTGGGTCACCATACTCTTTTCACTATAGGCTACATTCTTATACAAATATAGATCCACATATAACGCTTGCGCTTTATGACTTCTTACTTTTTTTCTTCAGTTTCACGACGGTCTCACGTCGACACAAGAAAACATTGTACTAAAAGTATGTGGTGACGACACCTTGGACACACCGGCTTACTTTCTCTCCTCCGGGGAGAACTTTCTCAGTCGTTTAGTCACAGACGAAAGTGACACCAGCAAAGGGTACACCTACTCAGTTTACCACACTTCAGGTACGACATTAAAGCAATCATGATGATCCGCACCGTATGTATTGAGGATATCACATTTTCACGATGTTTCGGGTGTTTCATCCGATGGCAGGCCTGTTTTCAAGCCCTATTACGAGGGCAGGGTAGACGCCGGCATCTAACCCCTTCCATTCCGTTTTCGAGAACCCTACCATGTGTCGGAGAGTCGTTGTATTGGAAGTTATCTATGAGAAAAGAAATGAAGAGAAAGCATTTGCAGATTGTGCACCTTCCTCCCTCACAATCAATAGCTCGGGATTCCTTTGCGAAAACTGAGAAAGGGCGAATTCTTTGGGAGGAATGCACTGTTCTCCCTCAAAATCTCCTTCCCCTTTCCTTCCACACAATAAAAAAAATCAACAATCAAAGACACTTATATACATTGGCCGCTTCTTTTTCGAAAACTGTTGAAGAAAGGAAAGAATGCTGAATAGTTAATAGTTGGTTATAGTCTGTCAAAAACAAGTAAATACAATTCTCTTTTTTTTTTCAAAATGTAACCTATATGTAATTTCTATGAATTTACGAATGGCCAGATGTATTTTATGTCATCAAAGGAACTGTCACGTTTTTGGTGATGTTTGTGGTTGGTCGCAAAGGAAAACATCGCGAATTCGTGATGGCGTGTTTATGCATGTTTGAATTTGACGGCTTGTTATCTCAAGAAGAGAAACGTTTTTGAACTTCACTTTTGAAGACTTGGTGTGGGTAGGACATTGTTGGTAACTGCATGATTTCTATTGTTTGGTTTCTTAAACGTCGTTTTTAGGTCATGCATACGTGACAGTCTGAAAACCTCCAATGCAAGATATCTCAAGAAGTAAATGTTGCTGGAACTTCACATTTAAATCACTTTTGTTGTGGTTCATGGATGTCAACTACCACTTAAAGTCAGCCTTCCCCTCCTCCTGTTCTAAACTATTACATATCAGATGCCCCACTTTGGTCTTATCGTTACTCAACCTTCTAGTTAAAATTTGTTCAACTTTACGACAAAAATTACATTTTCGAGCAACACTCACACGTTCCTGTTCTAGATTTCAGTTTTTGGTATTTTTTTTTCTAGATTTTAAACTACGATTAGTTTTCTTATTTGGTCATGTTATATATGTTCACAGTTTGTGGTGTTCCGATAGTGGTACCTCCCGGAGGCGAGAAGACAGTCCGATCACCAGGTTATGGCAAAGGGCAGTTGGCGAACGATGTCGACTGTGAAATCAGTATTGTAGGGACAAATTCGATCAGTTTATCATTCACCAGCTTCGAACTAGACTGTCCTGACAAATTAGTGGTAAGTGGAATCTTTAAGACCATTTTCTCCTTTCACGCTTACAGTAAAAAAAGAAGAAAGCAATTTTTGTCGTATTTTCTCTGGACTGAGAATGGACACTCTTTCAAGAAACAAGGTAAATTCCTTACCGATGATGAACGGTTAACATTCACAGATGACGGTGAACTACGGGCGATTTGCAGATAAAGACTACATTTTGACAAATTGTCGTGCTTTACGTATACAGACTGACGAGACAGCCGAGGGAGGGAGTTATATTTTTACTATTTCGACACTGGCGGATTCTAGTCCTTTCTTGTTGCGGTTTTGAAAGAGTGATTTTGGCGGGTGGAGTCTAATCTGAGATTTTTCTATAACTGAATGCCTTCAAATACGATTTTGTGCGCAAACAATTGTACAAATATAAGATGGTTTTCTCCTACAAAATTTCGGTTTCTTACGTATAAATTCCATAAACACATTTTTGACTCACCTTTGGGTGAGTCATGACCCCTACCCCTCCCTCAGTGAAATGACATGCCTTAAATATTCATAGTGTGGAATGGACATGAGGGGGGGGGGGGAGAAGAGAAACAAGACATATTTGTTTCTGAGACGAGAGCAGAGCGTTAAATGGTTCCTGTAAGCAACATATAATATTTTGGTGTCTTCAATTTAACTCGCTATTACTGTATGATTTCGTGAAACCATAAACAAACACAAAACATGTAGTCACGACCTGTCAAAGTTTTGACTGTTTGAGTTTTCTTTAAGTGATGCTCAAGGTAATTGAACCTAAAAAATATTTTAAGTGGCTCATCGACTTATTTCATAAAACTCACTCAATTTTCCCAAACCTGTCAGGTTTTCTTCAAAAAGTAATGACAAATGGTTAAACTAAGAGAATCACCGCCATACAAGGGAAAATTATTGAGTGAGTGATTAAGGATTCATTTTGGTTTTTGAAAATTCGTGACCAGACACTTTTCACATTAGCACTGAGTCATATGCACACAGTCAGTACAAGTCAGGGTCAAAAATTCAAAAGTTTAGAAAGTTTTCGTAACTATTGGATGTGAAACTAATTCTATTTTATAAACATTGGCATACGTTTGTGAGCCTCTGTAACCTCACAAACTGATCAATATCAACTCAATGAGCCCCTTTAAAATCGGAATCAACATGAAATGATCCAATTTATATTAAAAAAAATGAGAAAAAAAATCAAATTATTTCTTTGACTGTTGACCTTCTTTCCTATCTTTCGTTATTCTAGATACACGACGGGGATTCAATTACCGCAAGCGTAATGCTAGACGTATGTGATAATCGTATTTTGGGGCCGTACATATCATCGGGTAATACAATGGTACTCCATATCACATCTGACGACGAAATCTACAGTGATGGATTCCTAGCTGTTGCACGTGACGTTATCTAAGCATGTATCCGTGGGCTTCTGAAAGAGGATTGGAGAGGGGAGCCTTTTCCTCCATAAACTTGAAGAAAAATAAGTTCCACGTATCCTAATGGAGGTCTTAATTTCCAAATCTGTGTTCTAAGAAATGGAGAATACCTAGCTGGCATTTTCAAGGTCACGGAGACTGGGAATCACCGTTTACGGAAATGTGAGGGGCATTTTTATCCAAAAATTTTCTCTTTACGTTTCCCGCCTGGTTGTCCACCGCTTAGACAGCGTTATGACTCCTTGTACACCATTTCAACCGTTTCCATCTTCAGATGCTGCTTGCTACATTTTTACAAGAATGTTGTTTGAATACGTCACAGATATTGTGTCAAGCAATTATATTGTTCAAAATGATGTACAAACATTACAGATCAGCAGTAATTGACCCGACTGTGGTATGCTACAGCTAGAATGAGTGCCTGATCACCTAAATGACCTGACATGAAAAATGATCTAGTTACAGCAATAACTAATGACTTTTATTGTATTTTAATGACTTTTTAAATTTCTGAAAGAACACATCTCAAAATGACATAAAAACCCCCAAACAGAAAAATGATTTTTTTTTTTGGTCAAAATTGGGCTATTTTGGACCGTAGGCGCCCCCTTAGTGGGGGTGAGAGGTTTATAGAATCAAATGTATATTTATCTCCTTGTACGTTGACAGTCTTCTCCAGCTTATCTTTCTTCTGTTTTGTCAGTGACATGTGAATATTAATGATGACATTGACAAAGCGTGCAGAGTGAAATACTGGAGATGTGTCGTTAAATCGAATTTGTATTTAAGGTAAACAGAGCATCTGTGTACGTACACCGGTGGGGAAACAGTTAATTTGCTATATTTGATTTGAACGTTATACCAAATAAAGACGCCAATATTTAAGAAAAAATCTTAATCCTCGTTTTTTATCATCTCCTGGGAACGATTACTTACATCTTGTTAGAGGTATGTTACGAAATTCATTTTTATTGTGGAGACACACACTTACACACACATCTACAATGACACTTCCGCACACGCTCCCTGTGACACTCACCACACCGTCTACCGTGAAATACCTCGAGTACTCCACAAGAGTGTCCACACTACCAACGATATTCCAAAGTTCACAAACTGCCGACAAAAAATAAGTGTGTATGTCGTAATCCGTAGTCAGGTCAGATACCTAGGTGGGGCAACGTATATAAATAGAGATGGGAACCCGTCGAAATGTGACTTGATGTTGATTTTATTTCTTCGCCCAGAGAGGTCTGGGAGGGGTAAGAAAATAGGGGTCTCTAGCCCCACCCCAACCCCCACCCCACCACTTCGTCTACGGACCCGTGTAAGTGAACCTCCCAGGGGAATTCTGACCACGATACCTTTTTTTTCTTCAGTCGGAGAATGCCGCCATTTGCTTAAAAAACCTTAGGCATTTTATTGCTTATTTTCTTTGTTTATTTTATTAAATCGTCAGTGATTTACTTTATTAAATGTCAACACTCAGTCATCAGAAAGAAATAATAGGGAAACGTGTCACTTTGGAACACGAACACTTAGCGTCACGTTTTTAATTATCAGTGCATTCTTACCAAGAAAAAAAAAAGACACGGAAGAAATGTGCCTAGATTGTTAAAGCAAATTAAGAAATAACATTACACTATTTTACTTGGAAATACTCTCTTGGCGTCTTTCCTTTAAATTATTTTGTCTTTAATACTACATTATAATATATACTGCTTGTCTGTTTTGTTATTACGTCATCAGTTCATATGTATACATTCTGTTTGAACGAGGACAATACTGAAAAGCTGATGCAAAAACAAAGAGAATTGAACGAATCGTTGTTACAATTAAATGAGTGAATACAGCATTGCAAAAAACGTGACCATACAATAATAAAACAAATGCGATACCGCTAGGCAGGGAGTTTGCTATTTGACACTACATGTTACATGACATTAACATGTATACAGTAACATATTCTCTTAACTTTTTTCCGATCAGATGTGGAGTTAGCGCGTAATTCGATAACTCGACAATTTGCGCAAGTTTGTATTCGAGGTAACAACTTATTGTAACTCGGTATCTTCATAATTTGACATTTTTTTTCGAGATGTCAAGTTAGTAACTCGGTAACTGGACATTTCACTTGTCCACTTGTGTCCGCCGTAGATATATATTTTTTCGAAAACTACCCATCAAATCATGAAGAAAATTGATCCTACTGTACCTTTAAGCAAACATTTTCCATTTCTTATGATTAAATCCACATTGAGTCCCATGGTCTCCGTTCTAGGATTTTCAAATACATTTTCAAATAAAAGCTTATGACAACCCTTGACAAAAATTGTAGCCTTGAGAGCTGTGCCCCCCTGTCCCAATGGACACGACGTCACTGATAATGGTATAATGGGGGGGTCCTTCCCGGTTTGGAAAAAATCCAATCAAATAATACTGAAGAACCAAATGGTTCATTCTGAGACAAGTTTTGATTGTACAAAAAGATTCATCCATTTTCACCAATATCACGTTCTTAAAACTGCATGGTTCACCCAGATTACGCGGAATTCCTCCAGTTGCCATTTTTCCATTAACGGCGTATAGGTGGGGTCACTGGTTCCGTCCTCCCGCTACCTTGCGCACGCTACTCTCAAGAATCACAAAGGCACATACATATCAGGAAGACTATCAACGTTTCCGAGAAAGATTTGCAAATTTGGATTAACGAATATATCTAAAGGAAACAAATTTCGGATGAACTTATTTTGACATGTCTACAAGACTATATGATTATTAAAACATGACATTGACTTTCAGTGTTAGAATTGGGTTTCCCGCATACGCTGCGCAACGACATGTCAAAGGCATGTATTACACTGGTATTGGAGTAGTAACACCTCTCGAGGGACTGAATTCTCTAATTCTTAAATTGACACTCAAATCAATCACAAATCAATTTTAATCCTGCAGGTGACCTTTAATATTACTATCAGGGAGTATACTAAAGAGTGCTTACTTCATGTCAATTAATTAAACAAGCTATGGATATCTCTCTACGTAAGATCAATGAATTTTAAATTAAAGCAACAAAAATCGATAATCCATAGATGGTGAAAGATGATAGCTAAATAACTTATTTGAGATCTGGATGCATACCGATTCAATGATGCTTGTATTACGTAATAAAAAAAACTACGATTACATTGGAGGAGAAATGAACTATGTACAACCAGAGCGGAAATGTAATATCAACCTGTAGTCCTGATAGTCTAATCGATTACTTGAATAAACCGCTTTAATATTTGTCGATTAATCGCATTCGGATCCCCCCCCCCCCCTCTGTTTGCTCGACTACATCTATTACCGAATTCTTTCAACGACCCCGGGGGGAGGGGGAATTTCATAAAATGTTGTCACCACTTGAACTAACAGTCACGAGTCAAGTTTATTTAAAGACTTTTGTTAGAAATATTTGAGAGGACTTGTATAACATGGTTTAAGAATCTGTGAAAGGAAATAAAGACAACAGAGAATGTAATATCATGGAGAAATTCGTCTTTGTACTTTTTTTTTTCAAAATGGAAGCAATTGCGTCACAAGTAATTGACTAATGGTAGTAACCTGGATAGGCGTTTAGCTGGTAATCGACATCCAGAAAAGAAAAATGGCGACTGATAGCACAAGGGCACATACAGGGCAGTTAGTGTTCTTTGGGTTTGGTTGTACATCAGATTGTACTCAAAGAGAGACACTATGGCATATTACGTACTTTACATGCATCTCTTACATTGACCAAAATGAGATATTGGGGTAAAACAAACTTCCGCCCATATCGTGACCACACCGCTCGAGAAATGAAACAGTGAAACAAAGAACAGGTAATTGTTTCGGAGAAATTAACCCTGATTAATATTCATACAAATACGACATCACTTATCTTCGTTCATGTAGTACACGGTTTAGGGGTGTGGTATATGTCACACTACTCCCAAAATATCATACTCGCCTAGCGGCCATTCAGTTGGACACCTGACTGAAAAAAATCTGGGTGCCTTGCTTTATTTTCTTTTATCAGTAGAAATACAGTGAATCTTCTAAAGAAAGCTCTACACCTTTCCCCACTAGCTCCATTATATATATAATAAATCTATAGATTCATCCCAGGTTTTTATTATCCCTTGAAACAACTTTGTGAAGAGTTCCGCACGGTTCATCAGGTATCCCTGCTATGAGAATTTTCATATATAGAAAGATACAAAACGAGCAAGCAAGCAAAAGGCAAATATGTAAAAGTCTCCATTGCAACGATACGAAATGAGGCATCACTCGCAACAACTGAATATGTAAGTTTTCTTACTTCTTTTATATATTTTTTCTTTTATATTTTGCGCACCTTATTTTTGGCTTTCTATTACGTAGTCGTGATCTCAAAACGTGTACGTGATGACGCGGGCGGAGACAACACGTGCATCGAGTGTACTTGTACGACGCGAAGGTGTGAGCTGTTGCTTCGCGCTCGGAACGGTAAGCGCGCGTCTACAAACACAACGTGGATGGATGGAGGGATCTAGCAACATGCATCCTATCGTTCTATTCCTTTGCCAGTTAACATGCACTGTTTTCTCTTTGCCTCCACCTCCAACGTCTCCTCTGATTTGAGAGTCGCTGGAAAAGTGATACTCTCCTTCACATCAAAGGAAACATTTTATAGCTGTCCAATCAGATTCCAGCACGTAAACACCACCCTTATCACATAGTCACCTAGTTAGCCTGGTCGTATTTGACTTTCCCTGGCAGAAAAGGAACCAGAAAAAGAGTTGTCGATTTAGCCATCGAAAGTTGACTTTCGCAGTTTCTCGGGTGACTATGAAGATCAAATCCGGAGTACTTCAACTGCTTCATTTGGATCAAACGTACAGTATGTTAGCTGGCAAGAACGTGAAGATACTGTACGAATATTTCAAGTTACTTGACGTCCACGAAGAAAATTCCCTGAACGGTAACCACAATATATTTTCATGGTTTCTATAACATGGTGGGGGGGGGGGGTGCTCATTACTCTCTTCTCATTTCTTGCATGCCATATTCAATCGGCACTGTACTGCGGCTCATAGAAAATAAATCTTTGTTGTCAATTACTGCGACGTGACCATCAACTATAGCGATAGATATGCAGACAACTTATAGCATGTCATGGGGGATATAACCGTCTTATTTATTTACTTATAGTGGAGACCAAAATTGAAGTAGCCTATCTGCCGTCGAATGATTTCTTCATTTTACATAAAAAAAAAAAAAAAACTGTGAATTGCTGACTGAGTAGGCGGTTAATTCAAAGCCTGTCTTCAATAGATAGAGGGGGCTAATCTGTTCCTTTTTGTTTGCTTGCTGGCCCCCCCCCCCCTCCCCGCCTCTCTCTTATTTTGCATTCTCCCCACCAATTTGAGGAAACGCTGGCTTTGAAAAGTGTTAGCTTATAATTGGAGCAATTTCCATCCTTTGGTAAAAATTTGGGGTAAAAAGGATACAGACGGCTCTCCATTCCTGAGGTAAGGGACTATATTCAGTATAGCAATAAACTCACATGGTGGGGATAATGCCTCCTTTTGTCTTCTCGACAAGTGAACTATGTCCTCAAACTCGAAAAAGCTACTCAGCTCTGAAATGACGAATATTCAACAACCTTTTTTGATTTTAGACTAAGAAGTCACCCTCTTAGAGTTGTGTGTGGTAACCGCAGGGATATCATGAAACATCTTTCAAACTTGTAAAGTCGTCTCATTTCTTCTCACATACAGATATCCAGTTTAATCAATTCATGCACTCTTGCACGGACATGAGTACCATTCAAATATACAAGGTCTTTGACATGCTTGATGTCGATGGGTCAGGAAAAATCGACTTTGATGAGTTCTACCTATTAGCCTGCATCCTTGTCTCTTTGAAAGTAAGTGTGATCCACCCCGCCCCGTCCCCCTCCCTTCTCGTGGTCTTCCGTTGCATGGGTAAGTTCTTCTCGAAAACCGATATGATATAGAAAGGTTGTACTTGAAGAACAGATATGCCAAACATGTACTACCTGTAGAGTCAAGATGTACGCATACAAATGTCATGGTGTATGCTTGTCAGAGACATGATGTACCCATACAAATGTCATGATGCTTGCTTGTAGAGTCATGGTGTTCCAATTCTGTGTCATTATGTGTGCTTGTATTGCCTGCGGAGTCATGATGTATGCTGGAGGATCATGATGTATGCTTGCAGAACGCCTGCAGAGTCATAATAAATGCAAGAGTCATGATGTTAGAGTCATGAGTCATAGGCCAGACTCATAACGTATAGCCTACTTGCAAAACCTCATGCATGCCTGCAGTGTTAAAATGTATGCCAAATTCACAATGTACACTGTATTAAAAGTTGAACGACTTTTGTTTAGCATATTTTGAACGCTTTTTGAAGCTGTTTACTCTAAAGCAAAAACAATAACATACATAAATACATACGCACATACGTACATGCGCACATGCGTACATGCGTACGTACATACATACATACATACATACATGTTACATTTGCTTTCTGGAGGTCAATGGAGAGAGTTTTTCTCAAGCTTTTTCAATTTTATTAATTCCGTTCTATGCATGATTTTTGCAGGATGTGTTAACGTCTTATTTCGAGGACGGTTGCGAGAGAAAAACTTAACGGCTTCCTCATAACTAACCATTGGACCTTTAAATTCAACATTGTTTTCCTTCACTGCAGCAAACACTAGACAAACAATCAAAATCACTCTACGATGAAATGTTATTCTCTTTCGTTCATCTCGCCTCCTCTGTTACCCTCATTTGACGTAAACTGCTTGGTAATTATTTGGTGAATTTGTCCAAGTTCTAGCGATTAAACTATTTATGGCTTAGTTGAGTTTCGTAATTATGAAATCTGCCAGTCAATATCTTGCGAAATGTAAAGCCTAAAAGACACCAATCTTAAACATTGTTACTATTTCAACTGATTCCCCCCCCCCCCAAAAAAAAGCCATCCTCCCTTTCAGTCTTCTTGTAATCAAATCTCGCGTCTTTTTCTTTTCTTCCCCCACCCCCTTGTTTTGCCCATCCGTCTCTGGCTTGCTGCTTGCTTGCTGCCCTCACTATGGACAGGATAAAGAGGAGAAGCAGTTTATCTACCGCCACTCAAGGACTGTATTCGAGTTACTGGATGAAGACGGCAGTCAGAGCATATCTGCCAGTGAATTTTCAGCCTTCGGTTTCCTTTTCAACTTCCACGGTGACGCTGTCAATCAGATATTCAAAGACTTCGACATATCTGGGGATCAGGTAAAATAACTTTCAATGGTATTCAAAATCTTGGATCAAAAGGAAAACAAACAAATTGAAAAAAGGCAGTTTTTTTTTTGTAGAAGTTAACCAGGTTCTTGTACGACGGAGGGTCGCTCAGGGGTTTGGACAACCTCTCCTTCAACATTTTGAGTCCCACTTCGGCTAGTGTTTTTGTATAACATGAGGGACCTGCATAGTGTCATATTTAGCCTAAAAACAATTTAAAGATGGCATTAATTTGCCCTCGCAATTCCCCTCCCCCGTTCCTCCTCCGCCTTACGTAACTTGCGCCTTGCGTTCGATGCCTAGGTGCATGTGTTTTCGACTCTTGCTAATCAAAGTTGATGGGTAATGCATTTCACTTGATGCAATATTGAGCCCCACTTGTGAAAAAGTTGCATAAGGGCATGTAAGCGGCGGGAGTGCAACTTGAAGGTTTTGTAGCTGTGCAGGGTAAGGGGTGTTCATTCTCTTCTACGTCAGGAGGTAAGTCAATCTTGCACACACGTTGCGGTCATTCCTACACGCACAATTTGCACTTCGATTTCTGAACCTAACTTAGCTAAGTCTCTGACAAGTCCCCCCCCCCCCCCGTGAAGCATACACCTGGATGAATTTGTAAGCTATTTGTGGAGTGCTCCACCAGTGAGCTACTTTCCAGGGACAGATTCCCTTTGCTACTGCAATGTTTATTTGTTTTTTTTATGTTCTTCCGTTTTCTCGCTTCACGTCTTCACTTGTCATTCCGAAAATTCAACCTTGTTACGATTCCCCCCCCCCCCCCATTTTACTTATTACAAGTTTGGCCGCCTTGAAAAACCACCCACAATAAGGTCAAGCACCACGTGAACAATTGCAAACTGAAAACAATATATAAATGAGTTCACACGTGTACCGCGTACACGTGTAACCACCGTTCAATTAAGGAACCAATGTTTCAGGACGAGGGCTATATATAACTGGCATCCAAAATGTACGAGACCTTTAGGTGATTGCGTGTGTTAAGAAAAAGCAGAAGGATAAAGAATTTGGTTTTCTTTTTTTTTTTAACTGTACACAAGAGGTAGCAAATGGACGTAGGCCTACTATATCTTTCAATGAGCGGAAATGACAGAAACTACTTTGAAAAGCAACATGAGTGGCATAAAAACATTAAAAAAAGAAAGAAATCATATTTTCAGTCATTCAGTCATCGAAGGAACAAACCCTAACCATGCTGGTATGACTCGATATCACCTCATGCTCTATCATTCAGAAAATGGTTTTCTCGAGACATGATTTTAGCACATTATGGAAATTCTGTTTGGACTATGTGCTCACTGGTGAAGCAACAACATACAGTACCACTGGAGTCGTCGCTACTTAGTCGGTATCGGGAAATGTAGTATTTGGTGAAAGGAAGCACTGTATTTACAAATAACCAACAAACTGATCCCAGAAATTGAGGCGTCAGTGATCCTGAGATGTTTTGACTAATTGAACATTCAACACTAGTATACTTCCCATTGGCTTGTTAAAGAAATTATTTTCATTCTAATTAAAAATTAAATTTTATTTTTGTCTTTACTTTCGAAGAGTTTGATATTATGTATGGCAGAATTAACCAACCGAAACCTTTTTCCTTTCCCACATTGTCTGAATAGTGCAAGTAAAAGCCTTACCAAACTTTTGGACATGAAATTTCAATATTTTTAATTTATAACCTACACAGGCAATCACTGCAATTTGGTGTTTTAACTGGTGCTATTTTCTAAAATAATTTCCCGTTCCACAACCGTGAGCCCAAATTGTGTTAATCCTGCTTGCTTAAATTAATCTAGGCTTTAGTAGTCTACACACAACTGTATTCCTCACTGCTGGATTTTGTTGTGTGTAGTTTCCTTCTTTTGGTGGAGGGGAGGGGGGTGGGTGGGAAATTGCCAGACGCTGTATGTCTCTAAATGTAATAGAAATATTAAATGAATGATTACAATAGGTGAAAAAAATCTGATTAAGCACCCATTCATTATCATTGATGCATTTTTTCCGATAAATGATTCGGTAGAGGATGTGTTTTCTAGGATGTGGAGGAAGAGGATGCGTTTGATAAGTGATTTTGTAGAGGATGTATTCACTCAAGTGCCATTGTCGTACTCGCATCTACTGGACACATAGGGTTAGCTGTTACCACTTGGGGGATTTTTTTTTAATAACTGACAGGAAGCTTTTGTAGCATCTCCACAAGCCCTCATTTGGAAGGAGGATTTCTTGCCTCAGAATTGCATTTGTCAAAACAGTGTATTAGTTTGATCTTGCGTTGCAAACTACCTTTAACAAAGGACTCGGAAATGATAACTTGAGGTCCTACCCCAATTTCCACTACGAATGGTGTAGGGGGGATGATAAGATAAGAGAATTTCATAGATGCACAATTCATTGGTAGATACCAACATGTAATCAACATCTATGTTGCCCCGAAAGAGGGCCTGCTAGGGGTTTTAGTGTAGGTTGGTCGTAAAGATTCTCGAGCATCACTGCGTTGCACGTCCCTCATATTTATTACACAATTTTTGGTGGTCAGTCTTTGGCTGCATTGTACCTTCGATGCTGTGTATGATCTAACTTATTTTAATGCATTGCTAACATGTCAGCAAAGACCATGTATCTGTTCATAATTCGTTCATTGCTATTTCAATGATAAAAGTTTTGCTTCTACCAAATCAGCTCTTGCTATTTCAAAAATAAAATAGAGCATGGGCGTACCACTTTAGTTTCATTTCAATTGCTTGGTTTCTCTTTCATTTTGATCTTGACTATCAATACCAAACTAATTTATACTCGACTTATGTCTTTTTTAAGAAAAATATGCCTCATTACTAGTAGTTTTTATCTGGTACAAATCTTGCCCTATGCTTTTTACCTTCGAATTTCATGGGGGAGGGGAACAATCAGGGGACAAGACCTTTTTTTCAGGCGCTCCCGCCCCTTCTCCCACTGGTTACGCCAATTACGCGTTGTGTATTCGTGAAGAGGGCCCTGCAAGACGTGTTTCTTTTCAGGGCGCGTCCTTCCTCAATTGTCAATGTGACATATCTTCTCTGTATTTACAGTGCGAAGGAACAAATAAATGAAAAAAAAAGAAAATATTGTCGAAACAGAGAAACAATGTAAAAACGCCATTCAGTCGATATCTAAGGATGTAAATTGCTTAACAACTGACTAAGCCGTTCCCAAGATGCGGAATCATAGAACGTTACTTGGTCTACTACCATGCAGAGCGGAAGTTTTGTTCGACGAAAACCAATAAAGTTTAAAGTTTACTATCACAGTGTATGCAAGTCTTGTGGCAACAACTGATGTAAATGCATGATTACATACCTCACTTTGTGTAACCGTGGCAATCACACGTAATTCCACAAGTATATCCGTGAACATGTACGTCCTTGTGTCTTGGGGAATCTAAAGCGATGTTTCATTTGGTGCAGCGAGTGCTCTTCTGCCGAGTCTTGTGATGAGCAATGTAATAACGAGAAATTAATGATTCATTAAGAATGTGTCTTTACTACTAAACCTTTAGCCTATACTCAGACTTTTCCAAATTAAGTCGTTTGCACACATGAATTATTCGGTGAACTGGCCATGTTTACGTGGGTAAATGTTTTATTACCATATGGATGCAATAAACCACATTTCAAACTAAAAAGGATTTTTTAAGCTGTTAAGAAAAGCCCGAGCTAACAAGCAGTGACTCCACTTTACCTTTACCCCTTTTGACGTCACTTTCACTGAAAAGCGGACTTCACTCGGATTGTTAGATTTCCACTTACGTATTTATAGTGTTAAATCAGGCAAAGATAATCAGGATTATCATTTAAAAAGAACGCCACCTTTATTTAATTAAACCCTCTTTATCGGTAAAATCCGACCGATCTAAGCTAATGCCATGTAATCAATTAAACAAATATTTAACAAACAAGTACCCAAATGAGCACAAGTATACCTAAGGAGCTCCATGGCATGCTCCCCTTTTAAAGGGGGGGGGGGGGTTACATCCCATCCGAAGCATAAATTCAGCGGGACAAACACTGGGTAAATAGTGATGTAAACTTGAAGGCGTTTAGAATAAACCAACATGGCATACTAAGAAAATGTGATCACTGTTAAACCATTCACTTTCATCCATGAACATCTGCAAAAGCTTCATCTCCTCAAACCATTATGCATATGATGAGTAACGGAAGATGCATCATTTGAAGATTGAAAAGGGTTGGGTGAACAAATCATTGTTGAGCAACAAATAACTGAATTTCTATCTGTGAGGAACTTATTTCTTGAAAAAAGGGACCTATACATGAATACGCTGTAAAAATATACCTAGTGAAGGTATTATCAACGCACGGCAAATGACATTGCTACCAGACGTAATCATTCAGTCCAGAACATGGTTGCATATGTTGAAATACCGTGTCACATTAATGGAAAGCCAAATGTGTAAAAGTCATGTTGAACACCATGTACTACCAGAGTCTAACACACTGTATTATGCGCTATAAAAATCGTAACCTTTGACCTTGGTGTATGACGTCATCAGTCAGGTGAACACTACATCTCATACTCAGACACCTAACCACCAAGTTTGAAGTTCATTCGATCAACTTACAATCAATAGGAGAAGATCGTGACACTGTTTTTTTTTTTTTCAGAGCATTTTTTGCCGTTTTGACTTAAACCAGCTGATCATTGCTCTCGTGACGTCATCAATACTAGAAAGAAATTCCTGTTTTACATACTGTCTACATATGGTAGTTTCATAACCCTAGAATATTCACACATAGATAAAATGCTTAAAAATGTGTTTTTCATTTTCATGACATTTGACCTATGACTTCATCGGTCAGCCTATACCACGTATCCAGGCACCTACCCACCGAGTTTGAAGTTTACATGGTTTACTAGGATGAGATCGTAACACACTTTCTTTCAGATTTTTGGGAACTTAACCGCCCAACGAATTATATATATCTCCGCCCTGTACACTTCGTATAGGGATGAGATGACTATACAGTTCTTACCAATGCTATCTACGCTATCAAATGCGTATTAGACAACGTCTAAACTATACCACATTCCAAATAATGCGTTGACATGCGTTAACTGTAAGTTCACAATTGCGTTGATTTCTTTCCCTCTTCCAGGAACTGGATTACAAAGAGTTCAAAATGTTCGCGATGGCTTGCATCGATCGTCAGAACGACATCGATAGACGGAAACGGGAGAAGGTGGAGAGAAGTCGTCGCCAACTGGAAGAAAAAATACGACGGAAAGAGGAGAGGAGGCTCAACAGAGGCGAAACGTCAGTGATCAACTGTGGGTACCTTAGAGGAACCTGTAACATTCTATGAAGAAGTAAAATGAAAAAAAAAAGAAGAAAAGACATGCATAGTTTAACGGAGAATGTTCAGCTCATTCATGTCTGTTTTTGTTGATGCCATGCATTCATGGGCTGCTCCTTTCGAGAATTCCTGTGGAGGAATCCCCCGATGTACGGCGAGGGCGAATCCAAAATTTTTGTTTCGGGGTGTTCTGGATTCAGACATTGTGGGAGAGTGCCCTCGATCTGAAGGATTGACATCTACAAAATAGTTCTCTCAAGATGTTGTACGAGCTCCGACACCAAAACCAGTGAGATGTCTGCCGTATCATATTAAAAGTACAATTGATCAATTTGAATTTGCTTTGATGGGTTTGCACGTGCATCCATGGCACAACCCCCGCACAACGCACAATCCCCACCCCCCCCCCTTCCCCTGATCCTCTACTGCGCTACTATGCAAAGGTCTTGTCCAAAACCGTACATGCGAGAATTGCAGAAATGTAAACGTACGGACCACACGGCGTAGTGTGCACATATGGTGCCACGTATGAATAATTATAAGTTACATAATGTAGTGATAATGACAGACGTCACACAATGATTCTCAATGCCCCCAGATACATCCGATGTCATTACTGTAACATTTGTTTTACTTCGTCCTTTTTGTTTTCTACGAGTTAGGGAATGGCCTAGGG
The DNA here is from genome assembly GCA_021234535.1 of Stichopus chloronotus. Lineage (NCBI taxonomy): Eukaryota > Metazoa > Echinodermata > Holothuroidea > Aspidochirotida > Stichopodidae > Stichopus > Stichopus chloronotus. The sequence continues at coordinate 19,308,004 of CM037841.1, read as the reverse complement.
GAAGTGGTTCGTTGTCTTGAAAGAAATTATTAACAAATAAATTTCATGCTTATTTTCAGGCGGTGGAATAAGGTCAAGATATTGCGATATTTGTAACATTAAAAAAAAAGACTTTGAGAGAGCCTGTCATAGCATGCTTTGTTGAAAGCGACCGATCTAAAGCAGACGCAAGTTCGACACTTCCCATGCATGTCAGCATATTTGGTGTTTGATACTATATATTCTCTAGAAATGAGTCCTCATAAAAATTATAACAAACTGTGACGTGAATAGTTCTTACATCACTTCCATATAACCCCCCCCCCCTTTTTTTGGGGGGGGATAATTGACTACGTCATAATATTCCTATTGTGTAACTGCCATATGCCATATAGCTACATGAAATAAAAAACAACCCCGAAGTTAAGATATGGTAATACCAGTGAGTTGTTAAAGAACCCAGATAATACCGTGTATATTCGTAAAGTGGTATTTAAGACTAGATATAGATTGTTCTGATAATGGTCGATCAAGTTAGCTTTATTGAAATACATTTGAATGTCTCTTTGCTCAAATATATCTTTCTTTCTTTTTCTTTTTTCCTATGTGCAAGTTGCTCAGCATTCCATTGCATTTTTGAGATTTCGACGAGCAGACCTACAATATATCCTCTTAGGTTGAGACAATTCAGAGTAATAACAGACAAATTACGGTCGAAAAACATGTGTCATTTCCTCGAAACCATCATCCCTAACACTAAATGTTACCATACTAACTATCGCAGATTCGCTAAAATCTCATTCGTACCAATGATTCAGTCGTTTTTAATAGCACGAATTCGTTCGGGCTAATAGTCTCAAACTTTTTCTTCATTCTCCGCAGTTTAGAATTATCGATCGATAGTTTGAAATATCGAACAAACTGTTATATCACAAACAAAAGGCATTCGTAAACTGTCGGTCAAACAATTTTGTTTGATAAAGTACGGAAATCGACTAATCGTTCCTCTAAAAATGTCCTCTTTAACCTGCACGTAGGGGTATATGTGATTACATGTAGACAATGAGACTGGTAGATGTAAGGGATCATTGAGACATATAGGCAGTGTGCACAGTACGCAACTATATGAAGACAATCGGACTGGTAGATTCGAGGGATCATTTTGACATGCATACACCGGCAATGTGTACTGCATGTTGGTACATAAAGACAATTTGGCTGGTAGGTACAACGGACCGATAAGACATACACTGGCAATGTGTACAGTATGCAGGTAACATGGTGACAGTCCAGCAGATTAATTCAAGCAATTTTGAGATACACAGGCAATGGAGATCGATTCTCTAATTGACAGGCATTTTAGTCAATGCCAACACTGATGATATGTATACCAGATATCGATCGTTTCAGAGTATGTATTTATGTTTTTTTTTTCATTCTTTTCTTTTCCTCTTTTTCCTTCTTTTTTTTTTTTGACGTTTGTTCTTTGTTGCAAACCCTTCTGTGATTAATCACTAGACGCTGAATAGAACTAGCGGCATGTAAAATCGAACGAACTGTTTTCGCAAAACCCAATCAAATCTTACTGCGATTTAACACGAAAAGGAGAGGAAGAGAGTTGGTATTGATTCTCTCAACATAAATAATTTTGTTGTTCAGTTATTTCCTTTTTACCTTCATTTGCCTGTTTTTAACATTACAACGTACTGTGACACGTGACTGCACCAAAATGGTTGCATATATACGAACTGAGAGAGTAAAATCAATCAAATAGCAAATAGGAGTACTATGATAAAGTCGTATTCGTGATCTTATCTCACTATAGGATACTTGTAAAGGTTTTCGTTAAATCACTGAAAAAGGGATATTTTATAAACAGGTTTAGCAGACCTACAAGATATTTAAAGCGTGCGAAAAACGATCAACGCTACTGCCGATGCAGCACCATTAACATCATCATCATCACTGCAACTACTGATACCACTTTTGCTACTACTATCATCACATTACCCCTACCACGTTCTGACTTTTGCTTTACAGCTACTCATATCATCTATCAACCACTTTTATAGTGTCATTATCAACATTGTAAATGTGAATGCGGCACAGAGTGCTCTGACTGCCACTACGTGAATTACTGACTGTACCACTTCTGCCACCACAGTCCACCCGAAAGTACCACTACTGACACCGTTACTTTAAATGCGCAGTCACCGGAAGAAGACATTGTTATTTGATCTATCTCCCGTATGTGAGTCTCTCTTACATCAATGGCATAAAACTTCATACTTCACGGAGCAAACTTTATCAATCTCTTCCAAGCAAAGGTTTAACTAGTTGACTACGTTGCATCATATATAATTGGTCATTGCTGGGGAGAAAAAGGTGAAGGTAAAACGTAAAAGCACTTGTCTAAGAGTCTGCGGATGAGACGTTCTTTCTCTGAATCTCTCCTTGTTAGAAGTTGCGAGTTACTTTTGTTTCGAGTGGGTTTCTTTACGTCAGCTTCGATAAAGAAAGACCTTGTGTGAATGCATTGCGGTCTCCGTTTTACTTTCAAGTTACCATGTTTCTATTCCGGTTCGTTCTTGTCGTTCATTTGACTGTTTTTCTCTCTTCGATAATCGGTGAAAATTCATCGACGCAGACACGCTCGTTTTACTTCTACCGGAACAGAGGCAAGAACTCTCTCCTCAACGGGCATTCTTTTGCCACAGTGGAAAGTGAGACCATTTTCGACTGCGTTACTGCTTGTGCTACCTCGAATTTATGTCTGTCGTTAAATTATTTCATTAAAAATAATACATGTGAACTGAACGAGGACTCCGCCTCAGGGCCATCTGAAGACGTAGAGACCAACGTCCCAGGAGCCTGGTACTTCGAAATGCAAAATGAGGTAATGTGCTGAAAATTTTCTTTTAATCCCTCTCCCCCCCCCCCCCCCCCTCTTTCCTGTATATCAAATATCAGCAGAAAGAGTGGAGTATGGCAGGTAGTAAAACACCAAGGATGAGCAAGAAATTAGGATAATCTGGTGGAATGCGGTAGACTCCACGTCTGTAGTCAAAGGGGTGTCCCCTAATATTTCACCCTTAAAAATTAATTAGGGATGAAAGCAAGTTTTAATATCTCTGCAATATGTCGCCAATAAAAAAGCCGTCAATGCAGTGAAAACAAGTGGTAACATATGGCCAAACTACACAATTTCCCTGGCCTGATCAGTTCTTACCCTTAATGGTAGATGACCGTTGGCAGTGCTTACCCTTAATGGTAGATATTCAAACACTGGTGTGTTATAACACGATAACACAAGTTTGACGAGTCGGTAGATGTTATTGCTATAAGGATGGTTGTAATAGTTTAAACAACCCAATCTACTATGTGCACCCGTGGCTCACTGGGTCAGGGGACACTGTTAATGCTTACTTAAGCAAATGTTATAAGCATGAGTTCGAATCCGATGTGTACTGATGGATCTTTCATCAATATGCTCTCTTCTCTATAGCTTCAAGGAAAAGAAAATATAGGGTATTTTTTCTTCAAGAGAAGAAAAAACAAAACCTTGAGGAGAAAAAAAGAGGGAAACACAGCAGCCGTAACTATATATAACGGCGCTATCCACTTTTGAGTACCCCCAAAAGCATGCCCCATTTTCCTAGGCTCACCAATCAAAAAGAGCACCCTGTTTTCTTTTCCGACAGAGAAGCTGGCTGCTTTACATATTACTAACTCAGAGCAGCTTTTACTGTGTAATTGTATTAATTTATTCGCGGTTAAAATTTTACCTGCTAGGAGAATTGACTGGCCACACCTACCTAACAAAGCAGATGGCTATACACGACAGGAAACACGCTACTTTGCATTATACATAATACAGCATGCATCAAAGAGAAACCTCAGACCTTAAAGGCAAGTTTCTGAAATGTAGATCAGGGGTGCATCCAGCCAAACGTCGGAGTCTTTTAGAATTTATCATATTTATGGTTACAAATTATTACCTTTATGGTGTTGTCAATAATTATTACATTTTTGGTTAAAAGTTATTACACTTGTGGTGGGTGTTTTATTTATGATTTGAAAAAATATTTCATTTATGGTTGGTATTACATTTATGGGTTATACAGGCCCTTTTAACAGATTTCACTACCGAAAACGAGATTACGACAACGAGACCCACCACTGCTTTTACAACAACCGAAGACAGTACGACGGGCTTCACTACAACCGAGGGTGCTACGACGGGGCTTACAACAACCGAGGGCGCTACGACGGACCTCAGTACAACCGAGGGCGTTACGACCGGCCTTACAACAACCGAGGGCGCTACGACGGACCTCACAACAACCGAGGACACTACAACAGGTCTTACAACTCCAGAGGACACTACACCAAAACCTTCAACGGTCATTACAACTGAAAGAGCTACTACAACGAGTAAGTTTAAACAAATATAAATTGAACCTTAGTCTTGATCAAAACCTTAGTACTAGTACAGCATTTAAGAATCTCATGAGTTGGCCCTCTGTATACCTTCGGAAATTATCAGCTCTGTAATACTTATTACCGAAGCCAATCACCCTGTAAAATGTGAAGTATAATGGGCGCCCTCGATTTTACTTTGTAACAGGAAAATATGTAATATCGTCTTGACAAAGACTAGTTGATACGCAGAGACACGTAGCTAAAAATAGCATCGTCTGTCCTCATTGTTCTTTGCACATGACCACTGACAAGCAGATGTATAACCAAGACCAGAACAGGGAGTCCCTCATCAAAATGCAAGTCAGACAAATGCACATGTTTTATTAACCCAGAGTTAAGATAGAGGTTATGTTGAAATCGTAACACTGCATGCAACTCCCTGCGTTCACTAGAGTATCCTTAAAATGTCTTAGACCCGACGAGTATGGCTAGTCTAATATGCAATACATAGAAAATGAAAGATTATCGACTCAAAATCCAGGATTGTAAACCGATAAATTCAATTCAAATTTATTTCTCATATAGACAGGAGAAATACACGAGAGCAGTTACATAAACAAGTATTACAAACATATGAAGGACACTAGAAAAACAGCAAACTGTCAACAAAGCTAGTGACCACTGAATTAGAAGATACAAAAAAATTCAGTAACAGTACAAAAGGGGGAAAAAACTGATCCCCGAGTAATTTACAAAAGAAAAAGCAATGTAAGAAAAGAAGGGAAGGATAAAGAATAAGGAGGAAAGCTGAGAATGTAGGCAAGGATACGTAGGAGATTCAGAATAAAAAGAACAAGTAGTAAATATTCATAACATCAGGGTAAATCACGTATAATTACTGATAAGTTCAGCTTTAACGCTGATAATCTTGGATTATTGATAACGATAATCTTGGATTATATGTGATTAACCAGGTTTATCACAAGGTAATCCCAAGATTATCAAATTAATTTGGACTATCGATCGATAATCCAAGATTACAGACCGATAATTGCAGATGATCGAATTAAATTTTTACATCAGTCGATGATCATGAATAGTCCACTTGGATAATCAAGTGATAATCCAAGATTATCTTCGATCTCCCCCCTCCCCTTAATGTATATTTTCTACAGATAGTCGTATACATTTGGTAAATAGACGTATATTTTGGGTATATAGACGTATACTTTCGGTACAACAACGTAACAAATGATATCATCATCACCATATGTTGTGGCACTTTTGGCGTTCCATAGAATCCAGCATTATCAAAATAATTTTGTATACTTAGAGATAATTAAGTGTGGGTTAGGTTCGTGCGAACAGTAGAGGTTATTCGCCCGTTATTGCGTACGAATATGTTCAGACATATAGTAAAGTTAGCACTCTCCATTTCTATTGCAATTGTCACGTGGTGCTTCATACACGCTATCAATGGTTTTCGTTGTCCAATTATCACGATCATAGTGAAAAGTGTTTTCTCTCTTGTGTAAATGAAATCAATGGCCAAAGTTTTTTTTTTTTTTTGTCTTTAACAGATGCGAATACACTAAGAGGGAGTTGCATTGATTATTGGAACTTCGATTTTTTCGGCACTGGTGTTTACAGCGTTTCTACTGTTAACGGTGTCTTCGAAGTGTTCTGCTTTCAAGGGACAGATCTAGGAAATGGATTTACAGTAAGTGTTTCCCCGCCGAACAATATATATCCTAGTTTATCGTGTACCATATTCCATACATATATAAATTCGTCTAACATAAGGACATAGGAGTGTACACTACACGAAAATGTAATTGCCAGTTTTCATTCAACTAAAAGTGATTGCGTGTGTACTGAAAAACCAAAAAGATAAGATTATGTTTGATCTTAACTTTTTCTTTATTTTTAAATGTACACGCGCGGTTGTACATGAACGGACTATGTCTTTCAATGAAGGGAAATGACAGTAACTACTTCGAAAAGCAGCCGGATTGGCATAAAAACAGTAAAAAACAGAATTAACGGTTCTTACTTAACGGTTCTTACTAAAACCGGCAATATAATGAATATGCAGCAGTACAGGTCTCACTAGTGTATCAAAAACATACTACTCGAGTCGCTCCTTGGTAGGTATCGGGAATTGTAGTAACTGGTGAAAGGAAACGCTGTATTTACAAATAACCTACGAACTGAACACAACCTTGCCCGAGGCGTCAGTGTTCCAAAGTTTCTAACTGAATGTTCAATACTAGTATACATCCAATTGGCTTGCTCAAAGAAGCACACCGTTGACTTGAATGAAAACTGTTAACCACTACATTAATTTATCGTATTCCACACTTTTTGTCGTTATGTTAAAAGAATTTGAAATCATATGGCAAAATTAACCAACTGAAATTTATTATTTATTTATTTTCCCAGATTGTCTGAATGGTGTAATTAAAAGCCGTACGAAACTTTTGCAGATGAAATTCAATGTTTTTACTTTTTGCGTAAGCACGCAATCACTTTCATCCTTAATCGTGAGCTTCTTTTGAACATGCCAATGGGGAAGTTTACTACATCAATGGATACTCAGTTCGCCAGCGGATCACTGGCGCCGTAATGAGGAGATCAAGGTTATTTGTAAATGTAGTGCTTCGTTTCTTTCAATTCTACAATTCCCGATACCGATCAAGGAGGGACAATTTGAGTAATATGTTTTTGATAAACCAGTGACGTCTTTAATGTTGCATATTCATTACGTATAGGCACTTATAATAAGAACCGCCAATTTCCAAACATGATTTCTGTGCCTTACTGTTCTTATGCCGCTTATGTTGCTTTTCAAAGTGGTTACACTGAAATTTTCGTTCATTGCATAGCGTACTCCGTCGAAGATCAGCCTTGGTTGTACATTTAAAATAAAAGGTAAAACCTTAAACTCAAACGAAATCTTGTCCGTCTGGGTTTTCGTGCACACGCTATCACTTTAATAGTATAGTGCTCCATCAAAACTGTTTTCCACATCGTCATCCTCCTTACATAGTTATTTGGTATATTTTATGTAGGTGATACAACGTAGAATCGACGCTACCGTTTCGTTTCGCAGAGAGTTTGAGGACTACAGGGACGGTTTTGGTGACCTCCTCGGTAACTTTTGGCTGGGATTGGATAAGATCGCCACTTTATGTCCCCAGTCGAGTCCATGTGCCGATATGATTGTCATCATGTCCGACTTTGATAACGTTTTCAGATATGCACGGTACCAGGACTTCAGCGTTGACGTATCCAACAATTATGCTATGTATATCGGCTCTTACGTAGCTGGAAATGCAGGTAATCACGATGAAAACCACATGACAAGTTGAATTAACCACTACATGTTATAAAATGTGAAAAATTAATTATCTCGATACAGATATCCACATGGCGGTGTTAGAACCTTTCTTGGCAAAGCAATATAGGCCTATATGTAAGTTTCGCAGCCAGGAATTTTTCGTCGGGAAGTGGGAGCGGGGGGGGGGGGCAAAGATGTGAAAATTCCCCCAAACTTTTTTCAGATCTCACGTGTGTGGCTTGATCTTGAAAGTGATGGTGGCATCAGGGAGTGAAGCTGGTACATGAATGCATGGAGCTGGAAGAAGAGGGTGACTTAAGGCCGATACGATGGAATAGAAGTGGTGAATGAGCGCCAATTTTTGGGGATAGGTTTAAGGAAAGGGGTTCCCCCACCCAGTCGCCCCTCCCCCTGGAAAGTTTATGATGATGAAGGGTGGGACGAGATCCAAAATTTTGCTATATTCGATGCTGAGTGTGAACTGAATGTATCTCCAGGAATTCCTACTACTAAAGCGATGATTCTAATTTTCCTTTTAATTCCGCTTGTTGAAATATTCATCTTAGACCTCATCCGATTTAAAGTCTGTACCTTTTGTCATCGCAAAGACAATGTTGAAAAGAAGCTACTTAGCCGGATTTTGCCGAGCACAAATATCGGCCGACACCGTACACCGATAATCGGTCCAACAACAGGAAACCCAGAGACATAGAGGCTAGCATTATACGAGCATGTAGATTAATTTGAGGTAAACTAAATGATGTATGGAGTAGCAATCCCTTTAGAGTGGCATTCTTCTAACCTGCTGTCAATTGTAATGGAGGACATCTCTTATGATTTATATATACTTAGTTTCTTTTCTTCTTTGTTTCTTGCATTTTCGCGCTTTAGTTTCAGGTAGAAAAAAACGCCAGACACAGTGGGGAAGTGAGGGCGGCACGTAAGCTGGTGTGTATGGTAATATGAAGAAATTCATGACCGATCCCCCCGGGAAGACGGTCTAAGGAGAGGGGGTTGTCCTCCTCTTTAGGAAGGTTTTACTTATGCAGGGTAGACTATATGCTAATTTTGATGCTAGGTTTGAACTGAAACTTCAGGAATTCCTATTTCTTAAGTAACGATCTTGTATCTTTTTTTTCATCCTGCTTGGTGAAATGAAGTAGACCTTACTTATGAAAAGATTTAAAGGAAAAATTGGATTGCTTATATCTAGAATATTAAATGGCGTTCACCTGTTAAATGCCGTTAAACTTTAAAAAAGAAAAATATCTTAAGGTTGTTGCGGACACTTAACTGAACACGCCCCTTGTAACATAGACTGGTGATGTACGCACAGGATAGAAAGTATTCGTGGACCTACAAAACCCCACCCGTATTTCCCCAATTCTGCCCCTTCTGTTGCACCCCCCCCCCCCCTCAGAAAAAAATGTTGGGAAGATAGCGATTCAATAGTATCCACTTGCGGAGCACACGCATCGACCCACACCGGATAATCGTTACAATTTTTATTTTTATAAGCGTAGCCTAAAATTGAAGTCTTTCATGTCATCTTTTTCTCTGTTTTGGTAATAGTATCTGTCACCCTGTGATGAATTTCTGCAGCATATCTTCCACTAAAGGACAACTTCTTACCGACGAGTTCGGCATCTGATATAACATCTGCACTGCAGGCAGACTTTTCTTTTGGGGGGGGGGGGGGATTCCGTTGTGCAGAACAAAAACGGTCTTTTTGTTGGATAAAGTGGAAGAACATAAAAAGTGCAAATTTGATTGAGAAAAAGCCTCCCCCTCCAAAAAAAAGAAAAAGAAGGAAAAACAGCCTGGTTCTTCTGCTAGCCCACAAAGACTGCAAAGTTTGGTACTGAATTTCTGAAAAGTCATACAATTTGTTAATGCCAATTCTGAAGCAGTCCTCCACCAACCGGAATGGATCGATGACGGGATATAATCGGTAAATAAGTGTTGTGCTACCTACTAACCACCACCCATCTGGATCCGCCCCACTGTCCCACCGTGGTGAGACTGGTTGCGATCCAGTCTCTGCTGGTCTGCCCATAGGACTTACGGAATCCCCATTAAGACCTCATTCCCTTGACTTTTGAAAAGTGCTTACTGCAGCTTAACGGTGTCGCTTGATGATCTGACGTCACAAAGGGACGACACCCCGAAAAATGGGCGGAGGGGCTGAATGAGTCGTGAACAGAGGGGCGCTATCACTGGATGGGGGACGATACGTGGGGTTGGGCAGGTAGCGCCTTACATGGAAATTATATGCATATATTACAGAGCGCGGTAAGCTCGAGAAAGAAAATTGTGCCTGGGGGAGGGGGAGAATTTGATTTTGTAACTACCAATTCCCTATTTTAGAAAATGGGTACAGTACCTGGGTGTATAATAAAATGTACCTCCCAGTTAGACCAACATTGGCCTGGCCCTTAGTCAAATATTGAGGGAAGATAAACCCCAGCAACTCCCCCCCCCCATCCCCCGGGATCTAAGACTCTGATAGATACTAATGTATTGAGCTGTTGAGAGAGATGATGAGCCATAGGACATACCGATGTACTGTATGAAGTTAAACAGGGAGCACCAGTCATTGATGTCGATGCAGCGACTGGTAGTGTAGCATGACCCGCCACAGATATTGATGCATTAAGAAAGAGCTTGAGCCACTGATAATTATGAAACGACAAAGATCATGATTCACAGATAATGTATCAACAAGCAGCATGAATCACAGAGTCAATCTGATGCATCGTCAGCGAGATAATGTGTAACGGATCAATGAAAAAGGGCATGAGCCACATTATATTGAAGCATCAGCAAAAACGTGTGAGACATAGATTGATACATCAACTTAGGAACATGAGCCATAGTGCATCAACAGAAAGCTTGAACCATAGCTAATGATGTATCAAGGTGACATGGAGCCATTACAGGGTAATAGCTTCATGATTAACAGGAAGCATGAGCTATACATATTGGAGAAATATTTGTAGTTGATTCGTCACTCTCACTTGCATATGTTGTGTAGAAACAAGTGAACAATGGTAATAAAACGACGTCGTTACCTTACTTAATAGGATTTTGTGGTTTCTGAATTAGACCTCCTTCAAAATAATTACGAAGCTTGCCCTTCGTTTGTCTTCTTAGACATGATTCATTGTCTCAGTACATCGTTTACATCATGTGCAAATCGTCAGGTAATATTTAATGAGAATTTAGACCACGAATACGCGGGAAAATTGAATATGTCGCATATAGTACTATTTACAGTTTTGTTGACGGTTTTTTTTACATCTGTTTGAGGACTGTCAATGACTTTTGTTACAGATTCCAAAGCTGTCATACATTAGGCCTACTACACTTTACATATTGCATTGTGATAGGGTTTTCTTCTGACAAAAAAACTCAGCTAAACACTGATTAGGCTACCGGTTTAAATCTTTTGTACACATGATTATGTCATAATAATTTTCCGTCTCTGTAGGTGATTCTATGCCAGTTGGTTTGTCTGTTCGATTCTCGACTCTCGGTAGGGACATGGATGCTGCTGCAGGAACTCATTGCGCAGATGCCTTTGGTGGAGGATGGTGGTATACCAACTGCGGCAGCGCCAGACCGAATGGTGCTTACTACTACAGTACCAGCGGTGACAACGAAGGGCGAGTTGACGGAATCTTATGGAACACTTGGCGTTCCGGCTACTCCCTGAGATACATGGAAATAAGAATAAGAGAACATAATTAGCGTTTTCAAAGGCCTCTTTGGTCACATTACGTTTAGTTCCCATTACCCCCCCCCCCCCACCTCCCCCTTCTGCTTCTACTTGACAAGAGTTGTGTTACCAGGTAACTGGTATTTACGACAGCTCCCTTGCATTACCAAGGGGAAAAAAATGATGTCATCACGGTTGGAGCAAACTGGAGGTAAATTCCTTGGAATGTTTAGTCTTGGTAAAGATTTTATGAATTTTTTCCCCTTCTTTCCACATTCCCACAACACCTACATTTTCTGTTGGTAGCACCATCCCCGTGTGCGGCCCTTTTTTCTATGTGACTGCTCTGCTTGAACTGTTGTGTCCTCGAATTGCTTTCGTCCACAGAGGAAGTGACTCGAACATCGTAGGGATGGCGTGCTGTATGTATGAATTTATAGAACTGTATTGGATGTATCAGTAAGTTACTGGAAGAAGAAAACACTACCATACTCTTGACACAAGACTATGGAATGTTCGACTAAAACGCTAAGCCGAAAAAAAATCCCGAAACACTTTCAGCGGAGTATAAGAATAATCATCGGTTCCAAATCTTATGTTAGCCTTGGTCAAGACGTTATTACTATTTCTGACTACGAAGCAAAATCGAGGGCGCCATTTAAACTTGACAGTTTACATCGAAGTATGCTTCAGTAATAACCTCTAGTGCAGAGTCGAGAATTTCTGAAGGACTGAGAAAGGACGTATTCATGAGATTCGCAAATACTGTACTAACTAATACGTCTTGATCAAGACTACAATAACTTAAGCGTCCTACTTGGGGCCAAGCCGTAGAGCAACATATAAGAACTTGATTGCGGACTTCCGAAATTCCCTGTGATTGCATAGAGCGTTCCGTCGCCATTACGAAAGCGGTCTAAGTCCTAGCTGTCTCCAATGCAAACAGTCGTTATCGTTCAAGATAAAAACTTTCTACTTTACATTACGTTGCAACAACGGAAGACACGATGTAGGTGGCAGCTACAATCATAAGTAAGGCCCTTAGACTACCCCTGTGTGTGACGTCCTTGTGATTTGTAGCAGCAACAGTGAAAATGACTCAGCTTTATCCAAGTTATATCCACTAAGCTTGTCCTATCCTTTGTCGATGCACATCAAAAGCAGGCCCGCATCCAGGGGGTTCAGGGATCTGGAGTTCTGCTCAGTCTTTGATAGTAGGCCTACGTTAGCAACATATGATGAGTTTTAATTTGTTGGTCATAATTGTCGGGGAAAATGTTCCACTTGTGGTAAAATCGAACCCCCTAACTGGAAAAGTTGCATACGGGCCTGAAACGCTACATAGCCTAGGTGTCACATACATTACTACATACACTTAGTTATAAAACTTAGTGAGCACACTACGGTAGTAGGCTCTAGTCACACTTCACGTGGGTTCTAACCCATACAGGACGCCTTGCCTAGGCTTATCAATTAACAAACGTGATTTATACGATTCAACACTTCCCGTAGACTACCTTTTCCACCATAGGCGTATGAATCCGGAGAAGGAACCGGGAAATACTCCCTCTCCCGTAGCAACGGAAATTCCCCATTCCCTAAAAGTTCCCCAAATCCTACTGGGTTTTTTTTATCCAACGTTGCTATATCCTATGCCAAATTCCTTCTCCTTTGTGATCGGTTGCCGTTTTCGAGGCATAAAGTTGCTTCTTATTCAATGTTACCCCCCCCCCCCCCCCCACTCATACAAACACTCAAAATCATGTCGCTACGCCACTGTTTTCCACTCTGCAGATTTTACATAAGCCCTATTTATACACACTAATCTTGTTAAGACCGTTTTCGAAATGGTAACGGATCCAGCTGCCTTGCCATGACACTTAGCAGTATTGGAAGTTCGCGCTTTAGTGCTTCATGTACTACCCTATGGGGCAGGCCACTAAATTTAACACGTGTGCGAGAAACAGATACATGGACCGTATGTTCATGTCCTATTCGTTACGTTGCTGTCGCTCCCGTTCAGTGTATCCGAGCCTAAGAGAAGCCATATACACAGTTGGTTTGTTAACTTTTTGGGAGGGAGCCGTTGTTCTGGTATGTGCGGTCAGTGCAAGGTCCATAGACCTGCGATGATCATAGAATACCATCGGGCTCTGCAAATTACCCTACACAGATGCTTCACAATGTGTGAGCCACTTGCTCTGAAAAAAAAAGTAAAGAGAAAACTGTGGTAATGTGTAATTTATGTGCAGAGTGCAATTTGCTTATACATTGTGTACGGAAGTCGAGAACGAAACAAGTGAAAGTCATTTAAGTTCATAAGATCAATGTCAACAGCGTGAATGGGTTGTTTAGCACCATTTTATTTTCAATTTGAAAAATGGAGGGAAGGGGGGTCTATTGGATGATTTATTACACAATAACCTATTATCTGCACCAAATTCATCGCCTCGTAAACTGTGCTGTTTTCTTGAATTACAATGGCATCTCAAACACTCACCACGTAGCCGGTAGACATTATACTGCAATAGACTCCAATGTAAAATCGACACACGGTGTGCAACTAGCGCAAAAACAGTATTGTTAAAGAAATTGAGTCAGTTTTCGATTTTCTGCAAACTTGCTCGAGATGCGAAGTCCCACAATACACATCTCCCCCCCCCCCCCTCTCATTTTTCTTGTTTTACTCTTTTAGAAAAAAAAAAAGTCTTGGAATAAAACTTTGTTCTATGTGGAGATCATCATCCCATGCTCTTTTTTCCTTTGTGTGTGTGTGTTTTGTTTTCTTCCACATTAATGTTGGGGGCTGGAGATCGCCTTTATCACACAAATCATATTTTTAGAAAAAAAAAAAGGAACATTTTTTTTTTATTTCCCTCCTCCTTTTACTATACAGCTCCTTAATAACGATAAAACTCCACATTTTGTCACTTGTAATGATTTCCCTTTGCTGGTCAGTCCTCCGTCTTTTGAAGATGCCATGCTGACTGTAGTATTCACTCGCACCCTTATTTAAAGCATCCTTTTATTTTACGGAGTTCTTATTCTGGTTCACTTGTCTCATCGGAGGCGTTTGTTGGATTTGGTGGGAAGTCTGCAGAGAGCGGGACTTCGTAGAAGTTTGCAGACAAGTTGCATTCCACTTCCATGTCCACCATCCACCAACCCACTTTCTTCTCCAACCCACTCCACCGTCCTCCCCTGTACCCTCCCACAACCAAAGAAGCCTCGTTGCATCGCAATGGTAGACCTACTATTTAATTCGGCTGAACAGTTATGATTAATTAAAAGGAATGGCGTCTTCACTTATGCTTGAAATCGATAACTTGAAGTTCACAGGTTTGCATAATATCATTTCGGGGAGATAAGGGAAACGATTCGTTTAATTTTGCATCGTTTTAATTACCTTAACTGCATTATTCAAAATCTATATTTAAGAGTGATATTCATTAAGATCGATAACCATCGATAAGCTTGACAAAAATGCACAGAAACATTATGTAACGAAAGTCGGTCCGTTTAAGTGTAGTTTAGGATGAACAAGATGTACCTCCATAGTTCCTCCTGTCATTTTAAATCGTTTGTGTTTTTTTTTTTTTTTTTGCATTTACTTGGCGGTTGCTTCTTACATGTCTCCTGTACAGAAGTGTACTTGCAGATTTTTCAAGTTTTCAAGTGTGACTACTCTTTTACTACCGCTTGGTATACATAGACCTCTTAATGTGAGAGGAAATCAACGACTTTTCTCTTTTGCTTCAAAAGACACTGTTTGTCAACGCAGAGTTGTAACATAGTAACACGTGTCATTCGTTTCTTAACATTGGCGGACAAATTCTCTCATGACAATTTTGACTTCACCTTAATTCCAGGGACTGGGCCCGATTCAGGCATGGTTCCCACGTGTCCCTGGACCCCACAAAAATGTCGCTCTGCGACATAATACATTATTTTATTGTCTTGAGTGTGTTCTTCCAGACTAAATTCAAAGGTCTACATCGTAAGAAACAGAGGCGAAATTAGCCGCAATTTCGTGAGATGTAACACTATCGTCTATAGCGCAGAATTTGTCTGCTCAAGTTCACCACCCACTCAGTTACCCCTGTGGGGTTCAATAAAGTTGATCTTATCTTATCTTACATCAGTTTTTGGTCCAAGTGTTCCAAAAGTAAATTCAGCCCTGGTCCGGGTTTC
Source organism: Stichopus chloronotus (assembly GCA_021234535.1). Taxonomy (NCBI): domain Eukaryota; kingdom Metazoa; phylum Echinodermata; class Holothuroidea; order Aspidochirotida; family Stichopodidae; genus Stichopus; species Stichopus chloronotus. The sequence goes on along the minus strand of CM037841.1, from coordinate 19,292,354 downwards.
ATGAAAATGACACCCTCACGATTTCAGTGGACCAAGAGAAATCAGTCAAAAATGCTTCGCAATCCTCTCTGCGAAGTGTACCGAGATTAAATCCTTAGACTGGATTCATTATTTGTTTCATTCAAAATTAAAGATGTAAGCATTTACTTACGCAATCCAATGATGACCTGTGTTACAACGTCAATGGTTTCTGTTTTGTCAAGACCAGCCACAAAAATTTTAATTACTGAAACAGTTTTTTTTTTAATAGGTTGTTTGCTCTGGATTACTTATCTTAACTCTCTGACATAGTTTTGACTCGGCTAACCTTCTAATTGCATTGGCACAGTCTTCTCTTCATTTCGTCTGATAAGCAGACTGGAGAGAAATTTACGTCATTAGGTCTCACGCGACATTTTCTAACCAGGGAGTTGTTCCCTGATTTAACGATGGAGGGGGGGGGGGGGGGCTGTCACGTTTATGCAGACATGCAACAAAAATCTGCTTCGGAAAACTCTTGGTTACATTCATGTCAGCGTATGAATTGCAGTGTGAACTTGCAACCGAAGACGTTATGTACACTTTGCGTGAAGAAAAGTGGGCCTTAGTACAGCGCCGACGGATCCATACCCCCCCCCCCCAACTTGTGGGAGAAAGAGCTTAAGACCGATATCAGTGTACTCGATCACACATGCGAGTACCCGTCGGTGTAACAAACCGGACATTTGTAAAATAACAAATGCTATGGAACTGCCAGTATGTATGCTATGTTTGAACTTTCAGCCAGACAGATATGGCTAATGAAGAATTTCTCTTCATGGATCACTCTTTAATATGGGCCTGATACGGCGGGACATATCTGGCCCGTCAATGGCAAAGCCATCTACGTGCCACACATGCATGGCAATTATTTCCGGGCCCGTAAATCCAAACCATATATGGTGTTTTAACCTTTTCCATAACAATAAGTCGACAGATACTGCCCGATGTAACGGCGGTATATTGTTCACGTATAAAACTTTACATGGCCATAAAAAAAGAAGATATTTTTGTCAAGCAGAAAACATTTTCTTTTCTTTTTTGTCGTGAGATGCAGAAAACAAACTAAAACATACTAAGAAACATTTTTCTATGTGATGTGTCGTCGTACTTTCTTTCGTTCTTCCTCTTTCATTATCAGAGAAATATCAAGAAAATGATATTTTACATGAAGTAAATAAAGGGATGATTCAATAACTCCTCTCATGATGAAATTTAACCCAAACTCGCTGGCAAATTCTGAACTGTGGGGACAGAAACCACATGTTTATCTTTATCCCCACGTAGTTGCGTTAATATGCGCAAAGTACTTTCACAGGTCGCGTGTCCCCATGCATATAGTCATTGCTGATAGTCAGTGCAAAGCAAAAGGTACGTCAATTAACCGAAAGCTTGCCTACGAACAACCTTTAAAGTTCAAATGACACAACGGTTACGTAGGCTTTCACCTCTTTTGACCTCACCTGATTTTGTTGCTTTAATGGAAAACAGTTTCGATCATTTACTCAACTAAAAACCGAATAGAAATGAAGTTCAAGACAAAAGTTTTAAAATGCAGTCAACACTTCTGGAGGTAACATGTATTTTCAGCGCTCGTCATTTGTTTTCACATGACCTTTCACCTCCAGTTGCAAAAAGCAGAAGGTTTTTGAGATACGTATAAGTTTAGTCCAAACAATATTTCTTTAGACATTTTTTTTGTAAAATAATAATTGATACTTTATAACATGACAGTTTGCCTTGATGAAATTATAGGCAAAGACTTTCTACTCAAGAAAGAGGACGTTATTCCTATGGAAAGGATCATTCCAAAACTTATTTGGCAATAACTCATTATATGGCACCAAAACGATTGGCAATATCTTAATTCCATAAGTGAAGCGTTGGTTCTTATGTGGCACTGACCAAGGTGTCGAATAAGCAATAATTCGAATTAAGCCATTACGTCGCAATCATTTTTGTGCAGTCATTGCCACATTATAGTTTTAGTCAAATCAATGTTCGTTTTGGCGTTCTATAAATTCCAGTGTTGTAACTCAAGTAGCTTCTCTTTGCTTACACATATTTTTGAGATACGTTGCGCAAAAGCACTCGCACTTAAGCACGACAGCATTTATGCCCACCACCAAGTGCCTTTGTTTTATTGTTTCCTTTTGCCTTTGCCTTCAACACCATAAATATGGGACTTTTTATACAGATCGCATAAAAATACCCTTTGGATTTACCTAGAAATGGGTAGTTATCAGTAATTGAGGCGATATCTACGGTTTATTTCATTACATAGTCCCGATATGGCGTTCTTTCGGATATATTTTAGCGGTTCCCGATATCAGGAAGTGTGGTATCGTTTGACGACGATGATGACGGTGGATAAACATGTGAATCAGCCTGCGGGTCCAAACCTTCCAACCATGCCGCGATCCTCCGCTCAGAGGATAGAGGGGCCTTTCGGTACTCCGGCAAATTTTCCTCCTCTTTGTCAATCCCTTCTTCTCCGCCTACCTCAGCAATTCCGATACCTACGCTGTGTCTCTTTACCTTCCCAGTGAAGTGGGTGGTCCCACGTATCGTGGCTCTCGAGTTTGCTCTCGAGTGTGAAATCTCACCAGTTTCATGGTCGAGAATCGTTTCAACTCTCACAGTGCGAAGCTCTTCTGGGTTCTCCTCTGTGACCACTTGGAGCCCCGACAAGGCTGGAGTCAAACCAAGCGAGTCGTCGGAATGATCTGTAATAAAATCGACAAATCAAGACAACCGTTAAGTGTCGGCCTGGTTGGTCGAATCGAACGGGAACATATCCTATTGCTTGACTAGAGACGGTAGTGGGATATACCAAGGAAACTGAAACAATGAGCTTTTTTTTGAAACAAAGTGATGAGCAAAGGAAGTTTTCTTCCCTTTTCAATTTGCATATTTTTCCCACGATGGGCATAACAACTTAGATTTAGGTGCAAAAAAAAAAAAAAAAACAGCACCTTGAAGAGAACATTGGCATTTGGTATCATTGACCATGTCACTGTTTGCAACTTGAGTGGGAACGAGGCATGAGGCTAAGAGGTTCCATGGTAACCGGATATACCACACTCACCATTTCTTCTTTTAGTGTGTTATGAAAACAGGATTTTTGTCGGCTTCAATTCATCTTGTTGATAACTCATGATATTGATGTTTGAAGAAAGATTTCAAATGTTACGTTTCACGCCGTTAAATTACTTCATACGGCTCTCTGAAACTGAGTTGCGTATTAGACCTTGAAAACGTCTGAAACAGCTTTTATGTATCTCACGTAAAATTGGTCCTATTAGCGGTTACTTTATTGTGATGTGAATTCGGCCAATGGAAGAATATCATTCGTATGCAGGCCCGTACAGTATCAGGGGGGGGGGGGGGGGGTTCAGGGGATTTGGACGAACCCTGCCACAAGATTTAGTAAAAAGTTCCATCTGTGGTAAAATCACCCCACCCCCTAGAGAAAAAGCTGCATACGGGCCTCGTGGGGGAACAGTTGACGTAGTAGCAGTCATGATATACTCAAAGAAAGATGCTGAGATTTACGTCCCCACGTTTTGCCAAAATAGTAACAATCTTGACCATATTTTGGAAATTTTTTACGACGATTTCATTTTTTATTATCTTGAGATTCAATTTTTCTCTCCTAGAAAACTTTGCGGTGACTTATACATTGGACCAGAAATGTCATGGTATCTGGTCTCTTACTTGTACTTATACAGGATTGAACATTATAAGGCATGATACATTACAAATATTGTGAACCACACTTATCAATGTCGTTCTCATCAAAAAGTCCCCTTCTCTTTACCCCACCCACAACTCACAAGCAGACTCTCATACCGCACATTTTGTCCGAATCACCTTATACTAAATCATATTCTTTCCATGATGTACTTTAAATTTAATATGACCCAGATTTAATGGTAATGCACTGACATACCAGATGCGCTGGGAACACTCTCCTGCGGTCGCATGTTGATGGTAGCTTGTAGATGCAGCTGTTCCCTGAAATCTCCCGAGTGAAGGCTTTCCGACCTGGCCAAAGATAGAAGTCCCCTTCTGTCTGAAGTCGTTTCGTTCAAGCTCGATGAAAGGGAGAAGGAACGGCCCACTCTTGGTGATCCAGCAGGGGTCGCTGGTCTCCCGGACGATGGCTCCTGGACCAATTGATCGATTCTCCTTTGCAAGAGGGGTGATCCATCCAGCGAAATAGATCTTGCTAGGCACCGTCTTAAAGACGCTGGAGACGAACAATCGCCAGCCACATTCCTCGGGGTAACAGGAGGGCTTGGCGGGGTCACGTCACTGAGAGAAAGGGGACCACAGCCATCTTTATTGTTGTTGTTCAAGAAAGTCTTCAAGTCGGTTGGGATCTTAAATTTTCGTCTACTTCGTGCAGGACTGTTGTGGGTACCGTTATTGGTTACTCCTTGATGGGGATGCAACGATGGAACAGAGTCCGTACCCGGAGCGTATCTGTCAGACTTGTCAATTTTAGAGGGCGCACCCACCAATGGCGGTAACTCTTTCGACTTTTGACGAGCCAGTCGCCTCCCGGACAGAGTCGTTCTCAAACCGTTTAATATATCTTTTGATTCTTTATGATCCGTGATCGGATTCACTTCTGACGTCATACTGGTGTCATTACAGTATGATAACATTGTAACACATCTTAATCTTAAGTGACGGCAAGCGATGCATGCGACTTTTTTTCGTTTTTCGACTGCTGTTGGGGTTGTACATAACTTCTCCTGGTTGGATTGAATTTACACTTCGTTAAACTTCCTGACACTAATGATTCCAGGTGGCTGGAGTATCTGGAAATAAAGGCGGATAATGATGATTTTAGCGGAAATATGAAAGGAAGAGAAGAATATACCCGACGTTGATTCTGCTGTCAGCCAGTGGAGCAATGGAACCGCAACCCTTTCAGCCTTTGGAAAGTGGTTAGGTTCTAGACTGGGGATACACTCACGTCTGTTGGATGCGGATGCTGTATGCACGGGGCAGGCTTATGAAGGGTACATGGAAGAACCTTAGGAGCGATCAATACACGCCTACCTCATTACCCTCTGAGCACTTCTCCAAAGGAGAACTGGGGGAATCTTGTTGGTGCTCATAACTCTGGTTTGGGGTTCCATGATGAGCCATGGGGCTTCGTGATCCACAAACGTTAAAGTGTTAAGCTGTTTGTCTGTTTGTAAACCTCTTACATCTAAATTTTTCTTTTGATATCTATACGCACCATACATACCCTTATACAGTTTGTACAACATGAAATAGTACCTGACTGATTTAATGGATGAAATCAATGAAACAATACCTGTGGTGTAATTATGACTACTTCCACTGCCATAAAACGCCCTGTCCTCTTTAATTTTGACAGTAATAAAAAATATTAACTTCGGGTTTGAAGCTGAATGACCAATTTGCAAAAAAGTGTCTGTTTTTCCTTCTAAACCTCGGTTACAAACCTTACTGCTCCTTGTACAGTAGCAGTACAGTTTGCTTTGTTATGATAGACTGTGTTAATATGCACACAGTGCGCTTCCAATAATTACAAATTCTATTGAATTAGAAAGATCAATGATGATTACAAATATTAACATCCTGGGCTGAAATTTTGTACTCATGAGTACATTTACGATTACGAGTACAAAATCCTGAGTACTAGTACGAGCACAGGGGCCCGAGTACTTGATTTTCAAATCCTCTCAGTGCGAGTCCAACTGAGCCATGAGTACAAATACGAGTACAGAAAAATGTGCTCTAGTACGAGAACGAGTACGGAATCGAGTACCACAAGTCTGGTTTCGAGTGACATACCGTCTCATTTTCACGATCCTAAAGAAAAAAACCGTCCTACTTCCACAGCCTCGACTAACCGTTTCGGAATTTTCACAGTTCTGACATATACCGTCCTATTGCCACAGTTGTTATGAACCGTCATATTTCCTCAGTTTGGACATATATTTCCACAGTTCTGGTATAATACAGTCCTGTTTCTACACTTCTAGAATGACCGGTCCTATTTTCGCAGTTTAGATCTACTGTCCAGTTTCCCCACAGGGATATATCACTCCATCTTCCATGTTTCACATATATACAGGCAGAGCCTACCGACCATTTTCACATATCATAAGCCTAAAATCCGGTTGTGGATGTGACGGTTTTGAAATTCGCCCATTTGTGAAATCCAGGATGAAAGTCATCACCATCTTCAGCAAAAAAAAAAATGCATGCGAGGAATAATTCCGAAGGGAGTCACTTTCCACGTTTATTTAAACCATACATAAACACTGGCAGTACTGTTTCTTGCTTAGCAAGTGACGGGTTCTCTACTACCACTTTATGTAACTGCATTTTTTTTTTTTTTGCAAGTACGATCATCATCCTATTTTACCATCCGTTTTCAGTCGGCAAAATAGGGAATTTGTCCAGTCTCTTGAAGTAAATTAAAGGGAAATGTTGCGGTTGTTTCACAGAAAAAGAAATCTTAGTTTTGAAACTAATTTGGCCTATTGATAGAACACAGAATGATGAGAACATGCACGTAAAGGAGGAACTTCTTCGAAAAATAAGTTTCTGACTGATGAAAGTTCACGTACTTGTTACTCAGAATAATTTGTTCACCCACTACTCTTCCAAAACCGTACTGTAAGTAAGCCATCTTCTCATCTCATATACCACGCATGTTTTGAGGAGACAGAGCGATCGGTGATGCTTATCCGTGGCACTATGGTTTAACAATGATGAAGCTACTTTTTTTTTCTCATATATGCCATGCCGGGCAGCGCATTTTAAAACATAATATTTGCCTTTAATGGTAATTGAGAGAGCAATTAAAAAGCACAGAGGCACACGTCATCCTTCAAGACTATTCAAACCGATATCGTAACTGGACGAATTTACTGATTACTCATGATTGTTCATAAATATTTTTATGACATAAACGAAATTTCTTTATTTAGTGTGATGATTCCACGTAACAACACAGGAATGCCAAAAATAATCAGTCCAACATTGATTAGCATGCATGCACGTACCACTTTCAGCTCTGTTATGTCACTGCGTGGCTGAATTAAAGCGATGCCATTGCAAATGTAAAATTAGGTTTTATACTCACAAAGTTTTACAACCGAGGAATCTCGTATGTCCCTTCAGATCGGTTTGAGTTCAAGTTCATCCACTCATGGCAATTAATATCTCGCATTACATTATCAAAATTCAAAACAGTGTTTTGAGTGGACAACGGGCTGCTTTTCTTCCTTTAGGGAGAAATTGTGAAACGTTTGTACTCGTGCAGGACCGATTCTGTATGGAGGAGGTCACAGAGAACTAACTTGTATGGATCAAATTGTTTCCACTAGTTTAGTCTGTGCATGTGCCACTGATTGTGTTTCTTTCTTTTCAGTGTATTATTGTTATAGTACTATAGGCTACTTGAGCAGCAACTGACAAAGGCACCATAACTCTGGAGGACTATCTCACAGATTACAAGACTCTTCTTTGAAACTCTTCAAAGGACGAGAAAATTGATTTTCGTTCACGGTCCCCCCTATCGAACAATCAAAGTGTATCCAAGCGTGTTTCTATCCCCTCACTAGTGACGTGTACCGTACCTAAACGTTATCTTTAATTATCGAACGGTCATTGTGACAAACCTCATACGGTATTCGACGAAATGAATGGCCCTCTTCCCAGTGTTATGTTTACCAGCTCGTTGAAGTGAGACAGACATGATAGTCTCTCACGTCACGTCTGGCCTTGTTTTTAGTAAGTGGATTGTCGAGGATGCACAATTTAAAGCCTTATCCCCATCCCCCTCCCCCCCCCCCCAAAAAAATAGGAAAATAGAAAAAAAGGTACTGAGGAAAATAGAATCGAGACTTTCATGTTGACAGGCTCAAGTTCGTCGACGTTACTACCATGCATTTGGTCAATTTTGATTCTTTTTTTTCTTTTTTTGTATTTGGCAACAGTAAAATAAATGGCACAGTCACAATTTCTTATTCCAATTAGTGGCTGGTATAAGGAAAGGGTTTATCTCTCTTCGATTCAAGTACCCCACACCTTCCAAAATTTGAATAAACATTTTCTCATAATGGAGAGCTAGCTTGATCCAAAACGATGTCGGGGACAAATTGTTAAAATATGGATCATGTTTTTTTTTGGTACAACATTTATTTCAGTCTCTTTGAAAACATTCACAAAACGATAATTGAAATGGAAAATATATACAGAATATGAAAAAGAAAAAAAACACTGTATCCATGAAATCCATCTATGAATAAAACTTAGAGTCATTGACTTGCTAGAGAGTGAACTTACACGGCGGAAAATACAGTCACCTCATTAGTAGTAGAATAGTCCTTTATCCTAATTCCGATGGCTCTTTTGAATCACGTGACAATATTTGTTACTGTATTGCTAAATTGATGCAATTTATTTGTTTACTTTGAATATGCAATAGTTTGAAGTTTCCTGAAATGACACTTGTATAAGGTATCTAAGAGGGGATCTGTAAGATTTAGCAGAAAAAATATAAAAAAAATTGCTTCAAAATAAAGTTTGGGGGACTGCTAACTCCCTTTTAGAACTGCTCTCTGTCTTGCTGGTGTAATCTACTGTTTCACTTTTAAGAGTTAAGTCGAGTGCAGTGCCATGAGGTTAGGGTGAACCGGTGGCGAACTCGATGTGATCTCCCCAAGTCAGTTCGAAGTTACACCTGTCTATGTTCACCAGGTAGGTAGAAAACATTGTGCGAACTTGTATGACTGACCATTTGCTCGACAAAAACTAAAATACGTGTCACTAGCCCACTTTACATCCCTTTGAGTTCCCCGTTGGAACTTGGTGGGGTGAGTGGGTTTTTGATGGGTCGCCTTATGGTAGACAATGACCATGGGCTGCTGTGCTAATCAATCGAGGATTGTGGAGAAAAAAATCTGTCTCTTTGAGTGTAGGTTTCCGCTAACCCGCAGTGACAGTATAGCTAGGATCAGATTTCAGACCTAATGCACGATGCCAGGGTATAAAATTATAGTTGCGTCTGCTCTACCAATATGAGGTCATATGAAGGTCATATGAGGTCATATAAAGGTCAAAGGTGACGAAAACAAAGTACTACTGGCTTTATCTCCTTGTCTGAGTGCTTGGGTGCTTTGAGAAACAAACAGTGGCATCACAAACTAGGGTTGCTTGCACTTGCAGAGGGTGTGGGGGGGAGGTCAATACATTCGACTTCTGGACCATAGACATGGCAAGAACTTTGTTTCTAGAGGTGAAGGGGCCCTCGCGTAATATGATAGCGTATGACATACAGTATGCCTCTGCAGCAGTGGCGCATCCAGAATATTTTCACTAGGTGTGGACTGCGAACTGTGGGAAGATCAAGAGGAGCGCCATTATGACTTAACGCGGGGCGTATCAGGAAGTTTGTGAGTAAAAATACCCCCTAGATTGTCGAAATCAGTCGCTTCTCAGGATCAGAAAGTAAGATCCTAAAAATGGTATTGTCAGTATTTGTACATTTCCCGATGAAGACTGAAATACTTGATTGAATTCTGAAGGCTGACCAGGGGCAGCGCCATTGTCATTCCCCATGGATGTGGACGACGCACTGCGGACTGCGCTGTCCTTTACCTTCTCTACTACTTTTTCACGGCGCACGGTATCGTTTTCTTCTATTTTTTATCTTTTCATTTTTTTCTTTTTCGTCTAACGCATATTACGCCTCTGGCAGCCAATACCAATCATCTGAAACAAACAAGCTAAACGTTTTTAAGCGAGATCACATATCTAATAGTCATCATGAACTGGTGTATCAAGGACATGCCGGAATACGTAATACGTCTCAAAAGTATGAGGAACCCTTGACAGATTTATTTTGAGGCAGGAATGTTTAAACTTACACGGAACTAGACTGACATGTGATGGCCAACTGTTTGCTGAATAATGCGAAATGACGCTTTCCATTTTCCATCCGATAGCAAGGTAGGTGGTAGACTTTGCAAAGTCTTTCTCGGCGAATGAATTCCCCTCCTTTGATACATTCCTCACAATTTGAGCTGCAGCCTACTTATACCCAACCGAGGATTTTTACTCATCTAGTAATCGCTTTTCCCTGTGATGGCCGTCCGCCGGAGGGCAGCGATCAATGAGGGGAGTAAACACTCTTCCAGAATAGCGGTACAGTAAATATATAGATGTTCCTTCAGAGGTACCAAGATTACAGAAACTTTCCAGCCTAAGCAGACTCTGCAGAGTCTCGGCAGGTGGACACTTTGATCTACTATCTCTTTGGAAATGAAAGATTTTTTAGGTATTATGTACGATACTCAAAAAACAAATACAATCGCAGAGAGAATGTTATTTCCAACGTCTCCAACCGTGTCTTTGTGAGTGCCTGACTCATTTAATTAATCAATTCGACATTTTTCAATCGATATTTGCAGATGGCAACACAAGTTTTCCATACCACCAAAATTACGAAGTTTAATTGACACAATCGCTTATAATCAACAATTTAGGATACAGCGATTTACTGTACACTTTGTAGCCATATATACTGCATCTAACCTATATACATACGAGTAGACGTGGGTGGTTGCCAACTTAACTGCCATCGTTTTCAGTCGAGTAAATAGTCCTGTCGCGTACGTTCATATGTGGACGGAACTGATTTGTCTATATTTGCCGAGTATCTGACTCATTTACGAAATTTAAAGGTGCAAAACTGATATCAGTGGATAGGAGGTAACATTTTCATTCTACTTAAATAATAACTGAGTGGTTTTACAAGGTCTCGATGTATTAATAGATTATTTTACAAGGTGTTGGAAACACATTTACAGAAATTTCATTTTCATTTCAAATTCCTACTTTTACACATGCTTGCTCGCCGAAGTAGTCATAAACAGTAGTTTTTTACATGTTTTAGCAAATAGTTTTCATGGTTTTGATAGTTTCTAAATGTTGAGATATTATGCTTGAAAAATCACCGCTTTTAGTTGGCAGTAGCGTTGACGTCACGAAACGTCATGCATGCATAAAATGTAAGAGAAGGAAGCTCTTTTTGTGTAGTTGCGGATAGAATGACTGGGACCGCAACTTGCAAACTCGGAAGTGGCTATGAACCTTATTCTAAAGTTGGTCTCCAGTCGGACTTAAAATGTGACTGCCGTATTATCACCCCATGTTGTTTCACTCCTAAACAGGCGTAACGATAGATTAGCTGTGCTCGTTATTGCATCTGAGTCTAAGCCTGTGTTACTTTTATATTGTATAGTACGTGGTGCTTTGAATACTAGAATTTCAGGTCCCCACCCCTCTCCCCGAAATGAAGTACAATTGAAAATATTATATTATTATGCCGTGAATTTATTAGTAGTAGTTACATCTACATTATTTGAATTACTTGATAATAATACCAATAATACCAAAAATAAAAAGAGTAATGTTATTTATGAAACGCTCCCAATAGAACTGAAAGCGTTTTACAATGAAAGGCTAAAACAAAATATAACGTTGGCTACACAATATTGAAGAGAACTTACATGTAAAATCTAAAACTAGAAACACAGTAAAGTCTCAAAAGCATCATACAAGAGCAGTTACTTAAACAATTAACAGAATTTAAACATTTAAAAGGGTAAGTTCCAAATTCTTTTTAAAACGATTAAGATTAGTTGAAGAACGCGCATCAGCTGTTACTTTCTTTTAGAGATTTTTCAAATTAAAACTGCCTTTCTTCATGTACGGTAGTCGAAGAACCCAGTGCATACTCATGTGTGTCACGACTATTACCGGTATGGTAATTGCAGGAGGCGGGGGTGAGAGGAGGTTCACTGCTAAACAAGAGATGTTTGATAAGTTAATTGGAATTTTATGTCATCAGTGTCTGTGTCAGACCACTGACCTCAGGCCATCACTCGGTCAGCCACTTAGTGGTAGGTTTAACGGCCTCAACGCTAGATTAGTTTCCGAAATAGGCCCTTGCACACAACGGTTCTGTGACCGTAGCAAGATCGATCCCCATCCAGTATGGACAAAATCCACGAACATCTTTCTGCTGTGATACATGTACACTTTGCTTTCTAATGATGATCCTCGTGATGGGTGCGTGTGCAATGTACTAAATGTAATGGACGTTGCGCGTAATGGATCATTTGATGTGAATAAAATATGTGCAACGATCTTTGAATGGACCACGCACACAGAAAGACTATATTTTCCATGAAATGTAACGTGACTCAGCAAAAGGTAGAGAAAAACCCATAAATGGATGTAGTTTAATCCTTCAAATCGTGTTAGAAACAGGGCGACACCTACATCAGCAAATCACCAGGGATGTGGACTACAACCAAAAATGAAATTGCCTATCTGTTCACAGACAACACTTTGGTCTCTTCCAATTCAACTTCCGCATGATGTTGAATGATGACGTTACGTTAATACTGCGTAATTACAGTAGGCCTAAGTTGTAACCAGGCAGCTGTTGTAACAAACGGAATGGTTTGTAGTTGAGCATACCACCTATAGATCTGAGTCCACTAGAGTCATCACTATTTCCCAAAGTTCGGTGAGGGTTCAGCCACACAGATTTCTGGCAGTGTGCACATTGCCAGGTGTCGATTTCGGTGGTTTGAGGCACCTGCATGAGCAAATTCTTGCTATTGTAGGGCCGTATATTGGTTTCCTTCGTTACCCGAACCAGGGAGCTGTTATTTAGATGGAGTCAGTACCCTTTGAAGTGATGTTCGTACCGCCAAGGTCACACCGTAATCCGTTCTTTGTATAGTACCTGAAATTTCTAAGGACTTACACCGGATTAGGGAGATAAACACAATAACAGCTCTGTCTTCTGCTACGGCAACAGAACTTCACTTTGACTTTCCCTACTGCTACAACATTGCCAGTCGTCACGGAAATAAATGCCTTTTTCGACCTTTCGACGCTCGTCGACTCGTATGACCATGCAATATTTGGTTTGTTTATCAAACCATAAACAAGAATCGTTATCTCGCCATTTCTGGAAACTTGAGGAAACTTCTCTGCTATTTGTAAAAAGCATAGACTTTTGCCCCTGTAGCTCATTTGCATGTGCTAACTTCTAAAGGAACGGGCTAAAGGTAATCATTTTATTTCAATTAAACAGTCTTTTCGAGTTGCATGCCATCTGCTCTTTAAGGGTTGGCGGTACAAACCTATATATCAAAGCATTGTTCGGAGCGATCTGCTTGTTCAAGAATTAGCTGACGTTAATGACGGTGCAAGGTAAATTGTATTGAACTGCTAACGTCGAATAAAGGAGAGCAATACCTTTGAGCTAATTGCACAGCTTATCATCACTCAATTGAGGGGATCTTAAAGTATAAGCATTCCGTACTCTCTCCATCTAAGTAACAGCTCCCTGCCCGAACCTTCCGCCCACACCGTGACATACCTTCTACCTTCCCTTCAAACGTTTGATTTCCAAATTGCTGACATCCAGCTGAGTGCGTTGACCGTCCGAACGTATTCTTGTGGGAGAAACGATTTTAATCCCTCACAGACAATATCCGAGAGAATGCCAACACTCCAAAACCATGCCCGGATTTTGCAACATTTTCTTCCATTGTAATGTTGTTGATGTCTCTTGCCACTTATTTCTAGGCCAGCAGAAGATGAGCTCTCCGAGCTGAAACTCTCTTCGAAATATATCCTTGTCCGAGAAGATCACCCACAGACTTGGTTCCAAGCGATTTGAGTCAGGGAGGTTAAACAAAAACGATTGTTTAAAGATCGGATTGGTTGTCAGCCATTTCCGGTTGGAGACTTCTTGCGAGATTATCGCGCCTTTTCCGTCAGTCAAGATCACTTTGACGTATGGAGCTATTAATAACAAAGAGAGAGAAAGAGAGGTGGAGAAAAAAAAATCAAGAGAACGTCCAAAGAGATGCAATCCACTGGCTGCGGAGTGGGGGAGGGGCGGTAACTTGGTGGCTCTGACCATCCAATGAAAAAAGCGAGAGGGCTTGCCCCACGCAGTCCCCCCCCCCCCATATTTTTTTTTCTTTCCGCCGCACCTGATTGCAATATCGAAAAAAGGGAATATGTTTTAAAAAGTAAAAACAAACAAAACAGTGACATAGTATAGTGAGAATTGGACTGGGGTCACTCACTTGATTGTTCAGTTAATATCTGCACCATTAACAAATATTATATCAAGCGTTAGAGCAGGTCGTAGTCACTTTTTACTTCCTTTTCGTTGCTCATTTAATTATTGACACTATGTCACAAATGTCGGAATGAACGCCTCCCAGAGTCCCCCCCCCCCAAAAAAAAAAAATCCTGGCCTCGCCTTCTCAATCAAAGAACAAACATTACCACTGGCTTCAACATTTTGTATTCTTATGATGCTGAGTAGCAACACCTTGCGCCCCCCCCCCCCCCTCCTGCTCAACACATGTCTATGTACAGCCGTTCTGTTTTATCTACATCCTCATTTCATATTTTTGTTAGTCTTTGGTATTAAAGATGTGGAGAGATTTATCGATTCGAAATACTCATCAGCCTTATTTTTGTATAAATCAACCAGAGACATAGTGCACGTTGAGACTGAATTTTCTTAAATTTCTCAATTTTCTTGAAAACTATTTAAGGAAAAGATGATATGATAATAACCACGACTTTAAGACGCTTACCAATCAACTGCCATCTGGATCTACGGAGTCCTTTGGACTTCACGACGGTTATTATCAGTTTTCGACTGTCAATGTTGTATCTCATCGATATCAGTGCACTTCCGTGATTCTAAAATTTAAAAAAAAATAAATAAAATAAATACATAAATGTAACGCCATTTATTCAATCAAAAATTAATTAAAGTATCTATTCTTACTTGCGTTTGCGTTTGTGTCGAGTTCACGCAATGTCGACACTGTCATTGGCATTATTGATGACACTGACATTGGCACTACCTTTGATGCTATCGCTTTTGCCATCGTTGAAAAATTGTCATCGACACTGTTGTTGGCACTATCGTTGACGCTATCACAGAAACTTTCGTTGTAACTATCGTTGACAGAATCACTATCACTGACGCTTTCTTTGACACTATCCTTTACACACTATCGTTGATAAGCTCGCTGACTACGCTGACGCTGACATTATACCATTGGCACTATATATCGTTGAAACGGTCGTTGACAATATCACCATCGCTGAAGCTATTCTTGACACCATCTTTGACACGCCCCTTGGCTCTATCGTTGACATTACCTTTGTATACCTTTTCGGTTTGTATCCTCTATTGCCATTGGCGTAAGGCTATCATTAAGGTATGGCTGTAATTTGTGGTATAACGAATAGTAATTAATTAACCAATAACAGGAGATCTGATTCCAGTTCGTTTTATGTTTGTTTGTTTGTTTTATATTTTGGTGATCTGTTTCCTTCTCACCGGTTAAAAATTCAATTTCATCTTCACACCACTGCGACCAAATCCATAGTTTTGTTTTCTAAGGTTCAACATTCGTGTCTCTAGAAATGTGTATCATACCTGATAGACCTGACAAAGTTAGCTTGTGGTCAGAGGCATTAGGATAGTTTAGGGGATAGCTACAAGTCGACAGACTTATAAAAATGCATGATATCATGTAATGGATTGGCTGCTCACGCTGCAACTCAACTCACTGACCTCAGGATAATCAACGGCGGAGTATTGAAACTAATGAATTCATGATGCTTCTTCTTTTAAAAAAAGTTGAATTTACCTTTAAATAACCTATAATAAACCAGCAGGCTCTTGGCATCCAGCGTCACTTTGTGACGCCACTATTTCGAGCCTTGAATGTCAGCAAAAAATGATCGTGTGAACACTATAGGCCCACTGCATATTAGGAAGAGAATTCCAAACTGTCCATTAAATTGAGGCCCAAATGCTGCAGACAACTGACATTATTTCTCTTCCATTTTATCTCAAAGCAATCGAATGGCGAAACTTAAAGATTTACCTTAGTAAAGTGGAACACCTCTTCGGTGGACTTACTTTCTGCAGCCACTCCTCCGGTATTGAACACAATGTCAGCATATTTATGAAAGGAGGGGGTGGTGATGATAATTACTGTGCAACATAAAATTAGAGAATTGTTTATTTTTAATGAGTGTAAACTACCTTTCCTAGGGTGCATGAAGTGATAAGTTCTAGCTAAGAGATTTTACTTTTCTCTCAGATTGAAACTGTGCTCATTAGTTTTACTAGCGTTACTGTTAACCCGTGGATCGTATTGTTTGATCAAAGTTAAGCCCACTTATAAGTTTTTTTTTATTCTTTTTTCATATAAGTTTTTCTTAACTTCTTCTCTCTCCTTTTCCTTCCCGTGTTTCTGTTTTCTATGATCGTTAATTGTTTCTTTTATTTTGACTTTTCATGTTGATTTTGTAACCTCATGTTTTGTATTGTTGATATGGAAATAAAGTGAACAAACTGAACAAACTTAAAAGTGATGAGCTCTGTGACTTGTAGTGTATATAGATATTTTCACCCTCTTTTAAGTTGACTGAGTCAGCTCAGCGTTGCAATGCTTGTAGACAATTCGTTCGGAGAGGGGATTCTCTCCTGATCAAGAGGGGGAAGACCCGCAGTTTTAAAGAGTGATGCAGGACTTTGACCATCTGCAACTGACTTATATCAGCCACCTTCAAGATCTCCCTTCTTTGCTCGCTTTGTAAAACCATTGAGACACTTTTAACGTTTGGAAACGTTTTCATTGGAAAGATACAGATAGCAAGAAATGCAAATGTTCTATCATTCTCGATGCAGTCATGAGTATTGTTGTTCTTTTTAATACATGTTAAAGCAGAAAAAAAAATTAAAGATGACAAATCAAGTTTCCTTACCCCTGAGTTTGCCAAGATTGCCTGGTTGGCAAATGGGCATACATCTTGACTACACACATTGATCTCCGAGTCACCCAAATGGTATCCTTTCTTGCAAACGCCGACTTCCTTCTTGGAACAAGAAAATGTTAATCTACCATGTAGTAGTTCCTCCGGGGTAACTTGGTCGATTACGAGCCCGTTGGCCACCTTCCAACCCCCGCCAAGACTTTCGGATCTACCAGAAACAGTTTTGGCTACTTTATCTTCTTGTCTCGTTAAAAGTTTGATCTTCGTGATAATGTTCGTTCTGCGCTTTTCTCCGGAAGGAGATACGGCCATTGGTTCAATTTTTCTCATCGCTAGACTTACTTGTTTGTCACAAACGTCATAGTGGAAAGTAAACCGGATTCGATGGACCGTAGATACCACTCGATCAAGCTCCTCTTCTTTATCCGCTCCTTCGGCTTCCGATATGTCATCTACATCTTCAAGGGAGAGAACGGGGTCCACTTCGTTTATCGGAGGCATATCGGAGAAGGAAAGTGTTTTGGTATCACAATCGAATGAATCGTAGGAATTTCTGATGGGACTTGAAGGAGTCCCTAAATGACTGCTCCTTGTCGAATCCTTACGCTCTGTCATCATCGAACTCCTATGCTCTTTAAAGGCATCTTCACCAGACCACGAGAAGGAGAGCTGCTCCGACGTGGATTTTCGGTTGGACACTACCGATGATGTGCTCCCAAATTTCCAACGGGAGGGGGAAATTACGTTTTTTTCAAGTACAGATTTTGATCTGGGCCTTGAAGGTATCGTAAACGATGGTATATTACCGTTTAGAAGCGCTGGAGGACTGTTGGTGTTAAACCTCGACAGAGAAGTTGTGCGATATTTTAAACTTTGCGTATGACGTTCGTCCAAACTTGACGAAGCCATTTTGAAGATCGACATGATGTCTTCACTTTTTGATGCTGGTTATTTGTCTACTGGCTAACAGAATGGTTTCTATGGAAATTCCATGTATGGTAAAGATTACGCAAAATGGACTGAACTTCATTGGTCACTCATAAAATTAAAAAAAAAAAGAAGAAGAAACGAGTGTAAGGTTTCATATTAGTTACCGATAAACCTTGCAAAACAAGAACAATTAGGTATAAATATACTTGTTTGTTTTTATTGTGAGGGGGCACTTGTTTTCTTTCATTGTAAGGATTCAGGTAAACCTAAAACTTTGCCGTAACGACCTTGAAGATGTAAGTTCTATATTTGTGATTGAACTGAGATTTAGGGCCGTTGCTCTACAGGGACAGGGGTACCTCCAAAAAGTTAAGGTTGTTTCGAAGAGTGCTCCATTACGTTCTAGTTAATAAAAGTTACTTCATGAAGTATATTTAAGACGATTGCCCTTGCCTACAGGGCTTCATTGCTTAACAAGAGACTACTCACAGGGATTTTTTTTGGCTTTAATCCAGGACATACGTGGGTAGCTTCAAAGCTCATTAATCTTACACAATTGTTTTTGTCAGATTTTATGTCTACTGAGGTACTTTCTGACTTACTTTGTCACTGGCAGATTATTTTTGGGGCACAAATCTGTTAAGGAGATATGCCCATACCCAAGTTAGAAGACGAAAATGCAAAAACTTACGTGAGATGAACATCACAGCTATATAAACAATCCATTTAGAATTAAGCATGCAGACATAGGCGTCAATATGTGGTGGGAGTGGGGGAGATGTATGTGGGGCTGGATTTCTTTAGGAATTTAGAACGTTATAGTAACAGTTGCGCTCCTAGGATTATTCGACAAAAACGAGGGGCAGGCCGGCGAGGGATATGATGGATCCGGAATTTTGGTCCCCTCCTAGGGTGAAAATATTTTTTTCCTGGCAATCAATTTTCCAAATTGTAATTAATCCAGATTTTGCTCATTTAACTCTTATCATCGATGGTTACACAAAGGAGCGGACAGAAAGTTTCCCAGTGAGCTCCCTTTGATACATCATTCGAGCGGGAGCGGCCACCAGTTGGCGGGGAGTGTCCTACGAGATACTTTCTGACAACGATACTTGTCAGATCGCAAAAAATGGCAATTCGTGGGCCCATTTTCAGATGCCTCTCAAGTCGGGACGTCGCCATGTCTAATGATTCTTTGGCAGATATCGCCATACGTCTATGATGACGGTATATCAGGCGCGTGTCCATCACTTTCAGCAGGATTGTCATGTAATGCTGCGCCCATCAAGAGTGCAGGACCTAAGATAGTTCAAATGAATTATCTTCATGCAGGCCTAAACGGAGCGCCCCCACAGGTCCGCGCGCAGCGTACTACGATTTGATTGTACAAACCCCCAGATAGCCAGGAACTTCACTTTCTTGGTGTTCTAAGCTGCATACACGGAGCCTTGAAATAAGCCTATCATGTCTGTAATTTCTCAGTTAGTTAGAAAGGCATGCTTTTAGAAAAAAATCGTAATAATTTGGAATGCTTTTATCTAGAATATTTGCACCTATTACATCGCGTTCGCTCGTTCGGAGCCCACGCGTTCACCTTCAAAAAAATGCCAAAGTCGGCACAAGCGAACATCTTACTGTCGCTTGCATATAGGCTAACTATCTAACCTTATTCGGTGCGCTACCATTGGTTGACGTCGAGCGTACCGGGAAATTTCGGTCGACAACACCACTCAGATCATTGCGGAAATGCATTCCCGAGCCCATTTTTACTTAATATGAATAAACCCCACCAATACCAGGGCTGTAGTCGAGTCCAACAAACTCGAGTCCAAGTTCGAGGTTCAAGTTCATAAGTTCAATACCGAGTCCAAGTCCAATTTCGACTGCTCGATTCCAAGTCCGAGCCAAGTGTTCTCGAGTCCGAGCTCAACATTCTACGACAAGTACAACATTCTCTGGTACTTAAAGAAATTGTCCACCATCGCTTCTCGTGACACCATTGCAGGCAAGTCAATGTTCTCATTGTCAGGAAATATCTCAAAGAATTCGGAAAATGAATGATTTTAGTAAATATTAGAGGTACGAGCCTGGTGCTAGAAATCAGTCGATTGTAACCTAGCATACCGACGAACCTTATCGCAAGCTGTGAGTTGCAGTACTGTTCTGATCTCTTTTTATGGTGATAAAACCTTAGTTTCACCAGGGAGTGGCATAGAACTACCTTTCAAAGCATTGTTCGAATCTATCTAATTGTTTAAGGATTATAGTTGACTTAAATGACATTGCTCTGTAAATGATATGGAACTGGTATCGACGAATAAAGGATAGAAATACCTTTGAGCTAATTAAACAGATTACCTTCGCTCGGTTTGGTGGGTCTTAAATTATTTGCATTAAATTAATGAAATTTTATGTCCATGACAATAACAGTTCGGTTTAATGAGCGAAAAGTATCTTACTGAATGTAGACATTCATGGGGTTTTCATAATCTCTGAACTAAAGAGTTTTTGCGTAACAAGACCTTGCCAGAAACACGAAGAGTGCAAAAACCGGAAAACAGTATTTGTCGGTTCTACGTCACACATTTTCAAGCTCGTGCTGAAGTCTAACTTTCAGAGCGTTATTCACGTTTAAGGAAGCTTCCTCTGGTAACATCATTATGTTTAACTGATAGAACGGTAAAGAATCTCTTATACATTGTGTTAGGTTTTCCTGTTAGTGGGGAATTCTTTTAACTTTCGGATTGTTAATCATTGAACATATCAAACAAAAAGTTTAATACGCTGCGACAAACTGATCAAAATAATTCACACTGAATGAAATTACATTGAATGAAAGTATACATGGTCGGAAGCTGATTAAAATATGCTCTCGACAGAACCGTGATTTTATAAGTCCTTGGCTCTCAGTGACCACATTGTTTAACATCAGGGCTGAACCAAATGAAATGAACTGAGTGACAGAAGAACTACGTCGACACAGGTACAGATACCTAGTTTCGGACACGAGGAATACATTATCAAGAGGATTGAAAAATTAAAGAGAAGCCCATTATCAGGCTAAGCGGAACAAAAGAGAAAAATGTTATTGGCGAAAGGGGGGGGGGGGGAGGTATGCTGGGTAACTGTAGGACTATCTAAGCGGAGCGTCACCATTGATTGGAGCCGATCCCTATGAAAAAGTTTTGGCTTTTCAAAACCACCAGATGGCAGAAGACCGCACTTTCCGGGAGCACTTGAGCTACATGTACCCATCCTTGAAATAAGGATATCCTGTTTGCAATTCCTTAATTCATATGAAAAGAAATCTGACAATTTTTGAGAAATCTCGATCTATTAAAATGGTAAAACATATCAGCTTGAGTTGATACAAGAATCATAATGAACGAAGTGTGCCCCTTTCATTTTTTTCTTTGAGTACCTGACAAATATTTTTTGTCGAAAACTTTGGCACACCGGCACCTAGAAATTGAACCTGGGTGAGATTGCTTGCCCGAATTATGCTTGTTACCAGTTAGAGGGATTACTGTTAAGGTTCCTAAATAAGTAAGTAGCATGAGGAACCTTAATTACTATCTTAGAGTAATGCCACCATTTCTTTCCACGAAACGTCCACCAGTCAAGAACATTATGGCTTTTCAAAACCTCCAGATGCTATAGACTGAGATATGAAAAATTCCAACCTTTAGATTGTGCGACTATCATAACACCTAGACTGAAATATGGAAAATTCAAATTTTATTTCAGGTTTTTTGGGAACTATGTCAATCACCAATTAAGTAACCTTAACAACAGTCTCGTGCAACCTTTGGCATCCTTGTATGTCATAAAATGTGCTGGACTGAGATATGAAAAGTGGCAAGGGGTATTTCAGATTTACCGACTATTGTCACTTCAGGATTGAATTTGAGAAATTTAAATGATTTTTCAGATTAATTAAGAAATTTTTCAATGACAAGGTAACCTTAGACACAATCTGGTGCAATATTCGGCATGTTGTATGCCATTTTATGTGCTAGACTAAAATATGAAACATTCCAACTGGTATTTCAGATTTTCCGATTATCGTCGCTCTGAATTTCTTTTTTTTTTTTTTGGTGGGGGGGGGGCAAAAACTACTACAATAAAGAATACTTTACTTACAAAAGACATATGATAAGTATTACTTAATTTGATACTGATAAATAGTCAAGATCAAAATGAACTTAGGAACCAAACAATTGGAAGGAAAGCTGAACTTAAGGCAAAGCGCCCATGCTACATCTTTTTCTTTCTTTTTTTTTGATGGGGTTATTTATTAAAGTAGCAAGAATTGTAAATCTTGATTCTGTAAAAGTAAAACTTTTAAGTTGAAATAGCAATGAACAGATTATGAGAAAATATGTTGTCTTTTTGATACACGAACGATGAATTAAACAAGATGGGTCATATACAGTTTAAACGCATGGTAGACGATAGGTACAGTTCAGCCAAAGCCTTACTGACGACCGAATTGTGTAATAAACAGGACTGCCGTGTAACGCAGTGATGAATTAGTGAATGTGAATCTCTACGACCAACCACTAAAAACCTGCAGCACGCCCCCTTTTGGTATCCAGCATATATTATGATGATTACATATTGATATCCATCAATAAATTGTACAACTGTGGAATTCTCTTCCCATCCCCTTTACACCATTCGTAGTGGAAGTTTAAATTTCCGAACCTATGTTTAAAAAAATAATAAATAAAAAAACATGTTAGATGAAACATCAGAGAGACTGGGAAGTGCCATTCCTGCGATCTGAGAGGCATTTTTATCCAAAATCTTTTCTTTGTAGGCTACGTACCAACCAGTGTGGCGCCTGGCGTAGATAGTATCATCACTGCCCCCCTCCCACCACTTCAGCCCTTTGCCACCCTTCAGGGCAAATGGAAAAAGATTAATTCACACATATAACAAATCAACGTTATACGAAAATATGGGCAAAGAAACCGAAAATTCTGTTTTCACTGAAATCAGAGAGTATACGGGATTGTGAAATAATATGAGAGCCTCATGGGAAGTAACGATTGCCGAGTATGTAGTCTCGCTAAGATCCTAGTGATCTAGTATCACACGCTCCGTGCTTCTTTTGTACAGAGCTGTCTGCGCCCTCCGCCGTTCCTCACTGATTTCTATGTCACATTGCGTGAGGAAGTACGAAAGAAGATAAAAGTTACAAACGTCTTGATAAAGACTTCCGAATATACCATGTTGAAAGCTAAAAGAACTATAGAAATGAACCGATGGATGGAAGCAAAAAGATCTAGAGTTCTTATTAAATTTGTGAGAAGGGACACGGAGACACAAAAATAACAATGCCCATGCCGGGCAATGGGTGGTGCCATGAGGGGCGCTGGACTAGCTCTCCTGCCCCACTTTTCAGATACTTCTTTTTTTATATTTGTCAGAAACTGTGTTTGTTATAAATTTCTGTTGGTGGTGGAGCGTGATACGCATTCCCAAAATTTTTCGAGTGTGGCATGCGGTTTCCTGGCCAGATACAAATTTTCACGCACTTGGGTATTGTATACCAGAGAACATGCTTCCTGCGGCGGTCTTACCACATGCCTGCGTAACAATTTCCGCGCGTCTTACGCGAGTTTCTTGTCGGTCCCTGACATTGTTTATTCCGTCCCCGAAGAGCCCGCCCCTTTGTTGTGTGTCTCATGCTATCCCCCCACTTTCCGGAACCCAGTGCCATCCATGCATATTCCCAGCGGTCCCATCCAACCTACCCCCTTCTGTACCTTTAAAAGCGCCACACAACCACAGACTTGAGAAAATAAAATAGCACATAAAACTGTGCTGCAATTTTATTTGCAGACTATATTTACACTCTTTTTCTGTTTCATATATTACATACAAATCTGTCCCTTTTTTTTTTTCATTTTGATATTAACATTTTTATTCTGATAATAACATTTTTAAGATGGATGCTTTTTACTGACACTAGCAAATTTGCATCATGACGACACTACGATCCCCCAACACCCACCTCTAAAAAGTAACAAACAATACTAACAACAAAAAAAAAAAGAAATACTGATGAAAGAAAAGAGCAAGCAAGTGTTCACATACAGCTAAATGTGGTTCACTTAGCCAGTCGAGCATTAGGAACAATCACTAATATATTTAAACGAGGAAAGAGGTATTACGAAAAGTAGACAAAAAAAAAAAGGGAAAAGAACACAGTGAAAATGGTTAGTGACTGTTGTAGGCATAAACGATTTCATTCAACTGTACATGATGAAATTTTCAAAATTCAGGTCAGTACTGTCCTCTAAATTCTAGGAACCCCACTTGGGGAAATAATTAGACATAAATAAAATCTGCTGTATGTAGCTTAAATAAAAAAATTCTTACTGCTGTAATCTCTGATTACATAATCCATGTTACATATGTAGAAATGACCTCTACTGCAATTGCCAAATATCTAGCAGGAACATTTCCTATGGCCTTAAATTACTGACCAAAATGAACCTACAGCTTTCAAATTCAACTGTACTGCTATTATAAGCTCTTTTACTTCCCCTTTGTAAGAGATTGGTAAAACATTTACGTTTCCTCGAATCTTACAAAAAATCAAAGAGTATGAGTACAAATTAATCCCCTCTCCAAAATGTGGGCAAAAATTCATGGAGTCAACAGGAAAACACATTGTGATTAAAGTTCCTTCGACAAACATGTCTTTCCCACGTCTAACAATATTCTTCTTGAAGAAAGGCAAATTGCTCTCCCCTTGCATATCACAATTTTCTGTCGCAACTTACAAACAAAGCTTTCCTTTTCAAGTGACACTGCCCCAAACTAACATGTCCATACCTGCCACTGCCAACGAGTATGGATGCTTGCTCATTGGTAAGGAAAGTTGAATTTGAGGGGAAAAACAACAGTCCCATAAATCTGTGCGCATGGTCTCATGTGCTTTCTTCGGAGTCGTGTCATTCCGCTCGAAAAAAAACTGGTCTTCCTGATCTGATACGACAAACCAAACGCCAGTTCCCGGTGACGCCAAAGCAAGAAGTGAAACGCCCTGTGGTGAAGGTTTTGTACACAGCGCGCTGCAGACAAAGCTGTACGTGTTTCCCCTGCGAATTTACCTTTTAAGGTTACTGGATAGTAGCAGTGTGACAAGCACATTTGAGTCCATGCATCCACCGACCTCCTAGTAAAATCCAAGTCATTAGGAATACTAATACCAGCAGCTAGTATTGGACAGCACCGTCGGTTCATCAGCGTTACAACGGCGTGGTGACTGCATTGCGATGGAATTGATTCAACATTACATTCCAATGGAGTTGCACCAGCATTGCAAGAGGGTGGCATAAGACACTCTACTTGTATATATAAGATAAAGAACAAACAACCCTCCGATGTAACTTTAAAAATGTACAAACATGAGAAATATCCTCATCAGGCACTTTGTTTCATAATGCAGAAATGGACACATTCGTGAAAAAGAAGGCCAAAAAAAAAAGAAGCAAAATTGCCCAATGAAAAGTATCTGGGTGGTTATGAATACCATGAAATCACTTTGTCTTTGACATTTATTTATAAATGTGTATTATGAGGAAATGTATTTTAGAAGTTGCAAAATCAATCCTGTTGACCCAAATCCCCATCTTCATAGCTTGTCCCACTGCTGAAATATAGAATCTTGAAACATATTCACTTAATTTTTGTGACAAGGTGAAATGGTTCTCTCTCTCTCAAAAAAAAGAAAAACAAACGGAAAAAAATTGAGTAGCACATGAATGACATCACAAGTTATTGTGCAATCTGCCCTTTTTGTTCAAGTGACTAAATTTCAACATTTAACATCTCCGCTTACTAATGTCTTGTCGAGATGGGAAGTTGGACCATTTGAAATTAATATTTCAAGGTTTGTGACGAATCTTTCTTGAAATCTCTGACTTAAGGTATGTGTTAAATGCAGACTTGATGGTGTCCACTCCATGGGACCCCAACGATTATAGGGTGATGGCTATTGATGGGTAGGACAAAGACATTGGCATTAATTTTTAATTTTATGAGGCAACTTCGTACACAGATGCGTAAACTTGCAGGCATCCGGAGGTTTCAGTGGTCTCACGTGTGACTAATACTTGTGAGAGGTCCGGTCGACAGAAAGTCATCAAGGAGTATATTCTGGGGGTGGAGGTGCTGGCACATTGAACGACGGAGGGATGCCTGTGAAATCATGCTCGAGGAACTCCTCCCAGTCATCCACCAGCCGTTCGCGACGGGGCCTCTCCACTAGGGGGTGCGGCCACAGCAGATTGGTGGCAGAGATGAGGATGGAGAGGGCGCCAGACATCACCATGAGGAAGTAGCCAGTGTCGAATGTCACAACAGTTCGGCTGGTTTGCGATATGGGATCATCTCTCAGCATCTGTTCCATGAGGATGGCACTCCAGAAGCTCAAGAGGCAGGTGATAACGCAGAGTATTACTGAAAATCAACCAGCAAAAGCTTATTGAGGTTTTCGATAAATTCGTAGCACGACATTTCAGGGTTAATGTTCACTGGAAGTGGCTCCCATAAGCTGATTGTTCTGCACCACTATTGCATAGCTAAGACTTACCATTCTACGAGTCCTCGGAGCTCATCCCCTGGTGCACTCCAGAGGGCCTCCAAACTCAGTCAGAATCGATGGAATTCATCGTTTCAATAGGAAAATATTCAACATGATGTGTATGAAAGCTATCCAAGTTCCTTATCTCTAAATATATGTGCAGATAATTTTAAGTTTTTAAGCTCTGGTACACCAGAGATGTTACTTGACTGCCACCACGATTAAAGAGGATTATTATCTCATTACCCCATAGGGGCTAAAATAAGATATTGTAGCCACTTGGCTATTGGAGCTATATATTGCGCTGTACACCCATTAGAGAATGTTGCCATGGAAATGCTTAGAGAGGATGAGTAGTGACACGGTGGGTACAGCCGGGGCCTTCTAGGTGGTATCAATGAAAACGTGTCTGAGCCAATGTGTGTGCCCTCCGTCACTATGGCAAATAGGCAAATCTCACCTGATAGGATGTTTCCCACTGCCAGTCTTCTTATTCCTTTCAAAATTTTGCCACTGGGACCAAGAGTGTCCAACGTGAATGCAAAGAGCGTGGTCGTAATGGACAGGAAGAGCATGGCCACTATGCTTCTCATAACTGCTGTGATTTTTGAGTCAAAACATGCCCTTTCACCTGCGACAAAAGACAGCAAAAATTGATAAACACATGTGAAACTGAACAGCATTCAATAAAATGAAAGCTTGCTCTTTTCTGCAATATGTACTACAAAGCAACTGTCATGTACATTAAAACATACTAGCAACAGTCACTGCTTAAGGGAAGTTTCATAGCATGAACAGCAGTGTTGCAGTCGAGGCACCACAATCCGAGGCCGAGACCGAGTCACTAACTACCAAGTCCAAGTCACTGGGTCACCACATTTCAAAGCTCGCAAAAGGTTTTACAAAATCATATAATTTATAGGTCTACTGCAGTGTATTTGTCTTTTATACTGGTCTGCTAGATGTAGTATTTAACTTGCAACACTTTCAAAGGTACAATAATCAATTTGTATTATCAGCAATACAGGGACCATTTGTCCTTAAACTTTCCACTCTTATACAACAGAGGAACTATGGGAAAAATTTACAAATCAATAAATAGATATCATTTTTTTATTTAAGAAAATGAAAGAAAAATTCAACTGAAATAAGCGTATAAACTGCTATCCATTCAGTTCATCGTCATACAGTGTGTGCTACCTGTACGATGCTGTGCAAGCTTAAGCAGGTTCAAACATGTTTGTTGCATTTGAGGAATAAGGGAGTCTCCAGCAAACAGTAGGTATACATAAGGATGACTTTGTGCTTGAAGTTGATGGTGGATTGTGGACAAATGGTAATACCACCTACCAAAGACACACACAATGAGTGAACTACTAACAGGGCACTGACAAACATTGCAAACTGAAGCATGTAAGGAATATTTCATCCCTGTCATACTCTCGTCCTTTTGCATAGAGATGTCCTCTTTGTAATTTCTTTCACATGCCAGCATGTAGCAAATAGTCTTCTAGTGGACCACTATCTTAAACACCAGCCACAGGCCAGCCATGGTTTAAGTTTATATCATTACGTTAACTTAATAACATTCACATGAATATTGCCCAAATTTGTCACTAAACAGGGCATGGCAATCAGAAAAGTGCATTGAATTATGGGTATGTAATTATCATTGAGCATGATGTTGTATAATACAGAAATCTTTTTTTAAGTTTATACTACTCATGTTTTATACTACAGTATAAATCCTACACTGTTCAAAAGTTGCAAATTATTTTAAATCACATGGTTAAATGGTTACTTGTGTTTCAGTCTACATTCCTTCGTCCCTTTCACCTGTTATGGTGCTCATACTTTCACTTGTTTCTAGAGCTAGGACAATGAGTGTTTACAAAATTCATGTCACTGGATTTTTTATCATGACAAATACAGCAGAGTGGGAAAAATTCATTGCCTGGTTACAACCAAGGCTCACATTGCATTTGTGATTCTGGCAGCCCCAAAATTGCTTTTCTTCCAAAAGGAATTATGAATAGTTGTGCAAACATTGTTTTATGATACTCAACATAAACGAATGCTCTATGTACAGCCCGATGGATACAATGAATAATTAGTTCAAGGTCAAATACTGTTTAAAATGTGATACTGTTGAAAACAATGCATAACTGTGCACATACTGAAATGTCAGAAAATACATGCTATGGACCATGTGGTCTGTAAATATATTTATATCTAAAGAAAATTTCATAAAGTGGTTATCCTGTGTTCAGAGGTGGTTTGACATGTTCCTTGATACGTTTATGGCTGGTGTGCTCTTGTACTTGAAGCCAATCATAAAGTTTTAAGATGAGATATATAAATTTGTTTTAGTGCATCAGGGCTCAAATTGTTGTTCGTTCAGTTTGATGGTCTTATTAACCTACAGGTTACACTATTTCCTTAGCCTAAGTACCATTTTATTCACCTGACCAAAGTTAGGCCTAGCCTGCTAAGCCTAAAGTAATTGAGTAACTGTTAAACAGGATTGGTGGCAGGAGGGTAATCTTCTCAGTTACTATTAGCTGCTAGTCAAATGTCTGTTCCACTTCGCCTCTGAAAGTAATTCTCACTTCATTATTCTAAGTTCATACAGTAGATCATACTGCCACTACTAATAGAAAGTAATTTTTCAAGTTCGCGTAATTGGTACTATATTACGATACAGACAGTAGTGACACTGTGTTGGCAAAATGTTACGGGAGGTCAACAAATGTTGAAATAATACCACCGTCCACCAGGGCTCTGAAAACTTCTAGGCCAAAGTTGCATTGTAGCTAATTGCCAATCTCTTTAAATTTCAGCAAAGATGATCATTTTTTACCATTCTACATACCATTGATGGCACAAATCGATCAGTTCTCAACTCTTTGTTAAAAAGGTTGTTATGCTTGTGTACACTTGACACCAGTAACAATATGACACTGAGTACTGTACTAAAAGTGTTAGCAAAATTTTGGAATGACCTTTTGACATGTGACTTCGTATAGCTTATGGCGCCACTACGAACTCAGCACATCGAGCCTAGCGACAAAGACAAATAGCTAGGACCATGGAAGCATTACCTCTATGCTAGTACAACATCAGTACACAAGATAATGCAGAGCAGTGCGAGATATCTACGAATATAAAGAAATTAGGCTCGCAAAATATTAATAAAAACAACAAAAAAAAGTCGGCATATTTGCAGATTGCTTCCAGCCTCGTGCCGGCCTCGACAGAAACTACCAAGGTCACACATCACAAGGCCGAGACCCAGATTGAGTCATTGCGTTTCAAGGCCAAGGCCGAACACGGGGACCGAAAAATCTGCCAAATTCTCCAACACTGATGCACAGTAAAGATAATACTACATTTTCACACCAAATGGGACCAAATGAGAGAAACATTACAGTCAGCCACACTTTGGAAAAAAAAAACAAAGGATCAGCAAGTATTTCTAATAAAGATCAGCAAGTATTTCTAATAATTTGTGGTAACCCCTTCTCTAAGAAGAGGAGGGGTTACCACAAATCCCCCAAACTATGTTACTCAGACAACAGACTTAGAGTAAAATTCTCCAAAAATATAATAGTTCAGTGTCACAGCAAATACTGTCATGGGTATCTGTTACACACATCTACATTTTCAATGAAATCCAGCTGAATTTAATTCTTAGTTAATTACCTGCTTCAAAGTTATCAAAGAGGAAGTTCAGAACACCAATGGACTTTGCTGCGCATTTGCCACCATGAAGTTGAAACCAGCTCTGGTCAGCCAAAGAAGATATGAGCACTGCCATCACCACCATGTCAAACACAGCAGCGATCCAGTTTCGTTCAGCTTGCTTAAAGTTGAATCTGTAATTGTGCCTTTGTCTTCTCCTTCTCCGTCCCGACCTGCTACGCGAGCTGTGGGATGAACGGTGTCGGCGGTGGGAGCCGCTGCGCGAGCTGCTGGATCTTTCAGTTCTGTCTACTGATGGCATCTGGTCGGAAAAACAACATACAGGAAAATGATGGTGAGGTTTGGGGTAGAGGTCTCAATACAGGTTAGGGCTGCTCTTACCACTCACGTAAAAGTTGTAACAGTCTATTGTAGGACATCCTACATTAATTGCAATGTTATGTCCAGCATCCTTACTTTGGATACCAGCTTAAGTGTATGTCCTTGATGTATACAGTGATACAATATTATGATATAATAATTGGCGGTCTGGTGCATGAAACTGCTGTATCTACACCACTGATCACCAAATGTCCTTAGCAGTATCTTGTGACAAAGTATGTATTCCAACAATATGCATCAAAGATGTGAAGTATATATGCACTCTGCTAGTTCATCTTGGGAAGTTTGTAACAAACTTGAAACTATCAAAGTTCACAGAATGTTCAGCTGTGGGTGTGGCTACATCAACTCCATCAATCAACTGGCATACTGTCATGAAAGGTAGGAAAACAAGACAGAGAAAAAGAGGGCGTGCACAATGACTAAAATGATGCGATATGTATGTATCAACTGTTGAAAAACTGTATCTCTTCTTTCATAGACAGGCTCTGCAAACTATGAACACTACAAATGTAAGAACATGTTGATTTACAAACATGAGTACTCACACAGAGTTGAAAAGCTGTGTGGGCGTAATTAGAATAGTGATAGAGGTGCTTTTGCATAAACTGAGACTTTGATATTAATTGCAATTTGTTTTACGGCCTGTTAGGTCATGAATTTCTACTTCAAATGAAAAGGGATTGACAACTCCTGAATTCTAATGTCTCCCTTCAATTTGGTCCTTTGCATATATACGTATATTGTGAACAGGTGAATATTTGCAGCTTTGCACAAATAGGCCTATACATGATTTCACAACAAAAGCATCATGTCAATGCCATTATTGGTGCCATAATTAGTTCGTTGTGTCTATTCGTCATAGCCAACTCGTGCTTGGCACAAATGAGAATCTTAGGCCTACATATGTGCACTTCAGTTGGAATCAGTAGCAACTAAAGTTCGTGCGAATAAGACGGATTTTTAGCACGTGTACTGGCGAATAGCCAGCTCATGTAATAGATGTCTATTTCCACTAGATGGGCAAATAGGCGGTGTCTATCCGCAGGAAACAAGTTTGTGCAAATATCATTATGTTCATGAACACGGGAGAAAGACACTCATATACTGACTGTCTATTCACACGGACAAGTTAAGGCGAATAAGCAAGTTCATCCGCACGAACACAGGCGAATTGAAACTGTCTACTGACATGAACACTTTCATGTGAATAATGACAGTTATCCATCTGTGCATGTACAAATTTGCTTCCCTATTCGCCTAAGTTCGGGCAAATAGACTCAACCTGTTAGTGTTTACATGACACCAGGCCTAACTTAAGTTTGGCACTGACTGACTAAGCCAGGCTAAACTGCACAGGTATACGAAGTGTACCTTGAGTTGATCAGTACTTTGAGTCGATCAGTGAAGTCCAAACTCCGGTGAGGCTGTGTGGACACATAAGGAATTCCAAAGCAAGCACCGCCTGGATTGTATTTACTTCAAACAACATCTAAAACAAATATTTACCGAGTTATTTTTCATTTCCATGGAAATATTTTACTCACAGCCAAATTTGTAAGTTTCAGCAATATTGCTGACTATCATGTTTTGAATCGTACCAAAATATTGACCAGAATGTCTTTAGTAAAAGTCTCATTCAAATTTTGGACAGAAAAACAATATTTTTATCATTTTTTGACATTGTTACATATTAATTTGATAATAAACAGTATTTTGATAGATCTTATTGTGATGTGATCCCTCAAGGTTTCATCATAAGCCTAGTAATAGTGCTATATACGTCCACAATGAATTCAAAACCTATTTCCAAGTAATTACTCATTTGTAACACAAACACAAGGTACAACAATGATTAGGGTACACTGATAAATAGAACTGTTAAGTTACGTATTTTCATGTTTTTAGGACTAAAATGTTTGTTACTGTAGGTGATCGTCTCAGGATACCCTCATGCTAATGCTATGAGCAAAACAAATGTTCTGTATGGTCTTTGGTCAGTATTGAGAATTTGAGGAAATCAATTTCCGTGATATTTTGTTCACAAGAGGTCTTTTAGGTACAACTGCAGAATACCCTGCCCCAAATCCTTTACTACCAAGACCCTGGAGGTGCGATTGCGGTCATCTGGTTAAACCACTACTGAGGACTAGGACCACGACTCCACTCCACACTGGAGTCCCGGGGAGATGTATTACGTCATTCACTATAACATCACAATGATCATTTGTTTTCATCACTGCAACGGTGACCACGACTCCATTCCAGATTGTTGTCTCAGTAGGCCACCAAGACTTTCCCAATCGTTGGTTTTCATCACCGCGACCACGACCATGACTCCACTTCAGATTTTAGTCCAAGTGGAACCAATTAACTACTATGTACAAAATGATGGAGCTGGATAAACGACCACCAGGGACTGTGAACGGCGACTCCACTCCAGATTGGAGTCTCAGTAGGCCAACGAGACTCCACTCCAGATTTGAGTCTCAGTAGGCCACGTTACACGTGTACGTAGAGTTGCTCTCAAGATCACCCATCCTTGGAACACGAATTACGTCATTCAGAATGACGTCATAGTCAAAATCCTTTCAAGGACATCACGAATCTATCCTGGTCTACAGTGTCAATGGACTTTGAAGATATTCTCAAAGGCGCCCCCCGGTGTTTGTTGAATCGTTCTCAAAATGGTTTAACCTTTTTCTTTCTAGTTTTACTTTCGTAATAAACCGTTGGGACCATGACCGCGACTCCACACCAAATTTACATAAAAAAGTGGCCGGGGTATTCAACAGTAACTCCATTTTTTATGATATCGTTTAGGTTACTTTACAAACGATATTGGGAGCAAAATCTCTTATCGATATCGTTTGTCGATGTCGTAACATCGCAACAACACCAATCTCAAGACTCGCTTGTGTTAATGTTACTGTTAGTTACTTCCTAGACTTCCTCAGTTACACCTCAGCCTAAGTTGTAGTTGTATCAAGTAAGCCCTACCAATCAATATGTGCTACAGTAAGTTACTCCTTACTGGGTGGTTAACCGTAGTACAGTACTGCTAGTTGCTACTCAATCATGCTAGCCTAACTTAAGTACTATTAGTAAGTATTATAGGCCTACTTAGGCCCAACGATATCATCAAGTTAAGCGAATGAACAAATGAAAGAATCTTACATTGTTAAGTCGAGACCATAACGCGGTTCCCAGTTGCAGGAAATATTTGTCAATCAATTATAGAACAGCAGTGTTGCCTGTTTGTCTGTCAGAATCATACAGAATCTACAGCGTTAGGACTGATGACAGTGGACCGATGGTGTAGACCGTAGTTGTTATATAAACCTGCGTTGTACCTCCCTGTGTCTGGCCTCCACCAATTAATTAGGGGTAACGAGTAACCGAGTACCCTGGTTCCTGTCCATTGGGACTGATTCAGTTCAGGGGATCACATGCAAATGTGTCTGTCAGACGAGGGACAATGCCCTTTCATACTGTACGATTTCCACATGATGCCTCATTGTTGTGGAGCCGTATTTCATTTCCGATTAAGTGACTTATAAATTTCTTTTTTCCGTTTCCGGTTAACCGTCTCTACAATTACTCCTTCCAACCTAGCTGTAAACATTATCGAGCAGATCATGTGTGCTGCAGCTTCGAGCTAGCCGTCCATAGGTAGCACGTTCTAGACTGTGCACCTCATAAGTCTACCCAAACATATTTGACCCCAGGCTGGGATTCTGCTTCAAATTTAACATCCTAGTGTATCTGAGGAAAAATATGGCTGAAGAAAAGAAATATTATGGCGGAATTGAAGGGTACCACCAGACTACGATACTTGTTTTGCACCGTAATGGTGCTCATGTTTAGGACCAAGACATAAAGTTTAGGACTAACACTAAGTTGACTAACGTAGTTAGACCCTAGCACGCACTACTAAACAGTTATTGACCGTCAGTG
Source organism: Stichopus chloronotus (assembly GCA_021234535.1). NCBI lineage: Eukaryota > Metazoa > Echinodermata > Holothuroidea > Aspidochirotida > Stichopodidae > Stichopus > Stichopus chloronotus. The sequence goes on along the minus strand of CM037841.1, from coordinate 19,257,859 downwards.
TTGTTTACTTTTTTTTTGCGTAGACTACTTAGGCTTGCTACTGCGCTACATTACTTGCACTGGCATAGGCTAGTTACATCATTAAGTTGTACATACTGTCGTACAGTTTATTTTGTTCACGGTTTTTCTGTCTGTTCTTGTCTTTTTCATTAGCCCTACTGATGTTTAAAATGCTATTTTATTTAGTGCCCTAGTGTTGGATGTCACTGAGTAGGTTGACGTTTGTTCACTTCCAGTGTACTGCCACGGCTGGAAGAGAGGGGGGGGGGGGGGGTTAAGGGGAATGGTATATGCTCCTAATCATACTTTGAATCCAAGCATAAAGTCACTTGATAATGTACTTTCATTTACAAGGGGGTGAGTTACTAAATGAATAATAGGCTTGGAGATTCCATTTAATTCCCTGTGATCTGGGAGGTTTTTGGCCTAAATTTCAGAATGTCCAGTATGTGCTGTAGTCTGCACCAGCAGATGGTGGTGATTTGCTTAGGCCTAGATATATAGTATGTGACTTGTACGTACACCACTGAGCACCCAGCATTTGTAAACTTTGGAATATACCATATTCCGTAATAAACTCAACATTGAAATATTAATCTGACCACTAACAATTAAATGTTCATAATCAAGGTCATTTTTATATGTTTCTTGGATCTTGAAGCTGTACCTACGGTTTGATCTAGTCAGGGAGGAATTCTGATTAAGTCTAAAACCACAAACAAGTTAAGAGCTGGAGCTAGTAATGACAAAGAGATATAGACAGACAGACTAAAATGCAGTGGAAATTATTTCTCTAATTATGTGTTCAAATTGACATAATAGCTGCCTTTATTATCCATATAGCATCAATCAGTGTTAGAATTTGCAGGTAAAAAAAACCTTTCAACAATGCAGTACAGTATATTATAGGAAGGGACAATTCATTCATGAACCATGAAGTGATCACCAGTCACTAGCTCACATGTATGCAGTACGCTGTAGACTTCACACATGTGTATCATTCAGTGTTCGGCACAGCACTTGCAACTTAATAATTAGCATTCACCAACTTCATGTATCTCTTCTGTGATATTCGTAATATTTGTGCATTGTGCGAACTGCATGTGCAGTTGGACCAGATCCATCGCTGGACAAATGACAAAAAAACTTGACAATTGTTATATTGTTGGGTTTCTTTTGCTAACTGGAGGGGTAGGGATGAGGAAGATTACGGTGTTTAAGTGATTGAACCAGTGCTGAGTGTGAAAGGAAGAAGAGCGGGTGAAAACAACACAACATAAAACTTTAAAGGTGTGCTCGGCACAACAAACAATGTCTATGATGTGACAAATGACGACATTGTGCACCAAGTTTGCCCAGACCACTGTAGGTCTGATTTGTGGCCCATCAATCTCACCACAGCACTGAATAAAATATGAAGTACTTGAATTGAAACACAAGTGTTTTTATGGACTTAATGTAGTGGATCAAAACTTGATCACAATCAGAATTGTTTGCAATATTTTAGGTTCAGATTATACATTCAGTATGCAAGTATAGTCAACATTATTTGACCATACAGTAGGTTTGAACCTTGGTGTCATCTTGTACTGGTATGTTGCAATGTACCATAAACCTGTAAAACAGGAAAATGTTTCCAGTGCAAAGCTATGTCACCCAGACAGTCTTTGTGCGCTTCCTTCAACAAATCTAGTTGGTATCCACTCCCAGTCAGAATGCTTGAAGGGTTAATATATTTATAAAGAAACATACAGTACATTACGGCAACTTCTTGCAGAAGGGTTTTGGGATTTGTCTCATGTTGTCAGTGCATGGGGGGAGGTAGTCTCTGAAATGAAATGTAGGGAAGATAAAAATAGTTTAGTTGTCAACCAGTATTAAATGAAATATTCCAGTAGTCTGCAACTATGCATACATTTTAACTCTGCCAAGAAAGCATTTTAGTGGATTTTACATGTAGCAGGAAGGAAAAATGGGCTACTATAAATTTTCCATTTCCTGCTCCACTCATATAATACACTGTCCTCTTGGTCGTTGTTTCATACAGACTTTGCCTGAGTCTTAAGTAACCTATCCAGTTATGCCTTTTTAAACCAATGCTAGTCGAGATGAAACAGTTTTCATGTTCGTTTTGTTTTCATTTCCAAAGACCTGCTTAATGTCATACAGATGAAATAGTGTTGTTGTTGATTCCTAAAACTTGGAATCGGGTAATTTTTCCTCATGCACATCGGGTACCCCGCTAAAATTGCGGGTCCATTTTTGATTCCTTGCTGAAGGCCGAAGGAATCTATGCGATAGTGATGTTGTGTGTGTGCGTATATGTGTGTGTGTGGGTGACGCTGCTTGTAAACACGATATCTCCAGAAGGGTAACTGTGGCTGATGTCATACTTGGTGTGTGGGTTGGTCATATTAAGTAGATGATCCCTATTGTTTTTGGTGGAGGTCAAAGGTTATTTGAGGTCACCAAAGGTCAAACTGTAAAAACCTTGTAAACACATTATCTCTAGAAGGGTAACTGTGACTGATGTCATACGTGGTGTGTTGGTTGGTCATATTGAATAGATGATTCTTGTTGTTTTTGGGTGGAGATCAAAGGTCATTTGAGGTCATGAGAGGTCAAACTGCTCTCAAACTTGTCATGTGGATAATTCATGTTTGTTATAATATAACCATATTGCAAAGATTCACAAAGCCTTTTGGCTTTCTGGTGTTTTTCATTTTGACATGGTCCCTTCCCTTCTCCACTGAGTTGCTTTTGTTGGTAAGTGTGTGTGTATGAAAAAAGTAGATATCGGCAAGGAATCACTAAGTCATTTGACTTTCTGGTTGACATTTGTATTTCCACAATACCATACATCACATTTGTGTGGAGGAATCTCACTAGTACACTACATACACTCACCGGGCTTCCTATGAATAGGACTTCCTATATCCCTTGAGAAAGAGAAGAAAATGCCATTTTGAGCTATTTGATATGTATCATAGGTAAAATTTGGCAATGTACAGAGTGTTCACACAGTGGTTGGGTCGTTTTTCAATCTGTGAAGAAGTTGGGTAGTTATTTTGGATCTGGGTAATAAAATGCCATTGGGTACCCAGGTAACCTGATTACCCATGAAAACACTTAAGATTAAAGTGTAGAAACTTTTCGAATGAATCTTAAGAATTGAATGTGATACGCAGCAATTTCAAACTTGGAATAAAAGTTACAATGCATATACTTGAACTTCAATGTCTATCCCTGACACTTTCCTTGACTGGACTAATAACCCCTGAACAAATCCGCCTTGGACAGAGGTCCTGTAAAAAGCCCCCTCCCCCAGTGGGTGTCATTTCTTTCACTGGTAAGAGTTTAAGAAGGATAAGGGTTTAAAACCAAAGCCACTATTGTGCTTTAGGGATTTTCCCTGGAACTGCTCAGAGTTGTCAGGGCACTTCTCATGATCACTAAGTCACTATATTTTATAGTTCATGGCAGTCTAATGTTGTCTAATGTAGTCAAAAGGCTAAGTTCAAAATTTGTTTCCAGTGGATTAATGGACTAGGTGGCCAGATGTCCCGTTGATTTGGGGATTAAGCTAATAGTCAGGTTTCTTGTGGATAAAGGAAAGCCTCGCAAATCCAACCCAAGATGATCTAAGAGATCGTCTTATAGCAAGTTGTTGCTACCGGCAACCAGACAGTGGTGAGTCATGCTCTGGTGCACGGACCTCCTGGCCTGAAGAGCTCATGCACAGCCCGTGTTTGCACTCAGGCATGTGGTGATATGCAGGCTGTACAATGAGAAGCAATGTGGAACTTCATAGGCCTAAGATTGTCTTAGCTTAGATTTAGGAGGCTTCCTGAAGTGATCAAGTGGTCAGGTCTTTGGATGTCTGACCTGAGTGTCTTCTCATAGTCGTTACAAGATCAGCATGTGGTTCATTTGGATGAAATCTGAATTAAAAATGCAAATGTCTCGGTCACTACATTGCCCATCCATATTTTTAGATTTGGTGATGTAATGAGGGCCCAAAATTAGCATACCATACTACCATGGAAAGCAATGCTTTTATAATGTATGTAACAAGTGCCACACATACTTGAAGATAAAATAGTCTTGTGAGGTACTGTACATGTTCACACCATTAATACTGTGGCATGGATGATGTTGTTAAGGTTGCATTTGTCAGCCTGAGGTAATTTACCAGTGTAGCAGCCTGAGCCTGAAGATAGATAATGTTATCGTTGAAATGTTTCCCATCTCTTATGTGTGGGGTCAAATGTCAATACATTATGTATCATTTATGGGAATTAAGTGGGTTTCACTTTGACCAATAATGTGTTCAGTCACAAAATCAAAACAATAAAGAAAAGTCTAGTCTATATTTGTTTAAGGGCAAGCACTACTTGAGGGAATGCAAGTGTGCTTTTAAGTAGTATAAGTTAGGAGTATCATTTGAGCCTGTTTTGAGGTATCAGAAGTACTATTCAAGCTGCTTTCTTTTCTTTCGTAATCTTGCAGGGGAGCCACCCACTCGACTATGGTCATTATGACAGCAGATGGGAAGGTATTGTCTACTAGTGAAGGTCCAAGCACAAATCACTGGGTGCGTTGTACATAATTCAAGCACAGTCAAAACACCTATGGAAGGAAGCTGTGCTTTTCATCTTTTTTTTTTTGGGGGGGGAGGGGAGAGGTTGAAACTGATATTATTAAAAATAATTTCTCCATCCCACTACCAAATTTGTATGAAAACCTGCCAGTGCCTCCTCTGTCAGAAAGTTGTGATTTGTGAAGTTGGGTGAAGTTTAGTGAAGTGTAGTGATTGTATCTGGCAAAAGTGGAATTTGATGATTGTATCTGGCAACAGTGAAATGTAATGATTGCTTCTGGTAGCAGTGAACTTTAATGATTGTATTTGGCAAAAGAAGACGTGTCAGATACAGTATAACAGCAATCAGGCTGAATCTGAGATTTCTTTTGTACATTGTTGAAACTGTTTGTTCTGGACAGACTATTTTATAATTTCCCTCTCTACATTTTGTTCAGTTCAGATGGATAAGATGCATAGTCCTGTTCCTTTAACAAATTTCACAGACCTGTATTGATTTCATGTGTCAAACCACCCAGTCTGCAAAGCAGTCTTTACTTGACTCATGATAAATCTCCTGAAATGCACATGAAAGGAGTATTCTGCAATTTCTAGTGAAATTTATTGAATATGTACAGTTGAAGTTGTTCTTTGATCATTAATGGCTTACCTCATCTCAAAAGCTTCCGTTTTATCCAGTGAGATGACTTTTATTTCTCCTGGATGTTATTAACAAGAATGTCCAGCAAAGAATATTGATTTATCCAAAAATATTTTACAAATTTCATAGATGAAATTGTTCTGTAAATTCATCATTTGTTGTTTTGTTGATGTGTGTACGAATTTCCTTCCTTTCCAGTGAACCTGGTCATGGGGAAGATGAAAAGCCATGTTCTCAAAGTAATTAGTGCAACACATTTACATTTATTTCCACTACAGCTTATCGGTGTTGACGAGTGTCTTATACGTATCAACAACATGGCAGTGGAAGCAAAACGCAAAGCAGGCATCAGCGAGGATGCTCCACTGGATGCTCTGGTAATTTGAAAATCAGAAGTGCTTGTTTGGTACATTTGCCAACTTGACTGAGCTGGAGTCGTTCAAAGAGTAACACTAGTCTGCCAGAGATGGTATGACCACCCACGAGTGAGTGGGAGTGACTGGCGTGAAATGTCATTGACCTACGTTGCCCATACCTTAGATCAACAATTCCATTTCATTCTCGCCTGGTTCTAGATTTTCAAAGAAGTTGAAGCTGGTTGTTTTGGAGTTAGCAAGGATTATTTTAACCTCCAAGTGGTCTTCCAAATTTTAAAGGCTTCTCCATCATACAATTTGGATACCTGTATGTGCTATTTGCCAACTGTGAGGTTCCACATGTAATACTGTGGAACCATACTTTTCTAAAACAGTGCAGAGTCCCTTCTCCCCCACCTAGTCTAACAGCAGTCTCTGAAAGAAGTATCATGTATACCATCTCTTTTGAATCACTGCAGATATGGTCCCTGTGAATTATTTAGGTAAAAAAATGGTTATTGCTGGTGCAATGATGTAGCAGTAAATACATTTATGAACCATCAATTTTCCACCTAGAGGCTTGGTCATGTTAATAATTGCCATAATAATAGCAGCACTTGCATTTAAAAGCAAAGTGCTGTAGTAGTGTACATTGATTTGATGAACATGGGTTAGGCAGTCTTTGTGTGGTTTAATCTTAACTGGATCAGGCAAAACCATATGCCAGTCTGCATTCCATGCACTACAGTGTTAAGATCTTCGACATGAGCGCCGTCTCTTCCCTGGCGTAGTGGTTGTGAAATGTTTACCTTGTTGTGCCGGTGTACACAAAAAATCAGTCTTGGCGTTCACCCCGCACTAAACTATGGACTCAGTGGCACTCTGCTTAGATAGTATATGTAGGTGACCTTAATTTTTTAGGCTCCCACTGATATTTTAATTGCTTTTAAAGTTAATACTCATGCATCTCAGGACACATGGGAAGTGCCATTTCTGGCAATCTGCGGGGTTTGAAAAGCCAGAAATTTTCTTTGCCCTGCGCCATCCGATGATGGCACTCCGCTCAGATAGTCTTGCATGTGCAGTGTCCTCAAGTAGGGTTTCAACTTGCTAAACATCTTGGTCATGCAACTGATATGTCCTTTCATGTATGGCAATATTTGCCCCCCCATTCCTAGAACCTGACAGTGCCCCTGGTTCTGCTAATGAGTATGTGAATTACTTTTTTTTCCTATTTCCTTTGTTCGTTTTCTGTTTCTTTGAGTTTGCATTAGGACATAAATGTGGAAAGTCTGTTCACTGTGGCATTGGCTGGGATCAGCAAAATATGATATTTCTCACCAGGTGGTATTCTCAATAACATACTTTGGCAGCAGCTGAGGATGGCATAAAATTGCCATAGAAATCACAAATAGTGGCACAAATAAGAATAAAATAGCATAAATTAAATAATTTGCCTGCAAACATGCTTGGAATCCCAAAGTCAAGTTATGACAAAATACATGGTGTGTATTAATAGCTTATGGTTATGTCAGCTGTTTTGTACAGCAAGACATGTTTTGACAGTCACACAGATCACTACTTTACTGCCTTAGATGATGGACTTTTCAAAAGAATCTCTTCATTTTCAACAAAAAAAAAACTCAGTTCTTTCACTGAACATTATCTTTACTTACTTGTAGCCTTCAAAATAGTTTTTAACTTCTGAAGACACTTGATGTTCCTGTCATTTTAATGGTTTATGCTTTCTGCATATTTTGATATTTTCCTGTTTTGTATTTTCAGGGTCTCTCTTTGAGTGGTGGGGAGCAGGAAGAAGGCCAGAGGAAAGTAATATCTGGGATGATGTCCACATTTCCAAAAGTCAGCAAGTCCTACAAAATGTGTACGGATACATTCGGTGCGATAGCCACATCCTGCAAAGCAGGTAAAACTGGCGAAGGGAGACCAATGCACATGTGAATTGCCCCCTAGATCGGTCTATCTGTCTGTCTGTAGGTCTACCCGTCCTCTTTCTCTCTGTGTTTATCGTCGTGTGTACTGGGATGTATTTGTGTGTGGTAATGATCTGTCTGGGACATTGCCCTCTGGGGTCAGTGAACTTTTGGAGAAAGATATTTTGATGATGATGGGTTTGTCTGGAGGTTGCTGTGACGGTGTGGACGAAGGTGGTGGCATTTGAAGCAATGGAGATTAGCAAACCAGGATTTGGGGAGTTTGATCCTTGGCCAGCTTGCAGTGAGATGGGTTTTTGTGTATAGACTAAGCTAAAGTTTTATCATCTGAACTGACCTTGGAAAAAAAGATGCCAAATTTGATCCAAAGTTGTTAGTTGGTCGTCAACCGAGGTGAAGTTATGTATCAGCCACAGGCTTCTTCCACACTTGGATGGTTGCTTAGTGACATAATATAACTGCCCTTCAAGACCTGACTTACTATAATCTAAAACTGCTATTCTGACCAAATACAGTGGGTATTATTCATACAATCTGTTTGCAGTTTTAGGTTCGTTTTGTGCTGTAGAGGTAACTTTGGCTCAATGGCGTTGTATATAACCTGCTACAGAAACCAATGCATTTTAGCCACGTTGGTCAATATTCTCTCTCGATAATTGGGGCCGTATCGAGTGATCAAGATTTTGAAGTGAAACGTTATAGAAGGGTCAATTTAGCCTCTTCCTTTGAGGATACTTAAAATGCTACAGAGTACAGATGTTAGATGTAGAGTCACCATAAATTGGTTTTGTGTGATTTAGTGCTCTGTTAACCTTCTTTCATCTTCATCAGTTCTGATTTGTGATAGTTCATACCTTGATTAAAATTAGAAAAATCTACTTCTCAACAAACTTACTACATATTAGTAAATTTTCGTGCAATTCCTTTACACCTTAAAAATATTCAGGACGCCAATGAAGTTAGTTTGTCTGCATATTGTGTGTGTTTCTCCTTCCAGGTGGTATCGTTCTCATCACAGGCACTGGCTCCAATTGCCAGCTCATCAATCCAGACAAGTCCGTCTATCGATGCGGAGGATGGGGCCACATGTTAGGTGATGAAGGATCAGGTGGGTGAGATGGTTGTATAGCCATAGCTTCAGTTGCTCCAGAAGTTCATAAAGTAAAATTATTTCATGTAGGGCTGTTTTGCTCTTCATATTTTCACTTATTCAGACTTCCAAAAATAGGCCACATTTTGCTGTGCAACTTTCCATCAGTGAAAGGGATCATGTGCTTTCATAGTCAGTGAAGACGATCAGCTAAAAAAGACCCCATCACATTTGGCAATTACTTTTTCTCTCGTTTCTTCCCTCAAACTCCTTAAAATTTTTCACAGCTTTTTGGATATCGAGACTGGCGGTAAAGATAGTGTTCGATGCCGACGATAACTTCGCCGATCCACCCCACGATATCACGTTCGTAAAATCTGCAATGCAGAGTTACTTTGGGGTGAGTGCCACAAGTGTCGTGTTCCTACTGTGTGGTTCACTCTAGCTGCAAAGAAAGAATTTACAGGAAGCACACTGTATAAGTTACCTTCAATTCATTCCCACTGAATGACTCTGATATTACTAAAAGCATGTTTTATTATTCTGTTGAATTTACAAGTGGTTGGGGACTGCCACTTTCGAAATGTGAGTGGGTACGATTGCAAGTTTGGCGGTGAGCATACAGTTCGTAGCAAGTTGTAGATGATAGCAAAAGTTTAGGGTTACATAGAAATGCACAGTGAGAGGACACACTTTTATCGCGTTCAACTAGGAATAAGCACATAATGTAATGCTGAACTGCAGGAGTTTTTCCCCAAGATCTCAGGTTAGAAAAAAATGTGAAGGGGAATAGAGCAAAGTTTTGCAGGTGTCTTTTAACTTTGGCCGTGTCTGTTGTTCTAGATCATTTCCAGGGCAAAATTTTGTGCATATTGCTAATTTAAGTTGAACGTAGTATTTTTCATTGCTATATTTTCCCTGAGAGATTGGACTGGGTGTGGGAAGGATGGAGGGAGAAATCTGAAAAAATTTTGTTGGAAGATGCAACATTTCCAATCCCTGACAACATGACCTTGCCACTACTTATAACCCCTCCACGTCCTTAAACTCTTGTTTTTCCCATTTCTCTTAGTTTGATTTTCATTTTTTTTTTTCATATTAATCCTGAAGGCTGAGTCTTCATTTGTGTTTTTATTTTAAGATATTTGAGCAGATTTTCATTTTTTTCCTCATTAATTCTGAAGGCTGGTCTTCATTTGTTTCTTTTTTTCATTCAGATAACTGAGCAATTTGGTCTTCTGGATCATCTTTACACAAACTTCGAGAAGCCAAAGTTTGCTGGATTTTGCAAACATCTAGCTCAGGGTAAGAACAACCATTCTAAATTACCTGTCAGAGAAAACCTACAAGAGGAGATTGATCATGATATTTAGGATCTTTCTTTGAAAAACACAAACAGAAAAGGAAAAAAAAAGAAAAACATCAGTTAAAGGCAAGGTTTGCTTTATGTCTTCTTTATTATCGATTCAGAACAGACTGCCCAGTGCTCCAGACATTATTCAAATCAAATCCTTGTCGGAGAAAATTTTGGTGAAACGTCACAATTTGTAAATGTCAATTAGGAATAGCTCCAACTGCTTATAGCCAGATAGAAGTTGTGTCCTTGGTCGAATTAAAAGGGTGTGATCATTTCGGTGAAGTTATACACTGACTTTCAAAGTATTTTGTTCAGTGATTAGTATCGATTAAATTGATTTACACTTAAACTTTGTGGGCGGCTATTTGTAACTAAACCTTCTGTTCCCTTCATGTATTTTACAACTTCTTAGCTAATCGGTTTCTCGAGGATGAAATCAAGTGTCATTTTCAAAGGTTTGCTGGGTTTGTATCGCTCTCTTTACATGTCGAACATTCTTTTCCGTCCGGAGCATTCTTTTGAGGTTTTTTGTAGCAGATGTCACTGCAAAGGCTGTGAATTAGTGTGCATCAGGAGATCTGTATGAACTCAGTCAGCATTAGTTGGTGATGTACTGACGGTGAATGCTAGGGACAAAATACCTGGGTTCGTGTCGCAATTTGTGAAGCGTGAATGTGATTCAATTTTGTGTATGCTTTCAGAATAGTTATGAATGCACTACCTGAGAAGTTGAATTCTTTTTTGAATTGTTTGAACGCTGAAGCCACAATTTCTTCGTAACTGCTCCACATGGTAATGCAAATTAGCACACAGACAGCCGCATAACCTTCGCAGCAGGTATTGAATAGTATGTGAAAATATTCACACTATTACGCTTAACAATCATCTTCATTTTCCCTTGGTGCCCTTGGAATTAAATGTCCTGGCCTCAACAATGTCATATCGTCTCTTATGGATAAAAGGTAGCACTCTGTGAGAGCCTTTGAAACAGGTGTAGTTCTAAATCCACATCCTTTCTAGTTGCTTGCCATGCAGTCACCGAGGGACAGTGACCCATGCCGTCCAGATTGTGTGTGATCCCTGGTTTTGTTAAGAATGCCTGTTGATGCAAAAACCTCCCCTTGATCCTTCTGTTTGGCGTGAGTCTCTTTCCATTTGTAAATGCACGACATTTGTCTTTGGTGGATGTCAAAGGTTGCTTTTTGCCACATAGCGGAAGTGAAAATGTGAGAGACTCTCATAGTTCAACTTCCCATCCAAAGTTAGACTCAAGCGTTGCTTCTTCCATCTCTCTTTTACGAGCAGGTGCCACGGAGAAGAATGACCCTTTGTGCTTGTGGCTGTTTACTGAGGCAGGTCGAGTCCTAGGCAAACACATTCAAGCCGTAGCTCCGAAGATCGATCAGGTATTTGTCAGAAATGTTTCAGTTGAACAATCAGTGTAATTGGAAGTGAGGCTAGTGTCCTAAAATTCATTCAAACATTTGGTAAAGTCTGAAGAACAGTACTGGAAGAGAACAAATATCAAATGATTTGCATGAAGCATTTTTGGTTTGGATGAAATCATAACATTTGTAATCATGCGACGGTGTGTGTGTGTGGTCGGGGTTGTGTGTATGTGTGTTTGTGATGCCTACCTTGAAAACATGATATCTCAAGGAGGGAAGCTTTGGCAAACTTCATATTCAGTACATATGTGTACCACATTGAGTACAAGAAACCTATTCTTTTTGGTGGGGGTCAAAGGTCATTTGGGATCAACAGGGGTCAAATTGTGAAAACCTTGTAAACTTAATATCTCAAGAAGGGAAGCTTGGACAAACCTCATATGTAGTATGTAGGTGTACCACATGAGGTACAAGATTCCTGCTGCTTTTGGTGGAGGTCAAATGTCATTTGAGGTCAATGTGTCAATATGTGAAGACATTGTAAACACCATATCTCAAGAAGGGAAGCTTGTACAAGTGTCATATGTGGTATGTTGGTGTTACAACATTGAGTGTAAGATCCCTATTGACTTTGGTCGAGGTCAAAGATCATTTGAGGTCAACACGGGTCAAATTGTGAAACCTTGTAGTCATGATATCTCAAGAAGGGAAGCTTGGACAAATGTTATATGTAGTATGTTGGTGAACCACATTGAGTGCAACATCCCTATTGATTTTGGTGGAAGTCAAAGGTCACTTGAAATCAAGAAGGGTCAGACTGAAAACCTTGTAAACACTGTATCTTGAGAAAGGAAGCTTGGACAAATGTCATATGTGGTATGAAAGTGTACCACATTAATTACAAGATCACTTTCATCTTTGATGAAGGTCAAAGGTCATTTGAGGTCAAAATTCAGGAAATTGTCATTTTGTTGAGTTCATCACATCGTCAAAGTGACAAAATTCGAAAAATTGTCATTGTGCTGAGTCAGAGATTGGCAAAATGACAATTTTCCAATCTTTGCCATTTTGACAAGATCTCCTAACTCGACAAATCATTTTGTTCAAGTTAATTTCAGTAATCAAAATATCAATTTTGCAAAAATTGTCATTTAGCCAAGGTAATCCTTTTTTCGTTTGCACGTCCCTTCTACTCTTCCGCTTGGGGTCAGAAGACCACACCTCTCAGGATGAGACATTTCATAGTCTTTTATGTTTCCCTTTATTTTGCAGTCATTATTCCAGGATCCAAGAGGCCTCAACATTGTCTGCGTTGGCTCCGTCTGGAAGAGCTGGAATCTTCTCGAAAAGGGTAACTTTCACTCTTTGCTTTGTCTATGAACTGCCAATTTGAAATCCTGTGATTCTTGTATTATTCAACCCTCTGCAATCTGTGATATGTTGTTTGCAGTGTCAACTTATGAAAGGATACACATTGTCATTCACGTTACAGACTTGAGTCAAATACACAACACTCACTAGTAATATATTTAATTGGAAGCACTGCAAGTGCTGCAGCAAGGAGGAAGCGCTGCAGTCTGATTGGGTAGCATAGAGGGAGCACTGCAAGATGAGTTGGTGGCATATAGGGAGCACTGCACGATGATTTGGTGGCATAGAGGGAGCACTGCAGGATGATTTGGTAGCATAGAGGGAGCACTGCAGGATGATTTGGTAGAATAGAGGGAGCACTGCAAGATGAGTTGGTGGCATATAGGGAGCACTGCAGGATGATTTGGTAGAATAGAGGGAGCACTGCAGGATGATTTGGTAGAATAGGGGGAGCACTGCAGGATGATTTGGTAGCATAGAGGGAGCACTGCAGGATGATTTGGTAGAATAGAGGGAGCACTGCAAGATGAGTTGGTGGCATATAGGGAGCACTGCAGGATGATTTGGTAGCATAGAGGGAGCACTGCAGGATGATTTGGTAGAATAGAGGGAGCACTGCAAGATGAGTTGGTGGCATATAGGGAGCACTGCAGGATGATTTGGTAGCATAGAGGGAGCACTGCAGGATGATTTGGTAGAATAGAGGGAGCACTGCACGATGATTTGGTGGCATAGAGGGAGCACTGCAGGATGATTTGGTAGAATAGAGGGAGCACTGCAGGATGATTTGGTAGAATAGAGGGAGCACTGCAAGATGAGTTGGTGGCATATAGGGAGCACTGCAGGATGATTTGGTAGAATAGAGGGAGCACTGCAGGATGATTTGGTAGCATAGAGGGAGCACTGCAGGATGATTTGGTAGCATAGAGGGAGCACTGCAGGATGATTTGGTAGCATGGAGGGAGCACTGCAGGATGATTTGGTAGCATGGAGGGAGCACTGCAGGATGATTTGGTAGCATAGAGGGAGCACTGCAGGATGATTTGGTAGCATAGAGGGAGCACTGCAGGACGATTTGGTAGCATAGAGGGAGCACTGCAGGATGATTTGGTAGCATAGAGGGAGCACTGTACGATGATTTGGTAGAACAGAGGGAGCACTGCAGGATGATTTGGTAGCATGGAGGGAGCACTGCAGGATGATTTGGTAGCATAGAGGGAGCACTGCAGGATGATTTGGTAGAATAAAGGGAGCACTGCAGGATGATTTGGTAGCATGGAGGGAGCACTGCAGGATGATTTTGTAGAATAGAGGGAGCACTGGAAGATGATTTGGTAGCATAGAGGGAGCACTGCAGGATGATTTGGTAGAATAGAGGGAGCACTGCAGGATGACTTGGTAGCATAGAGGGAGCACTGCAGGATGATTTGGTAGAATAGAGGGAGCACTGCAGGATGATTTGGTAGCATAGAGGGAGCACTGCAGGATGATTTGGTAGAATAGAGGGAGCACTGCAGGATGATTTGGTAGAATAGAGGGAGCACTGCAGGATGATTTGGTAGCATAGAGGGAGCACTGCAGGATGACTTGGTAGCATAGAGGGAGCACTGCAGGATGATTTGGTAGAATAGAGGGAGCACTGCAGGATGATTTGGTAGAATAGAGGGAGCACTGCAAGATGAGTTGGTAGCATAGAGGGAGCACTGCAGGATGATTTGGTAGAATAGTGAGAGCACTGCAGGATGATTCAGTAAAATAGAGGGAGCACTGCAGGATGATTTGGTAGCATAGAAGGACCACCGCAGGATGATTTGGTAACATAGTGGGAGCACTGCAGGCTGGCTTGGAAGCAGGGAGGAAGTGCCGCAGGCTGATTTTGTCGGGAGACCGAGGCTATGTAATGATCCTCACTGGTGTTTCATAATGATAGAGATACTAAGTTTACCAGCTGTAGCATGATGTAACAGGACAATATGGCAAACCATGTGACAATGTAGGATTATGTATCAGTATCATCCTTTTTTTTGTCTTATTTTCTATTCTTCTTTTCAAATTTCAGGATTTTTGGAAGGTCTGAAAGCTGTCAAGCCCACAGACGTGGAGATATCCAAGTTCATTTTGCTGAGTTCCAAAAGTTCACCCGCATTAGGTGCAGCAAGACTGGGGGCAGAAGCCGTCGGACATGACCTTCCTCTGGATTTCAAATCTAACGTCGATGTATTGTACTCGTTTCCTCCGTCGTAGTAACCTGGATACCAGCAATGCTGCCCCCTTCAGTGTTAAATATACCTCCCTCGTAACGCCAGTGGTATGACCTCTGCCAAAGTCTTGCTTCAAAATGCAAAGTGTGTTTTTGTTCGAGCAACTCCATCAGTGGTTGTCGCTTTCTGCGACACCCGCAGCTCTCCATTCATCATCTTAGTTGTCATAGTCAGCTTTTTGAGATATTTATTCATGGGTAGTTGCAATCACAGGTTTTGAAAGAAACCTTTTAATGTCCAGTGGTGCATTTTAATGTAAACAACACTGGCAGAATTTTATTTCATCACTGACAGGGAGCCTGTGGGATTCACACCAACACATCACATACATCTTTCCCCAAACTTGGGCTGTCTCTTAAAGTTGAAACGATTAAAGCTGGTAGAACTGAAACAAACTTGGCATCAATAAGCCTTTTAATAATGAAACCTCATTGGCATTTTTGCACAATAGAGTCCCTTCGGACATGTGCTATTTTTATGATGGACGCCCTTAAAGATTTCCCATCATTTTGAAAGTTACATTGAATTTCCTCCACTTCTTGAATGACATCAAAGGATGTGGAAGCAGGACATCGTTGGAAAAGTGCAAATGTTAGACTACACCTGAAAACTTGAGGGTGATTTTGAGACGTTTGTATCACTCGGTGGCCGTACATTCAAATGCATCATTTGTCTTTGAACATCTCAGTTTGATGTCAGAAGACGGCAGAATGTCTTTGAGTGGATGTTATCGAGGTGTAAATTCATTCTGTTTGCTTTAACCCTCATTCGTGCAAAGACTGAGAAATGTACCAGAGTTATTCTAGGTTGAACTGGCCATAGTCTGACTCTTTGTGAACTCAATGAACTTGAATTTAGTATGTAGATAGTCCTTTACAGTAGTGATTCATGGCCATGAAAATCTCTCACCGTACAAATTGTGCGTTGTTATGGCTTTAAGGCCTGCATGATCTGTTTGTGTCTGCCTTTCCAGGTTGAGCAACTGAGGACTCAGTAAAAGATCTTTGTCCTCTGGGGGAAGAAAACAGGATTCAAGATCGGATCAAGCTAAAGGAGGAAGGCCGCTCTCTTGCAATGCAGCACCAAATCGTTGTGAATTTGTCGATTGTTTTTTTTTTCCAAAGAAAACACCAATATTTTCAGGGTAGAATTTTATAGAGGTTTTGCAGTGACAATGCATTGCCCATGGAGATGAAACCATCTGTCTCACTGGAGGGAAAACAAAACTGCTCATGTACATTTATGTACGGTGATGTACACATGTCCTGTGTTGTCTGCCTGTTTTCCTACCAATACCATGATGTAACAATAGGAGTGATGTCACATGCAGAACCTCTATCAGTTTGTTGGAAAGTTGCAATTGCAAAACTGAAGAAAAGAAGCTGCTTCAAGGGTAAGGGTTTGAGTGTGACCCTCATACAGTCATTCCTCAAGATCTAATCATCTTTTAAAAGTCACAGCTGGAATATGAGTTGTACTGGCAATCGCCTTATCATCTGCCTTTGTTCTTTGTCAGTGTTCCAGGAGAGAGAAAAGTAGGGGAAACGATCACTTGGCACAAAATCTGGAAGAGAACTAGGCCTATGCATTCATCTTCCAGATATTTGAGTAAGAATATTGCCTCGACATTTTTGTTGGCCCTACGAAAGTCAGACTCTCCAAGAAAGCATAGCAGTCAATCCTTACTTGAAGTCAAACAGATTATGTGTGCAAAAATTTGGCTTAAATGATCTTTTTTTTTTGTAGTGGCTATGACATATTCTGCTGAATTTGACTTTCATTGACAAATATTCAACTCATATTGCAGCTTTTATTCACACATTTTTTTTTTCCGAAACTAACTTCTTCACTATGATGATCAAAGAGCAAGTTCTCACTTTGAAGCTAAATGTTCAATTAATTTATCCTCTTCCTTTTTCAATGCTTGGAAGTTTCATAGCTGCAAAGACAGTTGCTTGGACGAAACACATAACATCTCTTGAATCGTTCCTAAAACTTTGATGATGTAAGCGTCATCGCACCGTTCGTTGTCAAAAGAGGGTCTCTGTGCAGGTTTTGTGGTAAAAGCAGCTTTTGTTGTATGGCATTCAGATAACATACCGATTTGATTTAAAGTGCAATGTCCCTCCTAAAAAGAAACGATAAGAGAAATATTTGGGAACAACTTTTATATCTATTTTGAGACCAAATGATGAGTATCATTTGTTTTTCACTGCCCACTTATTAAAGCTGCGTCATTCCTCGCAGATGCCACAGCACACTATCACAGCTACATTATTCCTTACAGACGTCAAAGGGTAATGCTTTCGTTTTACAGTCTGTAGGTACCAATCTTCTGTGAATTAAAATTGGACTCTCACTCAAAGAGATTTCTGGAATCTAGACTGCGGCATTCAGACATTCCGAAGCCTTTCATTTTGAGATTATTTTCTTATATATTTTCAAAATATTTTTTTATCAATTTCTAAGGGGCACAAATATACTTTTTTTTTATTTTACTTTGACCATCATGTTAAAATTGGAGTCAGACCTTCCAAACAAGAAGGCAAGTTTTAAATTTTCCTGATGAAGATTGATGATATTTCACCAAACCAATATTTTGGTTTGGTTTCAGCTTTTCTTACTCTGAGAAAGAGAGCAGGGTTATTTATGTGTCATTTCATTATGAGCATGAGCTTTTTGACTAAGGTAACTCAGGAAAGTTTGTTGCTTACCGCTACTCTTCGCAGCGGCAATGAATGCTTACACATTTTCTGAGGATGTCAGCTCCCATTAATGTCAGTGGCATTCCTGTAGTACCTCGCAGATTTTCGTGTCATCAGTTTTCTGGTTGGAAGTCTTTCCAAAATGATCATCTTTCAACTTCCAGAAAAAGGAAAACAAAAAAAGGATCTAATAGCAGAAGTGAAAAATGTTTTGTTTTAAATACCGCACATCATTTGCGTAGGAAAAGACCTAGCGGTCATCGAAGTTGGTTCAATTTCAAGCACTCCGTTGACCCCCAAACTGAGTCGTCATATTCCGGTCGGTTTGATGCCCTGTGCGTAAATCCTGTGGAAAATACTGCCGTCGCTCATAAATGGTTTTTGTGCCAGATCCAGCGTAACTTGATTTGCTTCGAAATGAAATTTTTTTTTTCCATGCAAGTGAAGCAATTCCAATTCATAGGGCATTGCAGATTGAGAGAAACATCTCTAACACTTAACCAGAGAGCCATCATCCAGAACTGCTCCGACTGTTTCACGAAATCCCATCTCTTTTGTTGGAGACCAGTATGAAGGGGCATCTGTATGCTATCTTTAAACTGAATTATGGTCACAATTTAACTTCTGTGAGAAGAACAGATTTCAGTGCAAGGCACCCAAGATTGCTAAGCTGCATAGAGATGTCGTTTATGTCATCGCACTATTTAAGAACCTCTTGTTAGTATTTTTCTAATTATTTTGGCTTCCTCCTTTGTTTTTCATATTGGTCGACAGCGCAAAGTATAATCATCACGAATCAGTACTATGCCTTTTGTGTTTCGACTTTTGTTTCATTTTTAAGTTTTCACAATGTTAAGGCAACCTTCCATCATAGGCAATAGGCTGGAATGTAAAAGGCATATCAGATTTAACAAACATGAAAACCTTCAGATTTTAAGCCGAATACCTGTCTATGAAAACTGTAAGCCACATAGTCTTATTCACATGTCAGAGGGTTTTTTTGATAACATTTTTCAGTGGATGTTCAATGTGGCGGTGTACATATCAAAGGGCATGTGTGAACGGTAACTTAGCACAAGGTTCGAGAAGTTTACTGTGAAGAGACAGTACAGTGAAACCATAAGACTACACTATCAAACCATTAGACTTCGCCAAGGCTGAGATGCAAATGTGCGGCAAGTTTGAAACAACACAGGGTAGGCTACAGCAAGTCATTCAAAAGTTTTAAAGGGAATGGCACTTTCATATAAAATTACCATCAATTTAATGTCATAACCTTGCACGTATGTAAACAAACAGTTGAAGTAATTCATACCACTAGGAACTTTCTCTTCTTGTTTGTTATCTGTTATACAATCATGCCCCCCCCCCCCTCTGAGTGTATGAAAGCAATATTGAAATCATAAAGCAATGAAAGAGTGCATAATAAGTATTACCTGAAATAATATGCTGCTTTGGTGGTTTGTCAATATTGATTTTGTTTTCCCTTCATTTTTTTTTTAATGCCCTGCTGGTGACCTCTAAGTTGTCTCGCTGTTTGCAAATCATACTATGATGGCATACATGTCGTGTTGAGCATAAATAAAATGTGTAATACTATTTCCAGTTCATGGCGTTCCATTTCTCATTTCGTGAATTTTTATTTTCATGACCTTTTGTGAATCCCACTAGGGAAAGAAACACGAAAACGTTTCGTTTCCGTATTAGATCTGCAAAGCAAAAATAAAGACTCGATATATCTCTGTCACAGCTTCCTTACGTGGCTTCACTCCTCGGTGATTGGATTCATTGATGCATTTCAGCACAGCTGCTTGAAATATCTGGAATTTTTAGAATGTTCCCATAATATATTCATGTTCTCCCACCCCCCCCCCCCCCACCTATTCTTGAAATCAAACCTTCATCCATTGATTTCTCTTCCTCAGACTCATTCAGCTTTCACATCAGAGATCTGTAGTAATGGTCCCATTAAGCACAGCTGGTAAGCTGTCTGCGATCATGAAATCTATTGCCCATGGTCTTGAAATGCCTAAAGCAAGGTGTTGGGGAAAGATAGACAAAACGACATTCAAATTATATAAAACTAAACACGGCATCAAATGTATTTCAACAGTCTCACCATCATGTTCCCATAGTATACTGTGCTTTTAATACCTCTCTCTCATTCATCATACCTGTCAACAACAGGCTACGCCATCGCCACAAATATGCCAGAAATTCTCTATTTTGGTTGCTAGTGCCCCTCTCCACACTTCCTTTCATGGACAATGATGTTTCACTTAACGAGACAAAGGTGTAATTAAAGAAGCCATTACTTTTGTTTGCAAAAAAAAAACAAAAAAACAGTACAGTCTTAATTGTAAAACAGGTTTTATAAGCTTGCCATTTCAGCTGCTTTGCCTGTCCTGATACAATACTTTGTGATAATGCTTTTACATACATATTTGAAAATGATATTGGTTGCATAGACGAAATAAAGCTTTATGAAATGGTTACACTAATCTTTTACAGAGGCACCACGAGGAGATTCCTACAGAGCGTCCTCCGAGACATGGATTGCTAAATATCTATGAGCAAACACAAATTGCTCCATATCAAGGAACAAACAGATTGTTCAGTAGTAATGAACAAACACTAATTACTAGGTATGAATGAACACATACTGCTCCATATTAATGAATGAACAGTTTGCTACATATCAATGAACAAAAACAGATTGCTCCATGTCAATGCATATACACATGACTGCTTCATGTCAATGAACAAACATTGTTCTGTGGCAATGAACAAACATTGCTCTGAGGAGTGAACAAACATATTGTTGTATATCAATGAACAACACTGATTGCTCCACATAAATGGACAAACACAGATTGCTTTGTATCCATTAAAAAAACAGCTTTATAACATACATCAGAGGCAGATCCAATGGAGGGTGCAACAACTGTAGACATGCACCTCTCTGCTAGCACCAAACAAAAAATTTTCTTCAAGGAGAAAACGCAAAGATGAAGACAGGAAACGATGGGAGTAAGTATGATGCATGAAGTCAAGCTGGTGCAGCCATCACGACTTCTCAAGTGTATGTGCATGCAGACAAAATTATTCAAATTTCTCAAAAGGAAGAGGAACAACCTTTCCTTTAGACCTCTCCTGCAGGATGGCCGTCCATCTGCACCCCCACCATCACCCTTAAAAATCTTGTCGTTATCAGAGCAGCATCACTTCCAGCTGGTTTGGTTTCAAGGTTATCTGTTTCTCATTGTACGGTTATGACTCGTTAGTTGCAACTGGCATGATTCTGAGCTGCAAAATTAGCAATTTATCTCTTGCAGTATTTTGGCCGTAAGACAGCTGACATTATTCGTTCACCAAGAAAGGACCTATCGGTGGCTTCACAAACTTTGTCCTAGTGAAATAAGCACATTTAAAAAAAAACTTGCACTTGTCATGGTTGCAGAGGAAATGTCTTTTTTACAATAAGTAACAAAAACAATCTTTAAATTTGAGAATTCCGGATACACCTTTTTTGGTATTTTTTTTTCATATATTACAATCACAAAGATTGATGTGGCTCTCCTCTCAGTTCCGTCCCGATACAAATTTCTCGAGTACCATACATCAAAATGGAAACCGAGGACAACACAAGCGACTGAAATCATTACCTGATGAGTCTAGTACACCATGGAACTTGTTCAACTTCATCGAACAGTTTTTCAAAGGTCCCTAATGAACTAAACGGTCTGATGGTTTGGTAAATTTAACATGCATGATCAGTTCTCACAATGGACCAACTGGATTGAGCATCTCATTCACAGTGAGCGATACATACCCAGTAGACCAGCACTGTCAAGAACACCAACCTAAGGTGCCAGAACACTGCAGCAACACCCAACTATATATGTTCAATTTATCTGTGTGGCTGCTCTGTCAGACTGTGTTTCCGCTAAGAAAATATCCATTGCATGAAAACTGGACTACGAGGAATGCTGACTTGCTACAAATTTCAGAGGTGCGTAACCTGTGTACATGCATTCGGACTGCAGCAATCGTATGAATGAATGAATCCCTCTTTTGTTATTTTTTCTTGCCAACATCAGTGCTTCAAAATCGACATGTCGTTGAGTCTTGGCGGAAACACTGCCCTCAAGAATAGGGACAATCATATGAACATTGTCTGAGCGTGGACTGATGCTGTGATCGTGTGACATCTACCAAAACAAACTCTGAAAAGGAAGCTTTGAACCTGGCAATCAAACAATATGAAATTTGAATCTGGCATCTGATAAATATTATAACATTCTCATGCAGCATAGAGTAACAGGCTCGAATGATGAACGTTAGAGAACGAACTTATTTCACGGATATTTCTGGAACTTACTTTGGAAGGAAGACAAGAAAAGAAATCAATAATACAAACATTAATTTTAAAAATTTTTAAAGCAAGACAATCTGAAATGCAACAAAGCAATTTGCACTCTAATTTGTAGTTTCTTAGCACATGAGAATTAGTATTCAACACCAGAAATTTAGGCAAAGGGTGCAAAATTTACATTCTATGAGAATAGTTAATCAGCACCAATACAGTACTTGTCAAGGCCACAAAGACAATATCTTTTGGATGAGTAGTGTAGCCAGAATTTCAAAACTTGAGAAAACTGGTCACGATAATGTTTTTCTCATCACTTTTTTACTAGAACATTTAAAATCATTGATCTCCATTAGAAATTGAGACAAATGGAATATGAAATGCCTCAAAAGTTTTACAGAAATACACTACTCGATTTTTCAATTACTCCAAAAATTTATCTTCCCTGAAGAGCTTCAACAGAATGGACTGTTTCTCCTTCGGTAATGGAAGTAGTGGGGGACGTGGATTGCCTCCGTAGTAACCAAATTGTTCCATCGCAAATTTGAGACCTGGAACACCAAACTTGCTGGTGACCTGTAAATAGACAACAATTATGACAGCCTTGCATGGTGAGGGTTTAACACCAAAAATGATGTAGCACCTAGATGGGGTAACATTCCAGGTGAAGGTAGAATATGTGAACACACAAGATGTCATTTCTCATTGAGCCCCCATCTCTCCCCCCCCCAAAAAAAAACATTAACTAGAAAGCCAAAAGGCTTAGTGACTCCTTACTGACCAGAAATTGGTTTGAAATCTTGACATAACTATCCAGCTGGTTTGTGCAAAGGTTCCATGTTAACTGGTAATTGTGGTTACTCATATGTTCCTTGATTGCAAGGAAGGAATAGCTTTTATGCAGTACTAAAAATGGTCAATAAGATGGTTTGTTGGAACTTGAGATCTATGCAATAGTTAAGTTTACAAATATTGTCCTGACAAACCCAGAATGCAAGGAATAAAAAATCTCTTAAAAATGCTTTCTTCCCATGACACTTCAACCTGTTTGTGCCTATGAAGGAATATGGTAAATAACAGCACTCTTCATAAGCCTGTTTCAAAGAACGTTTTCAATCATTCAAGCTAACGTTACCCACTTTTCAAAGCATGTTGCCTCTTAAATCTTTTTAAGGCAGTAAGTCAATGGCACCATTTTGACATCGTTCTGCGAGAAACATCAATTTAGACTTGCTTCTAATCTTTCTCAAATTCCACGACAGTAGGGAATATTCATACGTAAATCCCCATTGTAAAAGTAGTACTCCCCAAATGTGGACAAACAGAAACAAGCTAGTAAGGGTCTCGCAGAACATGCCATGTAAAGTACCAAAAAGGGTTTTAGCATTATCTCGGCTTACAAAAGTTTTCAAAAGCAGGCACCCTTTGTGATTGACTTTGATAGGTAAGTTTACCACACAAAGTAACAGACACACTTTACTACATTACAGCTGTCAATGTTGGTAACCCGACAGGCTTTCCAGTGACACTTTGGAAGGCGAACACTGGAAATAGAAGCCCTGGGCACACGGCACAGTATGGCCAACCAACACTCAAAGTATGATAATAGTCAAGGTTACCTTTCCGGAGATACTGTTTTTACAAAGTTTCCACGGTTTGACATCTGTTGACCTCAAATGACCATTGACCTCCACCTAAACGATAGGGACCATCTACTTTACATGGCCAACCAATGCGCCACGTATACGACCAGGCGAGTTTACCATTCTGGTGATATTGTTTTTACAGTTTGATCTATGTGACCTTTGACCTCCACCAAAATAAATGAGGATCATTTGTTCAGTATGACCAACTCACATGTCAAGTACGAACGAGGTCAGTCAAACTTACCCTTCTTGAGATATAGTGTTTACAATGTTTTCACAATTTGACCTATGAAGACCTCAAATGGCCTTTGAACTCCACCAAGAATAATAGCGATCATCTGCTTACTATGACCAACCCACAAATGAAATATGAAGTCAGTCAACTTTACCCTTCTTGAGATACTGGGTTTACAAGGTTTTCACAATGATGACCTCAAATGACATTTGACCCACACCAAAAACAATAGGGAGTATCTAATCAGTGACCAACCAACACACTATGCAAGAGGTCAGTCAACATTACCCTTCTTGAGATATTGTGTTTACAAGGTTTTCACAATTTGACCTCTGATGACCTCAAATGACATTTGACTTACACCAAAAACTACAGAGATCAGCTACATGGTATGACCAACCCACACACCAAGTATGAGGAAGTCAACTTTGACCTTCTTGATATATCATGTTTACAAGGTTTTCACAGTTTGACCTGTGGTGACCTCAAATGACCTTTGACCTCCACCAAAAACAATGGAGATCATCTACTTAGTATGACCAACCCACATATTTAGTATGATGTCAGTGAAGGTTACCCTTCTTGAGATATCCTGTTGAAAAGTTTTTTACATTTTGACCTCTAGTGATCTCAAATGGTCTTTGACCTCCACAAAAATCAATAGGGATCATCTACACAAGATGACAGACCCACACACCAAGTATGAGGTTAGTCATGGTTACCCTTCTTGAGATATCGTTTTTACAAGCAAAGTGTCACATATACATATACACACACACACGCAAACATGTGTGCACATACATGACATCACCATCGCATAGATTCCATCTGCCTTTGGTAAGGAATCAAAAATATAAAAGAGCAGAAACCTGAAGGCACAAATGCAATTGTAGTTTGGATGGTGTAATTATGAGCAAATTTATGAATTTGACATATTGCACACGGTGAGGATGTGTCACCATTTGGTAAATTAGTAATATTACAGTACTTTGTAGTGTCTTCAATTAAGAAATGAAACAAGAAATGTAACAAATGACATCTGACCTAAGATGATGACTGATAGGTAACATGTACTCAACAGTCGCACCTGCAAACTAACTAACAGATCTGTCCACCTTTCCTGTCCTGAGATTCCATACGTAAATTGTTTTTCACAAATTGACCCTTGTTAACCCAAAAGTCTTCACCAAATATCGGGCTTTGTCCTTGATACGGTACACCGCTTCAACGACAAAACAAATATGACATCTGTGCAAGCATCCCTCCTTGAGATATCGTATTTACAAGGTTTTCACATCTATTGACCCAAAATGACCTTTAAACTCTTCCAACAACAATATGGTTCTCATGTGGTACACCTGCATACTGAATATGGAATCTGTCCAAGTCCCTTCTCGAGGTTGTGTTTTTGTAATCTAGGTATCACAAACTTACTGTGCACACGCACACGCATGCACCCATACACACACCATCAGGAAAATACAATCGTTATGATTATCACCGAAACCAAAGAGGAAGCCTGCATCCTAATGTAATAATGATTGAAATCCTGCATGTGTCATATGCATCATTGACGTCAGTTGTTTACCAAAGCTACAGATCTAGGTATTCCTCACAATCAGTTTACTTCATCTGTTGACCAAATTGGCCCTCAGTTTGCAACATTTATGTAAGCTTCACATGCAAAGAACAATGCCTGCTACACAAGTTTTTCTACACATGCCAGTTAGAAACAGAAATTAAAATAGGTAATGTACATTATGTTGTAGTAAACTGTGTTGATCGGCGCGAACTTCCACTCAGGCCTCTCGCGGTGGATGAAGGGAATTTCAGATTCCAAAGTTTTCCCCGGGCCATAGGAGAAACATTCATAATATTCAATTAGATTAACTACAATTTATAGCATCTTATGTGACATCACCTCAAAAAATTTGATAACACATGTCACTGTAATTCATTCTGCAGTGTTGTGGGACTAAATTCGCAGTTACATCTGACAAACATTATGGAGAATGCTCAGTTGGGCCCAGTGCATTCTGGAGCAGTGGTGAGTTGCATAGTTTGCCAATGAAAAATCCCTTAAAGTGGTGTTTTGTACAATCTCCATGCCATGCCTCGTACCACAAATTAAACAAACTCCATCATTCTCCTTTACATGAGAGACAAACTGCTCGCAGCAACAACTGTAATTAAAACGAATGAAAGTTATCTTACGGCGGCATTTGGTCCAATTAATTTCTGTTGAAGAAGGGCTGCAGATTCGACTTCACCCGTCCTGCAGAGTTCGTAGAGATGGCAAACCTCTTCTCCCAATACGTTAGCTAAAGCACAGATCCCTCCCGAGGCACCTGGAGTAGCATATCGTAAAGTTCCAAACAAATGACGAGGTTGCAAAGACAACTTGAGAAGATTAAGCTCACCATCAGTACACATCTGATGTTTTTTCTTAATGTGGTAACACATTATTTTAAACTTTGTGTCTTGAATTCCTCTGTCCACTTTCAATATATTGTTGGTTTTCAGAAATCTGTTATTGCATTTCAACAACCTGCCTACCCATTCCCATCGTTCATTCCTATTCCCATTCCCCCTCCCTCTATGCCACTGGTTCTTAACCTTTTTGTCCCATTACTCTTTCAAAACAGCTACCCTAGGCTTCCCCTCCCCCCCATCTTCTCCAACTACCCCCATGAGATATTAAAATTACCAACCCCTAAGGGGATATATCAAAAGTGGTTTCTCCATGGCTCACCTTCACAGTTAAAGATAATGCCTGCAGACAAGGGCAATTACAAACGAAGAACTGCTGTACTATACAGTTCAGTGCAATCACTACAGTGTCAGATTGTCCGTCAGCGTTAACTTTATAGAACTACAATAATTTAAAGAAAAAAAGAATCAAAGATAAAAAACTACCCCCATGAGATATCAAAATTACCAACTCCCAAGGGGATAATTATCCCTCGACTAAGAACCACTGCTCTAGTTCCATTTCTGACAGCATGTTCTGGTTTCTTCATGACATGTACCCCTGTGGCAATTGACATGTCCGACTGAGGCTGACATGTGATCTTTTACAATACCAGGACCAAATAATGACAGAATGACTTAGTTATTTTATCCCTTTATTGGATAGGCTCTTGTCACCTAGCAACCAGTAAGTCACTTGTCTGAGAAACAATCAGTGACGATCAAACTTTCTCCGTTTCACAGGACTTGGAATGAAATAATCGCTTTTACAGGTCATTCCTTGTGCCTGTCTAAATACTTCAGCACACCAAAATGAGGCAAGTTCCATATAAAGGGTTGAAATGCATTATGGGAGTTTGGCCACACCAAAAACAGTGAAACAAAAGAAAGACTGCTGAATTGGTGTATGTATTGTGTGCACTTATCCAATGAAGAGAAGAACAAGGTGAGCGCCCCTCCTTTACCCAGTAAGAAAAAAAAAAAAAAAAAAATTGGAATATATGGCACTCATTTACTGTACATTTCAGATTTTCCAAATTGTGTTATACATAAGCATAACCCTACCTTTGCTCTCAGCTAATCTTCACATGATATATCATACATGTTTATGCCTTCTCAAGAGGAACAAACCCTAACCATTACGGTATATCTGGATATCACATCAAGTTCTATCATGGAGAAAAAGGCTTCTTAAAACATGATTTAAGCACATTACGTGTATTTTGTGAGGACTTGGTGATGCTCTACCGATGCCCTCACTCCTTTTGTGCAGCTGCACTGTATGCCGTCTCAAAATGCAAATGTAATTCACTATAAGTCAATCTATCACATTATGCAAATGTAGCATAAGCATAGCTCCAAAGAACATTTCAAGACTGTTACCAAGAAAACAGAATATGCCACATTGGACAAACAATAATTTCATAGAGTCAAAAGATATAACAACAACTGTTCTCATTGAGAAAACTCTGGCACATCTTTAGAGAATTACAGTCACTCACCTATAATGTGGGATTGGAGGATGTGATCAGCTGACCCGGCTAGGACCATGAAATCTTCTCCTCTTGTACGGTGGACTATGCGACCAATTTTTGCAACCTGCGTGAAGAGAGAAATCGTTAAGATTCGACGGCACTTGGCAAGACCTTTATTAATGAAGTCGCATAACTTAGTTGTGTGTGCAATCCTTGACAGTAGAATAACTGATAATTCACAGATGAAGCGTCTCCAAACGGAGTTTTGAAAAGATTTCTGACATCTGGCAATGTCAGGACACTCTGAACCCAATATTCTCCTCTACACTGACCATTATGAAAACAAGTATAATTTCTGTCGTTGTGAGAGCATCTCTCAGTCGAGTCGCACCTTGGATAATACTGTAAAACTTTGGTATTAAAGAGAATGTTACACCACTGGAAAGACTGTGATCAAAACTTTCATCTGTCAGATGAGGAAGTGATGACCAAACTAAAAGTTATTCGACGGAGACAAACCTTACATTCCCACTGCTCTCCTTCACGGCTACGATGTTGGGATGTTTCGCGAGGGCCACGATCGTCTCCTCGTCTAGGTCGATGGTGGTGAACTTCGGGACCGTGTACAGTATGATCGGCACTGGGCTGGAGTCAGCCACCTGGTGAAACGTGAAGAATGAAGATATGCACAACCAAGAGATCCAACGTGATAGAGATGGTTAGGTGCCCCATAATGCCTGCTATTAGATAGACAGAGTCTACCCTGATATCCCTGGTATTGCCAGGTAGACCTTTTATTTAAAAATTATGTGTCATTTATCTGTACAAAATCTTATCAAAATGTGATATTACACTATTGTGACTTTTCAACTAGTGACCAAACTGATGCAACCTTTACAAGTACTTGACTGAGTGACTGCAAGTGCCCAGGTCCAAATTTTGGACCCAGTGCCACGCTTCAACAAAATTTGATTTTTATCACTTGTCCATTGGGCTAGCTGCTCCAAACGTCTACTGGTCCACATGAATATGCACTTGTCCACTTCCCATCAGCTGGCAGTGGTCACTGCAATTCTTTGGGAATGAAACTTCTCTGGGTTTTTCATTGAGCAATGCACTTGTCCAAGTGATTTTTTTTACTTGCCCCAGACTGTTGGGCAGTGGATTAGTTGGACCCTGCCCAATACATTTTTTTTGCCATCAACAAAACTAAGCAAAGTGAAGCTAGCTGAGGAATCACAAGATGGACCTGACATCACAGATATTATGTTCTCCTTCATACCAGAGATACATTGCAATAAAAGAAATTCAAATAGATGCCAATCTTGACGGACATTTTCAGTAAATGTTCATAACTCTCGTCTGCCACAATGAAATGACTTTCACAGTGGGAAGGTGGTTTATCACTGGCACCACCATGTACACCTACTTCTGCAATGTTCCGTCGTGAAAACAACTAATAAAGCAGCCTTAGAGGGAAATATTGTACCTGAAATGAACCAACATGGCACCAAAAAATAGCTTAAGTCATTGTTGAACCATTCAAGTCTCACTGATAAAAACCAGCAATAGCTTCATCTACCAAAGATGCCAAAGATGCAGAATGGCCAATGATGCATCACGTGAAGTTTTGAGAGTTTGGGTGAACAAAATATTTTTGAGCAACAAGTAACTGAATTTCTATCTATGAGAACTTATTTCTTGACAAGAAGGCTGCCATCCTGCCTTATTCTTAATAACCTCTTATTCTGCATTCGTAGTAAATAGTGGTTCTAAAAATATGCCTTTTTTTCTGCAACACAAACACAATATTTCCTAAGCAGGAACATGTACATAGGAATAGCTTACAACACAGCATTCTCCTCTGTTTGATACATTTAACCCATTGCAATTGACGTACATCAGAGTAATTACAGATTTTTTGGATGACAACAGATGAAGGGTTTACATTAGCTTATTTTGACTGATACCTTTGTGAAATGGTTAGACAATGCCTCTGGTGTCATGCCACCTTTATAATAGGAAGGAGTTATCACCAGCGCTGCATCTGCCCCCGCATCTGCGACATCCTTGGTCATCTTGACGGTACATCTCGTAGCTGTTGGTTTGGGGAAAACAGAGGAATACTGCTGCAACTTTTCTGACAGCAGGTGGACAGACAAAGAGGACACCATACTTTAGAAAAAAGGCTTTAAATGGTAATCACACCATTGGACAGTCACATATTTCCTCGCACTACGGTTTTCATTGGCATCGAAATTCACATCTGGATGTCTGCATTGATTATTCAATTGGGTACCAGGTACCTGAAAATGTAGCAACCTAACGGCTACGAGTCACTTGTTTTGCAAGGTAAAATAACACCACAACTGTATCTTGTGCAAGGGACAACAATGAAGTGTTGTTGTTAGAAACACGCTTCAATATGTCACAAGTGTAATGTACGCTAGTGAAACGCTGGATCTGGGAAGCAATTTCAGAACCAGGTCCTGACATTGTCGGTCAGGTGAGTCAGTGCAAACAATGTCTCGTTCTCTTTGGAACTGCCATTCCCTCAGGAATGTCAGTGTCACAGTCAACACTTCCTCATTGGATGACATCATGCTACTAACTTACCTAAGTAGATCATCATCAACTTGAATTATTTATTAACTGAGACAGGGAACAATTTCAAAGTCCATCAGTTATACTTTCATTCCCTCTTCGTCTTCTCAAATTTATAGCTTATGACAAACATGTTGGGTCAAATTACAAAACAGATTGAATACTAGAGTCCCTGTGTTCAACATAGCAGTTTCAAGAAGAAAGTAATGTGGATATAACTGTACCATTTAAATGAGAGATGAAAACAAATTGCAATTAGTTCCTCATTTTGGAGATGTTTAAATGCTAGCATCAGAGAAAGTCAAAAAGGAGCCATCCATTAAGTACAACAAGTACATTCTATAAACTGAAGATCCTTTCACTTTGAAGAACGCCACTTACATTCACAGCCAGAACCTGCGATGATGAGCTTGTCCTTTGGCAACCAACTACGAACTTTCTTCACCATGTCAATTCTTTCGTCTGTTGTCAAGAAGGGATATTCTCCATTAGAGCCATGCATGGTCAATCCTGTGAGAGAGAACAATTTAAGCAACTTAAGGTGCTTTCAAATTTAAAGCTGCTTCATATGTCACATCCAACCCTGCAGAGCTTTGTTAAAAACTTCAAAAGAATGTTTTCTTCTGTTCATTACTGCCCATCGACTACTAATTGACAGCTTATTGACGTAACGATTTTTTTATCCACAGATTTTTTTGTCCCACAGATCTACAACTTTGTGTGAATGTATCACAAGCACAACCAAAAATCCACTGCAATACAAGTCTGTGGATGTTCCAGTTCTATTGAATCGCTTCAAGCCCTTCTACTGACATCTATTGTTCTAACACATTTATATGGCTTGAGTCTACAAAGTCTGAAAAGAACAGGCGAAGAGTAACTGCAAGTCGGAATACAAAGTATTAAACAATAATCCAGACCTACATATGGCTGCATACGAGGATAGCTAATATTGAATGGGTGTCCCTCAAAGAGTGGCATCCCAGGAAGTTGAAGTGTGACCTAATTGCAACTTTCTAGACTTTCCCCTCTAATTACCACCATTTTACCTCTCTCTTCATTCCAATGCTTGCCCACTTTGCACTCACTTAACCTTCATCTTCTGCCTGATCCTCTCATCATTTTCTTCACCCTTTACAAGACTCCTCCCATAACTCTGCTTAAATTTTACTTCTATCCAGAGGTTTGAAAAGGGCTTAAGATTCAAACCATAGATGAGGTAAAGTCTGTTCCTCCTCCCATTCTCAACACCCCCCCCTCAACTCGCAAGAGGTCTTGAAACTACGTGCACTCTTGTAAAGTGTAACAGGGATCTTGTTACTCTAACTTTCCAGTACAGTAGTTGCGTGTATAGTGCTCGGTGACCAAAAAGGTGTGTAGCTGTTCATTGTGTGTGTAGATGGAGTGTCGATACATATTTGTGCCCCCCGGGAAAGGTTTTTGGCCCCCAGTTCCCCCTGCTCAAAAAGTCCTGGCTACATTACTGTTGTGAAGGGTATCGCTAATAATACTGTCACTATCCAAAAGCCTTTAGGTACCTCGAAATGGAATCTTGCTCCATTTTTCAACATTTTTCTTCAATGCAGATAAATCAATCTCTTCATTGTCATCAAAGGGGGTGGGAATGGGAGGATATATTCCTCCCAGGTCCAATCTTGGTGGTGCAGTTGACAATGTTCTTTCTATCGTATGGTTCATAGAAGAGCTGATGATTGCCTTCAGCAATTGTCTACACCAGAGCAGCATCCTGATCTGTAACTTTTCTGTGAAACATTAAAAATAAATGTGATTGTTGTAAAACAACAAAATTAATACCTTGTACTTCCATACCCAGTTTACTCACACATGGTGAAAGGGATAGAAAGAATTGACAAGTAACCTATCAATACTAATGTACTCACTGAAAAGAAAATCCCATTATGAGACCACTTCAGAAAATCTGAATTTTGGTCCCACTGTTTTTCCAAGGATTGGAGCTAATGAGTTTGGGACTTAGTGATACTACCACCAACAGGAACCACTTTAAGATGCCCAACCTTTAATTTTCAGTAGTCTTGAAGATGGAAAAGGGGGTCATATGTTGGAGGGAGGAGATGTGAAGGTCCAAACTTCCGACTAGCTGGATGTTTTTCATCGAACTGAATGGCTGCAACACTGCATCAGTTTTGGGGAGATACTTCACGTAAGACGACCACAAACTCAAGTGCATAGACATCAGGAAGGAACTGAACAGACTGAATTGCCCTTACTGAAAAGGCTGAGCAGGTGTCTATTCAAGTTAGTATCAGGTTGACTTCCATGAAGTATACACACAGGTTTTAACAATACAAATACCTAGTAAATGTATTTCATAAAACGTGAAAATGGGAATGACAGTAAATTAAAATAGTTTCATGTCATAGAGATGGTGCCAGAGTATTTTTGTTAGGGTGACGAAGCATGACGTAAGTGATAAGTGGTGTTTGGAGGGGTCTAAGTGGAAGCAGCGTTGTAGCGGAGTTCCCACCATGCAAGTCCAAGACTGAGTCAAGCTTCCCAAAGGAAACCTCAAATGACTTTTGACCTACCTGGAAAAGAATAAGGATCATCTACGCACAATGGACTAGCTAAATGCAAACTTTGAAGTTCACGCAACTTTCTCTTACTGGGATACCATCTTTATCAGGTTTTCAAACTATGACTTCTACTGGTCTCACATGACCTTTGACCTACGCAGCTCTTGACAGTGATCATTTACTTATCAAGTGCTATCATATTAAAGGCACAAATCCCTGATACACTGTGGTGTATTTCATCTGTGCTGTTGAATTGTCAGATATTTTACAGCTTAGAAGGCAACCAAGCATACAGGAAAATTTCAGCCTTGGAAAATTTTGAGGGGTGCCCATGCACCCACAGCAGTCCCTCTGGATCCATCCTTGCTGACATGCAAAGGTATTTTCATGTGGGGAGTGGGCAAAATATGACATCGCTGGCGTGAGTGGGCCATATAGTATACATATTTCAGAAAACCTGGAAATGACAGTAAAAAGGCTACGACCAGAAAACCTGACAAAGGGACTGACAAAAAATAGATTACAAACAGTTCATGTAATTCAGAGGGGCACCAGAGTACTTTCTTAAAGTAGTAAAGCATGAGGTATTGCTGGGGTTGGGATGGGTCTAATGGGAGGTGATCCTCCACTCAGGTAAATTATTTTAACTGAAAGGTAACCGTCCTTTTATTAATTCTGTGGCAATAATTTGCATCTTTTGAAGTCATAAAATGTGTTAGACTGAGACATCAGAAATTCCAAATAGCATTTCAGATTTTCCAACTGTCGTCACTCTGACAAATTTTGGGGAGTGCAGAGACATATCCTGTAGTTGTGATCGCCTTGGCTGAAGGTAAAAATTATATCTAAGTGTTCTGGATCCATGCTCCCTCCAGTCCAATTCCATGGATGTGTTTATCTCAAGTCATGTGGGACATATGCAGTGAGTCATATCATAAACTTCTCTGAAGCACTATCTGTTACTTCATGCAGATCAAAGGGGTGGGGGAGGTTTGACAGTTTTTTTAGCCTAGTCCTACAAATGATCTAAGCTATCTTTTTAATCTGTATGAATAGTGATAGCTACCTTCCAATCTTATTTGTATGGCACGTGTCTTGCCAAAAGTGTTGTCACTCATCCTTATAACTGTAGCAGGGCACTGCTCTGTGAGCAGGCCCAGCATCTAACCTCCAATGTCAAATATAGTTACAGGCCAACAGTAGCGCTAGGTTATAATGGTGGGGTCTATCCAAATGGCAGCTGGCCCCACTGCAGTGCTAGTAGTTGTGGCAAAGTTAATCTTGTCGTAATGTTAGTTGTATTTTGTAACATTTCAGACTTCATTTAAAATTAATGACTAGGCCTATTATGTTTACATACTTGCCATTCGTGCCGAAAGTACAACATGCACACAGAACAGAAACAAATTGGCCTACGAATTATTTTTGTGGCACACAGGTCCAACACTGTCTGTGTCTGTATACCCAAGCCTTAGACAAAGTGGGCCTGAATGGCCTTGGGCCTAGGCCTATGTAGGGCTATACGTATATAGCCTGGCTAAGTGACTGGGATTAGTCTGTCCTGTATTGTAGCCTAATCCTAAGTAAAGTGAACTAAGTAACGAATACGATTGACAGGTTAGTCACATGATTGCACTCTCCGACGTCGAATCTACAAACGTAGCGATGACATTTCATGTAGGCAAGGTCTCAAAACTGGTAATGATGCCGTATATGACGAAGAAAATATTACCACATCCCTTGAGGAACCAAGTTACGTTGTATCTCGTACTTCGTAGCAGTGGAAGCTAGCTGGCGGTGGCAACAGTGGTACTGCCGGGCTATGCAATTGACGGGTTGTGACCCTGGATACATGCATATCCACAAAGTTATTATCCCCTAACGTCATTCTGGTTTATTCTTGATTTATCGACATGTCACAGCTGACTTGAGTACAGTACTTCAGCAGTGACCGAGCTGTCAAGTGTCATTCTTTAAATGCCCCCAAACTCCAAATTAAGACGAGACTGGCCCGGCGCAACACTAAAAGCCGTGCTACTAATACAGCGAAAGTGTGTGTCTTTTCAGATTCATTTACTAAGACATGTAACTTGTAAGTTTTGAAGAATGAATTGCAATGTTGAGCAGAGTAACTTATTATGGCGTAAGGTCACACTAACATCGACGTTAGCCTCACCAGCACCCTGTAGCATTACACCAGGGCGTTAGGAGTTAGGACAAGTTTAAGCAATCTAAGGCCTTGGCAAGCATAGGCATGCAATATGTATATAGGCATGGGTTTGTTATGTCGATTGCCCTGTCATTCCGCCGTCGGTACGTTCCACCAGAATATTCCGCCATAGGTTTCAAGCCTGCCCCCATGACGCAGCCATGGCAGAAAGGTTCGATCAAAACCTATGGGATAATACCCTGGTGGCAAGAGTACAAATGTCTAGGAAATACAGTGTCTTTGAGAGAGGGGATTTGTAACTATGGATGCAAGTAAATATTGAAATGTTATTTTAGGTTTGAAAGGTAGAATGTACAGATATACAGTACTATGTGAAATGCTGAGGTCTTTAGTAAAAATTTGCTGTGTATGTGCGTGGAGTGTTTTTAATGAGAGCAGGAGTGACTGTTCCTCAAGCTAGCCTAGGACTAGGAGGATCTTACTAAGTTATAGCCAGTGGCGGCGCTAGGGGGGGGGGGGTGAATGAGGGGGCATTTGCCCCTCCAGATTGTTTCCTTGCCCCCCAGTTCCCCCCCCCAGTTGCTCTCACCCTTCCCAATCAGATCTTGTACTCATCCAAAATTAATTTTAATCACAAAACTATGTATTGGCATTGGACTGAATAAGAACGGCTTCCGGAGAACCATGATTAATAAATGCCTAATTCATGTTACACAGGCTGCCAGTTTTCATATCGTGCCCGTAGCCACTTCAACAGTAGGCCAGCCTGATCAGACCAATTTTCTCTGGAATGTTTACCGTCCAGCATAAGGGAAGGGCGGGTAGGTGGTTGTTTTCCTAAATATAGGAGTGTCGTTGTTTTCCTAAATATAGGAATGGAATGGAAGTGTATGTAGCCTATGTGTGTGTGTGTGTGTACTCGGTGGCACCGCGTAAATGTGAAATGGTACTCCCAAAGAAAAAAGTTGAGAACCTTGGAGTACGGTCAACCAAAAAAATAAATAATGTAAAAATAAATAATATACCTCTCTTGGGACTTAATTTTTCACCCAGAGATATGCCAAAACCTCAGAGCTTCCAGGGGCTTCGCCCCCTGGACCCCAACGGGGACTTTGCCCTTGGACCCCACCAGGGGCCCTAAGGCGGGCCCCTGGATCCCACCCGCAGGGTCTCGCGCTGCACGCAAATATTTTTGCCCCCCAACATTTTCCTCTGCCCTCAGTTTGCCCCCGAAGTCTGACATATTCTGGCGCCGCCACTGGTTATAGCAGAATGAAAAATAAAAATATCGGGCCAAGGACCTATCTGTTGAGTTGCACTTATTTTACTCATGTTTAAAATGATATTTTTACAAGCAAAAATTTAGAGACAATAAACAAGACAGACAATTTACTCATGACCGTTGTGGAAAGTTTTTCTCCCTCCAAAGGTATGCTATGAAACCTGTGTAGGTGCAAATTAGGCACCTACCCTGGTGGGTAGAAGCGAACCCTTGCGTGTGACATCCAGCGGCAGGCGGGGCCCCGCCCAGTGACTTAAGCAATTTTGGAGATATAAATAACTTCTATCTGCTGCCTTGACTATAAGTCTGATGTTAGACTGTTTTTGTTACATTATCAAAATTGTAATGCAGCTAGGCTAGGCCTACACAGAAAAGAACATAAAATTCAGCCAACACCACGTCAACATGAATTCTCTCTTAATCTTGATGAAATACACCAGGAAATTGACATAACTTGTCTAGTGTCTGGCCATCATCGGCATAACTTATGTTCTCCCGATTGGACTCCTGATACCCCCAGTAGGCCTACAGGCTACTGTAGGCCAAGACAGTACTAAGTTTGTGTCTGTTATTGCTACTTCTACATAGGAGATCTGTCACAAGCCTAGGAAGGCTTTTTTTTTTTCTCAGCCCTACCCGTCCTGCTGTGTTATGATCATGTCTCTATGTGAATTTAGTGGTCCATTTCATATATTTCATATTTGTTTTCACACAGACACATTCAAGTAAAACTTGATCATCAAATGTAAGATGTCACATCATGTAAGGTCTTGGAAAATGCAATCATGACAGAAACAGCAGTTTCAAATAAGTTAAAGGAAGAGAGAAGAAAGCTGAAATCACTATTGGAGGAGCGGGAGAGCACATTGAGACAGTTGAGTCTTGCAAAGTCTTTCAAGGATAAGGTAGAAATCATTTGAATTTATAGGACTACATAATTTTTGTCACCAATTTGTCAGTCGCTTTGTACCTGAAAGAACATTCGCCCCTCTGCTTAATATCACTTTGTCTGGTGAAAGTATTCAAAGTGAAAGAATCATTTGAACATACAGATCACAAAAGTGCTTAAGTGATTGAAGTTTGTACCAGACAAGATTTTTAATTAAGGCAAGTGAAACACTGTTGTGACAATAATTTAATGCTGGCGCAGACATTGTCACAGTTTGTACCAAGACATTAACTTGAACCAAGCTTACTGACCCGAGTACCAAGTGTCATACCCATTGATTCTGTAGAGAGTGATTGCCCGAACTTCAGGCCTTAAATATGATGCATCTCTATTAGTATGCACTGTAACTCTGTAACAGGCAATACTTCACGACTCTGTCTGTGCAATTTGAGCTGATACTCCTGGTCAATCCAGTGTCAAAAAGTTTAGACTGCAAATGAAAGGAAATCAGAAGTTTCTTAATATGCATATATCTGTGGGTGGAATCACTTTTGATCCAGATGTATTCTAGTAGAAGTTGTAATTTACTAATTTTAAGTTCTCAGTTTTCTGGAAACAACCTTTAGAGTTGTGCGCATCATGCCAATTGCCTAAAGTACTGTTGATGTGACATAAAAACACACTCTGGAGTACTGACAGACTTACTCTTTAAAAAAGCTTTGAAAATGGCCACAATTTTCATCAAACTCCATCAAATTTTGACCATTTTACAAACAAATTAATCTTTGCAATTTGTGTCATGAATAAGCATAGTCAAATATGCAAATTTGTGATGTTGACAGAAGGGCTCACTTGATATGCCTCATGTTTTCCTTTGTTTACTTAACCTTTAACCAATTACAAAGACAATTAGGAATTTAAATATCTCCAGAGGGTCTTTTTTTTTAATCATTCATATAATTCTTTAAAAATATTGGTATCACTCACCAATTTGTAAGCCAGATGGCAAAAAAATGTAAAAACAGTTGAGTTAGTGTATCTTCTCTTCAGCTGTCACAGTCTAGGAATCCCCTTCCCTGTATTATGTTAGTTAGGTCATTTGCATTTCATTTGTAGGAGTATTCAGTTTTCTTGCCAGTCTTGGTTGGTTGTCATACTGCATAGTGCCTCAGTTTGTATTGTTGTTATGAGACAATACATATAGGCCTAATGAAAGTAATACTGTCACTCTGCAATGTGCATGATTCCCCATCATCAGGTTTGCATTTTCATCAAATTTTGAAAAGCTGTATCTCAAAAGCAGAAATGGCATGATTCCAACTGATTGTCATTCAGGGTTTTACTTTGCAAATTCTGAATGAAACCAGCTCTTTTCTAGATGCATGTCACTTAGTCTCCTGTCAGAATTTGTATAATATGGAACTACCCTATCTGAGGCTTATCTCTTGTTTTTCTCCCTTTGTTTCCAGAATGATCTCAAACAATTGGACCATCTCTCATCCAAGTGGAAGGAAGCTTGTCAGAAGGCGATTCTACAGCTTCACTCCATGCAGCCTGAGCCAAAGCCATCCATCTCAGCGATGATCAACAGCTGGAATATCGATCACAAAATGATTGGCTTCAACGAAGAAGAAGAATCATTTGAGTGATGACAGTCTACCGTGGAAGCTCTCTTCTCCATCTCAGAGATGAACAGAGAGAAATTATTCAGCTTGGTCTGTCACGTCATGGAGAGAACTCAAGACTGACATCTCCCTAGCTTAAAGATCTGCTATGTTGGCCCATAAGTCCATGCCGTTAATTTACCCAT
The DNA here is from genome assembly GCA_021234535.1 of Stichopus chloronotus. NCBI lineage: Eukaryota > Metazoa > Echinodermata > Holothuroidea > Aspidochirotida > Stichopodidae > Stichopus > Stichopus chloronotus. The sequence continues at coordinate 19,218,632 of CM037841.1, read as the reverse complement.
TACTAGTTATGTTGCACCATCTTCAGACTGAAAAACCCGCCCTATGCCTGTCTCTGCAGGCTTTTTGGACTTGGTTTTTCAGAGCATGAGTCATCCTCTCCCACCTTGCTCTTCTGTGTAGTGGCGCAAGTCTATAAATCTTGAACGATAAACTGGGTTTTAGCAAGTAGTGCCAGCAACTTGATGAACTAGATGAAGCTGCAGAGGTACAGCATATTGCTAATGGGCTCTCTGACAACATGCTGTATATATATTTCTCATCCAGTTTCTGATGTGTAGAATTGAAATGCAGTCACCACAATCTGAATTAGTATACCCCCCATGCTCATTCATGAACGGCTCTTTTTCGTTATGTGATATCATAATTGTTGTAAAATTGCTTAATTTTGCAGCATAACACCTTGTTTATGCAGCAATGAGCATTCAGCAACACCATGAAAATTTCAAGTTATGAGAAGAGAATTGGAAGATTTTGATTATTTTTCATAATAAAGCAGAGACGACAGGGTATTCCCTTTTGTACCAAATCTCATGCATATAACAAATATATATACATACATATATATCTTCAAAGGGGACTGTTTTGGTTCAAGTAAGGATTGCACAAGTTAAAAGGAAACTGGTAAAGTGTTAGGAGGAAATCTCTACCGTTGATAAAACTCCTAATTAGGAGCAATATATTTCCATGTCAAGAATGGCCATCTTGTGTGTTGATAGTGCATTTGGGCTTTTCATTCTCAAGTTTTCCTTGGACAAAGTACCCTTCTTTGATGAAATGTGACCAACTTCAAACCTTTGTATATCACTGTGATGTGCATGCATCATATGTTAGTACAGTTTTGTACCACACTGACCCCGAGGCTGATTATCTCTGGCCGATTTTGTGAGAGATATTTACAATTAGTTTGGCATACAGAACTTACACATGGCAGGCAGCATTAGTTCCTACCACATACATCATTTCCGACCACAGCAATCCTTGGGTATAGTAAGCATATCAAACTTGTCTGTGGTTAATCTTGAAATTCTTAGGAAAGCACATCTGTCCTTGGCTGATTCACCAAACTGAGTCACTAACGATCCTTTTGATGTGAAACAAGTCAATTTTTTTTCCAACTGTGAATTTGGTTCAACTTCCAGTGTTACTTTGGCAGGGGAAGAGTTGAAAAGCTGAGGAGTTTATATTGTAAACTAGTCAGAGCATGACCAGTGTAAAGTCAATTTGTTTATTTCTGGAATGGTAACCAAAGCTGATGTTGCAATGCCATTTGAGAAGCTATTCTGTGCTCTCAAAGATGCCACTTTTGATCTAATCAGCAAGCGTTCATTAAACTTGTTGTTTTGAAGGATATATCATATTTCTTGCTTTTTTTTATTCTTGGTTTTAGGCACACTATTGAGATTGCACAAAGTAAAAGTGATGCTCACAGCATTGAAGGGGCATTGAGAATAATAACAGCAATGAAATAAAAACAATTTGGGTGCAAACAAAGTGGAAAGCAGTTGCTAGCTCCTACCAGCAGTTGTTTTGGTGGACTGCTGTTAATTAAAGACGAAGTCCAACTTTGACTTCAATAAGCCTCTGTTGGTTTCTGTTATTGACCGTATACCTACATGAGGAATAATACAGGTCTCCTCTTAACTGTCAGCGAAGTCCACACCATGCTCCATTTGCTTTATACAAAGTATGTTTGCCTTTCAACTCCATGGAAAATAGTGGTGATAGTGGTTTTGAGTATGTTTTGACAACTTTAAGTGATGGAGGCTGACCACTAAGTGAGGCATGTTTGGTTCAGATATAATATTAGAAGTCATTAGTGATGTCCATTAACTCTAGCATGCTATATTTAGCTGGTGTCATTTAAAAGGCCGGCCCTATTGATGTTCATCTGACCACATTAAGATAGAAAGTAACTCTACAATACCAGAAATACGAGCCTAAGGCTTGCAGCTAAAAATTGCAAATATTTGGCAAACTCTGACCATACTGTATTTGTAGAGCAATGTGGGAACATATACGCAGCACAGAAGTTATTTTGTCTTGAAACAACAAGGATTTAATGTAACATACTTTTGCCGTTGAACATAACATCACGACTGCACTTTATTGGACATTGCGACCACTTTTATCAGATCTACACCAGTTTTGGTTAATTGATCGACTAATTGTTACCACTAAGCTACTACAAATTTATAAGAATTGCAAAACTTGCTACTTAAAGAATACAGGACAGACAGGATGAAAACAGACCTGAACTCGAGAGGATGTTTTTCTTTGCTCATCTGTTTATTCTGCAACATGTGCCATATACCACCACTCTTAAAGTATTATACAATACTGAGGCTTGCATTGTGCAAGACATTAAGTGATCATTCAAGTGGTTAAAAATGTGAAGTACATTGATTTATGTTGTCATTCCCTGAAAGTGATATCCATGGTGACCAAACAAGCCATCAAAAAAGTAAACCAACTTCTCTCCATACTGTAGAAAGGGCAGGGTGACCTCAGTGGGAGAGCTATGTATGCAATGTTACATCAGTCACAGTATGCTGGTATTAATGTAACACTATGGTTAACAATTGAGAAGATCATTTTCCAAACACTCCAGACTTCACATTTTGTTGAGGCAAAAGAAGATAAGCAAACAAAATCCTTGTTTTTATTTTTCAAATGACAAATAGTTCCATTCTTGAAGGTATTAAAAGAACTGGATCATTATGGAGTAAATAATTTGTATATCTCTCTCTCATCTAAAGTGAGGGCTGTCATCATTTGGCCGCTATCGCTGCTTGCTTGCTTCTGTTCATTCTTCTCCTTATGTACCAGACCAGGAAGAATGTCGCTGCATAGGTAGCTACCACACACTGAAAAGAACAAAAAAAAAAATCATGCAAAGGAAAACCTTCAGTTTCAACCCAGGTGTCCAAATATTTACAAAATGCTAGAATAGATTATCCAGATAAAACTTTTAATTTTGTTAAGCTAAAGAGAAAATTCTTCTACCACCCACATCTTGGTGAAAGCAATTATGAGCTTTTTAAACATCAGATTTTCTCATAAAAGAAGACATGTTTGTGACAAATCTTAGTCACAGACATACAACAGAGTGCATTATGTACAGTTGTTTCTTAATTGATCTGGCCAAGGTTGAAATGTTGAGGTGAGTTATCTGAAGTTGATATGGAGGGCACAAGAAGTGTCACTTAATGAAAAAGTTTGTAGGGAAGTTGCAATCATGTATACCCAAACTCTTGGTGTAAGTAAAATATTTACACAAAATTTAAAGGAAAGCGTGACTTTTGAAAATATGCAATGGTGACATTTGCAAATTGCTTGGCTGTTAACTGCTTTTAACTTCCAAATGTCAATATCTCAAAAACACAAGAAAACTTGTGTTTTTGAGGTTCATAAACCCAAGTAACATCTACCCCAATCTCAGTTATTGGTGCTTACCACCACCAGTGGTTTCATCTCTGACAGTATTTTCCCTGTAACCACACTGGAGTTACAGCAAATTCAGCTCTGGTTGTCCAACCAGATCGCAAAATGGGACAAAATTTTATCAGGGCACTTCGCTCTCAGCTGGCTGAAGTGTGTGATCTCCATCCTGGGGGAGGGGTCCCCCTTGACTTTGGAAACTTGCTCATGTCAGGTGGGCTCGATGCAGAGTGGTGCAGTATTTTGTGACAGATCTGGATTGGAATACAGTATATCACCATGTATTCCTACTTTTTAAAGGGGATCCATAAATGACTCTTCAGTGCAACATATTTTCTCTGCTCTAGCCAAGCTTTGAAAATCATAGCAACTCATGGTGACCATTATAGTATCCCATCTTCCTTCTCTTGTTTTGGGGTTGAAAAAGGTTCTGATAAAGAATTTATTAAAAGGAGATAGAACAAACAGGGCCATTAAGACTTTGAGAAAAAAATTTGTCACACTGTATACGACAAAATATTTCCATCCAAACAGTTGCTCTGCTACGAAAGCAACTTTTGAGGACACGTGCATGGGGTACCCCTGTAACCATAACACAAATTTAATGGGGAAACTTCATTGAAGAAAGTACATGTGAGGATTTTGACACACAATAGTTGCATCAATTGAAGATGTTGCAAGAGCTGTGATTGGCTGGCTACCAATGAACCGATCACAAAGTTTTAAACATCTATTTTTGTTGCGTAAGTGCATGCAACAAGTACGGCTATACTGGTATGCTACTACTATTGGCCTAGCCGGCATGCAGAATTACACAAGCTATGTCAGGTCTGGTCTGTATGTCAGTAATTATAGTACAGTACTAAATAGCATACTACTACAGCCACAACAGTTCTAGGCTTGCGTTGGTGACAAACTTGGGAGACAGAAAGTGTTTCATTCATTGTATGTTTCTAAAAGGGGTACAAGTGACTTTTTTGTCCAATGGCCACAGTGTTCCGTAAGTGGTCAGTTTTAAGTCCGGGTACTGACGCACGCTCCTCAGATATTGTCTGCATGGCACGCCCTGACAAAATCGGCTAGAGGAAAACACTGAGTCAGTTGGAAGTCCATGAACTGCCTTTTCTACATTCCTCACTTTTTCATCCTGTAATCTTACTAATTTGTATTGTGCTGTTTACGATGTCATTTTACGTCAATTCTCATCATTACGATACAATTATTCCACTGTGCAAGTGACTAACTGATTTAGTTACGTGAAAGATTACATCACAGAATACGGTGGTTGCCGGTAGGTTAAAATTTATGGCATCTTGGATGCCAGTGCTATCATAACACTCCTTCACTGCACACCTTCTATTATAGCAGTTTGCTTTTCTTCATAAACTGGACACTAAACTGCAGCCACTGTCTGTGGATAGCTGTGTTCCATTGACCTTTCTGGGTTGCAACCTGTTGAACATGAGTTGCTGGTCTAGAGTGAGCCTCGTTAATCTCATTTCAAACACAAGTAATTCAATTTTCAGCAGAACAAAGAACAAATCTGATTTATCAGAATGGTATTAGAAGGCAATTTTCCAAACATTAACAAGAATGATAGGAAAAGAGTGACTGCAAACTTACAATACAGCTGTGACGTCTAAATAGTTTGATGTGGTTGTCCAAAGGGCAAATAAGCAAAACATGTTTGTCCTCTCCAAACTTAAGTTGCCTTTCCAAAATTACATAATTATTCATGCTAGGAAACAATAGGCGGCTGTTCCCACTAATACAGTTGCATTTTACTGTTTGTGTTTACAATGCAAATTGATTTACAATATTTCATAACTTTGTATGATATATTCTTGAAGCAATGTGTGTCTTGTCAAAGCCTCAGTGTATTTGGTTTTTCTGAAGGACATCACAGAATATGGTTGAGTTATGGTTGAGTTAGGACATCAGACTAGAGAGCTCTAAACTTCTTCACTACAATACTTACATTCCTCTTTCCAAATGTGGTGTCAGAATTGAAATATTTCTTAAAGCCTGTGTAATGAGCAAACTGGGATTCATCCACATGTCCACCAGCCATTGTGATCACCTGTGGCAAAGAAAGAAATTTGAGTAACTAAAAGAAAGCCAAGCTTCAAATGTGATTAAGGGTTAATCTGTCTCAATGGTAAAGTTATCGAAGGACGACATTACAAGAAAGCCACAACAGTTATGACATGAATTGCTTCTAATGATAATTTTGATCAAATAACTTAAGGAATGAACTAAGTCTATCAGTTACCACTGACAGGGAAAACTATGGTACATGAAAAACTTACATGTCATTTGCAGAACCCAATGACTAGCCTCCTAATTTGACACACCTCTTGCTATAAATATTACTGCAGCAATGATGCAGCCAGCATAATCTAGTTTATTTTGACATAAGCATATATAAGATATATTTCATTAAAATAAGAAACATTTTTCTGATTGCTCTAGGCCTAAAGCCTTTCATGAAGCCTCAGTGAGTAATATACCTCCCTTATTAAGAAATGTTATTCCAATGAATTAAACCAACCATAACCTACAAGTAACTCTACCTCTCAAGAAACTCCATCTCTGATGCACCAACTCCAAATAATTTAAGAGTACATAATGTGTTAACTTTATGTTCACTGCTAATTTGCCATCAGAGTATTGCCTTCTCCACGGTCAATGTTACATCCAAACACTCAGCCAAGAGAACGAAATTTGGTGTCTGCATGCTCCTAAAGTTACCACACATAACTGTCATGATTTCTCAAAAATTTCTTTATTTGCTTGAAAGTACAAAACCTTATTTCAAATTTTTTACAAATTTAAACGACACTTTACGATAACATTTCAGGGTTAATTAACCAACAAGACAAAGGTCACTTGTAATATAACATAGTGTTACCTTCTGTACAATTAACATCACACTTGATGGTTAGAGATACACATATTCCGACCTACATGGCAGGAAATAGTCGCATTTTGTATGGGATGTCATGTTGCAGAAAATGTTCTTTCTGTGGTTTTCACCTAGAGAGCCAGTTGGGAAGTACGAAATATACAGTAAGGTGTACACCTACGCTGATTTTTTATTTATGTGGGCAAGCTGAGGAAACCCTTTCATCACAGCAACGCTAGGAAGGGTAAATGCTCATGCTGAAGATCTTTGCATTGTAGTGCATGGAATGTAGACAGGGGGAACAAGCTTTGTTTATAGGGTAGTCATCGACGGCGCGGGGCCCATTGAGTGCGCATCTACAATCTTGGACAAAATACCTTGGGACACCCCGCGCCCCCGTTCAATGTTGGCTATAGTATTGCTGTTCAAAGGGTACATTCACTTCTATAGCGCAACATTGGAAAGGGGCGCGGGGTTTCATGTTATCCTGTCACCTAAAATTCAGTATTATATTTGCAACATACGACAAAGTGTCCCAACAATTTTGTCCAAGATTGTAGCCTTACATTCCAAATCAAAATTTTTGAAAGCTTAGGTTTGGCAGATTGAAATAATGAAGCACACAAGCCATTTTTTGTAACTTCCTTACAGTCAACGGCGTACGCACTCAATTCACAGCTTGGGGATAGCTAATTTTGTTCTGGGTTGTCATAAACAAGGCAGACTGGCAGAATAATTTCACACTCAGTGACACAATTTTTCATTGGATCAATACATCTTCATTTAAAGAGGCTCATTGAGTTGTTTTGTGAAATTCACTCAATTTTTTCTAAATCGCTCAAGTTTCCTTCACATACTAATGACAAACAGTCAAACTAAAAGGATTCCAAAGTTTTACATACGTTGGAACATTAATGAGTGAGTAACCAACGATTATATTTAGTTTTTGAAACTTTGTGACCAGACATTTTCACATTAGTACACTCACATGCACACAATCAGAGGAAGTAACGGTCAAAAATTCGAAAAAATTGACAGTTTTCATACAACTATTGGATGTGAAACTTGATTAATTATGCTAATTGTGAGTATTGTCGTGTGTTTGTATACTTCAAAATCACCGCAATCTTTACTGATATCAACTCAATGAGCCCCTTTAAGACACTGCTGATTCATAGTAAAGCATTCTTTTGAACAGTAGATGGAATTGACACAAACTTGGAATGATAGATTTCCTTAAGTATACATTTGGTAGTCACTCCATTATACATTATTTCACTTGTAAATAATAACCATAGAAAAATAATGAATGGAAAAGCCATGTTTTCATTTTCATCTGGACACAAATCTTTGATGTTCATTCTCATAAAGGGAGTTCCCCCTTCTAACTCTGCTTCTACCAATAGATAGTCAAGCATCTGAAAACAATGTAGTTATGTAGGAGTATGAGCAGTTTAACGAAAGGCAGCAGCACACGTAATGTGACTATGACTATCTGATGATGAGCCATCTTGAAAAAGCCTAAAGTGATTGTTAAGAATATGGAAAGAAATCATGTAGTTTGCTTGAAACCTCTGTGTGGTCTCCGATCTACTTACACTGTCTTATTATACATATCTGAGCTATGTCTGGTACAACTAAATGTTATGACAGCCATGTGGCATAGTCTAGACCAGGGGTGGGCAACCTACGGCCTGCATGCGGCCCACCATTGATTTATGTGCTGCTCGCGAGACGTATCCAGCAAATGGAAAAAATGTATTTATTTCACACAACGAGCGAGCTATCTCTGAGATCACAATTTGCTTGGCGTCAGTGGTGTTTCCGAATGTGTGTGGTCATTGTCACTCATTGTTTTCATGTACAAAGCTCGATCATAGTTGTGTACCTTAGTGATATTGCCTTTGAAAATCCTCATTACTGAATGTTTGAAATTTACAGAGTAGGCTGAGTAGGTAATTGTTGATGAAGTGCGGCCCGTCAAATTTTTCATTCCTCGTTTCTGGCCCCTCAAATCAAAAAGGTTGCTCACCCCTCTCCTAGACCCTACGTCATCAATGTCAACCGTTTGTGAACAGACATTTTGTGACTGAGCAGTGAGAAGTTTTGCACAGCACAAATAAAAGAGGTAACATCTGAATCATTACATTTGCTGATGTTGGGGTTTAATGCTCTTAGATATGATGTCATTGACTGGCCAAGGCTACATTACTTAGGCCTATTAGTACCGACACATTTACTAGACACAAGATGGGACAGCTAATCTTCAGAGACTACAGTAGCATGGATGCATATATGCATCTAGCGTAAAACATTGGAATTTTCTAACTGCTGGAAGTTCAAAATCCCTATATTAGACTTGCTAATGGGGCTTTTGAATTTCCGACAGAGATTTCAAGGTAGATGCGAGAAGTATATAAAATACATCCATGCATTTAATACATCCATGCATTTAATAGTACATCCATCCACACATCCATGCATTTAACAATACATTTAATTGTTAACATTAGGCCATGTGTTCATACAATCCTAGTGCGTTAGGCTACTAGAGCAGTTGCCAGGTTAGAATTAAGAAATTGACATTTCGTCCAAGGCGGTTGGACACAGAGAGATTTGAGGATTACTAAAATTGGGAAAATGTCGAGCACAGTCCTAATGCTTCAACTTTATTCCGAAGAAAGGTAGCATTGAGTAAATTTTTACCTCGTAGTAGTAGCGGCTCGAGTTTCGTGGGAGAAAGAACAATCCGAAGAGACGAGCTACAACGATGGCGCTACATAGAAATCATGTATGTACAGTGCACCAGCAGATCAACTTTCATCGATAAAATCATGCAATTCAAATTTGTCTGATGATACGGTCACGATTATTGTGGAATATGTGATGGCTTGTGATCAGACCTTTAAGGACCTAATGAACGGGTCCTCTGGATCAAATTGGCCCGGAAATCATCCTCTTTGAATTCCATGACCTTTACCCCTTTACTACGACGGACATAAGGGGACATGAGAGATGTCAAGTTATCTTGTTGGACAAAGGTACCGACTTACACTAAACTCGACATCTCGGAAAAAAATGTCAAACTATTCAAATGCCAAGTTTAGGAATAACTTGTGACAGAAATTTTGTAAAGCCAAACGTTTTCTTCCACTTTCCGGTCATGGCGGGTTCCTGATTTGGGACAAAATCAGATGATAAAGAAATGTGAACTTCGAAAGTTTTGAGTATCAGGCATCCCGCACATCATGGGCTCATCAAGGATCCTAAAACATTTTGATTGGGGATGAATACCGGCGAGATTCGCCTTAATTCTCTTTCCGAGAAGTGTCCAGACGATAACGAGACAGGGTGACCAAGACAATTGCAATGAAAATCCCACCAAATTTTTAAGTGGTTCTGCCACAATTTGAACTTGGAACCCAATGATTGCAACTTGACGATGGACACTCGAGCCACCAAGCTAACCCTCCACACAATTAAATATTAACTTTTAACTGCAACAACTCCCAAATAAACTTGACCTGCTCTGTGCACTGACTGATTCCATCAATGCAGTTACTACGGGTCTGGCTACATGATGATCAACCGGGAAATTGGCGGCACCAGCCGGCTTACATCTAGAGTGGGGAGGGGGTGGATAAATGAGTAATAGGGCAGTGCTACCACAGGAGGCAGGTAGTCGTGAGGTGGAACATCTCACTTTTGATCTCTTTTTTTTTTTTTTTTGTGGGAGATCTCCATGATTACATTTGATTGTACTCTACACCACTACTACTATGAGGTGAAGATATTCACCTTGTGGAAATTCTTTTTGTACGGTCTTTTCTCAATTTACAAATCGATTTATTTGTTCTGGAAACCCCATATATAAGTAGCAAACACTTTGCAGGGAAAATATCGGTGGAATGTCACACCATGCCGAGTGAGCACTTTGGGATTTAACCCCCAATTCCACCTCCCCCCCCCCCCCCTTCAATGGCACTGCCAGTGTATCCACATTACTTCAGTTCTAGCATCCTTTTTCTTTGGGATGGAAATGATGTACACCCAGAACTAAATTAAATTCAGCTTTTGTCCAAAAAACACATTGAATCTGGAGTTGACTGGCAGACTAGCCAACCCTCGTGGTTTCAATGTCAGTTATCATGGTGAAAATCACTTCGGATGCAATGTGAAATGTTTCCTTATTTAGACCACGATCACTTCTTTAAATCACTTGTTTATATTATCATTGCAAAACAGATGTACCTCTGTGAAATAAAAAGTGTCTAACTTAGCTAAAGATTTTCTCCAGAAATAATACGTAGCAAGTGGTTGAAGAAAAAAGCACTCTTGAGCTTTTCGAAAGCCTCAAGACTTACCAATTTGGATGTTGGCAAGTCTGCACTGATCATGAATGGTTCCATTTTATCTGGTTTTAACTTTAGTACGAATGGTTTTGAATGGTCATCACAAATAATCTAAAGACAAAAACTCATCACCCCAGACAGTTTCAATTCTCCCAACCAACCACCTCTAGTCCCTCCCTCAGCCTGTCTTAAATTTCTCCACATGTGTAATCAAAACAATGGATCCCTGTGTACGCCTTGTAATACGAGCTGTTCTGCATCTTTCGAATTTGCTGTCAATCTAAGAGTACTGTAACTTAGAACCAGTTGAGAATTTTGCTTTCCGGGAGGTAAAAATATAGCTTAGGGTGATGCAATACAGCCTTTAAAATTAGGCCCTCGATGGTTTTGTCCAAATTTGAATGGAAAAGTCCCCAAAACCACATTCAGAATTCAAATGGGAGCCATTTCCAACCATTCACCCTCTTGAAAGGAATTTAATTCTGAACAGAGAAGGACCCTTCTCCCTCAATCCCTTGTAACCCTTGCCATGCCATTCATTTTCTCATATCTGAAGCAGAATTCACACTTTGGTCCAGCACTCAGTAGTATTCTGAGGGTAATTTTAATCGCTCATGCAGTAACTAAGCCACAAAATTCAAGAACAAAGTTGCAAATTTCAGGTTGGGTCTTCTTTCTTCACGTTTGCTTATGACTCAAAAAAACTCTAGTCAATGTTCAGCTGCATTCTGACTGATCCCAACTGAGGCCCCCACTAAATTTTTGGACCCTCAAAAACAAAGGAAGTATCAAGTAAAAGCACATATCTATTCGACAGATATGCCTATCATTGATTTACAACAATCTATGCTTTGTAAAATCAATTGGAATAACAATAATGAATCAAACAAAAGTAATTCCATAGGATATTAAAGGTGGTTAAAATCATATAGAAGGAGGTAACCACAGCACTGCAGTACAATTAATTAAGCAATGACATCTTCATAGGTAGCAGACAAGCATTCATGTTACTTCAATTGCATTTTGCAAGTACCAAGCACTTAGTTGCCACAAAATTGTAATTCTTAATGACAAAATTATTTTAATACTGTAACCAATCAGGCTGGTTGTCCCCCCATAATAAATATCTCAGGTTTTTCACCACCACTAGATGAAATAACGACCACCAAAGGGACTATTTACCATGGGTTTCTGTCCGAGGGGGGTAGTTGCCCGGTCATGAACAGAGTAGTTTCAAATCCCAGTGACAAAACCCATCTGGATGAAGAGAAACATCTACAATGGCTCTCTGGAGTCTGTGAGAATGCACCTTAAGGAGGAAACTCATTCCCGAGTTACAAAGACCTAAATAGTAAGATGTTTTGTAACATACCACAACATTCACTGACCACCATGTCTGCACAAAATGGATCATCATTTGCCTCAGAGGAAAGAGGAAAAGTTCTGCTAAAAGGCTACCAGAACTCTATGCACAGTATACAAGGGACAGACCAGTGTGAACAAATTGATAAGCAGTTTTGGCTAACCAATGTTTAAATTGGTTAGCAGTCAAACTATTTTGATTATCAGATGTGTAATATTATAGTGTGAATAAGTTGAAAACTTAACTTAATCAAATATGTCTCGTTATCAGTTACAAAACGCCCATATTTGCGATAAAATTCACTAATGCAGGACACGCAACCTTTGGGTAAAGTTTCAATGCCACTTAGTATTTACTAATGTACAAGTTCTTCTTCAGACCTGAGACACTATCAATTTTACGACTATTCCGAAGATTACGTGAAACTGAATTGCAACTAGGCTTTTGTGGGTCACAAATTACAGTGCAACCCCAATTATTTTGTCATGCAACAGTGCACTTATTGTACTTAGGCAGGTAAGAGAGAAAAAATGACTGTGAGAAACTTTGTCCACAGCATCTCTTCTGAACGTCGTCATACAACGTTGTCATTTTTCTCGAAACAGAGGTCCATGTTTCAATCACATGAATTTGAAAATTCAAATCCCGAACATTTTCTGCTTGGTCATAAAAAGTCTCTTCAGTCAGATGCTCCAACAGATCTTTCCGATACTATCAAGATTCAAGTTCTTTTTGATCTCGTGTCCTCACTGCATCATCTGGGGTTGGGTTTCATTACAACCCGGGGGCAACCATTCCTCATCCTGAGAATCTCTTCGGTCTCCATCTTGACCGTCATGTCTCGTTGAAATCTACCGCCGATTTGGATTCTACGTATTCTATGGCCTTCTGTTTGACAGCGTTCACCTCTGCCTCAGTGCCGTGCTTTTTCTCAAATTCCAGGTAACGGTTGAAGAAGAATTTTATCTTCTTTGGTGAAAGATTGAGAGTGATGACTCTTTCAAACAGATGTCTGTAAGAGATGAAGAAAACAATAAGAACTACACATTCACAAATAAAGACAAATTATTCAACATTCTCATATGCATGCTGATTGCAGATGAATAGCGGCGAGTTTTGCCTGCTCTTTGGGATGCGTGTCCAGAGGATAATGAGGAGAGGATAGTGAGGACAGATGATCCCAGTGCTAACACAAAGCTGCTCATGGGACCATCGTTCAAAGTCCTTATCTGACAAATGTTCCCCCAGACTTAAGTCACTCCCCTAAAGGCTGGGAGGGTCAGAGGACATGCCCAGCTCAGCAGTCTAAAAGCTGCATCAAGCGACCTGAAGTGGACGATACCAACTTGGTCAATAGGAATGTGGACCTGGAATTTAGACAATAGGAATTGTACTTAATAATATATGTCATGGAAAGGATTATCGCTTTGTGCATAAGAGATGTTGGCAAGTACACATCCTAGGAATGGAGAATGTGAAGAAACCAAAGCCAAAGGTTACTAAATTTTCTTCAGATGTTTTCCTATGGACGTAAGTGGAATCCTGGACAGTTTGCTGGTATCACACCATTAACTATACCACTGCTTGTTGCTATGGTAATCATATCCATGGAGTGGGACCACCTGAGAATTTCCCCCGCCTGACATTCATCCCTCACCCAATATTTTCACTCACCTGACATTTTTTGTGTCCCCTGATTTAATGACCATGTCCAGGTAGATTGACCAGATGTCAGTCCTCTTTGGGTAGTTGCTGAGGACGTTCTCAAACATGGTCTGGCCTTGCTCCGGCTCCCCGACTTTGTACTCCATTTGTGCAAACTTTGAGATGACGTCAATGTCTGACAGAGAGAACAAAACCAACAAGACCGAGAATTACTTTTAAGTACATCTTTGGTGGAGAGAGAAACAGGGGAAGACAGAATGAAGGCTATGTGGCTAATTACAAATAAATATCGTTTCCACTTCAGGTCAAGGTCCAAGGTAGAGCAATTCCAACCTATTAATACACTGGTTACTGCAGAGTGGAGAATTCATGCCACTTGTAAGCTGAACATTTGTAAGTTCTGATCTAATTCATAAACCGAGAGAAGAGAAAAACGACACTGGGATCTGCCAAATTTCGGGAAACAGACATCTTCAGACGTGCATCTGCGATAAATCAGAAGGCGTGCGGAATGCTCACGATTGCTTTTCATTAAATCTGGTTTTCTTCACTGGCGGTTTCCCAGTTGGACATATTTGTGTCAGAACTCAAAAGACTCTAGTATTGACAGAAAGAGAGATGGAGGGGAGAGGGCACTGTGAATGGGTAGTAAATTTGTAACAGACTTACGATCTTTCTTGGCCAGGCTCTTGAAGCTCCTCTGTAGAAGGCTCCTGGCAGAGTCCTGTTTCCCATGGTTCATCAGGAACGATCCATACTGGACCCAAACACTCTTCTCTAATCTGAATCGCTTCAGCATCGTGTTGTACAACGTGTCTGCAGACTGACAGAAATGGCAGAAAAATATGAGACAGGAGATAGAGACTGGCTATGCGCTCTCATTAGAATAATAAGAGAAAAAATATTAAAATGCCACAATTAGCGCAAAGAACAACAGGACAAAAAAAGCAGCAAAAAATGCTAAGAACTCTGTTCACACACATCCTTCAACCCACTGACTGTCTGACAAATTGAAAAAAAAAGAAGGAAAAATAAGGGCAGCTGCTCTAATTTTGTTACTTACAGTACTGGTTAACATCACAAAAGTCCTTTATCTATCTTAGAAGGCAGTCATGATCTGATGCTATAAACTTACATTAGGATAGGATGTTAGTCCGACGTAACGAACAGAGAGAGTGAATTCACACTGTTGGTGTATCAACCGAGGACAACGAAACTGACTCCAAGGTTTACATATGAGAAAGCATTCCCTAGCTAAGGGTCCACACCTCAACAACAGTAATACGCCTGTTGATCTCAAAATCTGTGTGATTGGTGACAGCTTTGGAGACTTCTTTGTGCTCAACAAACAAAACAGAACAAGGTGATGCAAAGTTCAAAAGAATTCTTAGAATGGTAAAATTAGTTAATACTATGGTAAGGCATCTCATCTGTAAAATGTGACTACCTCAATTTTCCCAGATCTTGTGTAAATGCTGATGAGGTGCTCGAAGACACGATATGGTTCACAGTTGGAGAGGGCCCTCTCAAACACCTTAAGCAATGTTTCTTCTGAGCCGTTGGTGTTTTCCAGATTCATCAGTGCAACCCACATATTGAGCTTCTCTTGTTCCTCCCTGGAGCAAAGAAAAAATTAGTAGAAAATCCACAAGACGGTTGCTACATATCTACAGTGACTCTATTTATTAGTATTGTATTCGCATCAGGTATCCAGGTACACGGTTACCGAAACGAGGGTGTCTGGACCCAGTTGTAAAATTGCTAAATGGATAAAAAGTTTCATCAACCTACTATGTACGTGCGACAAAATTCAGCACGAATGCAACTGTGAACAACTTCCTCATGCCATTCGTAAGATACTTCTTGTTACATTGACTTGCAAAGTGGACTCAAAGCCTAACAAGAGTTATATTTTCAGGTATCCGGGTACCCATCCCTGGGTATGAAAGTCAGGTGTCAGGGTTTGAGTTTTTAACCTGATGTAAATGCTAGTATTTATAATTCCGGTGTTTAACTTAAATTTCATAATGCCAGTTCATTGCATGGTAGACCTTATACCTCAACTTAAGTGAATGGAATCAAAGCATCAGTCATTGATACTTGGAGAAAAACCACCAACCGCTACTCAGGAGGGGGGATGGAATAAAATTGGATGGAATAAAATTGTCACTGGATGGCTCTAATGATGATGGGTTTCCAGAACACTGAATAAAGCCAAATTATTACGAGAGAATACAAATTGAAAGGACACATGAATTGGCAGCAAATAACAGGGGGCTGAGGCCCATGGGAAATTCCAGACTCGTGGTAGGCCAGATTGCCTCAGCTTATAGATAAGCAATAGTGTGTTTACTACATGATGAAAAGTTGAAACTTTCAAACACCAGATATTGGGATTTCACATCAGCAATTTTTAAATTAATGAGAAAAAAAATCAGTCTATGAAGAAGTGTACTGCATATCACATGGGCTGAGATCATACAAGAATCATCATAAGTTATGCATCCTCATTTGATTATCCTTGGGGCATTTGGCAAACATTTGGGAGGGGGTGAACATACATCCCCCTCCCCCACTTTTTCACTGGAGGATTTTGCCCCAGGGTCAGGGGACACAATATGGAAGACATCTCTGTCAACCCTGCAAACTGAAATGGACATAAGTTCAACATCTCGTTCAATACTGAGTTTATTTATACACCTCACAGCAATCCATCAGTACCATTGTTACTTGGTAGTATTACCTGAAATTAATCGTCTTTAGTCCTTTCTCAGCCACAGATCTTGCTTTCTCAATGTCTCCTGCATCGAGATGAAAGGCCATGTACCTGATCCATACAATGGAGCTGTTTGGTGACATCGTCACCAACCTATCGAAGTCATCCACCGTCTCAGGCGGTCTGTCCGTGTCCATCAGTGCATGCTCTGTCTACAGAATTAAATTCAAAGGCAAGCTGGATTATTCATCATTGACAAGTAACATTTTATTTTCTAATATTCTCACAATCAATTTTTACACCTCTCGCACATTTGAATGTCAACTTTATCAAAGCTACCATAATGAGAAACAGAAGATATGACCTGCACTTTGGTCACCAGCTAAAAAAAATTAACATCATACAAACATACACTCTATGACACTGAGATTTCTGTAAAACTTTGCTGAATGGTGAACATACAACCTGGTTCCTCAAAGAGGACATCTTTGATAGGAATTACAGTAAGGATACCTTGAAGAGAAAGTCCTCCTCAGCTTTTGCTTTCGCCAGTCTCTCCTGTTTGGTCTGTCTCTTGGGAACTTTCTGAATGGGACAAACAAAAGATAAACTTGGAAACTATAGATTAAGGATGAGAGATATTCGTCACCGACTATCATTTACGGCATTCTGAATTTGGAGAAATATCACCGTTCATAGTATTAAACTGAAATTACATGTGTCAGATGTGAATTACTTTCATTAATTGATCTTTTCATCCATCCATCCATCCATCCATCCATTTGATCAATCATGATAAATGCAGTACATTTGAAACGCTCATACTTGGCTTCACCTTAAACTTGAGAATGCTATCTTGTGAAACAAAAAAAAAAAAAACATGTGACTACAGAAGATGGATGCTCAGATCTGTCGCTGAGATATGAAATACCTTCTTCGCAATCAAAGAAAAAAGTGTGACAGTTTTTAGCGGTAGTAATGGCAATTTCAGTGCGTTAGTCTGCTGTGAGGGCTGTTGATAAAAAATCTACCAACCTGTTTGGTTTCTGCCTCTTCTTCCTCTTCACTCTCTGAATCAGAATCATCTTCCTCCTCTCCTGGCCTCACTGCCTCTTCTTCCCAGGCATCCTTAAGGTTAATTTCAAGTCTAGCTTTCTCACCTTTCACCTGAAGAAGGCAAAACAGAGCACTGTATCACAAGTAAATAGATAACATTGTTCAACATAAGTCTTTCAAACAAATTATGTATTCATTCTCTTACCCACATTCAAGTTTCAGATACCCTCAGAAAAGCTTTTTTTTCAACACCCACTACAGCTTGCCCTATAAACCCAACCCATGCTTCCTCCTCACATACTACAACATCTCCTCATCAAACATATTTCCCTTCTCCCTAAGTGTGAACGATGATGGAAAAATGTTTTATCATTATCCGCATAAACTTAGTAACTTGTAGGGAAATGAAAACAAACAGAAATGACCAAATGCTATAAATCTAATAACCTTTCTTCTTCCTTTCTCCTTGAGGGCAGTAACTTGTGGACTTGGAACTTCATTTTCACTTTCAGAGTCACTATCCTGAAAAAAAAAAGAAGAAAAAAGTGAACAAAGTATGGAATCAACTGGTGCTGGAAGATTTGATGATTTCACTTTACAGAAGTAGCAACAAGTAACTGCATCTTGTTCAATAAAGAAAAGTGTATTTGACAATCAAGAGTACACACCTTATGATGTCGGTATCACTACGGTTATATTAAGTTGACATTAGTACCAACGGGGTTGTATAATAAATGTCCAAAGGAGAAATGAAATGTCTCACAACAAACATATAACATCTGAGTTCAATGTTTCACTTATTTCTTTGTTCCATGCTTCAACTGTTCCATGCAGATTACAATTTACTCTATGAAAATTATATAATACTTATTTCCCCCCCCCCCCCATTCAGGACTTTTCAGACAAATTGTTGGTCTGCCAGTATCCCATTTCATTTCCCCTGTGTATTCAAGCCACAATGCTCCAACCGTTTGACTAACTCCCACATTTTTTAGTAAATTACACCACCTTGCAATCTCTCCACTGGCCATCGAAAAGTACAATTTGCTCCTAATGAGGGTATTTCATATCAGAGGTCAACAGACAGACAGATCTCCCTCCCGATGTTGCTATGGGTGGAAGTCTCAGAATAGAGAAAGTTAAGCAATACACTATAAATATGGTATTGGTGTCGGTACTAGTGCGGTTATATATTTCGTTTCTATGGTAAGCTCCAGTAAGGTTGTATGTCGCTGTTTTAGTGCCACAACAATAACGTTGGAGCTAATGTCACAAGGGTTGTATGATTAAGGAGTCGGTACCACAAAGGTTACGTTATGCATTCTATCGTGCAAATAGTGTTGTACAATACGTGAAAGTACCACTAGGGTTACAGTATTTTGGTGTAAGCGTCAAAGGGGTTACATGATATCAGTAAAAATACTACTGGTATACGTAATAAGAAGGTCCTAAAAGGTCGATGTAGATGACACTAAGGCACTGTTACATTGAAACAAGTATCAATATTGTCATTTAATCCATTACAAGTAGAGTATAACAGCATATTGTATTCATTCAGCTGGCTTTGTAAGCATTTTCTTGCTACCACTCCGTTTCAGGTGAGTTGGAGATCAGCCTATTACCTCTTTCATTCATTCATTTTTTGTTTTCTCTCACTTCTCTTACGTACATAAAAGAGTAGACCAGGCCATGTTCAGAATATTTTGTGAACCCATAATAATAATAATAATTGTATGTGAAACAACATGACAACAACTCTCAATCTGTTCTTAGTGTAGAAATGTATTGTTCGAAACCACCAAACTTTGTTAATAGAATTACCAATCCCATGACGTAGAAGTTGCACAGTGACAAGGGCAGGCAGAACCTTGTGCAACTTTTCCACCATCGTGCTGTGATTATGGATTTATGTATGAGACTGTCTCAAACATTATTTACTGTAAAATGCATTACAATTTCAATATTTTTGTGGCCCAAGTTGGTGTAGTTTTGGGAGAAAATGTCTTGCATGAATGTTCTTGATCATTCCTGATTTGTAAAAATCAGCTTAACTGTTCTTTATAATTCTTTCCACAGCATTTCTGATGTTGACTTTTGGAAGCTCTGAGAACCAAACCTGTCAAAAGATGTTTACTCTCAGGCTGTCAAACTGATATTTTAATATCACTCACTGGCTCATCCTCATTTCCTGCTTCTTCCGCTTCACCATCTTCCTCATCTGTGTCATCATCATCATCCTCTTCGGCTTCTTCCTCTCCTTTTCTTCTCCCATCCTCATCACTCCTTGATATTTCTGTTGCTTCCATTTCCTCTGAAAAATAGTAAAGTAATTCCTTCCTTCAGCCCCAATGCCCTAAAAATTTCAAAATATTTCATCGCGGAACTTCTAAATCAAGTAAAGTTTACTTCCTTTCGACTAACATCATTTCTAAACTTGACTAATAAATTGTAAAACTTTTAAAAGAGAAGTTAAAAAGAGCAAACAGGTATTGCCATCTGTTTTTGTGTCAGAAGAGACTCTCACCATTGCATGGTATCGGCAACTGGAGATTGAGGACCTTTAAGAGAGGCTCAATTACATTTGCAAGAAATTCTGAGATTTCATGTTTTTTTTTCAGAGCGATAATTACAATACTGAGCTATATCGCTGGGAGCCAACGATGATTAACATCACCGTGAAGATGCCATGGCTACACCAGTTCATCACTTTAATGGTAACCACGGCAACAGGATAACAATGAGGCCACCTACCTTCAGATTCTTCATCACTCTCCATCTCCTCATCAGACTCTTCAACTTTATCTTTTTCTTCAACAGAGAGAAGAGTGACTCTGTTGCCTCGTTTTATCCTGTAAGGGAGAGAGAGAAGGCATTTCAAGTGTAAAATTCAGTCCTTAATTTTGAATCTTTCCCTATTTTTCCCTCTATTTCTTTTGCTTTTACCAACCTTCTGGATCTTTTCATCAACATACTATTGACTTTTTCTGATTGTTCTTCATTTCCAACACTAAGTTTTTATTTGTTTGTTTCAATGAATTGCATAATTACACATCAGATGATCGCAACCATTCCTTCAGAATTCAAAATGCCAGTAGCATTAAATCTAAATACCTGCTGATGACCGCAGTAATGGGATTCCCTGGTTTGAGTTCCTGCTGATTTTCTGACATCGAGGCTGATACCTTCATAGGTCCTTGGATGTCTCTCGATAAGCTGCGGAAGCAAATATATGTCCCCTATGACTACGATGTGTCATAATTAAATCATATGACATTGCCTCACCTGTATTCATGATAATTTCCACTTTTGGTTGGATCCATCTGAAAAAGGTTTTTGTTGTTACAGCAAGAGAGCAATTGAGAATTTAACATTATTTTTTACTTATTGTATTAAATAACTTCTAGTCACTGGATTTTCTTTTATACATTTTAAAGCTCATATCTGATTCTGTTTGAATGAGTTGGAAGGGCAATTTATACCGCTTTTATCCCCTATTTTATCCCTCTATTTATTATATTTATATAAACTTTAACCTCTGGTGACCTCAAATGACCTTTGACCTTCATGGAAATTGACAGAGGTCATCTACCTACAGTAAACTACCAACACAACACCTTTGAAGTTCAAGCACCTTTTCCCTCCTTGAGACACTGTATTTACATGGTCTTAAAACTGTCTTCTATTGACCTCACATGACCTTTGACCTCCATAAAAAATGGAAGACATTATCTACTAATTAGGTGCTACGAATGATAATACTTTGAAGTTCCAGCAAAGTTTGGTCACTGAGATATCTCCCTTTTAATGTTTTTCATACTTTATGCTCTGGTGACCTCAAATGACCTTTGACCCCCATCAAAACAATAGGGATCATCTACTTGCAATGGACTATCAATACACCAACTTTGAAGTTTAAGCACCTTTTCTCTTCCTGAGATACCATATTTACAATAGTTTTCAAACTATGTCCTCTATTGACCTCACATGACCTTTGACCTCCATACCAATTGCCAGACATCATCTTCTCATCAAGTGCTACCAATGATAATAGGTTGAAGTTTCAACGATATTCCATTGCTGAGATATCTCCCTGAATAGGTTTTCATATTTCATGCTCTGGTGACCTCAAATGACCTTTGACCTCCATGAGATACAATAGGAATCATCTACTCACAATGGACTACTAACTACACCTTTGAAGTTCCTTTCCCTTCTTTATACATCGTGTTTAAAAGCCAGGGCATGACATACACCCCCCTGCACCCCCCCTGCACACCCCCCCCCCCCCCCACGCACACCCACACCATCACCATCGCATAGATTATTTGCCTGCCTTAGGCAAGGAATCAAAAGGTAGAAATTCTCAGATCTTACACCAGTTACTTGCTTTGAGGTTAAAGGAATAGTCCAGACCATCCCCAACACCTGTCACAAATGGATAATATTAAATAATGATCACACAAGGCATTTTCTTGTAAAAGGAACATGGACTTTGGGTTACTACTGAAATTGTAACATATAATTTTGACAATAACTTTAGGGGAAGTCTCAGGAGTAGTTCACAAGCACAACGTAACAGAAATGAGGCACACTGGTTTCGTTCGCTCTTCTTTCTGTGCTACTTCCATATATAGGCTTGGTTGGCCAGCTAAAGAGTTTTGGCAGTTTCAAACCACTGGCATCTACACATGAAGAATTGGAGCACATTGAGGGTAGAAGACACATTGCTTCACATTATTATTGATTTTACATAGAATAGGTTGAATTAATGAAAGATGGATCTACTGGTTGAGCTGATTTCTCACCTGACAAGAATATGACCTTCCGCTACATCCATTACGTAACCTTTGACCTCTTGACCCACTTTCAGTTCGCTGATTTTCTGGATGTCATTGTCAATGTCCTCACCTTTCTTCCCATCGACTCTAGACGGCCTTACAGAAAGGGCGACAGGACTGTCTGGTTTCATGTCAAGGACGTAACATCTGTGTAAATGGCAAGAAGTGACTGAAAATTATAACCAGCCTGGAGCACCTATCCTAGCATGCGATAACAATTTAAGAAGGTGTTTTCTAGGTAAATTCTCTACAACGCTAATGCGCTAAGATTCAAATAAGGAGGCCTGCATCACACATGCTATAATTCAGGAGAGAAACTGACATCCTCCAATGAGGTGTGTCAGTATCAAAATACACAATATTATCGCTAAAAAGTATTGCCCTATCCAAAAAAAAAAACAAAGAAACAAACTGTTACACCCATAAAGTGTGCTAGTATGAAAAACAAAAATGTCCTTCAATAAAGTCTTGTTTAATCTACACCACATTATGATTAAAAAGTCTTTTGTCAGGTATAAATACTAAAAAATATTCGTCTTCCAGGTAAGCCTGTATTACCATCAAAAATACTTGAATCACAGCCCCAATTATTGAAGAAACTTGGAAGCAGTTTTACATGTGCTAAGATTAAAATTTGTAGGTGATCTTTTTTGGAATAATGAGAAGGTCCCACAGTTTGAGAAGAGCCATGAGGGCAGTGACCTGCGTTCACAGTGTCTACAAGAAAGTATACGATGATGAGGCGCAATCATCTCCTACTGTTGTTCTTTTACGAATGCCAGGTTCCCTTTTACACCTGGGTGGAGTGGGAAAATTGTGGTTAAATATCTTTTATAAGAGTAAACAAAATGGCTGGATTCCAATCTTTCAACTTCTTGTCTGTGCCCAACATCTTAGCCATTCAAGCATTTCACCATTTTGAAATATTTAATGTACAAAAGTTTCTTTTTGAATCAAACAAAAGGTAAATTGTGTACACACACACACACACCCTCACACACACACACACATGCATTCACTTAAAGAACAGACATTTACGCAATGGTTATGATCTTCCAAGGTTTAGTAATACCTGAAACATTCATACAGAGCGATGTTTTTCCCTTTGCATATATGGTAAGTAAATTAACGCAATGTTTTTCAAACGCCTCTCATTCCAGTTAATGTTTTCTTTCCTGTACTCACTCAAACGTATGTCACAATGTATTATGAGTATTGAATGGGCTTTGATATCTCACTTGCAGAATTGTCCAACTTCAAATCCTTTCAAAGGTCTTGGAACGAAGTGATCTCTGATGTCGGTAGCAAACGCCTTCCCCACGTGTCCTCCGGGAAGTTGAAAGAATATAGAATGCTCAATGATATCAATGATCTTACCCATGATTATCCCACCTTCCCTTACTGCTTCCTTGGCTTTCCCTGCAAAAGACAGAAAAAATGACATAATATTACAATTATTTCT
This sequence comes from Stichopus chloronotus, assembly GCA_021234535.1. Classification (NCBI taxonomy): domain Eukaryota; kingdom Metazoa; phylum Echinodermata; class Holothuroidea; order Aspidochirotida; family Stichopodidae; genus Stichopus; species Stichopus chloronotus. The sequence goes on along the minus strand of CM037841.1, from coordinate 19,194,836 downwards.
GTTGAAAAGCTTTTTCATGTATAGCTATTCTGGAGAAGTTCGTCGTAGAGCCACAACGACATATTCACAGGCTTTCAAGTGAACCCATGTAAACGGGTAAGACAACCAGAATGCAGAAATGCATTGTGGTTTCGATGATCTGCTTAGGAGAATTTTTTTCGATTGTTTTTATGTCTTACAAACATTGTTACTTATTTTGATGTTCCATTGTCGCCAAGTTTTTTATCTTTCTACTAAAATGCTAATTTGTGTTTGATGTGCCCTGCAAGGTGCACAGCTTTTGTGTCCACAACTTGGAGCGTGTGTCTTGGAATTTTCTGGAACCCCTAATCACAGACTATTCCAGTTTCATACTTCTAACTATAGCATGTATATTGCAACCATCCATTGGGCAATGAAGCACAAGCCAGTGTGTGAAGGTTAGAATATGTTTGCAGTTCATTTGCGTTCTCTCTGATCGACTACCTGAGCGAGGGAGCAGGTATCAATTGCTTCCTTCACATGGCTTTACTTTTTGCTAAGTATTATCCACCTTTCTAAGTGTACCTGGTATGTTTGGTATACATGTTAGCTGTTAAGTTTGATACCGTCGGTGTAGGTGTCAATGTCATGCTATGTATGCCAGGTATATTGACGCAGTTTACTTACAATGTTTTCACAGTTTGACTCTTGTTGACCTCAAGTGACCATTGACCTCCATTAAAATAATAGCGTTCTTGTACTCAATAAGATACACCTACATACCAAATATGAGATCTGTCCAAGCTTCCCTTCTTGAGATATCGTGTTTACAAGGTTTTCACAATTTGACCCCTGTTGACCCCAAATGACCTTTGACCTCCACCAAAAACAACAGGGTTCTTCTACTCAATGTGGTACATCTACATACCATATATGAGATCTCTCCAAGCTTCCCTTCTTGAGAGATCATGTTTACTAGGTTTTCACAAGTTGACCCCTGTTGACCCCAAATGATCTTTGACCTCCACCAAAAACAATAGGGTTCTTCTAATCAATGTGGTACACCTACATACCAAATATGAGATCTGTCCACGCTTCCCTTCTTGAGATATCGTGTTTACAAGGTAGGGCATCACAAACATATATACACACACACATACACACGTACATACACACACACCCATGCATGATTACAAAGGTTACGATTATCATCGAAATCAAAAACAAGATGCTATTTCTCCATAAAATAGCAAAAACTATGGATTATGCATTGCAAATCGAAAATAAGACAAAAGTAGGTTTTTATTCAGGTTAACTGGATCATTTACAATTTTATCAATACCTACCACCAGCCTGTCAAGTACGTCAAATGGTTCACATTATAATCCTGGTGAGTTTTAAGATTACAATCCATTCAAAAATACATGTAGTAACTTCATCAAACCTTGATACACTGAAAAAAATCAAAATTATTCAGAGTACAACCCTCCTACAGTTATGCATGGGTGTATGTGTGTGTGGGGAGGGAATGTCTAAAAGGGAACTCTAAGAGAATCTTGTGTATGCAATAATATCGATAGAATGTTTCATTAAAGAAGGCACCATATCTAGCATTTTTGTCTTTTTTCGAAAGAGGAGAGGGAAGGGGTTGACCCCCCTGTTCCCTTCCTGGTGAGAAGTGATGAGATTTGACACTGAGAGCCTACGGTGATGTCCGCGTACATTTTCAACACCACACTGAAGAAAGGAACGACAAGCAATAGGAAAGAAAAGGAGTGTATAAGGAAAGGAATGTATAGGCAAGGAATAAGACTTGATAATTTCTGGTTATGAGCAACTCACAAAATCGACTCAGAATTAACTGTTGGTTGTCTCTGTCCATGGACACCACCTTCAAGTTAACAGCCCGAAAGAGTTTAAAAGCCTTTTCCGGTTTTGTCAATGCGGAGAGATCGTCTGTGAGATCCAAGACGTGGGCTACACCCTGGACGGCCGGCGATACGGACATGAAAACGTACCCCTCGATAAACTGAGGAGGGAGGGGGGGGAAATACCATAAATTAGATATGGTGGGTTTCATCATAGCTGGTAAACGGCATGAAGAAGTGTTTGTGAAAACAAAAGCGTTCAAAATTAAGGACTGTTCTGCAGTGAAGTTACACTAATCATAAAATGCAAAAGTGTACTTCTGACATGAAATTATGAACAGAATACAGGTAAGTGTGAAAGTCTGAGATAAAAGATGATTATAATAATTGTGGTATGAAGCAAGTTAATCAAAACAGTTTTACTTCGATGTAATCATAAATTATCATGGTAATTGCGGTGGCTACCACATAATATTCAGTCTATTTGTAAATGAATACTCATATCATGATGAATGGTAATGAAGACATCGTGAGAAAAAATACACTATTCACAATTGTCACAACACAAAATTCCTCCTCATGGAAAGAATATCAAGACATAAACAGATAATTATAAGTACCATGTAGCCATGGAAGGCATCTACGATTATATTGAAGTCATCATAAAGTGTGATGGAAGAAATAACACTGTCATGTAGCAAAGTTATTTATGATATTTACAGAAAAAATTTAGTGTTGTTTATATAACACTTTCATCATAAGCATACAGCATGACAATGCAATATGTAATTTGGAAATGAAGGGCAGATTTCATAATTTGCAAAAAAAAAAAAAGGAAAAAAAAACCCTTTGTTTTATTCAAAGATGAAGAATGGATAATAAATTCTCTGCTGCTTCATATACAGTTTGTGATGTGAATCATTTCTGCAAAGAAATTTTGGCGACCGAATTCCACACTAGCACAGTAACTTTGTGATTCCTCGTTAATAAGGACAGACAATGGTGTGAGTAAAATTAATGGCATCTAAAACGACAAGCGATTGGCAGTATTTAATTATCGAGGGGCAGAAGAGTATATTCCGGGGGAAGCAGATTATGATTACTGTTTAAATGATAGAATACTTCATCCTAACTCTGTCAATCCGTGTACCAAACAGTTCTGAGACACGAGTTCATCATAAAGCATTAGATCAGCATTCACTGTAAGGTGGTGTAGGCCAAATTGGCTCACCTTAATTGGGTACCCTAAAACTGTTTGTCCAATCTCATAGTCATCCAGTTCTTTGGCCAATGGCTTTTCCTCGATGACAAAACTCTCATCCAGTTTGCTGCAGATGCATCAGGAGACAAAAGAAACAATCTTAAAAGCGAACTGTAACATTTCTCCAACACAGGCACATCTTCTACATGTGACTTTCGTATATCCACGTTTTGAAATAACAAAATGACTAAACATAAATTTGATTTCTTTTTAAGGATAAAAATACCCACTTCGACAAACATCTATCTTTCCCAAAGAGGAGTTGTAACCATCATAGGGAACACAAACATAGCAATATTTCAGGCAAAGTTATAACCATTCATGAGACTTCTTACTTTAATGAACATATCAAACTTTATTGATCGTTTTCAAGTATGATTGTAATCAGTCGACAACATTTATCAATTATTCATCCTTTCATCAAACCTCATGTGATGTCAGAATCTTCTTGATATTAATTCTCTGCAAATGTTTAATACTAGTTTACAGCATACTCTTCACACGTACTTGTGTGCAGGAATATTATCACAATATCAAAGCTGTACATACACATATGTACTACCGATGTTTCACTGCTACGTGCCAAGGGGGACATTTGCATACAGTTCGAGCAAGCGGAACCCCAAGCCGCATGACACACTACAAAATCATGTAATAACGTTTAAGGCTCCTCGGTATACAGCTAGTTCAAAGAAGCTGAATACAAAATAAATATTGAAATCACAATCTGGAAATGAGTGGACTAAAAAAAAAACACATTTCACAATCATATTTACATTGAAATGACCTGTAGTAACCTTGCCTGGGTAGCGCATCTTTGGCGGCCGACCCTACAAGGCTGTCATCCCAAAGTGTCTGCCACCGATGGTCAAAAATTCCTCTCGCAGAGCCCAAAACAATATTTATGGCCATTGGTCTATTTTTGCTGCACACACAGTACCACAGAGTACCAATTACATTGTCTGTTCACAATTGGTCTATGCAGCTACATGCGAATGTAGTAGTGTTTCTCTTCCAATTAAAGGCCCTGCTTTGGCCAATCACCTTAAAGCTTTGGAACTGAAGGTTGCATAGGATTTTCCCTTATTAAAAGGAATTTGTCTTTTAAGGCGGCCAATGTTAGTTTCTCATAGCGAGTTGCGGGACGAAAAAACTGGTCCACTACCCGGGTTAGAAGTGAAATGACGGGAAGTTTTGATGACAAAGTGATGGTTGGCGTTTTACTCACCTCTCCCTGACGGTCAATTCTAGGGACAACTTGGTGAAGTTCGCATCAGTAATTGGTACCAGATCGCCATCCTTCAGCGTCAAGAAGCCAGTTACTCTTGCTTTCAGGGTCTGTCCTCCAACGAATTGTTTCAGTGGGTTTCTTCCCTGGGGGATCAAACACAAAGAAGGGGCACCATGAGGCTGGAGTTGAATAGCTCAATTTAGTCATGGGTTTCCATTCGAGCGTTCACATACTATGGAGATCTATCACGGACATGCAGTACAGTGACATGATGTAATGTGTACGAGCCAAGCATAACACCGTACAAGATGCTCTTCTCCGTACAAAACAGGTTTCATTCTTCACTTTTCATAGGATGTATGCGTTAGATTTTCATGATAAGATGAGGAAACACTTCACACGAAAAAATTCAGCGTTCTCCAGCGAAACTTTGGCTGAATGAGCCTATTCATTCCTAGTGGCACGCAGTAATGAGAGGGTGCATGTCATTTGCTATAAATGAAAATGCTAATAGTACACCAACACCTGGTCTTCTCTCTTTTTTTTTTCTAAATTTTGGATCTGATATATCAGTTTCATGTGACCAACAACTGAAATGTTGTGATATCAGTTTTCTACCTCCACTGGTTTCTAACCTAGGGCAGTCATTGCTTGTGGACAGTTGTTCTCTGGTACAATGATTTTGTGGACCAAAAATCAACGCCACTTGACTATGTATGGCAACTTGTGAATGATGTCACATGGCTGAGCTTTACCTCTTTGACGGAGTCCTTGGCTTCTGTCAGGTGTATCCTGCCGAGGACATCCGAATGCGTACGGACCAGAATGTATTCCTGGTACACAATTTTTGTCCTGTGGACGTGAAAAAATATGACAGGAAGTGACATCACAATTACATGACACACATTACATACAAAAGATACAGAAATGACACAGAAATGTATTTTTAAGGAAGCAGTCAATGAAATATCAAATATTAGGCAAAGGATTTCTTTTTCATTTCATACTTCTAACCTGAATTTAACAAATGCCTCTATTTAAAGCCAGTCTTAATATACTACAGCTGGGGAACTATCCTGATTATGCAAGCTATCTGCCATTTATTGTCAAAAACTGACCTCAAGCACCAGAAAATAACCTGCACTGCTTACCTCTGAGATTAACATATTCGTTACATAAACAGCTTGGGAAGACATTGTACCTTCCAGTAACAGGTAAAATGAACAGCCTGGACAATAGTAAGTAGCGGCTGTGATTGTACTTTTACAGTGTAGCACATTAAAACAGGGACCAACACATCAAACTCATATATGCACTGACATTCGCCACATTCTTTCATGTTAAAGGGGAATGAAATCAAAGATTTTGGCAAACAAATTTTAGTGTAAAATGTAAGTGCCTGTATAGGAATTACAGGAAAAGAAAGCAAAGGAAAACATTACATTCCAAGCATAGGGGTGTTGTAACATCATAATTTGACTTAACTACATTCAACTGAGGCAAAAAATGGACGCACCGTTATCTGAATTTCAAAGTTAAAAACTTGTAACGCAAACCATGTTTTTGAATGAAACTTTGGGAAGATCATCAAACACTTCTGCTTCATATTCTACAAAAAAAATTCCCAGAGTTTTGGTCTACTATAAGCCAACCTGATGTCTTACTCAGGGAAACTTACACAACTTCTATGGTTTGTCCGATTGTTATTCCCATCGATCTTGATAAAATATCCATTTTCCGGCTGATCTTCTCTTGGACTTCTGCCTCTGAGAGATTTTGGTTTGATTCCTTGGACCAAATGCTGTCGTGCGAAATGCCCTCCAGTTTGTCCTTCTCTTTGCACGCTGGTAGTTTCACAAGGACTCTTCCGTGCATACGGCCGAAAGATCTAACCACATCGAAGACGTTTATTTACGATGTTTAATGAGTGTCTATCCCAAAAGATCGTTTTTCATGATTACGACAGACGATATGATGGCGTGCAACTTTTGAAAAATGGCATTATTCCACAATATGTATGCACCTGGCAACACATAGACATACAGCAACAACTCGAAACATATATTCATACCGGTATATTTTACATTCATGTTCGTACAAGATCCATGGAGAGAGGTGTCATAAATGAGTCAAGAGAATTGTGAATGTTTGTCTACCAGAAATTTCTACTTTTTCTTCACTGGGTAGGAATTGAACCCTTAGCATACAAGATTGTGTTTCATGGTTCCTAAGCATGGCACCCATCATGTACTTAAACGTTTGCTACTACAATCACTCCTTTATCAACACTGATAAACAAGCATCACCAGTTTTATCAGTTTAATTTTGGCTTTGACGTAGACCTGGCAAAGGACAGAAGGGAAAACTGTCGACTGAGATATACTGAAAGGGAGAAAAGGGCTTACACATTTTGTCCAAGGACCACATTTTCTCCAACGGCAAGCGGTTTGGGATAATCATTGATGTACTGAAAAAAAAAAAAATGCAAATGATGAAATAAGAAAATTTTGATTTCCAAACAATCCTTCCAATAGTTTTCAAGTATCATTTGACACAAGACAGAACAGAGAGAAGGTACAATATGACTTGCAGATTACAAGCTCCTGCATAAACATAGCATCCAATCTCTGGAAGAGACTGACGAGACAAGTCTTGCATGTGGTTTTAAAAGTGGAAACTTGAATCTTAACGATCCTTTCTGTCGCCCCAGAGATAATTTTGTCAGAAAAAAAAAAAACTTTGGCAGTTTGGCTTGTTTCTACTTATGATCTTTGCTGGATGGAAGTTTTGGGTACGTTTGGGGAAACACTGCAGCTATTTTTTGCACGGTATTTTCTCAAAACAACTTATCCTTCTTAAAAACTTTCTATCTGATGCTAGAGAAATTGCATGCAGATAATTCCTACGAAGTACACACGCTGAGAGTTTCATTTTATGACACTTACACCCGGTCGCCCACAAACATTTGCCATATACAGAAGATGGAAAATAAATCTATGAATTATGCACTCTACCCATGAATATCATCATATATCACCTTGAGAAGGACAAAATACTTTGATAAAAGCACTAAAAAGAGGCTTTCAACCTACCTTCCTGGCAGGAAAGTACACAATCATATTCTTATAATATATAAGATGATAAAGATCTGTTGAATATAAGACTCTTCCCATTTCCACCACTGTCTTGCTCCTTTGCTGTTGATACAAAATCATACAAAATCAAAAATAAACTACCTCAAATTTTATTGGCATTTATTTCATTTTTACATTTTATTTTCTTGGCTTATTTTTATGTATTCTTGGCTTCGAAAAGTATGAAAAAGTTAGTTGCCTGGAATGACAAACAACTCTCTCCAAACATAAACATTTCTTTTTTTGTAAATTTGCCAAACGGAGGTCCACTATGCAAAACTTAGATTTAAATTGTCAACCATGTTGAAAGAGTATTTCATGTTTGCGGGAAGTTTACTTCCCCTGAAAATTCAAACGACTCCTTCTTTCATTAAGGGTTCTGTAGGAAATGTGCTATTGTAGCTTGTATTTTGTGAGGCCTTAAGCATGAAGTCAATGCCACCTGTTTTAGAATTACGTAATTGTTGCATGCTTCTGCAAACTTGCAGTCATATAAAAGCATTTTCATGTGGCGAGGCAACTTCCTTTTCACACTGACTGGCAATGGAGAAGTAGTAATACACATGACCCACAACATTCGGGTGTCAAAGTTGTAAATAGTCCAAAGAGTTATGTGCATTGGATGCATATATATTTTGTTGCTGCTGAAGTGCAATTTGTATCAATTCGTTCAAAAATATTTGTGCAATTTATATTTTTGTCTCTAATAAATGCGAGAAAATTAATTTACAAAAAACAAAAGAGGTTTACATATCTGCATGCGAATATCTTTGTATTCCTTTTGAATTTAGATAGTTTCACAGAGTCACACGTCAGGAAATATGTCAGAGGACACGTTTCCTCGATCGATTTCTGCCTTTTACTCTGTCCTTTTTGTCCTGGTTATGCCTCTACTGGTAGTACAGGCTCTAATACTTTATATCACAAACGTAAGCAACGGAGGCTGGTCTTTTTTACTCTTATGACGAATTTGACTACCTCTATCTTCTTTAAGGCTGACAACTTTCTACAATCAAACCTCCTTAATGGAACAGTTTTTACACAAAATATTTGGCTTTATTTGAATAGCAGACAGAGCAAAACAAATTACATCAAATAACTGAAAACCATTTATTTTGATTGCCCTATTAACACATAGGAAATTGCAGCCTTCAGAGACTACCCACAGTATTTGTGTTACTCACCAAAAGTCGACATGGCCTTGATATGAAAACAGAGGGAGATGCTAAGATTGTTTTGATGCGAAGTTTTGAAGTTGAACTCTTTTGACCATTTTGCAGGACGGATCAACAATAATGTGATGGTGTGATTGTAATGTACCTTTTAGTGATGGAAGGAAAATTGAGCAACCGCAGATTTGATGGATGAAATGATGTCGTACTAGAGATTCCCTTGCATTTCAGTTTCCATCGGGTTAATCAAGCAGTACTCTGCATGAATTCTTACAAAGATTCCTTTTGGTTATAAAAGTGAAAATCCTGCCCGACAATTAAACCTTCTGCAGTGAAACTGAGAAATTTATTAATTTCATCACACTCAAACAATTTAAGTACTTTTGAATTTGCTATAAAGTCTGCAACTGAAAGTCTCATGTTGCCTTTACCTTGATAGAAATGCACCGTCATGTTTTTTTTTCTAATCTGACAAATCATAAAAAGTATTTCCCAAGTGTTGCATGAACAAACCTTGTCATGTTTGATCTTGCGTAATTTCTTCATGCAGGCGCTGATGACATCCTTGTCGAGGGTAATGACGAGTTGTTTGTGAGCTATATCAACATGGAGCACGCATCCAGTCATTTCACTGCCAACCTCTAGTTCAGCATCTGCATTTGCCAATGACAGTGATGATCATTAATATAAATTAATAGCATGAGGAAGGAGTGAGTCTCGTCACTGTCACAATCCAACGACGGAGCTGAATTCCTCGATAATAGAGCAATCAACGATGATTGTTGGCCTGGCCATTTCACTGTGACTCTTGCAATTCCAATTTATCAATTATTGCACTAGTCAACCAATAATTAAATGTAGCAATTATTCACACCACCAACATCCAACTAAAAATATGTATCACTAAATAACAGCAAATACACCATAATGATGCTACAAAAATTTCAAATTTTAATCAAATACCTGGGGGGAAGAATGTTAACAGAAGAGAAAGCGGATTATTAAGGAAGATATCTTAATGTACTGGAGAACATGGGTACTGTGCTTTGAATCAGTAAGTACATGGAAGTTTGAATGTTATACCACAAGTCCAACATCAGTGAAACAATTTATAGCTAATACAGGTGCAATATTTTGTCATTATAGTCAAAGAGAACAAAGCATTTGGTAGTGAGAACCATTTCGTTTCATATTCTGTAGCCAGTCTTGTTCTGGAATAACGAAGTATTCACCTTCGAGGGCGGCGTCATTAACCACTATCGCTGAAACCCCTTCTTTGGTGGTCACCAGGATTCGACCTTCCTGGATTTTGGTCACATGACCGGTCACCACTGTCCCAATTTTTGATGACATCAACGGAGAATCTGTTAAAATGAGTAACATAAAGGCCTACACTCCAAAACACAGAAAAAGTCACAAAACAAAATTAAGACAAAAAAAAAATCTATGAAAGAAATGATTTACCTGTGATGCCGTGTCAACGAAATGACGACGCAGTGAATATCGTCACTTAAACGCCACTCCCGCTTGCAAGGAAGTTAAGAGCATTTAATACAACTTGCCTACACTGAAAAACGGGCTGCATTTCAAGGTTTCGATTGTACTGTTTGCTATAGAGATTTGTCTCTTCTGTAGCTATCAATACATAAGGGAACTCACTGGAAAAGGGTGAACTATGAAAGTACAAAAGCAAAATAACTTAACAGCCCCAATTCTGAGTCTCCAAATAACTCTTCTTTTAAGAACCAGAGATCTTTCATTCCCCGTATTAAATGTGGGAACAAATTCCTGATGGAGCTTTCACATCGCAACTTGGCCGAATGTAATGAACCACAAACTGAGCAACCTGTACCATTTTGTTGTCAAACTACTTGCAATGTTTGTACGTACGTGACACCGGCAGTAGTTATGTAAAACCAGTACCACTCACTCTCTTGTTTCACCTTCTACAGGATATTAGTAATGTTTGTGCAGAATTATGAAATATCTGTCCAGAAGCAGCATTATCATCACAATCCTCATCATCATCATCATCATCATCATCATCATCATCATCAACATCATCATCATCATCATCATTTTCTCTCACGCACAGTGATGAGTTATACATATGACGGAAAGATTTAACAATCATCTCTGGTCTGTGCTTTTGTGATTAACTACAGGGGAATGCGGTACAAGTCCCCCTGGGTAGGTGAGGTGACCCTACAGGTTGAATAGAGGACCCCTTGGTAGAAGACCCTCTGAATTGGGGGTAAAAACTATGGGTGAGAAGACCATCAAGGCAGAAGACACTCTGAGTGGGCAGTAAAAAGTCCGGGTGGGGAAAAAAAAAAACCCTTGGGTGGGAGACAGACCCTCTAGGTAGGAATGAGATCTGGACGTGGGAGAAGCCGCTCTGAGTGGGGGGCAGATCCTGTGGGTAGGTGAGATGATCTTTGGAAGTGAGGACTCTCTAAGTGGGGAAAAAAGATCCTCTTAACTTTACCTCTCTGCCTCCACTTAGTGCAATTCAGTAACTGCCTCTCTACATTCCACTCCAATTCAAAGAGAGCATCACATCTTACTTTATGGCCCCCTTAAAGTGCCATGAAGTAAAGTATGTTGTTGTGCCTTGATTGTCCTACTTTTCCATGGAAGGGGGAGGAGTGATGTGATCAGGAAATCTTGCACGACTGCAATAGCATAAGGAGACCCACATGCAAGACTGTTAATATCTCACTGATCAAGACAAAAACCCAAATCACAGTACCACTGATGGAACTTTGGTGAATTTTGTGAAGGGGCATCATCACCTCCTTTACTGATACTCCTGGACTCAAGGCTACATTTATTTACCTGAATTATTATTATTTACCTTTATTATTGTTTATTTACCTTTATTGGATGGAAGACTATGAAGTCTCTCTTCATTCTGAAAGTGATCCTTGAACAGATCCCGGATGTGTTTGGCCTGGCTTTTGAACTTGATGTGAGATGCCCTCATGCTGACCTTCAGTTTCTTGTCGAGGATTTTAACTACAACTGTCTGACCTTCTTGGACTGGTGTTACCTCCAAATGCCTGTCATCTGAGCAAAGCTATGGGAACAACACTTGGCAAAATGAGTGGAGAAACTTTGATCCCTTTCTTAACAAAAACTTGTCTTATGATTTGCTAACAATCCAAACACATTGTCAGATTGGAGATGATGAGACCACATATGTAATAAAGACTGTCACTTAAATTTAACCATTACGTAATGTCCCAGATCAAACAACATTTATGACTCTGGCTTCAAAAATCTCAGGCGGAAGCTTTTATTTTTGTGGAATTTAGTGGCCTCTGTCTCACCAGCATTGATCGACACCGACATGGCCAATTACTCACTTAACCAATCTTTTAAACTGGTGTAACTCTGAGAAACTGCCAAAAGTGTTGACATAGCGGACGCTGACACGTTTAAACCTTTAAATCAAAATGCAAATGTTGGATGCTTAGCAACTGTAGGATGCTTAGCAACAAGTTGGATGCTTAGCAACAGGTTGGATGGGGTGTTTATCATTAAAAAGAAAACACGTCATATTTCTTGAATGAGATTTACTGAAAAGGTGCTTTAACTACAAATGCATGGGAGAAGTTTGGACCATATTATGAGAAATGCTTTCATTCCTGATTTTGACTTGAATCACTTATAAAGTGTTCAAAATGTTTAATCTTTCACCTTATCATTACATTATTAAACTGGCCATCATTCTTTATGGTAAGTTCATACTTACTTCTGACCGACAGAATCCTTGGGCCTTGTTTGGAAAATTAATGATCACTCCTTTGGACAAGATCGTCCCGATGATTCCGACTGTGACGTCATCCTTGGTTAGGTTGAAGGGGGACTGGAAAGTTCTCGTTGAGCCTCCCAACACTGCCCTGATCACCATCGGCCTGCAACAGGCAATCTGAATCAAAATGAAGTTGTTAAGAAGCAGATTCCAGTTTTTCAAGAATTGTTTCAAATAAAAAGAAAGGTAACAAACTAGTTTCAGTTACCACAATTTTTTTTTGGTGGGGGGGGGGAAATCAACAGTGAGTAATACATCCAATATCCTCATACACACACACACACAAAAAACAAGACCATTTAGGTGGGAGGATGCGAAGAGTATGTCACTCCAGAGTGGACACGCTTGGTGATAAAGGTAAATGGTGAAAGTTGCCTGGTGTATCAGTTGGGAAACACACAAATGGGAAAACTTTGTCGGCATTTGTCAACACAACAAATGTCAACATTTACTGCCTCCACTGAAAATTTCTATGGTCAACATGCTTTGGTTGAATCCCATTTGCCTAGCTTTTATGACAACACAACAGACTGTCTTGGCTTCTTTCCAAGGCAACCAAACACCCAACCAAGAAGAACGATCACCGATCAAATGTACTTATTAAGATTATGATAACCCAAAGGAGTGGTACAGCCACATTCCCAAGTTGGAACATCTCGTTGATACGTTTACAAGACGTGGATATGAGTCATGGCAATGATTCATTGAGGCCACTGGGACAGCTTTACACTACAATAAAAGTACTTTCCTCGATTGTGACAGTTTTTCACCATTTAGCTCAAATTTTGGAAAAAATTTAGAATTGGATATGTCTTTAATGTAATTTTGCTTAAAAAAAATCATTAGCAAAACAAATTCTTTGAGATTTTCAAATACACTGCTGACGTAAATGAAATTGTGCAATAGTCACATTTGCAAATTGCAATGTATCACTAACATGGGTCGTAGTCACTGCCAAAGAGCAATGCTACACCGAAACCAAATCTAAGGTTAATAAGAAAATTGAAATATTCACACAACCTTCATATTTTTCATGAGATATGGTTTCTTTGATTATTAAAACTCCACTTTCAGAGATGTTTTCCAACCATCATAGCTTATACTACAAAACTGTAATCAAAGCTTACATTACAAAACTGCCATCAATGCTTACATTTCAAAACTGCCATCAAAACTTTCACTATATATGTAACAGTCTCCTTTCCTTTATACCATTAAAGTTACTTAATATTCAGCATCTCTATGTTCTCTAAATCATGAAAACAAACACTTGTTTTCTTTAATTAACTGAACTGAAAAAGGATACGAATCCACCCCCTTCTCTTGACCAAAGTACTGCATCGATGGTATCTCCGGTCTTGTAGGACCTCAGTGCAACCTCCACTTGGCTCGGGAGATCGCAGAGGTGCATCTTGGGAACGAAAGCCTCTTGCCTGTCGGTGTCCATGGTGACCATTAAGCCTTCCTCTGATATGGAAGTAATGGTAGCTTTATCAACCTAAGAGACAGATTTCGGCAGATAGAGGAATTAAATCCATGAATGTAATTCATGAAATGTGATTCATGCTGGAAGCAGGTCCGTGGTCGGAGGTGTCTCTCCGTACGAGAACAAGCAGAGAAAAAAACAAGAACACCTCCTGAAGGCTAATTCCACTACACTCCTGCCACCATGAAATTGAAGTATGTAACTACATTCTATCCTAACAAACAAATTAACAGTATGAATACACATATGGCAATAACTCCTTTAGTTATGGTTTTGAAAATCTGTTTCAGAAGGCAGATTTAGTTTGACCTATCATGAACACTTTTTGGGTCACCTGTGTCTGAATATGGTGCTTACCTTCAGAGGTCTGTATCTCTTTTACGTTACATACCAGGCATACACATTAATTGTTGACAGAACCAAATTGTGGGAACCGAAGAACCCCGTATCATAAAAAGCTAGACAGCAGTCAAATCCCCCCCCCCCCCCCGGTCATTTTAACGTTTACAAGCTCTCTGGAGCTTCTTCTTGCTCCTCCTCAGTCTCTTTCCTCTTTCATTTTATCTTGTTTTGTACATACATATGTGCATATTCAACCTTGTTACTTCCATGAAGGAGATTGAAATACAGTTGGATGAATTGAATCTTTTAGTTTCTAAAATGGTTACCATGGTCTTTGTCGATGGCAATTCACTTTCTTGAGCATCTTCATTGTCACCATCGTCATCTTCCTCATCGTTGCCGAGAAAGAGCTGGTCCTCATCTTGTTTCTTGAATTGTACTTTCTGAGACCACTGTAGACGGTTGGAAATAGAAAAACGAATAATTGCCACGAAGATCATAGAATATTAACACCATTTTCCAACAACAGAAATGTCTTTGAATGATTGATGACATAAAACTGAGCTTCCCATGAAAAGAAAAAGAAATCTTTGATAGAATACCTCCGATCTATTACATTTTTCACTTTTTTGCTGATGTTAAGATCTACGCTTTGATATTCTCATATTCCTTTTCTCAAAGAAGATTCATTTTTTCGATATGAACATTCTATAATCAAGTATTATTTCAAAATTGTAGCAAAGTGAGTAAAATTAGAGAAAATTTCTGAAGAGATTACAGTGTAAGGCAGGGGCAAGAGGGATTCCGGTGTAACTTAGGAGTGAAAAGGGATTCCAGAGTAGAAAGGAAAGAGGGAATTAAGATAAAGGGAGAAAAGAAATACTTGTGGGTGGGGTGATAAAGAATTGCATTTTTAGGGTAGATGTGAAAAGGATTT